>CM059600.1:120586875-122048750 GCA_030412105.1 Cyclura pinguis | reverse complement strand
CCCTTCTAGTGCTTGTACAATACTCTGGTTGGCTTATAACAACAGTATGACATCATAATGCCATTAAAGGCATTATGTATTTTACAAACTTTTAAACGTACTACTACTACAACAACAAAACAAACAGAAAACAGAGATAAAGTTTAACCTTGACATGAGTCAGAAAACCAGAAGTAGCTAGGGCTTGCTGGAATGAAAACATCTTTGTTATTGTTGTGTGCCTTCAAGTCATTTCTGACTTATGGCAATCCTAAGATAAACCTTTCATAGGGTTTTCTTGGCAAGATTTGTTTAGAGGCAGCTGCCTTTGCTGAGAGTGTGTGACTTGCCCATGGTCACTTGGTGGGTTTCCATAGTTAGCGATGCCAGTTCAGGATCCTCTCCAGCCCTGAGGTTTCTGTGTCAAAACCTGGAAGCTAGGAATCACCCGTGATGATGTCTTTACGTATTAAGTACCAAGCATTGTTTTCATGTTCAGTTCTGGGTATCTCCTTGTAAAAACGATATAGATGAGTTGTAGCAGGTCCAGAAAAGGCCAACAGGGATGATTAGAGGTATGGAAAATAAAACATATGAGGAAAGATTAAAGGAGCTGAGAATGTTCAGCTTGGTAAAGAGAAGACTGAGAAGTGATATGATTGCAATCTCTAAATATCTCAAGTGCTGTCACAGAGAGGAAGGGGCAGGCCTGGTCTCTGCTGACTCAGAGTGTGGGACCAGGTCTAACAGCTTAAAGTTACAGGAGAGTAGATTTTGATTGAACATTAGAAAGAACTACTTGACAGTAGGAGTGGTTTGGCAATAGAATCAAATGCCTAGAGAGGTGGTAGGGTCTCCTTCTCTGGGTGTCTTCAAAAAGACATTGGAGAGCTACCTGTTGGGGATGCTTTAGCTGGATTCCCTGTATTGAGAAGGAGTCTATACATGATGGCCCACAAGTCCCCTTCCAACTTGATGATTCTATGACTCCATGACTCTGTGTCGTCATGGCCAAGTGGGGTCTCAAGCTCTGGTCTCCAGAGTTCAGCACTCAAACCACTGCACCATGCTGGCTCTCAAGGAAACAAGGTGACAAAAGGCAGCCAGAGAAGGGCCCACTTGCAGTTCATAGTACTTGGGGTTCCACAGTATTGATGGCACCTCTGAGAAGCCCCTCCCTTGTTGCCTTCAACTATGCCTCCACCCAAGGCGGGGGGGCAGGAAAGAATCTTTGCTTCTGATCTTAGAGAATGGAAGGGTTGGTGTGGGAGTGTTAAAACTAGTCCAAGAATTTTTCCACTGACTCATGGTTGTTTCCAAAGCTCTGCACCAAGTGAATGATGACTAACAAAGAGTTCAGTGTATTTTAAGTGCTCAGAGATGGGATAGGCTGCTTCATATTCCATTCTTGCAATTAATTTGAACACAGGCTTTTGAATATTTTGTTTCCATGTGTAACATGAAAAAATAGGGGGCCGTCCAGACGATAACTATTAGAAAAAGAGTGCTTCTTTTGTGAGATCATTGCCTCTTTCCAGCACTCAAAAAGCAAAATTTGTTCCATGAATGTGCAGTAATAACTATCTGTTCCCATGTATCTATCTCCCCATCCCACTTCCCCCAGCCATCATGTCTCCTGTAACAGTGCTGTGTGGAATGGATTTGGAACCACCTGTTGCCCATGCTGGATAGTGCATTTCTCTTACAGCCTGTGACCTGCTTTACAAGTTCCATTCATAAAGAAAACACCTGGAATTCTGTATTGCTCTTATGGATCCATAACTGCTCCATATTCACTAAGACTATGTAGTTGCAGTCGTGACACTATTGGCAAGTTCATAAATGTACTCCCATACCTAAGCAGGAGCTGCACTGTCAGATGGAGATCTATTCATCTGCCAATCAGAGTGCAGGAGGATGACATTTCCACTCCCTCCTGTCAGTAAGTGAATCTAAGGAAACCAGAAGCAGGACCCCTGATACAATTCCTTGTCACAGCCTCACTCGCTAGTAGGAATGGAAACATCATCCTCCTGTGCTGCAATTGTCAGCTGAACAGACCTCTATGTCTCAGTGCAGTTACTTCCTGGTAATGTAGGTTTGAGGGACTGGGCAAGGAGACATTACTTAGTTATTCATATGTAACTAGGTACGTTGTGTAGAATACGAGCCAACAATTTCAGAAGCTGCTGATTTCCTTTGAATTTAAACAGCCTGGACTCAGGTCCATCAATTTAGCCATTGATCTGCACCTTCACGACAGTGCAATCCTGTATGTATCTCTGCAGAAGTAAGCTCCAAGGCATTCGGTGAGGTTTACTCTCAGTCACAGCCTGGATGTGCTCACTGTCAGCCCTTCTCCACCCCTTTGCTTTTATAGTTGAAGAAGACCTTGAGGCTTGAAACTTGCACATGTTTGCTCCAGTAAAAAGAACTACTCAGGCAGCTTTGCCTCTCCCATAACAAACAGCCACAGTATCTTTGGCTTATCAGTATTCAGGCAGGATGAAAAGCTTCCAAGGTCAAATCCAAAGGAACTAAGCACAGAAACATCCCATAGTGCAAAGAGGTATTTTGCTCTCCTAATATAAATCAGAGCAGAAGAGTCTTAAAAACTTTTGGATGACTTGGATCACACATTATTACTCCTTTCAATTATGTCAGAACTTACTTTAAAAACAAAAAAAGAACAAAAAAACAAAAACCAAAACCCTCATTTTACGTAACATTTTTCTCTCAGCACCGAGAAACACTCATGTGAATTGTGTGTGTACTGTCATACAAAAGCATCATGGTTTCAGAGGAGAGGGGAAAACTGTGAAGCCCACAATCTACAGAAAGCTTTTCTGGGGGCCCCAGTGTGGCCCTCCGTGCCCCATTAGGTTCTCCTATGTTAAAAAAAGAATTACATTAAAATGGGAAATTATGATCTATGAAATCTTTCAGACTTGTGTGTGTGGTGGTGGTGGTGAGCAAACTGGACATTCAAAAGTTATTCCCTCATACTATTTATTTATTATTCTTTTTAAGGGAGTGGATGGTCTGGAACCAACCTTTTCCAGAGAAACATTGTTGAGAAGCAGAAATGTATTTATTTCTCCATAAGAATACTAGAACTGCTAATAACAATGTTAAAAGAACCATACAATAATTAAATATGTAAGAAACTAATGAGTAATAAAACAATTCATAGTGAGAGCTGATACCAGAATAGTAAACCAATTGATATATTTGCACAAAAAGATTAACTAGATGTTGGACATCTCGGTAAAGAATTTTCCAGGGTAATAGCAATACTCCTGAAAAAGCTCTGTCTGTTATCACTGCTGATATAGCTCCCCTAATAGCAGATGCTTAGACAGGCTTCTTCTTGCAGATCTGAATCTACTACATGATTTAGACATCTTTCAGTGGCAAGGCAGCATGAAGCTACCTAAAATTGTCCTTGGAAATGCATGTGTTAGAAATAGCAAGGTATTTCATAATGTTCTTATCTAATAAACCTCCTCAAGAACATGCCATGAGATGATTCTACCCTACCAGTGTGGCTTCTACCATTTGGAAATTCTACAATGCATCCTAGGTAAAACCACGGACTCTGGTAAATCTTCAGTAGAGAGACTACCAGATTTTGTTTGTTCGTTCATTTATTTGTTTCACTGTACAAAAGAAAGCTACAGAAACTTTGAAGATTTTTTAAAAAAATGTTCCTTGAACACAAATGTAGCAGCTAGTAGTGTTCAAATGCTTGGTTATATCCATCAATAGACAGCTCTACTGTGTTTTGAATGGAGTGGGTATACCTCCTTACTTTTGCTCTGAGTAAATGTATATTTTAGGAAAACCCAGAATAATGAGTTTAAATTATTTTGACATTATTTCTCCCACTGAATCAGAACTTGGAAATATTTTCTGTTAAAATTCCCAGAACACCCAGTCACCTTGGCTAATGGCTGTGGTGGGTGGGGGATTCTGGGAGATGTAGTCCAAAAAGTAACTTTTACAGGCTCTGATTTAAGGTCTGCCTACTAGACGTCTGGTCCAACCCTGGCTGCCTGAGAAGAAGAGCCTGATGTTCCACATAAACAAAGGGTGTTGTGGTGTTTGGGAGACTGATTTTGCACACGTGCTCCAGCTGTTTTAAAGGCTTACAGAGCACTCTCTAAGCAACACTGTTGTCAAGTGGAAACAGCACTGTTTATTCCATGCACGCACACCCCCGTGCACTGGCAAAGTTCCCAGGAATGCTAATGGGATTTTTCTATACTCAGAAGACAGGAACTTCACTTGGGAATGGATCATTAGGACTGGGCTTCTTAGGGATAATCACTCAGTATGTTCATAGGCTTCAGTCTCATTGCAACATTTTGTACGAGCCCTCCTTTTCATTTTAGCATATAATGACAACCAGGAAGTTAAACATTCTCAGATAACTCAATAAAAGTTTCTGAACAAAGGTTGTCCTCTCAGTTGTTCTCAGGCTGGGTCTTTCTGTCCATTTAATTCCTTAGTTAAATGTACAGTTCTAGTCATTAGCAAGCTGTCTGGTAGATATCTTGAAGAGAGAACATAATTTTCAATGATGAAGTATTTGGTTTAAGACAAGTGGGCAGAGTCTGGTGAAACAGCCTTTTTTCGACAGGCAGTTACAAATTCCCCCAGACAACAAGGGCATTCTAATCAGGAATTCTGGAAGTGTAGTCCCAAAAAATCTGTGGTGTGGTGGTTTGAGTGTTAGATTAGGACTCTGGAGACCTATGCTCAGCCATGGAAACCTACTGGGTGACCTTGGACAAGGCACACTCTCTTAACCTCCAACCTCCTAACACTCCTCAGCCTCAGAAGAAGGCAAGAGCAAGCCTCCTCTGAACAAATCTTGCCAAGAAATAGGTTCACCTTCGGAGTTGCCATAAGTCAGAATGACTTGAAGGAACACAACAACAACCAGGACAACTTCTGCAGTTAGGATGTTTCCAGATTCACTCATGTGCCATGGAAGAGGGTAATGTGTTTAGCTTCCTCCATGCGGTATAAGCAGGAAATACTCCATATAGCCATATTTTCCTTTGCAATTTCAGTTCAAAATTTCTTTAATACTTTCACCACACAAAATTCCCTTCACTCTCCCAAAGCTATTATTTTCCCATATATATTTCCATTCATGACTGATAAGTGTTTTTGCTCCAGGGAAAAATAGCAACTGCTCGTGGAGTTTCTAATTTTGGAAAACAATACTTCAGAATGGATTCTCTTTATGGGGGGGGGGGGGGTCCATATCTAAATGACCCCTCTCCTATGGTACTTATGGTGCATAGATCCTACAAAGCAGTATCTGGCTTTGTAAAAAACATGAATATTATATTATATTAATTACATTACATTACATTACATTACAGGAAGCTGGAAAAATAAGATGCTTAAAGAATTGGGCCTAAAGAAGGTATTGGGTGCCAGTGGAGAGAGGGACTTTGGACTGGGGCCATCCTTGGGGGAAAAAAGGAAGAATTGTATGGCCCTAGTGATGCTGTTGGACTACAACTTACAGCACCCTCAGCGAGGAGGGGGAGGGGAAGTTGGAGGTGCACTGCGACACCATCGGGAGAGTTGCATACTTCCCATCCTAGGCCTTGGAAGTAATGACTCATCTTGTAACAACCTGTGATAGGGCACATTTTCCTTTTTTGTAATGAAGTATAACAAAGTTAAATGGCCAAAGGGAATGAGATTTGACTAAAATGCTCTTGGTGACCTCTTGGTTACACCAGCCTATGGATTTTTGTAGTTGTTTCAGAAGGAGGTGTCTTGTATCTCTTTATCCAATATCATTTGCCCTGGGGTTGAAATTGCAGCCAAGGTTCATCGGCAGTCGCCTATGGGGCTGAACCCCAACAGAGTTTGGCCCCCTATTGCACACCCAGGGAAGATGAGACATCCTTACACTGAAGGAAGAAGTTGCTCCTCCTCTCCCACAGTGTGCAAGGGCAGCTGGAATGCCTCTGGAGTCACCACATAGCTGAGCAGAGGTCAGTGGGGCAGGGGACAGAGTTGCAGGCTTGAGCCCCCTGGCTGCTTTTGTGTACTTGGAGATGAAGTAGAAAAGAAAGTGTGAAGTCTCTCCCCGTCCAGACAACAAAATAGATTTGTATCCCACCAGTGGGAACAAAAATGGTGGCCTTAAAGCATGGCGGTTACCTTCAAACAGCATTTGCAAAGGCCTTTCGAATCAATTTTTAAAGTTTTATTCTACTTTCTTATCACTTTTCAGTTTTTTTTTCTTTTAAAGTAATGGGAAAACAATGAGTTACCTTTAAAATATTTTAACAGCCACAGATAATTTTTCTGATATTGCAACAAGTAATGGAAATAAATTACTTTTAAAAAGCAGCGTTCCAAATGCTGACCATATTACCTCAGTGCTATTTTTTCTGAACTGTATGCCAGTTTTGCAAAGATCTGTTCCTAAATCTGTATCTTATATTGAATCAACTTTTTTTAAGCCAAAGTTTTCAACTGAAGCTTTAGCTTCATTTAAGTCTTCTTTCAGAATAATAATAAAAAAAGCTACTCCTAGGAAAATGTAGCACAAATTGCTTATATTAAAACAGGTTCTTGGGCCGTAGCAGTGTCATCTGCTGCATGAAAGTAGAGGACACTGACTTCCCTCTGGCTTTCTCTGGCTTCCCTCTCTTCAGCTGCTACACTTTGAAACTGATTGAGAACTGATTTTGAACTCCCCTTGCCTTCTCAACTATTTTGCAGCATGGCATCAGTTTCCATTCTCCCATTTGTACTACACAATTATAGTGCTTTCTTTCTACTTTGACTGGCATGGCAACTTGCAGCTTATCAGGATGGATCTTTAGAATCCTCAGCCAGAGAGCTCTTCTGGTGCTGCTGACTGAACTATAAACCCCAGGATTCTATAGGATGCAGCCATGGCAGTTAAACTGGTGTCATGATGCCATAACTATATAGTACAAAAGTCTCAGAACGTTGGAAAAAAGTGAGAGAGGAGAACAGTAGTCAGAAGAGGAGAAGTTAAAGGCCCCTCTCTTCGCTCACCAAAGATGTTCTTTAAGCTACAAGCACTTGCTGCGGAGAAGCAGTCTTTGCAGGTTCACACGTGAAATAAAACCTGAGTTAATAAACCTGAAAGAAACAGTTGCTTCCATTACAGTATGAATGTGCTGACAATAGTGTTGAGAGGGCCAACAGAAAGCATGGTTTTAGGAGGCTGTAATAATCCGCTGCCTAGATTTGTTTAAGATTATAATCCTGTGGCATTTCTCTTACCAGGTTCCTGAAGACAAAATGAGACGTGCATAAGGAAACAGATGTTCAGCTGGGGTAAGCCACTTTTGAAGCCAGTGTGTAGCTATGCTAATTTATATTAATGGAAAACATGATCCAGGAATTACGTAGAATGACAGGAATGTTCCAACTGGAAAACGGAGACAATGTAAAGACATCAACACCCCATTTTACATATACACAACAACAACAGCAAAAAAAGAGTAATTTGGCTGCTTCGTAAGAGGAAGTAAGGTGATTATGAATTCTGCTTTTGGAGTACAGTCCTCTATTTGAAGGGCTTTCAGTAACAATCCTATTTGAAGACTTTCTCCTTAAGAAACCATAAGGGAGGTCAGGGGCCTTGACTCATTCATATTTAATACTGTGATTGAGAAGGTATGCAAGCTACCTGGTTTCAATCTTCCCCACTGGTGAGAGGCACTGCATTTCTACATAAGTACTAGTATTTTTTTTCTTCAACATACTACTGTATATATAAATTGGAATATCCCAATTTTATGCAAATCTATACCCCTTCTCTTTGGCGAGGGACTCCATATCAGGAAGCCAGAGGCCAACTTTTAATGAGCCCACATTTATTTATTAAATGTGCTTTATTTACATGTGATTCCCATATTTTATGCTGCTTTTCACAGGATGGCCTCAAGGTGACTTAACAATAAAAGCATTAAAACACAATAAAATACAACAAGACGAAAACATGATCTAAAACAGAATGAGAACAGGAGATAAAAAGGAACAATGGAGCCAACAAATAAAAAAGGAGACCCAGTTAAATGGAGCAGATGGGGCAGATTATCATAAAAAGTTATTCGAAGCATGTGAAGACATGAAGAACTTTGCTTGCCGCCTAAAGGATAACAAAATGCAATTTTGGTGAAAGTGTGATTGATGATTGAAAGCTAGATGCTAAGGATGATTATTAGAAGTGTCCACTCTTTCTCTGAAGACGTATCTTTACAAATTGGGGGTGTTTCTTGATTCATCTTCATCAATGAAAGTATTATTTACTTCTATGGCACAGCTTAGGTTGAGGCACCAGCTGTGATCCTAGACAGAGACAGCTTGGCCTCAAAAAGGCATGCTTCAATAACTTTGATGTTAGACTACTGTAATTTATTTCCTGCGAGACTGCCTTTGAAGATACTTCCAAAACAGCTCAATACATGGTGACTAGATCACTAACTAGGACTGAGCATTATAATCATAGAAACTCAGTGGTGTACCAGTTGCACTGACTGCCAGTCTGTCTGGGGGCTAAAGTCTTGCTTTTGATCTTTAAAAATCTTTACAGTTTAGGAACAGAATTCTTGCATGATTGTAAATAAGGGTCCAACTTTGAGTGGTTCTGCTGGCTGAGGCAAGGCAGGTGGCTTTCGGGGAGAGGCTTTCTCAGTGATTGCCCTCCAATTATGGGGTGCAAAGAATCCCTCCCTCAGTTCCAGTTTTTAATTCCATTGCTTACTTATTCCAAGTGTAAAAGTAGATTGCACTCAATTAACTCAGCAATGGAGACAGAAAAGGAATAGTCAAATCTTGTCCTTTCCAGTAGGCTCAGGCAAAAGCAAACTGCTGCTGCCTCTCCTACTTTGTCTGGTCTTCCTCATTAATAACTTTTGCCACCTAGACAATACTCTGAAGTGTTCTCTCTACATGTGCCACAGTTTTATCTGTGAAATATTAGAGGGTAAGCTGCTTTATCTCTGCATGTATTTGAGTAGATGTTCACTTTTATCCCTTTTATAACTTTAAACAACTTTGTAGATCATGCACAAAAATTGTGAGCACATCATAAAAGTTCCAGCAACCTGAGGATACATTCTACAGAGATAAACAATCATATACTACTGATGTACGTGGCAGGTATCCAGTACAATGGAGGACAAAGCAGAATAACCAAAATGCAAAGCGTGGGAATGAGGTTAGGAATGGCAAGGTTGCCTTGTTTATTTTGTGTTGATGCAAACCATCTGACTTGCCACAATGCTACAAAACATACTTTCTCAAATGAATGCATGTTAGCATGGATCAAATCTGATTATTGTGTGAAACAACCACAACATTGCTTACATACCTGATGCTAGCAGCTTTGGCAGTCTGGTTCATTTGGAGGGATGAAGAAGATGAGGACACAAAATACAGTTTCAGCTGCTCTGAACTATTTAGCATATTGTTACTATGCTTCAGGAAAACATTCAGCTGGAGAATTCTCTACCACAGTTGTCTAGAAGCTGGATGTGTGTGTGTGTTTGTGAATGTGTAAAAAAATAAAAATCAGCAAAAAGCAAAAGAATACCTCCATAAAATAAAAGAGAACTCAAACCTTGAGGTTTTAACCTCAGCATATTTTTTACAATAAAACCATAACTGGAAAAATACTGAAGCAAATACATTCTGAAGGACTGTTATTTCCTGAGTCTGGTCAATTTTTACAATTTTGTATGTTCTTTTATGCTTCGAATGACTTCAGCTCTAAGTAGACAGCTAGATGAATAGATGCAGGACTACAGCGTCAAGGGACTCACAGCTTGTGAAATCCCCCAAATCCCGAAATATGAACATGCTGTTGAACCAGAAAGTTCATTTATGACAGATGATGGTTTCTGTTTGGCTGCAAGCCAGTTTCCATATTAAATGTCTTTGTTGTGCACAATAGCCATGCTTGATGATAGGATTGCAATGGTCTAGGGCTACCTCAGCTGCCATTGGTTCTACTCAGATTTCAGCATTAATCTCTGAAAACTCCCTCGGTATACAGAGAATATCTTCTTGGTATATGGCCTGGAACATCATGGCCTGATGCGTTAGACAGCTATCCCTGAAGCTATCTGAACTGGAAGGCTGGAGGTAGAAGACTGGTCCATTGGGTTTAATCTCACCTGACAGACCAGCTGTTTCCAAGATCTTCATTCCTTTAATGTGAGTAGAGCTTAAGAAAGTTCCTTTTAGGGCTCTGATCCCTAGAATCCCAAAGCTAGTATGAGAATGCTCATGCTGGCTGGAGGATTCTGGGAATGGCTATAAAAAGTAACATTCCCACACTCTGCATTACACGATTAAGATCCTATACAGCTACTCTATACATGACTACTGCACCCAATGCCAATGTTGCACAGCTGATGGCGCAAATGGATGCGCAACTGAATGCCTAACCAAACTTGAAATCAAAGGAACGCTTTCACAAATTTCAGTAGGGTGAAGGGACGTGCTATAACCCAGATTGTGCATCTGCATGCACAGTGTCACCAAATATGCAGTTCCACTTCCATGACCTTGAACTGAGTAAGACCATTGTGCATCAGAGAAAAATGTCTAACTGCAAGAGAACTTATGCAAGGGAAAATTATGCATGTATGCAGGATGCCAAGCCGTGAATATACCAGAATCTCTGGCCTGCTTTAGTTCTATATCCCCTCCTACCCCCAGGAAACTGATAACCCTGACAACTTAACTAGGACTCCTAATCAATTGACATTAGCTCCAAGGATGTGATTGTACTGTATATGGTAATGAGGGGCAAGACAATACAAGGAAGCATATGACTTTGGAACAGAGCAAGTCTACAAGTGGACTGGTGCATTCCAGAACCAGGCAAAATGATCCAGCCAGGCCATTAGTATTGCTCAGAATGCACAAGTGTCTGATTCTCAGTTTGCTAGAAACAATTAGAGAACTGTAAATGCACTTAAATGCCTAAAGACAAAACCATAAATGCTTCTCATTTAAGAGGGAAGACATAAGTTATCTGTCACTTCCTATCACTGTTAAGCAAGGCATAAGCAGTTTGAGATTACTGTATGGCTTGAAGAATGACCTCATCTAGTCCTGGCCATTGAAAGCCAGTTCTAACAATGAGTAAAGGCAGAGAATATACTTACATATGCCTTTCTTGTTTCCTTTCCTTTCAGTGGCCAACCAGGGTGGTAGCTTAGTAGTCTGGTGCACAACTTACCTCATTAGCACAAGACAGAATGCAGCTATTTGTGTACAATAACGGCAGCAGCAATACCAACAACAATGACAACACACTCGTTTTGTCCCAAATCCTTCACAACAAAATATAAGCTGAGAAAAGGAGTTCCATAACACAATACGAGAAGGAGGACAAGGAGAAAGGGTATAATCACTGTAGACAGTGTCACAGATTTGGCATTGTTGGGTCTATAATGTGTTTCTCTGCATCATCCTTTCATCCTCTAGGAACTGTTTAAAGTACACAGGCATTTATTTACTTGTTTGTTTGTTTAAATTTATATAAATTTATATACACTGGGAATCATAGTATCTTAGAGCTGGAAGGGTCCAAAAGGGCCATCTAGATCAAACCCTTTTCATGGAGGAATAATACACAGATGCCCTCCCCAGCTGCCCTTCCAGCCTCCAAAGAAGGAAAGGTTACCATCCTCTGAGGCAGATTATTTTACTGTCCAACAACTTTTACAGTTAAACGTTGATTCTCACCCGTTCCAGACTCTTTCCATAAACAGGCTAATTTAAACCTCCAAGTTCACATCATCAGCCACTCCGTGGGGATAGAGAGGAACAAGGCAGGAAAGGAGAAGTTTAACCTTGGGTAAGTCAAGGAAGGATAAGAAATTGGTTCATGATAAGGTATAGGGATCAAGTCAAGGGTAAACAAACCGCAGCCCCCCAGATGTTGCTGGACTCTAGATCCCAGCATTCCTTGCAAGTACAGGTCATAGAAAAGAGTGTTGGGAATTGCAGTCCAACATCCGGACTCCAGAAGGTCATGTGGTCCCCACTCCAGATTTAGTACAAATGGGCTTTAGCTTCTTTCAGCTGTATTCCATTTTATAGGAGCTGAATTGAGGTGCTAGAATTCAGATTCAGCACTTGGGTCTTCAGCTGCGCCCTGCTAACCATTTGTGCTGGGAAAGGTTCTGACTTGTTAGCATCCCAGAAGTTCTCTTTATGCTTCAGCATCCTGAGACACAGGCGCACTTTTCTCCTCACAGACATGGTGACATAGGTTTCCATTCTGAAGCAGAGTGGAAATTACATGAGCAGATGGAAACAGACAATAATGGCCCCATGTCTGTTGCTGTGGGAACCATTTCTCCTCACCAAAAATATTAAAGGGTTATAATGAAGAAGGATGACATCTTGTGCAGGCCACATGGGGAACTCTGATCCTGGAAACAGAGTAGCTAATATGTTACATCTGAATGAATAATTACTGTTTTCACCACTTGCTTCTTTCACTTAATTCAATCTGACCTTTTAATATAAATTGCTCCTCTCATCAGCTTTTGGCACGTTTTTGACCTGTAGTCTGCATACTAATGGATGCCCTTCAATTTACTAACCAGACAATATATGCGATGTTGTCTTCGTTTTATTTGGTCTTCTCATGGCATTTCTTTCTGAAATGATATCTTTCCCCAAAACAGAATGCATAACAGTGACTTGATAAAAACAAAACAGAAGAAAGGGTATTGCACATGCATGGTGTCCTTTTAGGGCATGGGTGGGAACTGTGAGAGCCTCTCAGTGTTGTTGGGTGCAACTCCCAATAACCCTAGCCAGCAGACTCAATGGTGAAGAATGCTGGGACTTGCAATCCAGCAATATCAGGAGGGCCACGTGATTCCCAGTCTTGTGCTAGGACATTCTCTGGTGTGGTTATCAACCTATGTGATGCCTCTGTATGACATAATGGTTAGAGGGTCAGACCAGGGCCCTTTCCGCAGCTTACCTTGTTTCAAAACATCTGGTGGGGGTCCCGGCATTGTCTTTGCTGGGAGGGGAGTGCAACACGAGTCCTCCCCCCTCTGCACTCGCTGCCTCCATGAATGGAGGGTGCTGCCTCTCCCTTCCGCAGTGCAGCTGGGTACTGTCTCAGGTTGTGCTGAGGCAGGAAGCACACCCATTGCGCTTCCAGGACCTCTGCACACAAGGTAAGTGCAGGCAGGTGGCAAGAGGGCTGCTTGATCGCAGGTCATTGACAGGGAAAATTTGTCAATGATTTGCAGCGTGATTGCGCCACCTAGGGATGGGAGAAGGACAGGACCGGGATGACATCATGCAGAGCCGTCATCCAGGTCCCGTCCTTCTCCTGTTCCCAGTGTGGAATGACGACATCCTGTAGAAAGGACCCCAATCTGTGGAAACTCAGGTCTGAATTGTCTCATTGAGCAGTGAAGCCCAGTGGGTTACCCTGGGCAAGTCACTACTTGTGAGTCCAACCTACCTTGCAAGGTTGATGTATGGATAACGTTTGTGTGCGTTAGTGAGTTTTTTGAAGGAAAGGTTGAATATAAATATAATAAAAAATCATTTTCAAGCAAGAATCATCACCTAAAAAGGAGTGCTTGACCTTTTGCATGCCAGTGAGGGCTCTGACATACCCTTCAGCTTATGTCAGTTGTCATGCAAAGCTGATTTATAGATTTATAGAAAACTTTAAATTTTTATTTTTTAAAAATAATGCAGGAGTATTGGTATTGCCCATAAAACAAAATCCAAAATCCATAGTGCCTATTGTAGTAATACACTTATTTGGCCAACCCAAAGATGCAAAACTGATCACATTAGCTCTTGAAGCCCACTGGTTTCTTCATCAGAGAAAGATGTCATTTGTTGATTAAGCCACCCCAGGGAGGAACTTTGATACAGGATGTCTTCGAAGTATTGCTCATAAATAATAAATAAAATATGCTGTTGAAGCAAGAAGCATTTTATGAAGAACTGGCAGCAAACCTCTTTGGAAGAATTTATAGGATACAGGTGAAAACAGTAGAGCAAAAAGAACCCTTCTAATTGTTAGTTTGGTTGACACCCTGAAGGTCTGTATCAGCAACTAGGGCAGAGCTTGTAAATCTCCTTTTTAGGAATACAGCTCTCAGAATGTAGCCAGCCAGCACAGACATGAGGGCTCTCTGGGAGTTATTGTCCAAAAAGTAGCTTTTCCAATCAGAGCCAAGCAAGTTGTTGACATTTTAAGACATAAGCTGGCATCATATAAGTGGCATACCCAGGTGTAAATCCTTCTTTGCTGTTGTTGGGTTCTTTCAAGTAGTTTTTGACTTATGGTACCCTAAAGCAAACCTATCATGGTGTTTTCTGGAGCTGAGTGTGGGTTAGGCAGCCAAGGTCACCCAGTGGATTTCCATGGCCAAGCAATGAATCGAATCCTGGTCTCCAGGGTCATAGTCCAATGTTCAAACCACTACAACATGCTGGCTGCTCCTTAAACCTGCATAGATCTTCTTTTTATCGTTGTGAGTTTGGTATTCCCTTCCACGCTCTGCAAAAACCAACCCCACTAGACTTCCTGTTGAGCTGCAGCAATGCTCCCTCGCCATAGCCATTCCATGGTTGGCAGAGAATGGGGCTGGGATCGAAGAAGCATCTGGCTATGTCCCTGTAGCCAGACGCAGCATGTAATCATCATTTGCTGAAACCCCTCAGAGGACTCTAGAGGATCTCAGTGGACGAGGTAATAATTCTGTGCCTGGGTACAGGAGCATAGCCAGATGTTTCTCTGATCCTCCTCCCTGTTTTCTATCAAGTGTGGAATAGACATGAAGGTGTGAGAGCAACTCAACAGTGAGTTTGGGGAATATTAAGGGAGCAATTGTAGCTTAATTCTACCTGCATAACTATTATTCTACACTGTGCCATACAAGATCTCAGCATGTGTGTACACTATACACCTTTAGGTGGGAGCTCATATAATTGAAAACTCCTCCACAGAAAACATAGTTTCAACACTGAAATCTAGCTGCTAAGCAAAAGGGTCCAACTTTGGGGTAATTTCACACCACACAATTATAGCACTACGATTCCACGTTCACTGCCATATCTGTGTACTAGGGAGTCCTGGGCTGCACTACAGTGTTATAGTGCTATCATTCCACTTTCGACATCCTGTGGAGTTGTGGAATTTGTACTTTACCGAGGCCAAAGGGCTCTCTGGCTGCCCCTCCCTAAACTGCAAATTCCAAGATTCCATAGGATGTTGAAAGCGGAATAATAGCGCTACAACAGTGTAGTGTGGAAATGGCCCTAGGATTTGCAATTTACAAAGGAGTATGTAGTATTCTCTGTAGAGTTCTCCAGTGCCTCTTTAAACTACAAACCTCAAAATTCCCGAGGGTGCAGCCATGGCTGTTAAAGTGGGATCATAGCACTATAATTGTGTAGTATGAAACAGCCCTTGGCTTTTGGTATGACATGCTAGTTTCTACGTGCAAGAAATTGCTTTTGCATGGTAAAGCATCTAATCATGTGATTTCCCCATCTGACACGCTACAGTCCAGATAATGTGACAAAGAGTAATGCACACAAGGGCTGAACAATGCAAGAACAGGAGCTAATGAGGCTTTTAAAGCTAATGAGGAACATATTTACAGTTTCGGTTCAATCATGGGTCATTTAACAACTGAAAAGGAGAACTGCTTTTTGAGTTAAAAAAGAAAGAGTCTATAAAACATGTAGCATCCCACCAGACAATATTAGCAGTATGTAGGTTGAGTTGTTCTCTGATAAGAAGGGACTATTACTTCAGTATGCCAAAAGTTGCTTGTGTTACAAGTAGTAAGCAAAACAGGAGGACACAATTCACTTCTTTTCATATCTGTTGCCTGTATTATGATCCAAGAGAGTGGGTTATTTCATATATTTTGGTGAAAATGGTGGGTAGAGTACAAGAATGTAGAAGCAGTATTTCTGAATGAGACTAAATGTCCATGAATTTGTTTCCCAAAAAACTGAGACAAATACTTTTAGGTATCTACAGTCAGGAAATGAAGCTTTTATGCATTTGAACTGTTGTTGTCCAGCAAGAGGTATTCAGAGGAATATAGATTTTGAATCATGTAGCACAGTAGTAGGGCTTTATATTCAACTGCACAATTTGAGACAGTGAAGCATCTTACAGAAGGAGGGCAAAAGTACAGCAACATGAGCAAACAAAATAAGGGTACTGTATCTTTGTGCCTTCAAGTTGCCTGTTGACTTATGGCAACCTGATGAATTTTGTAGGGTTTTCTTAGGCAAGGAATATTCAGAGGTTATTTGCCATGGCCTTCGTGTGAAATATAGCCTACAGTTACCCCCACAAGAATTCTGCCCATCCAGTTGAAATTTTCCTTCACTCCCCAAATTTTTAGCATTTCAGAGAGTGAGACACTGAAAATAATCCACACCCAAAACTCTTATATTTGTTGTGTTCATGTTCCCTTGGGAACCTTGCTTGCCTCGTATTTCTTCAATGGTTGACTGAGGTTTTAAGTTACTGCAATGTGGACTGAAAGAAAACTTCACTGGGGAGGGAGAATTCTTATTTGTTATACCTCTGGAGGAAAGGCAGCTTTAGACAGCCCTGTGTATTACTTCCATCTGTGAAACATTCAACTAACCTTTCTTTCCTCCCCACCAACTACCCCACTGCCACTTCACACTTTATAACAGCTTCTACATCCTCTAATGGAAACAAAGAAACAAACAAAAAGCTGTTTATCTATCATGATTTTATTTTTTTAAAGGCACAAATACTCTGGGCAGGCGCAGGTTGCACTATCATAATAACCAAAGCAATAAGAAAGGGAGTTTGTTTATGCTGACCTGGAGAGTAAAACACCATTTTGTTGCATTTTGTTGCAGAGAAGGAAAAATTTGTTTGACAGATAAATAAAAGGAACATCTGTAACCAGGCATGTGCCTAGCCAGCTGCCTTTGATTCTTAACTTAAGGGCCCTTGTGGCCGCAGCCTGGTGCTACTAGCCAAGGTGCTGACACTGGGCTTGTTGGTTGCTTTCCTATCACTCGCATTCATGTGTGAGTGCATGTAGGGGGGTCCTTTGGGAGACTTGCCACCCAGCACCAAGGCAGATGGGCCATGGACTCTGGATCTGAGGACCAGACTTAACTGTACCACCATATAAGTCCATTTTAATACAGTTAGAAATGTAATTTCTAAAGTGAGGAAACTATCGATCAAGGACTCGGCCCATTGTAAACATTCAGGGACAAAGCCTTCATGTTTATGAGAAACAGTGGAATGGAATGCAGTCCTTTTCAAAGGGACGGGTGGGGCTCTTGCTCCATGACTCCCACAGTCTCTTTGAAGAGACTGTCCCATGACTACAGTCTTAGGAAACAGAAGAAATATGCTTGATGGGGTGGTAAGCAAAGAAGGAACAAGGCACAATGGCAAGGGTTATAAATTAGCTGTCAGCCGTGTCTCAATAACTTGGCTTTGTGTGCACATGCCACAGCTCCCTGGCTTAATTTCACAAATAAAAGGGCTCAGGAGCGTTTAGTAAAGGTGAGGAACTCCATCAGGGAAGTTCATTTCACATCATCGTACTGTTCAATATTTCATAGATGAAAACTGGGACATGTCTAACCAGAGTGTGATCAAGATGGCAAAAGTTTCTGATGAGGAAGAACTCCCAGGCAAGGGCAGACTGCAGTAGTTCTCTTTTGCCTGAGCCTACTCAGAAGGGTAAGACTCTGTCCCCTCCTCTGCGCTTTCCCCTGCTGAATTAATTGAGTACAAGTGACTTTTGCAATCTGAACTCAGGTTGCAGCAACTGACAGAGGGGAGAAGTGGAAGGAGGAGAGAGAATCTGGGATGTTTTAAAAGCAGCTGGAGAACTGGAACAACAGAAGATTAATCAGGACTGTCCCTGCCAAATCTGGACATTTGGGGGGTAATGCTGTATTTGCACTGATACAATTGTCATATGAAGTTTACCAGTTTTAAAATGCACAAGTTGTCTCTTTAACTTTCATCTGGGCTGCTTTTTGGTGGCTGTTAACTGCTAAGAGGTAGCATGAGAGCCATTTTCAGTATCTAAAGGGATGCCACACAGAAGATGTAGTGAGCTTGTTTTTTGCTGCTCCAGAGACTAGGATGCTAACCAATGGATTCAAATGGCAAGAAAAGAAATTCTACATAAACATTATGAAGAACTTCTGGATAGAAATTGCTGCTTGATAGGATAATGGACTGTTTCAGAGTGTGGTGGAATCTTTTTTTACTGGAGCTCTTTAAACAGAGGGTGGATGGCCCTCAAGGGTGCTTTAGCTAGCTCTCCCTTATAGTCCGTTCCAAATCTGTTATTCTATGATTCTACAAATGATGGCATTAAATCCATGTAATATCTTGGTCTCTTTGAATACTTTTGAAAACTTGGAAACTTTAAAATGGTGTTTGTTGTGTGTGTGTGTGTGTGTGTGTGTGTGTGTGTGTGTGTTGGTTTAGCCAAAGAGAAGAAAAAATGTGTATGGCATATAAGTAGCATCACATGCAGTCCTTTGATACAGACACACTATCCACCCTTGCATTCATATGAAAGTAGCCATTTCTGGGAGTATACCAGACAATTGGAAATTCAGGGGCCATCCCTGCTGCAGCGTCCTTGTTTTTGTATAAGCAACACATGGAAGTCAACTGTTCCCTTCTGTCATGGAATTCCTTCATGACTAGACCTACAACTTTCAATTATTTAGTCAGGTAAGCAAACTGAGTGATCAGACTGATAAGTTAATTGATTACTCAAAAAATCAAATGATTTGATTTATTAAATGGTATCTATGATTAACTGGACATGTTGGGATTAATGATGCTGATTGTTGTATTTATTTATATAGTTAATCTAGGTATGTATGAAAAGTCCATTGCCCTAGAGGCTTACTGATTAACTAATACAGAGAGAGAGAAACAAGGGAAAAGGGGAGAACTAGAGGCCCAAGCAATCTGGTGAAGAATAGGCGACCATTTCAGTGACTTTCTACAATAAGGTGTAGAGAACAGGACAGAGTAGACAAGGTGTAGGCCTCTTAGATGTTGCTGGGTTCCAACCCCTCTCATTGCAAGTCAGAATAGCCAGTGGCAAAGGATGACAGGACTGCAGGCCAACAACATCTGAAGGCCACATATTTCCCATCCTTCAACTAAAGCAATGACCCAGTAGTTTCCCAGAAAAGGTCAGTTTTGAGGAGGATATTAAGAAAATAAAGAAAGCATTCAAATGGAAGCACTTGTGTGAGGGGACAGTTGCAGACTTCAGGATAAGCAAGGGGGAAAAGAGTGACATAATCTGTATATTTACATAAATTGAATGGCAGCTTGGAAAAGGCAATCCTGCTTTCCCTTCCCTCCCTTTCTTTCTTTCTTTTTTTTAAAGATAATGCCTGCTGTCTCATTCATGTAAGAATACACTGCACTTTTCTTTGGAACTACTGTTATTTATAAACAGATTCCTGCAAGTTTAATACATTAAATTTAATAAATTGAGCCCCCTTGCCCAAGGCCCTTGCCACATGAAGGTGTCATACCGCCAGAGTAAAGCATTACTCCCAGTTCAGGATCTGTGCTATATCACACAATGTTGTTGCTAACAAGCAGCTATCATGTTGCAATCCAATGGAAATCTGCCCTTTTTCAGTGCTGGAAATAATCTGGTAACGACCTCTTTTCCCGCAACAATCTCATCAGCTGTGGGAGTGCAGTTTCTCAATAGCGCTTGATAGCTCTTCCTGCTGTAGCAGATCCAGGAGTGGACATGGTGTGAGCATTCCCAGATTGTCCTCCTTCACCTACTCCCATGGCACAGTAAGTTCAAAATCTATCACCTCTCTGGTTTATTTTAAATTTCTCCTTTGATTTTTTTTAAAAAAAATTTAAATACATTTTTTAGTGTTATAGCGCAAAACCACAATAGCATATGGCATATCATGATGTTACAATGTTGCTGCACTTGTCTGGCTTAAGAAAAAAACCCCCGATCAATCATGAGCTGTGGGGCAGAGAAAAGGCAGGGAAAAAGACTCGCCAATGCTGCTATAAGGGGGGGGGGGACACCAGTGGCAATAATGCTACTCATCTGCTAAAGTCAAAAGGGTATGGTAGAGAGCATTCAGAACCTGATACCATCACGGAAACGGCAATGCTGGGATTGAAACAGGTCAACATGCTATTGACATATGTGTGGTAAGGGCCCAAAATTGGTTTTGCACTTTCTGGAGACTTCTACAGGTGATAGTTTTGCTAGGAAATGGGGTACAGGACCAAGAAAGTAGAATTAGAGGTGTACCTCCAACCAAGTTTTGAGATCTGATGTGTTCTGCAGTGGGCAAACAAGATGAAAAATTAGCTCCTGGCACGTTGATTATCATATGCCCTTGAGATAGAGCAATAGTCTGGTACACCATATAAGTCAGTTTTCTATATTGCTTTGCATAGTCACACTGTAGCAGGCACAAGATATCATAAGACATAACATAATTCATATGTATGATAACTAGTTACAAACCTGCACCAGAGTGGGATCCTTACTACATTTCAAAACTTCCCAAAGAGAACTGAGATGTAGGGCTGGATGCCCAGTTTCAGCACGCATGCAGGAGACACCCAAGGAATTCAAGGAGAAGGGGTATCTGTCCACACTGCTCTCTTTGTGCTCCAGGGCGCATCCCAGACCAGCCTCTGTTCTGTGTTCCATTGTGTCTGGCTTCCCACTTCCACCTGGAGGATAGGGATTTCCCAAGAAGAAAAAGTCCCAGGCTTTTCCAAGAACATGATTTGTGCTTCCAAAATTGCATGTGCTGTGCCAAACTGACAGCACTTGAAGTAGCACTGGGAAACACTCAAAATAATTTTCAATAGTAATACTGTTAGTGGCAAAAGTATTTACTAAACCTTTCCTATATGTTCTTTGTTTCTTCAGTGTTTCATACTAGTACTGAAGTAAGTAAGGATTAATTATTTGAGAGCTCCTCCTAATGGCCGTACAAACAATTACAGTTTATATGCAATCTGACGGAAGGAAAGCATAACCTTAAATATGGTAGGCTTTGAACTTCAGAGACTTGCTGCACCCATTTATTATTCCAGAGCTTAGAAAAGCTACCATTTGGACCTGTGCCTATGCTGATTGGGGGATTTTTCAGAACTGTATTCCAAAGAAGCATGTTTTCCATGGTGTATATTATTCTAACGGTTCTACAGATGTTTCATACTGTTAGAATGTGCAGGAGTTGGGAAATTTAGGTTCAGGTCTCTTCTGAACCACCAAACTCTGTGTGACCTTAGGACAGTCACTTTCCTTTAGACTGCCCCAACTTACAGGGTTGTTCTGAAAATAAACAGGGAAGAAAAGAGCCATACCTACTGTCTTAAGAAAAAGTAGAATACAAATGTGACAAAGAAATAAATTACTAACTCCATCATTAATCCCACATAGTGTAGATCCACTGAAATGAATGGGACCTTAGGCCTAATAAATTACAGTTGGATTTAGATCACTAGTCCCATCTTTAATATGAACTTATACGGACTGATCTTAATAGCCAGATACCTGACCTTGGGCCAGTCTCCATCTCTCAGTCTAGCTCACCTTTCAAGGTTATTGTTGGGATAAAGTAGAGAAACATGCATACAATTATGAACTCTTTGGAGGAAAGATACTATCAAGATGTAATTAATAAAATAAATGAAGTCGATGCCACGTGGTCAAATGGGGGACAAAGGAAAGTGTTTTAACTCCATGCAGCCAGTTTGCCACAGTACAAGGAAGAATATCTGAATATGGACCTTACTGCAGCATCCTCCCATCCTGCCATGGGGACGGGAGAAGTACAGGACCACGACAACTCTTCTGCATGATATTGTTGTGCTCCTGCTCCTCTCCCGTCCCCAGGCTGTGCAATCACGGGTTAAACCATTGACAAGTTTTCCCTGTCAATGGCCTGTGATCACACCACCATCCCACACCTACCTGTCCTGCGGAAGGGCAGGAAGTGTGATGGCAGCACTTCCTGCCCCAGTGTGGAAGGAAGCAGCATGTCCATTGTGCTCCTTTCTGCAGGGAACTAGTCCCATGCGGAGGGGAGTCCTGCCTTCGCGTTCCTTTCCCGGCAGAACTGCTGCCAGGATCGCCACCGGACACTGCTGCAAGAAGGTAAATTGTGAAAAGGGTCTGTGTCAGCAGTAATTGTACATCTAACATATTGAATGTGCTAAAGTGGTTTACAGTAAAATTTCCAGATCTCTCCTCAGAATTAGGTCTTGCTAGGCTTAATGAAAAGTAGAGTATTGCAGCCAAATTTCACTGTGTTCAATGGGACTTAATCTATGAAAAGTGTTATACTCTGTCCTCCTCCTCTTTCTGTTTATTTCTATCATAGAATCATAGGATCATAGAAATGTAGAGTTGGAAGAGACCACACGGGCCATCCAGTCCAACCCCCTGCCATGCAGGAACACCCTCAAAGCACTCCCGACAGATGGCCATCCAGCCTCTGCTTAAAAACCTCCAAAGAAGGAGACTCCACTACACTCCGAGGCAGCATATTCCACTGCCGGACAGTCCTGACTGTAAGGAAGTTCTTCCTGAGATTCAGGTGGAATCTCCTTTCCTGCAGCTTGAATCCATTGCTCCTTGTCCTGGTCTCTGGAGCAGCAGAAAACAAGCCCTCTCCTTCCTCTACATGGCATCCCTTCAAATATTTAAACATGGCTATCATGTCCCCTCTTAACCTTCTCTTCTGCAGACTAAACATACCCAGCTCTCTAAGTCTATCCTCATAGGGCATGGCTTCCAGGCCTCTCACCATTTTGGTCGCCCTCCTCTGGACCTGCTCCAGCTTGACCATGTCCTTCTTGAATTGGGGTGCCCAGAACTGGACACAGTATTCAAGATGAGGTCTAACCAAAGCAGAGTAGAGTGGTACCAGTACCTCCCTCGATCTAGACACCATATTCCTATTGATGCAGCCGAGAATTGCATTGGTTTTCTTGGCTGCCGCATCACACTGCTGACTCATGTTCAGCTTGTGGTCTATTAAAACTCCTAGATCCCTTTCACACGTACTGCCATCCAGCCACGTGTCCCCCATCCTATATTTCTGTATTCCATTTTTTCTACCTAAGTATATGACGTTACACTTCTTTCTGTTGAATTTCATTTTGTTAGCCTTGGCCCATCTCTCCAATCTGTCCAGGTCATTTTGAATTTTGATCCTGTCCTCTGGCGTATTAACAACCCCTCCCAATTTGGTGTCATCTGCAAATTTGATGAGCATGCCCTCTATTCCTTCATCCAAGTCGTTGATGAAGATATTGAACAGCACTGGGCCCAGGACAGAACCCTGTGGCACCCCGCTAGTCACTTCTCTCCAGGATGAAAAGCAGCCATTTGTGATCACCCTTTGGGTTCGGTCGGTCAACCAATTACAAATCCAACTAGCAGTAGCCCTGTCCAGCCCGCATTTTACTAGCTTCTTTGCAAGAATGTCATGGGGAACTTCGTCAACTTTTTCTATCTCAGTTTTTTCCAAGTTTGGAACTAAAAACAGCTTAGAACAAATTTAAAAATACATAATAAAAAATTCACAGGATACAAAAGTTACTTTGAAATTAAACAACTAAAAAAATTAAAACTAGATTAAAACATATGTCATCAATCATGCACACAAGAATTAGCAAGAACCGGTGCAGTGTTTAGTTGAGATGGACCTTATAGGGTCACTCATCAAATGCCTGTCTAAACAAAAAAGTCTTTATTTGTCTGCAAAATGCTAGCAAGAAGAGTACCAGAGCTGTCCCATGTTCCCATCAGATATACCTGTGAGGGTGGCTGAACAAAAAGAAGGGCTTCCCCAGCTGATCTTAAAACATGGGCAGGTTCAGAAGGGAGTATATGGTCTTTTAAATAACTTGGGCCTGAGATGTATACGGCTTTACAGGACAAAACCTGTAAATACTCATTCAGGAATAAGTCCCATTGCACTCATTGAGACTTTCATCAGAGTGGAGATCCACAGGTTTACGCTGTTAGTCTCTAATCTGATATTTCTCTAATTAGACCTGTGGCTTTGAAGTTAAATTTAATTTCTGTTTCTAGATGGGGAAATGGAATGGACTTCCAGGACCACCAGTGAGTGTGAAACTAAAAATGAGCTTTTAATTCAAGTGTCCTAAACACAGTTCAGCTACTACTCAATGACACATTGCTTTTTTGTTTTCTGCTTGGCACCTGCTCATAAAACTCAGTGGTATGGCAACTTAAGCATCACATTCCATTATACTCCCATTTATTCCATCACTGACATGGCATTACTGAGCAGGCTGTACTAGATTACTGAGCATGCTGCACAGATACTTAGTACCATACTGTAGTTATATTTTCCAATAAACAAATGTTGTTGTGTTTGACAATATATGACACTGGCATGATCAATTTACAAACTGAGATCATCATTCACTATAACTTTTTGCCAAATAGTTTACAATATTGTTACTTAACAGCATTGGATGGAGAGAACTCACTGTCAGTATCTCCCATTGTTTGGCTTGGATGCTATGCCCAGCATCGTAGCTATATAGGCAGGTAATTTAAGTAGGCATTTCTCAATGCATTTTAGGTACACAGAAAATATTTAGTGGCCTGTTATGTGCAGAACTATTTTACATCAGGTCACATACACACCCACCGTGCAATATAAGGTATTGTGTCTGTAATCTGAAGTCACAATAACAATTATTCCCTGATTTAATGTTCAGCTACTTAGTTTTACACTCTCAGCCCCAGAAAAAAAATGATAGGTTCACCTTAGGGTTGCCATAAGTCAGAAACAACATGAAGGCATATTTAGTTTTTGGTTAACAGAGTGGCTGCAGCATATTATGGTGCCCCCTTGTGGGAAAACCTTGTAACATTTACACTTAATATAACATTACATTGTATTCTATTACATTAAACAGGACACTGGGAGATGTATTTTAAGCTGGACCTATCATCATTTTATGATACATCCAGTAGCCAGTGTGGGCATCTGCAGAGCGGGGAAGGAGTTGTACAGTGCTATATTATTTTAATTTACATGCACAGTGCATGCTGCTACAACAAACTTGTGCATTTTTACTGTGTGTGTGCTTTGTTGCTCCGAATTACATTCCATGCCTTTTAGAAGCTTATGCAGAGTGGTGATCCATCATGGTGTAGTGGTCTGACTATGAGAAAGGGTTTGAATTTCCACCCAGGTATGGAAACCCATTGGGTGTCCCTGGGCAATGGAGACTCTCTCAGCCTCAGAGGAAGGTCTCAGACGAAGCCTCAGAGGAAGGCAAGATCTGAACCAATCTTACCAGGAAAACCATGTGACAGGTTCACCTTAGGGTCATCATGAGCAGAAATGACTTGAAGACACACAGCAGTATCATTCAGAGCAGTAAAAAATCTTGGCAATTTGTCCGCAAGAATACAGGAGTGTTACATTCAGCCTTCACAACAACATATCCTCCAACATTTCAGTAATGAAAACTGGGACACTGGTGGACTGGTAACATTAGAGTCTGACCAAGATGGCAAAAGTTATTAAAGATAAAGAACAGATTAATTAAGAGAGGCTGCAGCAGTTTGCTTTTGCCTGAATCTGACAGGAAGGGCAAGATTCCAGCCCTCTTTTCCCTCCTGCTTGATTAATGGAATGTAAACTACTTTCCAGTTCGAGCTCATTTTGCAGCAAATGAAGTAAGCTGAGGATAAAGGAGGTAAGTGACAGCTGAGGGAAATACTGAAATTTTAAAAGCAGGTGAAAAAGTGGAATGAGAAAGGATTAATTGGGACCTTCCCTGCCAAACTGAGACAGTTGAAGAGTATGCAAGAAACATTACAAACTCATATTTGGAGTGAGATTTTATATATACACATGCACATAGACACACAAATATACAACAGCATATTTACAAGTCTAGTGGACATTTTTTGACACTACCACTTTTATCATACAACTGAAAACAGCCCATGACTTGTCTGAAAATGGGTCCCATGTTCTAGAATGATTTCCTCAGAAACATTGTAAAATATGCTATGGAGAGCAGTAGTGGGGTCTGCAGGAAGTGTCTGAACACGAGGAGAGCAAAGATGGGTTCACTTGATGAGGTTTTGATGTTCTGGAGGAGTCTGCCGTGTTCATTTTACTTCTCAATTTTTTGCACATTTGAATTTACAACTGCACAGTGTTAATTTTGGAACTGCACACTTTATGTTTTCTTGCAAATTAGAAAGCAAGCAAGCCCTGACAGGCTCAAATGGTAGGCCTAATACTTCTGCTAGATCTGATGAGTCAACAGGACATGGCACTCAGTTGATTGGGAAAAGCAGATCTAGCCTTTGACACTTGCAGAAAATGCAGTTTCCTGTGCAGAAAATGGTGTTTTCTGTACTGAAATTCCACATGTCAATTTTGTGCAGAAGATTTTCATCAGTCTAGGATTCTCCTCATCAGGGTTTCCTGATAACCAAGAAACACATTTTTTCATCCATTTTCCAAATATTTTCAAATATTGTTTCCGTCCCAAACTTAAAGAGACAGAATACCTCCATGACTCCATATTGATTACTAAACTGAAAAAGGTAGCTTCTCTTCAGCACATACTGCACTACGCAGTTTCCCTTATCCCTTAATAAATTGCAGAGTTCCTTCAGCCATCCTCATTGCGCCCCTACCCAGCCACTCACAGCATTACCTTCAAAAAACCAACACAGTAGTAAACTGGTTAACACTGCACTGCAAGGTTGTCATTACCCTAGGTGGAACAACACTGAGCTACTTTTTGGAGCTGGTAGAATTTACCTTCTTGTCTTGTGGAGTATGAGCATCTTGTGTAGTATGGAGACAGCAAACAAAGCTTTGCTTTTTCTTTTCCCAAAGCGGCATGGCAGTTTCGCCCCACCCCAGTTTGCCAAAACACCTTGCCACGTTATGCACAGTTCTGGCCTTCCCTAGAAACACCACCTTTGTGTAACCTGAGTAAAGCCTTTCAGTTGTTAATTAAAACTCCTTTAATGATCTATGATAGTGTGGTTCTAGATGCTATAACCACTGGGGCCCTTTTTGCATGGCATTTTTGAAGTGAAAGTGCTCCTTGAGCATCACGTAAATGTGAGGAGTGGTCTGCATGATGCACTCACATTTACGTGATGCTCAAAGGCCTGATGTGGAGCGCGCACGGATTTTTTCATTTTTGGCTCTAAGCCGAAAATGCTGTGCGCTAGCGCATCGCTCCAGGGCTTCACGCGCACTCACCTGCCGTGCAAAGCCTTCTGAGCCACATCGGTCGCGCTTCCTGCCCCAGTGCAGCCTCTAACTCCCAGGCTGCACTGTGGACCAGGAAGGAGCTGCGGAGCCGAAGCAGGAGGGATGCAACAGTGTTCCTCCCCAGCCTTCTCACCGGTAAAAGGTAAGGTGCGAAAAGGGCCTGAGAATAATTCAGTTCAGACCACCTTTATTTAAAAAAATTGTATAATCTTTATTATTATTATTAAAACAGTAAACAGAATAAGGTATTGGTTTTGTACATATGTCTAAGTTCAAACAGATCTTCAGAGTACATTTAAACAGTTTCTTAACTCTTTACAACAGCATAAGGGCACAGCTCTCTCTCTCTCTCTCTCTCTCTTTCTCTCTCTCTCTCACATACACAGAGCCCTCTGGCTTCCTTCTTTACCAAAGGCTATGTTCCCAAATCTAGGCCAGTCTCTCTGACCAGATTTAACAATGGGTTGATTTCTCTTCTGCTCCTTCTCTAGGCTTTCTTTTCCCATTCACCCTCGCCCACCCCCTTGAGTGAGAACTTGCTTTGGCTAAGGACTCTCAGACCTTTCTCCTGAAGTCTGACTCTCCTGGAAATCTCCCTCTCAACCAAAACCAGTGTGCCTGCAATAAATACATTCTCACTCAGGCCTCCAATCCCCCCTCCTTCACAGTAAAAGGCCTGGGTTTTCTTCTGGAGTGGTCATTCTGGTTGACTGGCAACCTGTTGCTGGGCAGCTTTTCTACCACTCAGGATACCACTCCCCCTATGGTCTATCAGAGGGAGTAATAATGGACTTTATCTGCATGCATTTGCAAACTTGGGAGGAAAATCAGCTTTTAAAATAAGACAAGTTAAAATAAGCATAATGTCTCTTTTGTTTTAGGGTAGATACATTTCCTCCTGGTCACACTTACTCTGAAATCCTGGCTTTCCAATTTTTTTAAAATAGGGAAACATTTGCTTTCCTCCATGGAAGTCCACATATAAATATACACCAAAAAGTTTTTAAATGGACTAGGAAGTTCTTTCTCCACTGATTGGCTACAAACACTGAAGGGCCGCAAGAAACTAGCTGCTTACAAAATGGATTGGCTGAATAGCAGCTTCACATGTTATCTCAAATTTCAACATCTGTAGGGGCCATAGATATCCTTAAAAACATAGCTAGGAAATAAGCATGGTTCTAACTTGATATTCAGTCACAATTATGGTCATCTAGGAATTAAAAAGGTGGCAGCGGGGAATGTGAACTTACTATGTATAACTTAGGTGAACAAAATAATACAGTCATGTGTCAGAGATCAATCTGCCAGCAAAGAAACTGCATCTTTGGATTCAACCGGGTTAAAGTTTTTGCACATTATTTAGCCTTCTGTTCATGATATGCAGACTCAAAAAGTAAATTTTTATCATACGTTATTCTTCTCTGTTATTTAGCAAAAAATTCCACAGCGTACAGTGCAATTACTAAAAGATAATCAAACTTTGGTCACCCATATGGTAGCATTATTAACTGTAGCTGCTAGGAAGTTATATACTTATTTCATCAATACATTTATTTATTTAATTGTTTTTATAAATAATAACAATAATAAAAAAGTATCAAATAATATACAAATTACATGTTTCAATACATTATTTTACAAAAAATATTTTTAAAAATATTTTTAAATTTAAACATAAATTTAAAAGTTTTTAATCATTAATTTAAAGGATTGCCAATATATCTGTCTTATAGACAGTTCATCACAAAAAGTGTTGAAAATCAGATCATATTTTAGTTTACTTTATTTTGGATTATTTTTCTTATACTGCCCATCAAATTGGAATGGCATCTTGGTTAATGCAGTAAAAACAATTGACATTAATAAATCCTTTTCCAACAGTCATGCTAGGTGGAGATGGTGGGAACTACAGTCCATCATATCTGAATGGCATCAGATTGGGGAAAGCTGACTTAGTGCTGCTAATGTGCATTAAATGTGCCATCTCTCACTATGACCTACATCTATCAGTCTATTATATCATTGGCACATGGGCATCTCTGGAAGCCATAGATAGGATGCTGTTGTCCTTTAGTGTTATCTGGTTGGAATAAAAAGGCACTCATGTGTGGAAATCATCATGGGTTTTTATGTTTCTGCTGTCATTATGCTGTATCTGAACTTAAGCTCAGAGCAGATCCATTGAAATCGACAGGACTTTAGTTATAATGTTAGTTCATCAATTTCAGTGAGTCTTCTCTAAGGCTGACTAAGGCTGAGTCGAACTGTCACTAGTGGCACACAGAGAGAAAAGCATTGATGTCTAAGTTTGAAGTGTCTGTTTTGAGGGCCATGACACCTTTCGTCAGAGGTTTTCAGCATAAAGACCTTCAAGGAGGGATAAGCAATAAAACCAACATGCAGATTCAACAAAGAATTTGACCGTGTGTAATAAATAGTGTTTGAGATCGCTCTACTCTTTAAATCTTCAACTGCATTGTGGAATATTGAGTGTCAGAGGTCATTCCTAGGGGATATGAAAATCCTTTTATATGAGTGTTTTGCTAAAATGGTGCCATGCAATGAGCATCCATCCATCAAGCTGCTTTGTTTCACTCAGTCTCTCTCACAATGACTGGAGAGGGAAAGGCTGTGGTTTACCACTGATTGGGCTTCCCACTTGCAGCCCTGGTGCCCTGACTAGCATTTGTGTATGTGTACAGTAGCAATATTTGCAAGAATCACGCTGATGGCCTTTCTGCACTACATTGTTTTAGTGCTATTATTTCATTCTCAACATTCTGTGGAATTCTGGGGTTTGTAGTTTACTGAGGCCAAAGAACTCTCTGGCTGAGAATTCTAAATACCCCTCCCTAAACTGCAAACCCCAGGATTCCACAGGATGGTGAAAGTGGAATTATAGCACTATAACAATGTAGTGCAGAAAGGCTCTTAGTATTTGAATGAGCATAGTGAAAATAATGAAACCTTATATACAGAAAGAGCTCTTACTCCCTTAGGAAAGGAAAGCTGGCCGCAAACGAATGTTGTCTTATCTATAAATACCTTGCTATCTTTCCAATAGTGTTGTGAAGAACCTACTGGTAAATGGAGCCCCCGAGAACTGAGACTAGATTGTTTTTAAATAACATGAGTCTTCAGTCCAGGTGGAAGGGAAGCAGTTGTCACATCCTGACACTTTTCCAAAGTTGGAATGTCACAAATACCTTGTACTATTAAGTACATAATTCTGAAAGGCCTTCACAGTTCTAACTGGTTTAAAACTGAGGGTGAGTTTCTGCTTATAAGTTCTTCGATTAACATAAAAACAAAGTTTTCCTTTTCAAATGATCTCAAGTATCCCACAGACATTTATGCATAAATTCTAAAGATTTTTTTTCTTTTTCTAACTGCTAACATGAAGTGTGCTGGTTAATTTTCTTAAAGCATCAGCCCTCTGAAGAGTTTACATGCTCAGTCAGTCCTCTGTTTACTTAGGCTGAGCAAACAGGGTCTGTGGTTCATTGCCCAGCACTAAAAAAGGTACTGCAGTTTAATGCTGGGAAGTTTTCTTAAAATCAAATGACACTTCAGGAAGGGCTCTTGAAATTCCATCAGTTAATCATTTTTTCCAAAGGAATCTACTGTCTCATTTGTGTGTTTGTGTGCATGTGTGTATGTGTGAGTCTGCTAATGCATGAGAAACTGCTAAGGTGGTGCATAAAACTTTCTGCTAAGTCACCTTGCTTAGTGGTAATTTATTTTCTTGATTCAAACTATGGACTCCCCCGTACACACTTGAGAGTGCTATCAATTCTGAGTCACAGTACTGGAACTATACAGTCCTTCTTCCACATTCATGGGTTTGACCTACACAAGTTAGATTATTTATGAGGTGTGTGCGCGCCCTTCCCACCCCGTTCTCTTCTTCTCATTCCCTTGCATTTTACCAGATGTGGAGAAGGAAGGCAAGTGCCTGGAGAAAAAAGGCAAGGAAGTGGCGAGGCACATGTGTGACGTCTTCTCCCTTCTGGAGCTCCCCACTCCCAGGCCCTTTCCGCACATCATTTGCCATGCAAAAGGGCGCCTGGAGCATCGTGCAATTGTGAGGAGGAATCTGCACGATGCACTCACAATCGCGCGACACTCCAGGGCCTGGCAGGTGCCGATTGCACACCTTTTCATTTTTGGCTGGAAGCTGAAAATGGTGCGCAATCACGCATTGCTCCTGGGCCCCGCGCACACTTACCTGGTGTGCGGAGCCCCTGGAGCTGCGCCGGTCGCACTTCCTGCCCCAGCACAGCCTGGGAAAATCCCAGGCTGCACTGTGGAAGGAAGAGGCGGGGCTCTCGCGCGAGCAGGCAGCTCGTGCAGAGCTGAAGCAGCCGGGATGCGAGAGCCTCTCGCTGGAGGCTGCTTGCGTGATCCCCACAACCCAGCACTGGAAAAAGGTATGGTGCGGAAAGGGCCCCATTCTCTGGCCTCTGGTCCTGGCCTTGAGAACTTGCACTCAGGCAATAGGAAAGGGAAGCAGGGAGAAGCTTATGCAAGCCTTCCTTCTTCCCTCCGGAGCTCCCCCATCCCCTTTCCTTGCCTCTGGCCTTGGCGCTGAGAATTTGTACCAAGGCAATAGGTAAGGGAATGGGCGGGAGTTCATGTGAGCCTTCCTTCTCCCCTCCAGAGCTGCCCCTGCTCTTTCCTTGCCTCTGGCACTGGTGCTGGGAACTTGCACTGAGGGAATAGGTGAGGGAACGAGGAAGGAAGGCTCACATGAGTCTTCCTTCTCCCCTCCAGAGCTCCCCCTCCCATCCTCTTGTCTTTGGCCTCAGAATGCAAAAGGTAAGGGAGTAGGAGGTGGGAGCCCCAAAAGGGAATGGGAGGTGGATCACAGGGGGGTTATTTGTGATTTCTCCACTTTCACAAGTGCCATTGCGAAAGTGGAGGGGCCGCTGAGGTTTCTGCTGTGTGATCTCTGCCGAGTACACTATGAGGCTCTGTATCTGCAAAGAGTATCACTCAGAATTTTCTAGAACTTCAATCTACGCTACACAGTTATGTCAGTTCAAGTGTCATGGCTCCATCCTATGGAATCCTGGGATTTGTAGTTTGGAGAGGTACTTGTAATTCTCTTCCAGAGCCCACTCCACTGAACACAGAATCAGAACAGATATCCCTGGTGTCTGAATCTATTGCTGCTGGAATTCATTAGGAGAGACTTCTAAGATTCCTCACTGAGGGCCTCAGCAATCAATTTGCATCTGGCTACGGAGATGTAGACAGATGTTTCCGCAATCATGCCTTATCACCACAAAGCAGAGAATGGCTAAATGTGAGGAGGTCTTCAGAGGATGTTCAACAAATTAGGGGGTTGTATATTGTTCAGTGCAGCACGGGTCCACATATGGACCTGTTATGCTGTGCTGAGCTATTCAGGATTACAGCCATGGTGTGCTCACAACCAGACCTTTCTCAAGCAGGCCTATTCCACTGGTATGCATATGACTCTGTGGGAACAAGTGCTCCTGGTGTCCAAATCTATGGCTTTATTCCAGACATTATGTCACAACTTAATAAACTGAGCTATTAATTAGACTTTTGCAGTCCCTTCACCCGTTTGCAGCCCACGCAAACATACCAGGAGGTCTTAGCCAAATCACAGATGGCCAATGGTTAACTGAAATGGATTTGCATTATAACTACAAGGACAAAATCAAACATAGATTTGCACTTGTTCATTTCTACATATAGTTGTAAATGTAACATAATTACTAGAGCAAGAATAAAAATGACTAGAATTACTAGAACTAGAATAAAAATACAATGTAACTCACCTTAGCAGGGAAGACTATAACTGGGGTGGGATCTGCACTAGATACTTTTTTGTTTTGGAGGTTCTAGCAGTTGCTACTCATACTCATACACAGCAAGGACTATAAAATGTACATAGTTGGTGGGGCTTTGTTTTGTTTTGACAGAAGTAGGTAACATATCAGATCTCATGCTGTTCTAATTGGTGTGAGAAATGGGCAGAGTACATTAGATCAAATCAGACTGGTGCTTTACAGATGGTTCCTAGTCTATGAGCCACTGGCTGCCAGCCTGGGTTTCAAGGAAAGTGTCATAACTCACCCATGGGAGTCTGAGGAATCTGAAGCAGAGGAGTTGAATGGTGGGGAATGTCTGAGGCCAGATGGTGGGCATTTCCGCGCTAGACTGTTATAGTGCTATTATTCCACTTTCAACATCCTATGGAATCCTGGGGTTTGCAGTTTAGGGAGGGGCTCCCCAGCCCCTCCCTAAACTGCAAACTCCAGGATTCCATAGGATGTTGAAAGTGGAATAATAGCACTATAACAGTCTAGTGCGGAAATGGCCGATCTCTCCTCCTCCTGAGTCTAAAACAGGTGAGGGGCTCTTTTTTCTCAGCAGGACATAATAATAGATGCTGATAGATAATAGATACTGAAGAGGTACCTACATCCTCTGAAGTCTAGCAAAGAAACAAAGAGAAGCTTTGGGCAATCCGTGGCTGACTCATAGAATCACAGAGGGGCCATCCAGTCCAAGCTACGCAGGAATACAAAATCTAAGCACTCCCAACACATGGCCGTCTAGCCTCTGTTTTAAAAACCTCCAAAGAAGGAGACTCCACCACACTTTGAGGCAGTGTATTCCACTGTCGAACTGCTCTTGCTGTAAGGAAGTTCTTTCTAATGTTCAGGTGGAATCTAGTATCTGGAACAGCAGAAAACAAGCTTGCCCCATTTTCCAGTATTAAATATTTAAACATGGCTGTCCTGTTGCCTCTTAAAACTCTCTTCTCCAGGCTAAACATATTGAGCTCCCTAAGCCACTCCTCACAGGGCATGGCTTCCAGGCCTTTTACCGTTTGGGTTACCCTCCTCTGGTCATGTTTCAGCTTGTCAGTATTGTTCCTGAACTGTGGTGTGCAGAACCAGGCACATCACTCCAGGTGGGATCTGACCAAAGCAGAATACAATGGTATTATTACGTCCCTTGACCTAGACACAGTACTCCTATTGATGCAGCCTAGAATTGCCTGACTCATCAAGCAACCACATATCAATCTCCTAGAAGCTGCTGAAGTCCTTACTGCTCAGAACCTTTCAGTCTCTGGCAATGCTCTCAGTGTTCATGTGTGCTCTGGAATTCTTCAATTCTGTATCAGTTACACTTAACTCTTTGTTTTGCTTCTTTTTGACTTTGGTTATCTGGACTTCTGCATTCTTCTGGACTGGCTGAGATCTTGCTCTGGCACCTCTCTTCATCTTCTGGGACTACCCATGCATGACGTGGACCAGATTGATTTGACCACACGATTCCTGCCCCTAGTTAATGCACACAGCGACACACATAGCCTAGCTAATGCAAATGCAAAATGAGTTTCTTTGTTTAGAATCCCACTACTTATAAGCCTTGAGACTAAGGTCGTACCTCGTCTATGTGGCAAATGAACACTATTCCAGCCTAGACAAACTATGAGGTGGGTCTGATGGATTTCGAGACACAGTCTGCCACCAGCTGCCTGAAGAGACTCACTTTCTATCAGCTGGAGGGTCTGAATGCTTTTCTCTGCCATGAAACATCTGTCCCATCGAGAATGCAAACAAGCAAGCTAACTATCTTATTTTGCATTAATGATATACTCCAGTTTCAATACCATACAAACCTCTTGAGACGTCTGCAATGAGGTTCAGTTCCTGCTCAGAATAATTGAAAATGTAGCATGTATTAAACCTTTGTCCGTGTTTCTGGGATGCTGTTATAGGATCAGCACCCAAGAAGAAACTGTGACCTTCAGGTATCCCAAAATTCTGAACAGAACTGCATGAAATTATATGCTGAAAAATGTAGCCATGCCCATTTTAAAGCAGCAGCTGAAATTTTCATCCCTTTGAAAAAAATTGGGAACTGTCCTTTCATATGAATGACATCCAATCGGAATTTAAATTTTTATGGGTTCCTATTTGCAGTTGTCATGTTGAAAAGAAGAATCTGATTCTCAGTTCTCAGTTTAGATATACAGATCTGTACCTTCATACAAAACATGACTTGAAAAATTCGTAACACTTGTGATGAGAGCTTTAATATATTTAGAGTACATATAACACAGATCTATCCATCTTTTTTTTTATCCATATTACAGGATCTGAACTGTTGCGAGCATGTCGAGCCACATGATGACATTTAGACATTTCAAAAATAAAACAAGCTACTGGCAACTGCTGGCGCTGCAAGCCTTGTGAACGTGCAGGAAGGCACGGTTTGTAAGGCTGACAGAGGGTCATTTGCTTTTACCATAATTACATTAAACAGACATGCAAACTACCCAAATCATTCCTTTGCCTCTTTTTAAATGTTTCCAGTCTTTTTGTCTCAAACCAATACTTACTTTTCTTAAATTTAGCAGGAAAGAAAGAACTTAACTGATACCTTACGGTGGATGACAGGGGAGGGCAAATTTTAACCTTGTGTGGAACATGGTTTCCATGTAAATGAGATGTGAACCCAACCTGGATTTTATTCTGAGTTTTAAAGGAGTTGATCAAGCATTGAAGCTATTTTGATGATAAGGTCTGGCATCTTGCAATTTTTTTTTTTTGGTTAAAGCTCATACTAAAATGTGTAATGGATTCACTGCCCCACATACATGGAAACCAACAGGTGTCACTGGTGTGGCATCTTTTACTTTCTGTTTTATTAGAATCAGACAAACTACCAGATGCAAAAGACATATGCTTACTATTAAAGAACACAGTTCTTTTGGTACCAATGGGTTATCTTCTCCAGCATTGTAGCTCTCTCTCTCTCTCTCTGCGTGTGTGTATATGCACGTGGTGCAATTTAAATTCTACTTGTTCTAAGAGAAAGAACATATGCCTGTACTACTTGTGTATGTTTCTGAGAAGACTCTCTCCCATAATACACACCTGTAGTTAACTAAAGAAAATCCAGATATGTAGCCTCATGCTACATATTTATAGATCATCTACTTTGGTCCTGGGCAACTGCTAAGCACAGGAATTTGTCTTGAGTGCAAAACTGAATTAAGCTTCCAGTGCTTCCAAACAAAAATCTATTCTTGGTTACACAAATCTTTCTTCCTGCACAGCCTAATGTGGAATGGCAGTGTTATTTTATGTTGCTATTAATAAATAACTGGATATCAGAAACCTTTGCTGATCTACTGGAAATCACCAGAGATCTTTTATTCAACCTTCCTATTTCAGTGTATTATGGAAGAGTAAAATTCTGTGCTATATGTTTTTCATTTGATTTCCTCACATGGACCCATTTCTGTTCTACCACAATAACAGAGGAAGTCACGTACCAAAGAATATCAGGTCACTGGGGGACAAACTAGACATGGCATGGGAAATGTGAATTGGATTTCTAGTGGATAGGGTTGCTGTAGTTGTTTAAATTCCAAGTAGCTAAATTGGATCATAGTAATGAGAGAGAGAGAGAGAGAATTAAATATTTTTCCCCATCCTTCTCCAGTTCCAGTCAAAAGCTGATATATGTCTCAAGAGACAAACCATGCAGGTGTCCACCTGCATTTTCAGCATTTATGTCAGATGAATACCTACCCTGAATATCTCAAAGACCTGTCATTTAATCAATACAGATAGTCCACCCAATAAAACAGATCACAACTATTCTATGAATGTTTGCTATGACCAATTCATCACCTGGTGGGCATCCATCAAGTAATGATACTTTCTGTGCTTAGTGCAACAGGCTGTCAGGTGACAGACACACAGTCCAGATCCAGAACTGTACTTGAAGCCTTACCACCATGGTAGAATCTTACAGAGTTTGTTGTTAATATTCTGGACCTTTAAGTCATTTCCACCATATGCTGGCCCTAAGGCAAACGTATCACAATTTTATTTTTATGTTTGTTAAGACGGGGTTTATCTTTGTCTTCCTCTGAGGCTGAGAGAATGTGACTTGCCTAAGGTCACCCAGTGGGTTTCCATGGCTGAGTGGGGATTCACACTCTAGTCTCCAAAATCATAGTTCACCACTCAAACCATTACACCACACTGGATCTCAGCTTATACTCTTCTGAATCAGTTTTTGAGAGCCCAGGGTCATCTCAAGACCACAATAGGGATGGCAGTGGAGATATAGGTATGTGACAAGCAAGACTAGACTATGGAAGCTATGGATTCAAGTTCCTGCTCAGCTGTGGAAATCCACTGGGTGACCTTCAGCAAGTCACTCTCTTTCAGCCTCTGATGAAGGCAATGGCAAACCCCTTTTGAACCAATGTTGCCAACAAAAACCTATACTAGCTTCACCTAAGAATCATCAGCCTATTGCTGATTTGAAATTCAAAATCTAAAATAATCTAGAGATGCTTGAAAGGTGATTTTCAAACCAGATACTCTTATTTTGTAATTTAACATGAATACAATCCTTTAAAATATTTTCCTTAAAAAGACCAAGTAATTAAGAACTTTTTCCTTTGCGGTCAATGAACATATGTTTCTGATAAAGAGATTGTTATACACTTTACTTTTATTGATCATACCATAGTTTTCATTTGAAAGCTGGGCATAAGAAATATGCTGTTTAAATGATTCATTGTAATACATCTGTGTATTCGGTGGAAAGCTGTTTCAGTTAGAAGGAATATGAGCATTTCTTCATATTTCTCATGAATGAACCATTCAGAGACATCTGCAAGAATCATCAGCAACTGAAACCATACATCAAAGGAAGCTGATTATTTCCCTGTAGACAAACATTGATCTAAATACCTCCTGCTACAACGTAGTCTGCATTTGGTCTGATAATTGCTTCACTAAATTTCATTTACCAGTATTTAATTCCATTTACTGCCATATTTACATTGTTATTTACACTGCATATAACGTACAAGCTGGTGTAAAAAATTATTAAGTACAGTCAGCCTTCCACATTTGCGGGTTTCACTTTTGCGGATTTGATTATACACAGATTATTTGCTGTCACCTCTGCTGCCTCCCTATGCCATTTTTAATAGGGACTGCAAGCCTCGTGAGACTAAGAAATTGCAAATGAGGCTTGCAAGTCCCTCTTAAAAATGGTGTGGGGCAGCAGTGGAGGTGGCAGTAAGCCCCACCGGCCACCCACTTCTGCCTTGTGAGGGAACCCTGATGCCTCAAAGGAATCCATGGTGGGTTGAATATGGTGATCATACTTTTTCATGTGTTAAATATGGTTTGAGAGGGCCTAGTGTTATTCACAGTTTTTTCACTTTTACGGGTCCTGTGCCCTTAACCCAAGCGAACGTGGATGGATGACTCTAAATAGTAGTTGCTGCAGGACAATTTTGTGCATTGAATATTTACCTCAAGCAAGGTGGAGGTGCTACTTAAAAGGACCAAGAAGAAACCCCCTCCACTGATCTCTTAACACTATTATGGAATTGTCACCAATCCTTCATGCTTTCATGGCATACAGTTTAATAATACATGCAGCAGTCCCCACAGAAGCAGGATGATAAGATAGTCAATACAGAAAGTTGCAGCTTAAAAAATGCAAGGGTGTATAGAAACATGTTCACATACTATTCTCCAGTTGCCATTACAAAGCCAGTGGTTTGTGAACTCCCGAGGGTAGTTTCATACTCTGCTTCTCAGCTCTTGGGGACCTCAGAACTGTTTTTAAGTTGTGTGGGAGCGTCACATTAGCTGGCAGATCATTATTAATTTTGTCTATTTGCAGGTTGTTGTTAAAATGCCGTCAAGTCACCTTTGACCCAAGGCTACCCTATGGATGAGAGACCCCCAAGTTATCCTATCATCAACCCCTTGCTCAGGTCTTGCAGATGTAGGGGCGTCTCTTCCTCAACTGAGTCTGTTCCTTTGTAATGTGGTCTTCCTCTTTTCCTACTGCCTTCCACCTTACCAAGCATTATTGTCTCTTCTAGTGAGTCACGTCTTCTCATGATATGACCAAACTATGACAACTTTGGTTTAGTCATCTTAGCTTCTTGGGAGACTTCAGACTTGATTTGCTCTAGCACCCATTCATTTGTCTTTTTAGCAGTCCAGGGTATCCATAGAACTCTTCTCCAGGACCTCATTTCAAAGGAGTTGATTTTCTTCCTATTAGCTTTCTTCACTGTCCAGCTTTCACAATTGGAAGTACTAGGCCATGGACAATCCTAACTTTAGTGTTCAATGATGTATCTTTACACTTCAGAATCTTGTCTAGTTCCTTCATAGCTGCCCTTCCAACTCCTAGTCTTCTTCTGATTTCCTGCAGCCTCCATTCTGATTTATGACTGAGCCAAAATATGGAAAACCTTGAACCACTTCAATGCCTTTATAGTCCACTTTAAGGTCATGTAAACTATTTGTGGTCATTTTTTTTTAAGGTTCAAATGTAAACCTGCCTTTGCATTTTCTGCCTTGACTTTCATCAGCAATCATTCCAAGTCTTTGCTGTTTTCTCCTAGAAGTATGGTGTCATCTGCATATCTTAAATTGTTGATGTTCCTTCCTCCAATTTCCATGCCTTTTTCCTCCAAATATAATCCTGCTTAATGTATGACATGTTCAGCATACAAGTTAAATGAATAGCATGATAAAATATAGCCTTGCTTGACTCCTTTGCCATTCAAAATGTGGTCCTGGAGATGATTTATATGAACACCCTGGACTGTTGAAAAGACAAAGGAATGGATCCTAGAGTAAATCAAGTCTGAATTCTCCGTAGAAGCCAAGATGACCCAACTGAGGCTGTCATACTTTGGCCATATCATGAAAAGACATGACTCACTAGAAAAGACAATAATGCTTGGTAAGGTAGAAGGCAGCAAGAAAAGAGGAAGAGCCCATTACAGGTGGATCAGCTGGATCAAGGAAGCCATGGTCCTGAGTCTGCAAAACCTGAGCAGGGCTGTTGATGACAGGGTGACTTGGAGGTCCCGCATCATAGGCTCACTGTAAGTTGAAGTCAACTCAACAGGAGTTAACAACAATATTCCACTGGGGCATAGCATGTAGCGGGGTAAGAGAAGTGTGGGTAATTGCAGTATTAAGGTGACTGGCACACACCCTCCACCTGTCCCAATTTGTCAGGGATGGTCCCAGTCAATCCTTCATCATTCCATTTTTTCACCTGTTTTTTAAAATGTCCAGTTCCTCTCTCCTCCCCTCCCCCTTTGTCTTCAATTGTTTTCCATTGCTGCAAACTGATTTCAAAGTGCAAAAGTAGTTTTCATTATGTTAGTTCAGCAGGAGAGAGGGAGAGGAGAGGCAGAATCCTGGCCTTCTCAGTAAGCTCAGACAAGAGCAAACCACTGCAGACTCTCTGAGCTTGAGCATTCTTCCTCATTACTAACTTTTGCCGTCTTGACCCTACTCTGATATTACTTGGCCACATATGTCCCAGTTTTCATCTGTGAAATGTTGGCACACAGAGCCCCTTCCCCAGAGGTTGGGGAAAAAGTCACCTTTTAGGACTTCTAGAATCAATAGAATAAATGGAAACTTATATAAGTGTTGACTTGCTGAGCGTCCTATTGATCCAAAGGCTCTGTTTTAGTTGGGACTAACAGGTGGCTTTAGATCTTGGGAGATATTTAGTCCAGCCTCACAACATTACGTTGTGAGAGTTTCACAGCAGAAACAGAATAGGGATATAACAAGTAAGTGGCAGTTTACTGTACCAGTACTTCCAGTAGAGAGAGAAAAAACTAGAAGGAAGAGAGATAGTAAGCAGCTGTACAGAAATTCTTGCTGTTTCTATTCAAAACAAAACAAAACATTCAGGAAACTTTAACATGCAATCCCAATTCTCCTCAGGTTTGTCCCTGAAACTTTTACTCTTCTTCCCTATTTAGCATATCTCATCCCTTATTCTAACAAGGCACAGAGAGCTATGTGGAATGATAGAATAAGACCCAAGAACTTAAAAATAAGCATATCAATTTTTCAGGGGCCTCTGGATGACAGGTTGGAAAAAAGCTTGCTGTATTAACCCAAATATTCATAATTCATTTTTTTCTTACTTCTTGCTTTGTAATGTGATAACTCCACATAAATATGCAAACACCAGTATTAAATTTGGTGTACACATTCAGAGAACAAATCTGTGCTTCACACTGAATTGCCACCATGATCCATATGCTTTCCAATGGAACTAAGAAAAAAAAAATGAAAAAAACAACGCAAGCCTATAATATAAAAATTTGATGTGCACGTTTACAGCAGCATGCTGAATTTTGAAGGCAAAACAGTCACAAGCACACACTCTCACAATGTTCAGTTGTCTCAATTTGACACCCCAACTTTTCAACATCTTTAAAAACGTCCCAGTTTCTCTCTCCTTCAGGCCATTTCCACCCTATCCTGTTCTAGTGCTATTATTCCACTTTCAACATACTATGGAATCCTGAGGTTTGCAGTTTAGGGAGGGGCACTGAGAATTCTCAGCCAGGGAGCTCTTCAGCCTTGGTAAACTACAAAGCCCGGAATTCCACAAGATGTTGAAGGTGGAATAATAGCACTAGAACAGGGTAGGGCGGAAATGGCTTCACTTTCACTCTTTGTCCTCAGCTTACTCCACTTGCTGCAGGCTGAGTTAAAAGTAAAAGTATTTTGCATTCAATGAACTCAGCAGGGGGTTGAGGAGGGGGCAGAATCTCTCCCAAAGCAAACTGCTGCAGCCTCTTCTAGCTTGAGCCAGGTTCTCCTTCACTAATAACTTTTGCCATCTTTTCGCCATCTTGACCACACTCTGAAGTTACTTGGCCACATCTGTCCCACGTTTATTTTCCTTTGAAACGTGGAAGAGTGCGCACCCTACACACTTTATATCCATCATTTCTTGCCCATCTCTGCCCTTCTCTCGTCCTGCTAGGCCAGGTTTTCTCAACCTAGCGGCCTCCCGTGAGGCTGGGCTATAAATCCCACCCTCCCCTACCGGCATGGCCCAAGGACATCGAAAGCAGGAGCGTGAAAGAAAGCTCGTCGTCTCGGGCCATTTCCGCACTAGCCCGTTACAGCGCTATTATTCCACTTTCAACATCCTACGGAATCCTGGGGGTCTGCAGGATTGAGGGCCCTCAATCCTGCAGACCCCCAGGATTCCGTAGGATGTTGAAAATGGAATAACAGCGCTGTAACAGGGGAGCGCGGAAATGGGCCCAGTCAAGGGCCACTGAATTCTGTCGCGCGCGTTCAAGGAAGCCCCCCCGGACTCTCACAACCCGCGCTTCGACGCAGCCAGCCTTTCTCGGCGGGAAAAAAAAAGCGAGCGAGGGAGCGCGCGGACAGGAGGCGCCTATTGGAGACATTACGGTACCGTCTGGAGGCTTCGGCGGGGGGGGGGGTCCGTGCCAAGGAGGCGGGAGACCGAGGCGGAGTTTCCGACGTGGCAGCGGCTCAATCGGAGCGCGGGACGCCAAGAGCATCAGCAAAAGGGGCGGAGGAAGCGGCGCCTCCGGCTGGAAATGCCAGGGCTGTTCTAGAAAGCGCGGCGCGGGGAGGCGGCGTGTTCTTAAGCGAGGAGCCGGAGGTGTCTCTCTCGCAGGCGGGACGGGCTGAAGGGGCGCCCCGGGGGCTTCTCCCACGTTGCTCTGACGCCGCTCAAACCGGCCGCTTCCTCTCCGTTGCCTCCGCCACCCTTGGGAGTCGCTGCCCTCGTCGCCAAGCCCAGGTCTGCCGCCACCCCGCCTGTTGCTCACCTCTCCTTGCTCCCGATGCTCTTCTCGCCGGCTGGGAACGATGCCGTCCCCTCGCTGCCCCCTTGCCTCCTCTGCCCTTTGCGCCGCGAGCGCCGACCTGTGCAGCCCCCTAGACAAGCCTGCTCAGAAGCAAGTCCCCTCGAGTTAGTCCAGGGGGCTCGCTCCCAGGTAAGTGCGCGCCTAGGAGGGCTGCCGCCTTCTCCGGCTTCCCTGCCGGGCTCCCTTGCGAACCCGGCACGGCGTGGCTTTCCTCGCGCCGGCGAAACCCGAAGCCACCGAGAACACGCTCAGGCGCGGAGGTGCCGCCGCCGCCGCTGCAATGGAGAAGCAGCGGGGAATGACTTCATCGCTGGGACGAGCTGGAGCCTGGCATCCCTCCAGGCCAGACGATAATAAACTCCCTGCCTAACTTGTTTTCAGGGCGGCTCAGTTACAGACAAGAGACCAGACCCGGAGCGAGTGTTTTCTCCGCGGTGGTTCCTCCCGCAGGTAAAATCTTTCTGCCCTGGCCAGTTTACACGGGGATGGGGCGGGGGAGGAAAGCGGCGAGGTAAAATACAGCTAACATGCTAAGTCACTTGCATCTAGGCGATTATTCTCTGAGGGATGTTTGTGGCATTGCGGGTTAGGTCCAGAAAAAGAAAAATGGTTTAACCAGACTGGTTAAAGAGTGTTACCTGGTAGGCTATCCCAGTGCGTTTCAAGCTAAACTTTTGTGGGGGATAAACTTTTTTTTTTCTCCTAGTGTGCCACGGACAGTACCATATTTGTACTCATGGACTACAGTCATTTCTTTCTTTCCTGGAAACTCACCAGAGACTGTCAGCCAGTGGCTTGCAGACAGGGACCCATCCTTGAACCACCACTTTAAGTAGCTCTGAACTTTGCCAAGAACAGTTCAGTTTTAGCTGCTCCTATCCTGCTCCTTTGCATTCCTGAAATGAAGACCCCGTTTGACCTCCAAGGCTTATATAGGATTATGTGGGGTGTTGGTGTAGGAGTTGAGGAGAGCACGTTATAATTTCCTTGGAATAAATGTGGCCCTAAATCTATATGTCTGCATTCAGTCATTCTTCAAGTTGATTTTTCCAGAATTCCAGACCCTGAAATGCCTCCTGTGGGTGCACAGTCAAAACAGTGTGGTGGATGCTGAGTAACTCTGCAGAGTAATGTAAACCAGTCTTCTGACCACGTTCAGAAGGCCACATTCAGTTAGAGATGGGAAAGGAAGGGGAGTGCGCTGAACCCAGACACAGACTCGTAGTAGTTGTACTCACAGGGATATGCAGAAGAATTGATCTATCCTGCTGAAGTACGAGTCTGAGGAGGAATGAGGGGTGGGGAAGATAGTTGTGCTTCTAGTGGTGACCTGATAGAAGAAATCTAGGTAATAAGGCTGAACTCCTGTACTGCTCTAAACAAGTCTGATCTCATCTGATTTTTGATGCGATGCGTTTGCGCTTGATTTGTACTTGAGTGGAGACCATCTGATTGTCTGGGATCTCCAGGTAGGGTTTGAGAATAATCTTGCATGAATCCCTTGAGAGCCATTGTTGCCACTCAAGGGTGGACAATAATGGACTAAATGGTCTGACTCAGTGCAAGACAGCTTCCTATGACACCTTACAGGGAAAATTGAAAGTTTATCACTTCCTTCTTGGGAAAAGAAAGAGGGAACTGAGGACAGGGCAGAGTTTGGAAAAACTGCTTTTGAGGACTACAGCCGACTATCCTCTCTAGGGGATTGTGGGACTTGTATTCCAAACAAGCAGCTTTTTCAAAGCTGTGGAGTAGAGACTGGCTTGGCTGTAGTCATGTTTCCATTTTATATTTTCTTTGCCTCAGTGAGATGCTGGTGGTTTTTCATCTGCTTCTCAATTGCTTCACAGTTTTCTAGAGGTGCCATAAAACTTTCTTCTTAATTGTTGTTGTTGTGTGCCTTCAAATCATTTCTGACTTATGGCAACCCTAAGGTGAACCTATCACAGGGTTTTCTGGGGTGAGGTGGTTTCCATGGTCTCCAGGGTTGTAGCCCAACACTTAAACTACTACACCATGCTGGTGCTAAAGTGACAACAACAAAAGGTCTTATGGCACACTGAATACTAATAAAGTCGAAATGGCATCTGCTTTTTTGGACAGAGTCCACTTCGTCATGTGCATGAAGTGTTTATTCTAACTTGGCTAGTACAGTTGTATGTGTTGTGCGTGCAGACTGTAAGAAGTAAGGTTTGAGGAAAGTACATATTGTGCAAATGCGTGTTCTTTCTTTTTTCTTTGTAATTCTCAAGTGTTCAGAGAGAAAGGTGTCAGAATTGTATAATTTTTTTTTGCTAGCGGTGGATGTCTGTGTGAGATCATTCTCACTGATAAGTCATACAATGAGCTCCTTAACAAGAGAGCTTTCTTGTTTGTGAAAGTGGAGCATCATGAATCATTCTGTAGCCTGGTTACCATATCCACGTACAGGAATTCTACAACTTAATATGGGTCATATAGGTCCCGGTTGTGCGTCAGTACCCAGGTGATGTAGACCAGACTTGTGGATTTCAAGCCAGTCCACCCTCATGCAGGCTATGTACAGAGAATAGTGTTAGAGAGGTTCTAAAACATGACAAATCCATTGTGATATGGGTATTTACTTTTTCTTGTCCAATTGCCATTCTTGATTTTTCTTGATTTTCTTGATTCTGTGTGATTCTCAGACCTGCAGAACTGGTTTGACCAGATGCTGTAGTGGAACAGAATCAATGTGTACTGTGGGCACAGTTCAGAAAAGTTACTATAATCAAATATAACTTTTCTAAGCTGTAACTTTGAGTAACATTGTTGCACCATCTTCCTCTGAAAATAACTTTGAAAGACTAGTGTTTATTAGAGTACTGAATAACAACATCTGTTTCCTTTGGTTGTGATCCCTCAGTTTGAGACCTCTTTAGAAGAACTTTCCCTCAGCTGGTATCATCCACATGCTTAGACTTCAGTGACCATCAACCTCGGTCATCCTGGCTAATGATGAGGAATGCTCTGAGTTGCAGTCCAAAACAACTGGAGAGCACCAGGTTGGGAAAGGCAGCCATAGAGTAATCCTTAAGCTAATACCAAAAAAACCACACAAGAATGTGGAAACAGAATGTAGAATTTGTAATAATTCATCATTGGCACTAGCAATTCCCAGAGGAAATGGCAAGTGGAATCTTTGAATCACTGTGGATATCTGGTTTCTATATGACATGTACTTATTCCACCACACTTTGTTACTCACGTTTCATGAATGCTGTGAGTTGCTTTATCCAAAAAGTCACTTTAAGTTAAACATACTTTTCACTCCTATTCCTTTTGGCAGCAAGAGTTAAGAGTACAATATGGATAATGCATAATTGCTTCTCAGGAAGCAAATTTTGTTACCATTTCTTCACATAATTGCAAAGATTTCCTGAAGTACAAAATAATGTTTTTCTTTTATCACACCTACTACAATATGTTAAATCTTTTTCTTTCTTTCAAAGCATTCGTTTAGTAATATATAATACAACATACTGACTTGGTTAGTGGTGAAGTAGATAATTAATTCATATTTGTATATTATGGCTTTGGACTATTTGTGGTTTTTAAACTCTAATGAAGAAGTTCTGCTTTACCTGTAAATATATAATTGATTTTTAAAACCAGCAAACAAATACTCAAGGGAAACTCTTTCCTTGTTAAATCTTCCTCATCCGTTGATTTGTTCTGCTTGTAAATCTAAATGCTTTGTTACGCTGTTTGTCTTTTCCCATTTTTGTATTTTTTTAAGAAACAAAATAGAAACCTTACCTGCCTTCCCATGCTATTGGGTCAAAACTGAGTCTAATGTATTATATGTTGAGGGAATTTGGAGGAATTTGCAGTATTATGTGTTTAGGGAATTTGCACCACGTGAGTGGACTCTAGGGACTCAAAACAGCATTAGTTATGAATAGTGTTTGCAGTCTGTTTATTTGTATTTGACAATATGTGAAAAATGGTCTCTCCAGCAGACATGATATCTGTTTACTGCTGTACCAGATACATCAAATTTGTGTCAGTGTACTGTATCCAGAGAAGAATCTTCAGTTTCTGGGGTGGAAAACACACATGCATCTTACATACATCTTTTATATATCGTTATGACTACCATAGAACTCCGTACAATGTATATATCAGTTGTCAGTGTATAAAGTGAGCAACATTTTTCTTACACACGTTTGAATGGTGGGAACATAGTACTTTTCTACTTGCTGTCTCTCCTCACCCATCCTTTTATTGCTTCAGAAGAAAAATGCTTTGACTTCTCGTATTTTACATCAGAAAATTCTAATTTGTTTTACAAATACAGTGGCCCCTCCACTTTTGTGAGGGTTTGGGACACAGAACCCTTGCAAAACTGGAAAACCTGTGAATAATTCCCCCTCCTGTACTCTGTTTGCTATTCGCTTCCGGGGCTCCCCACTTCCATTCCCTTGCCTTTTGCCTGGCGTACAAGCCTTCCTTCTCCACACTTGGGCCAAAGGCAAGGGAATGGGAGTGGGAGGCACCACACGTGGCTAAGGAAGCCATATATGTGCCTTCCCATCCCCCATTCCCTTGCCTTTTGCCTTGGTGTGTGTTCTCCGCACCAGTCAAAAGGCAAGGGAATGGGATGGGAAGCACCACTCACAGAGAAGGAGAGTGCAAGCATGGCTCCTTTGACATCTGTGGCTCAATGCTATAGAGTACTGAGATCTGAGGTTTGTTTTTAGCAAGCTCTAGTGCTGTTGTTCTAGAGAAACAGACTAGGTTTTTCTCACAGAGAAATCTAAGTACTCCACTGAACTATACATTCCAGGACTGTGTAGGATGTTAAAGTAGTTTCAAACTTCAATAACTTTTTTCTTTCTTTGTTTGTGTGGATGCACTCTTAGCTCAAAATTCTTGGTGTGTTGCTTGTACTGCTTGCTGTACTGATTACTTAAATGCATTGTGTCCTTAATACTGATGAATGATTGCATGAATTTTTAGAAAATCAAATGGGGAAGTAAATCAGTTTCTGGATTGTACTGCTTTGGATGACAATTTGCAACTCTTCCTGCAGCCCTGCCCTCCAAAGCCCTTCATAAAGAAAGCCTGATTGTCAGACTGAAAGCTCAGCTTAACTTAGTTTTCCATGTTTAGGAATGTATTTCCCCCCTCCCCCCTCCCCAATGAAGGAAACTTAGGCCCTTTCTGCAGCACCGTACCATCCTGCCATGGGGACAGGATGCAACAATACTTCTGCATGATGTCATCACGGTCCCGTTTCTCTCCTATCCCTGGGCGGCGTGATCATGGGTTAAGTATTAACGGGTTTTCCCCGTCAAAGGCCTGCAATTGTGCCACCATCCCACACTTACCTGTCCTGTGGAAGGGCAGGAAGTGTGATGGCGGCAGTTCCTGCCCCTGCGCAGCCTGGGAAAGTACCCAGCTGCAATGTGGAAGGAAGGGGCATGTCCACTGTGGTCCCTTCCACAGGGAACTGGTCCCGTGTGAAAAGGAGCACTGCTGTCGTGCTCCCTTCCTGGCAGATCCTTGGCTGAGATCGCCACTGGATGCCACTGCAAGAAGGTAAGCTGTAGAAAGGGCCTTGGGCTGTTTCCACACTACACTGTTATAGTGCTGTTATTCCACTTTCAACATCTTAGAGAGTCCTGGGGTTTGCAGTTTAGGGAGGAGCCTTTAGAATTCTCAGCCAGGGAGCCCTTTGGCTTCAGTAAACGACAAACCCCAGAATTCCACAGGAGGTTGAAAGTGAAATAATAGCACTATAACAATGTAGTGTGGAAATGGCCTCAGTCTTATGAGCCTCCATGTGCTTTCTGAAGCAGTACAGATGCAAAACAGGTCTTGGTACATTCTTTGCTCCTCTTTAAACCACAGCCTAAGGATGAGGCTTGCAGGGTTTATCGTGAGTTGATTTGATTTAAATCACTTATTTGAAGGACTCAGTTTTAATTATTTAAATCACTGTTTAAACCACTAGTGAGGAAGATTCTATTTAATCATCTTTATTTGAAAACAGAAACACAAATATAACTTTAATATACACAGAGGTGTAGGTTTCATTAGAAGGTAGGTACACGCTATGCAATTATTCTGGATTGTTTTCAGATTTATTTCCAGTTCATCAGAAAATAGAACTGATGTTTGTATTTATATCCTCCTCATTCAGATCTGCTCCATCTCTCTACGTTCTTTATACATTCACCTTCTCTGGCTTTGCACTTAGAGAGAGGCAAGGCTGAGAGAGTGAGAGAGAGGGAACAAGTGAGCACATTCACTTCATCAATCCTACCTGCAGAATAGGACTGATCATGTTATTTCCCGTTTCTATAAAGTGTTGTTAAAATATTAATGGAATATAATTAGGAGTTGTATAAGCAGTATTCATGATGATATCTTTGAACTAGACTCTTTTTAACTAATTGTTCTAATAAAATGTTGAAATTCTCTTTTAAGTTAAAAAAAATCAATAATTTCTATCAATTTTGCTTCCACGTGGCACAACTATTTTGTTATTCTATCTTTTTATAGTTCCTGGATTGGAAACTAGTCTACAACTGGCACAGTTCTTCTTTTCTTCTAGATCATTGTTTCAACTAAATTGATTGTTACATTTGTATTTTGCATGATGATACATGTATCAGTTAATATATATTTAGTGTTTTATTTGTACAAATTAAAATGCAAATATGTCTTACTTATTATGAGCTGTTTTGTCAATTTGAATCATCTGGGCTTGTCTGCTGCTGATAACTTAAAGCAGCTTTCTGAAGTTTGTGTCTAGAAGTGTTGGACTACAACTCCGAGCATTCCAGGCCTACCTTGCTGTATTGGCTGGAGATACTGAAGACCTGCAGTCCAGTCCATCTGGAGGCCTGTGTGTCAGGGAATGCTGATGTAAAAGGGAAAATATCTACACTGGGGGTGGTGACCACCCCCACCATCTGCATGGGTTGCATGCTGAAACAGAACACAAAGTGGCCTCACTTCCAGTTTGGGGGGTTTGTTTCGTTGTAGGTTTGTGGGGTCTGTTAGGAGGTTTTGGCAAGGCTCAGGGTGGGAGGAAGAAAAACATCTGCATTTTGCAGTGTTTTTGAATGGCTTTGGGCTAATTGGGGGTGAAAAAATTGTGTGGAAATTATAAAAAAGAAATCTTGGGGTCTTCAGGGATGTCACAAGGGGCTTTAGGGTATGCTGAAATGCACTGAAGGCTGTGTGCAGCTCTCAGGCTTTCCTCACCACTGTCTTAAGCTATGGTTTTAAGCATGATTTTTGTCCATTGGGACTTGCTTCCAAGTATCTTAGAACTATGGCTTTAGAGCAACTTTTGAGGCAGTTTTAAGATATTGTAAGAAACACTGGAAGGGATGTTGCATATTAACATTCCAAGCTCTGTTCAGGCAAAGGCAGTAATATGTCTCCAAAGTCTGGGCTTGCTTCAGAAAGGGAAGATAAAGGGTATAACTTGGACAACAGGGGCGCCTCTCTGTGCTTGATGCCTGATTCAAGAATGTATTTGTATGTATCTTTGTGTTGGGATTCTTGTTTTAGGAAAAGAGAAGGCTTAGACAACTGAATTTAAAAGTACTCATGTAAGAGCTTTTGAAAATATTACTTGTTTGAACTGTCAGTTCTAACTTAAAGGAGCAATTGGGATCTAATCCTGATGTGGTGTTTCTTAAGGTTACATAACGAAAGAGTCACAAGATCACTAACGTTATTGGAAGAAGGACCCTGCTGATTTCCTTGCTGACAGATAGTGTTTGAGGCACCACCTCCTCATATGCTGTTATGAAAACACGCACACACATACACACAAACACAGGATCTGATGATTGTTTAGCGTTTAGCTGTTTAATTATTTGCAGATGCACATTAACCACTTGGCAAGGGAGGTGGTGATGCAGGCATGTGGAGGAGATGAGAGCAATGCTTTGGGGGCGTAAATGCTGAATGCTGAAGTGAGGAGCCAGCTGGACGGCAGTTATCTTTGGGAAAAGAAGAACATTTAGTCTATAAGCTTTTGGCTTCGGGAGCTAAGTACAATCCTTTAGCATTAGCAAGAGTTACTTGTACGTTATGAAAAAGCATACTTTTTGATGATTGCAACTCCCTGCCCCAAGAAAAAGATTCCTCTTGGTACCTTTCCTTTCAGAAGTGAGAGGGTTTTTTTTGGCATTTATGGAATCTTATCATATCAGTCTGGTTTCAGGGAATGGAGATTTAATCTCACAGATCTAGCACTGAAGTAAATGCAAGATCTCCTAGTTAGGGTCTGGTCTGAGTATCTCCCAGGGGCAGTGGGTAATGCTGGAAGGAGGGATAGAAGGAATACATGCTCTAAGTTTTTGTACTTTTTGTTTCATAGAATCATACAGCTGGAAGAGACCATAAGGGCCATTGAGTCCAATTGCCTGCCACGCAGGAGTACACCATCAAAACGTTCCAAACAGATAGCCATCCAGCCACTGTTTAAAAACCTCTGCTTAAAAACCTAAGAAGGAGACTCAAAGAGACCACACTCTGAGGCAGTATATTCCACCGTTGAACTGCCCTTACTGTCAAGAAGTTCTTTCTGATGTTTAGATGGAATCACTTCGTAAAGTTTGAAGCCATTGCTCTGTGTCCTGGTCTCTGGAGCAGCAGAAAACAGGCTTGCTCCATGCCCCATATGACATCCCTTCAAATATTTAAACATATCTATCATGTTGCCTCTTAACCTTCTCTTCTCCAAGGTAAACATACCCAGCTCCCTATGCCTCTCCTTATAGGGCATGGTTTCCAGGCCTTCTACCATTTTGGTTGCCCTCTTCTAGACATGTTCCAGCTTGTCAATATCCTTCCTGAACTGTGTTGCCCAGAACTGGATGCAGTATTCCAGGCGGGGTCTGACCAAACTAGAGTAGAGTGGTACTATCACTTCCCTTGACCTAGACACTATATTCCTGTTGATGCAGACCAGAATTGATAACTTTGTTCTCAATCTCTACTTTTGGGTACTTCCAATACTACCTGGTGATCACAGATGATTTATATAACTTTAAGGCAGACAATGAAGACATTGAAATAGTTCAAGACTTTCCATACCTTGGCTCAGTCATTAATCAAAACAGGCTGCAGTCAAGAAATTAGAAGACTAGGGGTTGGAAGGACAGCTATGAAGGTACTAGACAAGATTCTGAAGTGTAAAGGTATATCATTGAACACTAAAGTTAGGATTGTCCATGTTCTGGTGTTTTCAGTTTCTGGATATGATTGTAAAAGCTGGACAGTGAAGAAAACTGATAGGAAGAAAATTAGCTCATTTGAAATGTGCTGAAAAAGAGATTTATGGATACCCCGGACAGCTAAAAAGACAAATTAATGGGTCCTAGAGCAATTCAAGCCTGAAGTCTCTCTAGAAGCCAAGATGAGTAAACTGAGACTGTTGTACTTTTGAAATATCTTGAGTAGACATGACTCACTGGAAAAGATAACAATGCTTGGTAAGGTAGAAGGCAGTAGGAAAAGAGGAAGACCCCATTACAAGTGGATAAATTCAGTCAAGGAAGCCATGTCCCTGAATCTGCAAGACCTCAGCAGGGTTGTTGAGGTTCCTCATCCATAGGGTCACCATGAGTCAGAGTCAACTTGATGGTAGTTAACAACAGACACAATATTTAGGCAGCAGTTGTTTGCTTACATAGAGAACCAGCATGGTGAAGTGATCTGAGTGTTGAACTATGACCCTGGCGACCAGGATTCAATTCTCCACTTGGCCATGGAAACCTACCGGGTGATCTTCAGGATGTCACACATTCTCAGCCTCAGGAACCCCCATGATTGGTTCATTTTAGGGTCGCCCTGAGTTGGAAATTACTTGAAAGCACACAACACAATATTTGCTTACCTGTTTATTTCCAAGTAAGCATACATAGCACTGTTTATGTGCAGTAAAAAAAGTGATTTGCGATGCTTAGTTAAGGCAACTGTCTTTCTTAATACAATAGCAATTTGCTGAGTAAACTGATGTCCTTTAGTCAGCACAAAGCATCAGACCAGAAAGGATGAAACATTATGCCAGTATGCTAATGACACCCAATTTTATTTCTCCTTTCCATCAAACTCTGAGGATGCATTTTGGTTCTAAACCAGTGTCTAGTATCAGTAATGGACCAGATAAGGGCGAACAGATTGAATATCAGTCCAGAGAAGACAGAGGTGCTCCTACGAAGTTAAAAGGAAGATCAAGAAATAGGGATGCAACCTGTGCTAAATAGAGTTGCATTCCCCCGAAAGTGCAGGTGCATTTACATTTTGTATGTATTCCTGTATGTATTTGTATGTATTCCTGCTCGAGTTTCACCGGTGGCCAGGAGCTCTTTTGCACAGGTAAAGTTGTAGCCTTTTCTAGAAATATCAGATTTGACACATGCCCTTAGTCACATCCTGTTTGGATTACTGTAACATGCCCTGTATGGGACTGCCTTTGAAGAGTGTTTGGAAATTTAAGCTAGTACAAAGAGCTGCAAACCAGAGTTCTAGAAATCATACAACTCTCCTGCTCTAACAACTCTATTGGCTGCCAGTCTGTGTCCAGACACAATTCACAGTGCTGGTTGTGATCTGTAAAGCCCGATATGTCTTAAGTCCAGGCTATCTGACATGGTTATCTCCTCATGTGAGCATGTCTGTGTCCAGAGAGCCTCAGAAAATCCCTTTTTCTAGTGCCCTCAATTTCACAGGTATGGTTGATGGAGACGTGAGATAGGGTTTTGTTGGTGGCTGCCCCCTAATTCTAGGGCTCCCTTCCAAGGGAGGCTAGAATGGCTGCATGTTTCTTATCCTTCCATTGGCAGGCAAAGTCTTTTTTATTCCAATGCGCTTTTAGAACAGAAGGTTTTTAAGAAAAGAATTTGAAGAGGATGTGGTATTGTTTTAAACTGTGTTTTTAAAACTGCTTTTTGTCTCTTTTGAGTATATGTTTTAAATTGTTTTGTTTGAGGTCCCAGCTAGTATGGCTAGTCATAAGGGATTATGGGAACTGTAGTTTACAACAGTTACCCTTGTCTTTATTCTTTTGGAGGAGTATAGGGCAGATTGGAACCAGTTCCATATTTGGGCAAGTCTATCTTGTTTTCTTTGACTTTTTTGTGACTAGAAGGCTCAAAATGAGAAACCTGGTTAAAAAAGAAAGTCCAAGGTATTAATTAGGGACAGTAATTACAGGGTAAATGAAATCCTGTAAAAGATTGGTGGGTGTTCTCCATGGTAGATGCCACAATATAGAAGAACAACAAAACAGATTGTCATCGTGTAGATTGGTGCTGCAATGTGACTGAGGTCTCTCAGAGGGCGTTAGGACTATATCTCTACATGAGATGTATGGCCTCAGTTTCAACCAGCAGATGCTATTCTCTGAGCAGGTGACGTTCTGCTGACTGCTGTATGTTGCATTAATAAAATTACCCTGACGTTTAGGGACAGTAGTACAAGTCCCATAGGCTTGTGGAACTAATTTTATGATTTTTTTTTTAAGGTTCAGGCCAGTGTAAAAAGAATGTTTTATTATTGCTATTCTGTCCTTCATCTTATAAAATGGCACCGTCTCATGTAAAAGAAATTGTTATCTGTATCAGTCCCTTAGTGTTTGTTTACTCACAATGTTTTCAGTGCTTAAATCGTGTCCCTTGTACTCTTCATTCATATGTTCCTGATTTTCAGTCTCACTGGGTGACCAGTGTGTCACACACTCTCAGCCCCAGAAAACCCCATGATAAGTTCACTTTAGGGTCTTATTAAGTCAGAAATGACTTGAAGGCACACAACAACAAGTTTTCAGTCCTGGGGCTATCTACCAGGGAGTAAGTCTCATTGAATACACTTGGATTTACATTTTGAGTATGTAGTCTCAGGCTGTCAATCATATACCTAGAGAGCACCAAGACAACTGTTCTTCATTTAGTAGGTTTTGGACATGAAAAAAACAAAACTTTTTAGGAAGAGTGAATAATGAATTACTGATTTGTGCTGTGGGTTTAGTTGCTGTTTTTGCTTATGGTTTCCAAGCATGAGAATGGCTGTGCTCATGTGAGGGAGAAACTCTCAGGGGCGAGATCAAGATCTGCATTTGTTGGGCCCGAGGCCCTCTGGGCAGGCCTTGTGTTGTACACTCACGCATTTGAGTTCAGCTTACGTTCACACTAACGAGCGTATTTGGGGGGTTAGCTCATTCTATTGCGTTGCTAGGTCAGGCTGCCCTGTATGCTGCAGACCTGTGAGAATGGTTAAAGAATGTTAACAAGGGGTACTTCACCCCCTGTGCTGTCCAGTATGGGGAGGGGAGAGTGAAGCCTGATGAGGGACTGTCCGCTGCCCTCTCGGGCAGGTAATGAGACTTGGCCACGAGCCTATTATGCACCTGGCCCATGGATGCCTCTGTAATCGGCATTCGAGGTGGGTTAGCCTCCCCCCTGCCCATCTCGGCACAGTGGGTTGATGGACTGACAACCTGTTTTGCTACTCACGTATGAAAAGCCTATATAATCTGTTGAAACAAAGAGAACGCTGCTCCGTTGCCTGCTTTACCTTTCCGACAGAGTATGTATGCTTGTGTGCTGTTGGTTTTGCTTTTCGCTTCTTTGCTTGATAAACTGCATCCTCAAAGACCAGAACTGGCTTGGTTCTTGCCTCCCAGCATCTTGTACTTTGAACCTTGCACGGCCACCCAATCCAGGGAGGGTTGTGTGCTCTACAGCATTGAGACCTCAAATGCTGTTTATAGTAGAGGTGTGTCTTCATGGGTTCAATACAGTACCACACCCCTAAAGTTAAATCTTGTGCCATGTGTGTTGCAGGGAGAAGCATTAATTTAAATAAAGATTGGTCAGAATGCCATAGTATCATTTCAGTTCAGTTGCTTTGAAAAGCAGTGTATCAAGTTTATTAAAACAGTATATAAATCTTCCAGACTTATCTGAAAGAGCTTGGTTTGTTAAAACAAGAATTCTTCTGGACACTACTTTTGTAAATGTCCTTTAGTATAAACACAGGGTATCCTCAGTTGGGTTTAAAGCAGGATGTGTTTGGTTCTGAACTTAGGAGGAAAAAGGTAAGGCTGAAACCGGTTGATGGTTCAAAGTTTCGTTTCATTCTTTATGTCAGGTAGTGTTGAATTTAGTGGTTGTTTTGAACTTCAGTTCACAGAAGCTGCAAGCAGATGACCAATGATAAGGTATTGTAGAGGTTTCAGTCCAAATCAATTGGAGGTCCAGTAGTTTTCTACACTTACTTTATGCCTGCCAAGACATTGTTGGCTAGGATTGGATTGAGGCTGTAGGTAGCTTTAGGCTTCAGTCCTACATACCAGAAGAGGGGGACTGGAGGCTAATGGGATGGATATGGTCTGTGGACCGTTCCCTGTTCTGGAATCGAGCTTGGAGGGGAGACTTCCAAGGAATCTCCTACCCCATACTTGTGTGGAGTGACAGGCCATTGTTCTCTGATTCATGCAAAGGCATATGAAAATGTGGGTAGCCCTACCTATTTTTTATGAAGGCCTGCTGACCACCAGCATGAGGATGCTGGAAGGTCAGTCAGAAATGAACAAATCACTCTCATCAGAAAAAGGTTCATGGTCTTGCGATCCACGGTAACCTGAGAGTAAACTCTATTTAACCCAGTGGAAATTACTTCTAAGGCTCTATTTGTACCACCAGTTCTCTCAAAGGTTTGAACTGCTGAGTTTTGGAGGTCCTAAGCGCTCCAGTTTTCTGCATTTTGCATGCATATGCTTCTTGAAACTCAAGCTGCAGGTGAACTCGGATAAATAGATCCATATGAAGAACCATATGGAAAATAAATGAATCAGCAGGGTTTTTATATGCTTCCACAGCTGAAATATGAGGAACTGTACAGCTTCTTAAAAGTCCCTCTTCTTTCAAAACTGTGATTAGGTAATCTGTGCTGATATGTTTTCTATCTGACCATATGCAACAAGTAACTTCTGGGTAATATCTGGTTAAAGAGAGACAGCAGGGGCAAAAAAGTGTGAGACTATTTTTTTTCTGCTGCAGGAAATGTTGATGGCATTTTTGGTAATCTAGCCAGTTTGAGCTTATTTAGAAGGTGGGTTTCTCAGTCTGACTTTGTTCTTTTTCCTGGCCTTTCTTTGTTCTCTTTCTTCCCCCCCTCCCCCTTTCTTTTGAAACTAAGTAAATGCTACTAGTTCGAGAAAGAGGGTAGTCTTTGATCACTTTGATGGATGACTTGTGCTGGGAACTGGATGGCAGAGTATGGCCCTGTTGGTTCTTCTGGATCTGTTGGCGGCTTTCTATCCCATTGGCCATGGTATCCTTCTGGGTTGCCTCTCCGGGATGGGGTACTGTTCTATAGTGGCTCCATTCTTTCCTGGAGAAGCACTCTCAGAGAATACAGCTGGGGGATTCCTGTTTGACTCCTTGGCTATTGGCCTATGGAGTCCCTAAGGGTTCTCTCTTGTCCTCTAGGCTATTTAACATCTGCATGAAACCACTGGGAGAGGTTGTCCAGAGTTTTTGGGTCAAGTGTAACCAGATTGCTGATGATACCCAGCTCTATATAGCTGTTTTTTTGCAACAGCTTAATTGGCTGCTGGTCCATTTCTGGGCACAATTCAGAGTACTGGTTTTAACCTATAAAGCTGTAGGTCTTGGGTCCAGACTGTTTGAAGGACCATATCTCCTTTTATGAGCCCATTAAATCTGTAAGATCATCTGGTGAGACCTTTTTTCTGTCCTACCACCTTCTCAGGCTCACAAGAACATGAGAGGGACAGTACTTAAGGCAGACAGTGTAGGTGGAAAAGGGAGATCCCAGGAGTCTCAGAGTGGTTATATAACAAGGACTCATTCATTAATTAAGAGGGACTAGAATGGGAGGAAGCTGTTACAGCCAACCATTCCTATTGGTGGAAGCAGCCCAGCTTACAGTCAGATTCCTTGCTGTGCTCCTAAACCCTTGACTTTCACTTCCTCTAAGGATTTTGCCACCGGACTGTCTCTCTTGATTTACTGTGAACTCAGACGGCAAAACAACAACTGGCAATCTGCTAGAAAACTAAGACAAACTTTGCTCACTGGCTGCTGCTAACAGGCTTTAATGAAACAGCTGTAAGCCTTCCAGTACTTTCTGTTACTGAGATTATAGGGTTATGATTCTAGCTGTGTTGCCTAGTTACTTCTTCTGCATCCAGAAGGAAAGACTTCTCAAGAAGAAATATATGTAGGAACAAAAGAGGTTGATACAATCCTTGACCTTTCATTCAGAGTGTATATGTTTGTAGTTTTGTTGAAACTTCAGATTTGCAGCCTGTTTCTGAAAAGTGTAGAGTCAACTGTATTCAAGAAGTTGTATCAAGCTGTTTCGGGGGAGGGATAATAAGATTTCTTTTTTTTCATTACAGTTTTTATATTTATTCATGTAGCTGTTCAGTATTCTAATATCCTCTTGTTCTTCTTGTTGTAATTCAATATTTGTTTTGAAAATCTGTTTGTGTCTCTGTGGGCTGGTTCAAATATTAAGAACATAAGTATCCTCTCTTCCTGGATCAGACCAAAGTTCTGTTTAGTCCATCATTCTGTTTCCACAGAGACCAACCAGATACCTGTGTGAAGTCTTCTAGCAGGACTTGTGTTCAAAAGCACCCTACTGCTCACGTTGCCAAGCAACTGCTATTGAGAAGGATATTGCTCTTGATGCTGGAGATACATACAGCCATCACAGATAGTAGCCATTGATATCCTTATCCTCCATTGATTTATCTAACCTCCCTTTAAAAGTCATTCTCATCGGTGGGCATCACTGTATCTTATGGTAGGAATTTCCACCATTTAACTATGGCCATTTCCTCAATACATGGTTATAGTGGTATTATTCCACTTTCAACATCCTATGGAATCCTGAGGTTTGCAGTTTAGGGAGGGGCGGTCAAAATTCCCAGCCAGAGAGCTCTTCGGTCTCAGTAAAATACAAACCCAAGAATTCCACAGGATGTTGAAAGTGGAATCATAGCCCCATACCCACAGTCTAGTGCGCAAATGGCCTTTGTGTTGTGTGAAGAAATATTTACCTGTACTGAACCTGCCATCATTCAGCTTAATTGGATTATTTGAGTTTCAGTTATATGAGAGAAGAAGAAAAACTCCTGTCTCAGAAAAAAGTGAGGTATAAAACAAACAAATGTCTCCCCTGCCATTTTTTCAACCACACAAATATTTGTAGATATTTCTATCATGTCCCCTGCTGTGTCTTGTCTCCCAAGTCCTGGACATTGTAATATTTCTGCAAGAGGTGATTGGGATACGTTTTCTACTTGTCTTTTCCCATGGAGATTCTGTGCAAGTTGACATCAGGCCATGCCATTGTGACATGTCTTGTTCTGCCGTCTGCTTTGTGGTTTTGCAGGCATGGGCTAAGCTCATTACTTTCCTCTAATTTTCACAAATTGTGTATCACTGCAGTATACATATCATAGGATGAGGAGATTATGTATTCAGAGAAACAGGTAGTTGGTGTAACAAACAAGCATGCCCATGAAGATTGCCTTACCTTGTTCTTGAGTATCAACTTCTTGTATAAGGTGATGTGCAGTCCACAGTTTGTCATTTTATGCAGGGACTTGATTCTCAAGAACAAGGTAGAGTAATCTTCAAAGATAACGAAGATCCCTTGGGTCAGCACTCGTATGGTAGGTATTAAGAAATGAAGTGCTGTATATTCAATTACATGCCAAGAAGGTCATTTTGTTAAATTACCAAATGATGTTGGTTTCTTATGATTTTTTTTTTTTTGCTACATAGGCGGTTTAGTTTCTGTGTAGGAGCAAATGTTGGAATTCAGAGCAAGAATCATGAGAGTGAATGGGGAACTGCTGACTTCCAGGAGCCCTTTCACACTACACAGTTCTAGTGGCATGATTATACTTTAACTGCTGTGGCAGCATCCTATGGAATCCTGGGAGCTGCGGTTTGGTCAAAGGCACCGGAGAAGCTCCCTAGCTGAAGAGTCTAAATGCCCCTCCTCTTAAATGAAAAATCCCAGGATTCCATACAATGGAACATGGCAGTTAAAGTGGGATCACAGCACTATAATTGTGTAATATGTAAAGGCCCAGATGTTTTTAGTCTGAAACTTCTGTTGTCTTTCACTGTGCTGGCTAGAAGTGAGAGGAAGTGAAATCCAGAAACATCTGAAGGGCCATGAAAAAAGATTTTCCACTAGACTTCAGGTGTTATTGAAAATGTCCCCACCCTTCTCTTGCACACAGGTTAATTTTTGGTTTAGGGAAAAAAGTATAAGACACTTCTCAATCTTTTGTAATTCATGACATTTGCTACTCTTAAGCACATACCTCACAACAAAGACACTGTGGTAGTGACCACATAAAGAAGGAAAAACCCAAGCCTTTTGTTCTATTTTGTTAGACACAGATATGAGCATAGTTCTATTTGGGAGACTACTTTCTGGACGAAGGCCCAGTCTAATATGTTTGTGACTGAGAATCTGGAGGCTGTCTTGCAGAACATAATCTCCCAAGACACTTCACTGAGTCATGTACAAGTCAGACATTTTAACTGCTGTCAAAAATAACAAATGGTGCAGATGTGGTTGGTTGCAGGAATACCAGCTTGCTGTTGAATTATTTCCGCTACGTGTTGAGTATTTCTACCTTCTTGATGCCAAGGTAGCTTTGAGGAAAGGGCAGCCTATTGTCTGGAATAAAACCTGTCCTCCACATCTGTATTCTTAGTAGAGGATCAGTCATCCAGGCTTCTGAACAGCTTTTACATTATAAATGACAGACACCAAATTTTCAGGAAAATAAAATGATCTTCTAATTCAGCCTGTCAGAACATGACATTTTCCTCTCTTGTCACCTGGCCAACCTAAGTGAAATGTATCATGTAAAAACTAAATGGTTGCTCTGAATACCCTCCCACCATCTGCTAATTCAAAGCAAATTTCTCAGCTGGTGGAACTTCTTCATTTCTCTGCTTGACTGAACAGGTTAAAATTATACCTGTTTGTTTAGTTACAAAATTCATTCCAGCCCTCATTCTCTGTTTTCTATGTCTGGTGGAAGCTCTTAGAAACACACACGGTAGAGTTTACATCTCTACATGTGTACTTATTATCTTGCTTTTTTCCAGACCTGTTTAACAATCTGTATTCGTGTTGTTGTTGCTGCTGTTGTTGTGTGCCTTCAAGTTGTTTCTGGCTTATGGCAGCCCTAAGGTGAACCTGTCAAGGAGTTTTCTGGGCAAGATTTATTCAGAGGGGGTTTGCCTTTGCCTTTCTCTGAGACTGAGAGAGTGTGACTTGCCCAAGGTCACTCAGTGGGTTTCCATAGCTGAGCAGGGATTCAAACGCTTCTCTCCAGAGTCACAGTCCATGCTCAAACCACTACACCACACTGGTTCAGTTCATGTTACTGTTATTCATTTTAGTATTTTTTCAAAAAAATCTTACTTTTGTTTGAAGCTGAACAGTTGAGGAAAGAAGGCATGGACACACACGGTGTAAAATTTCCATGGCCTTCACTTTTCCGAACAAAATTAATCTTTTGTGTTTATTGACAGCTTTCTGACTATTGATGTTCATAATTCTATGTATGATGGCAAGGCTGTCAAAGATTCAGACTATTCTTTGACTTGACAGATGCCTAGAAGTGAGGGAGTATGTGTGGGGAGGTGGATGGGTTGCTGTTTGATCTGAAAAATTCAGCCATGTAGCCAACTTGTGTGTAATGTCTCCAGAAAACAAGAACAAGCGCTCCAGATAGACAGACGTGGTTTAATATATCCAAATATATGTACTCCTGGAATGCTGCTGGCTTGTTCCCTGGTGCTGCTATATCGTTTATTGTGGTTTTACTCTTGGCAGACCTCTCTATGGCACTTGTCACTCAGCTTTACAAAATTCTCAAATTACCTGAAAATTACTTTAGGAGTGGATTTTTTTGTTATTATTATTGCTCTCATCTTTTTTGAAAAGGAGCTCGAATTATGTGGCGTTGAGGAAGTAACACAGGATGATATCACTTAGGAAAACCACTTTTTATGTACTAGAAAAACGGTCCATGATTATGATAGGAAGAAATGTCTGTGGATCTCCAGACTAATGCTGGCATAGATGGGGGAAGGGAGAGGAGAGCAGGAAGTGCAGAGTGCAGAGCCTTTCAGCACACAGGCTGGGACTGACTGGGGCTGATAGCTCTCCTTGTTTACACAGTGGGCACCTGGAATCCTGGGCTGAGGGGACGTAGTGCATTCCAATGCACTCCAAGGGGACTTGGCCAGCCCTCTCTCCAGCCGATTCCAAGCTGAGTGCCTCAGAGGAGGCTTCCCTGAGGGCAAAAAGACGCATCCCTAAACATGCATAAAGTGCATTTCCCTCTTGAAAAAAAATAGTTCCTCTTTACCTGAGATCAGTCAGTGCTCAAACTGTACATCAAAATTAAAGCAATAACAACAGCAGCAGATGTACGCCCATACCAAAGAAAAGTTGGAGCAATTTCATACATGTATTAGTGAGAACAGTGATTAACATTCCAGAAAAAAACAAAGTTAAACACTCTGTGGACTTACCGTATAGAATCCTATCAAAGGCTGGCCTTATCAATAGGTAGAATGAAACAGAGGAGCACAATACAGTGAGAGAGTGCTACAGGACACACCTGTGTGTGCCATGGCTGCCTGGCTCTTCTTGTAAGCTAGCTTGCCGCCTTGGAGGACGGCAAAGATGCTGTCCTTGAATGACGACCTAACTGTTGGCTTCTGAATATGGAAGGAGTGGGGCATCATCTTCTTTCTTGTCTTGGGCAGCAAAATCTCTTGGGCTGGCTCTGAGTAGGAGAGTGGGGCCTTTAGGGAGCTTCAGAGGGAGGCAGATGGTAACAAGGGCAGGGTGAAACACCCCTTGGTCTATATGGCAAATGGCCAGTTAGCAGGGCTCTCTCCTGTGATAACAGTGGAATGGTGCACTTACTGCAAGGTAATGCCCTTGTATGCATGGGGAGGGGGAGGTCTGGTGTTCCGTGTCTCATTTTTATGTTCATTTTTATGCATTATGTTAAAGGAGCAGATACGCTTATGTTTTAGTTAAAAGTAAGTGCAGGGGACCTAGTTCAAAAACTGACATCCCCCAAAGTAGATGACTTAACACTGTAATTAATAGAACACTTTTTGATAATGTACATTACAGATGTCGGGGGTCTGGTTCAGTTTGAGAATGAGAACGAGGGAATATGGTAATGATGTCCAGCTCTATTTTTCCTTTCTGAGGAAATCTGAGGAGGTTGTTTTAAATTCCAAACCAGCATCTGGTGTCAGTAATGAGCTGGATGAGGGTGAACAAATTGAAGCTTAATCCAGGCAAGACAGAGCTACCCAGTGTCGGTTCAAAGGTAGGGCAGAGAACAGGGATTCAGCCTATGCTGGATGAGGTTACACTGCCCCTGAAGATCCAGGTTTGCAGTTCGAATGGACTGCTGGAATCAGTCGTCAACTTGGCTGGGTGCCCAGGTGGTGCTCTTGGCCTGGAAAGAGCTTGTAGAGGGCAGGGCCAGTTGCATTTGCATGGTAGAACTTGTACACTAAGTGTCCCTTTTCCTAGAAAGGGCTGACCTGGTCATACCAACACATGCATTGTTTATATCACATTTGGATTACTCTAACACATTCTACAGGAGAATGACTTCAGTGTTCAGAAACTTCAGCTGGTCTAAAATGCAGTGGCCCAGTGCCAGTAACAAGGAGTATGCGACTCCCTTGTTACAGTAGCTTCTTAATCTATCAGTTTATTTTTAGACACATTCAAATGTTGGTCATGACCTACAAAACCCTATACAACTTGGGTCCAGGCTACTTGAAGAACTGTGTTCTCCCATATGAACTTGCCCACATTTTGAGATTTACAGGACAAGCCTAAAATCCTAAACTGCAAAGAATCTTGCTTGCTCCAGAGTCTTCTTGTCAGGTTTCCTAACCCTGGGGAAACATGTTTTTCAACCAGTTCTAAAATATTTTTGAATATTCTTGCCAGTGCTACTAGGAACAGTACCAATTAAGCATTTCATACTAGTGTTTCATTAAGATACACTCAGCAATCAATATTTCATGACTGTGGTTCTGTGGTTTTCTAATTTTCTTTTGCAGTATGTCCTTCAAAAATGATTTTACATTCGTTTAAAAATTAATGATGTTTTAATATAATAGCTTGTTTAATTGTGTTCTACCTTTTTACAGTCATTTAAAAATCTTTGTCTCATTTTAACTGTATTGTAAGCCACCTTTGGTCCCATGTTGGGAGAAAGGTGAGCTATAAAGTAGGTAAAATAATAAATAAATTGGCACAGTGATGGATAGATTGTAACATTGTATCTTTGACCTATGCTGCTTAAATATTAAGCAGTTGCTATTTTGGCTAGAAATAGATATCTTTAAAAGTCAGGAATGAATATTTAAAGCAAATAGCACTTCAGTTTAATAATGCATCTGGATTATGTCATGCGAGGTTTCTCCTGTTTAGCTAAAAATTTAAATTTGTTAAGATGTTCAGTACTTGAAAAGCAATAGGAAATATTACTCCAGGTTGGGAAGATTAGAATTTAATATTTTTCGTTCAGGTGTAGTGAATTAAATTTTTCCCCTTGATATCTTGCAGATATTCCATTGGTTCAAGATGACTCTATGGATTAAGCTGTTCCTGTTAATTTGCCTTACCTGCATGGGACCAACACAAGCAGAATTTTTCACTTCTATAGGTATGGGAAAGCACAGTCAAGAGATAAGAATGGTGTAACATGATCTTGAGCTACATGATATAAATGTAATTATAAGTGGGTTCAACATGGTAAGTTTCAAAAGAGTTAAAGATCCTTCCCTTGAAACCCTGTTACTGTATTAAAGAGGAATATGAAGGGATGTGAGCTTCTAGTTTTAGTTCTCATTCAGTTTACCTCTGAAACTTCAAGAGTTATTGCTGTCTTGAATTGCTTTTCATGTTTAGCCCTTGTACCAATGCAGAATATCACAGAATTGTGAATCTCTTCCATAGGCTTGATTTCATCGTTGTAAATGCCCCTTCCAGCCAATGGCAACAGCTACTATTCCACACTGCTGCTGTAGTCATTGTCACTATGACCTGGTGGTCAGCCTTCTGCTGAGGTACTTGACTAGACTGGTAATTTGACAGCAGAAGTACGGTCTGCACCTGGAATCTAGAAGCTGCCAGAATTTGCATTCCACTGTCATAATCTTTGACAGCCCAGGGTCACTTCCACAGTACAGTAAAGTGGCAGAGTATGTGTTTGTGGAGGCATAATAGCAGGGCGGAGCATAAATCGCTCCCCTTCGCAAGTGGTGTGGCACTTTTTATAAAAAAATAACTCCCCCTATTAACAAAAATGTGATGGAAAGCTAGTGTTGGTAGTGTTCATTCACAGAAATAGTGCAGCAGTTTATATCTCATATGAAAAAGTAAAATGTTTAGTTGATATTCTTCATTCCTTTCCTGGATGTACAGTGCAGCCTGAAAAGTTTGGTGTGTTTAGGTGTGGGCAAGATTCTCTGTTTTGGCTGCACAGTTGAGAAGCATGACGGGCTCCCTACTATGTTGTCTGGCTGCTTCCATATAATTTGAATCAATGCATTAACAGATGTAGGATTGATACTACATGGGCCCTTCCCGCGTGGACATGGCATCCCAGCATGGGAATGCAAAAGGAGCAGGACCGTGACAACGCTTCTGCAAGACATTTTCATGGCCCTGTCCTTCTTGTGTCGCCAGCCAGCGCAATTGCAGGGTAAATCATTGACAGATTTTCTCGATCAATGATCCCTGATGGTGTGGCGCTTCTCCACTTACCTGCCACGCGGAAGGGCTGGAAGTATTATGGAGGCGCTTCCTGCCCCAGCATAGCATGGGAAAGAGCCTGGCTGTGCTGCGGAAGGAAGAGGCGTGTCCCCCATGCTCCCTTCTGCAGGGAGCCGGTCTGGTATGCAGGGGAGTGTTCTCATCATGCTCCCTTCCCAGAAAAGGCACTGCTGAGTTCGTGAGCACAGGGCGACAGGATAGGGCAAGGTGTGGAAAAGGCCATAGAAACACACATTAAAGAAGGGAAAAGCTGACCAATATTTACTATTTTTTATGAGATCTGTGCACCTGTTATGCCCATAGCATTTTCAGACTTTGTTACTAAATCATTTTCAATTTAAAGCAAACTGTCCCATCCATTAAAGTAATTGTTGCATGCAATTATTGCTACCAAATTGTTTAAAAAGACTTCCAATCTAAATCTATCATTTTACAGACTTTTATGTCTAGCATGACAGTTTTGCAAGGCAAAGCTGAGTGATTCTTGTAAGCAACAGCATCTCGTTAAACTTAACAACCCATGCTAGAGATTGTTTGTAATATTTATGGATATTTCCTGCTTTTGAACTTGTGTCAGTGAAGCTCTATACTGGAGCATATCCAGCTAAAAATGCACATTTTCTCTTATTCTTTTCCTTCAGCGTATAAATTTAATAAACTTTAGAAAGGAGCTCTGTGTTTGAATAGGTAAAAGTGACCCATGGAAGGGATGGATAAAAGTTGGTAATAGTATATCCCAAGTTCCGTAGTAGAAGTAGTAAAGAGACTAATAGGAGCTGTCTTTCTATTTACAGTACATATTTCATTTTCTGCTTCCCATTCTCAGTGTATGAACTGATTTTATTTCCTTTTTTAAAAAGATGGCCGCAGTTCAATGAGGTAGTTATGAATATGTAACCTAGGCCCTTTCTGCACCGCCTTCCCAACCTGCCATGGGAACAAGAGACGGATGGGCCCATGACAGTGGTTCTGCATGATGTCACTGCGATGTTGTCCCTCTCCCATCCCCAGGTAGTGCAATCACATTCGATCATTGATGGGTTTTCCCCTTCAGTGACCTGTGATTGCATCCCCATTCCAGACTCCCCTGTCCTGAAGAAGTATGGGAAGTGCAATGACTGCATTTCATGCTCCAGTACAGCCTGAGAAGGTAGGTGGCTGCACTGCGGAAGGGAGAGGCATGGCCATCACACTCCCTTCTGCAGGGAGCCAGCCAGTGTGGAGGGAAGTGCTCCTGTTGCACTCCCCTCCTGGCAGAACCAATGCCGGGATCCCCACCAGAGGACTCTGTGAAAAGTTAGAATACGGGAAGGGCCCTAGAGTTATGTATGCACAACTGGTTTGTATTTATGATCACTACATATTACTAGTCTTGCGATATATAGGGAGTGTGAAAGTCCTCCAGTCAGCACATACTGGCCAGCAGCAACAAGAGTCTGTACCCTTGTCAATTAGAAAGCAGTTGACTGACATTTCCACACCCTCTCACAAGTGATCTTTGGTTTAAGGGGGAATTGTGATAGGGACCCTGCTTCTGACTGTTGCACCCGGAATTGCTCATAGGAATGGGTGGAAACATCAATCTGCTGCTTCTTAGTCAACAGGGGAACAGACTCCTGTTGCACACAACTGCTGTTGATTGTAAGTCGTTAAAACATTTCCTATCACGCTGGCCGATTGTAAGTCAGGATTGGGGGGCTAAGACTGGAAGATGCTACTTGGCCATGTAACTAATGTGGTTACATAGCTAAGTTGATGATACAGAATCCCAGCTGATACATCTCACTTTTAATAAATGGCTTTGAAAATTTAACATCAGCAAACATTATTTCAAATGGGGAAAAATCCACTAATAAACAATTCAGACATTTTTTTAGAAATCTTCCCTCACAAGAACACTTTCTAGTTTCAACAGTAATTCTGACTTTGAGATGTTTGGCTAAATAAAAGGATTTCATTATGTACCTGGTATGATAGATTGAACAAATTTATTCCACAAGTATATTAATATTTGTCATACTCCAGTTAGAAGTATTAGATCTGAAATGCTTACTGCTATTTTCATTTTGTCAGTGGCAGTGAAAAAATACTGGTCAAGGAAACCCTTTCTTAATAGAATGATGCTTTCTTTGGCTCTCCTATCTTGATGAGGGAAACAGCAGCATATGTAATAAAATAAGAAGTAATGATGAAACCGTAAAGAATTTAGTAAAGGAGACATGACAAGAGAGTGCAAGCAGAACTCCAGGATTATTGGCAGAATATATTTTCTAAGCTGGAACAAGTGCTTTAGAGAAGGGCAGGGGAACCATTTGACAGCAAATCTGCTCCAGCTCTCTGGATGCAGAGGGAACCTGGTTGTTACCCGATCACTTGCAATCAGAGATTATGGCAGGGCCCATCTTGCACCACTTTCCCTCTGTTTGATTAGACATTGGCACATGAAACTGGCAATTCTTTGCAAGCTTTTCAGAAGGCAGCTAAATCCCAAGTGGGGCTCAGATGGTTCTTGTAAACAGAGCTGGGAACTCATTCCTTCTGTAATTGAAAAGAGGAGGGGGGAAGAAGGAAGAAAGACAGTTTCCTTGCTGTGGGAAAGCTCCACTCAGCACTTCAGCAGGATATCCATTTATGTTGTCTGCCCCACTAAGGAGAACTTGCCCTCTCCCCACTTCCATAGGATTCCCTGCCCCTGCTTTCATGGTGTCATAAATTCTACCTGCTATGCTAGTCTTTCATATATAATAATGAGCCAGCTTTTTGTTCTTTCCCAAAACTGGCAGTATCAGTTAACATCACAGGGGATATTTTAATTTTTGATTCTGCAATAATGTTTTGATTTTCTTCCATTGAAGGCCAGATGACAGACCTGATCTATGCAGAAAAAGACTTGGTACAGTCATTAAAGGGTTATATTCAAGAAGAAGAATCTAAGCTGGCTAAAATTAAAAGGTAGTAGAAGACATGCTTGCTTGCTTGCTTGCTTGCTTATTTATTTATTTATTTATTTATGTATTTATTTATTGTTCCATTTTGATGTAGGATGTCTCCTTTATCCTGTCACTGGATATGGTCACATCTATTTTCATTTTAATTCAAGCAAATGTACGTATATTGATGAAGCATTAGATACGTAAATTTTACCTGGCATGTCCCACTGGAGTCAGTGGATTTTCACTGTTTCTTACTAGTTTTGTATAGGATTCCTCCAGTAAATGATGGTTGTTTTAATGCAGATTATCACAGCTTGTATGAGGGAACCACTAATGTATTTAGAAGGTTTTAGGTCAACTTATTATATATCGTTTCCTTGTTCACTTGCCACACATACCCTAGGATGTTAAAGATTAAAATCCATTGTAACTTGTCTCATTCCTCTAGTACTCAGTCCCAGCAAAAGTAAATTGATAATGCTATGCTTTAATATTTTCTAATCTTTTTTTTAATGTTTCTCAACTGTTAGTCTTTTAAATTTTAAATTAAGATTTTAAAAAGAAAAGAAAAACAAGGTAGTATTTCTATCCTCATTTTAATTTCTTGCTGATATCTGAAAGAATTTCCTATATTTTCCTCTTTCTTTTTCTTCTTGATAATGAGAACATTACCCACATATTGAGTACATTATCTTGAATGTTTATCCTATAGTTCAAACAATCTGGAAGCACAAATGGGAGAGCAGTTCTCTGCCCAAGTAAAACTTCAGAATGTTTGGCTGAAATAGGTGTTGAATCCAGTCTTCCCTGACCTAGAGCCCTCTAGATGTCTTGGAAAGACCTGGCTAGGAGATTATGGGAATTGTAGCCCAAGACATATGGAGGGCACCAATTGGGAAAAGGTGACTTAAACTCTATGCGATATAAGATTGGGTCTACTTCTCATCATGTTATATAGCCCCATTCACTTTTGAACCACTGCCCTATAATTGCTATTGGAAATTTTCTCCCTGAATCACAGGCTGGCTCTTTGTTAAAGAAGAATTTCTTCTGGACATGGAAGAAAGATGTTCTGAATTTTGACCTCTTCTTGTACTTCCACACCAGTTATACCAGCTTGTTAGGATAGACGTTGTTTTCTTTCATATGCTACCCTAGACCCACACCCAAATCTCAACTGTAGTTGGCATTTTTTTTAAATTTTATTTTTGCTGTCTTTATCCCTGCCCTTGTTTGTGAAAGTTCTTCTTTCATTCTACTGCACTTACATCTGTCTTTTTCTTGCCTTTAAGAGGCTTTTGGTCAAAGAATCCTGCATAACTAGAAGAAAAGTGGAGGGACTGGTTTGACATGTTCCCACCATGTCAGTGTTTACTTATTGCTCTTGTATGATCCAAAAAATATCCAAAGGACTCCACATGGAATAGGAGTAGGTTGTTGTCAGTCACTTCTTGTTTTTAAAAAAGGCCTCTCCTGGGCCAAAAATGTAGCAAAAATGCCTCAATACGTTTTAAAGGACATTTGAGGGCCTTTTAAAAAAAAAATTGTTGAGGGGGACAGGATAAAGCTTTCTAAGGTCTTCTGGCAGTGGGGGGGGGCACTGCACCCTTGTGACTCCTGCCTAAAGCCTGGGGAGAAAGATCTGAGGCAAGTGGGGCATGATGATGATGATGATGATGATGATGATGATGATGATGTTTTAACTAGAGCCCTGAGGTTCAACCGATATGACCAAATGCAAGTTACTGGCCCAAGCAGGTGGTCTTATGCTAAGAATTTAGGCACAGGTTGTTTCTGGGCACATAGCCAGGAGTTTATGATCAGTGTCTCCCTTCACAGAAAAATCCAATCATTGTCTTTCTCCAGGTGTTATTTCTCAGCTATGTAATTTAGGTAGAAGTTGTCTTTTCGGTTGTTGCTGTTCTCAACACATCTAGGAGCCAGAAATGTTTGCCAGTCAAGCAGAGATCTACAGTAGATCCTTGTCTACTTCTTATTGATCACTTCCGTAGCTGCATTGGATGCTGCAGCATTCAACCTCATCAGCTGCTGATTCAGTGCAGTGGCTTTAAAATTGCACTAATGCTAATAATTTGGTTGTGAATAATAATTTATAGTTTAAAATTCGTGATTAAAAATTATCTGCAGTATCGTGGTTTACTTTGCAAATTAAAATGTTATTGTATAAGTGGCAAAATGCAAAAAGAATAGTAATGTGGTACTAGTTAGGAAGTAAGCACAGCCCAAGAAAAAAAGAAAGGCACACTCATTTGTAATCAGGGATAGGGAGGGTCATTGGGGCTTTCATATTGCTATATCATCACCCATTCAGAGCTGGTAGACAAATAAAAAAAATGCCTGAAAAGCATAACTTTCTGCAGTTGAAGCATGCATCTTTTTTCCCAGTTGGGCAGAGAAAATGGAATCCCTAGCTATCAAAGCCACTTCAGATCCAGAAGGCTATCTTGCACATCCTGTCAATGCCTATAAACTGGTGAAGCGCCTAAATACAGAATGGCTGGAACTAGAGAATCTGGTTCTTGAAGATGCAACCAAGGGTAAGAGCCTTAAGACAACCATTTTAAAACAATATTCCTTTATGTCTTGTTCTCGTGTGAACAGACCTTCTCACTTCATCAGCTTTAGTAAAATATGTACTCACAACTGTAGGATATTCGTTATGATGGAGTACTGCTGTACAGCTAAGAATCTTCTTTCCTAATTATTTATTTCATACATATTTCCACTCTTCCTTAAAGGCAAGGTAAGAGTGTTTTGGCTCCCCAGTTATTCTACCACAATCCTTGACTATTGACGGCACTTCCTGGTGTTTTGGGGAACTGAAGTCCAAAATGTTTAAGGGGTAAAGGTCCCCACTAGGTACTCTGGGGCTAATTTTACATTATACACACATACACGTATTAGGGTCTTGATGCCACTTTTTACCTGTATTAAAACAGGTGCAGGCATAAGTCAGTAAAGAGATGAGACTAGGAGCCTAGCTTCCCCCCCATTGATTTATGTGCTCCAAAATGACTTCCAATACTCTTTTCCTCACATATTTAAAACGCGTTCGAAATGCTTCTGTTTACACTGTGGTATTTGAAGCAAGGAAGAGGTTAAGATTCCCCTTTCCTGAAGTTATTTTTTTAAAGTTGTGGTGGAGGAGGGCTATAATGACCTTACATTGACTGTAATGTTTAGATCTCCACATAACGTATACTCTCTTAGAGGAAAGTTTGAGTCAAACCTCAGAGAATTAACCTGAATAACAAGTACACTCTAGCCAGTGATTGATGCAGGCTTTATAGTATCAGGTGAGTTTCTAGTGGTAGCTCTTGTGGAAACAAGTAAAATGTAAGAAAAAAAGAGCACATCTTCACCCTGTTCTTGTGCAATAGGACTACCATTAGGGAATGTGATTTGACCTTCGCTATGGATGTGAATCTTGGTTTCTCACAGGGTCAACCTCACCATAGATCCAGTTCAATCCCCACCCCTGCCAAATACTTGTTACCCTTCTGTTCCCTGAATAGGAAGTGCTATTCTTGCTGAATTGCCCTCAACACTCATTATTGGCAACCTGGCACACTACCCTATAGGAGTTGCTTTTTTATTAGCCTAATATTATCCTAAGAATCCTTCTTATAAGGATTTGCATATCCATGAATTAAACAAGCCATAAATATTTGGGGAATAATATGCCCTGCATCAATTAACAAATAAATGTGTTAATTAATTCAGTTCTCTTCTGTATGTCAAAGTATATTTATTTAAAGAAGGGACATCATTAGGATACATAATTCAGTTCTCTCCTGTATGTCAAAGCATGGTCATGATGCTGAATGTGGGATTTCAGTTGGAGCATATTCTCCAAATCAGATGTCCTTTCATGCTGCACAATCATAGTGCCAGAATGCTACTATAACAGTCATGGTGGCATCCTGTGGAATTCCAGGATTTAAAATTTGAAGTCTGGTCAAAAGCACTAGAGCTCTCTGATTGAGAATTCTAAGTGTCCATTCTAAACTGCAAATCCCAGGTTCCATAGGATTTTGACATGACAGTTAAAGTGGTATCAATCTGCTGTAATTTTTGTGATGATACAGTGAGCAAGAAGAGATCCAGGTAGGCTCCCTTGAGCTCATGGGATGGAGGGATGGATGGATGGATGGATGGATGGATGGATGGATGGATGGATAAATAAATAAATGGAGAAGCGATGTATCTGTACAAATCTATTTGTACACCATGCTTTTAATTTTGCTTTTAATGTTGTGGCACAGTCTGACACATGTTGATTAAATTCTGCTGTCCCAATGCGAACTGCAGAGTTCCCGCACCCTGGAGAAGGTAGAACTTGCTATCCCTGTTCTGAGATATATATTTTCTAGTTTTTCATCTGTGAATGCTCTGTATACATATCTTTTTCGCAGAGCAGCTTTTTGATAAGGAAGACTTTTTAAAGAAAGATGCCTGAGTATTAAGGAGGAAGTGCAGTTTCTCAGAAATCAACCACATATGGTTTTGGGAGAGGTTTTGTTTATGTGTGTGTGTGTGTGCATGTTTGCTCTTACGCTAAAAATGTAGCAGGTTTGAAATGTACTTTTTCAGCCAGGACTTGTAGAATATGTTGCAGCAGTTTGCCACCAGAAAATGAACTTTTGAAGCTTTCAGAAAGAAAGAGAAGATCACTTTGCACAGTGACAAAGTATCTATGCTGGAATCGCAAGAAAAAGATTTCACTTTATATTTAATGTTTCATGTTCCGATTGCTTTTACAATATTGGCTGTATGTGAGGGAGTACTTGAAGTGCAGCCAGCGTTCCAGGGCCTGTTATGAAATGGCTTCTACTGTTCTTTGTCTTCCATGACGACAGTGGGAGAATGGAAGGCTTACATTGTTTGCTGGTTCACAGCAATGGGTTGGTACTTGGGCAAAGTGGGAGCTGAAGCTTGGTGTAAGTTTCTTTCCTTTCTGTTTTTCCTCCCAGATCTTTAGAGCCCTTAAAAAGCCTGTGCAGTCTGATCCTTTACCACCCATTTCTTTCTAATGCTCCAAAGTGGCCTACCTAACTTACTATGTCTTTTCTTTTGTGTCTCCTGCTGTCAAGCTAACAGTATGCACTGGACCACAAATGCTACTGTTTCCCATTGTTAGGTTCTCCCTGACCCATTTTAACAAAAGGAGGCCTGATTTTTCATCAACTCTTTGCCATATATTTTGTGTGGAATTTTCTTGATATGATGCCTCTTGACTTCTGGAGACCATTGCTTCTGAAAGCCCTGTATGTGAGGGCTTTATGTTGCTGCTTTGAGTGTCATTAAAATTATTGGTACTATACCTGTAAATACATACATGGATAAATACCATGAGTTTAGTATGTAATGGTTGGCATTCCTCCCAGTTGATTTTTATAACTTGAGTTGAAAATACTGAAATCCAGCACTTGTTTTTATTTGAGGTGTTACTAGAGGATCAAAACAGTATATTTAAAGAAGGGACATCATTAGGATACATACTTAAGATGGATTCAGATGATCTGGATTCTTTCCCTGTTGGGAATTACCACAAGGTGGGATCATTTGGAATAATATTGCTTAATTGGTTTGCAGCAGTAGTATGGGTATTACTGTGAAACCATGGGTTTGTCACCATAACCAAGCCTAGTCACATGTTTTCTCCTTCCTCCTCTTCCTCCTTTGCTCCCTTTCTCTGACTTACTGGCTTGGGCAAACTATAATTCCTTGACATCCAAACTGACAAAATTCTATTTTGGGGGGGCAAACCATAGATTGACTTCAAATCAGAACTGGAAACCATGGTTTGTAGTGGGTTTCCAATTTTGGTTGGAGGGTAAACTGCAGTTTCCCAGTTGAGATGTACAATAAAAGCAAGCTGTGATACTCCAGGCCAGATAATAAAGAAGGGAATTGGGGCATGTAAGAGGAGGGGAAAAGAGGAAATCTACAAGCCTAAGGCATAGACATATCCATCAAGCCATGGTTTGACCACTGCATCCAGACTGGCCTTGCTGGGTTTTGAGGCCAGTTTCTCTATGTGGACATCATTATAACGTAGCTAGAAGAGTCCTTCTCCCCTCCACCGGCCCGAATTCATTTTTATTTGTTCACTGATACAGATCTTCTCCTCTTGGTGCCTCTTGCATGTTTAGTTCATGGATTTTTAAAAATCTGTCTGCCAAATGCAAATAACAATGTATTTTGTGTAATTTTAGAGAGCATGATGAGACCATTGTTTATGTTTAAATTCCATCTATTTGAATGCCTCAGGGGATATGCTGTAGCGGAGAACAGATGGTCTCATTTATAGATCAGTCTGGTATCGATTATACGCATCTGAGGTGCACAGTGCTAACTGTATCCGTCTTTGTTCAAATAAAGGTTTTATTGCAAATCTCACAATTCAGCGTCAGTTCTTCCCAAATGAAGAAGATGAGACAGGAGCGGCCAAGGCACTGATGCGCTTGCAAGATACCTACAAGCTGGATCCTGAAACAATTTCAAGAGGGGAATTTCCAGGTGATGGTTGGAAGCTATCTGACAGCTTCAGTAAACATGACAGTCCTTTCCAAGCTATTTAATGCCAAATAACAACTGAGTGAGCCATGAAACCTAAAAGTTCTTTCTTGTGTTCTGGCTCCTCTCCTCTAGTGGTCCCATGCTAGTTTTTCTGCATATCCAAAGCTGTAGTTAGCCAAGTCACCTGGTGAAGAGATTTCCAAAACCAGCCAGACTCCATCTCACTTCTCCTTGCAAGGCTGGACACTAGGGAAATGGGGCAAGGAGAGAAAGAATGTGTTTCTCTAGGTTCTGAGATGATTGCTTACCTACTTGTGATAGTGGTACATAGGCTGTGCTCACAGTGTACACTGCTGGAGAAAAAGAACATGTTGAAGCATGCATATATGTTTACCTGAGTGGGAGAAGAGTGTGTGCTTTGAAGCTGTATATGTACATGTATTTAGGTGTTTATTGAGAAGGAGGTATATGTGTATACAGGTGTACAAGTATATGTGTATACAAGTATAGGTCAATTAACAAAGTAGACGTGTTCCTGGACGTTACTTTTTTAACAGAAAATTTGGCACCAAGAGTGAGAATAAAATGGAAATAATGGGAATGGGTTCCTCTACTTTTTTGGCCTAACTACCCTAAAGGCACTAGGTTTCATCTGATCTTGGAAGTTCCATGGGGTCAACCCCTTAGAACTTGGATGGGAGACCACCTGTGAATACCAGGTGCTGTAGGCTATATTTCAGAGGAAGGAACTGGCAAAAGAGAGTCATCATGGACCAGGGTTCAGTGGCTGTGGAAACCCACTGGGTGACCTTAGGTGTATTGCACACTCTCAGTCCCAGAAAACCCTTTGACAGGGTTATGGCCACCAAAAGTTGGAAATGACTTGAAGGTACACAACAACAACAACAGACAAAACCCCCTCTGAGTATTCCTTGCCTCAAAACACCCGTGAAACTCATAGGGTCAGTGTGAGTCAACAGGCAACTTGAAGGCTTACATACTTGTGTACCCCCCTATACTTCCCTATAACAATATGCACAGGTGAAATGAAAAACTGGGCCAGGTAAGTTATGCATAAGTAAATAAAAACATTTTGAACTTTCTAAAATCTATCCAGGGATGGCTGTTTCTTTCACCAGCTTTCACTTTTTTCATGATTTTTATTTTGCTGGTCAGATTTTCACAACATGTTGGAGGGAGCTGGTGAGGCGGCTTTATCTGCTATTGCTTTTTCTCTCTCTGTTTCACTGTCCACACAGCCACAGTAGGATAGCACATAGTAGGATCCCATTGTTTCCCAGCAAAAGCTTTCTTGCATTGTTTACTGGAAACACACTGCTGCCACTGGGCACCGAACATAGTTCTTCAGCCTTCCTTCTATCTTCCCAGTATCCATGCTGCCAAAAAAACTTGCAGCTAAGCAGAGGACTAGGAGGAGGAAAAGCAGGGTGGATAGGAGTAAAAAGACTTTGTAAAAGGGAGATTCTTTGTCAGAAGCTTTGTTAGCAAAGCTATGCTTTATTGTAACTCTTATCCTCTCTGTCCCCTCACCAATTTTTTTTTAAAAAAGCTGGCAACCAAAATGACTGTGTGTGCCTGGCCCATTTGGTAATATCTATAACATCATCACAAAGGTGCAGAAACTTGCCTGGAACTGTGTAAAGGCAGAACTGTATAAGGATCATGTTATAGGTTGTTGTGGGTTTTCCGGGTTTTGAGGCCGTGTTCTATTAGTATTTTCTCCTGGCGTTTCACTTGCATCTATGGCTGGCATCTTCAGAGGATATGGTGGCATGGTCACTTCCATGACACCATATCCTCTGAAGATGCCAGCCGCAGATGCACATGAAATGTCAGGAGAAAATACTAATAGAACACGGCCTCAGAACCCAGAAAACCCACAACAATGTATGGATTCCAGTCGTGAAAGCCTTCAACTACATCGATCATGTTATAGTTTTCTGTGATTCAGTAATATTTCAAACAAATATGCAAAATCAGATTGCTAGGATGAATTCTACTCACTAATGCAAAGTGTTGTTAGCATTTCTCTATTTCAAAGTGGCATGCTGATTCAATAATACTGTACTAGAGGGCATTTTTAGGTCAGCATTTCAGGCAGAACAAGAACTTGGCAAGCTGAGTGTTAACAATTCGGTGAATGCTGGAATTTTTTTCAGCATAAGAGCAACTCACACGGCTTCATATTGAATATGTTTATTTATATCTTTACTTTATGTGCAAGACATCCACACAAACATTCAAATGATAACAGCCCTCAGTGCAATAAGATATGAAGTTAAAGAAAAGCTAGTGTTTTAGTTCTAAACCATGCTAACTTGAAGTTTGTTCTAGTTTTTCACATGGATAGGTCTCTTAGTCTGCTGATTCCTGGAAGCAAGTGTATTTCAATTTAATTCTAATATTGTAGAATTAGGACCATGACCTCTTGACTCTCCAAACAAAAATATAGAAGAGGAGTTTTTGTATTAAACTACTGCCCTGCCTTTCCTTCAAGGAACTCACTTATGGTGACTTTCAAGTGAACCTGTGATGGGGCTTTCTGGCAGAATTTGTTTAGAGGGAGTTTACACTTGCCTTTCTCTGAGGCTGAGAGAATGTGACTTGCCCAGTGTCACTAGGTAGGTTTCCATGGCTGAGTAGGTTTCAATAGGCGTGGTCTCCTAGTGTCCTAATCCAACACACAAAGCACTCTACCATGCTGGCTCTCACTAGGTTCTATTCAGAGGATGCATAACATTCAGAACTTGTATCGTGATAGAACTTGGTATTGATGGGCTAAGGAATAACACATTAAGTTACTTCTGATTCATTAAAATTTCAACACCATTTTTCATTACGTGAATTGCTAGAAAGTTATGTAGTATGCATTTAGGTGTGCATCTGATTTAAACTACAAAGGACATTTTTCCCTTGGATGCTGAAGGCCAGTCTTAGGGGAAATTTGCACAAGGCCAGATAGGACCACTGAGCTTTGAAGAGATGACATCCCTTTACTTGCATTTTAAAGTATGCTGTAGATGATGGGAGGGGGATTGGAGAAGGCATCCTTTTGGGTACTCATTCTTTGAATTCAGCTGTTCCTGCTGCATCTTGGAAAACGGGATTCCCCTGCAGTTTAAGTCATTCTTTCAGAGGAAAAAAATTAGGTCCTGGATTTCATTTGTTTCCTTTTCTCCCGTTCATTTTTTTTGTTAGTAATATTTTATTTATTATGTTCAAGCATCATTACAAATCAGCACAATAGACACAAATCAGTATACAGTAGGTCCATATGTATACGCTGCAGTACAAGACCATAATATAATGTCAATCAACAGTGTGAATCCAAGACAACAATATTGTTCAATGCTCGACTGTGCCCCCCCAAAAAGACGTAAATAAAACAAGTAAATAATTAAATAATTTGAACTTGTTTATAACTGATGTAATTGAGAAAAACAATCATTCTTATACCCTAACAATTATTATACCCCTACCGATTCCTATTTTATATATTCTATGTGTTCCTTTTCTCCCATTCGTACTGATGGAGACAACTTCCAAAATCCCCTAGCTAGCATGGCCACTTAAATTCTGAGTTGTGGTAACTTTCCCAAATTCTCTCTCATGGTGTGCTCATTTTGAGTCATGGCTGTGGGAGAGAGAATATATATCCCCACTTAATCCCTCCAGCTGTAGCTGTAATTCTGTTTGGTAGTTTAAAGCAGGCATGGGAAAATCTTGCCTACCTAGCTTCAAGTACTTTGGATCTCAACTCCCACAAGCCCCAACCATGGCCAGTGTCAAGGCGCTTATGGAATTTGAATCCAAAATACCTGGAAGGCCAGGGTTTCCCATTGCTAGTTGACAGGATCCTGGGCATATAGCACCTGCGCTCAAAGGTCATGTGCTGGATGGCACACGCTACTGACTCTGAAGCCCTTTCCGCACTACACTGCTATAGTGCTATCATTCCACCTTCAACATCCTGTGGAATTCCAGGGTTTGTAGTTTACTGAGCCCAAAGAGCTCTCTGGCTGAGAATTCTAAAGGCCCCTCCCTCGACTGCAAACCCCAGGATTCCATGGGATGTTGAAAGTGGAATAATAGCACTATCACAGTATAGTGTGGAAATGACCAGAGTCTGCTGCCTTTGTGTCCCAGGGTGAAAGAAAACAAGTAGTCCATCTTCCATCTCAGGTTGTTCAGAGTTTGTACTTCCTGCCTCAGTCTTCTGAGGGAGCCTGAGATCGGTTAACATATGCAGACCTTAGTTCCAGTTAGCTCTGGGTATTTTGTGGAGCATAGTGACTAAGGATGCACAAACCTCCATCTGAGATCAGTGTGGCTCTGTCCTTGTTGAACTTCCAGCAGCCCACCAAAACTAAATGTAAATATTCCATCTTTTTTTTAATGGGATTTTTAAATTGGCTTGTAAGCATGCTTTAAAATGCTTTTTTTATTTTTATTTATTTATTTAAAATTTTAAAATGCATTTTATTGTATATAACTTGAGGCCTGTTCTGGGCAGGAGAACTATTAATAAAAAAATAATAAATGAATAAGAACCCATGATGTTTTCTCATTTTGTCTGCATGAGCTTACCCAGCACAACCTTTTTAAAAATAAGGGAAAGGAACAATGTAATAAAGCAGAGTGATTCCAGATGACTGTAGCGTTCAGGAAACTTGCAAAACTCTTTTCTGAACAGAAGTTTTGTTTCTACTTGTTTATTAAATGTATCCTTACTTTCAATGCAGGGACAAAATACAGATCAGGCCTGACCGTGGATGACTGCTTTGGCATGGGAAAAACAGCGTATAACGATGGAGATTATTACCACACTGTGCTGTGGATGGAGCAGGCACTGAAGCAACATGACCGGGGTGAAGAGGCAACAGTTACTAAAGTGGAGATCCTGGATTACCTGAGCTACGCCATTTTTCAGCTTGGTGACATACGCAGGGCGATGGAGCTTACCAGGCGGTTGGTTTCCCTTGGTAAGAAGAGTACATTGTATATTCTTCTAATGGCATGAACAGCCAGCTGTGACTCAGGGACGGTTCCATTTCATGAAAAAGCTGAACAAGCACAATATTCTGCCCTTTCTGTTAGAGTAGATCACAGGTGGGACTCATGCAGTCTGTGTGCCTCATATAGTTCTTTGTGAACCTCCATTAAATTATCAAAAACCCTGGAATGCTGCAGTGTTTTTTGTTTTTTTTAATAAAAACTCACTCCTCTAAATGTTTTTTTTTAATTGTATAGGATTGCAGAATGTTGTTTCAGGTGCTCCCTACTCCATAACAGCCACACCCACACCTACAACAGCCTACAAGGCGACCAGAAGGGATGCTTTGTCTCTTGTCCAGTCACCTGAAATGACAGGTGTGACAATGTATTGTGGCCTTCCAAAGCTCTAGGGCAGTCAGAGATGGTGGGGCAGTGTGTGCTCTGTGCTCTGGAAACATGGTTGCCCCTTTAGTAAATGTTTATGGCGCAATCCATTTGCACAGTAAGGTTTAATTGCCCCAACCCCCATCAATTAATTGTCACAGTAAATGGGTGGCTAGAGGAAGCAGGGAGATCTGCAGTGTCTGCACTGCCCTTATGGTCATCCAGCCTTTCCTCCCTACTCAGTGCAAGTTACACATGCCTGTAGCGAGAGCAGCTGGTACAGCAGAAGAAGGAAGGAAGGCTTGATGGGAATATGTGAGCCACCTATAGGCATCTCATTTGCAATAATGTAAGTGACAGTGGTTGTAGTAAGTAACAACCTAGTGTACTGGTTTGAGTGTTGGAGCCATGGAAAGCCACTGGGTGACCCTGGGCAAGCCACGTTCTCTCATCTTCAGAGGGAGACACAGGCAAACTCACTGTGAACAAATGTTGCCAAGAAAACCCCTTGGTAGGTTTGCCATAAGTGGAAACAACTTGAAGGCATAGACCAAGAAGTGACCATTGATGCAGTGGTTGAGGTGTTAGGCTGGGAATTGGCATGTTCATAAAATCTTCACTGGGATACTTCAGGCAATCATTCTCTCCTTACTTGCCTTCCCTTCCCCACATACCTTTGCTGAGAAAATAAAGGTGGGAGGAGGAAAACCAGACACACTATATGGCACACACTAGAAGAAAGGCAGGGTATAAACTTTTAAAGAAAAGAAGAAGCAGCTGATAATAATAATCATAAGGCCAGCACATGAGCCCTCCTTGAGGTTCTCATCTATTAGAGATACCTGAAGTACAAAGAAATTATGCTGTTGTTTTGTATGTTTTGTTGCTCTCTGTGTCCTTGCACCATGCCAAAATTGTTGACTTCTTTTAAGCATGGGAACTGATTCACTGCCATATGATCTTACACTGGAGCCAGTGGATCTGTCCATGTGAGTCTTTCTGAAACAGCTGACAACAGAGCCCTGTGGCCCCCGCCTCACCCCTGCAGCATGAATTGGCACTCACACAGGCAGAATGATGGGAGGGGACTAGAAATCTGTGTTCTGTTGCCACACAGGAGCCTCTTCTCATTTCTTTGCCAGTTTTAATACGATCTGTGGTTCTCCTGGTCCATATTGCAGTGTTATTCAGATACCACCGCCCTGCCCAGTGTGGATAGCTCCACATAGCAGCTATCAATCTGTTGAGTGAAGAGCAGTATCTTATTCCTGAGTACACTAAATCATGTCAAGGATGAGGAATTTCTCTCTTGTGAGCCTAACACAATCTCTGGTGACTCCCTGGCACACACGTGCGCTCCAGTTCCCCATCCCATTTTCTCCCCTGCTTCAAAACTTCAGCTGGGGACAAGTTGGATGAAGAAAATGCCTGGATACAAGTCTTCTCTCACCATCCCATGTACCCAGACAGTGTGTGTTAGACTTAAAGCTGTGTCTCTACCCTGTTTTGGCTATAACCCGGCTGACTTTTCTCTCTGACCCCACCTATTGTTGGAATGTTGACCTTGACATCAAAAATGCTCCTTACCTATCTGACACAGGAAAATTGTATAAATCCATCTGTATTTGTTTCCCTTTGTTTTCTTTCACGGACCTTCTGCTGAGATACCGTCAGTTTGGCAGCTTAGTTTACATAAATATTCTTTGCTGGATCTGGGAATGGCTGGTTTTCCTCTGTGTCTGCCTATCGTTCCTGACCCCTCATGTTTGTTATTTGATAACTTTTGCTGTTGTTGTTGTTGTGCCCTTATAAGTGTTTTAAAGTGCCTAGCTTTACCGTTTTTAGATCCCTTTGATGTGTCATGCTCTATCAGAAGTTAATGCTTTACACTGAATGTAAAAATAAGTAGCAATGTGAGTGCCTGTTTTAGGGTTTCTGTATTTTTCTAGAAAGCACAATTAATCAACCTCACCATGCATTTAGACAAATATGACAGATTCCTGACAATAGAATATGGTGATTTTGGCAGACACTAAAGGTTTCTTAGTCACTGCTTTTCCTCATGACATTTGATATCAGTCAGTAGAGTCAGTCACTTGAATAAAAGTTCAGTTTCCCCAACCCAGAACAAGAATTCCCTGTGATTCTGTCAGAAAACACTTAACTATGATGGCCTAAACATTGTTCTATTTTCAATGGGCCTTGGATAATTTTATTTTTTAAAGAAACAGTTTTACAAAATTAGGTTTCTTTTCCATCTAAAAACAGTCTCAAAATTAGGGATGCAAATCTTTGTTCCTGTATAGAAGAATTAATAATTTTAGCATTTTTCTCCTGTTCTATAACAGCATGGAGGTGTCTGTGCAATTTTTGAGTGCTATGCTCAAAAAAGAGGGTAACAAAGACATCAAAATTGTTTATACGTTGGCTCAGTTACGAATCAAAATGAAGACTAGAATCAAATATCAGAAGACTGGGCATCTGTGGAAGAACTAAATAAAATCCACAAGTGTATCATGGAATACCAAAGTCGGAATCATCCAAGTCATTTTATTTTTGGTTACTATGTGTGGATGTCAAAGCTGACAAGGAGGAAAGAAACTCATTTGAAATTTAATGCTGAAGAAGAGTCCATACAGTGGACCACCAGCAAGGAAAAAAAATGGGCCCAAGAGCAAATGAATTTTCACCAGAAGCCAAAATGACTAAACTGAGGCTTAGATTACATGATTCACTGAAAAAGAAAATAATGCTTCATACAGCAGAATGACTGTATCAAAGAAGCCATAGGCCTGACTTTGCAAGATGTGAGCAGGGCTGTTGATAACATGATGTCTTGGAGGTTTCTCTTTTATAGGATCACAATAAATCAAGATTGTCTTTATAACACATAACAGCAATAATGTGTACTTCAGGACAGAAAGATTGGATCACAGCAGACATGAAGGGATCTCCCCCTGCTCCCTCTCTCTGTCTCTCTCGTCCTCTTTGGTCGAGTTCTGAAGTCTCTTCCACAATATATAATTTCAAAGATACCCTGAATCTTGAAATTAATCTTGAAATTAATTTTTTTATTTCCCCTTTGTGTTTTAGAATTAGGGATGTTCTTTCGTTCTGAGGCAATGCACAATTAAATGCTCTATGACTTGGCTAGGGATAGAACGTTCTGTTGAGTGGTTCACACAAAAATGAATTGACAGTTCCTTTTATTCTTAAAATATGTGTTTCTTTAAAGCAAAGAAACTTTATATCTGGCAAGTGTGGAATGATATTCCTTATTGTTCTGAATCAGTGCTTTGAGCTCATGTTTGTTTCAGTCAGAATCAGGATTGTAATTTGATTCTGGAGAACCAGGATTCTGTTTTTGTTTTATTTCTTAAAAGTCAGCCTGGAGTAATAAAGAAGGACACAATTATTGGCAGCACTGATTTCATTGATATCTCTTTCCTTTTTTTTTTTAAATCAAGACCCCAGTCATGAGAGGGCCGGCAGCAACATGCAATATTTTGAGAAACTGCTAGAGAATGAAAAAGAAGCAAAGGCTTTTGGTGAAACCTCAAACACAACAGAGCCAACATCATCTAGTGGAATTTATGAAAGGCCTCCAGACTACCTGCCAGAACGTGAGATCTATGAGGCCCTTTGCAGAGGTGAAGGCGTGAAAATGGTGAGAAAGAAGCCCAAAGGCTACAGCTTCTAACTTTTGTGCAGCAGTGTCTCCTCTGAGAACGCACCCCCCCCCCCCAAATAAGTTGGCATATATAGTTAACTTTTTGCTTGCAAATAAGTGTGCAGGTAGTTTCAGACATGCAGTCACCTTGGCTTGTATATTTGATATTGTTTTAGACTAAATTGAGCCAGGGTGGTCCAGTAATATGGTAGAAACCCCTCACACCCTCTATAGGGCATTTGGGGAAAAATAGTTTGAAAATTTTTGCATAAAGGTTGTTTGATTCTGGGACTGTGCTGGGGTATCCAGAGGTGGTATAGACACCTTCCACACACCCCTAGAGAGTTTGGGGGCACCTTTAGACCAACTAATTAAAATACTATGATCTTCTCTATTTTAAGATCTTCAAATCTTTTATGATTTCTGAGGAAGGGTCAGCTCATTCTTCTTCAGACATTATCTGAGAATTTATCTGTAACTACAACCACAAGTGCCATTACCAGCTAACCTGGTGTTGTTTCAAAGGATTTTTCCTAATGGCAGGTGTGACACATTGTGTAGCTATCAGAAGGTATTTAACATTCTTGTAGGTCTCTTCCAACTTATTAAGAGGAATTGGTAAAGCATTATATTTCAGTCCTGCCACTGTTATTTGTTGATAGTTCTGTCACTTGTTGCCAGTATACTTGAATATTTGAACATAGTCATTAAATATGATAGCTGTCATCACAGAGTTATAGGGAGACTTGTAACTCCATGCAAGAAATGCGGAGCTAGAGCATACCCAGTAGATGACTGCTTGGAAACCTACACTAAGATCAACCATCTCCCAAAGTAATTGGCTCCATTGTAAGTGTGTTTCTTTTAAAGAGCCCAGCAATTTGTGTATTTGTTTTGTGTGTTCCTGCCTTCCTCTGAAAACATCCCAGGTTATTTCCTTCTGAAAGTGCAGTACCCAGAAATGGGAAGACTGTTGCAGATGAGGTTAGACTTGGTATAAGATAAAGCAAAAGAACTTTGATTTGGAAATTATGACACTGTTAATGCATTAAAATTACTGTAGCTTTTTTGAAGCCATGCCAAACTGCTAACTAATGCTCAGTTTTTGATCAGACAGGCCAGACATGTGCCTTAGAGGTGTGGTACTTTTTACAGACAAGTGAGTCACCATTGGGTCACTATTCCATGTATTTACATGTTAAAACTAATCTATAAATTTTTGCTGAATTTTAGTTAACCAAGTAAAACAGTTTATTACTCTGAATTTATTCACAGACACCTCGAAGGCAGAAGAGGCTGTTTTGTAGGTACCACAATGGAAACCGAAATCCTCACCTACTTATTGCACCTTTTAAAGAGGAAGATGAGTGGGATAGTCCACACATTGTCAGATACTACGATGTCTTATCTGATGAAGAAATAGAGAAGATTAAGGAACTGGCTAAACCAAAAGTAAGTGTGCCATTTCTTCAGCCAGTTAATGTTACCACAGTATTTTTATTGGTTAATATGACTGGTTAACTCAGGGATGGGAAACATGTGGCTGATTCTAGATGTTGCTGGTCTGCAGTTCACATTACCCTTCACCTTTGGTTGTGCTGGCTGGGGCTGCTGGGAATTGCAGTCCAACAGCAAAGTCATAGCAGACCTATGCATTAGTGAGGCTGGACTTGGATCATTGTCTTGGATCTTCATGCTGGGCCAGTGAACAGTTTTCCCTGAACCTTCATCAGAATCATTTTCCTGTGAAGTGCTGTTGTCAGCAGAGTTTTAAAAAGTTATCTTTTGGATTATAATTCAAATTCCCCAGCCTGGAGGATTCCGTGAGTTTTAGTCCTAAAATGTTTCCAACCTGGACATCAGGCGCAAACTCCTTGTTTCTCCCCTACTCTCCTCCTCCTCCCCCTCCTCCTCCCTTTCTCCCCCCCCCCCCACAATCTCCCTCCCAGTCTCTCTCTCTCTAGTTTTTGGATTCAGACAACACCTATTCTGTTTTTCATCAGCTGTATGGACGTGAAGAATTATGTCTTAGGTCCTAGACTTGGGTGGCATATCTGCTGCCCTACTCAGGCTTAAAATTCTCTTCCTTTGGTTGCAAAACCACAAAATATAAAATTATGCCAGCACTTGATGAAATAACATGTGCTTGAGTGTTTTATTCATTATAATTTGTGCAGCCTGGCAAGAAACTAGATTGAAAAACATTCTTATTGGGCTCTTTTATTATGAGCTTTTCTTCTTTTCCATCCTTTTTTCTTCCTTTCTCAACTCTTCTTTTAACTATTATAGCTCCAGTGTTTAATTACTTGTCTGCTGAGTTTTTAAATTATTATTAATTATTTGTATTAAAGTAGACTTTAAAACATTAAAACAAAAAGAAGCCTGTTCTAATTTGAAACAGAAACCCTTGGCAGCTGCTGGTTCCCATGTCAATGAGGCATTCAGTCAACTCCTGGTTGCAGTCTGAACTCCAGTGTGTTGAACATGCTGTGGAGCTAGGGTTCAGCACTTTGGATAGCTCCTTGAAAGCTGAGAATATAATCTGGAGAAAATCCACCATCCTGCTCACTGATAAAGGAGCCACCACTGAGAGCAAGTGGATTCACATGCATGTGGAAAGCTACTTGATTCTGATACAGTGTTTTTGTGTTAAATACACAAGCCAGGGGCATCCACCCCTGCTTTCCTATACAGCTGTTGCGCCAGAGAAGATTTCAAGTCTGTTTACAGTTCATCTCAGTTTAGTGTGATGTTCAAACTCTGAATTAAGGTTAATGTGAACTATAGGTTAGCAAAATGAAGCCAGTATCGTACACTATGGTTTGAAGTCAGCTCATTTGAACACACTGTAATTTAGACTAGTGGCAGTTTTGCACACAATGATAAATTGCAGTTAGTTAATAAAGGAAGGCTATAAAGTACTCAGTCTTCTTGCAGCTTTGGCAGAGGAAAAGAGGAGAGTGTACATGTTTAATCACTGACTATTGAGCATTTAGTGTTAATGCCCTAATGTGGCCACTGATTGAATCCTAGGCTCCCTTTCAGAGAAACTTGCCCTCTTGCGGTGAACCAAGTTCCTTCCCACACTTTCAAACATGAGCTGTTTTCACCTCATAGAAATGGGCCAGAATTGCAGGGAAAGTATGTCAGCTGCAGTATACCTGGCTCATTGGTTCTCAGCTTTGGTTCTCCAGATCTTTTGTACTTCAAAAAAAGATCTAAAACCAACACAGAGAATGGTCAGGGATCCTGAGAGGCTGAGTCGAAACCATCTGGAAGACCAAAGGTTTAGAACCACTGACTTGGGTGACAACTTCCCTTAGCTGCAGTACTGCAACTGTTCAGGGATTTATTGTTTATTGCACAAATAATATGAAATCCAGTTCGGTGAGGCAATTACCACTTTTTCAGTTTGGTGGAGTGTTTACAATTCTTCCACATTATTACTGAGTGAATTGTCTATAGCAGAGGTGTGTAATTGTGCTGGATCCGGGGCAGTTTTTATGTCCTGAGACCCTCTGTGGGTTGCATAGATTACTGAAAAATAAAACAAAACTCCTCAAAGCAGCCGGGAGTCTACTTCTGGGTCCCCCAAATTGGTATTTCATATTATATGGAGGCCTTACAACATATCTAAAAGGTAAACTGTAGTCCCTGGAGACTTCCAGGAGCACGAATTCAGCCTCTATGGCCAGAAGAAGAGGTCATTCTGGGGATTCTGGAGGTGTCAAAGGCCACAAAAACATCTTTGAGGGGCACATGGAACCCCAAGGCCACACTTTGCTCACTCCAGATGTAAAGAAGCTGATAAAATGGAAGAAGAAAAACTAAACCTTTTGGAGAACATGAGTTTTATTTGAGGTATTTCTAAAGCTATAACTCTGTTCATCAGCCAGTTTGCCTTGGCTGACATTCTTCTCACTGCCTTGTGGCTTTCACCTCTATAAACTTAGATTTTTTCCTGATGCTTCACCATTACCTCATACATTTTAAAAAATAAACCACTCCTTTCTGCCTAGGTACCAAAAAGCCCTGGGCAAAATTAAAAGGCTTTCCATGCATATGACCGAAAAGAAATGCATCCTATATGTAGTGTTACATAAATTTGGGAATACAGTATAATTCTTTCACAGAATGACAATCTGTGCCCGTATAAATGTATGTGTAGACCCACAACTAGTTTTGAAATGAAGACATGATTTTGACAGCTAAAGAGTCAGCATGGTGTTATTCTGAGAGCAGTGAAAGAAATTTAAAAAGAACAAATCACTTGAGGCACAGCTTTGCATTTTAACCAGCCATAACTTCATTTTTTTATGCTGGTTACAACCCACTTAAACTGTACATATTATTGCACTTTGAAACCACTGGGGAAAAGCTATAAGGATGTTTTTGTTTAAATGTCAATCTTACTATACATAAAAACTGGGTAAGAGTAAGATTTATAGGGGAATAAATATTTTGGCATGCATGTTAATTGCACCAGATTTATAAAACATACAGTTTCTTTGTCAAATATGTACAAGTTGGAGTTGGGAAGATTTTATTTTCCATCTACCACTTGCCACTCATCTGTAATATATACTAGACTGCAGGCTAGAATTTTTGTAGAAAGAATAGTTCCTCCAGCTGTAAGAATACCAGATCTTATTATGATGTTGAAATAACAAATTTTCTGGATTCACAATTCTTGTGGCTGTTTCCCCAAGATTTGGAATCGTCTCTGAGCTTCCCCATGGCATCTCAGAGGTTTGAAAATCACCTTTGTGTGCTGTTGCTTTGCTCTATTTAAGTTAACACCCGCAACCTGGACAAAAAGGTGATATTTTAATGTGAGAGAGCGCAGTCAAAATTATAAGGCAGTTTGGAACTTTGAGGGGAAAACAGTGCTCCAGTGATGCTCAGAATTCATAAGCCATTTCACCAAATTGCTAAGCTATTGTGGGCTTTAGATAAGGCCATTGAATATTTTTTGAAAGTTTGGAAACAGCTTATGGACTTTTTGACCAGTAAGAAATCTAATGATGCAGTAATCTGTAGCTATGCTTATTAGTAACTCTAGTAGATTGTAAATGTTTTTTAATTGACTGTTATGGAAGCTACCTTAGGTCCCACTCTGGGAGAAAGGCAGCATACAAATGCAATAGATAGATAGATAGATAGATAGATAGATAGATAGATAGACAGACAGACAGACAGACAGACAGACAGATAGGTAGGTAGATAACAGTAGAATAATACACTTTTCATTTATCTCTTTTTTTTTATTACAGCTTGGCTGGGGGAGGGGGTCAGAGTACTTTTGTATTTTAATAAGTTACTGTTATAGTATTTCAGTTAGTGATGAGTGTTTCAGTACTGTGCTTTAGTTTTAGTTTAATTTTGGTTCTTATGTGTGAATTAGATTGTATTTGTGTTAAAATTAATAAATAGACCATTCCCAGGTTGAGCAGAGGAGACTTCCATTCATCATTAATTAATGTAAAAATGTACATGAAGAATTTCTTTCTTGTTATGGGTGACTGAAGCCCACTGATAGGAACCATATGGTGAAAATAAGACAGTTGCAGGCATAATGAAGTATTCAGGATTATCCAGATCTTTACTGTACAATTAACATCCCGCAAACTGAGTTTCTGGCCATGATTTGTAGTACAAGAGCCCGCAAGAGAATAACAGATGAGTCAGAGTTCTGGCACTCCATCATGCCAAAAACTGTGTGCCAAGATGAGAAAATTAATAGGAGTATTATAAGGCAAATGAAAGAAAATGGAGGAAAACATTATCAAACATGGGAGGGAATAAATGGTAAGTTGGAGAATCATTATGGCTGGATGTTGATTCTAATGGACATTTAGCCAAATGTTGATTCATATCAATAGATGTGGCAATAACATAACTGCAGCAAGTAATACTGCTGCAGTAATACTGGTGCTATATAATGTATGAGGTGCAGAGGCTAGTGGACCAGTCGAGTATTGGTAGTGATTCAAATGGACTGCTAGTAATTTCCAGTACCATTCTGTTCACTCATCTCTCGTGGAGGAACTCTCATAACTCACTGCCACCATAGTCTCTCTTTTTCTGGGCACTTGTAGTGACTTCTAATAAGATGAGATAACGCTTGTCTTTTCTTGAGTTTGGGAGCTTCAAAGTCAACCAAATGACCGTTTGTCAGCTAGAGTAATTATTTCCATCTGATTCTCATGCATGTGCCAAAATACTAGAAAGTTCTTGCTTGTTAACCCTATGACTGGCTAACTGGAATCTTTTAGGTTGCTATAAAAGTTGGCCTTTGAGACCCACTGTTGCTCTCACAGTCTCCCAGCTTGATGCGGTCTTGAACTATTACATTTTTTGAGATCCATGCTCTTGATATGTATTGCTAAGCTGGATAATTTTACTGTTTTCCCTCTGTGTAACTATTCCCAGTTGTTACTCTTCTTATTCTGTATAATTTGTTCTCTGTTTCCTTTCCCGTGTAAATAAGCCTACTCATTGTAAGTTTATGTGTACTTACTTTAAATAGCCTCAGTATTCAGTCCTGTCTGTTGAGCTTGATTTACTGCTTATGATTATTGGATTCTGGCCTGAGACTCTGGAAACAGAGAGTGCAAGATTTTGCCTCTTTGTGCCTTAAAGCCTAGAAACATCCTATGAGGTCTGGTATTTTCCTGGCCCAGACTGAGTTGGACAGACAGGAATGGTGACAGTCTGCCTCTCTGGGTTTTATTTATATACTTATTTATGTGATTTGAATTGTATCCTGCCTTTCTCCCCATATGTAACCCAAAGCAGTTTACAATGCAAGTTAAAACAAAATAGTACAAACGTTTAAAAATAATTAAATGACCGATCCAATTAAAACATTAATTTAAAAACAATTAAAAACACATGAAATGCAAATAGCTTAAAAGACAGGACATCCACTGCGCTTCTTCCACCCTAACCTCTACCACTACCCTTTACATCCTTCGTATGTCTTTTGTCAACAACTGGGGGCAAGCTGCTGTGCTTCAGAGGCTGGATATGGCTGATGGTTTGCAAAGTGCTACTCCTGATTACAATGCCCTGGGTTGACACTGACATCTGTTTTATCAGTAAATCCCATTCCCCTCGATGTATTAGAAAGTACTCATTCAAAGGGTTCTCTCTGCTTGGATCCCAGTCCAGGTTACCTTTTGAAAGTGTGGATCTGATGGAATTGGCACTTCTGTGTTTTTTTAAAAAATATTTATTTTTTATCAAATACTAACAAACATTAAAATGAAAAACAATAGACAAATAACAATCAACAATCAAATCAACCAACAATCAAACCAATATCTATGCATTATATACAATATATACAATTTGTGACGAAGAACAAAAGGACAGAAAAAACACCCGAGGAAAAGGAGAAAGGAAAAGACAAAAAAACATACAAAACAAATCATCAATACAATAATATGACAAAAAAACTACAGTTCCAACAAAATAAAAAGTAGGACTTCCCTCTCTGATAAAGTTTCAGCTTTACTTAATAGTTGAATAACAATTTTGTCCTCCTATATTTAAAAAGGGAAACTATGAGGATCTGCACTTTCAAAGTGCTCCTCAAAAGTAGGCAACCTGTAGTAGCAGGGGATGCTAAAGAGCCGGTACACATGCTCCATGAACTGAAGATTGCCCACCTCTAATGTGGAATAATTCCAAACGCATCCATAAATCAAGATTTTATTTGGATTCATTCAAGATGAATTTATGTTTGTGTGTAATTCAGTGAATCCTCTTTCATAGTATACAACCAGCAATGAAATAATGTTTTTCTGCAAGAGTTTTGAACTCACTGTAAATGCAAGACAGAACTTAATTCATTTCTATAATGCATTTTGTGCTCTGTCAGTTATTAAATCTTGTATTTCATTTAATACAGTTGGCAAGGGCTACTGTACGTGACCCCAAGACAGGTGTATTAACTGTAGCCAACTACCGAGTGTCTAAAAGGTAATACAACTCTTTTTCTTAGAAGTGATTTCCATGTATTTTTGATAAAAACTAGCACGTTGAAAAATTGAAATGTTAAGATTTAGCTTTTCATCCAGCTCATTCCTAAGTCTGAACAAATCTTACAGTAGCTGAATGTCTGAAATAAGTAACCATTTAAAATATTTAGCATTTTTTACATTTCATTTGTTTACTTCTTTCTTGGCCTGTGTTTTTAAATTGTTTTTCATGCTACTGTCAGATAATATTGAGATTTGGGTTTTATATTTTTATTATTATATCAGCTACCTTCTAAGGTCAATGCCCTAAAAGGCACCTTTATAATTAAGTGTATAAATATTAACCACCGACCCAAAAGGGTTTACAAAAGGATTAGGAGATAGTATACTTGATTTTCAAATGATCTGAGAGGGTTTTCTAAGTCCTGAGTAAAATTCTTATTTTCTATAAGTTCATGGCTGGAAGAAGATGATGACTTGGTTGTTGCCAAAGTGAATCGGCGAATGGAACACATCACAGGATTAACAGTGAAAACAGCAGAATTATTGCAGGTAAGGACCAAAGTGCAATAGCTGTTTCTCACTCTGTAATCATAGAAAACAATTGTTGCTGTGATATTGCACACATCAGTATGTGCAGCTGAACCGTGAAGAGTTTGTTCACTCTGGCATGTCATGAATGACAAAATGAAAATAGCTGAAAAGAGAGGAAGAGAGATTATTCTTGATTGTTTAGCAAGAATTTGAAAATGAGACTTTTATGAATGGAAACTGCTGCCAATGAAACAGCTTCTCAGGAAGGTTCAGATGAGGTGAGTGCTAAATGTTTGTGTAGTATCTAGCGGATAGAAGAATACACAGAGCTGGTGTTTTGGTCATCTGGACCAGTAGGAACGGCTAATGTGTTGAAGAATGGACCATGGCCGGCCAGCCTCTCCCGAAACTGCAAATGCCAGGATTCCATAGGAGGTTGAAAGTGGAATCATAGTGCTATAACAGTCTAGTGTGGAAATGGCCCGTGTCTCTTCCAGTTGCTGTTTTTGAAAGGTGTCCTGGACAAAAATGTGCTGAAACTCACAGGGATAAACAAGCCAGTTTTACTTCATGGAAGTTTCTTACTCCCTCCATCCTGTATTACTGTCTGTCTAATGTTCCCTCTTGACCAATTCATTGTCGTCTCAAACTCCTTATGTCCAAGACTGCATTCCCACCCTCTCTTTTTTTTCTAAAGCCCTTCTTTCTGTATTCTCTCAGTTCTCAGCATGATGTCACCATCCATCCTGTTGAACAGCACAACACCTTGGCTTAACCTTTGACTCTTCTCTCCTTTGTTACTCCCAATCATTCTGTCTCCAGCTCACATCCCTTCTCCTTTAAACATTGCAAAAATATAGCACTTCTACCTCATCCCCTTGGCCAAAAAAACTTGGTTTGTTTATTTATTTCATTTATATGCCACCTTTCCCCCAGAGTGGGATACAAGGCAGTTCACAAAAAGAAGTCTTGCCTTGATTGCTCTCCCTTTTCTTCTCTGGCCTTCCATTCTCTCATCCCAATTCTCACCTGTGAACCACGCTCCACTGCCCAAATCATTCAGCTCTCTCATCCCTCCGAAGACCATGGCCCTTTTCGCATGGCATTTTGGAAGCGAAAGGGCCCCTTGAGCGTCGTGTAAATGTGAGGAGCGGCCTGCATAACACACTCACATTTACGCGACCCTTAAGAGCGTGACGCGCAGCGCATACGCACCTTTTTATTTTCGTCTTTTAGCCGAAAATGATGTGCGCCTGCGCACCGATCAGGGATCTGGGGCGAACTTACCTGCCCTGCGGAACCTCTGGAGCTGGGCCAGTCACGCTTCCTGCCCCAGTGCAGCCTACAGCTCCCAGGCTGCACTGCGGAAGGAAGGGGCAGAGCGCGGGCGGGGTGCTGGCGCGACTAGGAAGCTGCTGCGGAGCCAAAGCAGCAGGGACGCGAAAGCCTTCCTCCAAAGGCTTCTCGCGCAAGCGCCACCCCTCACCTCTGCGAAAAGGTAAGGTGCGAAAAGGGCGCATGATGTTTGTCTCCAAAACTATCCATTAATTGGTTTCCCTTCCATTCCGAGATTTACAACAAGCCCTCCATGGTTTTTGTGCTGTTATTTCTTCGCATTTATATTCTAATTCATCCTAGCCATGTCTTCTACTTATCCTGCTTCTGCTGGCCAAAGATTTCTTGCTCCCTCAGACAGTTCCTGCCCTGTGCCTGGAATTATCCCCTATGGGATGCCACTTTTCCTTTGTCCATTTGTCTGTCACTCTCTCAATCCTACTCTATCCATCTGTCTATCTCTGTTCCTTTATGTTTAAATTCCCCCTTAACTGGCCATCCCTTTGGCATAACCCCTGTAATCTCTGCACCTTTGTGTAGCTTTCCCCAACCTAGCACTCTCTGGACATTTTGTGCTGCATCTCCCATTGGAAAGAACACATGGCCATTTTATCTTAGAATGATGAGAGCAATGGTTGAACATATCTGGAGTCTGCTGAGTTTAGGAAGGCTGAACTAAGCCTAATAACACATAACTGCACTAATCACACACTCTTTTTCTGCCTTTCCTTTGTTTCTCCCGTATGGAATTATAGATAGGCTGGGACTTGTCCTCTTATTGTCTCTAAAGCTGTTAATAGTTGTAGAGCTAATGAGAACAAGAACAATAATGCTCTAATGTCATCAACATCTAAGCTTTTCTGTCCATATACAGAATAAATCTTTTATTTCCTTATGCTTGGTTTTGCTAAACAAATTTCATTTCCTGCCATATCTTAGGTTGCTAATTATGGTATGGGAGGACAGTATGAGCCACATTTTGACTTTTCAAGGGTAAGTGTCTCAAATATTTTCACTTTTACTATTGAATGTACCTAATCTTGTAAGAGGTGGTGGTGATACATAATTAACTCTGACATCTTTTTTACTTCACTCAGAAGCAGATGTGGGAAAGGACATTATTATTAAATCAGGGCAGCTGCTTTGGGAAGGAGAGAGGACAAAAATATTTTCCCTTTGCTACTTTCCTGGTTGAAGTTGCCACCAGCACTAATTCCTGGTAGCTGTCAAATACGAATGTCTTTTGCTGATGCTTGTATTGAATGCATTCATGGAACTGCATACTTTGAAGGACTTTGCTTGCAGTGCTGTGGATATTGCAGTAATGTGTGTGACAACAGGGTAATACTGTGCAAAAAAAAATTACTATGGACACTAGTACATTGTCTTTCTTACAATGAGAAACCTACCATTTTCCCCAAACCTGTATCTATATAAAATGGGCCTAATGATTACATAGGTAGGTGGGTATGGTGTTATTAACTCGGATATCCTTTTTACTTCCCTCAAAAACAACTGTTGAGCAGGACTGATTTTGAACCAGAGTTAAAGTTCTGACAAAGAAAGGGGGACTTTTGTCTTCTGACCATTTTCTTGAATGAAATTGCCTGTAGCATCAAACCCTGGTGTAATATAGCAGAGCTTATCAAATTATGTTGGGACTTTAAAGAAAGAGATTGAAACCTCCAGACCACATGCTGTGAGAAAAGTGTGGCACATGGTAACAGTCACTTGGCCCTCCAGATGCAATTGGAGAGCAACTCCCAGCATTTCTCCCTATAAACTGTGCTAGCTAGGACTGTTGGAAGTTGCAGTCCAACAACATCTGGGGGGACACATTATTCCCACTGATCCTGACCTGCTTTTCTTCCCCTGTCTCCCAGGTAGCTTTAAACAATATACTCTTAAGAGATGCAGTTCTGGTCTTTCTTGGGAAGGTGCAAGATCACGTCATTTCCTCATCCCTACAAAGTAGAGTATGGATGGGGTACTCTAAGCATGATAACATTACATCATATTTTCTTCTTCTTTAATTAAATATCACCAGAAAAATTGCATTGGTTAGCTGCATATTCCATGTCACATTTTGTTCGGGCCTCAAAACAAGGGAGAGCACATCTTTCAAAACAGTTACTGAACTTACATGAGGCCTACTTTGGGGTTCTGAGACTATGTGGTAGTTCCAGTCTCTGCATGGTTGATGTAATTGCTGCCAGGTATACTCCTGGTGGTGTTGCTTCCCCTGAATCAGACAATGTAGATGACATAGACACATTTTTGAATATCCGGGAGGAATAGCCCCTGGCAGGCTTCTAAGCACATGTGTACAAATGAGCCAACGAGGCAAGTAAGTTGTCTTCACTTTAGGTATTTTCTGTGGGAAACACCGCTGGTTAGTGCCTGTTAGATGCGAACCTGCCTTAAACATACAGAAAAGCATACATATTAAAGTCTTTCATTTTTTTCTTCCCTTTTAAGGTAGTCTAGAATGTCATAAATCTGCTAGTGATAGCTTCCCTAACCCATTTTTTCCAGAGAACAGTTGTAACAGGCTGGCTTTACAATTGCTTTCAGAAACTGTGTTAGAATCTAATTTTGTTTTTACTTCTGTTAGTTTGCACTTTTATGTTCGAACACTGTTGGATTGGCTTTATAATCACATCAGCTTATTCAAAGCAACTAATTGCAAGAGAGGAATCTATTGTTGAAAGTCCTAAAGCCATTTCACATTCATCATCTGGCAATTCTGAGTTAAACTTGTTAAAGTAGCATGTATATGTGCTTTCAAGTTGCCTATCAAGTTATGATGACCCCATGAATTGAATAGGGTTTTCTTAGGCAAGGGATACTCAGAGGTGGTTTTGCCAGTTCCTTCCTCAGTAGTAGTAATAGTAGTCATCTAGTAGTAGTACCACTTGCCTATTGCTATCATTGCAGTTTTATTGGTCTGGGTTGGATGGTACCCTGACATTACTTTCCCCCATGCATGTTGGGAAAGTGTGCCTCCTTGGATGGGAGGAGAAAAGGCAGCATATTGTCCATAACTATGCCATTGTGCTTTGATAGAAATTTAAGTATGTTTAAAATAATTGTGCTAATAGAGATTTGTGTAAGAGATTTAGGCATTGAAAAAATCACACTTTTGGACAATATGGCTAGGGAGGAGTCACACTTGGAATTCAGCTGAGAGTGAGTTGCCAAGGTTAAGGAAAGTTAACAGTTGGGTTTATTGTGGGGTTTGGACTGGTCCTCCAGGCTCTGTATGTAATGTGGATTAAACTTGAAGCTGTGTTTGCTAGTGTTTTATGGTGATTAATGTTGTTCAAGCATTTCTGCAGTTGTTTGTTTGCTTCCTTGGACACAATTTATTTGATATGTGGCCCTGATGTAGATTCTTGTAAAGATGAGCAGTGCAACTTAAACCATTCTGAAGGCCACTTTATATTTTATTAACATGTTACTTGTATCAAACATCTTGTTACAATTTTAACGTGGTTTGGGTTTTTTTCTGTCTGTATTCTAAACTGCATTCTCTCAATATGGCTGAAGGTCTTTCTGAATTCTCTGTTAAGCTTTCCTCTTCTCCCTTTTGCACAAAGGTGGGACTTGTGCAGTCCCTCTTGGTGCTGGCGAATGGCAGCTTTCATCGGCCCTAGCCAGCGTGGCCGGTGGAGAACAATGCTAGGAACTGCAGTCCAACAACATCTGAAGGGCTGCACACTTCCCATCCCTGCTTTCACACATGACATGTGTGTTCTCCACTTGGTCTGTCTCCCTCTCTTCCTCCTCAGTTCTGTTCTCCCACCTCTGTTACCCTCTCTTTGTTGTTTCCCTGACCGTAGCCTTTTCCTCAGCTCCTTTCCGGTTACTACTATTTTTATTCTAGGATATTCACCTCTACTGATAGCATCACAAATGTCCCACTACCACCACTACCCCCCATTTCTTTTGCTTTCAGATGTCTCTGTATGTCTGTCAGGTCTCCCATGCTCCCACTTATTTTCCACACTTCACGCCTCTCTATATTTCAGTCAGCTTGTTTCTTCATTACATAAGCATGTCTGCTACTCACAATCCTTTATTCTTTTGGTACTGTTCTTTTTTTTTTTTATCATAGATCTCTCTTTCTGCATCTCAGATATCGTATTCTTTTTTTTTCTTTTTACATTGCACAAAAATCTTTGTATTGGCTCTTTAGCTCTCATGTTTTTTTCTTCTTTTAATCTCCCCTTTTCCTCTGTTTGTACTGCACCTCATCCTAACTTTGTTGCTGCTCTTGAGCATTTACATTTCCAGCTTTCACTGCAGCAACCAAATCTCAGATCTCGATGGGCCTTCAGGAGCAGGCTGGGAGACATGGCACCCAACCCACTGTTGGTCTTTAAATCTAGAGGACAAAGCTGGTGATGCAGGCACTCTCCGTGCCCATTTCTGCTGGGCTGTGTCTGGGTTTACATGCTTCCATAAAGATGTAGAAAGGGCTGCAAACAGTGGTACTTGCTGTTTCCTCAGGAGGCCAGAAATAGTCAGGAAAGAGATTGAATTTGGCCTGTAGGCCTTGTCTGTCAGTAACATTACTACCATCAAAGCCAGTGAAGTTCATAAACATTGCCATACAAACTGACGCCTCCATGTTCATAGAGAGGTATTTAATACACGCAAGCCATTCTGTGAGCCCTTTGAACAGTCTGTCCTGGGGAGGTGACAGCTTATTTTAGAATTTTATTTTACTGCTTGCTTGGTTCTATCAGTCTAACACTTAAAACTCTGTAGTAAGAATACATCTTATTCTTAACATCCTTCTCACTGGAATCTTTCATTCCTACTGTGGATCACATAAAAGAAAAAGAAAACCCTGTAACTTTTGAGGGGACAATTCAGTGGAATTGTCTCTGCCCAAAGCTTTGCTTTTCTGTGACTTGAAACAATAGAGAAGGGGGGAATCTCCAGGAAACCATCAATGTATTGAGGAAACCATCTCCAGGAAACCATCAATGTATTGAGCTTAAATCATTAGTGATATTATAATTCAACAAAGTACAAAGCAGGACCAATCCCAAAACCACTCTTTTGCAGTGAAACCTTGTTTTTCATCCTGTATCTTTAAATAGAAAGTTAATGAAAGCAATCCAGTTGCCTCAGCTGTCTGTAGTTTAGGAGGAGAATGCAGCCGGTTGCAGTGAACTTCCCTAGATGTTCAGAATACATACTTATACACAATGATACCATCCAGCTATAAATTTTCCATTCATCAGAGTGCAGAAACAGCAATCCTCCAGAAGGTGTAACAATTGCAGCTCCCATCAGTCCCATACAGCATGTGCTACAGTGAGGGATACTGGGAACTCTAGTCCAGCAATATTTGGAGGGCCATAGGTTATTCACAGCTGTCGTACTATTTTGATAGCTAAAGGACAAGAAGTTGCTCTGTTCTTCTTTCCCCTTACTTGTGTATATGGTGCCTGCTTTGAGTAATAGGGTGATACAACAAAGTTTGAACTTTGCATTGCTGCATTGAGTTAATATGTATTATGTCAAGCTCTGCAGCCTGGGACTTTGATGGCTGCAATCCTGGGCACACTCACTCAAGAATTAAGTCCCATGGAATCACTCAGGCCATTTCTGCATTACACTGTTATAGTGCTATTGTTCCACTTTCAACATCCTGTGGATTCCTGAGGTTTGTAGTTTACTGAGGCCAAAGAGCTCTCTGGCTGCGAATTCTAAATGCCCCCCCCGTCTAAAGTCCAAACCCCAGGATTCCATATGATGTTGAAAGTGGAATAATAGCGCTATAACAGTGTAGTGCAGAAATGGCCTCAGTGGGACTTGCTTACAAATGGCTGGGCACAGGATCAGGTTGCTGAAGCCGTCTTTCCAATGTGATAGACATGCAACCAGTTTGGAAGTTGGGTTAAAGTTGTTGTTTGTTTCAGCGACCCTTTGACAGCACACTCAAAACGGAAGGAAATAGGCTAGCGACGTTTCTTAACTATGTAAGTACCTCTGTGTCCCTGTCTGTGTGCTTAAAGCTTGCAGTTTACTTTCATTTAATTTTATAGAAAGAGGAACCTGATGCTTTCAAGCGTTTAGGGACTGGGAATCGTGTGGCTACTTTTTTAAATTATGTAAGTATGACCAATCCTGTACATATGGACTTGAGACCTTTTTGCCTAACCAGTTGCACGCAACGTAGTAGAGAGTGCATAGAGCCAGTATGGGGAGGGTTCCCTGGTTCTCTCAGCATCACATGCGGCCAGGATGGCTATGAAGGAGATTGTGTTTTTCTTATTTAAAAATGAGTCTAACCTGCAGACTGGTACAGTGTGCTAGTTTCGATAATAAACAACCACTGAGTTGCCATTTAGATGAAAACTTGGTTTAAAGTTGATCTCTTACTGAGAACTCATCTGAGTATAGTATTCCAACACTATTATTTGTACAGATTGCAATATATACATTTCACTTTTGTCTGCCAGAACTTGATGGCATGTGATGCTATGGGTCTTTGGGGCCAGCTCTCCATTGGCTTTAAAAAGCAGTGTCATAAAAATTTTACAAAATGGCTAGCAAAAGCTATTAATTTACTACATGTTTACCTGTCTGCAGCTTGACTGACATAGCCATAACAAGTGCTTTATAATATCACTCCTACTAGGATGCAATCTATTTATTGCAGTTCTAAGATGCCTATAAAACAAATTATGTAAACCTTTTTACAGTTAAGAACAAAATACAGTGTGTGTGTGTACCTTCAAATTGTGTGACGACTTATGGGACCTTGTGAATTTCATAGGATTTTCTTAGGCAAGAAATACTCAGAGGTGGTTTTGCCAGTTCCTTCCTCTGAAATATAGTCTACAGCACCTGGTATTCATTGGTGGTCTCCCATCCAAGAGCTCACCCTGCTTCTGCTATCTTTAGGATATTTAGGCCATCCCTCACAATACTGAGATCTAAAAATGTCGGTGGAACTAATATGGTAAAAATACAACAGTAAATATGAAAACCAACCTGATGAATAATAAAATACAAAGCCAACCTGGCAGAATACAGTAAAATAAATAATTAGTAGTAAAATTAGTAAAATCCAATTAACTCAAACAGGTATATATCCAGCTCTGGGTATCTCAAAACTTTTAGCATAGTGAGAGGGTATTCATGATTTCTTCTTCCATGCTTGTAGCTGCCAACATCTGCACTACTGTTGTGTTGTCACTGGTATATTTTGCATTTGGAACACATGTGTGGATCATGTAAAATTATAGCCACTCTGTGGTAATGTATTTTATCCTCTGAGTTTGCTGGTTAGCTCTTTTAGGAACATTGTGTTAGGTAGACAGTCAGAGTAGTTCACTCCTAGGTGCTATTTCTGTCTTGGATTTATCTCTGCAACTAGCTAAATCTCTTGCGCAGTGTAACAGTTATATCCTTATGGGTGGACAAAGTGTGGCCATCCAGATGTTGTTGGACTGCAGCTCTCAGTATCCTCATCATTGGCTAGGAAGGCTGCAAATCCTGGGATGTGCAGTCCAAGAACACCAGGAGAGCTGAATTTTATCCTCCACTTCCTTAGAGGCATATTACTTGCCATAACCTTAAACACAATGGCTTGGGTCTTAAGTTCTCTTCTATCAATAAAGATAATACAAGTTTACAAAATGGAAATGTTACTATTAAAATTAATGTGTTAATGTAAAAATTAATTTGTTATATTGACTAGTAGTAATGCACTAGTGACATTACTTCTAATTTTTTTTCAAAGAATCCCAATTAGGATTACTAAAAAAAAAACCCTCACCAAATAGTAGTGACTAAATGACCTCTTAAACCTGACTAAAGTAATGTGAAACATCCATCCCTCCTCAAACCATCCACATTGCTGATGTTCGAAAATGAGCAAAATACCAGCCTGAATCCTGTTGGTTAATCCAACTAGACTAGATTCATTCAATAAATTTGTTGAATGGTGAGTCAAGGTGTAGGTAAATTTCATTGATTCTGAAGGTCTGCTATAGTTTGGACTTGCAGTAGGAACCAGACCACAGGTTTCCAAAATGGTTAAAAATAATAATTGATTATGGCTAACAAATTAATGATGGCCATTAGTTGTGACATGAGGAGTTTCAGATATAGGGAGGGGTGTTGGCAGAAATTCCTCCCCCTCTGCCATATGAAGAGAAAGCAACTTAGGACTTGGACTGTTACATACTGCCATTGCAGTATGACTGAGGGATACATAGTATGTTAGTGGAATTTATGGTTCCCTAGTCTGAAATTACTCTTTAGGACAGAAATAGAGCTGTGTTAGTTTTATTGCCATATGCCAGATCCATATATGGATAGCTCAGAGACACATATAATTAAACCGGTGTTGTCAGTGCCAATTTATGTTTCCAATCGGCTAAGGAAATGTGTGGCTAAATAGCTATGTAACTTTCACTCCTTGATGCATGCCATTAAAAAAAAAAAGTTGGCAGGGATGTACCATTAAAAAAAAAAAAAACCTTTGGCAAAGATGTAGGCTGCAATCCTAAACCCACACACTAGGAGTAAGCCCCACTGAACACTGTGAGGTTCTCCATATGCACAGATTTGAGGTTTTAAATTCAGTTGAGATGAAACTCAATAATTATTTCTTTAATAACTCCAAAGTCAGTTGTTGCTGTTTGACATTTATTGCTATGTAAATATGAATGGCTAAGACTGGCTAATAAGAGTCTTTAAAATTACTTATTTTTCTCCCTGTATTTTTATCCTGGTATAAACCAGGATAAACCAGTAACATCTCCGTAAAGGAAAACAAAGTAATACATTTCTAATCTGTTTATCTGTGAAGTGTCTTGTAGCTATTGTTGGCTATGGTGCTAAACTATTGATGGCTTTTATGGGCATTTTATTTCCTAGATGAGTGATGTAGAAGCTGGAGGCGCCACAGTTTTCCCAGATTTTGGAGCTGCAATTTGGCCCAAAAAGGTAACAGCTGAGCTTGTCCGTAACTAATATTTTCCCTTTAAACTGCCACAAGCATAGTTTCCATTCTAAATATTTCCTAGCATTCTTGCTGATCTACACCATTTGTACCTAGTTTACTGTTTGGTTTGGAGACTGACTTCATGAATAGATACAGTAGTGAGGTCTGTTGGCTTCTGTTTCAGATCTTATATTAATTTCTTTGCCAAATCTCAATCAAAGAGCCTCTACTTTTGTAAAAATAGAGTATTTTCCTGTAAAAATCACAATGGTGACCATAATCTTGTTCATTGATGCTATGTAACCTTGTCTGTAGAATTCCATTAATTATTCCTATTAGTATTATTATTTCTTTTAGTTTTAAAAAATGAGTAGTTTGAATCAGTCCATGCTTGGAAAACATTGATCATTTTAAGGAGCTCTGCAAATACTGGGTTGGATCTAGACATAGTCTGTAGTCCAGTGCCCACTTATTTGAAGAGAAGCTCCATTGCATTCATTCATACTTAAATCTGGGTTGACATCCATAGCATTGCATTACAAGTTAGTTGCAGTTGAGACCAACTGGTATGAATGGGACTTAAGTTGTGTTGAATTTATCCTCCTGGAATCAATGGAACCTAAATACAACTAATTTTGTCTGTGTTTAAATTATTTTGTTACTTTAGGAGTGGTTATCCAGTAACCTTCAAGATGTTGATTAATTATTATTTACAATAAATGTAATTAAATCAATGAAGACTGTCTTTTTCAGGGAACTGCAGTATTTTGGTATAACCTTTTCAGAAGTGGAGAAGGTGATTACCGAACAAGACATGCAGCATGTCCAGTGTTAGTAGGATGTAAGTGGGGTAAGTAGGAACTTTCTCTTCATATTTAGGAGTGGGTATTGCAGGCTCACAAAATAGGGACAAAATATTGGATCACTTGTCATTTTTCTTTAGTTTTGGTCTTTCTGTGAACCATTATTAGATAATGCGCTATCACATTAATTTTCCCTCATTATTAGCTTTGTATTTATGGCCATTTCCGCCCTACCTTGTTACAGTGCTATTATTTCATTTTCAACATCCTGTGGCATTCTGGGTTTGTAGTTTACTGAGGCCAAAGAGCTCTCTGGATGAGAATTCTAAATGCCCCTCCTAAACTGCAAGTCCCAGGATTCCATAGGATGTTGAAAGTGGAATAATAGCACTGTAACAGTGTAGGATGGAAATGGCCTGTGTCTCTGATATTGAACTCATCATCAATAGTGTAAAACAAAAGTATAAAGTTTGATCTGATATGATCTTGAGATGACAGCGTGGTATGAAGAGCTAGAAAAGACTGAAAACATTTCAGTGGGAGTTTAAGCAGCTACATTATACATGTGAAATTTAACTGTCTAATAGAGTTGGGTCTGAAATTCCTAACACTGAATAATTATGGATAGCCTCACACATCTCTGCTGTAGTGCAGCTGAGCATATGGGAAGGAATTGTAATATGAGTCATTTTTCCCTGTTTCCCCTGTTCAGGTGGCTCTAGGGTACACCATGCCAGCATTACAGGCAGAACAGAGCAATCACGGAGACATCCACACACACACCCTTATCCCTCCCAAAAGCCCAGATCACATGAGGCAAATGTTTATGTAGTCAAAGACCAAATAATGAAAAGAGAGGGGGAAGAGAATTCTGCTGAACCCTTTTCCAATCACCTTCTGTATACGTATCTCCATCTGTGGAGAAGAGGGACAGATAACATCCTTAATGTTTATGCTTCAGTTTGAGATTTGTTGTAAACATTGAAATATGTATATATGTAAAATCTGACTTTGGGTTCCAACAGCAGTGGGGAATCTTTGGCTCAACAGGTGTTTGTCCTCAATTTCCATCAGTTCGAGTCTGTGTGACCAACTGCAAGAGATTATGGGAGTTGTAAGCCAAAACATCTTAACAGTTACAGGTTCTCCACTAGGACATTATTGCCCATTTACAGGGAGGATTGTGCAGAGTGGTGTTAGGGAATGTGTGCTTGCAACCTCATAGCCTTGTGTTGCTGCCTCTGCAGAATATTGTTCCTTTTTGCCAGACAAGACAATGTTGCACGTAGGCCTGATGTTGTACAGTCCTAACAAAACTATCTGTTTTTCACAGTCTCGAATAAGTGGTTTCATGAAAGAGGAAATGAATTCTTAAGACCATGTGGGACAACTGAAGTTGACTGAAACCATCTTACATGTTAGTTAGCTTTTTTCCACATCTGCCCACTTCTTTGTGTATCGTCCAGTTCATTTCTGAGAAATGACTCCTACTCTGATGATTATGAAAAAGGTGATAACACTATTTATTTAAAGATAAGACAGCCTCTGTCAATGGAAGAAGATGGCTTTTCGTACAAGTGATGCTACATGGGTCTTTCTTTCTACGTCATCTACATTTTTCATTTTCCTGCTTTCTCCAGTTTCTGCATCGATCAACTACACCGGAAGTGTTTGGCTGGTGACTGAGTATTTGGCACTTTGGCCTAGCGAACAACCAGAATTTTTAGATGTGAAACATTTGTCACTGAAAGAATTTTTCAAGTGTACAGTTTTTAATGTTATTGTATTTTCTTAAACCGTGCAAACTAAAGTATTCTTTTAAAACATAAAATATTTTAAAAGAAATTGAGTGTACAGCATGTAGTTCATTGGGGCGGGGTTTCTGTTACTCCAACACATGGGTGACTCTGGGGTCCACCCATGATGCCGGTACCTCCATTCAAAGGTGGGGAATTATTAGCTCAAATTAGGAGGCCTGAGAGAGGGGGTAACCTAACAAAATTTTTGACTCCAATGTTTACAGAGTCTTCTGCAGGGAAGAACCAGCCAGAGATTAAAAACTAGACTAGAATGTGTTTTATGAAAAAAGTTCAATTGTGCACACACAGGATGCAAGCACTCACACACTCATATAAGAGGTAAGGGAAGGATAAAGGGAGGAAAGTTGTTGACAGTGGAGTTTCAGGGAATGGACGATAATTACCAGTCCGGAGAGCAGCAAAGGAAGCAGTGACGTGGCTTAGACTTGCACCTAAGGACACTTGTCCAGGCATCAGAGCAATAGCATGGAATTCAGCAAGTGAGATATGGTATCGAACTGCTCAAAATGGAGGGTTTTTATACCCAAAATCTGCCTGGAGGGCAAGGGTCTGAATGGCTCTCTGGGCAAGCAAACAATGGGAGTTACCGCATGGACAATGGGGTCTGGATGCAGTTAATGTGTTAGGTGGTAAAGAGTTAATGGCTGTCACAATAGCTCTGTAATGGTGGATGGGTATGGGAACAATACAGGGAACCATCCAAGTATTAGGAAGAAGGGCTGAGACAATCAGTATTTTGGTGGGAACTTCCTGTTGTTATTGTGTGGTATCAGATGTTACAGCTTCAGCTTAAGCCTATTATCTCTGGATTTACCTGGTAATCCACTGGATAGTGATCTTGGATATGTCTGAAGGGGATCTTCTGACCTACTTCACAGCACATGTGTTCAGTCAGTAATTTTACTTTGCCCAGCTTGACCTTAACGTCACTTCAGGGTCCATTTTATATTGATGCCAAGTAATGTATTTTGCCGATTAAATCATCTTTCATCAATTAAACTATTAGCAGATCTGGGAGGATGTGGGCTGGAAACATTTCTATATCCTCAGTTTATTCTTTTCATAATATCAAAACTGCAAGGGAGCAGGTGAAAGACCAGATGAGGCCTGAGCACTACAGTGTCTACAGAAATTAGGATTTCCTTTGCTACAGAGGTAGGCAAAGAAGATTCCCTTGCTTCAGTTCTTGGTGCAATGTAATATGGTCAGAAGTCTTTAAATTACATGCCATGAGATGTTTTCTAAGAGGGGAAAAAACATGTTACGAAGCAAAAACAAGCAAATGTTAAGGCAATACTCTATAGATAATTATGTTTAATGATCAATTTCTCCCCTTTGAGTTAATCATAGTTCCTGGACTGACCTTTGAAGAAGTCTCAGCAATGCAGTGATCCAGCTTACCAGCCATATATCAGCCACATGGAGCACTGAGGGACTCCAGAAAGATCGCTGACCCCTTATATAAAAGCCCACTGCAGGAGTGAGCAACACTCAGCCCTTATGCATTCCCTGACAGTTTTTATGGCCTCTGTCATTCTCCTCTGCCTTTCAGTAGCGCAGAAATAACAAAACAAACTTTTCCTGTAAAACAAGGTGTGTGGGACACCCTCTCCATGCACTTTACCTCAAAAGACTTTTTGCTTCTTATGTTCCTAACACTACACCACAGACAGTGATGTGATGGCAAAATCAGTTTTGATGGTAGAATTAGGATGTGACTCCCTGATGGATTTAATGAAGGCGGTGAGCCACTGTCCCAGGCATTGCCACTACTAGCTTCAGGGAATGTGTCCAGGGCTGTGGATGAGCACTGCAGCCATACTTCTCTTTTCTTCACCAGTGTGGCACTTTTTTAGGAACTGGGGCTTATCCAAATAACTCTGGTTCCCTTGCAAAACTTTCTGTTTCTGTGCGCTCTGCTTATCCACAGTACTTCTTTGTTGTGCTGTAGCTACATTCAGAAAATTCTGTAGGCTCATAACAGTACATGGAGTAATGTGTTTGTTATCAGAGATAATATGTGCAGCATATGGTGACACGTAAACATTGGGATGAGGTTGAGCTAGGTCCAAAACCACAGCTCCAGACTGAAAGTTCTTGGAATGTCTTTGTAGGAAGAGGAATGACAACCCATTTCCCTTTTTGTATTTCCAAAACACCTGCAAGTGTTCATGCTAATATTAAAAAGTAATGACCAACTCAGAATTGCCCCCACTTTAGGCATCTTAACATGCTCAATCACTTGAAGTCTTTTGGAAATGGAGATAAGACAAAAGTCTGTAATTGTGGCATTGACTAGGTATATGACACAACACTTCTTAACAACAAAGGTGTGTGTGTGTGAGGGGGCTCAGGGCAGAATACATTGTCTAGCCAAGGACTGGGAACATGTGGCCATCCAGATGTTTGATTACAGTTTCCATTATCTCTTGTCTTTGTGTCTGCTATTTAGGACTGATGGGTGATGCAGTCCACTCAACATCATCCAGAATGCCATGCATTTGCCAGCTTTGCTGTAGTCCAAGCCTCCCAACCAGGTTTTATAATGGGTAGGCAATTGGTTGTGTTCTTAGAGGTGATGGGGGTTCCACTTCAACAATATTTGGAGGTGCATAAATTCTTATCCTCCACCCTACTTAAAATTGCAGAAGGGGACTGGGGTGAAAAGAGGCATCCATAAGGAATGCCGCTTCTGCCATTTCCTACAGTCAAGTTCTTTTCCCATTGTGAGTCATCTCAGTATCCCTGAGTACAAGTTCTGAAGGAAAGACAGAGCATAAATGAACAACTACTTCTCCTTCTCTTTCTCCTTCTCCTTCTCCTCCTCCATCATCATCATCATCATCATCATCATCATCATCATATTAAACATACATTCTGGTTGTTGTTGGAGGAAATCATTTAACATTTAGGAGCCCTGCCCCAGAAGCTTCATCTCTTCTTCTTCCCAAGCTACTTCCTGCACTGGCAGGAGGGCAAATACATTTTCGCGCATCATTTCACTGCTCTGACCTGGTCGCTTGCCTTCTGTCTGTTTCTTTGATGCACAACCTAGGGCAAGGGAAGTGGCTGCTGCTACAGAAAGACTGCTCAACTTTGTTATGCATGTATACCATCCTCAGTGGTTTAGCATACAGGAAGCAACCCTATATGAGCAAATAATGAAAGCCAAATGTATTGATTTGGAACAGAAGAAAGCATACTCTGTGTGTAACATGCACACTCTTGACGCTCTAGTCTCAACACCATTTAGGGCGTAACAGAATTTACAGCTTAGAATAAATAGTGAACAGTAATGTCAGAGTTCCATCAAATGGGTAATATAGCTCTTTTCTTCTGAAGTATGGTTGCAAATCCCTTGAAAAACTGTGGCTTTACTTTTGAACAGCATGGTGCAAGGATGCCTATTTAGTCTCATTGAGAAAGGTAGGATATAAATAAAATAGGGACACTCCCAATAAAAACAAAAGGGAAAGTTCTTAACCTAAGTTGAACAAAACAAAACAACCCATACCACATATATAAATAATTTGGAAACATGAATAGTGTAATGTAATAGAATGTAGTTGTAGAATGAAATAAAAATATTATCTGCAACCAATAAAAAACAGAGGGAAATTGACGTCTTTAAACGGAGAAATCTTGGAACAGAAAAATCCACCTAGATTATGGAACTATGGTATTTATCATTTGAGAAACCAGTGATAAGACTCCTACTGACATCATTTTCTTTTGGTAACATAGCCCAAAGCAAGGAATGATTGAGATGCTGATATGACACTTTTCTGCCATTAGTGTGGTTAGATTAGATATTAATAGATCTAACTTAAATTGGGTGGTTTTTCACATCCTCTTCTCTAGTATCTGGGACGTTTGGTGGATAAAAATAATATTGCATGCCATTTTTTTAAAGTACAGTCGTATTTCTTTATATTTCAGTTTTAGGTAATTTCCTGAATCGGCAGAAAGAATATATTTGTTGCACACTGATAGAATCTATTTTTATATGCTGGCATTTGCATTTGGGTTTAACTTAACAGTGTTTTTGGGAATCCTAAAACTATTTTCCATGTAGGTAGGAGGATCACAAAATGAGCAACCCTGTTTCAGTGAGTCTGGTAAGATAGTTTTTGGCCCCTGAATGAGAGGGGTTAAACAGATGGTAAGGCTCCAGATGTTGTTAGACTGCAGCTCCCATCAGACCTAATCAGCACTGCCAGTGGTGAGGGATAATGGGAATTACAGTCCAACAACAACTGGAAAGCCACAAATTGCCCACCAGTGTTTTGAGCTGCCTAGAAGAATTTGCTTTTTTAGAAATATACAGATAAATGAATGAACATTTAAAAATACTAAAACTAATGATATCCAACATTTTCCAATACAGAATATTTCAAAATAACAGAAATCAGCATTCATCTCATTCCTAAAAATGGATCCTGATACAAGTTGAGTTATGGAATGTTTCTTAGAAAATGATGAAACCACTTCTACACTCAGCATTTTACTGTGGAATGCTCACCAAACTTTGCTCATTTGCTTTTTAAGATGCATTTTATAATTATATTAGTAAAAGATTTCAACCTTGCTTTTTAGAAATCAGCTCTCTAACACTTCATTATCTTCCCTTGTCAGCTAGATCTTTCCAAATAGGCTCCTGTCTAAAACAGTTGTTTACAGGACTTTTCTTTAGTGCACCCACAGGAAGGGTAAATACTACAAGAACTTACAGGAGTAGCAAGGGAAGTTTGAAATCCTTTCCGTTAAACCATAGTCCATACACACACACCTGACCCCATTTTGGGGGCTAGGAGAATTGCCTGCCTTTCATTTAGATGTTGGAGAATCTGGAAGGAGAGTTGTTTTTCCCCTTAAAGCAGAGAGCAACAGCTGGGTGCTGTTAAATTCAACAACTGGAGCACCCATTATGACTCTCATTTGTTCTTCCAAATTCTAGAATCTAGAATAGCAGCCAAGGGCTTTATAACACTTTCTGTTTTCGTTCTGAGTAACAGATGCCAAGTACAGCATAGCAGCTTAGGCTTCCTCTACAGACAAAGTAATAAGCAGAAACCAGAAGTGGGCAACTTGTGGCTGTCCAGATGATAGACTCCTAACAGTGGTTAGTCTTTCCCGGCAAGGCCCCTAGTCAGGAATGATGGATGTTACAGTCCATCACTGGGAGGTACAGAGATTTCCTGTGCCTAAATTAATCAGTTAAATCTGGATCTTTTGACAAAATAGGGCCTATCTAAGAGAGGAAGGGAACCTGCTATTACGACTGAGACATCTCTCTCTCTTAAAGACAGGCATTTCCCTTCGGTCTTAGGAACTTTGTTTGGGGGAGATGAGTCAGTTGAACAGCTGGAAACAGAAAATGTAGTTCTTTGTTCCGGAGCTAATCAGTCCCTCTAAGGGCCCTTTCGTGCTGCATAATTGTAGTGCTATGATTCCTCTTTAACTGTCAGGTTCCGTTCTTTGGAACCCTGGGATCTGCTGTTTAGGAAGGGGCATTTAGAATTCTCAGCCAGCAAGCTTTTGGTGCCTCCTCGAACTACACACCCCAGGAGTTCATAGGATGCAACCAAGGGAGAAATGAGCAGCTCTCTGGATATTGTTAGACTCCAACTGAGCCAGCAGCACTAGAAGGATGTTGGGAGTTGCAGGTCAGCAACATCTGGAGAACCACATAGACCCCACTCTAAGTTGCAGAAATTTGAATTCCTTTGCACAGAACTAATACAAAATGCCTACCAGATGGCAAGTCTAGTTTTTCCCAAGCTTTTGTGGTAAAAAGTGCTAAAACTGAAGCATATTCCATTCTTATTCTTTTGTGAGGGGGCAGTATGTGCGGATAAGAAAATCAGCATGGTGTAGTGATTAGAGCATTGGGCTATGATTCTAGAGACCAAGGTTCAAATCCCCACTCAGCCATGGAAACCCATTGGGTGACTGTGGGCAAGTCTCAGAAGACAAAGACAAACCCCCTCTGAACAAATTTTGCAAAAAAAGTTGTGATAGGTTCACCTTAGGGTCGCCATAAGTCAGAAATGACTTGAAGTCACACAGCAACAACCATGTGGCTATAATGTGTAGACATAAGATATTTAAGGAGGTAAATATGTGGAAGTTACTCTGTTTTTGAAATACAACATTTACTGCCATAGCCACCCATATGTGTACAGGAAAAAAAAATGACAATTCTGTTATTAGATGACTGCATATTGCAACTGTTCATGATTTTTTTATTGTTATACTAGATTTTCAGGCTCTAATATTAGAGGAGCTAAAACTCGAATATATTCAATTTTTATCTTTTCTTAAGGAGGCAGCATTCAGGGCCACTTGTAAAGAAACATTCCTTGGATCCATTTAATCTAAATTTTTATTGGTCAATTTTCAGTCTTCATAGTTCACACAAAGTAATGGGGGAGGTGGGGGCCGTGATATGAGATAAGTGCCTTTCCTCTCCAGAGTATGACTGGTGTGCCAACCATGGTCTCCTGAAGATAAAAACCCAAATAGGGGTTATGAAAGTGCCTTACTGCCATTATCAGATCAAGTGCCATTTGGGGGATGGGGAGAAGGCATGGATTGCCCCCACTTCCTAGGTTCCCCAGTGCAAACTCATCCCTGACACGCTTCTCCCAGTTGTGCTGGGTGTTAATGAGAAGGCCTGCATGTGGAAGCGTCTATGTGCATAGAACATTTCTACTCAGGTGGGAACTCCAGACAGCCAAAGTTTTTGCTCACATGGAAGAGCGTTATGCAAGTAGGACCACTAATGCTGAATGTGAGACCCACTGGAGGGCATGACCTGCCTGTCTGTATGTCTGTTTCACAGGGACATGGCTAGCGGCCAGAATCACACTCTCTCCTCTCATGTTCACTAAATTTGTTGCAATGTTGTCTGAAATTCCTTCTCATATTCATCATATAAATTTATTTTATTTATGCACTCTGCCAAACTCTGTTTTAGGTTATGGTTACACATTAGCAGACTGTTAGAACTGCTTGCTCTATGATGATCTAGTTTTCAGAAGCTCCATCTTACCCAGAATCCAATGTGTCCAGGTTCTTGTCTATTTTACAATTACACTGCTCTTCAAGAGTGTGTACTGTATTGACAGTCTTGTCAGCTCCTTTCTGAGCACAATTCAAAAATTGCTGGTCTTGGTTTTTACAGCCTTCAGCAAACTGTGCCCTAGTTGTCTGAAGGAATACTTTTTTCCCTATGTTCTTCCTTGTGACATTGCATCTACTGAAAGTGATGATATAGGACATAGGATGTCAGACGTAGGACAGAGACTAAGTGCATGGTACCTTCTGAATTCCCTTCCCAGAACTTTTCTTCCTTGTCAGATTGCAACTGGCTTTAAGAAGGATGACAAAGGCTCGAGAAAGTCTTTCCCCTCCATATTACATATAAAAATGGTGTCCTTTTGTTTGGTTGGTTTTATTTATTTTTACACATATATCATTTTGAGTGGACAGCTATAAAACGGAGCACCACCCTCCCCCAACAAATCAAGTATCCATGCATCAGTTTGGAACCAAATTAGTTTGGCATGTGACCAACTTTTCTGTTCAGCTGTTGGAGAAACAAGACCATTCCTTTTCAGCAAGGGACATCCAGTTTGGGTTTATGTTTTACAGTGGATTGGAGTCTATCATGAACTGGCCTCATTGTGGCTAGGAAAGATCAAGATTTGTTTCATGGTCAATTTATCAATTACATGACAAAAAAAACCCTCTTAGCGTCTGGTTTTTCCCCAAGGTCCCCAAAAACTAGTTTGAGCAAGTCCCCTAATTCCCACTATTACTTGATTGCAGTTCTCTTGCATAATTTGTTTGTTTGCTTTACAAATACCCAGGTGTGTTACTGACAACACCCAAGAAGATTCCTATGCTACAGGGCAGGGAGCTATAATGCAGAGACAGAGCACATTCCTTGTATGAAAAGGGTTCAAACACTGGCTCAGATGTCAGTGGGGTAGTAGTAAACAGTCTTGGTTTTAGTCTGAACTTTAAAGGGACTATTCAAGGTGCTGAACTTGTTTGGGAAATTCAACACCTAGGATAGCTCTTTTAATGTTTAGGCTAAAACCAAGAACAGATTTCCCACCTCACTGATATCTGAACCAGATTGTTCTCCCACCACCACCAATACTGGAGCCAACAGCTGCTGCTAGGTTTAAATTTCCATCTTTCACATTTCCAGAGCCAGGTCCAGCGTAACACATTTTGACACTGGAGGCAAAGGATGATATGCCTGCTGTTCTCCAATTTCACATAGAGAAGTTGGCCAGGGTGGCAGTCGAATGTTACTGAAACATCGGTGATGTTGCACTGGTCAGTACTTGTAAATCTTCTTTTTCTTGTGGGCTCTGGGGCAGAAGGATGCTCATTCAACTGCTGTCCCCAGAAAACTCCTACCTGCAGAGCAGCATACAAATAGATTATAACAAATTCTCCTCATTCAGCAAACTCATCTAACAACATACCCAATGAATGCAAGACTTTTAACTACCCAAAATTCCATTCGGTGGGATGAGACAAATCCAGGGACTTACCACAGAGAATGCTGGGCTCTTCCATTACTACTTGGAGTCCCATTCAGGAGAAAAAGCGGGGGGGGGGTATAAATCAAATAAACCAATTAATTCAATTAAATTACATACCAAAACAACCAAGTATTTGATTACAAGCATGATGCAACATAATTATGGTGTTATGATTCCACTGTAATGGCATTATGTCTTCCTCTGGAATCCTGGGATTTGCAGTTTAGGAGGAGGGGCATTTTTAACTCTCAGCCAGAGGGCTTCTGTGGTGCCTCTGACCAAACGACTAGCCCCAAGATTCCACAGGATGCAGCAATGGCCAAGTGAAATACAGTGCTACAATTGTGTAGAGTGAAAGGATCCTAATTAGGCAGTTTCAGGGCTAGTCCTTTAGTGCACACAGCTTTGTTCTCCAAACCCCCCCTTTCCTGGAATCAGGCACCTGAGACAGTTGCCTTAACTCAGTTAGTTGGGCTAGAAAAAGACCTCTGAGATCTCAAAACTTTCTGCTGATCCAACTAGAGAGTACCTGGCTACATGGGGAAAGCTCTGGTTCAATTTAAGGCAGTTTCATGTATGATCCTGACCAAGCCATCCCATTTTCTGCCCAGTCAAAAACTGAGACTGAAATCACCGAGTCTCTCCTTGCCTAGAGTCTCCCGATTTCCTCAAGAATCACTTCCACATTTCTGCAGAGTGTGCTCTGAGACACCAAGAATGTGTGCTTGTACCATAAGGATGACATCAAGAAGACATGCCTAGGCTTATACTTTTTCTTTAGAGTAATCTCTAATAAGATCTGCCCTCATGTGCCATGTGGCGAGTGGTTGTAATATATGAAACATAAACCATTTGAAAGGCTACATCAATCAAAAGTCTGGTTCCCATTACAGCATTCAGAAATTCTTCTTGATTTATGATATGGTTGGTTAAGGAAGCTTTTAAATTAAAGAAAGAAATTATTCCCTCTTGGGTTCAGAAAACTTTCATGAAGATTTTGTGTTCTGGATTGGAAAACAATGTGCTGCTTTCAATTAGTACATGAGAATGATGTCAGAGCACCCAAAGAGAGTCTAGCATTGTGGAAAAAAATGTTAATGAGTGCCACGTATTAAAACTACTGCCCCAGAAATATTTCATTTGACCTATAACCTTGTCTGGAAATCCCTTTTTTAAAATAGTAACAGATAGTAACAGTAATGAGCACAGGATACCTGCTAGGTCACCTATCCCCCAGCCTTAGTCTAGATGGTAGCTGGAAGCATTCTTGGCCATTTGAAAAAGATGGCTTCCTCTTTCCATCCATCTGACTGAGATAGGTCCACATAACTGCAGTACCATCATTAGTACTGATTCTTTTTCTTCTTATTATTTTATCTGGTGTCCCTTGAATGGCAGCAGATAACCTGGAGGTAGTTGAGTGCTTCTCTTGTATTTTTGAATGAGCTGTCCATCATGACTTAGGAAAATGACATTCCTCCAGTTGCAAGCTGTGTGTGTGTTTGTATGCGTGTGCATGTGTGCTTATTTGTATTATCATCTCTGCAAAAATTGTGGTGGCTTTTTGATTTAAAATAATCTGGGAGCAGCTGGAGCCAGTAGGAGAGCAATGTGTCTCCTGGAGGCACCCTCTGATATGGACAATGGCAACTGAGAGTGGTGAATCCATTCTGGGGTTTGAACTTCTAAGGAGCTATCTGGGGGTCTGAAGCTATTGTGAGCATGGCGTTCAGCACCCTGGATAACTGCTTTGACGTTCAGATGAAAACCTGTGGTGGATTCACGGCCGCACTGATATGGGGGCTACCAAATGCCACAGGGTGCAGGTACCTGAGGATTTTTACCTTTTGTGAATTTTGTGCAAATTGATCATGGCAGCACTGTAATGTTTGTGGCCAGGCCCATTCCTTGATCCAGGCCATATTTGTTAGACTGACCTAAACTAAGTCTAGATGGTCCACCCTAGGCTTTTTATTATGTGTCTGGGAAATCTAGAACAGTTGGCCTGTGGCCTTGGACACAGAAGGAAGGCAGAATATTAAACCTGTGTTGTTGGCTCAGAGATCACCGTGCCTCTAAACACAACAACAACGACAACAGACGACACATACATGCTGGGCAGCTGTGTGAGTTGAAACATAATGGGAGTTTCTTAAAGGTAAGATGGAGATGGCACATTTCCAAAGAATTCCAAGGAAGAAGAAAAGTGGGAGGTGTCCAAACAAACCAGGAGGATGTATTGAACTTGAGTTCAGCTGAGATTTAAAGGTCATGTATAAGAAAAGAGGAATGCAAATGAATAGCCAATACTTGTAGGGGGAAAGTTAGAACAGCTGAAAAGGAACTCAGGCTCAATAGAGAGTTTAAAAATAATAAAAAGAACGAGGCTTGGCTATGTTTAGAACAAGAGGAAGAACAAAGAAATGCGGGGGCCACTGTGTAGAGAGGATGGTGGAATAGAAACAGAGGACAGAGAAAAAGCTAAACTGTTTAATACCATTTTTGCTTCAGTCTTCTCCCAAAAGGAAAATTTTTTTCTAAATGGTAAAATTTAAAAAACTTTCAATAAGAAAACTACAGCCCAGAATAGATAAGGAAGTAGTAAAGGAATCCCTAACCACTCTAAAGGAATTCAGGTCCCCAAGGCTAGATCAGTTACATCCAACAGTACTAAAGGAACTTGCAGGTGTAATCTCAGAACCACTGTGAATAATTTCTGAAGATTCTTGAAGAACAAGAAGGTCCCAGCAGATTGGAGGAGAGGAAATGTTGTCCCCATCTTCAAAAAGGCCAAAAAAGAGGGCATGAGCAACTACTGATCAATGAATTTGAGAATGATACGAGGAAAGGTTCTAAGACAGATAATTAAACAGTTAGTCTTGACACACTTATAAAGGAATGCAGTGTTTACTAGAAGCCAGCATGTCATATCTAACTAATCTTGTCTCTTTTTTTGACAGAGTTTCAATCTTGGTAGATCAAAGGAATGCTGTGGCTGTAGTATATCTCAATTTCAGTAAGGCTTATGACAAGGTCCCCCTTGATATTCTGGCAGGCAACCTGATAAACTGTGGGCTAGACAGCATTAAAATTAGGTGGATCTGTAATTGGTTGACAGACAAATCCCAGAGAGTATTCACCCGTGGTTAATCTTCATCTTGGAGAGAAGTGAGTAGTGAGGGGCCTCAGTGTTTTTTTGGGCCCAAAGTTGTTTAACATCTCTGTAAGTGGCTTAGATGATGAAACAGAAGGCATGTCTATCAAATTTTCAGATGACACTGTAGAGAAATACAAGAAGGATAAAGAGATGTATGATTCTGAAATATGGGATAATGAATCTAAGAAATTATTTTGTACAGATGAACAACACTTAATTGGGAAAATGTACAAATTTTTTGATGGAGCAATAACAATATATGTTAACAATATATGTTAAAGACCATACAGTGGAATGGTCTCAAAATGTGGGATACAACATTACATTAGAGCAATGGGGAAAATGGTCAGAAGGACTACAATTCACATTGTGTTATGACTTCAAAAAGAATTTTTATCAGCTGATGTATAGGTGGTATTTGAGTCCAGAAAGATTGGCCATGATGCATAAAAATGCATCAAATAAGTGTTGGAAATCTGAGCAATATGTGGGGGCTTTTTTTCCACATGTGTGAGAAGACCAAAAAATTCTGGAATCACATACTTTTCATGGTGGAAAAGATATTGAAAGTAAATTTCCAGAAGGAATCAGTGTCACTTCTGCTGCTGCTATTGGAAGATTCACTAGATAAGAAACATGACGAGATTCTATGATATATGGTGATAGCGGGAAGATTGCTATACACTCAGAAGTGGAAAAGTAACAAGATTCCAACCAAGAAAGACTGGTTGGTGAAATGGATGGACTTAGTAGAGATGGACAAATTAATATTTTATCAAAAATACAATAACATCATTTGTTAAAGGCTGGCATCTGTTAATGCATTTTCTTCAAAGCAAAGAGATTTATTGCTTTTGATTATTAATGGATGATGAAATTAGCAAAGGAAGTAATGCAATGCACAAATACAGGATGAGTGACTCGTGGTTCGAAAGCAGTACATGTGATAAGGATCTAGGGATCTTAGTAGACCACAAGCTAAACCTGAATCAACAGTATGATGCGGCAGTCCAAAACGCCTCTGCAATTCTGGACTGCATCAACAGGAGTATAGTGTGCTGGTCGAGGAACGTATTGGTGCTGCTGTGTCCTGTTTTGGTCAGATCTTGCTTGGAATACAGTTGGCCCTCCACATTTGCAGGTTTCAATTTTATAGAATCATAGAATCATAAAGTTGGAAGAGACCCCAGGGGCAATCGAGTCCAACCCCCTGCTCTGCAGGAACACCCATCAAAGCACTCCCAACAGATGGCCATCCAGCCTCTGCTTAAAAACCTCCAAAGAAGGAGACTCCACCACACTCTGAGGCAGCAGATTCCACTGCCGGACAGGTCTGACCGTCAGGAAGTTCTTCCTGAGGTTCAAGTGGAATCTCCTTTCCTGCAGCTTGAATCCATTGCTCCTTGTCCTGGTCTCTGGAGCGGCAGAGAACAAGTCCGCTCCCTCCTCAACATGACATCCCTTCAAATATTTAAACATGGCTATCATGTCCCCTCTTAACCTTCTCTTCTGCAGACTAAACATACCCAGCTCCCTAAGCCGTTCCTCATAGGGCATGGCTTCCAGACCCTTCACTATTTTGGTCACCCTCCTCTGCACATGTTGCAGCTTGTTGATATCCTTCTTGAACTGAGGTGCCCAGAGCTGTACACAGTATTCCAAATGAGGCCTAACAAAATGCAGAATAGAGTGGTACCATTACCTCCCTCGATCTAGACACCATACTCCTATTGATGCAACCAAGAATTGTGTTGGCTTTCTTGGCTGCTGCATCACACTGCTGACTCATGTTCAGCTTGTGATCTACCAAGACTCCTAGATCCCTTTCACAAGTACTGCTATCCAGCCATGTGTCCCCTATCCTATATTTGTCCATTCCATTTTTTCTGCCTTAGTGTAGGTCCTTACATTTCTCTCTGTTGAAATTCATTTTGTTAGCTTTGGCCCAGCTCTCCAATCTGTCAAGGTCCTTTTGAAATTTGATCCTGTCCTCTGGTGTATTAGCAACCCCTGTCAGGGTTGGTAGGATTTGGCTCCTCTGAGCATGAGCAGAGTGCAATCTGTGAAGCAAGGCTTCACCACAGCAGAGGGTCCCAGTGAAGCAGAAAGAATTCCAGAGGCTCATTAAGTAAGACTTAGAGGCTTGATTTATTGCCGCACTCTAAGATAAGGCTTAGCAAAAAACATGCCAGCATTCCAGCAATTAGACAAAGAGGAATAACAGGAGATAACGGAGAAAAATTGGGCAGCATCTCCCCTTACAATCAGTATACTGCCAATGGCATGGCAGGTCCAGCTAGGGCATCTAACTGGCAGCTAGTCAAGGCAAACACCAGCCTTTTTATGCTACCTTGTCACCCTGGAACAAGTGGGGTGACCCAATCAGTGCTGTGGCATGTGACCTTCTCTAATACACAAGACATAGCCAAAACAATCCTACTGGCCTTGCACCTGGCTGTCCGGCCACACCGCCTCTTCTCTCTGCTGTCCACTCATAGGAAAACTTTGCCTGCCTGGCAACAATCTTGACAACTCCTCCCAATTTGGTATCATCTGCAAATTTGATCAGCATGCCCTCCACTCCTTCATCCAAGTCATTTTTGAAAAATTTTTTTTTATTAAAGTTTATAATTGAAAATAAAAACTCCCCCCTCCCCACTTCCAAACTTGTTTTCCAGTTGAATCTGCTTGTTTTCATGCCATTCATACATAGTTACTGCATATTCAAAGGAGAAGATGGTCTTACATTGTTTCATCTTATGTTATTACATTATTGCTTTGTTGCATTACCTTATTACCTTATTATTACATTGTTACATTACATTACATACAATCTTACTTTGTTATTTTTTCTTTTCTTATTCTGTATCTTTATGCAGTTTAAAACTTCTCTCCATTCCCTTTCAACGTTCTGGATAGGTTTATTTTTTAAAGAAAATGTTAACTTTTCTATCTCAACCATATCCAGGACTTTAAATTTCCATTCTTCTATATCAATATATTTCTTTTCCTTCCAGTATTGCGCATATATTAATCTTGTAGCAGTTATCAAATATAACAATGTCTTCTGGTGATTCCTTATTTCTCTTTGTTGCCCTAGTATATTTAACAGATAAAACTCTGGCTTCATTTCAAAATTTAAATTATAAATTCTTTGAATTTCATCATGTATTTCCTTCCAAAATTTCCTTGCTATCTTACAGGTCAACCACAAATGATAAAACGACCTCACCTTTTCATCACATTTACAACATCATGTATTTCCATTTTTAGTTATTTTTTGCAATCTTTCTGGTGTCATATACCATCTGTGTAGCATTTTATAAAAATTTTCTCTTGAATTTAAACTTGATGTAAATTTTATATCTGTTTTCCAAGCCCTCACCCATGTGTCCAATTCAATTGGGTGTCCAATATTTTGTGCCCACCTAACCATATTATATTTAACAACCTCTGATTCCATTTCTCGTTGCAACAATAGTTTATAAAATTTGGAAATTCTCTTCTTCTGGTCTCTTCATCAATAGATTTAATTCATTTTCTTTTCTTTCAAATCCACATAATTTTTGATCCATTTTAAATCTTCTTTAAATTGTCTCCATGGGAACCAGTTAAATTCATGTCCTAAAGCTTTTAATTCTTCTTCAGTACGCATTCTTGGCTCATCCTCTTCCCATTTCAACAACTCTTGATAAGTTAATAATTTCCTTGTTTTGTTAGGGCAATTTTATATGCTTCTTGGGGTGAAGTCCACATCAGAAGCCTTCTATAAAATTTATACTTTATTTGTGTCCAGACTTTCAATAATGTCTTCCAAATACAGTGATCATTAAACTCTTTATTCAGTGATTTTGTCATAGCATAAGTATTTGTGCCATCCAAACCTATTATTTATTTCTTCCAATTCTTTGATCGTTGTATTTTCTACTTGTATCCAGTCTTTAATCATGTCTAAACAGCATGCTTGATAATAGATTTTTAATGATGGCACGTCAAATCCTCCTCTCTCTTTTGCATCTTTTAATATTTTAAATCTTATTCTTGGTTTTTTCCCTTCCCAGATAAATTTTCATAATTCTTTTTCCCATTCTTTAAAGATCTTCTCTCTTCCTATTATTGGTAAATTCTGAAAGAGAAACATCAGTTTTGGTAATAAAGACATTTTAAAAGCATTTATCCTTCCCAGGAGAGATAAATTTAATTTTGTCTATTTTTCCATTTTACTTTTGATCTCCTTCCGTATCTTCAAATAATTGTTTTCAAATAATTCTTGATTTTTGTTTGTTATTGTAATGCCTAAGTATTTTACTTTCTTAGTTAACTGATATCCAGATCTTCTCTCCAGGTCAGTTTGTTCTTTTTTTTGTTATATTTAATGTCATCATCATTGTCTTTTCTCTATTTATCTTATATCCTGCATTTTGTCCATATTTTTGTAAAACATCCATCAACGCCTGAATTGATTCTTGAGGTTCCTCCAAAAATATGATTCCATCATCCTCAAAAGCTTTGTATTTTATTTCCTTATTCTTTATTCTCAAACCTTGTATCTGTAAGTCTTCATTTATTACAATCAATAATACTTCTAATACAACTATAAATAATAATGGTGTTGAAGGGCACCCTTGCCATACCTCCTTATTTATAGCAAAGCTTGTCGTTATATCTCCATTTTTAAGTAGCTTCGCAGATTGGTCCTGATAAATTTTTTCAATCCATTTACAAAAGGCTTCTCCCAGGTCATATTCTTTTAAGATTCGGCGCATAAATTCCCAGGAAACGTTATCAAAAGCTTTTTCTGCATCCAATAAAATAAATGCTATCTTCTTCCCTGGGTTTTTGTTCTTATATTGTTCTTCATATATCTACCTGAGAGAAAGCCTGTTTGACCTTCATGAATCTTGTCCTGTAATACTTGTCTCAGTCGTTTTGCCAGTACTGTCGCCAGTATTTTATAGTCTATATTCAACAAAGAAACTGGTCTATAGTTTTTAACTTCTCTTTTATCCTTATCTTCTTTAGGTATCAATACAATGTTTGCTTCTCCCCAGGATTGCGGTTTCCCATATTTTTCTATTTCTTTCAAAGTTGCTTGATATGGGTGAATTAATTCTTTTACAAACCTTTTTATAATATAACCTAGTGAAACCATCTGGTCCTGGTGCTTTATCCATTTTCAAATCCTTTATAGCCTCTTCTATTTCAGTTAATGTTATTAGCTTATTTAACTGTTGCTGTTTCTCCCCCGATATTTTTGGAATCTTGACCTTGGAGAAAAGTTCTGTCCAATTTTTCTCATTTTGGTATAGAAAATTTTTTTCATAAAATAAATTTTTCAAAGTATTCTTTGAACTTTTGCTTTATCTTTTCATGTTGAGAAATCATCTTCTTCCCATTTTTCAGTTCAGCTACTATATTCCTCTCTCTCTTCTTCTTAAGTTTATACGCCAACGATTTCCCGATTTTGTTAGCTTGTTCAAATTGAGTCAATTTCATCTGTTTCATCTTTTTTTTCTATTTCCTCCAATGTATTCAACATTATCTCTTTTTGTACCTTCTTTATCTCGACTTGTAATGATTTCTTCAATGGGTTTTCTTTAAATTCTCTTTCTTTCTCTTGAAGTTTCATCATCAGCTCTTGATGTTTTTCTTGTCTTTTTTATTTTAGATCTGTCGTTTTTGTATAAAAAACCCTCTCATTACTGCTTTAGATGCATCCCAGACCATCTTCATCTTCGTATCATCTTTTCTGTTTTCCTTAAAATAATTTTTAAGTACTTCTTTCACTTACTGAATTATCTCATCATCATTTAGTAAACTGTTGTTTAAACACCATTGGTACTGTTTTGCCTTCTCTTATGTTTGCAACATCACTGGATGGTGGTCCGAGATGATCTTAGGCAGAATTTCTATCTTTTTTATCTCTGTTAGCAAATGTTTGGAAGTAAAAAACATGTCTATTCGAGACCAAGATTGATGTACTTCTGAAAAAAAGGTAAAATCTTTTTCGTTGGGATACAACCACCTCCATGCATCCAGAACTGATAATTCTTCACACATATCAAAAAAGGTTCTTGGCTGTTTGCCTCTCCTTTTTTTATCTTCTTTGCCTTGAGAGGGTGTTTTATCCATTTTAACATCCATGACTCCATTCCAATCCCCTGCTAAGATCCAATCTTCATACTCGTATTCTGTTATTTTTTCACACAATTCTTTATAAAATTTTCTTTTATTTTCATTTGGGGGGTAGACTCCAATTAGGACTATTTTTTTATCATTTTTTAAAATTTCAACACCCAGTGTTCTTCCATCTTCATCATCAAATATTTTTTTTGCTGGAATATCTTTGTCTATATATATAGCAACCCCCCCCCCTTTTTTCTTCTCATGTGAGGAGGAAAAGCATTGTCCTAATTTAGAATTGTTTAGATACTTTTCTTGATTTTTCTTTATATAAGTTTCTACTAAAATCGTAATTTGAGGTCTTAATCTTTCTAAATCGCGAAATATCTGTTGTCTTTTTGCTTGAGAATTTATTCCTCGAACATTCCAGGTATTATCTTCATAATGATTCCTTCAATGATTTACTTCCCTTTCTTCTTTTTCTCTTCTGGTTCTACTGGTTTGAACTCTTCCTCAGACATTGGGCTCACCTCATCTGCCATTGCCGTTCCTGTTTTTGTAGCTTCCATTGTTTGATCCTGTTTCTTATCATCAGTCTGTGCTGTTGCAGCTCCAGTTTTCAAATAGTTCTCTTGAAATTCTATTGCCTGCTGGACAGAACTTATCTTCTTTCTTCTCCCTCATAAAAAAAAGGGAAGACGTTCTGGAATCTCTCATCTGTATCTTGTTCCTCTTGATTGGAAATCTTTTGCCAGAAACGCATAGTCTCTTTGGCTTCTTATGACACTTGATGGTACATCCTTAAAATTTTTAATTTCATTCTTATCCACTATTAATTTTTCTTTGTAATTTTGCTCCAAAATCAGGTCTCATGTCTTTTCTCTGGTAAAATATACCACTATATCTCAAGGGAGATCCCTTCATTTAGCTACAATCGATTCAATTCTGAAGGTCTTATCTATTTCATGTTCAAATCTTGCCCTTCTTTGACCTATATATAGTGCAAGAATATCTGTTACTCTTTGACTTAAATTTTCCTCTTTTTGTTCGGGGAGACCTCGAAGTTTCAGGGTTCTGCTCCGTTGACATATTTCCAACCGCATTATAGTTTCTTTATCTTTTTGCTGCTCTTTCTTCAACTGTTCTACTTGGTTTTCTAGTTTTTGGCTTTTTTCTCGTATATCCTCGACCTTTTGATCCATTGTTGATAAGTCTGTTGTTAGTTTTTGAAGACTTTGATTCAAGTTCTCAACTTCCCTTTTCAGATCTTGTTTTATTTCTGTCCTTGTAGTTTTTATGTCTGTCCTCATTGCCTTCAGTTCTTCCATCATATCATTCCTCATTTTTTGAAATTCTTCTAGCAATCTAATCATCTCCATCATTTTAGATCCCGTTGATCCTCTCCTTTCTAAAACTTGTGGTTGAATTTGTGTCTGTGTTGTCTTTTTTTGGCCTGTTGCCATATCTTCTGTCTCTTTTTCTTTATTTCTTTTACATTTACTCTTATCCAGTCTCTAGTTAAGTAACAAATAAATAAAATAATATGTATATATAAAATCCACACTATTATTCAATGTAACATATTCTTAACAATGTTTACCTCGTTTCATGTCTTATCTTAACTAAATCTTAACTATCTATCAATCAATCATAATAATCATATTTCAAATCACCATATTTCAAATTCTAATGAACAAAAAAGAGCTTTTAAAACTGTCTTTACTATAGACAGATTAACACTTTCTCCTGTACACAGACTTCAGTTATTAATCCCACAATCAGTAATTTTCTACTTGTATTGCTTCACCTCACTTCCCGAGGTTAATCCATTTAGTAAGCCTTTAAACAACCACAAGCCAGTCTGGATTCAAAAACATATTTCTCTTCACCTCTCTTCTGGAGACTAATCCATTTGATACCCTTTTATGTCTAATAAATTTACTTTTAACCTTTCCAACCTTTGTCTTTTATTTATTCGTCACCTCTCTTCCAGAGGCTAATCCAATTCGGTTCAGGAAGTAAAATAAAAAATATAAAAATACAGTTTACTTTTTTCTCCTTCTTAGTCTCTTAACAGCCTCTGTTGTGTCTTCTAACTATCTCTCTGTTTTGTCTTCAAGCTCTGCTGTGTCCTTATTCGGATCCACTCTCCGTGTCTTCCTTTCCACAGCTTGGCTTTGTTTTAACTCCTTATATTAATTATGTCTGATCGATATTAGTTTTCCCCAAAATTATGGTTTAACACCAAGTCAAAAGAGGAGACTTTAAATATTTTAAGAAGTAAAATAATTGTCTCGGTGCTCTCCAAGTTTGACAAAGTCAGCTATGTCATTTGTTTCTCTCTCTAAGCTCCTCTGCTCCTCCACACCTCCCAGAAAACTTCACTATTTTTATTAAAACTTCACCAAAGTTTTCCATTCCCAACAGAAAATTAAAGTCAAACCTTTATTAAGTGCCTTTACTCTGATCTTGGGGGAAGGTTTTGACTGACAATAACAACAAAGCCAGCTGCGCCTTCCATTACTCCCCCTGAACCGATTCGCTCCTCCTCACCTCCGCAGCTCCGCAGCTCTGGACTTGCTGTCCTGTCTCATCAAAGCTTCTCAATCCTAGGCAAGAGTTTAATTTTATATTTCAGTCTTTTCTTCTCCTTCACCTGCAGATTCACACTGGACTCTTCCTTCTTCAAACCTTCTTAGTTTCTTTTAAAAAGATTCTCTCGCTGGTGCTCGTCACTTTCTCTGGCTGCGCATCTGCGGCGGTGGCTCCGTCCCTCGTCCTGTTTGCGTCGGTCTCTCTCCTCCCTCTCTACTGGTGCTGGAACGATCTGGCACAATGTGAGCTGCTCTGCTCCCCCCTACCTGCTAAGAGGGTACCTTACTGTGGGGACCCAAGGTCCCCGGGGGATGTTACCCCTGCAGATATGCAGCGGTAGCCCACCACCAGCTGTTCAGGCTACCAGCTGCACCGACATCTTGGCCGGAAGTCTCCCCCTTCATCCAAGTCATTGATGAAGATGTTGAATAGCACTGGGCCCAGGGCAGAACCCTGTGGCACCCAACTAGTCACTTCTCTCCAGGATGAAAAGCAGCCATTGGTGATCACCCTTTGGGTTTGGTTGGTCAACCAATTACAAATCCAACTAACAGTAGCCCTGTCCAGCCCGCATTTTACTAGCTTCTTTGCAAGAATGTCATGTGGAACTTTGTCAAAGGCCTTACTGAGGTCAAAATATGCTACATCTACAGCATTCCTTTCATCTATCAAGCTTGTAACCCTATCATAAAAAGAGATAACATTAGTCTGGCATGACTTATTTCTGAGAAATCCGTGCTGGCTTCTAGCGATTATGGCATTGCTTTCTAAGTAATTATAAACTGACTGTTTAATTATCTGCTCTAGGATCTTTCCTGGAATTGATGTCAGGCTGACCGGGCAATAATTATTAGAGTCCTCCTTTTTCCCCTTCTTGAAGATGAGAATGACATTTGCTGTTCTCCAGTCTGCTGGAACTTCTCCTGTTCTCCAAGAGTTCTGAAAGATTATTGCAAGTGGTCCAGAAATGACTTTTGCCAGTTCTTTTAATATCCTTGGATGTAATTCATCTGGCCCTGGGGACTTGAATTCATCTAGTTTACCCCAATATTCCTGTACTATTTCTCTACTTATTCTGTGCTACATTTCCCTCACTTCCTCACCTGCTCCCCACGCCCCAGGTTGGGTACTTCTATCCTATTGGGAGAAAACTGAGGCAAAGAAGGTGTTGAATAGTTCTGCCTTCTCACTTCCCCCCGTTATTAATTGGTCACCTTCTTCAAACAGTGATCCTATCATTTCCTTGTTTTTCCTTTTGCTGCGGACATATCTAAAAAAGCCCTTTTTATTGTTTTTGAAGTCTCTGGCAAGCCTGAGTTCATTCTGCGCTTTAGCTTTTCTGACCTTCTCCCCACATCTCCTGGCTATTTGCTTGAATTAAAGGTGAATTACATCACAGAGTTGATTATTTGTGAGTTTCTCCAATTCCTGCTCCCCTGCCTCAAATCTTTTTCTTCTGGGAGAACCTTCCTTTTCAGTGGCATTAATCAGGCCACACAGTTCTTTAAAAATCCACCTCTGATTCTTCTCCTCCTCTTCTCCTAGCCACTGCCTGGCTAGCTAAAAAAGTCTCTCAGTTCATTTTCTCAGTGCCACAAGCCCTCTCCCAGTGCCCACCCACCCATCCAAGAAAGGAGATCGGTCTGAGAGAGGAAGTATAGGGTCACCATGCAACTGACCCCTTCTCCTTTCTGTGATCTGGTTTGGACCCTGAGTGCCCACTGTCCCCACCATGCCTCAGCCCCTTCTCACAGTCTCTCACACACACATTTTGATATTTGTGGTTTTTCCACTTTTGCATTGCTAACCATCACAAATGTGGAGGGCCAACCATACTATGTTCAGTTTTGGGCACCACAGTTTGAGAAGGATATAATCAAACTGGGATGTGCCCGGAGAAAAGTGACCAAGAAGATCAAAGGTCTGGAAACCACGTCTTATGAGTAATGGCTTAGAGAGTTGGATATGTTTAGCTTGGAGAAGACTGAAAGATAACACAATGGTTATCCTTAAATATCTTCAGGGATGGCTTGTTACAGATGGAATGAGCTTGTCCTCTGATGCTCCAGAGACTAGAACATGAACTGATGGATTCAAATTAAAAGAAAAGAGATTCCTCCTCCAAACATTAGGAAGGTTTTTACTATAAGAGCTATTTAACAGTGGAATAGATTGCCGTGAATGGAGGTGGGCTGCAGATCAAGAGACTGAACTAGATGGCCCTTCTCCTCCTCCTCCTCTTTGTCCTCCTCCTCCTCCTCCTCCTTCCCACCTTTTCCACAATTCAGGACTCAAAAGTGGCTTACAACAAATTTAAAAGTATATTGTTAAAAATCCACAAGATACAAAAATTATGAGATTAAGCAATCAAAACTAGATTAAAACATATATCATTAAACATGCGTGCGCGCGTGCGCGCGCACACACACACACACACACACCACAGCACCACAATTAACAAGATCCAGCACATTATTTGGGTGGGATGAGCCTTATACAGTCCATCATCAAAAGCTTGTTTAAACAGAAATGTCTTTATTTGTGCTCCCTTCCAGCTCTAACATTCTATGATTCTAGGATTATGTTGGGGATGATAGGAGTTTCAGCCCCACGGAAACGCAGCGGAAAAGCCAGAGTTCAGCGAGCCAGCAGCAGCAGCCTTGTTCCCCAGTAAGGATACTCACACACGGAGGAGTTTCTTCCAAAACAGGAGGCACTTTATCTTGCAGCAAAGTTCCGTTATATACAAAACATAGGACAGACGGACAAAAGCTTGCACCAGGCACCAGGTTTGGTCAACAGACAAATACATACTGGCGTTGCTTTGTTATATACATATCTACAACCAATCAGGTAGAGGTTTGCACACCTCCCTCTACCATCTGCACACGACCCCAGTTTCTTATGCAACCTTGCAACTACCCACAGCTGGGGCATGATGCAACATCTTTGCAGTGGGCTGATCATTTTCCCAGGGTTCCCTGCCTGGAATCCCTGACAGATTATCCTTCAGATGTTGTGCATCTTCAGTTCTGTGATACATTCTCATCCACCAATGGGTTTAAAATTAATATCGTAGGATAAAATATTTTTAGAAATGTGTAATTTGTGACAATAGTTAATTAAAACAAATATAAAGATGCATTTGAGGAAGCTTTTTAAAGAAATAAATCAATATCAGAAGAGAATTGAGTAGAACAGACTGAAATAGAAAGTGAGCACATGCAGAACTGGGGCAGACTGGAAGTAGGTGGTCCCATCCAAGGCAGTACAGGGTTGGCCTCCAGAAACTGATTATCGTCTGCTGCCCTAGCTTCAACAGTTGTAAATATAGCAAAAATTATGAAAGAACATGTGTCTCCAATGTTATCTCTTCCAAAGAAAATTAGAAATGCCTTTCTGCTCAGGTGAACTTCAAATCTGATGGCTGATTGGGCTAATTAGGAGTGATTTGGTGGTGTTATTTTTTTTAACGTGGTTTGATGTAAACTGGGCTGTTTCTGAAGCTGTGGGTTTGTTTTGGAGATTCTTAGGAGCCAGAGAGTCAATCTCAGGCTGCTAAAAACATTTAATTATCCATAACAGGAAAATAGCAGGGAGACAGGAGGGAAAGGAGGGTTGTAATTTTGTGAAAGACAGCTCAAGCTTCCATTGAGAGAACATGTCCACCTAGGTTTTCCTGGTTGCTTCCTACATATGTCTTTCCTGGGGAATGGAGGTGAAATCTGTTGTAAACATTTGTGTTGTTAACATTTCGCACTACAGAATTAGGTGCTACGATTCCGCTTATAATTTCTGTGGCTATGACTTATGGCATCCTGGCATTTGCAGTTTAGGGAGGGATGCTTTTTTGTCCATCAAGCTACAGATCCCAGGATTCTTAACCATATCAGTTAAGGTGGAATCATAATGCTATAATTCTGTAGTGTGAAAGGACCCTGTGTCTTTTGTCCATGTCCTTAGATGATCAATGGGCAGACTTAGGGTCCTTATTCCAATGGATACATGATTCCTAAGTACAGCATTTTAATTTTACACACCAGCGCTTCAGATGGGGACCAGTTTGCTTTTGTAAAAAAATGCTGTGACCTACACTTCACATTTGCTTTTCGTATTCATGTGTCAAAACTAGAGATGCACCAAAAATTCTCAGAAGACATCTTCTAAGAAATTTCTGGGATTGTCCCATCTTCTGATTGTCCTAGATCTTCTCCACTATTTTTTACATCGCCCATTCCTCCCTCATGTCCTGGAAGGACATTAAGTCCAGAGCATCATGGGAGATGTAAAATACTACTCAGGCTGACAACATAATCACTACAGTTGTAACTTGCTGTAGCGAAAAGAAGAGGGGGAAAAAGGATGGAAGGAAGGATGGCTGCTAATATACTGAACATATATACACACACACTTGGAACCTGTTGGAGCTGTTTTCTCTCTCCTGTGAGACAACAGATAAAATATTTTCTACCATTTCTCTGCCCACATATAGGATGGATAATTTTGAGAACTCATTTGCATGCAACTCCTATCAAAATTCATTGAAGCTGTTTGAACTTTGGCGGCTCTGAGAAAATTTGATGGGTTTCCTTCATTTCCTCTTATTGAGGACAGTGCATAGTCTCTTATCACAGGTAATCAGAAATTTTGGCTACTTTTTTTTTTCTCCCAGGCAGGATAAACTACAGAATAGATACTAAATTCCCGTGGACTCTGCCATCTACTGGCAATCAGGGAGAGTGGAAAGTTTCCTTTCAGACTGCAAGAAGTGTGTTAAGTATAGTTGCTTTTAAGTGGAATACCAGCTGTTGTGAGCTACATTTCAGAGGAAAGCAATGGCAAACTACCTCTAAGAAAACCCTATGAAACTCATAGTCAACAGGTGACCTGAAGGGACCACCCTCCATTAAGCACAAGTAAGTTGGACTCCTTTCTTTGTCAACAGTCCCAATATTGTTAGCTGTGTAGAGCGATCTGGCAAAATTGCTATGTCTGTTTTAAAAAAGCGGAATGAGAACTGTAAGGCCTCTGCCTAAAATACTATTTAGAGCTGCAAAGGCTGATCTTGTGGGAAAAGAGAGGGTACGTGGATCCTATAAAACAAAATGGCTGCTTCCTGAGTGCAAAAGGCGAGTATGACTGTAAGTGTGACTGTGAACTCAACGGCCAGATCCAAATTGAGTCATCCTGACAGGAGACCCACTGACATTACTGGGAGTCAAACTAGTCATAAAGTTAGCACTATTGTTTTCAATGGGTCTACTCTAAGCATGGAGATTCAGCATGGTGTAGTAGTTTGAGTGTTAGACTATAGCTCTGGGAGACCGGGGTTCACGTCCCCATTTAGCCATTGAAAACCCACTGGGTGACCTTGGGCAAGTCACACTTTTCTGGTATCAGAGGAAGGCAAAGGCAAACAGCCCCCCCCCAACAAATCTTGAAGAAAACCCCATGATGGAGTTGCCCTTTTTGTCGTTTCAAGTCATTTCCAACTTATGATTCCTTAAGGTGGGCCAATTGTGGAGTTTTCTGGGGCTGAGAATGTGTGACACACCCACTAGGTTTCCATGGCTGAGCTAGGAATCAAACCCTGGTCTCCGGGGCCATAGTCCAATGCTCAAACCACTATAGCACACTGGTTCTTAGGCCATTTCTGCACTAGACCGGCCAGCACCTCGCTGAACTGCAAACTCCAGGATTCCATAGGATGTTGAAAGTGGAATGATAGCGCTATAACAGTCTAGTGCAGAAATGGCCATAGAGTCACCATAATTCAGAAACAACTTGAAAGCACACAACAGCAGCAGTTTTAAGCATGAGTAGAACAAAGCCCATTGTATTGTTTTTGTGTGAGGAAATATGAGGGCTTAAGGTTTCTGTGCCTGAAAGAAGCCAAGCTAGAGGCCTGAGTGGTGCTAAAACCTCCCTAAGCATTTTGGACATTGCTGAATTAACCCTACACTTGACTGATGTGTTTGCACTGAAAGTAGCCTTCCTTCTCCAATGGCAGGCTAAAGTAACACTTGACCACATTAGATGTTGGTGTTTAAACACTGCTGAAGTTTCTCAGCACTCCAAATAAACTAACTTTCCTTTGCTCTCGGTAGGTTGGGGCCCTAAGAAAATTTACAGGACTCACCGCCATGATGTATGTGTATGTGAGAGAGACTGATAAATGCTTGCATTTATACTGAGATCTAGACTATCCCAGAATTTGGAAATGGATTTTGGACTACAGCTCCCAAAATCCCCCAGCCAATGCGGCCAATGGTCCAAAAAGTAACTCTTCCAAGCCTTGGCTAGTCCTATCATTAGGCAGAATGAACCAACTGCCTCGTGCAACAGGTGATCTGAATTGTTCTTTCTCACTTCTCCCTCCCCATAGAGTTCTACGTGTGGCCTCAGAGAAAGCAGAAGTTGCAGGGCCTGTCCCTACAGTCTCCTGATGCCTGGTGATGATCTCTTTGGGAGCTGATGGGATGAAATTCCTTGACAGAAATTGGGGAACATTTCTATTACTTTCTCTTTCTCTTTCTCCCCTTCCTCCCTTCTTTTTTGGCCTACAATTTCTCAAACCTATACTAGCCACGCATGATTTCGGGAACTGCATTCCTCAAAAGTTACCTTCCCCAACCTCTATTCTGCAGATTGAAAAAAGCCTGTCAGCATACCTCATTCTCATTTTCATTGTGCCATCCACCTTAGCCTTCTGATTTCTTTCCTTATTAGCCACTACTTTAGTGCTCATCATAGGAAAATAGGGGAAGCTACCATACATCAGACTGTCAGCCTAATAGTTTATCCAGCCAGTATTGTCTGTGCTGAATGTTAATGGTTGTCAGGAGTCCTGTCTTATCTTTTTGCATCAGTGCAAAACTAGAGATGCCAATGATTGAAACACATGGTCTGCTCCTGAGCTATGGTCCTTCCCCAGCATCAGTGTATTTACCTATTTACTCAAGTGTGAACATTAAGACACTTTAACATGTATTTCACATACTTATACTGAATCTCATTTTACAGTGTACATGGTAAGTCTCTGTTACAAGATATCTTTGTCAATTAAGAACTGGACAATGTAATTTCCAGTGATGTAGACTCGAATCGATAGACTCGGACTCCAGTCAGACTTAAATTGCTTCAGTGACTCAACTCGGCAATAAATGAGGGACCGACTCGACTTGACTTGAGACTTGTATATTTTTAGTGACTGACTTGCTGTCTTTGGCTCTGTAACATAACACATTAATCTAGAAACCTTACAACTTTGAACAACGCCTCCATCCCTTTTGGCCTAGTGGTGACATGGCAATCTATCTTAAGCCCAAAGTGTGGGTGCATTTCTCAGAGAGGAACAGGCTTGAGGTCTGCTCAGCCGCCTATCCCTGCTGCATATTGGAGGAGCCTTCTAAGATGTTTCCTAAGAGCAAAAGACAAGACTTGCCCCCAGAGTGCGGGGTGCATTTTTCAGAGGTGAACAGCAAATGTGTCAGGCAACAGGCATGAGGAGGAAGGATCCTACCTTCTAAAGCTTTTGAAGTTTCAGTAATGGGGAGTAAGAAAGATCCTATTCCCCACGTCCAAAGTTGCAGATGGCAAAATTGCAAATCCGGAGCGCCAGCTCTGCTTAAATTATTAAAATTGACTTTATTTGACTCTGTCCAATAATCCTGGAATTTTGGTTGGCGTATAAAGTTGGCTTCTAGACTTGACTTGAATGTATCTTCAAGGACTTGAGACTCGCCTTGAGACCTGACTTGACTTAAACACATCACTGGTAATTTCTTGCCTTCTGTTAATTGAGTAAAGTTTTAGTTAATTGCCAAATCCTCTCTCTCTCTCTCTCTCTCTCTCTCTCTCTCTCTCTGTGTGTGTGTGTGTGTGTGTGTGTGAATTTGCAACCTTAGCTATATGTCAGGGGAAGGAAGTGGCAAAACCACCTCTGAATATTCCTTGTCTAAGAAAACTCTTTGAAGTCATGGGGTTTCCACAAGTTGACAGATGGCTTGAAGGCACAGACACACCTATTCACACAGACACCAAGCCAGCTTTCCTCCAGCTTGCACCCCCAGATGTTTTTGAGCACAAAACCTGTCAAACAAAACCATCCTGGACAATTCAGTGACAAGATTTTCAGCCCGACACATTTGAAGGGTACTATGTTAAGGGAGGTTTTGCCATGACTGTCAACTAGCAGAAACAAACAACCAGCCTCATTATAAGGCTCACTAGAGAGCTCTTTTCTGAACATCTTCTTTTGTTTCGTTTTACACACCATATTAATTTTAGTGGAATTGGTCATAATTCCATAGATAGAATTGTGAAATTTCAGTGTGTGTTCAAACATGTGGTTTCAGGTAAAAACCAATGTGCATTTAATGGGGGACTACTAAGGTAAATTCCCCACACTAAAGGTAAAATATACAGGAAGGATGCTAAGCAAAGATGCTTACCACCGAAGTAAGATCTTACCCACCAAAATCTCCATGTTCACTGTGTGGTTCTCCACTGTTGTGAGTGGAATCTGAAAAGAAATGACTGTACAGCAAGGGGAGTCTTGCATGACCTGGCAGTGAATGGAAGTGAGTGTGAGTGACATGTTTGGAACGACTGGTTGGCCTCACTGCATTAAGAATGGGTTTTAATTTGGACTGTTAATTGGAGTGCTGAAAGCAAATTATCTGATACGATCCATTCCAGTGTTCAAATCAGAGGGAGAATTATGAGGGGCCCTTAATTTAAAAACCAAACCAAACCACAAACATATCCTCCTACTGTCCCAGTTTAGCAGGGGCAATCCTGAGTAATTCTCTGTTAACCCACTTTTTCAGCTGCATGTAGGTTTCCTCCTGGCAGTAATAACTACTCCTTTTCGACAGTTCCAGGCAGGAAGCAATAAGAAGCAGCAGTGACCACTACTGTATCTTTCTCTTTCACCGTTACTTCCCTTCTCAGCCACAATTTATTTGCACATACGGGTTTGTATCTGCGAGCACATCTGCTGATGCATTTAGACAAGCAGATGGTTTTCTTTTCCGATGTTACTCTCTAGGTGAATCCAGTGACATGAGCGTACGCATCATTTACAAAAGATGCAAACATTAAAGAGTCTGCATTTGTCTTGATATCTTGCATGTGATCACAAGGTAGGATCAGTTCTGCCTTTAATAATACATTCATGTGTGTTTGCTTTGTTTCATGGAGTTCAAATAGGTCTTTCAATGATAATAGTTAAATTAAGAAAGAATGGTGGCTTTTTGTTAAAGTAGTGTATGCTTTTATCCTAGTGGTTTGATAGCTTTGATAGCTGTTTTGGGTGTATATCTTAATTACATATTTGCAGTCCTGGGTAGAGGAAAGAACCTGGGAGTGTAAGGAAAAAGATAATTGCTTGAAATGATGTGAGGGGGGGAAAACTGCTTTCTTGCTTGTTGCTCTCAGCTAAGGTTGACAATTAACAATAGTGGGGAAACAGCAGAGCAGATGTGGGATAAGTTACAGCCTCTAAGAACAGAAATACAATTGGAGAATTCTAGGATCGATGCAGAGTTGCCCAAAGTGATGACAAGAGTACTGGGGAACCCCATGCACAAAAGGAAGGGTGAACAGTTCTTGATGGAGATGTATATTTTTGCTCAGAGGCAGTTGAAAGCTAATTAGTCACAAGGAAGGTGACACAGTCAAAGCCATGGATATAGCATGTACCCAGATAGTCAGAGTGCCCACACAAAGCTGACATGAAGAGATCTCTTTTATTCCCCTGCATGTTTGCTTCTTTGTTCATTGGCAATGTTGGTTTCCACACCCATCCTGAGTATCTGCTACCAAGAAGCTAACAGCATTGTTGTTGTTATTTCCTACCTTTTCCTCAGCACTGGTAGAAATCAAGGTGACTTTCAAAAGTTAAAACAGATAGAATTAAAGCTTCACATCACAAAATAACAAAAAACAACCCCCTCCAAAAGTTAAACTAACTTATCTATAGGATTAAAAACAATTCAAAAGCCTACTTGTTTTTTCTTTTAAATACAGGCAATACAGTCCTTTATTAAAACCATTCCCCATGAACAGTTCATTTCCAAAGATCTGTCAAAACAAGGCAAAAAAGTTTTTGCCTGATGGTGGACTATTTAACTTATGTCTGGCTTTAGGGATGGAACAATGTACTCACTGCTTAACACGGCTCCCACCTCAAGATATTCTTTAAGAAATTCCTAGTGGGTGTCCATCTGCTTACTCAAATGGCTCATAAGTAGAAGCTTCTCTGCTACATACAGTACTGACATTTAGACTGAGGGGTGAAGTGTTTGTTTTTCATGAAGTAAGTATAAAGATTATAATCTTAGGGAGTGGAGCTTCTAGTCTGTGTTCTTGGTTCATTGATTAAATTGTACGTGTTCATTTGTTTCCACTGCGTGTCCAAATCTTATTAAGAATGTCCTGCTCCATCTTCTTGAATAATGGAAGTTTCCGAGCAGTCCTCGTTGAGTTTTTCATCTTTACCCCCACTCCCAGTCACGTTCCCTCAGTGGCCATCGTCTGCGACAAGTTGGACTGGGGTGTCACCAGGACATATTGATGTCCTTTTGGTTTCTCTCACTCTGCCTTTTGCCCTTTCCTCACGTACATAGTCACTCACTTCCTTCCCACTCATTCCAAGAACACCCACTTCCCTCCCACCCCCAGGTAAGACACTCAGAATCACTTTTACCACTTACGTAGACAGAATACCTACACACAGGTTTAAAGTTTCCCTTTCGCACATGATCCGGATGACAGCCCCCGACTCCTGCGCAGTTTCTTTTGGAGTTCAAAAGATTTGCAGAAGCAGGAAGCACTGTTTCTTATAACCTTGAACTCAGGTTCAAGACGTTACCCATTGCCAACCTGTGGCAAGATGTGAGATTATCTATCTATCTATCTATCTATCTATCTATCTATCTATCTATCTATCTGTCTGTCTGTCTGTCTGTCTGTCTGTCTGTCTATCTATCTATCTATCTTGTATGCTGAAGCTATGCAGGGAATGGGGTTCAACACTTTAACACCTTGGATAACTCCTTTAAAGTTCTGAATAAAACCCAAAGTGGATTCACCATCCCACTGACAGAGAGGCCAACAGCTGCCACCGGGCAGAGCTGGTATAATCGTTCCCTGGAACTGGGCCTTTCAAGGTCTGCCTACTATCCCCGAAGTGATTAGTAACAACCTATTGCAACCTGCCTTGAGAGTTATACAGTCAAAAGACAGAATATACTAATATGCTAAGAAAAGTAATATCTTAAGTAAGTAATATGCTAAGATAGGAGTTGTGCTACTGCAGTAGCTTCTGCTATTGCTGCTTTTGACATGCATAGATGGGAAGCTGAGATTAGTTGAGCTACATGAATTTAAAAAAAACAAGAAAATCTTTGTGGTTTCAGAGAAATTAAGATGTTAACCACAGAAGGCTGACTTCATAAGTAAAAGAAAGACGCCTTGAAGTCATGGCTGTTGTTCTTGGGACCTTTCGATAACCGGAAATTTAATTTTTGTAAGGTGCATATTCTAAGAGAGCTGAAACACATCATTGCTACACTCAACACCGGAAATAATGGAAATGTGCGTGTGTGTTTTCTACTTATCAATAATTCCATACTCACTCATTCCCCTCCCACTTATAAATAGATATAATGAGCTAGATCACCCCTTGGGAAGGTTTATCCTAATGAACAGCTTGTAACTTTAAAAAATTGGTGTCAATTTATGTTGAAAACAGTAAGGCAAGTTAGTCATAGGTAAAGTCTATCCCATTTATTTCAAGGGGTCACCATCTTTGACTGCAATCTTACACATATTTTTGTTACTGTTGTTAGCTGCCTTTAAAATGAATCCCAGCTTATGGGGACACTGTCATAGGGCCTTCTTGACATAAGTTATCCAGAGATTTGCCATGCCTTTTCTCTGGCTGTAGCCTACAGCACTTGGTGAGTTCCCTTCCAAGAACTCACCAGGCCTGACTCTGCTTAACTTCTCAGATCACATCAGATGTGGTGCCTTTAGGCAATTTAGTCCAGATAAAGTTAACAATGATCTCAGTGGGACAGGGAGACACGTATATCCTTGTGGATCAGTTTAACATCACTGCTGTTCAAAAGAACTTCACAAAAAAATTTGCACAAAAATCAGCATTCATTAAAAAAACCCAGATTTGTAAGAAAGGAAGATGTGTCAAACAAAACACAGCAATCTTTGGAAATATTGATGCAGCCCACATGAAAGGGAATAGTGTGTTTAACGTCATTAGTCATCTTTTGGGGATCCCCCTCCCCATATTACAATAGTTTAAAATAGCTTTCTCCAACTGTTCTCGAGTCATCAGCATGTGCTGATATTTACAGGGAATAATGCTGGAATAACAGCCTGACTAATGCATAACCAACATGTTACACTGAAGATCTGGGTGCTTTCCAAAGATCATTTATGGGTTTCGGGATGCTGAGGTGAATCTGATATAGCATCTCATGGGGTTTAATCTCAATGAGAAGGTCAAAAAGTCATCTGTATATAGAGAAAATAGCTTTCTTTGCTGTAGCTTCCATAGGTCTCGAATCTTTCTACATCATCAGTAATCACACATTTTATTATTTATTAAAATATTTCTATTCCACCCTATATTACAGGATCTAACCAACATAAAACAATAAAAACTATTTAAACAGACCAAAGACTTAAACAACTGGAAAAGTTTAAAACAAGACAGTTGAAATTAGTTAAAACAATATTAAACCATAATGCATATGCAGGTATGGGTAATATCAATTATGGCTGAAAGGCTTTGATTAAAAAAAAAAAGCAATGTTTTCACTTGAGTGCTGGAATGACACCAGCATCCATGCCAATCCTGCCTCCACGACTGGGGTGCCACAGCAGAGAAGGCCCTCTTCCGTATTCTTCCAGAGTGTTGACCCCTCTAGTGAAAAACTGCCTTTCATGCAGTCCTCAGGCAGATATATAGGGAATTATTCCAAGTATCAATGTCTCAAGCCATTTAGGGCTTTAAATATTATCACCAGCACTTTCAATTTAGCCAGAAGTCAATTAGCAGACCTTGAACTGCATTTTAAAAATAACAATTGTGAAAGGTTATGGTAAAGCATGTTGTCACCCTCTATACTTGGCAGCAAGTGAACTGTCACACTTTGTACAGGCTGAAGCTTCCATGTCCTGTTCAAGGACATCCCCATCAACATTCCTTTAAGTTGCACAAAGGATGCAACCTTCTGACACTTCTGACAATTTCAACCCCTGCGAAAGGCCATCAAATTAACACAAATGGATGGCAATCCAATGGCGGGAAGACCAGTCTAACAAATAACTTCCCCCATCCCTATTTGCGTGGGTAATTATGGGGGAAAACTGCGCTTTTTAGTGCCTACTTCTGTGCAATTTCAAATTGTGCTCGGGGGGTCGATTGGCTTTGGAAACACAATCCTGATATTGACTGGACTAATGGGCTATTAAAGGGGCCTGAAACCCTAGACCAGAAACCCAAAGAAAATACCCCCCTCCCAGCGCTTTCATTAACCCCTGAAGAGCTACTCAAGATTCCTTCACACTACCGCGACTTGCAGCAGGCATTTCTACAACAAGAAGCAGACAAATTTCCCCCCCACAGAGACTCTGACTGTAAGCTAAAATTGATTGACGGGGCGAAACTCCCCAGGCCTAAAATTTACCCAGTGAACAACCACGAACTTGCAGCTTTAAAGAAATTTCTGAACAAAAACTTACAGCGCGGATTTATCAAACCATCCGCTGCACCTACTGCCAGCCCCATATTCTTTCGTAAAAGGAAAGACTCAGAACCTAGGCTGATAGTGAACTATAATCTCATTAATCAAGTCATTCTCCTGAACGTTTATCCTATTCCTCTGATTAAATCTGTTTTGGACCAGTTGGTTAAGGGTAAATATTTTACTAAACTTGACCTTAAAGAGGCTTTCCACAGAATTCGTATGGACCCAGACAGTGAATGGTTGACTACTTTCTCCACCCCTCTGGGCAATTACCAGTGGACTGTGTTGCCTTTCAGACTACAATCTGGCCCTGCTGTGTTCCAAATGTTCCTGAATTCCATCCTTCAGGATTTGTTATATGAGGGCTTGGTGGTTTATCTGGATGATATTCTTATATACGCTGACACCTTGGAGAAACATGTAAACTTGGTCAGATCGGTGCTGCAACGTCTTATTGATCATGGACTTGTGGTGAATCTTAATAAGTGTCAATTTGACACCCAGATCTTTGATTATTTGGGCTACCGGGTGCTTCACAACACTTTAAATATGGACCCTACCAAAATTGAGGCTATAATTAACTGGCCAGTACCTAAAACAAGAAAACAGCTGCAACAATTCCTTGGCTTTGCAAACTTCTATTGCAATTTTATAGAAGACTTTGCAACCATTACTCTACCCCTGACTGGGTTGCTCAAACAACCAAAGGGCTCCAGATCCTCTAATAACAATCGTATTTGCTGGACCCCAGCCTGCCAAACAGCCTTTGAGTATCTCAAAGAAAAGTTCACCTCTGAGCCTTTGCTTCTGTTTCCTGACACTTCCAAAGAATTTATAATTCAAACTGATGCTTCTGATGTAAACTGATGAATCGGATCCTGACAGTATCTATATCAGAAACCTCATCAGATACAGCAAAACTGGAAAATCTGTAGGCCTCCAGAATTTATTGGACTGCATCTCCCATCATCTCTCACTACTGCTTATGTTGACCACTATTGATGGGAGCTACACTCCAACACTATCTTGAAAGCCACATTTGCCTCACCTATAAAATACAAGGAAAATTATTTCCATCACCCTTGCATCTTCTAATTCCACTATTTCAAGATTCAGCTTCTGCTAAAGTTGCCTGCCAGGTGAACATGTCCACAGTTCTCTAATTAGGAAAATGATATTTTTGTTTGTTATTTTTCTTATTATTTTTGTTTTTATTTTCCTACTCAGTCATTAATCTCTTGGCCACAGTCAACAGGAACAACTCTGTAACTCAATGTCTTTCTCATCCCTTGTATCATTGGCAACAAAACAAAATTCACTGCAAAATCCTATAGATGACTGTAGAGAAGTTACATTCAGTGGAATTTCCAGGTAACTGTTTATAGGTCTGCAAGTGGGTAGCCCAAATTAACTATTCTGACTGAGCATTGTGGCATTTCCAAAGTTCTATCAAGATCCTTCCATCATGGCAGAAGTGAGAGAGGAGCCACTCTTCCCCTGTTATTTTCTTATTTACCATTTCTCCCCCATTGCAAGTGACCATTTAGATTAGAGGACCTTTCACGCTACAAAATTATAGTGCCATTATTCCACTTTAACTACCGTGGATCCATCATATGAAATCTTGGGGAGTTTAGGGAGGGGAGCATTTAGAATTCTCATCTAGAGAGCTCCACTGGTATCTCTGACCAAACTGCAAATCCCAGGATTCTATAGGATGCTGCCATGGCCATTAGAGTAGAATAATAATGCTATAATTGTACAGAGTGAATGAGCCCCAGCTCCAGAGATGGTCTAAATCTTGAGGGGCATAGTCAAGAGCTCAGAGAGCTTTGGATCTTGCCAAAATAGATCTTCCTTGACCCCTGATCTTCATCATTTCCTTCTTCCAACATCACAACAGTGATGAGTTTAGACATTTCCACAAAGATAAGGAGGGGGAATCTGAGATTTTTCCCTTAGAGACACTGTCTCTGCTGCAAGGGTAAGTTTTTCTCATGTAGCCAATAGCCTCTGGGACATTCTTGAAGGGACTACGCAGTTACACTTTTAGTGACTATCACTGACTTGTTGTTTCAGTTGTTTTTGTGTTTTCACCATGTCTCCCCACCTCTTCTTTTCTAAGGCCCTGTGTTCAGGCCAAGATAAAATCAGAAAGCACTCACATGAAACAGAGAGTATCTGCATAGAAACCACACTCGAAAATATCTGTTCTAAAAGTGGTTTGTTTCCTGGAAAATGTGTTTGCCACTTCGCCATCTTGCTGAAGCAGCAAGCAGTGACAGGTCATTTGGTCTAAAGAGATCTAGGAGCGGTTTGGTAGTCAACTGCCTGTTTAGAGAAAGGGAATTTGTGAATATGGGGAGGGCACATGCTCTACAAGCAAAAAGTTCCACATTCAAAGCTGGTGTCTCTGGGTAAACCTGGAGAGCAGCTGCTGGTCTGTGTAGACAACATAGAGTGAGATAAGCTATTGATCTGATAAGGTGGCTTCATACATGCATTAATGCATCTGTACTGCAGCTGAAGGCACTTGTCTAGATTTCAGAAAAGTTAAACAATGTAGGTTTTAGTTCAGTGACTGGATTAACTTGTATATTGTGTGGAGCATTTATTTATTGTTGTTGTCATTTGCCATCAAGTCACTTCAATGTATAGCAACCCAACAAATGAGGGACCTCCAAGACCCTGGTTCATCAACTGCTCTCCTCAGGACTTTCCTTGAGTGAATCAACCCACCTGTAATGCGGTCTCCCTCTTTTGCTACTACATTGTTGTCTTTTCTAGTGGGTCGTGTTGTCTCATGATATGTGCAAAGTATAACAATCTCAGTTTATGGAGACTCATGCAAACACATTTTGAGTCAATAAATAAATAATATAGTAAAAAAATAATTAAAAAAATATGAGACCTGGGGATCAGATAAAGATAAAGGAAGTTCTTGATACCTGCTTGATACCTCTTCATACTTGCCTGAGAATTAAAATATGACAGGGCTGTCTTCTGTGTCCCACTACTGGGAGCATTGCGTGATGGGAGGACCTAGAAAATTCTTTTCTGTGCAATGTTGTCCCCATGCAGGCCTGATTGCCCCCCCCCCCGAACGCTTTAGTGCCAGGTTAAAATTTGGGAGCTCAGCCAAGAATCTGGATCTTAGCCATCTTGTTTTGACTCAGTGTTTACTATTGTTATTTGCTGAATTCTTAAACTATTTTTAAAATTGTTTTGAAAAGGTTTCTAGTGACCGTATCCTCATCTTATGATTTTCAGACATGTGCCAGAACAGAAATGTTTTGATGAAATAAAAATAACATTAAAATATTTCAGCATAAACAACATTTCTAACTGGTTTGCAAACAGCTATATTATGTGATAGGAACTAAAGAGGTTGGTTAGACAGATAATCAATAATCTAAAGGCATATTTTTTTTTAAAAAAATTAACTGATTAAAAACACATGGCAAATGCTCTGAAATTATTTGGGAAGGCCTAAGGAGTGGTTGTGAGGGCTGGCAGAAAAAGATGGTAGAAAAGAAACACAGAAAAAATAAAAAGGTTAAACAAAGGCACAAGAAGTGATTTTTTTTCCTGAAAGCAGAGGGCTAGTGTTACTAAGAATTCTCAGTACCTCTGTAAGACATGACAACATCATTACCCACAGCACGTAATTTGTGAAAAATATTTCCAGGGGAGTTCCTATACTCACTGACAAGAGAAAAAAAAAACATGTATTCAAATTTGTATCTGTTCCTTTTAGCTTATGGAAGGTAACTATAAATATGTGCCACACCCCCTTAGTTACAGGGAGTGGCTACTTACAGTTACAGCCCTCCCAGAATGGATCACTAGCTGAAAGGGAGGTGTATATTTGGTCTATTTGCATGTTCTGCTGTCTTCCATCAGCAAGATATTTCCTCATTTGGTTTTATTTGACTGGCCTCCTTTGTGCAACTGGTTGATGCTTAAGGAGTCATGCTTAGCAATACCACCAGGAGCTGTGCCTTGTGACATCGTTCATGTAACGTCATCAGGGCCTGCCTCTTTTGATATCACAAGGAGTCTTCCTTAGGTCTCAGGTTTGGGCCCGCCCGCCTTCCTTCCTTCCTTCCTTCCTTCCTTCCTTCCTTCCTTCCTTCCTTCCTTCCTTCCTTCCTTCCTTCGGTAAAAGGATACTGGAGGCTGCTGTGCTTTTACCACCTGTGAAATTGCCACACCCCATTCCCCCAAGCAAAACGTATAATGCAATGGCAAGAGCAGCAACAGCAGCACACAGAGCTGCTTCATATAGATTGTTTATCTGATCACCTTCATCTTGTGGAGAAGCCTCTGTGAGGTTATATTACAAATAGATGCACTGCCCACATATGTGGTTGCATGTACCAGGTGGGCACTTGGACTGTTCACACATACCATTTTTTCCACCAGTGTAGGAAAAAGTGTAACCAGATTAGGAGGCATGTATTATGTGTCTGTTTTTCCACATTTCATCATGACGAAACAGTCTTCCCACAGGGCAGTATACATTCCACATGCATGCTTTCTACTACATGAAAAACCAAGTGCTCACAACCAGCTTCTGAAGTGATAGACCTGTATTGGGGTGCAAGTCTTCAGATTGGTGGGGAGATCAAATGTGATGGTAAACTCCTGCAGTAAATATAATTTCTACTACTAGAAATCCAGCATGCCTAGAAGAAGTGGAAGTTAAAAACTCTCCTTGACCTCCAGCATTCTATGTGAAAAGGAGATTTTGAAAAGAGTAGCCATTTGTGGGCTCAGAAGGATATTCCCTACTCTTCCAGTTGCTGTAGTCCATGTAGCCAAAAGCGGGGAAAATATTGTATTTGTCAGTTCAGCTCACTAGAGCTAATAGCAAAATAAGAGCAGATGATATGTACTACTTCAGAAGGTGCACTTTGGAGTGTTTTTAAAAAGAGAAATTGAGTGACGTGTCTTCCATTAGCATGGGGGTGGGCCGCATGGCTATAAGTCTGTGAGTCTATGAGTTATGAATGAAATACAAATCCACTCCCACCCTTTTTTTTACATGCATAAATGAACAGGAAAAAAAAAGATAGCCACCTTTCAGGGAAGTTTCAGCTGTGGATTTCCTGCACTAGCTGGGGAGGGGAGGTATTATACTAGGTGACACTTTATAACTCTGAGAATCTGTGAGTCTGTGATTTTTGTTGGGAAGACTGTGTAGCGGGGCAGAGGAACCCTTCCTTTGGTTCTCCAAGTGTTTTGGCCTACAATTCCAATTACCATATACCAGGCTGGGTGAGACTAATGGAAGATGCAGGCCAAAATATCTGGAAGGACAAAGAAGGAGACCTTAGGAGATTTGGTTGCCTGCCTAATGTCTAGTTGAGCCCTGACTATGATTTATTCAGGCAAACAAGTCTACAAAAAGAAGTGGAGGGGAGGCAAAAAGCATCCATAATATTTTTTCTGCTTCCCAAGGAGAGAGGTCTCAGATTACAGACAACCCATGAAAAGTTACAGATGGGCTACAAAGCTGTAAGTTTACTGCCCATGGATGGGAGGAACCAGAACAGTTCAACATCACACTGCAGGAGGTATATGACAGAGGAGACATGTAATACATAGAAGCAGACATATGGAATGGGTGAGCCAGGTGAGGGTCATATCCCTGCAAAAACAAGAGGTTTTCACCCTTCACTCTGTGTTATTTCTTCTTGTCTGGTAGGAAAAACTGAATCTGAACAGCAACGCACAGCATCAACAGTCCAATTTGCTTTTTTTTCTGTCTGGTGCTGCTAAGTATTAATAAAAGAAGAAAAGAGGAGATTCAATACAATCATTTCCTAAGAGTTGGGATGGGAAAAGTATGTCCCTAGTATCATATGCAGCATCTAAGCCTGCTTTTGGCTTCTCAACTTGCCCAATCTTCCCAGATTCCACCCTTCTTCGGGGGCGGGGGGGGGGGGAGGATTTATCTCAAGATAAAGATGAAACTCCAGGCTTTTACAAAATAATTTATTCAACGCAGATCTGTGCAATTAGTTATTACAAAACTTTCATAAATATATAAATACATTGTTGGCCTGTTTTACAAGTATCTAACGCTGCTAAACAAAGTCATTGCCTGAGATCCTGCATCATCAAAAGAATCTATAACAACAGATCTCCATCATCATAGCTACTTCTGCTGATGCCATTCCCCCGAAACTTCGGCCAGGTAGCACTCGCTACTGAAGGGTTTCCAAGGTGCTGCCGACTGGTGTTCTGGGAAAGGAAAATTGCAGCACTCTCCCAGTCATGTGCTGCACTCAAACAAGTAGCTGTTGGTAGGATCCAGAGGGGGTCTCTTCAACTGCCTGTCTCAATGTCCTTTGTGACCAGCTGCTGTAATTTCCCAGCCACAATCTGTAGCACCTTGGAAACTCTTTGGTTGGGTTGCTACCTGGCTTAAGATGTAGATTTGTGGGGGGTGTGTGTGTCACATTTGGTCATTAACAACCATATAAGTGAATCTCAGAAATTACAAGATCCTAAGGCCAGCTTACAATCTTGTAAGTATAGAACAAGATGCCAGCCATAGTTTCTAATCAAAGAAAACATACTTATCTACATATAGCTCCTTTGCAAAAAAAAGTTGGTTTTTTTTTAAGTTTACATCTTTTAATCCTCAACATGAGGCTATAGCCAACATTATATAAATAGAGAGTTAGACTGCTGTTAACATACAATTTGATTAAAACATAAATTAAAATTACATGTTAAATAATGTGTGTGTGTGTGTGTGTATATATATATATGCATACGCACACCCCATATATATATATGCATACATACACACACACCTTTTCTCTCTTTTATAATCAGTATTATAGCCATGATTCACTGTTGGCACAATGAGTTTCTGGAGTTTAAGTCACCAAAGTGCTTGCCACAGGCTACCTTAGATACTAGGGCACTTGCTGAGGGAAGGTGCAGCAATACTACTACTACTCCATCTACCAGGAAAGAAACAATTTTATAAGTTTATTTCTTCTCTCCACACTCTCCAGCTACCACTACATAAGAGGTTCCCAGCTGAAGTCATGCTGTGAAAATTTAGCACCACAAGGAGGGTTAAGACTGCAAGGTCTTAAGAGAGGCCTCTAGGGTTCTCCTGAAATTGCTCGCCTGCGCTATCCTTTCTTTAGCAGCTAAGCGGACTAGTGCAGAAGAGGAACAACTCCTTTCAAACCAATTAGGATCTAGTAGAGCTTGATCAATACATTGCTAGCACAGGTCATGGCCATAGAGACTGGGGAATTCTATGTGCCATAGTTCATACATTAAATATCCCAAGCTTTAATGCAAAGAGAAAGTTCCAAGTTGAGATAAAAGTTTTCTCAACTTAAGGTTTCACCATGACCCCAAAATCTTTTTCTTACATTTGAAAGAAATGCTGGTTTTTACATGGAGTGTTAACTTCAAGAGGAGTTGTGGCCATAGAGGCAACAAAGAATCAAGTTGAAAGTGTGAAGTTTTGAGTAATAAGATTGCCAAAATGACCAAACACCTCATTTTCCCTGCAGAAATAAATATCTAATCCAACACAAACACACACACACTATTAAATATTATGTTAATAAATAAATAAATAAATAGTCCCTTTGGCACACTTTCTTTTAGAAAACATGTAGTTTGGTGCTATGCATGTTTCCTCAAAAGTGTGCCTACCTTATTACATTTAGTAAGCAGGCATGAGATTGAGACCTTAAAAAAGATAACGTCCTGGGGAGTGTGGTTTTTTCACCCCTCATAAACAAATGTTAAAAACTAAATACAGTAAGCATTCAGGTTTCTTCACAAAACGTGTTCAGGTGGAAGACATTGCCATTCTCTTGAACAAATGCCAAATGGACAGAAAAGGATTCCTCGGGCAGCTCATTATTAGGGTATCAAAGTCGTGTGTAAGTGCTTTAGGAATCTTTGCAACTCAAGAAGTAGGTTTTCGATGCTTTCCTCTGATGTCTTACAACCTTCTTCTTTCTTTAATATTAAAAAGAAAAAAAGTTCATGCAAATAAAGCACATTGTTTACTTCTGTCATATTCTCTCTTCTACCCAAAACAATATGGAAATACTCAGTCTCATAGAGGGATTGAGTGTGGTGGGCCCCAAGCCTGTTGCCTTGATGGAAATTGGTATCTTTAACGTCACTAATCCATCGCACTATGTTAATGGCCTTTTGTTTTGTTTTGTTTTTTTGTTTTAATAGCATAATACATCTAGCCATTTACAGCAAGGCTAGAAAACATGGTGATCCCCCTTACACATTCCTTTGCATTGCCCACATCTGTCTCCCTAGAGCTGATGGGACAGCCACATATTTCCAACTCCTGACATAAGGAAACTTAAAATTTTAGCAAATAACTTCTCTGATCACAGTATAGTAGTAGTCTTTAATGGATGTGAACTCCACAATTAGAAGTTTATTTCATGTTACAATATTACATACATTTTACCAGTGGCTAAGTGACACTAAGCAGTTAGACATGTTCCTTAGTAACTGTGCACAGGATACTTTTAAAATGTCAGTGACAAAGAAACTGCATGCTGAAAAGGCATGTCTATGGCTCTAAAATTTAACCACTACCACTGTAGCTTAATTGGTACAAGTCAAACTTGGCTTACTTTTAAATATGGAAGTTTTAATGTGGATTATGAGTTTGACATCCAAAGCCAATAATCTCTTCTTTACTATCTTCTCCTGAGATACCTATATTAACATTATTTTTAAATCAATAGTGGAAGATTTACCAGAGACAAAGGAGTAGCCTCTGTTCCACAAAAAGACCTATGCCATGGAAAACCTACACAACAGCATTTGATTTCTGCTCATGCATACAGAAATGTAGATAAGGATCTAGAAGTTAGGATGCACATCTATGTAGACACTGTGTGGGTCATCTAGGCCTATTGAAAGATGCTGCTTCACTTACTCTGTGCTTAATCAAATTGGTCAGTTGGAAGGGTGTAGCTACAGGCAAGTGAAATGAGGGCATTGGTCACCCGGATAAGAATTCTGCTTCCTCTCAAATGCAATTTTCCTTCAGTTCCCAAATTTCTAGCATTGCAGTAGCTTAAAACTTCAGCTGAGTATTTAGAAATAGAATTTAGGTATCCAAAGAAAACGAGCAGGCAAAGTGACCAAGGGAATATGAACACAGAAAATAAAAGAGGTCTATGCATGAACAAGGGCCAAAATACCCTAAAGTTACCAGATCCCATCTGATCTTGAAAACAAAGCAGGATCAGCCATGATTAGTACTCAGATGGGAGACCACCAATGAATACCAAATGCTATAGGCTATATTTCAGACGAAGGAACTGACAAAACCACCTCTTAGTTTTCTTCACCCAAGAAAACCTTATGAAATTAATGGGCTCATCATAAGTTGACAGGTGATGTAGATACACATATGTACAGCAGTGTGAACAATTTTCACTATCTCACTTTCTGTAATGCTACAAATTTGTGGACCGAAGGACAATTTCATGGAGGCAGAATTCTTCTTTTAGGGAATAGTGCCCTCATCCCCCCTCCACCTTCTAATACACCCCTGAGCAGAATGAGAAAATCAGTCCATAATGTCATGGAGTATGGAAGCCCTTCCTTGAAGCGTCTGTGCAGCTCAGATGTTCACATGACTGTTTGTGGTGGTGGTTGTTGTTGCTATCTGCATGTATACGTGTGTGTGAAGAATACTGCTTCAATGAGATGGAGCTGTGGTGTTCTCAGGAGTTCCTGAGAGCTACTAGGTGCACTAATCTGCAGCCAAGAAGGGCAGATATTGACAGTGGTGTCAGAGAAGAGTTAATATTAATTTGGAACATGACAGTGGGATTTCAGAAACCTTCCATTATAAAAGAAAGCACAGCTGACAAGTTTTGTCTCACTGGCCTTGTTTGGGAGGTCCTTTCTCTGTGTGTCAGTGCAAATAAAGCATCTCTTTGGGACGTTTGATGCAACAATGCTTCACACCCCCAAATAGCTGAAGCTAAACATCTCTGCACTTTCACCATGACTGCTCTAGGTTTTGTGGCCTGATGATAAATAACAACCTATTAATATTTACAATAGCTTCCACTAAAGTCAAAGCTGAAAACAGTTCTCCAAACTGAAAGCTTCATTGTATTAAGCTCTTGTTTCAAGACAAACCACTACTTACCTGTCTTTGAAGGTAGTGTTCTAAGGAAGGTTTTTTCCCAGCAAAACATTTCAGGCTTTTAACCATGTTGGTATATGCGCTGATCCCATCTCCATGGACAGCCTCGACTGAATCACATAGATTGATATATAAATCCAAATTATGGATTTCACAACCATCCTGAAATGAGAACATTTTTGCAAGGTCACTTGTCAGATTTAAAACATCTGCAAATTTCTGAATGCTACACAGTATGTGTGCATCTATGCTAGACAGGTTTATCACTTGCCAGCCAGTGGCGGCCGCATACTTTTTAATCTGGGCTCTTCAGGCTGATGGATCATTCCTCTTAAAGATTTCCTTTTTTTTGGATTCCCTGTGCTCCAGGATTCACTATGCCAGCTGCAAAAAGGTCTGATCTGAGAGGCCTGATCCAAGAACATCTTGGAGCTGGCTACTACCAGTGGGAACACCACTGGCGAGACATTACAATGTTGAAAAAGAAATTGCTTTTTGGGCTCCAGCTTCCAGAACCCTTCCAGCCAACTGGACTGTCAGCCCAAACACTAAAAAGCCATTTTTCCAAGCTCTAAGTAGACCAATACCAATAGGACTTCAACAGGAATAACTGAGGCTTCCAGCATGAACCCTCACCAGCAGAACTCCTCTCTGTTGCTAAACAGTCATCTCCATCCTATCTTAACCACTTCCAGCAATCAGATCTCCCAGTTAGGATGGTTCTGATTGTTTCATTTTTGATGCTTAGATGTTTAGGTCTCCAAAGGAAATACCTGAAGCAGCTTTGTTTAACTCCTATCAGCGTAAGCCTTACAGTGAAGAAAGAAAGAGTTGGCAGTGCAGGAAGAGGAAAATGGAGGCAATTGGTCATCTTTAAATCTTGCTCTCTGTCTAGTTGCAACAGAGATACTAAAGTGAATCATGTAAAACGCCCCATCATCTTTGCAGCTGAAAAAAGGCACAGTTCTAGGGATTACCAGGAAGTAATTTCTCTCAAATCCATGAGTTTTACTAGGCTTTTTGGTATGGCTGATTTTTCTTTAATTCTGCCCCATACCAATTGAAACAATGGGGGAAGCAGAATTAGCTACAGCAGATCCACATGGGAACAAGCATGGCCTAAACTGGGAGACTCTCAGAAGAGATAGCATATCCAGAAACAGTGCCTACCAAGAATGCTCCAGTTTAACATTGCTGGGGGTGTATTTATTCCCATACACATGCATGGGTCTAAGATGAGTGGAAGACAAGGTTTGCCTTATTCTAATCTGCTCCCCAGCAACAAGGCTGAATTATCTCTCTTTTTCACACACACACACACACACACACACTTCTGCATGGTGTGGTGAGGACAGGGGACTGGAGTAGTACAGTTTGTTTCAGAAGGGAAGGGAAATGCACATAGCTTCAGTATAGACTTGTCAGCTGAAGACCAAACATGTCAGGCTAGGGCGACGTACTACAGCATTGTCTACATGTTTCAGAACTTTCAGCTAAAAAGTTTACTTTAAAAGTTAGACCATTTCTGCCCTACACTGTTATAGTGCTATTATTCCACTTTCAACATCCTATGGAATCCTGGGGTTTGCAGTGTAGGGAGGGGCATTTAGAATTCTCAACCAGAGAGCTCTTTGGCCTCAGTGAACTGCAAACCCCAGAATCCCACAGGATGTTGAAAGTGGATCAATAGCACTGTAACAGTGCAGGGCAGAAAGGCCCTGAGTGGAAGCACAAAATGCATACTGCAATATCTATTTTAATACTGATGGCTCAATCCAGCCAAAGTGAAGCACTTTTAACATCTCTTGAAACCTCTGGCATCTGATTTGGGTGGTTTATGTCTCATGTTTATAAGGGAAATTCCATACTTTCAAGGAAAGGGTTGTTTTTCAAAACAAATCTTTTCCTCAATTTATTTCAGGACATGCTAATGGCATGCCAGTACTCACCTACCCCCTCCCCATCCCTGTTTTACCTTCAGAGCAAAAATGTTTCCTGAAATTGAGAACCTGAAATTATTTGACCTTAAAAAAAAACAGGAAAAGCTTATCAATTTCTCACCTTAATGGTAGATGGGATTTCCACAGATGTCTGCAGAGAGTAAATGAGAAAGTCTTGTTAGGTAATGAACATGGATGGTAGAGACCAAAATATCTTTGTGTTATACTGAAAGGTAATATGAACATAGCAAGTGCAAGCATCCAGAAACCTTGGCAGCTCCTGTTCTGTGACAAGCCCATTCATTAATCATGTTGGTATTTTTCTTTGAAACAGTTCAGACATTTAGCTTCAGTTTGCCTGGGTATTCTTGTCCTCACCTACTTGTGTGGCATTTTAGAAGAGATATTCCTCTCCCCTTCAGAAAACGGAAACTCCACAATATCTCTAAATTTATCAGTCATTTAAAATCTAAAGTGAACTCAGCTGTTGGCGAATAGAACATAGTTTTCTACAGTTCAGTTTCAGAGTACTTTCCTATATCTGCAGCACTGTATTTTCTTCAGAAATTTAGGGTTATCCCTATTAATGTTTACATAGAAACAAGTTTCACTCAGTTCAGCAGACCCCTGGGCAAGCTTATTGTCAGTTAAACAAGCAAAGGACTGCAGCTTGAAATTCTTACCATGGTTGCATTTTTATGTATCAGCTTGACCTGCAAACAGCAAAAGACAGAGTAAAGTTAGGAACTTGCAGAGAAATAGAAAAATAATATATTTAAAAGTTTGACAGAGTTATACTGCAAAAGTTCATCTAGTTATAGACATAGCTTTACGATTGCACCGTACCCTGTTTTCCTGTGCTTTTTTCAAATATTCCTGTGTTTCCTTAAGGTTAGTTAGTATAGAATCAGGTATTGGCAGTGGTGTACTGGTGTACACTGCAATGCAAAGGAAAATCAAACAGCGGAATAGCATTGTGGTGACAGGAGTGTGGTTCTTCAGCTTTCTTTTCTGAACCTGGTAAGAGTTTGAGGCTCTTATATACACACAGGATGCTAAAGGAAATGATTAATATCTCACCACAAAGTCAAGCAGGCCCAACAGAGATGGAGGGGATGGGAAATTACCTTGAATAATGGAATCTCCTAGTTGCTTATCTGATGTGAGATGCGTATGATTTGATATGAAGACTTTTTTTTTTTTGGAAGGGAAATGGTATTCATATATGGGCACAAGCTAGGGAAAAATGCTTCTGTAGTGATAGCGATTTAAACACCCCTGAAATTGTGGCTTTAAAATATTCAACAGTGTTTTGGCTAGTAAGGAAAAGTGAAAGGATTTGGTACTGAGGAGTTTCTTTTGTCCAGCATCTATACTCACCACAGGCTTAAGGATTGTGCTTTGGAACCCTTTCTGAGGAAAGCATTTACATTACTGGCTTGTATGCACTTGAACTAGGCCTATGACATATACAGTGCTGTCAGGTTAGTACCATGCCAGGCCTTGAGACTGTCTGGCCCAAATGTGAGATGTAGGGATGGTCCCTGATAATGTCACAGGATGCAGGCCCTCTGATCATGATAGACTAAGCTTCAAACACAGTTGCTCAAAGTATGACATTCAAACTTGGGGGGTGGAGTACAACAAAGGAGAATACGCTCAGAGAATTCACACTCACACACACTCACACTCCTCTCACACTGAGATTCTTCCCTCTCACCCTGAGGACAGGAGACTCAAGGTCAGGACTGGAATTCTGCAAACTCTAGACCTATAGGCATGGGCTTGCCAAGTTTAGAGTAAACTCATGGAAATAAGTAAGACAAGTTAATGATGATTTTAACTTAAATCTTACTGGTTTCACTGATGTTTATTCTACTATGGGTCTGATCCAACCTATGCATTTAACTTAGAGAAGCCGCCTACAGTATAGTGGTGCCAAACTACAATATACTACAGTATGGTGCTGCCATCCCCATGAATTTTGGTCATCTCCCCTTCATGTTTCCTGACATTCTCCCAAACGATAGACTCTAGAACTATATCTGGTTCAGCAAATGTTAACTGTAGACCGTATTTGTGTTCTCACCTCCTTGTTTTGTCATGGTTGGTTCACATAACACAAAACACTACCATTCAGTAGGATCTGAACTAACTTTTGCATGTGTGCTCCCAGTTGTGTGAGAATGTAACTTGCTCCTCTGTAGATCGTTGGATAGAGCTACCTGGCAGTGATTGCTGTGAGTGCAAGAAGTTGAAATGGTTGCTGTTTGAAAACACAGAACATGCAAACGTTAGTCGTTTAGACATTGTTGTTGTTGTTATTGTTGTTGTTGTGTGCCTTCAAGTTGTTTCCAACTTATGGCAACCTTAAGGAGAACCTTTCATGGGGTTTTCTGGGGCTGAGAGCATGTAACGTGCCCAAGGTCTCCCATTGGGCTTCCACGGCTGAGTGGGAGATCAAACCCTTGTCTCCCAGGTTCAATGTTCAAACCACCATACCATCCCACTCCCCAAACCCCCCAGCCAGAATAACCACGTTGGCTGGCAAGTTTGAGGAGCTGTAGTCTAAAAACCTGACTTTTCCAGACTCTGGGAGGAGTAGGCCTCTTTAGTGGCAAACACCTGGTGGCTGAAATGCCTGGAACGCTTGCTCTTCCTGCTGTTTTGAGAAAAGATGTTTTAGTGTGAACCATACTCTGATACAGCTACAATTAAGAAACCTGTCTATGACAAAAAGTGAATGTTTCTACTTTCTCATACAGTATTGCTTGTTTATTTAAATACTTTAAACATTTTTAACCTGCCTTTGTCCCAAGAGATTCCAAGGCAGTGTACACTGGAAGTGCAATACCATAAATTCCAGAACTCAAATAACAATAAGGCAACAAACGACTGCCTCAGTGTACTGCTGGATACAGGTATACATAAGTTAATGAAGTAGGCATGTTCTTGGGCATTATTTCTTTGACAGAAAATTTGGTACCAGAGGGAGAAACAACACGGCAAGAAACAGGGATAGATTCCTACACCATAAAAAAGAAGAACAGTTTAACATGTTTCAGCCAATGTTCTGTGCAAAACTAACAACGTTCACATCTGAAATGAAACAATCCCAATCTCCCCAGGTAAACCTGGCATGGGAAACAAAATATGTTGAATCTTCTAGAGACCACCTGAAGGCTTCTTCCAAAATACACTGAAGATGATTTTTTTTTCTTTCTCAAGCTTCCACCTTTCTTATGAGTTGCATTTTTTTGTGGCCACATCTATGTTCTTTTTTAACATTCTGATGGGGAGATGCTGAGGCAGATCTATCAGCTTTCCCCCTTTCTCTCTGTTTTTCTGTTGGCACATGCTCAGTCAGGGATTCTGGAGGCAACTGCCTGTAGCCCCTGCTTCAATGGCAATACGGCTACAGTAGCTTCATGTACAGAAGAACCCTGCTCTTTCGCAAGCTTTGTTTACTGAATTGTTTACTGCAGACATGCTGCTGCAACCTAACGCTGAAAGACTGTCTTTCTCCAGCCCTCCTTTGCCATCTTCCCAATGCCAATGCTGCTAAAGAAGGCCCCAGCTAGACAGAGCATGAAATGGAGACATGCTGGGTAGATGTCAAAAGACTTTGTAAAAATATGCTTCTTTATCAGAGGCTTTGTCAACTGAGGTATATCTGTACTGTCACTTTCATGGAGTAAAGCAAACAATAAACCCAAGAGCATATAATATCAGCATATTAGACATGTTAAGATGATCAGTTTGAAATGCTCTTTGGATACAATAGTATCAACAAGAGGAAAGTCCCCCAGATGGCACAATAGGCTCTTTTATCCTCCTTTATCCTCTTGGTACCCACATATGACCAGTCAATTTGCCATTCCTTCCTCCCTCTGTACAGTCATGATGTCTGAACTCACATTGCTCATTCATTTACTTTGTTTATTTAAAACAGCAAAATAAACTCCCAGACTGACTTGCAGGAAAGAGCAAGAGCATAGCAAATTCACCATAAAAAGCAAAAAGAGCAGACAGAGGGAGAAGGTGAAGACATTCAACCAAAATGAAACAGGCTTCCTTGACAGGTTACACTGGATGTTAAGGCCTTTTCTATGGCATGTTTTCTTTAATGTGGCAAATCTCCAAGTGGAACCCTTTCCATGGTGTGGTGTCCTGATTGAGAAAGGCCCCTTCCTAGGCACCACACATCTCACTTCAGGTGGTAGGGAAAGATGGAGGAGAGCCCCTGAAATGTGTGTTTATATGCTTTTAAGTCAGTTGTTGACTTATGGCAACCCCATGAATTTCATAAGAGTGTCCTAAGGCAAGGAATATTCACAGGTGCAATACTCAGAGGTAGTTTTTCCAGTTGCTTCTTCTGAAATATAGCTTACAGCACTTGGTATTCATTGGCAGTCTCTCATCCAACTAATGACCCGGGCTGACCCTGCTTAGCTTCCAAGTTCAGATGGGAACTGGTGTCTTCAGGGTATTTAGGCCTTTTAGCCCCTAAAGACAACAATTTTGGTGAAAGGCAGTTTGGATGAGGACAAAGAAAGATGTACAAGGATTTTATTCCTCGCAGTAGCTGAGGGAGACAACTCCACTGGCATGGTGAAGGAGAAAGACCAGACTGTGTTATGCTCTCCAACCATTCTGATTTGGCAGGGACAGTCTGATTAATTTTCTGTTATCTTTTTCAGCTGATTTTAAAATGTTACTGTTTCTCTCTCCTCCTTCCACTTTCCCCCTTTGTCAGGAGCGGGCTTGTTCTCTGCTGCTCCAGAGACTAGGACAAGGAGCAATGGATTCAAGCTGCAGGAAAGGAGATTCCACTTGAACCTCAGGAAGAACTTCCTGACAGTCAGAGCTGTCCGGCAGTGGAATATGCTGCCTCAGAGTGTGGTGGAGTCTCCTTCTTTGGAGGTTTTTAAGCAGAGGCTGGATGGCCATCTGTTGGGAATGCTTTGATGGGTGTTCCTGCATGGCAGGGGTTTGGACTGGATGGCCCCTAGGATCTCTTCCAACTCTATGATTCTATGATTCTATGATCCTCAGTTTACTTCAACTGCTGAAAACTAAGTTCATAGAATCATAGAATCATAGAAATGTAGAGTTGGAAGAGACCACACGGGCCATCCAGTCCAACTCCCTGCCATGCAGGAACACCCTCAAAGCACTCCCCACAGATGGCCATCCAGCCTCTGCTTAAAACCTCCAAAGAAGGAGACTCCACCGCACTCCGAGGCAGCATATTCCACTGCCGGACAGCCCTGACCGTCAGGAAGTTCTTCCTGAAGTTCAGGTGGAATCTCCTTTCTTGCAGCTTGAATCCATTGCTCCTTGTCCTGGTCTCTGGAGCAGCAGAAAACAAGCCCTCTCCTTCCTCTACATGGCATCCCTTCAAATATTTAAACATGGCTATCATGTCCCCTCTTAACCTTCTCTTCTGCAGACTAAACATACCCAGCTCTCTAAGTCTATCCTCATAGGGCATGGCTTCCAGGCCTCTCACCATTTTGGTCGCCCTCCTCTGGACCTGCTCCAGCCTGACCATGTCCTTCTTGAATTGGGGTGCCCAGAACTGGACACAGTATTCAAGATGAGGTCTAACCAAAGCAGAGTAGAGTGGTACCAGTACCTCCCTCGATCTAGACACCATACTCCTATTGATGCAGCCGAGAATTGCGTTGGCTTTCTTGGCTGCCGCATCACACTGCTGACTCATGTTCAGCTTGTGGTCTATTAAAACTCCTAGATCCCTTTCACACGTACTGCTATCCAGCCACGTGTCCCCCACCCTATATTTCTGTATTCCATTTTTTCTACCTAAGTGTAGGACCTTACACTTCTCTCTGTTGAATTTCATTTTGTTAGCCTTGGCCCAGCTCTCCAATTTGACCAGGTCATTTTGAATTTTGATCCTGTCCTCTGGCGTATTAGCAACCCCTCCCAATTTGGTGTCATCTGCAAATTTAATGAGCATGCCCTCTATTCCTTCATCCAAGTCGTTGATGAAGATATTGAACAGCACTGGGCCCAGGACAGAACCCTGTGGCACCCCGCTAGTCACTTCTCTCCAGGATGAAAAGCAGCCATTGGTGAACACCCTTTGGGTTCGGTCGGTCAACCAATTACAAATCCAACTAACAGTAGCCCTGTCCAGCCCGCATTTTACTAGCTTCAAAAATGTAAATGTAGTTTGCACTCAATGAACTCAGCAGGGGGGAGCGGAAAGGTGGAGGCAGAATCGCGCCCTTCCCGGTAGGCTCAGGCAAAAGCAAACTGCTGTAGCCTCTCCCAGATGGTTTCTTCCTCATTAACAGCTTTTGCCATCTAGAGCACACGCTGATGTTGTTTAGTCATGTGTGTCCTGGTTTTCATCTGTGAAATGCAGGGGATATGCTGCGAGCCTTTCTCAGTGTGCCTCTCAGAATGGCCCATCCTTCAGTGGACCAAAGAGTGGCCAATATATTCAACAGGGTTATGGTACCATGCCTGTTTGTAGTTCACTATTGTCAGCACTATTCATACTTTAATATTTTGAAAAAGTTGATAGCATTCTTTTGTGAGAATGCGCAGAAGTCTTGTAGGAAGCCACAGAGTTCTTTAAAATAGAATCCCAAAGAGAAGAGGCCATCTTTTTACCAAGCAACACCCGCCCCCCCCCCAAAAAAAACCACCTCCAGGCTTTATTCCAGTGTTGGCAGATATAATTCTAACATGAGCTGTACAGAGTTTGAGTTTCAAAAGTCTTACATTGCAGTACCAGTTTAAGAGACAGTGTAGTCTCATTGGACTAATACTGCAATATTATGAGTAATTAGAAGTGAATGTTAGTGATTTACTTCCGAGCAAACATACCTAACTACAGGTTACTTGGCAATGTAAAAACAAATGTTTTGTATTAGCAATTTGTGTGTCCAGCTGAATTTGAGTTTTATGACACATTTGATGATAATAAAAACAATGGATCCCATGATTGGAGGCGAATAAACAATGAAATCATGTTGGTAGAGAATTTATACCAGGAAAAACCATAACAGTGAAGTCAGAGTTTCACCATTTTTAGAAGTCATTTTTTTCTTTAAAAACTACTGATGGCAGCCTTCGATTACAACCCCTAAATGAGGTGGGTGGGACAGAATGTGGTAGCCTGAATAACGCAAGCAGTGGCACACGGAACATGTGGTCAAATGATAAATGTACAGCTTGCCACAAAGGATCTTTTCTCTGTTTCATGATGTTTCATCATGTTAATGAATCTATTCTGTACTGGTGTTTCTCTCATAAATAGAGTAGGTTTAATCAAAGAGCATATATTGGCCTCTGTACTGCCCCTTCCTATATAGTTTTTCCACCCTTACAGGGAATCCTGTCATTTTATGAAACTTTCATCACACTTTCGGTGGAAAATCAGTTTCATCAAAATGAATTTGTCTCTGGCTGCAGGAGTGTAGAGGTGGTTTTCTTTATTTGTTTAAAGACACATTTGTAGATCTAAGGACAGAAACCTGGAGATGTTCCAGACAGGCCTTTTCTGCAGTGTCCTCCCATCCCAGCATGGGGACGGGAGAGGAGAAGGACCGTGATGACAGCTCTGCATGATGTTGTTGTGGTCCCGATCCTCTCCCGTCCCCAGGTGGCCCAACTGCAAATTAAATCATTGACAGGTTTTCCCCATCAGTGACACACTATCGTGCCGCTGTTCTACACTTACCTGTCCTGTGGAAGGGCAGGAAGCGTGATGGCGGCGCTTCCTGCCCCAGAGCAGCCTGGGGAAATACCAGCAGCGGAAGGAAGCAGCATGTCCGTCACACTTCCTTCAGCAGAGAGCCAGTCCCATGCAGAAGGGAGTGCTCCCGTCATGCTCCCCTTCTGGCAGAGCCACTGCTGGGATTGCCACTGGAGCATGACGCGGGGGAGGTAAGGTGCGGAAAGGGCCATAGTTTCTGAAACCAAAAAGAGAGTCTCAAGTGGCTCTCTCTTTCATCTAGTACTTACGGCTTATTTGTTCCTATATCCATGCGCACAGCTATGCCCAAACATCACCGTTAGCAAAACATTTATCCTTTTCTTGTTACTTGGAAGTAAATCCCACTGAAACCTGCAGGACTGTCTTTCAAGTAATTAAAGACTGGATTGGAAAACAACAATGTTTGATTCCTCAAATGTATATGCATTATTAGTGATAAGCTCAAAGCCAGTTCTGCCTGATAAATATCCATGAGTATCATACAGGTATGGTAAAGAAGTCATAAAAGGCCGTGATGAAAACACTAGATGAAAGGAAAAATCACAGAGAGGTGTGAGTTACAGAAAGATAAGTGGAGCCAACTCAAGAAGATGGCTATACCCTCTTCAGCAATCGGAGATACAACATGCATTTATTGCTCTTGGGGGAATCTTTTAACAAGTAGTTGTAAAATTAGAGTTGTATGCAAATTTTCTTAGTCTTCTTGGCATTCAGATTTTTTTTTTTTTTGTGCTCCTGGTAGCCTATACTCAGCCATTACTGTTTCTTTGTTGTTATTTTATCACAAGATGCCAGTGTGAAGGCAAGAAACATTATGCTTACTCTGCTTCAGAGTGGCATTTCAGTTTATCTGAGTTGGATGTGTCTCTGCAATGGAAAAGAAAAAGAGGCCATAGTAATATCAGACCTCCTGATTCCCTAAGGTTTCCCTTCATCAACCTGGCTTTTATTGATTGAGTGTATGTATTTATGTGTGTGAGAGAGGAAGGGGCATATACCAACAAATCCATGTTGATCAAAGGCCATTTCCGCACTACACTGTTATAGTGCTATTATTCCACTTTCAACCTCCTGTGGAATTCTGGTGTTTATAGTTCACTGAGGCCAAAGAGCCCTCTGGCTGAGAACTCTAAATGCCCCTCCCTCAACTGCAAACCCCAGGATTCCATACGATGTTGAAAGTGGAATAATAGCACTATAACAGTGTAGTGTGGAAATGGCCAAACATAGTGAACCAGAGTTTCACCATTACCATTAGTATGGGCATCCCCTGCTTTTCAATGACTCGGTTTTTGGTGGCTTACTCTTTCATCCGGTTTGAATTATACCCAGAACCTGTATATTCAGTGCATGGACCCCTCTTTCATTATGTTTGCATGACTCTTTTGCAACTATGCGCTACTTTTTTCTCTCTCAATCAACTCGCCACCATCTTGTGGACAGTACTGTATATTGTAGAAATTTGTGGTGCATCTCCTGTCTTATATAGTATTTGGCCTTATAATACTTACGTTTGTGCTTATTCTACACGCGTGCGTGCACACGCACACACACACACACACACACACACACACAAGCATGTATGCATGCATTTGGAAACTGAAAAAGGACTACGTTCTGCATTTCAACCATTTCCACTTTTTGACAGTGTTCTGGTCCCTAACTCATCAAATAAATGGAGGATGCCTGTACTTCCCAGTTTCTCAGAAGATTAGGAGGAAAAAGCCGCAGTTATTTATAGCACTTCTGCAAAACTTTAACATCGTGCTTCAAAACTCAAAGAATATACAAATGTTTGCACAAATTACCATGCGACTTGATCATTTATACATCTATTACTGTATTCTTTTATGCATAAATATCAAAACAAAAAGTTATTCCCATTCTTGTTTCCTAATTATTCCAATTTCTTTCTTTCATGTTTACACATTAGATTATATACTTAAGCACATGGACTTTGAACACACTGCTAACATTTCCTTGGTTAGTTACTATTGGGGAATTGAGAGATTTTTGGTAATGAGACTCTCAATCAGCAGAGTATCTTAGTAATTGCACAAAAACGGAAGTTGAACAGATTACCAGTCCCACTTCTATCACTCCACCCCAAACACACGTAACCTAGCTCAAAATAAACACGAAAAACAATTTGGTTAAAAATATAAAAGAATTTACTCACAAAATCTTGTGCATAGTCTACACAGGTTCAATTCTTGAAGAAGGTAGGAAGAAAATTAAGTACTCACATGCTTGCTGAAAATAATCACTGTTAGGAGATCTCAGAGCATGCTTTCAGGACAAAAGGCGAAGACAAAAGGAAGGAGTAAATGGCAAGAGAACCAAAGAACATTTTAAGACCAAAGAACGTGTACGTGCTGGAGGAAGAGGTGTTGACCAAAACAAACAGGACGTTTTCTCTAGGCTATCTCTCTATGCCTACAATAAACATGCAAACAAACTAGCCAGTTAATTAAGCATGCAAAGGTCGCCACTCCCAATAGTCACCATGTTCTGGGACTCTGGGTACAAACAAGCAACACCAAACTGCAACAAAACCTGAGGGATGCCAAGCAAGAGCATCCCAAACTGAGGTGAGTAGTCTCTCCCATCCACAGGGTGGGCATATGTACTTTCACTTGGTAAGGAACAGGCATTCCACTCCAGACCTTTGCTTCTTTTGGTCAAACACGCATCACTGCTTTTGCCATGCAGGAGTATGCCTGGATGAAAGGACCAGAGAAATCTGCTGTCTCTCATACAAATTTCCACTGTAATCATGCAAGACAGAAGGGGGGCGTGTGTGTGTGTGTGTGTGCGCGCGCACACACTTACCATGCTCTTTGCCCCATCTACCCTGTGCTGAAGCGTGGGCACTGGCTAAGTGTTGAGGCTGCACCATTCTTGCCTCTCCTTCCAAAAACCTACAACTCACTGAAGTCCAGGAACTATGTATACCATCTATTGGGTGAAGCCAGAATCTCGTGATATACACTAATGTAATTGGAGGTTATAGTAGTGCATACACTTTTTTTCACTGTAGTAGCAGGAGGTATCCAGTACCTCCCTGCACACCAGTTTTCCCCAGGCTGCTCAGTGGTTACTGGATAGCCCCAGATACCTTTCTACCTTCTCCCACCCCTAAATGGTCACTGATTGGTCATGGCAGGGAAGCTCCATCCTGCCATTATGCAGCTTGATGCCATTGTCCTCCAGACCTCTATGTAAGAATGCTGGCAGGTATTTGTACTCTACCAGGATTAACTAGGATCTCAGCCTGTTTTTTGTGACAGTTTTCTGTCTTTAAAACCAATGGCACTACCTTTCCATGGTGGTGGGATTGCATGCTCCTGTGAGGCAAGAGGCTATGCTGATAGCAGCAATGCTGCTGGTTGGGTCTCCCATGACAGACAGGCTTTTGCTGAATAACCAGATTAAATGTGCCAGACAGATACTGGGCAGCAGCTGTAGTGGGTAGGTGGCTGTGACACTGGCAGAGAAGCTCTCAGAGACAACAGCAGTGGCACGGTTGTTAGTACTGTGCAGTAGGAGGCAAGGTAAACCTTTTTTGAATGTATTTTATCCTGAAAGCCCTGTGATGAAGCAATCCAAAATGAAACAAGAGATAGTGCCAGAAGAGGAAACTCCCAGGTTGGATAGCGCTCAGCAGGCTACTGAGGAAGGGAAGAAGACATTTACAAGTCGCGTTCCGGCTATTGATGCAAATGGACTCAAGCTGAAAGGATTTTCAGCTTTGATGCACTCATAGGTGAAAGGAAGGTTCAAAACTGTGTAACACATATTATAGGTACATGGCACGTGACAAGCATGAACCAGGGAAACTAGACATAGTAAAACAAGAAATGTAACATATAAACATTGCAATATGTGGGGTGAGTGAGCTAAAGTGTACAGGAATTGGATATTTTGAATCAGATAATTATGCAATGTTCTACTCAGGGAACAAAAATCTCAGAAGAAATGGGGTGGCATTTATAGTGAGGAGAGATTCAGCAAAAGCAGACAAAGGTTACAATGCAAAATCTAACCAAACGATGGCAATAAGACTTCAAGGAAAACCCATCAGTATAACCATAATACAGGTCTATGCTTTAACTATGAAGGCAGAAGAAGAAGACATTGAAAGATTTTATGCAGGAATCCAGGAGGAAATTGATCACACAGCAAAAAAAGACTTCTTGTAAACCATAGGGAATTGGAATGCAATAGTAGGAAAGAGAACAGAATTAAGGATTGTAGGAAACTTTGGCCTAGGATCATGAAATGAAGCAGGAGACCAACTGACTGAATTTTGAGAGGCTAACAATTTGTTCATCGCAAACACATTTTTTCATTGCGAACACATTCTTCAAGCAACCCAAGCGACTGTATACATAGATATCACCTCATGGCCAGTATAGAAATCAAACAGACTACATAATTGGAAGCAGAAGATGGAGAAGCTCCATTGTCTCTACAAAAACAAGACCAGGAGCAGAAGGTAGCACAGGCCATGAACTACTAATAGCAAAAGTTTGAGTAAAGCTAAACAAAAACACTAAAATAACCATCATGCCAAAAGATAACCTGAAGAACATCCCTGTAGAATTTAAAGATAATGTGAAAAACAGATTTGCACTATGAAACCTAATTGACTGGGAGTCATAAGAACTCTGAACTGAAGCTAGGGACATTGTCAGAGAGGAGTGCAAAAAGACACTATCTGTAGCTAAAAAGAATAAGAAGCCTCAATGGATGACAGATGAAACTCTTCAAGCAGTTAAGGACAGATGAGAAGCAAAAGTAAAAGGTGACAGAAATAGAGTCAGAATCCTGAATGGAACTGTTCAGTGACCTTGTGCCCAGGCCCAGGAGAACTACTATAATAATCAATGCAGAGAAATAGAAGATGACAATGAAAAAGGAAGAAGAGACCTCTTCTACAAGATCTGAGAAATTAAAGTGAATTTAACCCAGGAGTGGGGAGGCTCTATGACCAGTAGGGAAACACAATACATGACCAAGCAGAAATAAAAAGATGATGGAAACAATACACAGAAGAACTATATAAAGGAGATGAAAGATGGCCAGATCCATTCAAAGAAGAACAATTTGAAGAAGAACCTACAATTTTCGAAAGTGAAGTGGAATCTACACTCAGAGCACTTGGGAGAAATAAATTACCAGGAACAGATGGCCCACCAATAGAGGTGCTTCAATCTATACCTCTAGGATAGATTCTACCCTACTTCTAACTAAAATCTGTCATCATTCATGGAAAACAAAAGAATGGCTCATGGGTTGGAAAGGGGACAGCAGGGATTACAGTAACCACAGGACCATTGCATTAATTTTTCATGCAAGCAAAGTCACATTCAAAAATCTACAACCAAGACTTCTACCATGTATGGCACAAGAAATGCTAGATGTCCAAGCTGGGTTCAGGAAAGGAAGAGGCACTAGGGACCAGATTGCAAACATACATTTGATAATGGGGTGCTCCAAAGAATTTCTGAAGAAAATCAGCCTGCGCTTCATAGATTATAGTAAAGCCTTCAACTGTGCAGATCATGAGAAACTCTTAAAGAAACGGGTGTGCCACAACATTTGATTGTCCCAATGTGTAACCTGTACAAAGGACAAGAAGCTACTGCTAGGACAGAATACAGAGAAACAGATTGGTTTACAGTCGATGAGGGAGTCAGGCAAGGCTGCATTCTATCACCCTTGTGAAATTTGCCATTTAATGTGATTATGAATATTATAAATATTAAGAAAATAAAAACTGTAAAAGCCTAGGATTTTTTTTTTAAAAATAAATCTGTGCCTTGTGCTCAAAATATGCAAACATGGATGTTACTGTTCCGTCCAGTCTGAACCAGTAGCTCTGTTTTAGACTATGGCAGTGATTCCCAAACTTTGGTTTCCCAAGTGTTTTGGAGTTCAGAAACCCTAGGGTTCCAGAAACCCTAGGCAACTCAGTCAACAGCCAGGAATTTTGGAAACTGAAGTCCAAAACAGCTGGAGGACCAGAGTCTGGGAATCACTAGACTATGGCATTAGAAGATATTAATGACCTCCTTGGCTGGAAGTCAGTAAGATTTTTCCTTGCCAGACTTCCCAGAAAAAGTCAGTCAGGGGGACATTTTGAAAAGATTATGTGGATGACACATTGACGGATGAGCTTAACTGCTGGGCTTATTTTTTACAGGGGAGAACACATGGTTGATACCTATTGATACCTGTCTCTCTTGGTTGCTTTAAGACCAAACCAGATGTTGTGTTTGCCATGTCATTTGCAAAGAAAACCCATGCAATCCAGATTGGGTTACAGAAGCTTGGAGGGAAATGATTTAGCACTTAAAGTAAACATGGTGAATGTGTGCGGAGGTTATGTTATAAACAGAAGTGTGTGTTTACATGTATTACACAGGATAAAAGAATTATTTCCTATTTAAGAAACACAGATGACTACAAATTGTTGGAAAGAAATTATTTATTTTTATTTCCCATTTGTTATTACAATAGCATATTAGAATGTAAATGAACCCAAATCTTTTTTTTTTTATTAATTTTATTAAGTTTCACAAAATAAAAAAAAAAGTTCTTTAAATTGTAGGTTTACATGCATTATTTCTGATCTTCCTCTCTGGTCTGGTCTTCACTTCTCGCAAATCACTCTACATGTTACATTAGAATCACAATACAATGATAATCTCAATTGTTTGAACAAGCATTTCCCTCTACTACTCACTCAAAATACTGTCATTTCATCTTGTCAGTTCCCAGCTTTCACTTCATTCTGCTTTCTCAAATCCACATTTTCTCTGCTTATCTCTTATGAACTTCTACTGTCCTCTCATATATTTCCTACCAACTCTCCATTACTTAACTGAAGTCTTACAGTTATAAAAGAAAAAGTCTATCAATGTATATCTGGAAGCCTGAGCAATTTTTACTGTAACAATCCCTCACCTTCTTTCCCTGGATTCCACTGTATTTTAATATCTTGTTTTCCACTTCTACTCTAAATCCTATTCAACCCCTTTCTGTCCTTCAACAATATCATAATGTTCATTTTCAAAAAAAATGTCGATATATCAATCATTTGTAAGCTTAATTGACATTGCCATAGTACAGTTCTAACACACATAATTCAAAACCCTGTAATTGACTCCACTTCCCATTCCCCTCTCTCATCAGGGACTTTGCAGCCTGGAAATACTTCTGAAAGCTCTCCGTATTCTCATGGTCGCTTATACTCCCAGCTGCTCTGTCCGAAAGAGTGAGGGTATTTGACTTGAATACTTTCCCTCATAAACCCCCTCCCCACCAAGTCTTTGCTGCCCGGATTTTCCTGAAGATTTACTGTATTCTTAAAGTCGCTTTAATTCCAGGCTGCTCCAACCAAAGGTGTGAGGGTATTTGCTTGAAGTACTTCCATCGTAAACTTATCCGTCTCAATGTCCTTTTCCTCCCATCCTGGATTTTGCTGCCCGAAATTATCTTGAAAATTTTTTGTATTCTTATAGACACTTGAATTCCAAGCTGCTCAGTCCATGGGTAAAAGGGTATTTACTTAAGTACCTTCCATCACAAACTTAGGAGTCTCATTACCCCTTTCAACTCTTTGACAATATCCCAATATTTAAATAAGTAAAAATATATCAATCACATACATATGCTTAATTGACATTGCTGAAATACATTCACCTGTCATATTTAAAACCCAGTGCCAACACCTTTTGTTCCCCCCTCCCTTCTTGGACTTCACTGCCCGGAGTTTGTTTCTGAAAATTCATTGTATTATCATAGTCGCTTAAATTCCAGGCTGCTTCATCCATGGGAATGAGGATGTTTTGTTAAAATGACCTTCCAGCACAATCTCAGCAGTCTCAACAATCCCAATCCAAACAGAAGTCAGGAAACAAGAGTCCCAAAACAGAAATTAAAAAATTCTCCAGGTATTCTTCTAAAGTCCAAAATCCATAACAAAAGAACCAATACTCCACTTGTCTCAGTTCAGCCAGAATATTAAAATGAATTATAAAATCTTCAGTGTCCAAATGAAGAGTATTAAATTTTAGAAACTCCAATTTTTCCCTTAAGACAGTACCAACTGCTCTTTTATTTGACATTTTAAAGTGTAAGTCCATATTAAAAACCAGAAGTCTCTTACCAATATTAGCATCATTCATCGTGAGAGAGCAGATATATCTCTTAGTCTTTTCTTTAAATTCAGCCGCCCCTGAATTCAGCTCAGCATTTAGCACTCACATTCCTGGGTCCCTCCATTACTTCGCTCCTGCACAGCGTTGCGAGCCAGCTCTGTTGTGATAATCGCGAAGTGAAGACCAGAGCAGGTTATGTTGTCTTATTCTTTCTTTTCAGCTTTAAACTTGATTTCTTGGTTAAAAGTCGGCGGCGGCGCTTGTGCTGCTCAAGCGACGATCCCACTGGCTCCGTCCAGGTCCTTCGACCCCCTGATGCTTCCCACTCCCCCAGCCAGGTAGAGCCACGCGCCAGTTGTGGGGTCCCCTTCGGACCCTTTCCGCACCCCTAATACCAGAGGGGTGTTTTGCCACTTCTGGATCTCCAAAAAAGCGGCTGGATTCCAGCGGGTAACTGCTCGGAGCCGCGCCATTGCGCAGCTTCTTTCCGAGCAGCCGCTCGCGCCCGCCATGCGACCGGAAGCTAAATGAACCCAAATCTAAGTGATTCTCCCAGCTCTTAGTCCTAATAAAGAAAATTGACACTCACTGTTTAAAATGGCCAGCAGCAACCAAACTATTAAAACTTAATTATTCCTCCAGTTAAATCAGTGTAGCCCTGGACTTTTCCCCATTGCCATCAAGTAAACTTTAGCAAGATAGTGTTACTCTCTGTTTCTATGCATTTATTACATGTACAGGTATACCTCAGTTAACAAAGGAGATGTGTTCCTGGGCATTACTCCTTTAACAGAAAATTTGGTACCAGAGGCAGAAACAGCAAGGAAAGAATAGTGATAGGTTCCTACACACAGTGAGAGAGACAGAGACAGAGACTCACAAAGGCTGTTGATTCAAATCTACCTACATGCACATGTGAAATGAAACAACCAGAACAGGCAGGCTTTGCATAAATAAATAAAAATATCTAGAACCTCATAGAGGCCTCTTGAAGCCATCTTCCCGAATGCATCAAGGGATCACTTTTTCTTTCACTAGGCCCCACTTTTTTATGATTTCCATTTCCATTTCTTTTTAGATGCTGGGATAGCTGGTGAGTCAGGATTATCTGCTCCTCACTTTTCTCTCTGGTCATCTCCACACTACACTCTTATAGCGCAATGATTCCACTTTCAACATGCTATGGAATCCTGAGGTTTGCAGTTTAGGGAGGGGCCGGCCAGCCCTTCCCTAAACTGCAAACCCCAGGATTCCATAGGCTGTTGAAAGTGGGATCATCATGCTAAAAGAGTGTAGTGCGGAAATGGCCCATTTTTCCGTTCATGGGATTCTGGAGGCACCTGCTCTTGACTTTGCCGCACAGCTACAGTAGGATTGGCAAGAGGAGGATCTCATTTCTTCCCAGGTCAAGCTTTATTGTATTATCTTTTGTAGACAAGCTCTGTAATTCCGTCCAGAAAGTCTGTGTTTCTCTCGCTCTCTTTCGTCATCTTTGATGTGCTGATGCAAGTTTAATACATATATTATATATATGTATGTATATATACACATACACACACATAATAAACACCTTCCAGCTAGACAGAAGATGAGGAGGAAAGAAGAGGCTGTTTGGCCATAAAAAGAGTTTGTAAAGGAAAATTCGCTGTCAAGTTTTGTTAACTGAGGTGTGCCTGTAAGTCATGTGCATATATTAAGTTGAACAGAGCTTCAGCAATCCTATGATTAGTTAGCCCATTTCCACACTACACTGTTACAGTGCTATTATTCCACTTTCAACATCCTATAGAATTCTGGACTTTGCAGTTTAGGGGAGGGGTATTTAGAATTCTCAGCCAGAGCGCTCCTTGGCCTCAGGAAATGACAAGCCCCAGAATTCCACAGGATGTTAAAGTGGAATAGTAGCACTCTAAGAGCATAGCGTAGAAACGGCCTTACTCTGAGCAGGGACTTTCCAGATCCAGCACCATGCAGCTGAGTCTTCTAATTTGAATCCCTTGAAATTACATGGGACCTGGGGATCAGGATAACAAGAGGAATCTGATTCCTGAATATTGTCATTATAGGAATTCCCTTGCCACTGACATCCGAGAAAGAACGAAGTGTTGCATCAGATTGTTATGCCAATAGCATCATCCTCTTTATACCACCTTGAGATTTTTAGAACTCTTAAAAAAACTGAGGTATGGTTTAAACTAAATAATTGTTATTGTATGCCTTCAAGTCATTTCTGACTTATAAAACCCTTTAGGCAAACTTTTCTTGACAAGATGTGTTCGGGGGGGGGGGGTTCTATTACCTTTCTCTGTTACCAAGAAAGTGTGACTTACCCAAGGCCATCCAGTGGGTTTCCACAGCTGAGTGGGAATTCACACTGTGGTCTCCTAAAGTCCTACTTCAGCACTCAAACACTATACCACTTTAGCCCTTCAAATAAGAAATTAGAGATGCTCATGAAGAGTTTGCTGTCATTCAGAGCTGTAGTAATCCTCTTGTTCTGCTGCTCTGGTGATACACAATACAGAAGAACTAACAGTATAAGCTTCAACTCTACATCCTCAGTTACCATCTGATAATAGTAGCAGTTCAAAGTTGGTATTTTATAACTTGTCATCATGCTGAACGTAAGGATCTTTTGGCTGCTCGGGAAAGAAACTTAAGCCAGGACTGCTTCTTTGATAAAACACTTAAGATGAGGGTAGCCACTTGTTGTCCCAAAAATAAAGAAATCCATTGCTCATAAAGGGGATAAAAGAGGACACAGATCTGTTTAAAGTTTTCATTTCCTAATCTATTTTCATAATGCAAACTTAGGAAGGCAGGCAAACCTCTGTTAACAAAGATTCCGATAAAGCAACTTCTTTTTACAAAGTCTTTTTATGCCTGCCCAGTTCCCCCACCCTTTCTCCTGGTCTTCTGAATAGCTGAAAGTTTTTTTTAGCAGCTTCAACATTGGGAGGATGGTGAAGGAAGGCTGGAAAAACAGACTTTCAGTGTCATGTTGCCATGGCATGTTTGCAATAAACAATGCAACAAAGCTGGAGCTGGGAAAGACAGGGCCTCTGCTCTAGCCAATCATATTTATATGAGTGTGCTTGCCTAGAGCAGGCAAGAGAAACAGCAGCTCCTTTCAGAATCAATTACTGAGTGTATATTGAAGATTAAAACAGAGAAGAATGGGCAAAGCAGGCAGGCCTGCCTCACCAGGTATCCCCAGCATGTTAAAAAAAGGCATAGATCTAAGCATTTGGGCACCAGTATGGAAATCATAAGAAAAGTGGAGGCTAGTGAAAGAAAAAGTGATTCCTGGATGCATTCTGGAAGAACCTTCAGGCAGACTCTAGAAGGTTCAAAATGTTTTTGTTTACTTGTGCAAGGCTTACCTGACCTGGTTGTATATCATTTCACATGTACACATTTTTAACTTCTAAATAAAAGTTTTTTGGAATTAGTTAAACTGCTCTTCTTTTGTTGTTGTTGTTGTTGTTGTACAGGAACTTATCCTCATTCTTTCCATGTTATTTCTGCCTCTGGTTACCAACTTTCAGTTAAAGAAGTAACATTCGAGAACACATCTATTTTGTTAATTGAGGTATATCTGCAATTACTTTATTTTAAATAGAAAGTACTACACAGTAAAACACAAAACATGGGAATCTAAATAAGTATTGTCCGGTCTCCAGGATTTCAGGCCACTTTCTTTCCTAAGTCCACCCTGGAGATGCCTGATATTACCTGGTGATCTTCCATCTAAGATCTATCTAGGTCCTACTCTGCTAAGTATGTGAAACCAGGTGAGATTGGGTTTGTTCAGGCACAGCAGTAGCTAAGCCTGGTGAGGAGGTCTGTTGTCAATTGAATGGTATGCCTGCTCAGTCTGCAGTCTTGGTCTTGTTAATGGGAAATTTCAAGGCCCCTGTTTTCCTCCTTTGTTTTAAAGCTATAACCTGGACCTGGACTGGGCCTCAGACTCAGGACACCTTCAGCTAATGGACCGACCTCCTTAATATGACCACACCCCTTGAGATGTCTGTACCATGTGCGTATCAGGGCAGGAAGGCAGAAGTAGTTAAGACTCCCAGATAGACAGGGTACAGCCATCAACCATTTCAGCTCAGAATCTGTACATGCTTTGAGTCTAGAGATACTAGAAAAGAGAACATCAAGTGGGTCAAGAAGGCTTCCTAGGATATGAGATAAGAAATCACTTGGGTGAAAGAACCTTTCTTCCTCTTTCCTGTACTTTGCCCCAAAATATCCAGATGCAAATATAGATATCCTTTTAAGTCATATAGTGTCCCAAGGTACTAGGTGGGAATAATTAAACAAAGTAAAAATAGAAAGAGAAACCATTCCAATGGAGAATGTGTGTGTGAACCTAAGAAACTTATGGCCTAGGTCTGGTTGATCATCATGTGACAGCCATGCTACTTCATTCAAGAGTATGACATCTACGAAGCATGGGTTTGAAAGAGTCTAATTTTCACCAAAAAACTGTAGGTGTGAGACTGAGGATGGCAAAATCACTCGCCCTGACCTGCCTTAATGCCCCATCTGCTATGGCTTCAAGGACTTTTCTCCCTATTCTGTCTCACATCTGGTTTCAAAGCAAAGATAACTTTGCTGCCACATGAAGAGTTCCAAAATAAAGAGGGACCCTTGAAACCACCATAAAACAAAGTAAAATGTGTATAAGGACATTAACAGTACTTAAAATATACTATCTTTGCTTCCTAAGGATAGAAAAACATAAAAAGAACCCTGCTGGATCCAGTCCTATATAGTTTCCAGTTCTTTTCCAGCACGGGCTCAAGTGACTATGAGAACCCCAACAAAAAGGACATGTACGTAACTCCACCTTCCCACTTGGGTATCCTAGCAGTTGCCATGGACTGAGAAGCACATGGCTTCTGATACTGGAAGCAGTATATGATTGTCATGACTCCTGGCATTCATGAACAATATTCAACCATTTTAAAGCCATTCAGGACAGTGAAAATAGCCTGTTATCATATAACACAAAGGATTATTTGAGCCTGTCCCCCCTCTCCCCTTTCTTTTGACGGCAGAGATCGGGAGCCCATTCGCGCTACATAATCATGATGTAGTGTGGAATCACTATGGTTCCACTAACTGCTGTGGTTCCATCCTAGGGAATCCTGGGATTTGTAGTTTGGTGGGAGGCACCAGAGGAGCTCCCCGGCTCAGAATTCTACATGCCCTTCCCTCTAAAGTGCCAAGCCACGGGATTCCCCAGTGCATAAGCATGGCAGTTATAATGGAATAATAGTGCTATAATTGAGTAGTGTGAACGGGCCCCAGTTAAGATAATTTGCCTATAAAAACTTTCGCAACCTGATGAACATAAGAATGGACGAGACAAGGAAAATGAAGCAAAAGACTATTACAGGCCAGCATTCCGTTCCTTCGGTAGCCAACATGGGACGTCATGAGTGCAAAAAGACCTCCTTTGTGTGTTCCCTAGCAACCGGTATCTGAGGCATACAGCTTCGCATATCAGAGTCAACATGTAGCCACGCTGATTAGGAGCCATATTTGCTGAGAAAGTCTTCTTTTCCCTGTAGCTTTCTTAACACACTGATTCATTATTGCTGTTAACTTTCCAGATTTTGTGCTACATTTCCTGACCTGTCGCACAACTGCTAGCCAATCTTCTGTAACTGCAGCTTAATGCTCTCCAAGCATTTTGGAGAGATTCGAACCTCTTCAGATGCTGAATTTCAACCTTTTACAACTTCTTTCATTTCAGAAAAGGTTCTGCTTCTCAAGTCCAATGTATCATTTCCAGACTTCTCACGCAATTTTCCACTTTGGATTTGGAGTATGGAAACAATTTTGAGGATGCTTTCACTGGGTTAGCAATGAAGCTCTCCTTGTAGAGTAAGCCCTCGTATATCTTTTTCTTCCATCCCTCTTCATTGGACCGCACACTTTGGTTCACTAATGAGCTGAGGTACATGAAGCCAGTTGGGAGGTGGCTAGAGTGAAGGACTGTAGCAGAAAATGTATTCCAAAACATGTTAACCTTTTCAGGCCTATGAGGTGGCAGTAATGATGAAGAGTTTTTTCCCCCATGACATCGTTGTGTCAGTGAAATCAGTGCAGCTTGTCCAAGTATTTGGGGATGTGTTGGGTGAGTCACCTGGAGCGACTCATTGTAATGCCCTTCTTAATTTGTAGAGGTACAGTTCAACAAAAGAGGGTGTAAAAGCTGGTGCTGCCTTTAATGCTGTCTACATACTCATTTCGGGGGCAAAACATTTATCACAATTACTCACTGTGATTTATTTTTCTTTAAGGACAAAACACTTAAGAGTTTTGAGAGCCACCAGATGTGATTAAGACCCACGCCCATCAAGGCCAGTTGTCTTGTTTTTTACTGGTTTCTTGCCAAATTACCCATATATTCCTTGTAGAAATGCCAGTGAACTTCACAGGTGTAAGCCTGGACAAGAGTTTCATGAGCTCAAGAAATGGCCTGAGAGGGCAAAAGGCCGTTCCCACAGAGAACACCAGTTTTCTTTCCACAGAGGGATTTCCTCAGTGATACATGCCTCAGCAATCAGACCAGTAGATTAAGGCCATTTCCGCACGGGGCGAGGGAATCGCCCTGCGCCGCTACTTACCGGACCTTCTGGCTCCCCGGTCCGGTCCAGGCTGCTCCGGAGCAATGCGTGATCGTCAGTCCGCTCTGCTCCGGCATCCAAAATGGCGGCTTCCGGTTGGTCGTGGGTCGTGACCAACCGCTGAAGCTCGCCAGCCTAAAGCCCGCCCTCGGCAGATCGCAGGCTCACATTGGTGTGAGCCAGCGGATCTGCACAAGGGAGCAGGCTCACAGTGGCGCGCTCCGTGCTTTTGAAAGACTGGAAAAATCAGGTCTTTCACAAGCACGCTGGAGGACCACTTGGGGTCGTTCCAAAGCGGGCTGAGGTGCAGATCTACAGTAAGTAGTCTGGACCCAGCCCACTCCAAGGTGCAGACGTCCTCCGTGGAGGACGCACTGCACCGTTTTTATTACCCCGTGTGGAAATGGCCTAAGTCCCAGTTTGCCTTCCCATGTTCACTGACAAAGCAAAACACCCTAAATGCAAGATGTGTAGGGGAGAAAGATCACACGCAGACATGCAGAAAGATCACACAGACATCTTCTACCACTAAACCTAAAAACAGTTTTTGATCCTTATTCTAATGGTCCTCATAGGGCAGGGATAGATAACTGCTGCAGGTTTGGGACCACATTTGTGCCTAGGGATCCTCTAGAGGTTGAGTGGATTACCAAAAAACAAAACCACACTCACCCACACCTCAGTGGATGGAAGCTTACTTCTGATTCTTAAAAATGGGTATTTTTTGATGTTAAAGAGTTCAAAGAGGAGTACAAGATAAATTGTTGCACCTGGAGGCTTTGAGGAGCAGTAATGCACCAGGGGAGGGTGACCAGAATAGTGAAAGCCCTGGGAACCATGCCCTATGAGGAGCAGCTCAGGGAGCTGGGTATGTTTGCCCTAGAGAGTAGATGTGAGATGGGAATGTTGAATGGGAAGTTTTAAAATCTGGATGTCAAAACCACTGGTTAGATTAATTTTGGTTACATTTAAGGCTATAAGGCTGCAGTCCTATGGACACTTTCCTAGGAATAAGTCCAACAGAATATAGTGGGGCTTACTTCTGAGGAAAATTGCATAGCCTTGTGAGACACATCACTTAGCTGATGGTGGTATGCCATCTCGTATAATAACACATAATTGGTGCTAATGGTTAAGTGTGTGTTTGGAGCATTTGACCAGAAACATGTATGTCACTTCCTGCTTAAATAAGTAGTCAAAATGTAAGTGTGACAAAAGTTACAAGCCATTTCTGCACTACACTTATAGTGCTATTATTCCACTTTAAACATCCTATGAAATTCTGGGGTTTGCAGTTTAGGGAGAGGCATTTAGAATTCTCAGCCAGAGAGCGTTTTGGCCTCACTAAACTACAAATCCCAGAATTCCACAAGATGTTGAAAGTGGAATAATAGTATTATAACAGTGTAATGCAGAAATGGCCTTAGAAATCACTTATCCTCCACCCTCACTTTATCACTGCCTTGCTTCAGGACACATACTGCTGATTATAGCTGAGGGACAAGACTATCCATTGTCAAAGGCCAGGGTGGTGGTAGAAATTTTTCTAGAGTGTAAATGAAAACCTAGAGATTACTTGCTCCATGTTCTGCTGCAGCACTGGGGGCGGAGGAGACTGAACTGAAAAGCTGAAACCAAAGGCTTTTCTTTTCCTTTTCCCAAATGCACTATTTTATCTTCTGCAGGATGTGGTCATTGCAGTCAAGAACCTGGGGACATGAAGAATGATGCAAGCACTGAGTTGTCGTGGAAAAAGTACATGGGAAGTTTTATAGAATTAGAAACAAGAGAAGAGAAAGATTTTAAAAAGACAGGAAAGTAGTGAGGAAACAGTAAGAATATTCTCTATGTTGAGGCTGTTGCCAGGCCATGGTGACTGGTAATGAACTGTTAACCTCCAAGTGGCTAGTAATTTCAAAGCAAGCATCATGGAAGCATCACTAATGATTGTTTTGTTATTTGATTATTGTGCTGATTGGAAATATTTCATTGCTTAATCAGTTTTAAATTTCTAATCTCTTTTAAATTATGTTTGTCAGCACTATTTTTTAGTGGAAATTAATAAATTTTATAATCAAAAATCACAGTAATTTCAACCCTATGTCGTGCACTACAAAGAATTCTGAAACTTCCTTCTTTCCCAGTTGGTACTTGATTAATGTCAGTCTAAATAAACTTAGCACATTCCATTAATAGAAATATTGTTTAATGTTTGTTCCTGAGTTTAACAAGATTAGCTTAATCAGATTTTGAAAAGATTTTTTGTTGAATCAGAGTATTTAATCACAATATATTTTAAAAACCTCCAATGCCTAATAGAAAGATAAGTGTAAAAAAAAAAAGTAAGAGTAAATGAGGGTGATCAATTAACCATTCCTGATTTTAATCCACTTATACTAATGAGGAAGTGGTATTGATTAATCTTTCCATTATAGGAGCCCTTTCTTTCTGGCTTGCCGATTCTGCTCTTCCCCTAATTCTGTTTGTCAAAATGTCCATATTTTTCATTTCCATAGGATCGTGAAGCCATTCTTCCATTTTTGGAGCTTCATTTTTCTCCCAAGCTTTCACGAAGACTATTCTAGCAGCTGTCACTGCACACAGAAGAGTTCTCCAACAGTTTCTTGAGAGGTTATGGTCCAGTCCATGAGTCATGTTTAAAAGGTGTATCTAGTCTATTCTGATGGACAGCAGCTCTCCAAGATCTGAGGCAAAAGGCCTTCAACATATCCAGCTATCTGATCCTTTTTAGCTAGAGAGGCCAGTGACTGAACCTGGGCTCTTATAAGAGCTTAGGAAAGTTATGTTTTGGGACTACAGCTCACAAAGTACTCAAGCAATTTCCAAGCTATGGGTCTTATTTCTGCAAAGCACACACTCCATCATTGAACTAGAGTCCCCTTCTCCATGCCAGGGATCTGGACCATCAATCAGAAGCTTCCTGACCAGAAGCTGGGATATGACTCACATCCAACTTTGGGACAAGTCCACAGAATGCTGTGACGTTGGTCATTCATGATTTGATGGGCAAACAATAAGATGTTTCAGACTAGCCAGGCTTGGGCATTGAGTTTCTATCATTATCAGGTCAGTAAACCCAAACTTCCTTCCAGCTCCATTTCTTGGCTGGAAGGATTTTATTTTATATCAAATCTGGCTACAGAAAGCACTGTTCTAGTCTATTTCCCAGTACACCAGTCCATGGCCCTCTTCCTTTCACAATTAAGCTAGCCTCAGGAGACAGGATTTCCTTACATTACATTTGATATCCCTCTTTCATGACTTTATTCTATGACATTGAATCATCTCTGGGAATGTATAAGGCATTTCTAAGCTGTTTATATGCCCGTTATCTACATATTTCAACCACAGCTTCAGGAAGAACGGTCTAAAATGAGATTTAAAACAGAAAGCAAACAAGCAGCAGCCTCCAATCTCAGATTAAAAATACAACACAACAACCTATGTTTGAAATGAAAGAATTGGTGCCAGAGTCTGCTTTGGAAGAGCATTCTCTGAAATAGATTTTAAACTATGAGCAGGTGCATCTTTATTGCTCCTTACATCCTGTGACAAATTCAGGGACAGCTGACATCTTTATTCTTGTGAATCATTTAATTTTTCCGACAGTGAACAGCTTGACCCTGGAAGCGTGTTCTGCTGTACCATCTAACCAGGGACTGAATTCTCTAAAAAATGTTGCCCCAATGGATCACTAAGGGTTTTTTGATTTTGCATCATGCATTTAAGTATGACTGGAACACTATATCAACTATTTATGTATGTCTTAAAGCATACTAAAGAAATACCTTGAAGTGTAGCATATTTCTATACTTCAACACATTTTAACACAGATTTTGATAAAAGACTTATAAACTGTATTAAGTGTAATAACTGGACAAGGATAGAAAACCAAAGAGCTGTGAGTTAGATCTTTCCAATTCAGCAATTTTATTTTTCCTCTGGTGCACTCTGAGATGTAAAAAAGCGAGGTGGAAAAATACTGTTCACAGTTTCATTTCCAATGAAGATTGAGAGCAGGCACTGGAATCTTGTACTGCCATCTATATCATATAAGTTTACATATAGATAGCTATTTAGCAAAGACTCTAAGAAATGCTGTTAGTGAATTGTGATGATGCATGACAGGATACTGATAAGAGTGCACAAGGCACATGGATGCACAATGCACATCAGGACCAATGTGACGTGCACCCAGTTCTGCATCAGTCCCTTCGGGCATCGGTCCCATTGAACAACAGTCACTTTGCCAGTTCTGTTATGCAGCAATATAACAGCAACCTTCTACTGGACACAGACATTACAGAACTGTCCAGTTCTAATTCTCACAGACATAAGTCCACTTACAAAGATACAAGTCCTCAGCAGGATTCTGGCCAATATTTTTTACACCCTGATAATATTGAGAACATACATAAAAAATGCTTTATGAGACATATCTAGTTCCCAAGCCATTGGTTTTCCATCCTTGTTCTAAATATTAAATTCCATACTATTCAGCAACAAAGAAAGGAGGAGAATCAAAAGGATGGCAGGAACCTTTCAACTGCAATAAAATGTCCAAATTAAGAACAGTTGCAAACTCATTGAATATGCTGGATGAATAGTTGTTGTTGTTCATTTACATTCTGCCTTTTCCCCAACAAGATGGCCAAAATAGTGCATTATTAAGAGCCCATCATGGCTAGTTCATAAAAAAACTGACAGAAAGGGAAAGTTGTCACTTGCTGGTGGAAAGAGAGCAAGGAGGGAGCCATCCCGGCCTCTCTAGGGTGGGAGTTCAAAAGACAGGGAGCAGGCACTGAGAAGGCCCTTTTTCTTGTTCCCACCAAAAAAGATTTTGGGAAGGTATTTTTTTGCTGAGATGGACCATGATGAGTTGGATGCAGGTTAACAATATTAACAATAAAGCCGAACAAGTCAAAGGTAATCTTGTTCTGGATATCTTACAATCCAGGCACAGGATGTCAGCTGGTTCTGGATGGGGTTGCATTCTGCTTGGAAATTTTATATCTTTGGGATACTTCTGGATTCACACTTCCTACTAGATGATCAGGTGGCAGTTGTGGTATGATCTCAATGTTGGCTGGTGCTTTTCATATTAGAAGAGTGGTGGATCCATTCAGGGTTTTAGTTCAAATTTTAAAAGAGCTGCCCAAGGTGTAGAACTTATCTTGGGGATAGGATTTAAAACCTTGGATAACACTTTTAAAGTTCATATTGAAGCCTAGAGTGGATTTACTGCCCTACCAATATGGAAACCACTGTCACTAAGTATTTTTGCTTAGCTTAGAATTGTTTCACCAACTATGCCTATTCCTGGCACAGTCAGATCTGCCACATTATGCATGCATTGTTGTGAATGGACTAGTGCAAAGTATTCTACATGAGTGGTGTATTTCACTCATACAGAATGTGCCTGATAAAATTCTAACGGGACAAGTGCTGGGATCTTGTAACTCCATTATTGTACTTGTTGGACTAGCTGCCGGTTTCTTTCTGAGAGTAATTCAGATTGTCTTCAAAGCCCTATTAGCTTTGGACTAGTTAAGAACCATCACCTTCCATACAATTAGCTCACCAACTGTTGCATTTTGGTGTTCACTGTTACTGTACAAGATATGGTCAATGGCACTGGCAAGATACCACAAGCTCCCTCTTTCCTTTGTCTGTAAGAAGTTAGTTATGTTGCATGTAAAATGTTGAAGACATTTCTTTTTCATCATGAATTTTAGTCTGTGTATATAGGAAAAGGTTGTAGTGGTTTTCTGGATTGTAAATATATATTTAGTTTGGTTAATTTTTATATTAGTTTTTTAATTTAGTATTTTAAGATTAAAATTGTATCAATTTTCTTGTTCAGCAATTTGCTTTCTAAAGGACTAGGCTTTTGTAAAGGGAGAAGATATTTTGAGAGAAAGAGAGAGAGACTTTAGATTTTCCAGTCATAAAACATCAGTGTGGAATTTCTGACCCCATTGTTGGGGGATGATAGGAGTTTCAGCCCCACAGAGATGCACCGGAAAAACCAGAAGGCAGCGAGCCAACAGCAGCAGCCTTGTTCCCCAGTAAGGATACTCACACACGGAGGAGTTTCTTCCAAACAGGAGGCACTTTATCTTGTAGCAACATTCCGATATGTACACAACATGGAACAGACGGACAAAGGCTTGCGCCAGACACCGGTTTGGTCAACAGACAAATACATACTGGGGTTTGCTTTCTTATATACATATTTACAACCAATCAGGCAGAGGTTTGCACACCTCCCTCTACCATCTGCACACGACCCCAGTTTCTTATGCAACCTTGCAATCACCCACAGCTGGGGCATGATGCAACATCTTTGCAGTGGGCTGATCATTTTCCCAGCGTTCCCTGCCTGGAATCCCTGACACCCATGGGGTTGGTTCCCACTGGAATCGCAAATACTTCAAACAAGAACAATACATCTAATTGTACAATCTAACTGTAGGATCTAGCAGGGTCTAATTCAACAGCCCTGTCAGAATGGTCACAATTTCTGAAAAGTCAGCCCTCCTATATAATTATCCTCCAGTTATAGTCCCACATGTGGAAGGCCCCAGGTTAGGGAAGGAAATGCTGTCTTGATTCTTAATATCACTCCACTAGCCACTGTTGTGAATGTGGATGTAGCAGCAGCTTTGGAAGTAGTTTGGTGAAGGCTACCAGATCCCTTTGCTGAGTACGGTTTCCTGAGAGAGAAGGATTTAGAGCCCTTAATGAGGGCAGCAGGAGACAGGAGAGGCATGGTATCATTAATTCAGCTTTTAGGATAGGTGCAATTGCTGAGTTGTGATCTGTGTGAGGACGCAGATCATAAAACCAGTAGCACATGCTGGCTAGTGCTAGCCATGCAGCAGATCTATAGCTGCTTGAATTCATGTATGCTCTACTGCTTTGAAACAATTTCTGATAATGGTGCCATGTACCACTCCCTCATATGGTGTAGTGTTCAGCAGCACTTACAAGCAGGCAGGTTCCAACAACCACCTCATGACCCAGCACTGATTTACTGGTCTTACTAGCTAAGATCCTATATTTCCTCAACAGCAACAGAAGAGGCTAATAAGAGTAGAAAGACAAAGGAGTAACACTGACAACATAGGGAAAGTATAGTATGGACAATATCCCACACTATTTCTACCTGTTCCATTGTCTAAAGGTACTTAGTTCCGTATATTGTCCCTGCATGGAAAGGAGATTTTAAAAAACAAAATTAAAAAAAAACCCCTCAAGATATGCATAAAAGGGATGAATTAGTCAACATCTGGTGATGAAAAGGAAATCAAGATAGCATCACAAAACCAGTCCCTCACTTCCTCAGATGCAGTGGAGAAGCAAGCTGGCAGAGCATACCCACAGTATCTCCTGCAGCACAGGCTGTGGGACTTCTGCACAGAATCGTCAGGGTTCTCAAAGGACAAGAATTATATGCCAGAAAGCACACTGGTCTATTGGTTTCTCTGTGAGGGCAAAGCACATTTTGCAAAACAGAGTAATGGCCATGGGGAAACAGAAACCAAAGTAATAAGAGAGAACTCAGAGGTACATGGTGGTAATAGGAAGTGGCATGGTGATCTGTCTGCTCAGAACAATGTAATAGAAAATGTGAACTGTAGGATGAATCCTGAAACCTAGCATGATGTAGCGGTTTAAGTGTTGGACTACAGCTCTGGAAACCAAGATTCAAACTCTCATTTGGCCATGGAAAATCACTGGGTGACTTCGGGCAAGTCTGTCTCTCATAGCGTCAGAGAAAAGCAACGGAAAGCCTCCTCTGAACAAATTTTGCCAAAATAGGGTCACCTTAGGGTCATCACAACCTGGAATTTACTTGAAGGCACCCAATGAGGGGATGACCCCTTCCTATAGCAAGGAAGCAGGGAACCTCAGTTCTTGGGGCCAAACCTGGACCATGGGGCTTCCCTAGTTAGCCACATCATTTGCCCATTACATCATTGTTTAGTGGTTTCCTAGCTGTGGCACAGACTTTTCACCCTCTGTTTCTGAAAGGGTGGAAGGCTTCTCCTGAAGCTCATTGCTGGCATTAAAACATGCTAGTACTCTTGGTACTCTGCTAGTATAGTGGTACCCTGCCCACCACTGGAATGGTGCCCTCTGAAATTCAGGTTGGACCTCAAGCTCAAAGAGTTCCTTGTCTTTGCTAGAGCAAAAAACAGTCCTCCTCCCCCATAAACAGCTGGGCTAAAGATAAAACTGTGTTGGGTTACACTAAGGCCCTTTTCACATGTGGGGGGGGGACGGGCGAAAACACGCTAAAACGGAGCTTACCCACAGCCGGGCAAGTCCGTCGCCACACGGAGCAGCGCGAGCTTGCTGCTCCACACTCCTCCGGCGTCCCAGATGGCAGCTTCCGGTTGGTGGAGGCTCTCCACCAACCGGAGAAGCTCGCCAGCCGGAAGCCCGCCCCCGGCAGATCTGCAGGCACGCACTTGCGCACGCCTACAGATCCACTTTAGAGCCGGGCGACGGAGCGGCACAGGGCTGCGCGCTCCGTGCTTTTTAAAAACCTCTAAAAAGAAGTTTTTTAAAAACATGCAGCCTGGCTAGTTCTGGCCGCTCCTGAGTGGATTCTGGTGTGAAGCTACTAAAAGTAGTCCACGCCAGCCCACTCTACGGTGTAGACGACCTCCGTGAGAGGTCGCTCTACACCATTCCCCCCACCACATGTGAAAAGGGCCTTTGGCCCTTTTCACATGTGGGGGGGGGGACAGGCGAAAACACACTAAAACGGAGCTTACCCGCAGCCGGGTAAGTCCGTCGCCCCGCGGAGCAGCGCGAGCTCGCTGCTCCACACTCCTCCGGCGTCCCAGATGGCAGCTTCCGGTTGGTGGAGGCTCTCCACCAACTGGAGAAGCTCGCCAGCCGGAAGCCCGCCCCCGGCAGATCTGCAGGCACGCACTTGCGCGCGCCTGCAGATCCACTTTAGAGCCGGGCGACGGAGCGGCACGGGGCTGCGCGCTCCATGCTTTTTAAAAACGTCGAAAAAGGCCATTTCCGTACAGGGCTTCTAAAACAGTGTAGAGCGACCTCTAACGGAGGTCTTCTACATTGTAGAGTGGACTGGCATGGACTACTTTTTGTAGTTCCACACCAGAATCCACTCAGGAGTGGCGGGAACTAGCTGGGCTGCGTGTTTTTTAAAAACCTCTTTTTCGAGGTTTTTAAAAAGCATGGAGCGTGCAGCCCCGTGCCGCTCCGTCGCCCGGCTCTAAAGTGGATCTGCAGGCGTGCGCAAGTGCGGGCCTGCAGATCTGCCAGGGGCGGGCTTCCGGCTGGCGAGCTTCTTCGGTTGGTGGAGAGCCTCCACCAACCGGAAGCTGCCATCTGGGACGCTGGAGGAGTGTGGAGCAGCGAGCTCGCGCTGCTCCGCGGGGCGACGGACTTACCCGGCTGCGGGTAAGCTCCGTTTTAGCGTGTTTTTCCCTGTTCCCCCCCCTCACATGTGAAAAGGGCCAAAGGCCCTTTTCACATGTGGGGGGGGAACGGTGTAGAGCGACCTCCCACGGAGGTCGTCTACACCGTAGAGTGGACTGGCGTGGACTACTTTTAGTAGCTTCACACCAGAATCCACTCAGGAGCGGCCGGAACTAGCCAGGCTGCGTGTTTTTTAAAAACTTCTTTTTAGAGGTTTTTAAAAAGCACGGAGCATGCAGCCCTGTGCCGCTCCGTCGCCCGTCTCTAAAGTGGATCTGCAGGCGCGCACAAGTGCGTGCCTGCAGATCTGCCGGCGGCGGGCTTCCGGCTGGCGAGCTTCTCCGGTTGGTGGAGAGCCTCCACCAACTGGAAGCTGCCATCTGCGACGCTGGAGGAGTGTGGAGCAGCGAGCTCGCGCTGCTCCATGCGGCGACAGACTTACCCGGCTGGAGGTAAGCTCCGTTTTTGGAGGTTTTTGCCCGTTCCCCCCCCCCCCGACATGTGAAAAGGGCCAAAGAGGTTTTTAAAAAACACGCAGCCTGGCTAGTTCCGGCCGCTCCTGAGTAGATTCTGGTGTGGAACTACGAAAAGTAGTCCACCCCAGTCCACTCTACGGTGTAGAAGACCTCCGTTAGAGGTCACTCTGCACCGTTTTAGAAGCCCAGTGTGGAAATGGCCTACCTCGTACTCATTCTAAGCCTTCATGTGGATAAAGTTGACTGAATAACTCACACTCATGCTTGGAAAACATAGACCATGAGACAATTTGTTCAGGCCAGTTTTGCACAACACTGGATAAAAGCACTTTTACTTTGGCTTAGTTGCCGTGGTTGATAATAGTCCAGGGGAAGGGGGAATCTTTGGTCACTGTCTATCTAGTTATAATGGATACCTTTCAGTTCTTACAGTCCCAGAATATGGACAGCAATCTTGGAGAAGTGAGGCCAATTATGCTTCTGCTTGATCTTTTTTAAATTAATTTTTATTGCTAGCGTAATTAACACTGATTACAGTTTGTCACTGATAACCTATTTACACTAATATACATACAAAAATCATTCCAGTGATTAATACAAAATAACCAGTGCTCAACCCACACCTAACAAATTAATTTTCCCAATAAGTATATTGCTGCTTTTATCTTGCCCTCCCTCTCATCCCCACCCACCCACCTGGGAACAAAGTCAATTTTTATTTAAAATCCCTTCCCTTTGACATGGAGAATCATATTAATTATATCTTTTATAATTTTGTACCTCTTCCTTTCTTTGTTTCTGCTTATTCCTTGCCCTTCCTGCCTGTAATGGTGAAAAATGGGTAAGTGGCGGTCAACACAGGAAGCAATACTTCCACCTCACACAAAATGGTTGGTCACGACAATTTTGTTTTGTTTTATTTAAAAAACTGTCTTTGGCCTCCAATCTGTTCTATTATTTTTAGTCAGCCTCTACAAGTCAGTTCTTGAGCAAGATGCATGTGGTGGCACCTCAAAACTTAGATCCAACAAGGATATCACTGAAACATCTCTGCCAGCCTACATATGCCATCATCTGATGGGATGCAGAAGTGATTCCCTTATCCCCATGTTCTCCACAATGTACAAGACCTCCCAGGGGCTTCTAAACACAGCTCTAGTCTCCCAATCACTGACTGGGTACAGGACTGCACTCAGCTGTTTTGGAGAAGTATCTGCAGCTAAACCCTGAGAGCATTTTACACAACCCAGCCATAAAAGCTTCAGAATCGACTCAGTCAAGTTGTGGAACTGTTCTTAAGTTCTGACATGGTGCAGTGGTTTGAGTGTTGGACTATGACCCTTAAGACTAGAGTTTGTTTCCCCACTCAGTCATGGAAACCCACTGGGTGACTGGTCCCAGTTTCAGCCGTGGGTTCCTTGTTTCAAGGTTTACTGGTCTGCTTCAGTGCTGGTTATGATGCACAAAGGGGATGTAGAGAAGAGACTTAGGCCATTTTTGCAGTACACTGCTATAGTGCTATCTTTCAACATCCTGTGGAATTTTGGGGTTTGTAGTTTACTGAATCCAAAAGGCTTTCTGGCTGAGAATTCCAAAGGCCCCTCCCTAAACTGCAAACCCCAGGATTCCACAGGATGGTGAAAGTGGAATAATAGTATTATCACAATGTAGTGCAGAAATGGCCAAAGTCTCAGGGTATTAAAGAGGATTTATCCCAACCAAAGCTGTTGAACCCTGAGTTCAAAATATTTGAAAATACTCTGTTCACCCATGCAATGCTCTTCATTCTGCCACCATCAGAGGAAGGTTTAGAGTGGAGATATGAAAGAGAGTCTTCTTAGTGGTCAGTCTCTGCATCTTGAACTCTCATTAGCAGGCAAGCATCTTTTGTTCAGGCAAGCTTTTGCCATTTAAGGACAATTTCTGTTGGAGGAGTTTTACCTAGTTGAGTGTTGGCCTTTCAAAACAAAATGTGAAAAATGTGGGTATCATTTAATTCTTTTCCCATTTTTATTTGAATGTTATTGGAACCACTTTGAATGCTTTTTTTTATTTGTTTGACAGAAGAAGTAGGATATACATGTAACGAAAAAGAAAGGGGAGATTTTCCTGTGGTTCCTGATACAGTCTGTAGGCTGTCTTCAAATAGGAGAAGGAATGTATATATAGAATAGAAGAAAAGCTTGCCAGATTCTGCATCTGACTAATTCTTCCATTTCCTCTACTTCTCCAGTCTATCAGTTCACCATAATCATTGAAATCGTGCTGCCATCTGATTTAAAAAAAATCCAGTCATAAGCTGAAATTGATACTAGTGGAAGGATAACAATTTGTTCCGGATATTATTCAATAGAAGCTGTTCTTGATCCTAATCTGTAGGATAAACTCCAATTTCTTTCTCACTCTCCAAAGGCCACTTCCACACTAGGCTGTTATAGCTAGACCCTCCCAAAAGTGCAAACCTCAGGATTCCAAAAGCGCTATAACAGTCTATTACGGAAATGGCCAAAGTCTCCATTGCTGAATTTGTGGGAATAGGATTTGTAATTTTCATGTTTTCAGTTACCTCCACAATTCACAGTGCTCTTCTTCTACACAAGCTTGTTTGAAAGAAGCATTCTGGATTACAATTGCAGAAGCATCATGGGAAAGATCCCACTTTCAGGGAAAAATCCCACTTTCGTATGAGTCATGACTTAATTGAAATTTATCCAAAGTGAGCTTGCTCAGATGTCATTCATTCTCTACTTTGGCAAGTTCTTTACCATTTTAAGAATTAGGGATTGTACAATATTGCATTTGGAGTCCAGAAGCCCTATGAGGAGTGGCTTAGGGAGCTGAGTATGTTTAGTTTGCAGAAGAGAAGGTTAAAAGGGGACATGATAGCCATATTTAAATATTTGAAGGGATGTCATGTCGAGGAGGGAGTGGACTTGTTTTCTGCTGCTCCAGAGACTAGGACAAGGAGCAATGGATTCAGCTGCCAGAAAGGAGATTCCACCTGAACCTCAAGAAGAACTTCCTGATGGTCAGAGCTGTCCGGCAGTGGAATCTGCCACCTCAGAGTGTGGTGGAAACTCCTTCTTTGGAGATTTTTAAGCAAAGGCTGGATGGCCATCTGCCGGGAACACTTTGATGTGTGTTCCTGCATAGCAGGGGGTGGGACTGGATGGCCCCTGTGGTCTCTTCCAGCTCTATGATTCTAAGTTTGGAGCTTGAAATTTTGCATTTAGGCAAGCCCAGTATAATGTAAGTAGCCAGCAGTTAAATAAAAAATAAGCACGGTATGATACTTTGAAAGTTGTTGTTTTTGTTGTTGTTGTTGTTGTGTGCCTTCAAGCAGTTTTTGACTCAGGCCCTTTCTGCAGCTTACCTGCTTCCAGCGCGGTTGCGCAGGGATCATGCGAGCAGCCTGTTCCGCGAGGCACTCACGTCTCTGCTGCTTCTGCTCTGCAGTAGCTGTCTGCTGGCCGGCAGGCAGCGTACGGGCTCTGCGTCTTCCTTCCGCAGCACAGCCAGATATTTTCCCAGGCTGCACTGGGGGAGGAAGCACGAGGGCTGCAGCTCTGGAACTCTGCACCGATGGTAAGTGTGTGTGGGGCCCCGGAGCGACGTGCAATTACACATCATTTTCAGCCAAAAGCTGAAAATGAAATATTGCAGAATCGGTGCCTGCTGGCCCTGTCATGTCGACCGGTCCTCACAATTGCGCAATGCTCTGGAGGCCCTTTTGCATGAGAAATGCCATGTGAAAAGGGCCTTTGTATCAATGGGGTTTCCTGGGAGCTTCACATCACCCACCGGGAATAAAATATGCAGTCAGACAACATAATGTGATGAATGACCAGTTTGTCCTTTATGTGGAAAGGGGGCCCTGAGGGACAAGATGCCTCTACCATGCCTCTCCCTCAATAATGGCTTGAACTATTTGGAATCTGAAAGCTGTTCCCATACACCAGAATGTGATGAAACGGAAAGATTTAGTTGTCCATTGGGAGGGGATTATATCTGCCAAGCAGCAAACAAATAGGTGTAGGGTGTTTGTGCTAAGTTGTTTTTAACTTTTTGAAAAATGGATCTGATAGAGTAACTTTAATAACTCAGGCCATTTCTGCCCTACAGTGTTATGGTGCTATTATTCCACTTTCAACATCCTCTGGAATTCTGGAGTTTGTAGTTTACTGAGGCCAAAGAGCTCTCTGGCTGAGAATCCTAAATGCCCCTCCCTAAACTGCAAACCCCGGGATTCCATAAGATGTTCAAAGTGGAATGATAGCACTATAACAGTGCAGTGCAAAAATGGCCACAGAGTCAGGCTGTAGAAGTAAGAAAATATCTGAAAACTTAAAGCTGCCTGGTGCCTGCCTGCTTCAATGCTTCAAAGAATAATTAGCTGCCTCTGTTATCAGATACTGAGAAGCCAGACAAATGGTCTTGAAGACAAATGGGGAATAACAGATAACAGACAATTTGCTGTACCCATGTAATTTGTATAATTCCCTCCACATACTGGTCCTCTGGGGGACATTTACTTCAACCAACCAGACTGGCAACGGTCGCCCAAAATACTTCTTCTTCAACCCCACCTAGACTGTGGAATGACCTGACAGAAGAGATTTGACAGCTGAATATGCTGTCCGAATTTAAAACAGCATTAAAAACCAGTCTCTTCCAGCAGGCCTAGATGGTTTAAAACCAGATGGTTTTAAATTGTGAATTTTAACTATGAATTTTAAATATGTATCGACTGTTTTCATAGGTGTTTGTATTATTTGCCCTTTTAAATTAATATCATGCATTTTAACTGTTGTTTTTTAACTGTTTTGTTTTTAACTGATCTTATATATTATGTGTTAATCTGTTGTTGTTCCCCATGAAGAGAGGTGGATAAGAAATCATCACCATCACCATCATCATCATCATCTCTCAAAGATCTGTCAGGAGATTCAGCTTAAGTGGCCAGATGCACTTCCGCTTGCCCTGCTCTGGGTGCAAATCATTACAAGGGGAAAAACTGAGGCCAGTCAGTTTGAATTTTTGTTTGGCAGGGCACGACCCACCAACCTGATGTTGACATATGGTCATCGATGTGAAGTGTTAAATGATCAGATAGTGAAAATGTTCTTGCTCTTTCTCTCTGGTGTCTTGTCTTCCCTCCCCAGGTACATGCAACACCGTCTCCCATTGTGGCTGGATAAAGTAGTCCCTCTATTCAAACCTGGAGACTGTGTGTGCTGTGCTGAGAATGTGGAGACACTCTCCACCTCAGGAAAGGTGAAAGTGTGCCCAAGAGATCATCCTAACAACATACACAATATTGAATGTGCAAAGAGTAAAACTGTGAATCCATTACACTAGAGTAAGGGCAGCACCAAAGATTTCACTGAGTGATGAGCAACAGAGTGCCACACTGGAAAGCAGCACACCTGGACACCAAGGGAAGCAGAGTGCCTCTCCAGAGGCTGGCACACAAAGGCAACACTGGACAACAGAACCAGTTGAAGGACTGAGGGTTTTGTTCAAAAGACAAACATAACGAGGAAGGGGTCCATGAAGGTGATTCTTTGTTTGATGAAAATAGTAGAGGGTAATGTTTTTCTGACTTCTCTACATCGGGCTGCTAAGTTGTTTAACCAGACAAACTGCTGGATATGCACCCAGACACCGCTCTATTTTAATGGAGGTATTCCCATGATATGAGTGCCACTGAATGCCACCTTAATGGAAGGCCCACTATGGTCTTCCACTGTTGAAAGTGGAGCTACTTGGGCTTCCTTAGGTAGTGTAGGTACAGGATACATACAGATTGCTAAACCATGGAAGGGGAATTTTTGCTGGACCTGTAATGGTACGGAGACTATTGTGGGAACTAGTCAATGTTCTATAGAGTTTAAAGTTAATGGAGCCTGGGTTGATGCCACTTGGAAGCCTAATTATGTGCCATCCGACATTTCTATAACAGGTTACTATAAACAATGGATGATGAGGCCAAGTTGTAATAAAAATTAGCCAGCATTGCTTGGTCACTATTTCATTTGTGAGACCAGAGCATTCCAGACTTTGCCTGATCATTGGTTTGGTACCTGTTATGTTAGTGCTCTGGTTCCAGCAGTCCACATTTCTAAAACTGCACCTGAAGGAAAGGTAAGAAATTTTCAATCCACAAGCAATCTATTAGATATAGGCATGTCATCCTTGCTTTTATCCCCAGAACACATCACTGCATTTTCCTTGTTTCATGTTAAAAGAATGGCTGGGTTTATGGAAAATGTTGCAAATACTACTACATTTGGTTTCTCAAAGATCAGTTCTGAACTGGGCCAATTAAAACAAATGACCTTTCAAAATTGAATAACTCTAGATTTTGTTTTGGCCTCAAAAGGAGGAGCATGTGCATTAATTGGCAAAGAATGTTGTATAAAGATCGATGACTGGTCACAACCTGTGGAAAATGCTGTCCACCTCTTCTGTGATTCTGATCACAAGTTGCATCAAGAACAAGAGGACAGTGGGAGCTGCACTCATTTCTCCTGGTTGACCAACTTGTTGCCAAATCTGGGATGGCTAAAACAAATTATTATATGACTGATCCTAATGGTGCTTATTGTAATATTAGTCTGTTTATTCATACAATGCATGCCTCTATATATCTCCGCTTGTAGAATGTGTATAGATAATTGCAAAGTGATGATTTTGAAACAAGGCGTGAGAGATGCTGAGAGATGTCAGGATGTTGGGCTCTTTGTGTCCCCAAGAGATCTAAAGAAATGTGGGACATGATTTGGGGAGACTCCACATCTAAAGTCTCAGAGGGGGGAACTGATAGAGAAGCCTGTATATTGGGACATATAGTCATGCTGTAAAAGTAAGAAAATAACTGAAATTTAAAGCTGCCTGCTGCCTGCTTCTTTTGATGCTTCAAAGGATAGTTCAATTGCTCTGTTCTCTGACACTGAGAAGCCAGACAAATGGCCTTGCAGACAAATGGGGAGTACCAGACAATTTGCTACTTAGAGGGAATGCAGCATATAGATAAAGCGCAGAACAAAGAGGGTGTCTTAAACTTTAGTAACTATAGCTCATTTAAATGATAAAAATTATGTGCAAGGAGGAGAATTTAGTATGTTGACCTCCTCTGCTTATTGCAGATGCTTGACTTGAAAAATATGCGGACATTTTGATGGTGATGCTTGATTTGAAAAATGTGCACGCTCCAGACACCTGATGCTTGCCTGACCTACATAATTGTAATGTAGCTTGTGAGATAGTTTTAGAAAGTTGCTGATCAACATATAGAAACGTATAAATGCCTGCTGATTGCTTTGTTTGAGGCACCCTCTTTGGAAAGCTATTTCTGGGTACCTTACTTGCTTGAGCTAATAAAAGACACTAGATCTCCCCCTCCCCGGTGTGTGGATTATTGGCTCTGTTCATGCAACAGGAGGAAAAATTCTGCTTGGGAGTAATAGGTCTGTGAAAAAAAAATCTTGGCAGAACTACAAGATATCTGTAAGTATAATAACCTCTCAGGAGGGGATTATACCTTCTACCCTTCAGACAAATACTTTCAGGGAGTTTTTTGCTAGATACTTTTTCCCATGTTGTAGGCATCAAAAATGTTTAATTTAATGTATGGAAAGCGATTCCAAAATGTGGAACTCTTACTTCCTTTCCTTTCCACCCTCCCCTTTTTGTGGACAATGTGAACAAAAATGGCACAAATAATAGAAATTTCTTCGTATCAGGGAGGTACAAGGTTTCAGAGAATAGGTGCAGGCCGTGGCGGACGGAGGGGGAGCGACGAGGGTGGTCCGCCCTGGGTGGCACTTTTTGGGGGGTGGCACTCTGGCAACCCCAAATCAAACAGACCCCCCCCCCATAATCTACCAACATTCCCCCCATCTGCCTTTCCCTTTTGGTACGTGCCGCGGCCTCCCCTCCCTCGCCACCAGCCCTCCCTCTTGCCTCACTTTCACAGCCTCTCACGACCCAGAAAGACCTCTCTGACCTTCTGCCTCTTAAAGTAGATTTGGGAGAAGGAAAGGGAGACTGAGAGAAGAGAGAGACGAGGAGCCATGACTTGCCATGCTTGTTTTTCGCCAGCCAAAATCACAGGCTGCATTCAATCCCCCCCCCCATTTTTTTTTAAATCCAAAAATAAGCGGGGCAGCTCAGGAGGGCAACTTTGAACCTGCCAGCCGAAGCGGCGAGGGCAAGAGTTTAGACGGGGAAAATCCAGGCTGAGCGCTGAAGTGGAAAGGAAGAAAAGCGCTTAAGGTGTACTCTTCCCAACTCTGCCCCCAGTTGGCCTAACTTTGCCTCCTCTCTTCGCTGCTCCTTCTTTTCTGTACACCTTTTTTTCATTTCCCCGTTCCCCTCTTCCTTTCCCCCTTTCCTCTCCTTTCCCCCTACCTTCCCCTGTCTCTGCTTCCTCTTCCTCTCCCTTCCCGCCCCCTTACTCCTTGCTTTCCCTCTTGCGCCCTTCTCCACCAAAATCCCTCCCTCTTTATTTTCGTTTTCCTTTTCCCTTTTTCTTCGTTGTTCACTCCTTCATTTCTTATATCCTCCTTCCTCTTTCCTCCCCTCTTTCTCCATACTTTTCCTTTGCGTCGTCTCTCTTTTCCCTTCTTCCTGCTTTTCTTCTCTCCCTTTCAGATCCAGACCCAACCATCCTAGCACCAAAGGGAAGAACTAGGCAGGAAAGTCACAAGGAAGGAAGGAAAAGGAAGGAAAGGCTTTAAAAACCTCAATTCTTGAGGTGTCAGAGAACAAGCCATTCCAGGTGGGAAGGAAACTGCAAGAATGGTTGATGATCTACGCACAAACAGGATTTTCAGATTTTGGAAATGTGAAGGAATGGGGTAGAATGAGCGGGCCTGGTAGTGGTGGAGTGATGGAAATTAGCATCCAGAGAAGTTGCAGAGTGGAAGGAGAGGGAGTTAGTAAATTGGGAGGCCAGGTGTCATCCTTTCATTTTTAAAGCCACCTGAATTGTATTGAGGGGGTGGCAAACTCAGGGACCCCCCCCCAGCGGTAAAAGCTCTTGCTATGCCACTGGGTGCAGGGACTAAGAAACTGTAATGTTTGAAATCCAGTTTAAGGCTTCTTTTGAAATAGTGAACGTTAGGACAAAAGAAGCACTGTCAAATTTCTGTTGCATAGAACACACACACACACACAGAGAATTTATCTTTCCTAGGGAAGGGAAAATTGAACCACTGCTTAATGAATAAATTCTACATACATGAATAAAACAAAACACAGCAAAGTTAAAGGTCTGATTAATAAAAGTAAGGTGTTTTTCACTGCAGGAATTCTTGCATCAAAAAAGAAGAGAAGAATAAACAAAAGACAGAACTTTTAGCCACACCATGCCATGCTGACTCATCCCATGCAACCCAACACTGATTTGAATGCACTTCTGACCACTATAGAGCAGCACAGTGAACTGAGAGGAAAGTGAAAGCCCCTGGGTATTTTAATTAAATCATACCCATCCTCAAAGGCAGGCTGTTGGAGTTCATCTGGTAAAACATCCCATGGATTCAAAGGTGGACCTGTCACTCATTCAACTCACCTCTCTCTCTCTCTCTCTCTCTCTCTCTCTCTCTCTCTCTCTCTCTCTCTCCCTCCCCGCTGTCTTACTCCCCTCTCTTTCACACACAACTCCGCTTTGGGTGTTTTCCATAGGAAAGTCTGCCTGTCTACCTTTCTGAAAATGAAGGCCCCACAACATTTTAGCTGAATCAGGGTTCAACTCTGTTAGCCTCTGGATGGATTCTCATCAGTATGAATACAACAACATTCTTTTTGTGTTGCTATTGATAAACAATTGGAAGTCATCCAGAGATCTACCAGTACAGTAAATCTCAACCTATTTTCAGTCTGCTTCCAGCATATCCTGAAAGATGGTGACTGACTAAAGACCATCCAGTGAGCTTAGTACCTCAGCCCAGCTTTCCGTGGTCCAAGCCAAACATTCTTGCCCATGTGCCTTGCTAGCAATGTTGGCTTTCTCTTCAGATAATCATGTAGCATGTGGAATAGTCACTTGCAATTTAAATATTGAGGAGGATTCCAATTGCCTTTCTCCAGAGAGAGAACCTAATTTGGAGAAACTGCCTTTTTAAAGTATTTAGTCATTGGAAAATGCTATTTTATACTCGAGATATATTTAGTATATGAACATAGTAAAACAAGGTATGGAACATATAGACATTGCCATACTTGGGCTGAGCAAGCTAAAGTGGACAGGTAGGGGACATTTTGAATCAAATAATTACACAGTGTTTTATTCAGGAAATAAAAATCTAAGAAGAAATGGGATAGTATTAATAGTGAGGAGAGATGTAGAGAAAGATATAACGCGACATCTGACTGAATTATATCACTAAGACTTCCGAGAAGACCTACCAATATAACCATAATCCAAGTTTATGCTCCAACTACAGAGGCAGAAGAAGAAATTGAAAGATTCTATTCTGGAGTCCAGGAGGAAATTGACCACATGCAAAAACAGAACTCTTTGTTAATCATAAGTGGTTGGAATGCAAAAGTAGCTGGATAGCAGTACATGTGAAAGGGATCTAGGAGTCTTAATAGACAACAAACTGAACATGAGTCAGCAGTGTGATGCGGCAGCCATGAAAGCCAATGCAATTCTCGGCTGCATCAATAGGAGTATGGTGTCTAGATCGAGGGAGGTACTGGTACCACTCTACTCTGCTTTGGTTAGACCTCATCTTGAATACTGTGTCCAATTCTGGGCACCCCAATACAAGAAGGACATGGTCAGGCTGGAACAGGTCCAGAGGAGGGCGACCAAAATGGTAAGAGGCCTGGAAGCCATGCCCTATGAGGATAGACTTAGAGAGCTGGGTATGTTTAGTCTGCAGAAGAGAAGGTTAAGAGGGGACATGATAGCCATGTTTAAATATTTGAAGGGATGCCATGTAGAGGAAGGAGAGGGCTTGTTTTCTGCCGCTCCAGAGACCAGAACAAGGAGCAATGGATTCAAGCTGCAGGAAAGGAGATTCCACCTGAACCTCAGGAAGAACTTCCTGACAGTCAGGGCTGTCCGGCAGTGGAATATGCTGCCTCGGAGTGTGGTGGAGTCTCCTTCTTTGGAGGTTTTAAGCAGAGGCTGGATGGCCATCTGTGGGGAGTGCTTTGAGGGTGTTCCTGCATGGCAGGGAGTTGGACTGGATGACCCGTGTGGTCTCTTCCAACTCTACATTTCTATGATTCTATGAAAACAGCAGAATCAAAGATTGTAGGAAAATTTTGCCTAGATCAAGGAATAAAGCTAGAGACCAACTGATTAAATTTTTGCAAGGCTAACAGTTTGCTCATCACAAGCACATTATTCAAGCAAGGCATCATATGATGGCCAATATAGAAATCAGATAGACTGCATAATGAGAAGCAGAAGATGGAAGATGGAAAAGGAGTCAAGCATAGACAAGAAGCAAAAGTAACGAGGTGAAAGAAATAGGATCAGAACCCTGAAAACAAGTGTTCAGCAACTTGTAAGCAGGGGTAATGAGAGATGCTATAATAATCATTGCAGGGAAATTCAAGATAAGAACCAAAAAGAAAGAACAAGAGTCCTGTTCCACGAGATCTGAGAAATCAAAGGGAAATTTGAACCAAGGCCATTTCCGCACTAGACTGTTATAGCGCTATTATTCCACTTTCAACATCCTATGGAATCCTGGGGTTTGCAGTTTAGGGAGGGGCCTCAAAGTGGAATAATAGCGCTATAACAGTCAAGTGCAGAAATGACCCAAGAGCGGAAATGCTAGATGACCAGCACAGGAACACATTAATGACCAAGTACAAATAAAAAAGTGATAGAAACAATTCCCTGAAGAACTGTATGAAAGACATGAAAGGACGACAGATTCATTCAAGGAAGAACCATTGGAAGAAGAATCTACAGTGTTAGAAAATGAAGTGGAAGCTGCACTCAGGACACTTAGGAGAAATAAATCACCAGGAACAGGCAGCATACCAATAGAGCTGCTTCAAGTTACTGAGACAGAATCTACTCTGGTTCTAACTAAAATCTGCCAACAGATATGGAAAACAGAATAATGGCCCACAGATTGGAAACATTTCCAGTCCCCAAGAAAGGAGACACCAGGGTTTGCACTAATCACAGGGGCATTGCATTGATCGCCCATGTAAGCAAAGCCAAAATTCTACAACAAAAACTTTTACCATATATGGAGTGAGAAATGCCAGCTGTCCAAGCTACATTCAGGAAACAAAGATGCATTTAGGGATCAGATTGCAAACATACACTGGATAGTGGAGTACACAAAGGAATCAGCCTGCATTTATAGATTATAGACTTTGATTGTACAGATCACGATGTGCCACAACATTCCATTTCAACATCAACAATGTAAGATAGCTGAAACAGACCCTGAAACACTTTGAGCACGTTATCTCATCAGCAGCGATTATTCACTTAGGTGGGCTATTGTGGGTTCTCATCTCATGTCTTTCTCTTGATTGAAGCAATGCCACCCAAGAAGATTCAAAAGATGCAGCAGCAACCATGGCCAAGCAGGCACGGGCAGATCTCACGCCAGCATGAAGATGGAAGAAGGGCACCACCAATACAGAGACCTCACAGCCCGCAAGCTCCTAAGTGAGATCCAATGCATTTTGGTGCTAGAAGCCTTATCCTAGACACTGGAGAAGTTGATGGAGAAAGTGGAGCAGCTAGAGTCCCAGGCAGCATCAGCAGTTAGTCTGTCAGGTGCAACTCTTCATGACAGTGAAACGATGGTAGACCATCAACAACCAGGGCAGAAAGTGTGGGGGCAGCCCAGGCCACACTTACATTTCAGCAGCAGCAGTAGCATTACTGCAGACTCAGAGGAGGAACCAGCATGCACGGAATGTACAAGTAAGCAGAAGAAAGCAGAAAGGACCTAGGAGGTGCAGGAGTTCTAGCCCCAGGAAGGACTCAGACAGCGTTGGATCAATGGGTGCGTCTTTGGAAGATGAATGTCAGGAAAGAAGTAATAACTGAAGGGCTACCACACGTCCCAGGTCTCTCAACTTGGTCACTTAGAAGGACAGAAAAAGGGGGACCGGTCTGCCAAGGGTCCCAGGAGGTTGTGGGACAGGGAGGAGGAGGTAAAGGTGGTAGCATCATGTCCCACGTTCGATGATCACAAGAATCATCAGAGCATCCGCTTGGCCCAAAAGATCTGGGAAAGAATATCGAATGGTTACTACGTCAGTGTGTTCTTGCTTCTTAATCAGAAAGGCAAAAAGGGGCACATGCCCAAGTCAGGCAAAATGGAAAATTAGGGAAAGGAGAAACAGTGGAACATTCATTTAATAAGTGGTTGGGTGGGTACCGAGTGTTCATGGGCATGGTGCAGTCGGTCAACCCAGAATGAGGCTGGCATCTCTCTAACTGCATAGGGGATTCCTTAATGCATGTGCCTTGGCAGGGAATGAGGCCACGGTTCGATTCTCTATTCAGTCATGGAAACCCACTGGGAGACCTTGGGCGTGTCACACAGTCTCAGCCCTGGAAAGCCCCATGATAGACTCACCTTAGGGTTGCCATAAATTGGAAATGAGTTGAAGGCACGCAGGAACATGTTATGACCTATAAGTTCTGAACAATTTAGTTTCTGTCTGTCTCCCCATATGACTCTGAACAAAATTTGATATATTCAGGAAAAATATTTCTCTTGGTCTCATCATCATCACTGGGTCATTTGAGGCACAGGAGAGGGCTTTTTTCAGTGGCTGCTTCTAGTCTGTGGAACTCTCTCCCTCAAGAGGTTAGGCTGGTCTCCTCTCCACTCTCCTTTCACCAGCAGGCAAAGACGTTTTCAAATCAGGCAGGCTTTTGGCTGTTAATGGCTTGTTGCCGAAAGGTTTGTACCTTTTCTCATCGGTTATGTTTTAATTGCTTTAAAATAGGGATGGGCCGAATCCAGAATTTTCTGAATCCGAAGCCGAATCCCTGGAAAGTTCTGGGAATCCACGAATCTCAAAGCTTTCGAATCCTTTTTTTAAAAAGAGTTTAAAAAGCAAGGGAAAGAAAGATAATCTTGGGCAAGACACACTCTCTCAGCCTTAGCAAAAGCCTCGGCAAAGGCAAACCTCCCTGTGAAGAAATCTGGCCAATACAATTGTCAATTTTGCCTCAGGATCTCCCCAGATTGAAAATGACATGAAGGCCCTTTCTACACAGGCAGGAAAATGTGGATTAATCCCACATTTTCCTGCCTGTGTAAACAGGGCCACATACTACAGTAGAGAGATAATCCAGTCAAAACTGGCTTTTCTTTGCATAGCTACTTCTGGCGTCCTGGGATTTGTAGTTTGATGATCCACCAGTACACTTTGGCAGAGAAGGCTGTGACATCTTGTAAAACTCCAAATCCCAGAATTGTGTCTGAAAGAGGTTTGCAAGGGAGCTATGCAAAGGAATGTTTCAGCTATCCTTGAAATCTTAAGCCTGGAGCTTCCAGTCAAGTACTGAACTTAAATATTAAATGTTCAATTTAAATATCTTAGAATACAAGCCCAGATGTAATTTTTGAAATTGTTAGCAAAGGCCATTATTACTCCAAGGGAAAACCTCACCTACTTACTATCTTCCCTTGTATGTCTGGTGTCCCAGGTTTTCAGGCGTCCCGGTCTCCCTGGTTTTCAGGTGTCCCGGTCTCCAACAATCTATTTAGTTTGCAGATTCGAACAATTCGGTTTGCCTGTTTTGGCACAGAGATTCGGATTTGGGAATCTCGAATCCTTACCCAGGATTCGAGAATTCAGTTGTCCCATCCCTACTTTAAAACATATATATGAAAGTTTATTTGTGTTTTTTTGTTCACTTGTTACTAGTATGATTGATATTAGTTGCATTTTGTTTTAACCTACATTGCAATCCACCTTAGGTCCCACAGAGAAAAAGAGAAGAAAAACAAACAAACAGTGTTCTTCCTTCTAGCTTATTATATATGTTAATTAATAGCCACTGTCTTGTTTTCTGGAACATAAAATCTATGTGTCTTAAGATCCTTCTCTAAGTCTCTATTCCAAGTGCCTTCCTTATTAAATTGAGGCTGTGAAAGCACAAGGAAAAGGCCTTTTTTGGTGATCATGCAACAATTTGGAATACTTTCTTTCCTTAATGTCTAGAACCTGCTTTTCAGTGCAAGATTAAGGATCTTTCATTTCCCCAGACATTTAAACATGTAGTCCCTCATTCTACCTTTACAAAAAAATTACTGCCTTTTATTGTGGTTTTCTGAAATTTTTTATTGTACTGCATTAGGTTTTAAATATTTTATTACCTGCTTTGCTGTGCACCACTGCAGAATTGGGTTTGAGGAGCAGTGGTATAGAGAGATTTCAGACATAAAAAACAAACAAACTAACAATTTACTGAGCCCAGTGTTTTATAGGACTGTTGGCACTGGATGAAGGAGAGTTAAGCATAGGTTGCCTACCCTTGAAAAGGCAATTGTTTGTCATAAATCACCCCAGATGACGAGGAGGGGGCCTACCCCACATAGATCAGTCATGTCCAGGCGTGTCTGCAAGCAGATTCATTCAGGCGTAGATTCAGGCAAATGATAAGGTGAACATCCTGTCAGCAGCACAACATGGAATGTACCTCTAAAACTGTGGCATCTTGAAACTGTATGAGCTAAAGGTTCAAAGGGATGTGACATCATATAGCAGGGTAATTCTTGGCCCATTTCTCTGTATGAAGATCTGGTTCACAGGGGCACACTAAGCCTGAAAAAAGGAGCCAGCATATCACAGGGCTTGAGCAGGGAAAGGTGGCAGGAAAGATACTGAAGGCCCTGAGAGCAGATTTGGGTGCCAAGTGAAATTTTTTCGGGCCCCCAGCTAGGGTTGCCAGGTTTTTCAAACAGCAATATCAGATTGCCCTCTCTTTTGCCAGGCTAACTCAGAACTGACCAATACAAATGAGGCAGGCTTATTTAACTTATCTGACATGAGAGGAGGGACTTTCATAAGAGTTCCTGGCTCCTACAAAATGGGAAACTAGAGATCTCATGGAAACCCAGAACTGTCATGACCTTCTCTCGAAAGACTTGAGGTGAGCTTTATATAGACGTTCCTCATGTGTTGCTTGCCTCAGTCACTTGGGCCTGTGGAGCTGACAGCAGGAAGTGAGGACACCGGCTGCACTAACAACTGTCAGACCACTTGCAGCATTTAGTATGGATGTTCAGGCCATTTTGCTGCATACTTTGTGGTCAGTCTGTTGTGAGTGCAGCTGGTGCGCACCAATCCTGCTCTTACTAGATCAAAAAATATGGGATTTGGGGCTCCTTTGCCCCAAAGACAAAAACAGTTGCAACATAGGTGGGTCCTTTCACACCCCCAGGTTCTGAGATATTTGTACTGCCTTCTTCCTCATTTCACCCTGTTCCCACCACAGTCCTGCTTGGAATTTCCTCCCCCTGCCTCTTTCTATATCAGCTATTCACAATTAGATGGCCTTTTTTTTAAAAAAAGTAACAGGTTCAGGGCCTGGATGGGAGACTGCCCAGGACACTTAAGTATACTGCTCTGAGTATCAGGATGGAAGAAAGTCAGGATATAATTCTTCAAAATAAATGACTATATTTCTGAAATCTGCTGGGGCATTATGCTAGTTCTCAGCCTAAATAACAGACATTTCACTTAACAAACCCTCTGACAAAGAAGCTCCTTTTTACAAAGTCTTTTTACATCTGCCCAGCCCCCTTTTCTTCCTTGTCCTCTGTCTAGCTGGAAGGTTTTTAAGCAGCATTGGTATGGAAGGATGATGAAGGGGCTAGAGAAATACTGACTACAGCAGTGTGCCCTCAGTAAACACTAAAACAGAGTTATAACTGCAGAAGAAATGGGATTCTCCTCTAGCCAATCCTGTTGTAGCTGTGTATGCTTGTGAACAACATGCAAAGTAAACAGCAGCTTCCTCCAGAATCCTTTACTAAGCATGCATGAACAGCAAAGCAGAGAGAAAAAGGGGAAAGCCCCCACCGTGTGTTAAAAGGTATAAATCCAGCCAATGTAAAAAAATAAAAATGGAGGCAGATAAAAGAAAAAAATGACCTTGGATACATTTTGGACAATGTTTCGTAGTAGTTTCTAGAACACGGGAAATGTTTTTATTTACTTGTTCAAGTCTTATCTGACCTGGTTGTTTCATTTCACAGATACATCTTGTTAGTTTTGGGTAACAGTGAAACATGTTGAAGTGCTCTTCTTTTTTGTGATGTAGAAGACTATCCCTATATTTATATACATACATTTTTTTTTGCATGGGTGTGGTGGCTCTGGTATCTGTTAAAGGAATAATGCCCATATCAATGTAAGCATATATGTATGTTGTTCATTATCCTATTATTTACTACATAGAGATAGAGCTAAATCCCACACAAGCTCTACTTGGTACCTAATACTATTGAAATGAATGCAATTCCAGTCTCATCAGTAGAACTGATGTCAGCTTAGGTAGGAAAACCATATTCATTCTGGTTACCCTTTTCATCTGACTGTTTCATTTCTTAGCAATGATATTGATCCATACTCTGGAATCATACGGATGCACATTTTGAAAACTAAAAGTCTAACTTTCTTTCAGAACCTGGAAGTGTCCAGCCCTTAGACTAGTGGAGGAAGATTTCAGTTTAAACAGTCATTTCTGGAATGGCTGCATAGCTGCTCATGCTATATGGGTTCAAGTAGTACAGTCCTACAGATTTGCAGGAATCACACAGGATACCAAAGTAATTCTCCCATGACATGGACGTTAGCCAAGTTTTGTTGCATAGATTGTCCTGAAGATTACTGTCCCTTGAATCACCTTTTTTCAAAGAGGTAGGCAAGGCTGAGGTAGCTCTGTTGGCACATTCATTCTAGAACCCCTGATCAAGCCTGGCTCCTTTTGACACTACACAATTATCACACTATGATTCCACTTTAATTGCCATGGTTCCATCCTCCAGAATCCTGGGATTGGCAGTGTAGGGGGAGGGCCATTCAGAATCCTCAGTCAGGGAGCTCCCCTGGTGCCTCTGACCAAACTACAAAGCCCAGCATTCCAGAGGATGCAGTTATGACAATAAAAGTGGAATCATAATGCTATAATTTTGTCGTGTGAAAGGGCTGCTTGTCCTGAGGAACATGCTGAACAAGCTTGCGCTGACAAATTATGTACCGTGTGTTTAGATTCCTGTTTTTCACTTTAGATAAGGGGTGTTTTATTTAAACTTGCCTAAATATAACATTTGAAATGTTTAATTTTAACAAGATGGAATTTGTGGTAAAGTATAATTTAATTCCTCACTGGTACAGTGGCACTGTTTCTTGAGATTGCCCTCTAGTATTTTTCTCCTGCCTCATGCGATGTGAACAGCCATTGTTCTTTTCTCTGGAAGACAGGCAGAATCTACACCAGCTGTGCAGCTCCCCTCAGCCCTACCCTACATAGTTCATGGTGAAGGAAACTGGCAATTGCCATCGAACAACATTCTTCACTTACACCAGAGGCATATTTGGGGATTTCTCAGGCTTGTAAATGTGAATTATGCTGCAGTAATGCAACATATCTCCCTTGTCAGAAATACTGCCAGCACTAGTATGAAAGCATTTCATTCAGACTATGGTCCTTTCTGCACCTTACCTTTTTGCGGTGCTGGGGTGCGGGGATTGCGCGAGTAGCCTCTTGCAAGAGGCTCTCGCATCCCCGCTGCTTTGCCTTCACAGCCGCTGCCTCCTGGCGAGCAGGCAGTGTGAGAGCTCCTCCTCTTCCTTCTGCAGCACAGCCTGCGATTTTCCCAGGCTGTGCTGAGGCAGGAAGCGGGAGCGCCGCAGCTCCGGAGGCTCCGCAGGCATGGTAAGCGCTAGAAGCCGAAAATGAAATAGTGCGCGATCGGTGCCTGCCAGCCCCGGCAGCATCGCACAATTGCGAGGACATCATATGGACGGCTCCTCGCAATTGCGCGACGCTCCAGAGGTCCTTTCGCAGGGTGAATGCCGTGCGAAAAGGGCCTATGTTGCTGTTCCTGTAACTTAAGACAGAGATCGATAACTTGCTTTGAGAAGTGGAGTGTTTGGAGAATTTTAGAGTGTAAGCTCCTTGGGGCAAAGGTCTGTTATCTTGTACTTTGTAAAGCATCATGGACACTAGTGGTACAACACCAGCACACCACAAGAACAAAAGACGAATGTTACTGTATTTCTAAATTGTAGTTTCTTTTTCAACAGTATATAATAATATTGTGAATAAACATTTTAATGTCTGAATTTTAAAACAAACAAACAAACAAACAAACTGATTTGCCTGTTACTTGCCTTTGGGGTGGAGATGTTAGAGAAACAAAGTTCTAATTGCACTTGTACACATACATACCCACCTATACACAGCTACATTTCAGGAGGAGAGGGCAGCAATCCAACAAGTGCTGTCTTTTCATGCTCAAGCACTTACCCTTGGGAGTGCAAGAGGGGTGTGTGTGTGTACATTGTGAATTATAGCTAGGAGCAGACAATATCAGGATCCTTATTCTACACAGGTCTGTTGTGTGCCTTCAAATCATTTCCAGCTTATGGAGACCCTAAGATGACCCTATCACAGGGTTTTCTTGGCAAGATTTGTCTAGAGGAGGCTAACCTTTGCTTTCTCTGAGGCTGAGAGAGTGTGATTTGCCCAAGCAGGGATTCAAACCCTGTCTCCAGAATCATAGTCCAACACTCAAACCACTACACCCACTGGAATATATATTCCACATATATCGTGTCTGATATAGCCTGCCCTCCCTTTTTAACAACATCAACTAGCATTTTTTACCATAAGGAAATATATATTTACTACAAGTTGATTGAGAGGTGTTCTCTTTTAATACTGTTTCTTCTCACAGCCAGTTCGGAAAACTCTGGTTTTCTTAGATCCCTACCCTGCGATTCTTTTCTTTTTTTTCCAAGTTCTAACACTTTTCAAAAGAGTTTTCTTACCTTTCAAGCACCAGTTTCCTGATTGATTTATTTTTAGGTTTGGAGTGGAGAAAACCCCCCTGAAGATTATGGGAGGGGTGTCTCAAAATCAATAGTCCTGAAGGCTAACTAGATATGAAGCTAGGGGCAGTCATTAACTCTACTCCCAGTCTCAGTGATGCTTTGGGTTGCTCAGCAATGCTATGAAATGTATAAGAGAGAATTGCAAGTTACGTTTCCAATTCTAATTTGCTGTGCCTGAAGCTACTGCATCCCGAGCCTAATACAGTAGCTTGTTAATGTCTGTGGAGACATCCAGAGGAGAACTCAGGAACAAGAGACAGCATAAGAACTTAAGGAGGGCTGTGCTTCCTCCTACCAAAGGCCTATCTAGGCAGCATTCTCTGTACCCAATGGTCAGTTGCTAGCTTTGGAAGATCCGCCACTAGCATACAACTATACCTTCTGTCTCTGACTGAACCTTATGATCTGTTCAGATTCTTAGTCAAAGCTGACTGCTTCCAAATTTTACTAGAGTCACTATTGGATGACATGAGTTCAGGAGTGGTAAGGGTATTAGTCTACAAGAAGTTAACAAAGTTAACAAAACCTCTGGCAATGAATCTCCTTTTAAAAAAGTCTTTTTACATTGGCAGATTGTAATCCATGGAAAAGTGCAAATAATGAGTTGGATCACATCTTGGTTAAGCCTGGAAGAAATTCACTGAAATCCGTGGGACTCAAGTTATGGATTTACTCTTAATGTGACTAAGTATGGATCCAATCCAATGTCAGGTTTGGAATTTAGAGGAAAGAGCACTATTAATAAGTAGGCTTCTCATTGTGATAAGCCAGACTAATGAAATTCTGAAAGCTGCACCTGAGCTGGATTGAGCATGGCAAACAATTTGGGGAAAACTGCTTCCCTTCTTTTGTGTTTCAGGGACTGATGAAAATTTCACTGTTGGACGAGTGCAATATTCAATGCCATTCTCTTTGTTCCTTGGTGATGGCCACCATGATTGACTCCCAATAATACCTCAAAATAGCACTACAATAGCACTACATAGGAGGCAGGCAAATCACGCTTCCAGCAGGATAGCAGCATCTTAGGCTGGTACTTTTCACATGATGTCATTCCTCTTGTATTTTTCTCCAGTGGGAGATTGTTTGGAAAGCATTTATTTTACAAAGGAGGTCATTAACGGATTAAATGTTGGCCCAGTTCGGATGTAGTGGTAAGTCATGGTTTGTTGATACAAGAATGAGGACATGCACTGGGAGCCACTGGCGTATCTGGGGGGGTGCAGCAGGGGCAGTGCGCCCCGAGCAGCACTTTTTGGGAAGCATTGCCACTCGGGGCCCCTCCCGAGAACTCTCTCTCTTTGCCTCACCTGGGCACCATCCCATCTAAACCCACCTGGGACCAGGAACTGAAACCGCCCACCTGGCTGACTGCCCGGCCACCTGCGGCTCAGTGGACCAGCTCCACCCACCAGACCAAGTGGAAGGAAAACTGTGTGGCTCAGAGCAGGTGAGAGGGCAGGGGCGAAGGGGCAGGGGGCCTGCGCCCGTCCGGCGGTAGCCAGCCTTTTCCTGCTCAGTGATGGCTCCCTTGGACAGGGAGACAGGGGACAAGGGACAAGAGGAGCAGCAGCAGTGGCAATGGGGCAGCCTCATTGGCCCCCGTGAAGCGCATGGCGGGCAGCCAATGTGGGCTAGGACGCCCAGCAGGGGGCTGGTCAGCACTGACACACAGACTCCAGTGGCTGCGCCAGCTTCCTCTTCAATGGCGGCAGCAGTGATGGCGGGGGGGGCTTCCTGGGGGGCCCAACCACTCCTGGCCGCTGCCTCTAGCCACGGCAGTTGGAGGCCCCTCAGTCACCCTCCGGGGAAGAAGTGCACGGGACCGCTGCCTTCTTCTCTTCCCCCCTTGTCCCATTTTCCTCTGATGTGCTGCCCCCGTGCCTGGGTCAGGGGGAGACCCCTGAGGGTTGTCATTGTTGCAGAGGGGGAGAAAGAGGAAGGCACTAGACCCTATTTCCATCCATCCACCCTCCATCGGTGGGTCCATCCGTTTTAGTGACCCCCTCGACCCTGCTCTTCCTTGCCCCCTCCCTCGGGGACTGTGACCCTTCTTTGAGTCCGGCCCCAAAGGAGTGCAGGAGGGATGGGGGTGTGAGGGAAAGACCCTTTTAGGGGGGGCCTCTCTTTAAGACAGTGGGGCAGCCCCGGAAACTACGGGGGGCAGGAAGAAAGAAGAGAAGGTGCTAAGTGCCATCCAGAGGAGGCTTTTTCCCAGCATAGCTAAAGGGGCAGGGGCGGTTCACCCTGGGCGGCAAAAGCTCTACCTACGCAACTGCTGGGAGCCCTAAGTTCTCCTCTTTTCGCCTTCCTTGCTCCACTTACATGCAAGGAAAACACATTAAAGCATCCAGCTGGATTTGGGAGGGAAAAAAACCATCTCCTATTTCATCTGATTACTATGATTTGTTGTCATGTCTGAATGGAGTAAAAACAAGATAGTTCCTTTAAACTACAACACATTGCTGAGTTTCTCGTTATTTAGCAGCTGAGATTCTTGAGGCACATGTTCAGTTGTTTACTGTTACAATGGCACGAATGGCATTTATCTACTTTGGGTTCCACAGGCAGATTTGAAAGTATCTGAATGTAGGCCAGTGTTTCGTTTTAAGTGTGACTTTGCAATACTTTATGTGGGACATGTCTCATGTTTATATTCTGTTGCTGCTATGCTAAAGCTGTCAGGCACTGTAGAACTACTTCTCAAATGGAAAGGGGTTGAATGTGGTCAGGACGTGAGGAATATTGTTTGCTTTTAAGATACAATTGTATTTGCTTATTTAATCAATATAATAAAAAGTACATTCCGGGGACCTCTACATTCTCTGAATGGAGACACATTCAGAATTTTGAAGAAGTATCATGGGAATCATCATCAAAAGTCTACCGCGCAGCTGATCACAAAACACTACAGAAAAGGGAAATGGTAAGGCTAAGGGACAGCTTGCCCCAAATCCTGAGAACAGATTAGCAGGCTGTAAAACAATGTACTTGACCTCTCCTACATGTCATCTTCTTTCCTAAGAATACTTCTGGGCCAACAGAGGTGGTGGTGCAGACCTAATGCTTTACAGACACTCAAGCTATTTAAAAGAATAAGCTATTTAAGAAAAATAAATAAGAAGGGGCTAGGGACCACTGGAGGTGCTGTGCCATCACATTCAGAGGTACCATTCTGAGAATGTTTGCCATAAGGGATCACATTTACCACTCTTGGAATGAGTTATTGTCAATCATACATACACTTGAACACAAGGACAATCCTTAGAGTAAGTATCTGATTGTAGTAAGAAAACAAGAGAACAATTGTAGAACATCTACCAGCCTTTACATCAGCAGTGGTTTTCACCTGATCTCTATGATACTCTCTAAATTTCCTGATTTGGCAAGGACAGCCCTGATTAATCTTCTGTCACCCCAGCTTTTCAGCTGCTTTTAAAATTTTTCAGGGATTCCCACAGTATACTGTTATGGTGTTATTTTCCACTTCCAACCTCCTATGGAATCCTGGGGTTTGCAGTTTAGGGAGAGGCCTTTAGAACTCTCAGCCAGAAAGCTCTTTGGCTTCAGTAAACGACAAACTCTAGAGTTCCACAGGATGTTGAAAGTGGAATAATAGCACTATGACAGTGTAGCATGGAAAGGCCCTAAGACAGTGTTGTGAGGTCCTTGGACCTTTCTGCACTACACTGTTATAGTGCAAAATAGCATTATACTGAGGCCAAAGAGCTCTCTCTCTGGCTGAGAATTCTAAATGCCCCTCCCTAACCTGCAAACCACAGGATTCCATAGGATGTCGAAAGTGCTATAACTTTCAATAACAGTGCTATTATTCCACTTTCCCAGTTTCCCTCTCTTCCCCTCACTTTCCTCCTTTGTCACCAGCTTGGTTCTAACTGATTTCAAAGTACAAAAGTTGTTTGAAGTCAGCTAACTCAGCAGGGGGGAGAGGAGAAGGCAGAATCTTGCATTTCCTCATAGACTCAAGCAAAAGCAAATCGCTGCAGCATCACTTAGCTTCCTCATTAATAACTTTTGCCATTGTGATCACACTCTGAGGCTACCCACTACTGTGGTTCCACTGGTAAATATTAAGGGCGGATTCTACTCACCCCCTACTCTACCTTTGGTGTCCATGGAGGCTAAAATCTGAAGTGAAGGAATAGTGTAGCTTCTTAACACTTTCACCCACTTGGAGTCACCCTCCCTAGCTATCTCTGTAATGCTGAGAAAAAGAAAAGACCTCCCCATTCTAAAAGAAATTTGGGAAAGCACACCTTGTGATGCCTGAAAGGATTTTTTTAAAAAGTGTGAAACTGTTGTCCTTTTGTGCTCAACCTTCACTTCAGAGTGCATCTGGAGCAGCTGCAATACATAAAAAAGAAGAAGAAGAAGAACAGGAACATTTCAGAACAGAAAACAAAAGAAACATTCATGTCTAAAAAAAAAAAAAGGATCTCAGAACTGTATGTGATATGAAGCTAGCCTTTAAATGCACCACAGAATCAAGATATTGACCAGGAATTTAGTCATTTCTTCAAAACAGTATGGGCAAGCCACTGAAACTGGGCTTGCCAGCAGGACAGGATATTTCATGAGGTGGCAAGGTGACAAGATAGGGCAAGTTTGGGAAATAGAAAAACTGACTCATTATGCAAGACATGTTCAAAAATGGAACAGAGGAGAGATATGACTGGGCTGCATTTACTGCTTTCCAAGGGCCCATTCACACTACACAATTATAGTGGTACATTCCAGTTTAACTCCCTTGGCAACAACCTATGCAATGCTGGAAATTTCACTTTAGAGAGAGGGGAATTTAGAATCCTCAGCCAGAGAGTTCCGCCTCAACACACTACAAACCCCATGCAACTCAGCTGTGGCAGTTAAAGTGGAATCATAGCACTATAACTATGTAGTGTGAATGGGACCCACCTCAGAGGAATGACTGGTGGATCCTTTGGATCAGGGATGGTGAATCTATTCTGGGTTTCTCATACAGCTGCTGAAAAGGACCTCTTACATTGCTGGATGTTAATTTGGCACCAGCAAAGTTCCTGAACATATCAGAGCAGTTGCAGAAGGACCTGTGGTAAAATCTAGGGTGTGTTCACTACCTCTTTTGTGGCCAATCCACTAGCCACCCCCACCACTAATATTCTATCCTGCAGTTGCATATGTAGCCAAAACAATAACTAAGAGGAAGGAATCAGCAAGACACAGGTTCTTTTCCAGAGGGCATCATGTATTCCCCAGAGTCTCATATGCCTGCCCTCTGAATGTCCTCATTTGGCAAGGGCATTCCTGATTAATCCTCTCCCAAGTTCTCTCTCCTTCTCTCAATGTTTCCATTTTGTCCTCAGTTTACTTCAATTGCTACAAATTGCATTCAAAGAGCAGGTGTACCTGGCATTCAATTAACTTAGCAGAGAGAGGGGAGGGGGGGAACCTTGCCCTTCTCAGTAGGTTCAGGCAAAAACAAACTGCTGCAGCCTTTCCTAGCTTGTGTGCTCTTCCTCATTAATAACTTTTGATCATATGCTGATGCTGGTTGACCACATGTATGCCTGTTGGAGGGTATGAGCCCATGAGGGGAGCATCATCTATAGTGAAGCTACATCAATGGTAGAATTGCTCAACTGTTGCTAATTAATTTTGTTCAGAATCTTACTAACTTGCACTCTGTAAACCTAATGAGGTGAAGACAAAACACATTTCACTGGTGTAGTTTCCATCTGCCACAAGAGCAAGGTGCTGGGAACTGCAAGGAGTGCTAATAGTAGCAACCCATAATCACACATACTATGTGCTGTGGACCACAGGTGCTAGCTTTCTGACGGAGTGCTCCTGTTGAAGCACAGTGATAAAAGTACAATGGCTCTCAGCTTCTCTCCGCTGTCCCTCCAATCAGCCAGTAGCATCAGAGAAGAGAGAAGGGAAGATTAAGATTTTCATGAACTGTTGCACACTACTAGCAAAAGGAAAGAAGAGAACCTTAGAACAGTCTGCTCTTTTCTTTAACAAGAGAAGTGGAAGAGGAGGCCAGTTCTCACTGGCCAGTTTGAGCAGAAGGGCACCAGATTTGAAGGAGAAGAGCAGAAAGACCAAGTGAACAGTTTTGCCTGGATCACAGGGAAAAAAGGAAAGGCAGATCTTGAGGTGGGTGCTAGGGAGAGAACTGTAGGATTTACACCAAGGGCTGGAGAGGGGAGGAAAAGTTGAGCCATGGTCTCTGTGGGAGCAAAAGATTTTTGGAAGGCACATTGTATTTTGTTGTTTAGAGGAGATTTGGGGAAATAGTTTGACGTCTTTGAATTGCTATCACATTGAAACAATCTTTGGGAGTTGCTTTATATTTTAGGGCTCATATAGTCAAATGCTCAAAATGAACATTCTGCCCTGACCTCTGGGTGGCTTCCTGAAGAAGTCCCTTCTAAGATTTACCAAAATTCTTTTGAAGGAAAAAAAAAAAACTCTGAAAAGATGGGGGACTCTCCCAAGCAGGTCAGTGACCACAGAAGAGTGACTAATTCTTAGAAAGAAAGAAAAAAAAAAACCACTGAAAGCCAAGTAGGAGCAGGTGGTGATGGAGTGGAATGGGTAGAAAAGGAAGATGGAAAGACAGCATGAGAGATAAAAATTATAAAGACACTCACTTGTTCTCTCACTCTCCCAACAGTGGCAGGAAGGAGGTGCACATTCCCTACTCACTGTTCCTCATGCTATCTGAGATTGGGGATTGGCATAGTTTTTCCTAATATGCCAGAAATTGGTACCTTATTTGTGCCCATTGTCTACAGCTGCTTCTTACTTTCTTACTTTCTCAGAAACACACCATCAACCAGCAGCTCACGAGCAGCACCAGTCCATGAACCATGGCTTTTGAACAGCGCTGCTGTCGCTCATCATGACCAACTCACTCTGGGCAACCCCCAACCTAAGAAGGGGAGGGGGCTTTGTAAACCCGCTCCCCAATGCATACATATGCACAACATTTTTCTGCCCCCCTCCCATATATGCTAGTAGGAATCTCGATTCTCCAAGTGGCAGTTCTCTGGATAACTCAGCTAGTGTCAGTCACTCAGAAGAGAAAGGTGTCAGCAAGCTGGGAAGAACCTCAAGGCTGGCAGAAGAAAACACCACTCTTAAAAATAAATCTCCATTAATGTGGGGCTGCTTCCCCAGGATGCTGACAGACCACTGAAGGGAGAACAAAAAATCAGTTAAAAGAGAGGGGGGGGGGAGAGAATCTGAAGAACCTGGAAACCTGAACTGTAACATCAAACTATAAACCCAAATTATGATATCATACTCTCCAACATTTAACAAATGAAAACCGGTACAAATGTGTTTAGTCAACAGTGGAATGATCTCAAGACAGTCCAGATTTCAAGACAGCCAATTTTGGGCAGTTGGAGAGTATTAACATTTTGTTTTCAGTCCTGTATGTTGGCTATACTGAGACTACAAATGCACCATATAGATTAAGCACTCACTTCTTCTGTTGTGTCCCTGACTGCCATCAAGTTGACAATATCAGGTAGCAGGATTGTTTTTACTGTTGTGTACGTTCAGGTAATTTCTGATTTATGGTGGCCCTAAGATGAACCTATCATGGGGTTTTCTGGGGCTGAGAGTATGTGATGTGCCCAAGGGCATCCAGTGGGTTTCCATGGCCAAGCAAGGAATCAAACTCTGATCTCCAGGATCATAATCCAGTGCTCAAACACAACATAGAAGGGGGACCATGCAAAACATAGCAGGACAGGGGAAAAGCATGTATACACAGATGACAACAGTCATGCTATATGAATAATCCTGTGATTTCACTGTCATATTTCTGAAGAGGCGTTCTCTGAATGCATCCATATAGCCAAAGAGGGCCCTCTAGGGGTAATTATTTATGCATCAATTAAAAAAATACAAGTAGCTAAAGCCTTGGCATCTGGCAGAAGCATTCATTTCTCAAAAGGTAGAGGAAGATGTTACAAACATTTCATGGTGCCTTTTTCTTTAATACTGGACCGCATCTGAAAAAGTGAATTGATACCCATAAAAGCTCAGGCTCAGTTAGTCTTAAAGGTGTTAATAGAGCCTTTCTCCTCCCAGCCCCTGGCAATTGTTTTTTCATTCTTTAAAGAATAGGTTTAAATAGTGTTGTTGTTTTTCAAATGACACAGCATGAGAAGTTTGGTTTTAAAGACTAAAGGTCACATGGAAGCCTGCCAGAAGCTAAGTGGTGATGGATCCTCCCTGAATTCCCCCGGGGGGCAGTTCCACAACCAAGATGCTCCTACAGAGAAAGTCCTGTCTTATGAACTTAACAACCTAGCCTGTTGTGTGATGGGGAGGAGGCAGGCTTCTGGACATCCTCAGCCCCACCTCATTTAAGGATTGTAAAGTCAAAGCCAGAACTGAGCTCTAAAGCAAAGATGAAGGTGGTACAGTTGGTATGGGGAGCCCCTGTGGCGTGGTGGTTTGGGCATTGGACTGTGACCCTGGAGACCAGAATTCAATTCCCTGCTCAGCTATGGAAAACTACTGGGTGACTTTGGGTGTATCACACACCCTCAGCCCCAGAAAACCCCAGGATAGGATTGCCTTAGGGTCACCACAAGTGAGAAACGACTTGAAGGCACACAGCAACAACACACAGTTGGTACAAGATAAGAGATATGTGATCTCCAAAGTACATACTAGACATCAGTCTGGCTGTCATATTTTGCACATAGCTATATCTTCTAAGCTCACTTCAAGGGTAGCCCTGTATAAAGCACATTACAGTAATCTAGCGACAGTAGGGGGCGTAATAAGGGCATTAACTACTGTGGCCAAATCCACCTTCCTTAGGAAAGGGTGTAGATGGTGCACCAGACAAGTTGAGCAAAGGCACTGTGGCTCAAAGCAGTCACATGGCCTTCTAGGAGCAGTGCTATGTCCAAGAGGACCCTCAAGCTGTGAACCAGGGTTTTCAGAGGGAATGCATCCTCACTGAGACCAGGTTGTAATCGCTATCACAGCTTGTCTTGTCGTGCTTGAATTGGGCCTCAGTTTATTTGTCTATATTTAATTCCTCTCCTTCATCCAGAGAGTGCTACAGGATTCCCCTAGCATCAGTTGTGAAAGAGAGAAACAGCTGAGTATCATCAGCATAGTGGAAACACCCCAAAACTTTCCATTAACTCCCCCAGTGATTTCCTGTATAAGTGACATAAGAACCTTGTGGAAATCCATAGGATAATGGCCATTGGGCCAAACAACAGTCTGCTAGCACCACCATCTTAGGGAGGCTCAGCCAAACAGGATCAGAACCACACCACACTGGGGTGTTGTCCCAGTTGCCTATGTCCAACAAGGCCCAGAAGGGCTCCATGACTGTTGGACTGCATGATGCTGGGGGACCCAACTGAACCAAGAGGGATGCGCTCCCATGGGCCAATTCCCAGTGTAGGTCATCCAGCCAAGTAAGCAAGGCTGTTTCTGTTCAATTTCCATGTCAGTATTGCAGTGCTCCTATCACTGAGAGAGAGAGTCTGTGAATCTATCCAACAGAGGTTTATATAATTGCAGCACCAAGGGGGTGATACGTTGCCATGTGCACTTGTAACAAAATGTATGTAGGTATGGCCTGCAGTGCCATAAAAACAGGAACTGGGGAATACAAATGCTGTGTTAGAAAGCAAAGGACACAAACCCCAATTGTACAACATTTTTGGTTCATGAGAATGGTTAGAAATTCTTCTGCATCAGACAGTTCAGGAACATGAACCACAGCTATATAGTAGATTACTCCAGAAATAATTCTTTTGGATATATACTCTTGGGACCAAGAGTCCAGATGACATAATAAAGGGACTGATAAGTCACTAATGGGTTAATGGAGTTCATACTGTTAGAAGTACCTTTCACTCATTATATGTTAATTATGACTTTAAATAACCGCTTATTACATAGATCCATTTTTTTCTTCATCCTCTTTCATGTTTGTATGATCCAGGGAATTGTGTTTATTCATATCTATATGTATTATGTCAAATTTAATATATTACACGTTTATATATATTATGGACTGATCCAAAGAACAGCAGTACATAACACAGCACTGTACTCAATTTGTTAAAATTAGCAGACATTCATTGAATGGAAAACTAGCAGAAGCCAGTGTAATGGCTCAGATATTGGACTTGGCTGGAGAGACCTTGGTTCAAATTTCTGATCCGTCATTAAGTTTACTAGTAACTTGAGCCAGTCACTGTCTGAACCTAGCCAACACCTCATATCATGGTCATATAGTGTGTGCGTTTCTTTTCCATGCACAAAGAGGAAACATTTTGTCTGAAAGTCAACAGAGCATTTCTAGCAGATTTCATCTCTAGACGCAGCAGGTCTTTTAGCAATCCAATGGATCTTAATTGCCCATTAAAAACCAAGCGATCCCAAAATATTATGGAGAGATAAGCTATTAAGAATATAGCAGTGATGGGAAAAATCCCTCTCCTGCCCTTAGTACTGTGAGAATTGCAACGCAAATCAGAGGGAACAGGGAATCCAGAGAGGAGGAGCATCATCCCTGCTAATGAAAAAGTCTTAGGGCTTTGAGTTTGTGATTCTTGGCTCCACTACAACACTGCCAAAAATTTTGTCTCACTTCTGACTCCAGTGTTTGAGCTGTTCATGAAAAAAGAAAAAGAGATTCTTATCTGAACAATGGGAAAGTATTTTTGTCTCTGGCACTGAAAAGCTGTCATATTTTCACTGGGTCTTTTGTGCAAGTGAGTTTTAACCTCCACACTGAGTGGATCTGAGCTGATGAATTGATTGATTGATTGATTGATTGATTGATTGATTGATTGATTTAATGCAAGAGGTGGAAATAATGGTACCCAGTTCTGCTGGCCATGCTAAAATCCCCAGTCCAGGAAAAAGAGACATAAAGCTTAAATCCAATAGTTAGGATCCAGCTGCTGGCATGACAGAAATTGCTTTCTCCCACCTATGGCCTTAAAACTGGATCCACAATGTTTCTCAGCCCTCTGGAGTAAGTTTCAGGATGTGGGTGGGAATCACATGGCTCACCAGATGCTATTGGACTGCAATCCCCAGCAGCCAGAGCCAGCATTGTGAGAGCTAGGACCTGCTAGCTGTTGGCAGAAGCTTTTCCAACAACAGAAGCTCTTGACTGGGTACTGGCCTATTATCCTGTACTTCAGTAAAAATCATCAGGTTTGCTATTTAGGATGCTAAAATCAGAGCAATCCTTCACATACGCACCACTTCTTATTTGTGATTCAGGCAGTTGCATGGTTAATCACACAGAACTCTCTATGTGAGGATCTAATTTAGTCCTTAGTCAAAGAGTATTCCAGATGGTCATTGGAATCTGATATGATCTGTTATGATACATAACTTTATGTATACCTAGTTATATAGCAAAGGTTCTTAAAAAACCCTTTACTGAACTATGAAGATGTGTTATACATCATCAGCCAGAATGCCTGATGTGCATTGATGTGATATGCATTACGACCAATGCAATGCACATTGGCTCCATTGTGCATTGGTTCTGTACCAGACAAGCATCCAAATACTGCAGGACAGTTTAGCTGGAGTTGTACTACTGGTCTGAAACAGTAGGTGTCACTTTCCTCAAAAGCGTGGAATGCATGAAGGAAATGAAGAGTTTCAGTAAATGAAGTTCAATAGAATTCAGTCAAGCTCCATTTTAACTTTTCAGCATTTCACACTGTGGGGCTTAATAGCACAAACCCTGTTTGCCAGTGACATAGTGTAAAGTTACAGAAACATAGGTGCAATCCTATTAGCAAGACAAGACTCATGAGAGAGGAAGAGAAGAAAACATAAAACAGGAGGAGAGGTGACTGGGATATACCAGAGATGAACAGATGTTTTAAGGAGAAGCTTGAATGTAAACAGAGAGGAAGGGAGTAAATGTATGGTGGCAGAATGACAGCAAATGATATGAGGAAAGAACAGAAGTGATAGAAAGAGGGACACTCTTAGACTGGACAATATTATTGGTGCCTGTGTAGAATGAGGAAGTCTGTAAGAACCTTGGGAAATCTTCTGGAACAGGATAGGAAATGTTGTGTGGGCTGGCAGGACAGTTTACAAATCCATTCATTTGTGACTGGATTAGCAACTTCTTTGAAACAGAAGTGAGCATCCCTACATGTGAGTTAATTGTGGATATGCATGCTATTTTATGAAGTAAAGTTGGCGACATATTGGGTTCCCTGAAAAAAGAAATCCAGAAGTAGATTCCTCACCTGGGACACTACCTGGATTAAAGTGCTGAGTGTATTATCCGTGTATTTCTGGAGCTAAGAAATTAGTATAGGCAAACTCTATGAACATATTAATCCAGACAAGTGGGAATTAATGTTATCATACCTAAGTCCCATGCCTTTCTCAAACATGTTACAGAAGGAAATATTTTTCTGTAGGTTTTTGGGTCAGGAACCACATGTGAGTACTACTTCGTGACATTGAAGGTCAAATCCTTCCTCTACCTTGTTGTCATTTGGTCAGCATATAAACAAATAATTCATTTGTTCTGGCACTTTGAAATGGCTTTGTAACTAAAACCTTCTGTGGCCTAAATCCATAGGATGGTGGCTAGCAGTTCTGACAAGCCACTAACTAAAGATATTCCACCAATAGGAAATAATAATTACATCCAGCCAGAGGAAAGCCATGAAATCTATATAAACTTGATGGACTGACACTTATGTTAGTTCTATTGGTCCAATGAGTCTACTTTGGCCCTTTCCGCACCGGGGTATTAAAACGGTGCAGAGCGACCTCCCACGGAGGTAATCTGCACTGTGGAGTGGATTGGGGCGGACTACTTTTCGTAGTTCCGCACCTCAATCCGCTCCGAAGCGACCGGAACTGGCGGCGCTGCGTGTTTTTAAAAAACCTCTTTTCAGAGGTTTTTAAAAAGCACAGAGAGCGCAGCCCCGTGCAGCTCCGTCGCCGGGCTCCGGTGCAGATTTGCAGGTGCGCACTAGTGCGCACCTGCAGATCTGCTGGGGGCGGGCTTCCGGCTGGTGAGCTTCGATGGTTGGTGGAGAGCCTCCGCCAGCCGGAAGCTGCCATTTTGGACGTCGGAGGACTGCGGAACAGCGAGTTCGCGCTGCTCCGCATGGCGACGGACTTACCCGGCTGCCGGTAAGCTCTGTTTCGGCGCGTTTTCCCCCGTTTCCCCCTCCACATGCAGAAAGGGCCATTGTTTGTGACTAACAATTAGATTTATCTCATCAATTATTTGTGGCTTTTCAAAGATCACAGTGGCAATGGGTAATTGCTGGGAACTGCGAAGTGAAAATGTCTGAATTATGGTTGAAATTAAACGGGAATAACTGTAACATAACAGGAGTTGATGAGAGAAATGCAAGATCAAACACGTAAGATGAACATGGAATTGTGAGGCATAATTTTTTATATGTGAGTAGATATCTAGAAAATGAAAACTAGATCAGAGTGGAAGAACAAAAACATTACATGTAAAAGTACAATTTGAGATGATTTTTTTTATTTGTGAAACTTAATAAAATTATTTAAAAAAAAAAACAAAGATCACAATGGCTAACCTCCAATGTATTATAAAATGTTCTCATTATCTCAAAACTTCAGAGCCTGTATTTTGTACTGGACCTCAGCAGAAACAGCTGAGAATCCATCTTGCCAAAACAATACTAAAAATATCCCAGAAGAGAGAATATTCCCAAGTCATCCAATGCCTTACTTTGCAAAAGAGGATGTTTATTTGAATCTGGGACACCACATTTAAATTTGCTATTTATTAAAATTAAAACTAATTAAGGTTGTTCAGCATCACTTTGGGAACCTTTAATAATATACTATCTGCCATTCTGCTTGGCCAGACAATATATAGGCAAAGGAAAAGGAGAATAAACTCAACATGCTTATAGATGGAATGAATTTTATTCTCTAAAAAGCTTTTTTAAAATTCATTCCATCTACAAGCAAGTGGAGTTTTTTCTACTTCTCCTTTGCTGATGCATATATGTGCTTTCCAGTTTTTGTTTTTGCTCCAAACAATATATAGGACAAAAGAAAAAAGAATATTAAACATATTCCACAGTGGATGGCATAAATACAACAAAGTCCTTTTTACTTCACCTTGCCCAGGAGGAGCCAACCTAAATGGTGAAGCAAGGTGAAATCTGGAAATCTCCCCTGAGAAGATGCAGCTACTTGGACCTGCACATGGGGAAGTGCTCACCCGAGCAGTTCCTGACAGAAGTCCATTTGCCAATAGGCACAATGAATGAATACAGTTTGTTACTTGGAGCAACAGGTTAGCAGTTTCTGACAAACTAAAGACATTCTCCTAGTGGGCAGTGATGTCTAGCCCAGTAAGTCCCAACTTATGACCTACATATTACCAAGGGTCAATGAGAACACTACAGGTGATCTGTGAGGGAATTCATTCATTCACCACTGAGGCTCTAATCTTTAGTGGAGAGTGAAATATTTAAAAGACCATTGATGGCTTCTGACCATAGGTTGCTAATAACTACTACTAAGCCATGTTTGGATGCAGGCTCAAGCAAAACTAACAGGTGGATTGTGACCTGCTAAGGAGATAGAGGGGAAATCTGGACCATAGTTTTGGAAGGTATTCCTCATTTGATAAAAAAGACATTTGTTTTTCACAGCATGTGATTTTTCCTTATCAAACTATATTACATTTAGCATGCATCATTTTGTGATTAGCCACTGAAAGATAAACAGGTGCTTACTTTCCCAATCTGACCGCTGAGGCACATAACTCTGAGGAAATAGTATCTTGGGGGAGAAAATAGGGAAGCGACATTGTCCTTTACATTTAGTTTGACTCAAAATTTTGCAGCTATGAGGTAAAGGAAATATTTGGGGTTCAGAGTGTATATTTTTGTAAAGAAATATTTTTAAAAAACAAATTTCAGTATGCTTTGCTCAGAAAGATTATTAAAAAGTTCTATTACTTGAAAAAGTAGGAAAGTCTGATACATTATATAATTATCTGTATGCTTTTGGATTAATGATTCAATATTTCATAATTAGTACATAGAATTGGAGCCCAACAGAAATATTCACACAATGCAGACAGCTTCACATAATGAGTTCCTAAAATAATTATTTGGAGACAAGAGCTGGCTCGTGTTTCATCCTTTGGCTTTAGAGCACCATGGAACTGCAATGAGCTCATTGCAACTTGTGTGATTCATTATTTATTCATTTAATGAACTCTCCAAATAGCTTAGTCCCCTCAAAAATTATATTTATATCTCATTTTCTGCCAATATTGGCACTTCAGTCAATTATAGTATAATCTATATATGTATTGTAAAACCAATCCTTAAAGTGAGCCAGTATAAAGCTTCAGCTAGGAATTGTAATTCATGTATACACCAAACAGTACAGTGTGTCTCTCATACAATGGAGAAAAAGACCTGTTTACAATATCCAGGTTTTGCCAGCTTCCTAAAGAAAAATTGCATTGTGATGCTGTCATGTGAAAACACAGTCTGTGGCTGGTAGTATTTTTTTTCTATTGCAGAAACCATTCAATGAAAAATAAGAATATTTCTGCAGAGGTTCTATCTATCCTCAGTTTTGTTTTTTGCTTCCCTAAGCAATACAGCTATATCAAGATGAACTAGGGCTAAATATTTGATTTTTTAAAAATCACTCTCACTCTGCCAAAAAACAACTGTGTGGTTTAAGATACAACCCCGCTCAAGCTCTGATGTTCATATTCATGATAACCCAAAAAATACTAATCCTGTAAGAAATTGCATAGACATGGGCCTTGCTCTGTTTTCAGGTACATGCTTTCAGTACATAAAGTCAAGGTTCATGGTTCACTAATATTTCCAGCTGAAAGAATTTCAAGTGGAGATTCACTAGCCCTCTGCCTGAAATCTTGACATTCATCTTCCAAAACAGAACTTAGTTAGATGGATCAATGTACTGCCTCAGCAAAAGCCATATCCTTGAATTGGTTCTGGCAAACTGAGAAACCATTTGTGCTAATGAAAGTATGTGAGCAATCTTACTGGAGGCTTCCTTTAGAAATATCCTTGGCTCTGATTAGCAATAGCTTTCTGCAGCAGACAGGCATTCGGTTAGTTATACTCCCCTCCCCTTCCCTCCCCTCCCCAAAAGGTTTGATATGAAAGGGCAGCACAGGGCTATTTTAAAAATCTGGATTTGCATTTACCTCTATTAATGGATCCAAAATTGTCTTTTTAAACTCTGCATTTTCTTCTCGGGGTGCAAACCAGACCTTAGCCAACAAGTTCAACAAGATCTCATATGAATTTTTTTAAAAAAGAAAAGAAATCTGTTTGACCTCTAAGCCATAGAGGATTACACGGTCTTCCCTTTGCCTTAAATGACTTCACAGCTGTTCTGTCCTGCTCTGATCTCCGATCTTCATTTATTTACAAATTCCATTAGAGGACTGCTTATTTTTTTTCCATAACTTAACGGAGTGAAAAGGGGGAAATGAGAAGAATCTGATGGCTTTAAAAAAAGAAAAGAAAAAAACAGCTGAGAGTTCCCATAATCTTTTTGTCTTGCTATAAAACCCAAGTCAACAAGCAGAATCTAAATAGCAAACCTTAGACCTATTACAGCAAACCTTACTTATTATTATTACCCTAGCCTGCTGGACTTGCAGATCCCTACAGCAACTGCAAAGAAATAGCAATGGGATGTTAACACTAGCAGGGACAGGTTAGCTGTAAAGGCCAGGGCAGTGTGAGAAGCCTTGCTAAGGTCTGAGTGCTATCAAGAGAGAGGGAGTCTATTCCGTTGAGGTTTGAGCATCTGGGATTGGGTAGATTGCACCTGACCCGATACACAGAATTTAGATTACAGTGGTAGTGGTGTGTTCCATTTTTAGAAGCCCTCTTTCCACTTTAAAAGTCTCATATGTGTAGCTTTACCTCCCATAAGTCAAATGCCTGTGCAAAGGTGATGGATGGATGGAAAGGGAAGGATGATCTTGTTTGCACACACACTGAACTGCTGTGGAGAATGCTCCTTCTCTATGACAAGTTGTCTTTTTAAACAAGTGTTTACAGAACCTCTTCCCTCAAAAAACCTGGGAGGTGGGGGGGTTGTTTTTGTTGGTTAGACAAGGGGGAAAGGGGGTGGGGAGAGAGAACAAAAGAGAAAAATGATGCAGCAAAGAGAGAAAATAAGATTCATTTTGGAAGAGAGAAAATGGGGTATTAGATAGAGGGGAAAAAAGGGAGAGCTACTTGTCTGTTTTTGGCTTTAGTCTGATCCAGTGCTTCTTGGGATATCTGACAGGGTGGGGAACAGCACCAATCTGTGCTCATTGGGTACAATTATATCTTTCTGTCCTGGAAACGTGCCAGGAACTGGCAGCTAATGGCTCAGGGACTGGTACCAGTCCAGGGACCACCATTTTGAGTTGTTGTCGTTGTGTGTCTACAAGTTGTTTCTGACTTATGGTGATTTTAAGGAGAACCTATCACAGAATTTTCTTGGCAAGACTTGTTCAGAAGGGGTTTGCCTTTGCCTTCTTCTGGGGCTGAGACAGTATGACTTGCCTCACTTAGGTGCTATTTACGCTAGATACACCTCTGTTGAACCCTTGTCTTCAGAGTTGTAGTCCAACACTCAAACCACTACATCATGCCAGCTCACTTTGTGTTGTTGTTGTTGTTGTTGTATGCTTTCAAGTTGTTTTTTTTACTTATGGAGACCTTAAGACAAACCTATCACAGGGTTTTCTGGGGCTGAGTGTCTGACACACTCAAGGTCACCCCGTAGGTTTCCATGACCAAGGCCATTTCCGCACCACACTGTTATAGTGCTATTATTCCACTTTCAACCTCCTGTGGAATTCTGGGATTTGTAGTTTACTGAGGCCAAAGACCTCTCTGGCTGAGAATTCTAAAGGCCCTTCCCTAAACTTCAGATCCCAGGATTCCATAGGATGCTGGAAGTGGAACAATAGCACTATAACAGTACAGTGCGGAAACGGCCCAAGTGGGGAATTGAACCCTGGCCAGCTGGGTCATAGTCCAATGCTCAAACCACCACACCATGATAGCTGCAATGGTTTACTCTACTCCTGATATGCAGCCTCTCAGAGTTTACCCACAGGGGAATTCAGTGCTCCCTATCCCGGATGGTTTAAACTCTGCTATTCTTTTTCAAGAAGGGAGAACAGTCAACACCACCACTGCCTGTTTCTCTATGTGTATTTGCAGTGCCCTACAAGCAGAAAAGCAATGCTTCAAGGTGTGGTTCAAGTAAAAGTGAAAGGTCTTCTAGTTTAATTCTACATGGCCTCCCCCCATTTGTACTTTCAACATTATCTTTTTCCTGACTGGATCTGATAATGAATACAAGTTCAGAAGAGTGGCTAGGTGGGTGTATGCCATTAATAACTGAGATTTGATTAAACACTCTAATGCCAGTATGTAAATCCTCAATTGCATCTGCATTGGTGCAACCCTTATCAGTCTAGCCAGATCTCGGGTTTTGGATTTTGTTTAATGGTCAACATTGCTTCCCTTTTCTTTTCTTTTTTCCAGCATCATTATTTGTTAGGATTAGAAACATCACTCAGGCCTGAGCACCTGTTCCCATGTTTCTTCCAGCACCATAGGCAAAGATTCAAATCAGAGTTCTTCAGTGTTAGGGTTGCACAGTCATAGTTCTATGTTGAGGCTGGGTCTAATGAATTGCATTCTGACATAATAACCGAAACACAAGTGTATAGGATGGGATAGATTCTCTGGCTTAATATCAGAAAATGGCTTAAGAGATTGGGCTGAAACTTGGTAGCACAGGGGAGATCGGTCTGAGAACAGCCCCTGCCAATTCTGAGGTAAAAGGACGAAGAAATGGCTGATTTATGAGAGTTCATAGTCTGACAATTGATCTCCAGCAGTATGACAGGCAGTGTCTCTCCCATCACCACCGACACCAACACCATCCTGAGTCTTTGCAGAATTCAGATCTGCTGGCTGATTTCTTTCCTTGTGCAGAAACCTTCAGGAAATAGTTTCATCACTTAGGTCACAAAGCAGGTATAATGTGTTCCACGCCCTTGGAAATATATAAGGTGTTGTTTGGCCAGGTTGAAGCTGTGGAGTGCATAAAGCCCGGTCTGCACCTGCTCAGTATTGTCACCCATCTAGTCAATCTTACATGGGGAAGCTGGGGTGGGGGGATAAAAAGGGAGTGAGTGTGTCTAGCTGCCTGGCATACAAGAGAAAGTGGGCAGGTGGAAGGAAATCAAACCATTCTACCTCAGAAAGAGAAAACAGAAGATTTCAGAAGAATTCTGAAGCCATTCATACCATCTACTGACATGCACAAATAAAAAAATGTATTGAAAATAAGGGGCAAATAATACATGTGAATGGTTTGACTTTATGTTGTTGTAGCTATACTTGGCTGTCTATATAATTCCTATTCACTCTCTATATCTTGGCCTCGTTATTAGTAAAATAAACTCTATTCCGGTTCTTGAGAAAATTCCAGAAGTGCATTTGTTTCCAGGTGAAACCACATAAATATGATCTTATCCTCTCCTGTTCCAAGAAGCATAAAATTTAAGTGATCAGTTTGTTGCATAATAAGAACATCCCATTTCGATGTATTTCTTTAAACTTGCTCTCTCTTGCATGGGAGGAGTTTTCCACAACAGAGGAGCCATAAGAAGAAAATGGGAGGGGGGAAGAACCCCTGTTTTTAGTTACAGTCTATCACAGGAACCTTGGCACAGTACTTATAATATCTGGATGTTGTAGCTACTCAGCAACTCTCGGCTTCTGAGTGTTCAAGGGCAGCACCACACATATCATGTTACTGTAACCCAACGGGAAGGTTTCCAGAATACAGTTCACTGTGGCCAGATTATCCCTGTGTAGGAATAGTCACAACAGGTGACCCAGACAAATTTAGTGGAGGGAACTTTAGGCCACTAAGGCTACCTGGGCTTCCAGTGACAAAGCTGTGAATCTGTTTGGTTTTTGGCTAGGGGGACAACACTGTACATACTGAATACATCAAACAGGGATTTCTCTGACCCATCTATCCACAATTACTCCATCATGTTGGGATTCAGTTTCCATTTGTTCCCCTTCCTTCACCTATATCTGAATTCCGCACTTGCACAGTATCCCCTGACCCTGGTAACATTAAAGTTAGGTGCCGTCAGTAGATGATAACAGTGATGAGCTTTATTTAAATCCCAATGTCCTCCCAAAAATGGGACTCAAGAATGGAATCATTTCAAAATGTATCATGTGAAACAGCCCCAAAATTCCACTTTTTGTTTGTTTGTTTGTAGTGGCAAGTGCGGGGCAGGGAGGGCTTTAATCTTAGCTTTATAGGAACTATTCAAAGTGCTGAACCCAATCCCCAAAACAGATTCAGCACTTTGAGCAATTTAATGTTTGGACTACAACCTGCAGTTGATTCCTCATCCCATTGACATAGAAGCCTACAGATATAACAGTTTGTAAGATTACAAACTCTTACACTGTGTAGTATTGTCAGGTATTAATGCATGCAGTAATGCAACCACTGAGATTGCAAGGATTGTGTAAGGCTATATTGGGAGCGTTGGCCTGAGATGCAGTTCCAAGACTAGCCCTGTTACATTAGTAGCCCTGGCTGCTCCTGGAACTGCCTTCTGCAACAAACAGACACTCTGGTCCCAGATGAGGCACTCCCTGTTGGCAAGGAAGTACAGTATACAACAGAAAGACAAATGAGTGTCCTTCTGAAAACACACAAATTCTTATTTATGCTTACTCAGACTATTTGTCTACTATCTACTTTGACTGGCAGGAGTTCTCCAGGGTTTCCAGCTGAAGTCTTTTCCACCACTTGCTATCTGATTTACTTAGCAGGTGACAATGAGGTTTGAAGCTGGGATATTCTGCCATGCTGACAATGTGTTCTGGCACTGACCTATCATCCTACCCTGACACAGGCAAGTAGAATCAGGTTGCCATTTGCCTGGTTCACAGCACATTTGCCCAACACTTTCCTCTGCTTCACAGAAAAAAAAAAGTCACAGAAAGTATGAGATTAAAAGAAGAAACCTCCAAACCAAAACAAACAGGTCCCTTTCACTGGTAATGCAATTTGTAGATAAGTAGGAATCTTGAACATCTGTTAGTATACAAGCTGATACCTGCAAATGGTAGCAAATTGATTATACAAATGTATTTCCTTTTTGCCTTCAGTCCTACTGAGAATGCATTAATTTTTGCCAACCAACAGTCTAGAAATCTCATGTTCATAATTCTCAAAACTCAAAAATAATTCCACAAATAAGTCTTTTTTTAAAAAAACTTGTCTCCCTCAGTATCTCAGTATCTCCCTCATAACAACGCCGAAGACAAGCTTAGGAAGTAGCAAACAACTAACTATATCCATCTGTGCAGTCAACATATTTTGCCTTTTTTTTCCCCCCAAAAAACAAGAAGGCAGTGGGAATCTTTCAGAAGCCTGCATAATCCCAGGCAAAGGAATGCTCTGACAAGTACAGACAGTACACACTTCAAAATGTCATTGTGCCTTTTTGACAATTAAAATCTACTTGTGCAAAACATTTGAGTATCTTCCCAAAACATTCTACAAAGCTGACATATGCTGGCATTTTGAAGTTCCCCTTGATTTAGGTGAAACTAATTGATTCAATTAACAAAAAGATTTTGTTATTCTTTAATATGCAGTGTTAAATGTTTTTCATGTTCACTAAGCCTCAAAATCACTGGGAACTTGTAGCTGTTAAGAATCCCTCACTTCCAACTCTGTCATTCTATGCAGAAGATATTGGTTGTCAGTTGTTTGTACTTATAGTGTAGAATGGCACCTTCAGTTGTATGATAGCTTCAATTGTATTGACGCCATACATTATTCCATTGAACAGACAAATCTAGTTGATAGACAGATTTGACCACTTGAGAGCTCCAAGACAGGGTGAAAAGGAAGCACACTATAGCATAGCACACTGCTGTATCCATGTGTGCTACATGACACCTGTGTGGATGCAGCCTTGAACAACTGCACATTCCTAGCCTTCTGTTGCTTGAATGAATATCTGTCCTATTACCTTTTGGTTGGTGCAATATATTGCTGTCGTTATTGTTATATGTCTTCCTGTCCAATCTGACCTTTGACAACCCTCTCAGAGGGTTTTCCTGGCAAGATTTGTTCAGAGGTGATGTGTCATTGCCTTTCTCTGAAGCAGAGAGAGTGTGACTTGCCCAAGGTTCCCCAAGAGGTTTCCATAGCTGTGCAGGGCTTCAGAGCCTAGACTCCTGAAGTCCAGCTCCAACACGCCAACCATTACATCGTGCTGGCTGTCATGATGCAATGTAATACAAATCCTTTTTTACAAGGGTACAGCAAGTGGCAAGAAATTTGATGACTGGTGCAATAGCTGCTTGCCTACTATGTACTACTACATTTGATCCAACAGTTATGCTTCTTCAGTTTGGTGGAGCAGTTTGTTTTTCATTGTGATCCTCTTCAAGGAACTAGTTCCACATAAATGCAGGAAAGTCAGCAACTGAAGACTGTGCCAGAGAATGCTGGAGAGACAAGTTCAGTGGGACAAAACCATGAACTCAATCTGTTAGTATGCTTATTACTATGAGGCTTTGGCTTTATAGTAAAATTCAGACCAAACTTCCAATGAACTTGTAACAGAACAAGATATTTTATTATACTGCTTCTAAATATGGTAAAACCTGGTATTTTATCTCATCTCTACCATCATGTGTGACAAAATATGAAGAATTCCTCCTATGTGAGATAATATGACCCTTGGGAATATGGAACTCCTTGCCAGTTTTTAATAAAGTTTTAAACAATGCTAGACAACAAAGAAATGGTGTCTTAGCTTGATCATATATAAATCCTAATGAAACTGGTTTCTCCTTCAATTCACTTTCAGACACTTAGCCTGAAGCCTCCCTTCCATAGCAACTGTAATTAAGGCAGCTACAACCATGTTACCCAGCCTGCCCAGGTATGCTGTAATCCACCCATCCCTACGAGAGGGCACTAAAAAATTTGGAACTCTGCTATTTCAAATGGTAGAGTACACATAATGCGGCTTTTCTTTCTATGATGGAACTCAAGGCAGTTTAGCTAGGATCCCCAGCTAATTTCCCTTTAAACACTGGTCAGAGCCAGTGTTTGTACATCCAGTGTTTGGTCAGATCCATTCAGTGTTTGGTCAGATCCATTCGATAAAGTAAATGCATCATGTCTGTCTAGAGCCACTTTCTTGTTGACATACTGGCCTCCTAAATAAAGAGTGATCCTTCCCCCCTCCCCTGGAAGCATTCAAATCTTCAATTTACTCCTACCTGTTAAAATAGTATGACTGTGTCATGCAGCATGTTTGAAGGAGGAATTTAGCTCAAAACCAGGAATAGGGAAATATATGGCCCTTCCAGATGCTGCTGAACTGAAGCTTCCATCAGTCCCAACCAGCCTACCCCATGGTGAGGGATAATGAGAGTTGCATCTGGAGCGCCATGCCTTCTCAATTCCTGCCATGACTCCCTATCTGCATGACATCTTTGTAACATTCATGGCACAAGACTTCTTTGTTACTCTGGTCTGAACAATAATTTCACTCTCCATCCCTAGAGGCTAAGAGCATCTTTTTCCATTCATGGCACTTAACAACACCTTTGAGCCTTCCTTGTGCTATTTTTGGATATGTGAGAATCTTTTTTTTTCAAAAATAGGATTAGAAAACAAAAGAAAAAAAATAAAGGCACACCAAGTCATTGTTGATTGTAAATTTCCATTACAGATTTTGAGGTAGGGTGAAACATGTGTAAATACATATTTATTTATTCCAGCATCTTGTGTATATATTTCTTGACTTATTGTATTTATATACCATCTGGTTTCCAATGAGTTCATAGAGGCCTAAGCAATTCTTTTCTCAATTATCTCCCTCTTTTTTTGTCCCAACAGGCCTTTGGTTAAGCACTTGGAGCTATGTATTACAGCAAGATTCCTAACTGCTAATGTATATGGCATACTTGATCTGAGTGTGTCTTTTTAATTATTTATATAATATATTGTATATTGTCACTTGCCCTTGGATCTTTCTATGATGAATGTACCTTCTTAGAAATTAATAAATAATATAAAAGGTATTTACAACAACTCTGTGAGGTTGGTTAGATTAAGAATTAGTGACAAATCGAAGGACAGTCATCAGTGGACTTCTCCAATGAGAGGAGATGTCAAACTTGGGTTTCCCTAGTCCTGGGGGGACACACCAGACACTAAAACATGAGAAATATACCTTCCAAATATCCCAAATTGGCAGGGTCAATGCCAATTAATCCTCTTTCATTCCACTATTCCAGATGCTTTTAAGATGTCCCAGTTTCCATTTTGCACTTTTCCCCTTTGTCCTCTGCTTACTTCAGTTGCTGCAAATTGAATTCAAAGTTCAAAAGTAATTTGAATCCATGTAACTCAGAAGAGAAGATAGGAGAGAAGGAGGCACAATCTTCGTTGGGGATGATAGGAGTTTCAGCCCCACGGAAATGCAGCGGAAAAACCAGAGTTCAGCAAGCCAACAGCAGCAGCCTTGTTCCCCAGTAAGGATACTCACACACGGAGGAGTTTCTTCCAAAACAGGAGGCACTTTATCTTGCAGCAAAGTTCCGTTATATACAAAACATAGGACAGACAGACAAAAGTTTGCACCAGGCACCAGGTTTGGTCAACAGACAAATACACACTGGCGTTGCTTTGTTATATACATATCTACAACCAATCAGGTAGAGGTTTGCACACCTCCCTCTACCATCTGCACATGACCCCAGTTTCTTATGCAACCTTGCAATTACCCACAGCTGGGGCATGATGCAACATCTTTGCAGTGGGCTGATCATTTTCCAGGGTTCCCTGCCTGGAATCCCTGACAATCCCCTCCAAAATGATCTGGCCACTGTGTAGGACATTTTCACAATCCATACATGTCATACAATACGTGTTACATAATACATACAGTACATACATTCAAGGGTACAACTCATCTTCCACCTTACACCCTGGTGGCAAGGCCCAGTTCACCTGCCAACTTCTCATGGCCTACTACTGGAAGGGCCTTTGTGAGCAAATCCGCGATATTGTTTTTCAGATACCATACCCCAATGTAGTCCTACACTCAAAATTTCTGCCTCAGTCACACAGGACAGCTAAATACCCTCCTCCTGACCTTTTAGGGATAAGCATAACTTTACTTCCTGACTCAGCAAGTTGGGTACTTCCTGACCCACTTTCACTGGAACCACTGCTGGAACTAGGGCTGACCTCAGTGCGAGGCTCTCTCTTGACCGTAAATGTAGGTTCAGCACTAGGTGGCGGTGTTGAACTCTTTGGTGTGACGTTGAGTGAGATTTTTGGCTTCTCTTCCTCAGTACTTTCCTCAATACTTTCTTCTTCATCATCATCCATCACCGCCCCTCCATCTTCAGAGCTTTCAAGTGTATCTGGGACACTGTCCTTTTCCTCATCAGACATCACTGCCCCTCCATTCTCAGGAACACTTTTTTCACTTTTACCCAGGGGAACCAAAACCTCTTGATTACAGTGCAGTCTTTTCACACTTTTACCCAGAGGAATCAAAACCTCTTGGTTACAGTGCAGTCTATCCCATCCTGAATGGATTTCAAAGTTTGCACTCCTAGAATACACTATTTTGCCAGCATGGTGTAGAAATCTATATTTGTTACCTTCATATCCCACAAAGCGTAACCGTCTAGATTTCTCCTCTCCAGACTTTCTGAAACTTGGGGGAACATACACACTAGCAAACTGACCCCAAACGCGTAGATGCTGCAGGTTTGGCGCTCTACCATACAATAGGTAATGTGGCGTTTGCTTCACACTTGAACTCCACATCCTGTTTAAGTGGTAGTTTGCTGTCACTATTGCTTCTCCCCAAAGTCCTGCTGGGGCTTGGGCATCCTCCATCATACAGTCCTTCATTTGTTTTAACAGCCCAATTCTTCTTTCTGCAAGACCATCCTGCCCGGGAGATGCGGAGTTGGTGGTTTTATACCTTATGCCTTTCTTACGCATCCAGGCTTGCAGGCTATTAGACAGGAATTCTCCCCCTCGATCTGACACAAGACTGGCCACTTTATAAGGAAATTCCCTCTCAACAGCATTCACCCACTCTTGGAACTTTTCAGCTGCTTGACTTTTCTCTTTCCGCAGATAGACATAGGAGTACCTGGTGTGTCTGTCTACAATTACCAGGGAAAACCTATTTTGCCCTTCAGTTGGCTTGAATGGCCCAGCCAAATCTGCATGTACAACCTCAAAAGGCCGTTGGGTGACACACTTGCTTTTCTTGGCAATGGGGTAAGCCTTTACCTTAACCTTTTTACATACAGAACACTCTAGGAACTTAGGACAATTTCGGACCTGTAACCCAGGGCATACCTTTGCCAACTCTTGCAAACCTTTGTAGCTGGCATGACCCATCACTCTGTGGAGGTAATGTACACACTTTTCATGTAGAGGTTTGTTACACAAAGGGTTACCGTTTGCCACTTTTCCTTTGGGCAACATGTGGTACAACCCCTGCTTTTTCACCCCTTTTGCACAAAAAACACAATTTGCAGTAATTATACATTTCTCCCCTTCAAACACCACTTTGTAACCCTCACTAGCCAGTTGGGAGACACTCAAAATACAGTTCTGCAAATTTGTCACGCACAATACATTATTAAACGATTTCCCAAAACATGGCACATATGCAGTACCCATCTTCTGCACCTTGCTTGGTGCCCCATCTGCAAGGGAAATTGCTGTTATATTTGCATTTGTAACATCATTCAACAGCTTTAAATTGTTCACCATGTGGTGAGTTGCACCACTGTCTAGCAACCACACACCACTCTCAGACTGTTCTTTTGCCACAAACACATGGCCTTCAGCCTGTGACGACACGCCCCTCCGCTTCTGGGCTGTCTTCTTCCCTCTGCTCAGCGCTGGCATTCTGCAGTCCTTCTGGAGATGGCCGACTCTCTTACATCTGTAGCAGCATCTGGCAAAGCTGCACACTGCTCCTTCTTCCAGGTCAGATGCCTCCTTGGGAGCTACTTCTCCCTCCTGGCGACTGGCTGTTCTCCCCTCCGACTGCAGTCTGGAATCGAACTGCTTACGTTGGACTTCCTCCAAAATCCTCCCGGCTACCAAGTCTACAGTCAGCTCTTCCTCACACACACCCTAGAGGCTGTACATCAAAAAGTCCCACTCCTTAGTGAGGCTTCCCAGCAGAATAAAACTCTTCTGCATTTCTGGGATATTTAGCCGTCTGTTGGCTGCCTCTTGAAATAACTGTTTCATCAGCATGAGGTGCTCTCTTACACAGCTTCCGGGACATAACTTTGTGTTATACAGTCTTTTCGTCCATGGCATTTTGGACAAACACGAGGAAGATTGATGCACACGCTTCAGAGCCTCCCAGAGCTGATATGCTGTGTCCGCAGCAGCAGCGTGAATCAACTGGGAAGGACTTAAAGTAAGCAAAATCACTGCTTTGGTTTTTTCGTCAGCAACCCTGAACGCTGCTATTTGAGCAGCAGTTGCTCCTTCTGGAGGCTGTCCCTCATTTTCCAAAACGTGCCACAAGTTTTCCTTCGTCAAAGCGGCTCTCACATAAATTTGCCAGCTTTGATAATTAGCATCGGTCAACTTTTCAAAATGCAGATAACCTCCCTCAGCCATGCTGCTGCTTTTGTAAGGAAAATTCAAGAAACAAAGCAGCTGGCCGCAGTGACCTTGATGAGCTCCAGACTGAAGATTAACTGTCTCTCTGCCAAAACACAGACTCCCGAAGCACGGGAGAGCCAGGCAAACAGTCAAAAACAGTCCCAGTATCCAGGGGAAAAACAACTACAGGTGCACTGTGGATGCTGTGCACTCTAGGCCTGGGCCCATAACCACTGTTGGGGATGATAGGAGTTTCAGCCCCACGGAAACGCAGCGGAAAAACCAGAGTTCAGCAAGCCAACAGCAGCAGCCTTGTTCCGCAGTAAGGATACTCACACATGGAGGAGTTTCTTCCAAAACAGGAGGCACTTTATCTTGCAGCAAAGTTCCGTTATATACAAAACATAGGACAGACGGACAAAAGTTTGCACCAGGTTTGGTCAACAGACAAATACATACTGGCGTTGCTTTGTTGTATACATATCTACAACCAATCAGGTAGAGGTTTGCACACCTCCCTCTACCATCTGCACACGACCCCAGTTTCTTATGCAACCTTGCAGTTACCCACAACTGGGGCATGATGCAACATCTTTGCAGTGGGCTGATCATTTTCCAGGGTTCCCTGCCTGGAATCCCTGACAATCTTGTCCTTTTCCCAGTAGTCTCGGGCAAAAACAAATCGCTGCACTTTCTGCTAGCTCGTCTGTTCTCCCTCATTAACAATCTTGACCACACTCTCATGCTGCTTGGCCACATATGTCCTAGTTTTCACCTGTGAAATGTTAGAAGGTATAAAGGCATGCCTTGACTTTACACACTCCTGGAATGAGAATTTTAGACATCTGAACTGGGAAGCAGGCAGTAAGAGAAGGAACCATCCCAATATCATATGGACACATTTTGTAGCAGAATCCCTGAGCACCACACTTCCCTTATTTAGTCACTTCTGCAACATGGCAGTGACAGCTAAGTATTTTATTTGTTTCTTTATTTAAATATTTATGCCTCATTGAACATCCGAGCATTTCCGCCTGGTGCACAATAAAATCTATTTAGAACAAGTCCAAAAAGAACACAACAATTTCTACAGCCTAAAGGCACATTAAACCAGTAACCATTTTAAAGAAGACAATTTAAAAGCAGTTAGAACAATTTAAAATACTGCTATCCTCTTTGGTTATAACTTTGATCATCCACTTCTACTGCATCTCCTTATGACCTTTGTCTGCAACCTCCACTGTACGCAATTAAACCTTGAGAGATCTCTCTCCAGAGAAATGGCTTCAGAGTTACTGAAAAATAATAATGAAGAACCCCAACCTGCTTCTTCCAAATGTTCCCCAAGGATCAAAAAGAACAGGAATCCGTATTCCTTTCTCTCTCAATAATCTCAAAGCAGTGACTGCATGGTGAGGATTCAGGGCTGCTGAAGAGAGCTTCTGCTTCTGGACACTTGTGGAATCCAGGCTCTGTGTGGAGTTTTGTGGCCCCTGGCCACCTGACAGCCCCTCTGAAGTGAAGACTGCCTCGCCAGTTGTCCTCCTGCTCTGTAGCCTTGCCCAGATTGATTCCACAGGAGTAATTAGACATGCTTGGCATCATTCACATGGTCAGGTCCCTTTGGTGACAGGGACTCAGCAGGAGAAGAAGGATGCTGATGTATGAACATTTGATAAATCCCTTTCCTAAACTCAGCCTACATTTCCCACCGAGCCAGTATGTCCACTGCCCCTGGTGTCTGAGGGATGCTGGGAGTTGCAGTCCTATGAAGAACTTCCCAAGCTTTGGAGCTGGGGGACTAAGAGCCTCCAATCTGCCCCCTTGCTATAAATAGTTCTGGACCGCAGTCATTCTGCATCAGTGACTTCCGCAGTGGATGACTCCTCCAAACCATACTACTGTAGTATTGAACATCCCCCGTTCATGTTCTATTGATCTTCTCATCTTTCCTAGAATATTTTAGGCGTGCTTTGATTTGTTTAATGGGACTGCAATTTCTTAGGAATGAAGTGCTAGAAGTGTATCACCCTACAATGTAATCTGTGAATGTGACACACTTACATACCCTTGCCTAGACTGCCTCTGGGGTAGCAAAGCCGGCCATGTCATGTGTGAACCCAGAAGTTATCTTTGCAAAAATTAAACTCAGGCCTTTGTGCCCTTTGCTGTCTTATGCACAGTTGGGTGCCCTTCCCTCTTTCTGTCTAGGACCAGGCTGGAGGGAACTGTGTTTACCCTCGCAATGGAGGAAAGGTTTAGCCAGGAAGAAATACAGTCATCCCTCCACATTCGTTCCGGTTAGGGGCACAGGACCCTGGTGGAGGTGGAAAACCCGTGAATAACTCTAGCCCCTTCCAAACCATATTTAACACACACAAAAAAGGTATGATCACCGTATTCAACCCACTGTGGACTCCTTTGAGGCATCAGGGTTCCTAAACAGGGCAGAAGTGGGTGGTGGTGGTGGTGGGGCTTCCTGCCGCCTCCATGGCTGCCCCACACCATTTCTAATAGGGACTTAACAAGCCTCCTTCACAGTTTCTCAGTCTCAGGAGGCTTGCAGTCCCTATTAAAAATGGCCCAGGGAGGCAGCAGAGCTGAATAAGCAAATCCGCAAAAGTGAAACCCGTGACTCTACGGGGCAGCTCGCCCTTCCACCCGCTAGCTCTCCTCCGCGGTTCCCGGTCCCCGCGCACTCACACCGCCCCTGGGCCGCCGTGCCTGCGCGCGCGCGGATATCCCTTCCGCGGGGCGGGCGGGCGCGCGGGCGGGCGGGGGGGGGAGTGCGAGGAAGCCTCCTGCCTGCCTGGTGCGGAGGCCGAAGCGCACGCGCGCGCCTCCGAGCCTCCTCGCGCCGGCCAAGGGACGCGTCGCCTCCTTGCAGCAGGAGAGGACCTGGTGCAGGCGAGGGGCCGGCTAAAAATAACTTGCCCTCCTCCTGGTGCTGCTGCTGCTGCCGCGGGCGGCGGCGGCGGCGGCGGCGAGGGGGGTGCCCCGCCTGGCGCGCTCGCGCCTCGGAGCAGGGAGAGGGAGCCCGTCCTCGCCGCCGCCGCCGCCGCCGCCGCTCCCTCAGTCACTGCAGTGAGTTTGCGGCAGTCCCCCCCTCGAGCTGCCCTCTCCCTTCAGGCCGCCCATGCTGCAGCCGGCTCCGGCAGGCATGCTCACCTTTTTCCTCGTCTCTGGTGGCTCCATCTGGCTCTTCTTGGGTAAGTCGCCCACCGCCCACTCCACCCAGCCCCCCCCCGACCTCTCACGATGCTGCTGCCGCTGCCTTCCCCTCTCGATTTCCCCCATTCCCCCTTTTCGCTTTGGGGGGGGGGAGATTTTGCTGTGTTGGCGGCGGTTCGTTTTAATAATTGGGGGGCGGGGGAGAGGGAAGCAAGCAGCTCTTGCGAAGAAGAAGGCTCGGTGTGTGTTCCGACAATGACCTCAAGGCAACCCGCCGGCCCTCCCCGGCGCTCCGTGGCCGTTTTCCCACCAGGTCCTCTCCGCGGATTCGCCGCTTCGCCGACCAGCTCCTCTGCCTTCTCATGTGTAGAAGGAGCCCGAGACGGGTTCTTGAGGGGACCCTTTGAGGCGGGGAAAGAAAAACCGGAGCATCCAAAGCCAAAGGGAAGGCTGGGGTGGGGGTGGGGCGGTTTAAAACCAGGCACCCAGCCGAGCTCTGCCGTGCTGGGCCCACGCTAGAGGAATTTGGAAAGCGCTGCAGTGCCACGGCCAGCGTGTGCCGGTGTCTGTCTGTCTGTCTTTTTAAGAAAAAATACTGGAAAAGGCGCTCCTGGAATGAAAAAAAAAAAGAGCATAATTCCTCTCCACTGATTTTGCCGATTTTTTAATTTGGCACCGTGCATTCCTCATGCTTTGTTCAGTCCGGATGCGCTCTCTTTTGATATTCAGGGAGGGATGGCTACCTATGGATCCGGGCGCGCGCGCGCGTGTAGTTCAGTCTTCTCTTTTGTATTGCGATTGCATGTGGTAATGATGGTCAATGGTTTAAAGATGATGGGATCAGACACAGAGAGGATTACTGGGACCCTGGAATAGCTGCTGTCCTCTTGGCAGATTCAGGTTTAAATGGTGTAATCTGCTGCAGCGTTTTGAAATAGAACGCTTTGGAGGCGGCGGAAGGAGGGGGAGACCTAGGAATCCGCAGGTCCTGTCCCACTGTAGGCAATAGGGCTGGGTCAGCTTTCCGGGGTGGACGTGTGAAGATCTTGGAGAAAAATGAGCAAGGTGCTTGCCCTGCGGAGCTGAATTGCCTTTTCTAGGAAAAAGAGTGCGGTTCACACGGACTAGATTTAGTTTCTTGTGTTAGGCACACATATAGAAGGTAATGTAATGCTAGGCCCCTGTTTCCCCTTGAGATGTGCAGGAGGCAAGTCCTCTTTAAAACACTGGGACAGCCACTCTCTCTAGCGCGTCGGAAGTTCAGAAAATGCAGTAGAGGTACCAATGATGTTCTCTCTTTGACGGTCATGGGACTGAGGTAGGGTGGGGAGATGACCACTTAATTGGCTACTCAGTGGCCTTCAACATAAAAGTCCATTAAAAATCTGAAACGTGTGGGTAAAGGCGGGTAGTTTTTTGAGCAGTGTTTTGAGCTATATTAATTTTAGATCTACAAAGGGCCCTTTCACACCACACAGTGATAGTACTATGATTCCACTTTAACTACCATGGCAACATTTTATGGAATGCTGGAATTTGCAGTTTAGGAAGTGACATTTACAATTTTCATCCAGAGAGCTCCTCTAGTGCCTCATCAAACTACAAACCCCATGATTCTGTAAGATGTTGCCATGGTAATCAAAGTGGAATCATAGTGCTTTAATTGCATAGTGTGAAAGGACCCAAAGAGAAATGTGGGGGCTTGTGGATTACTCTGAGAGCCGTGGCATCTGTCCTAAAGATCTTGTTTGCTTAGCCTAGGATTGTGGGGTTAGCTGAGGTTCCTTTAGAGAGTGGAATGAGAGGTGCATTTCTTTAAGTTTGTCAGCTCCAAGCAGGCTCAGCTTTGCTAGTGAAAGCAGATTCTATAGCAGTCTTCTTGCGATGCTGGTGGTGGGGCTCTGTTTCATGCAAAGAAATTTCTGAGGTGGAGAAGACTGGAATCTAATTTGTTCTTTCAGCCACTGCAGGTCCAGCCAAGAGAGGCTGTCCCCAGCAACACCGTCTGTGCAGATTTCTGTCCCTTGGCCAATGTGTATGGCTCATGTCAGGTGGCTGAAGGGACTACAGGATGCAAAGTGTGCCTAGAGCCAGATTCAGGAGTAATGCAGGATAGCCTTAAAGAGAGCATGATTTTTGAGAAGAATATTTCAAAAGAGCATTATTGCTGGGTTTTTTCCATATAGTAGTACTAATGAAATAAATCTTTTGTCATTATTCTACTTCTCCTTGCAATGTCATTTATTCTTCCAACAGGAGCCAAGTCTGAGCCACGCTTGGCAACTTGACCCCTACTTCATGATTATGTGATGAAGCAATGACACAGCCAGGAGGAAGATTACAGTATCTATATCAGATAATTACTTCAAGGGATGGGATGAGTGAGGGGTGCAGGAACTGGATGTTTACGTGTGAAAGTGTCTCACTGATAAGCCGATGTCGGGACTCCAGTGTATTCTGGCTGTGTGTGTTTGGCTGGGCACACCCCCAGAGCACTGAACCACCCAATCCTCCTAAGTAAATGTTGCCCAGTCATACGCGATCGCATTCTGAGCAGTCCAAATAGGCGTCTTGAGTCCTGCAGGCAAAGGATCAATAATTGATCATCTGTAGTTAAGCACAGAGCAGTTCTTGGCTGACTCCTCCCCCCCCTTACTCTGTTTCATGGGCGGTCAGCTTGTACTGTAATTGATCCTTTATTTTTGCATTTGTTTTGTCTGTTGATGGCCGATTGTTTTCCAGTACTTTTGAGTTTTAAAGACTGTTGCTTGACTTTAGATATGTCTTGAGCATTTGTTTCAAAAGGGAAAGGCAGAGCAAAAAGATTCTTAATCAGTAATAGAATAGATCAGCACAAGAGCAGAAAGTTCTGTGGTTATGGCTGTGGAATAGGATAACAGTTGAAAGCCCTGTCTGTATGGCCAGCATTATACTGCATGGTGCAGGAGTGGGAATTTTTTTTTGCCCTCCAGATCTTTTAGACTTCAGTTCCCATCTGGACCACCTTATGTGGTCAATTGTAATGGATAATGGGATCTGAAGTCCAAAACATCTGGAGAGCAAAAGGTTCCTGTACCTGGCTTAGTATGTACTCCTATCCTCACAAATTGAGCAGATGTGACTAGAATCAAGGCACACACATACCATAATGCTCACTACTTCTTTTTGTAGACCTTCCATTGGCCTACTCACATAAAGGTGGGTACAACAATAAAATACAGTAAAATATCAAACCTGTAAAAATAACTGTGTATGAGAGAAAACAATAACTCATCAACAAGGTAAAGCTGTGGTCATATTTAAAACCAATTAAAATACCCAGGGAAATTATGTTTTCACTTTGCACCTAGCAGAATACAATTATCACTTGGAAGTGCATTCTGAAGTTGGAGTGCCACCATTGGAATAAGGGTCTCCTTCCGTGCCTTCATAAGCCTTACTAAAGACACTTACATTTGCCGCTTGACCTGCCAGAAAGTTTGCCACAATCAGCCCCAAGCAGCTGTGTGCTTATCAGTATTTTACTTTCTAGAACTGTGATGCCTACATTCTGGTCTCTGAAGTAGGAGATCTTTACCATGATTCCAGTGTGCCTGACAATGTTGCATAAACCAGTTGTAGCCTTGTCATCTGAGTGACTCAGACCTTGCACCACCATTTCAGGATAAGGGGTGATCCCTCTACCTGCTCAAACCATGGGCCATCCTTTATGTTGAATTTTCCCTTCCTTGTCTATTACTTCTGTTATCTTTTGTCCTCATTTGACAGCACTGTATGCAGACAGTGGTTTGGAATGAAGTAGAAAACACCCAGTCTGATGACAGCAGATTATGGAATAAGGTCTAAATCAGAGATGAGGAATGGATGGTACTCCAGACATTTCTGGACAGCAGTTCTCATCAGTCCTAGCCAGCACAGACACCCACCAGAAGTTTTGGACGGACACTTAATGTTTCTTGTCAGGATTAGTCAGTTCTTATCATAGATGTGAAGAAACTCATTATAATTCCTTGGGAGAGAAGGGAAAGTGCTTTGGGGGTGATTATTCATCTGTTCCAGCCCTGGAAAAGATTGGTCAATTTAGTCCTTATCTGAGGTTAAGCCCTAGAATTTAGGTAGAGTATGATTAGTTTGGGGTCTGATTTTTGTGACACATGAAACCATCTTGGGGGAGTTTACTACAGCCTTAATTTGTGGAGGCTTCTAAGTATTCTTGTGTCTTTCCTCCCTTCATATTGCTGCTAATATTTCTGAAGGTTTTGTTCCAAAGCTGAAGGATGAAAAATGATGCCATTTCTGTTTCCCTTTACAGATGCTATAATAGAATGAAAGCTGTACCACTGTAGTATTCATGTCACACATTTGTTAAAGTGTTAAGCTAATTAAAAACATTGACAAAGCCACACATATTGGACCTTTCTTAGGTTGCAGTCCTGTAAATACTTACCTGAGAGTGAGAGCCCAAGACCCTGACTGAATTTAGTGGTACTTGCTTCTGAGAAGGATTGTCAGATCACATCTGCATGTGTAGATGTGGATTGATTTTATATAAGTGATGGTACAAATCTTTTGGTCGGATTTTCCAAAGCAGTGTATGCTATAAATCTGAAATATAGTTAAAAACAAATAGATCCTGGTAAAGCCAGTAAATAAACCACAGAAGATTTTTTTAAAAAAAATTGTTAGCAGACTCAGCTTTCAAAATCACAACAGAAAAAGAGAGTTTTAACCTCCATCTGAAAGGATAAGAGATAAGTTGCCATACAGACTTTCCATAAAAGGTCATGAGTTCTGGGGCTATAGCGAAAAAGTCTCAGCATCTTATCTGGTTTTTCAATAAAGCATCATTAGTAGATTTGAAATCTCAGTAGAATTCTTATGAGTCAGTGCCTAGACCATTTAATGCAGCATAAGTTGAAACTAGTACCTTGAGTTAGCCCCTATCAGTTTATGTAACCTGGTCAGTTGTCCTAAAGAAGATATAAAATGACTGCTTCAGTCATCTCTGTTAACCGGTTGAGCAACAGCAACAAGCACAACAGAAGCAGTAGTTCTCTTCTAGGTGAAGATTCCAGGCAGTTCATGTGGGCACCTCTGTCTAAGGAACATCAGTCAAGGGGCCGTGGCGTAGCCTTGTGGTGAAGTGCATGCTCTGTGTATAAAAATCCCAGGTTCAGTCCCTGGATTCTCCAGAGGAGGGCTGGAAAAACTCCCATCTGAAACCTGAAGTGGCCACTGCCAGACAGTGAATGGTTTACTGTCCATGAAAACTTGTAGTTTTTGCTGGCATAGGCTAACATGGGTGTACACATACACACACACTTGGAAAAGTAAGCACTGGTCTAGATTAATCAGCAGTCCAAGAAAGGAGCTTCCTGTGATAATCTAAGCTAGTATTCAACATTTATTTATTTGTTTTTTAATCCCGCCTTTCTGCTAAAATGCCCACAAATGGATGGGGTCCAGCTATCATTATGTTCCAGCAATCGATATAGTTATTTTGCCAACCAAAGCTAGAAAAAGCCATTACAGGCCATGGTAGTACCTGAGATTCTAGAAACAATGTCAGATCCAGAGGTACCCCCCAAACTTCAAAGTGAAGGGTAGTATGACCCCATCATAGCCAGCCTGTCCACAGCCCTCTTCAACTCTTATCTTACGCCTAGGGGGACATTTGTTTGCCAGTTCTATGCCATGTATGAATCATAAGAATATAAGAACCAAGTTAGATCAGCTCAAAGACCCTGTTTTGAAAAAAAGATAGTATATAAATTCAGTTAAATGAATGCATGAATAAATAAATGCCACTCCAATATTCTGTTCACATACTGGCCAATCAGTTGCCTACACACTCCCCAGACTATCTGGAAGACCATGTCTCCCAATATGAACCTGCGTGAGTCTTAAGATCTGAAGGAGAGGGCTTTGTCTTGGTCCCACCACTATCACAGGCCTGTCTGGTGAGGACATGGGAGAGGGCCTGTTACCCTGATTTTCTGGGGGTCCTGATTGCCGAATTAGTTAATTTGAGTTCTGGAGGTTCCTGTGACTACCAGAGTTTTCCGGAGGTCCCAGTCACCACCAGAGTTTCCGGAGGTCCCGATCACCAAATATGTTGCCCAAGTTTCTGGGGGTCCCGGTCACTGCCCGAGCTCCCTGGGATCCCTCAAAGGACACTTAGTCTGACCCCGATTTTAAGGGTGTTTCCAAGTTGCACTAAGCACGTGCCCAGCAAACACGAGAGGTAGGGTAACTTAGCAGGATCTTAAAACCCAATGTATACCAGGTCAGGTCAGATCAAAAACCAAGCTAAAGGTGTATAAAATGATTTTTATTTTATTTTTATAAAATGTAAGTCACTACGCACTCACTCACATTAGCAATCACACACGCAGAGCCTAAAAGTAAATAAAAGGGAGGAAAATTGATAGGGGATTTTAGAGAGGGATTTTCAGGGTAATACTCCACCTGATCCTGACGTCCAGGAAGTCAAAGTTCAAACAGAGGATTGAGAGCAGTGATACTCAGCACGGGTGAGGGGACTGAGGGGAACGCTCAGCAAACAGAGTGACAGCAATTCGGGAGGAAAATATAAGCGAACCCTCGAACAGCTAAAAACGTGGGGTTTTTATAGAGAAAATATACCTGGAGGGCTAGTTCTTTCCCGGGGAGAACAATAGCAAAGAGGGCTAGATCAAAGCCCTCAACAACGGATATCTCCGGCTGAATGTTTCTCGGTGCTATGTGAATGATTCTGCCCGAGTGAGACAAAGGCATAGGTAGAGTGGAAATTGCCCTCACTTGGCCGGCTGATTGTGATTCCATCGAGCTGCCATCCCAGTGCGAAAGGCCCTTTGTCTGTTTGATAGTCTGGAGGGCTCCCTTGGGCTATGTGACAGATTAAGTCACTGGCCAGACTGGAATTTTCCTATCTTCAGCCTTTCAGCTGCTCCTGCCTACGTGCTCTTATAGGCCTCCTCAGTAGGTGCTCCCAGGCTGTGGAGTACTTCCTTCTGTGGGAAGCTAGGCTGGTCTCTCTCTCCTCTCCCTTCACTGGTAGGTATTCGAACATGCATTTTTTAATTAACTGGCTGTGTAAAAGGGTCCTTTATGGGGGTAGGTATTTTTATATTCATTATTATGGCCATTTCTGCACTAGCCTGTTATAGTGCTATTATTCCATTTTCAACATCATATGGAATCCTGGGGTTTGCAGTTTAGGGAGGGGCCTTTGAGAATTCCATAGGATGTTGAAAGTGGAATAATGGCAGTATAACAGGCTAGCATGGAAATGGTCTATGTCATCAGGTTTTCACACTTTATCTCGTTATTATCTTGTTGTAAGCTGCCTTGTGCTCTGTTTCAAGAAGAAGATGGGATATAAATAAAATACATGAATAATAAATAAAATTACTGATAAAGAGGACATATTGCTTCTGAAAACAGAAGCAACATAACCATCCTGACTAGAAGCTATCAGAGGCTCTGTCCTCCATGAGTTTATCCAGTCCCAGTTTAAAGCCATTCATCTTGGCAGCCATCACTTCAGTGTGTTTAACACAAAAAATATGAAGAAATAATTTCTTTTATCAGTCCTGACAATTAGCTCTGAAAAACAAAGAGCCTTGCCTCCCAGCTGGGGTTCCTGAAACCCAGAATGCTATGATGGTCAATGGTATTAAAAACCACTAACGTGGTTCAGAAGAATCAAGAGAGTCATATGCATCTGTCTGTCCCATAAGACAGAACAGGGAAACCAAGGAATGTTTGGTACCTAAACTAAGTCAAAAGGCACGTTTAGTGACTGTGTTGATTCTTTTAAAAATGCAGAGATGGATATCATCTTCCATACCAACATGAAGCATACTGCTTTTTCCACCAAACTTTAACAGTGTTCACAGGTATTGTCTTCTGTTGGATAAGATCTGTTTATTGCAGATTAATGAGTCCAGATTTTCTAATACGCTAAAGGGTTTTCATAGTTGTGGAAGAGATCTGTTAATGGAAAATGCTTCATGTGTAAGCTGTGAGCTATGAAACATAGTAAAGTTTTGAATCTGTGTTACGTTTTTCATCAAAGTATTACTGTATGTACTTGACAATAACTTCGATTCCATGGCTAAATCAAAAGCAAGGTTGAGGCCCAAAATTAGGCAATTTGCTGTGACCCAGGGATAAGTCAAGAGTAAAACTTAGCCATGTAACAAAAGAATGTAAAGGATGAAGCAAAGGAAAACGATGCCAAAGAATTTAAAAATTCTGACACGAATAACTGTTTGTGTTCACCCTATAGGCTGGATGGATGAGGAGGGAAGTAAATTGTGGGTGTGCAGTGTGTGGGTTAGGTGACTAGGTATGTGCCTAAGAACACACCCATCACTGCTGGTGTAAGATATCCTGGTTTGAGGCAGGCAGAGGTTGGCTGTGGAGCCTTTTCAGCAGTTTCAGCTTGCTCCTGCTTTCCCCTACCACCAGAAACCCAAGTTGGGGTTTTCTAGAGACCTCTGTGGAACCTGGATGGGGGTCGAGGGAACGGATTGTTGAAAAGCTGCCCAGTCAGCTCCTCCTCATTTGAGGTGTGCAAGGGTGGGTCTTTTCAGCAACTCCTTTTCAGCAAGAACAACTCCTATGGAAGCAGCATGGATAAATTAGCACAGGTTTTTAAGGTTAATTTTTTTTACTTATAGTTGAGTATATACAGTAAAAAGAATCAGGGCATTCTGGCGGTTTAAATAAGGAAGGTTCAATAAAAATCTTTCTAATATGATTTTAAAAAGGGCAGTTAAAGGAGAACAGGAGCCACTGATTTGACATCCCCTGAGCTATAAGAGCAAATGAGATCAGAAATGAGGATTTTCTGAAATATTTCATCCAGGACAGTGGAAGAGAAAGAACTGAAACATGGTATATGAAGGACCTTCAACGTTTATGAGTTGGGAGTGTTGAAATATAGTTTGCTAGTTTGTACGCACAAGGTGTTCTGTTAATTAGTATGGAATTAGAAATTTGGCCAAGATCACATTGATATTCAATATCTACAATGTGTTGCTTAAGTGTTGCTTTGGCTGTATTGAAACCCAGTGGGATAAGATAGCCAGAGGGGAGAGCATATTGCTGGAGTTTTTGGAAGATCTTTAGAGTCTACATTGACTTAAAATCATCCTGTAGGATAAGGAGGGCTAAACGTACAGAAGAAAAGAGCAACATCAGCCTGAAATTGAATATAGGAAGCCAGACTCTAGTTTCTGACTTTTGGAGGCCAACTTCTAAACATAGGATAGTGTTTGAGACACAACAGGGCACCTGAAGGATAGCCCCCAAGCTTCTATCAGGGCAGCTTACAATGAAAGAAGATAGTTTAAAGCTGAGTCTCGATTATCCTTCTATTTCCACTAGAGGGTACTGCTTCCTGTTACATTGATTGGTGCAAGCCCTCTTCTCCCTTCGACTTTTGCTGATTTTATGCCAATTTATGGCCTCAGTCCAAATGCACAGATTGCTCATATGGAACTGATTAAAAAGGAAGTCCAAGGGTTCATTGTAGGAAACTTGTTGGTTGGATCACATTCTCTTGGTGAGAGTTTTAAGATAATACAATAAAGTTATTGCTCACCACTACTATTTGTTCTTGAAGTCCCAGCCTTCAATGGAATATAACAACAATCACAGAAGTAAGAACAGTAACGACAGTGTTAATATTCATGTAAATGGAATAATAGTTACCCCAGTCAATCCTTTTCATGGCCAGGATAACATCTTTATTCCTCCCTCCCCTTCCCCCATTCTTTATCTCTTGCAAACACATCAGGCTAGTTTGGACAGAGCCTTCCAAATATCCAAATTCATCTAGAAAAAAATATCAGTCTGGAAGCCATACTTTTGGATTTATCGATTTATGTTTTTCCACTTACTGTTTTTATTAACTAACTGATGTTCCCCCTCTAAAAGTCTGAAAGTTCATTTTATTTGTTTATAGCAAAAGTACATGGCTATGCTGGTAACCCAAAACATGGGTGACTCAGAGGTCCACCCACGATGCCAGTGCCTCTGTGAAACAGTGGGGAATATTAGCTCAAAGGAGAGGCCTGCAAGAAGGGGGTGACCTAGCAGGATCTTTTACATTTGTGTATACCAGTTCTAATGCAGGGACAGCAGCCAGAGATTCAAAGAATATTTGTTTTATTGGGGGATTTAACAATCACACATGCAGAAGATCCAAGCAGTCTCACAATCACCCAAGGCTAACTGAAGGAAAAGGGAGGAAAATTGAATAGTAAGAAGTTAGGGCAAAGTGGGTGATATTTACCTATCTGGAAAGTAGAGACAATGTGGCTCAGACTCACGGGTAGTACCAGAATGGGAATCGGAGTACTAGAGGGATCCCTGTGTTCAGAGTACTGTGGGCTGTCTGGGTCAGACTCAGGGTTTAAATGCCCTGTTTCTGCCCTGAGGGAGAAGATGTTAATGGCTCTCTGGCAGAGTAAACAGTGGGGTCTGGAACGAGCTAATGACCTTAGCATTAGGGGACAAAGGACTGGTGGGAATTGTGATAACTCTTTAATGGTGGAACATGTGAGAAGACAAAAGAGGAGTTTTGGCAGGCAGAGGAAGAGGGTTGGAGACAATAAGTTGCTCTGTGGAGGCAGTTTTGAGTGCTATTGTTTCTAAAGTTCAGGTTGTTGAGGGACATTTGCAAATCCATTATCACTGGAGCTTTCCTGACTATGGGCCTGGCCATGCCCTGAGTTCCCATCTGACCTACTGTATTTGCTGGCGTATGAGATGCACTGGTGTATAAGACGCACTCCATTTTTCAAGGAGTATTTTTCAGGAAAAGATTTTTAGTACCTTGACGAGGCAAAATGCACAGGAAAGGAGGGGAAGGTAAGGAGTGCTGTACCAGGCTTCCCCCACTTCCTCCCTTCCTGTTTCGCTTGGGCAGGGAGAACTCCCAGTACAGTCAAAATGCAGAGGAGGGGAGGGGAAGGTAAGGAGTGTTACACCAGGCTTCCCCCACCTCCTCCCTTTCTGTTTTGCCAGCAGGGAGAAATCCTTTTGCTCCTCCTCCCTTCCCTATGCATTTAGTATTACCTGTATTGGCCAATGTATAAGATGCACTCCATTTTCAGAGGGCATTTTTTAGGGGAAAAAAGTGTGTCTTATATGCCAGCAAATATGGGAGCCAGTCCTCTTTCTCCAGCATAGTGTTGCAGCCACAGCAGTGTATAATTTAAATCTCATGGCAATTAAATGATATCTGCCAATTGAATTATATCATGGAGTGGGGGGTTTACACCCTGGTAACAATGCACAAGTTGGTATCACCCTTAGTTTAATATATTTTCAAGCAAAGTTATACAGGTATTGAACTTGGATTCAGTGTATCTGTCCTCTTAGAATAACACAATGGTCAAGTCCTGCAGAGTGTCCTGTTTCAGAATAGCAAGTGCCCAGGGGAATGCACCTGTAGCCTGCAGGAACATACAGTGGCAAAACCAAGCCAGTCCATGGTCAGAGTGCAGTCAGCCTACCTGAAGACAACTTTTACCAATTACTCTAGAAATGAATGAATATTTTATAGGGGGTTATTTTTCTGTTGTGGAAAGCTACCGGAAAACTATAGTCATTAGTTCAGTACCAGCAGTCATGATTATTAGTCATTAGTCATGTGGTTGCATCAAACTGTATTTGTAAGAGAGTTTGTAGGTGGTAAGGGGAGAAATGTACTTGTCTCAAATCATGGTGTTGGGGTGTGGGACAGCCAGGATTCAATATTGCTCAGCCCCAAAACCTATTTTGAGAACCTGAATAGAGAACTAGCATAATTGAAACAGGATAGACAGTGTATGTGCAGAATTTCAACTACAAGTCTGCCTGCCCCAAACAAACAAAAGGGTTATTCTGTAATTTATGAGTAAAGACCATGGGTAAGCTGAAATAATTCTTCACAGATAAATGTAGCAAAATGATGCAAGTTGAAGAATATGCACAAACCCATAGATTATGCTGCAGCTTAGATACATTACAGGCAACTGGTAGTGGCAGTGGTAACTCCTGTGTCAGTGGGATGGCAAATTCACTCCAGGTTTTAATCCAGGAGTTTTCCAAGGTGCTGAATCCTAGCTCCAAAACAAGCTTCAGCACCTTGGATAGCTACTTTAAAGCTATGCAAAACTCAAAGTGGACTCAAAGGTCCACTAACATGGAAGGTGCTACTGGGTGATAGTGGGCAAGCCATCATTCACAGAGGTAATGGTCAGAGAAGAATGCATCTTTGCTGTTTCTCTCATCTCTGACAAGCTTTTAGGGAACTTAAAGACTCCCTACAAGTGAGAACATAGTTTTAATGCCACTTCTGGAGAGTGGTTATTTTGCACTGTTTCTTCTCTTCTTAACTTTGGAAGCCTCAAGGCATTTGCTTTCCTTTTATCTTGGCTTTTAGGAAAGAGCTGCCTGTACAGGGAACTCATGTCAATATGTTTGTGATCTGCATGCTTATTCTCCTATCCCCACCCCCGCTCTGCTTCTATCATTACTGTAGCTGGGGCTGAATAACGAAAACAGAGATACAGCTTAGGAGACAGATGGCAAAACCAAATTAACTGAATATCCATGGAAAGAGTAGCACTGATTTGAATTTGTGCCAAAGACAAAGAATTCAATAACATTGCTGTGAGAACAGTATTGTTGGATGTGGCACCGCTTCACCCTCAAAACGTGCTGAACTCACTGGTATGAGCTCCTCCTCCCTCTTCTCTCCTTCCATGCCTGCAAATTACACTGAAAGTGATGGGATTTAATTGAAAGTAATGTTATTTAAAGCTGCATAATGGAAGCCAAAGTGTCCAATTTTGAATGCATTCATATTTTACTGTTTTATCTGGTTTAAATTAATTTGAGTCAGAAGACGCTATGGTGGAGCTTTCTCTTCTTAAATTCTGTCTTTCTAAGCCCACAGAGCTTTTGTATTTGGGGAATCACTCTAAGGCTGCTTTAAGCTTCCTATTTCTGGTTCTCTCATGTTTCCATTTACGTACATTGGATCCATAAATCATTTCCGACTATAAACTGATCTTTGGATACCCCTGTTAATTTTGCATCCATCTATTCCACCTTAGTTAGAAAGTTACATTGAGTCTTATATTGATGGAAGAATTGATACAACAAGTTATGGTGTTAAGAAATTCTCACAGCTATGACACATTTGTATAATCTGTTTATACTATGGGAAAATGGACCTGTTTATACTATGGGAAAATGATAGCAGTGTGTATGGATTCCTTTAGTTCTACATGGATCCCTATGGAAAGATATCATAGGCTGATTATGTTAGAGGCTTTATGTGATTGATATCACAAGCTGACTTCTCTGTTACATTTTGTAATTGTTGCTATCAGCTGTTGTTTTTTTGTAAACTGTATGTATGCTCATTTGAAATATCTGGATGCATTTAAAATTGAAACAATGTGTGTGTGTGTACATATGTGTTTTAAACAGCTATATCCACAAGGGAGGAGTTCCATTTAAAGGAGACAAATTTCCTTTAAAAAGATAATTCCTAGAGTAAGAATTGTAATCGACAGAGAAAAGAACTTGATATATCATGGAGGAAAATCTGAGATTGCCAGTGCAACCCTGGGGTATGAGGTAGCTAAAAGAAGTTAGGATTGGACATGAAACTATTCAGATGGCAGAAAGGATGCTGATCGTTGGCTGTTGTCAGAGATCTCGTGACATAGAGAGATCCACCAGCAGAAGTGTTCTGCTGCTTAAAATCTACTGGCAGAAAAGCCGAGAAAGAAAAAGAGAGAGAAAGAGAACAGAGAGGGGAGGGGAGGGGAGGGGAGGGGGGACAGGATGGAGCAAGGAGTCAAATTACATCATAGCCAAACATCATCCAGTTCAAGGGCATCACAGCCCAATGCTGGCACAAGGGGAGAGAAGTTTCCAAGGACCCAGGCCAGGACAGGTTGAATTCATCTCCGATTTAGCTCAGCTTCCACTAGCCTAGTGTTGACTCAGCTGGCCCTTAGCCATCTGGGTTCATTAGGAGTGTGTTCTAAGATGTTATATGAGGGATTTAATAGTTACTATTTGTCCATATGAATTTGTAAGACCTGAGCAAAGCAGTTGATGACCAGAGCACTTGGTGGTCTCTCATTCATAAAGTCAGCATAAGTCAAAGTCAAAGTGTTGCATAAGTCAGTATCCAAAGTAAGGGAGCAACCTGAATGTCACAAAACAGTGAGAGAATTCAGACATAGCTGTCTTAGTCTGAATCAGTAGGCAAAGGGATCTTGTAGCATCTTTGAGTTAGGCCATTTCGGCATGACAGTGCCCTCCCATGTCGTCCCATCACAATCCTGGCAGCGCCTCTGCCAGGATGGGAGCATGTGCCCAACGCTCTCCTCCATACTTGACCAGCTGCCCGTGGAAGGGAGCATGACGGACATGATCCTTCCTTCCTCACTGCAGCCAGCCTTCTTCCCATGCTGCAGTGGGGAAGAAAATGATCATGCTTCTGGGCCTTCTGCATGCCCAGTGGCGATGGAAACCTCACATGATTGGGGGCCATTGATGGAGTTTTTCTGTCAATGATATACCCCGTGATCACGAGGGAACACGAGAAGGACAGGATCGTGACAATGTCATACAGAAGCGTCATCGCAGTCCCCTCCCCATGCCAAGAGGGCGCTGTCCTGCAGAAAGGGCCATAATTTCAAAGGTGCTACAAGATCATTTTGCATACAAAATAGTGCCTGAGTTTTTAATATTCTTGATCAGAGTTCTTCATCAGGCTAAGTGTTGCAGAATAAGGGAGAGGAAGAGTTTGCATTTGGTTGTGGCTTTCATCATGGAGAGACACACATACACCCCTTGGTTAGCATGTTCCAAGGAACTCTAGTTTATCAAGGTTAAGCAGTGTATTCGTGCATGATGCCCAGCTGGCTCTTTCTGTGAGTGGTAGTGGCTAAACAGTCCACATAACCTCTGCCTGTGGTTTGTTTATTGTAATGACTAAGATGGGATCAAAGGCTTCTCTTCAAAGCTTTGGAAAATAATTATTTTTTAAGTAATTCGGTATGTAACTGATTGCAAAGATAATCCTCTCCAAGGAATTCAGTGTGAGTAATGTTACCAAGAATTTATCCATTTTTAAGCAACCTGTACTGCTCACCACTTTTCTTCTCAATTTTGGAGAAAAATTTAGCATTGATGAGAGAATTTCATTGCACTGTTGTCTCCAAATTCTCCCTGGACTTGTTCCAGGTAGCTTACTTGTGATGTTACTTATAATGTGCTGTTTCCAAACTCTGTGTGTCTTGCCACAAACAAGCCAGAATCGTAAACCAGGCTTGTTGTTGACTCTACTTGCTTGTGGAAAGAAAAGCCAGAGATCCTAGTTGAGGTAGCAGGATAAGCAAACCACGACAAGAGTTCCATGGTTCATTTAGGTGACATGTGGAAGTTGAGTAGCGCATGTGGTTTGTAAAAACAAGCCAAATTTCTCTGGAATCTTGGCTTATGATTATGTCCAAACATCCTTCCTTCCTTCCTTCCTCACACATAACCAAGCAGTAACCCAGCCTGATAGACCCATTAAACTTCTACAGCAGAAGTTTAGTAAAGACAAATAAAGCTGATTACTTCTAAGTGCCTGGCAGACGTCTGATTCCATGATGATGAAATCTGCATAAGCACCTTGCGGATTTAACAATATAGCTGTTACTATTGTGAGAGTGAGGTTGCAAGAGCCATCCATCTCTCCTTTGCAGTCTGTGCTTAATTCTGTTTCAACAACACTGTTGGATTTTGGCTGACTGTGCTAAAGCCTAAGAACTAAAAAAGAATATTTTATTACCATCACTTTAAGCAGAGGTGTGGGATATGAAGTCATTGGAACTTCTGCTCCCACCAACCTAGTTGTCGTAGCCAGTGGTAAGGGATAATGGGAGCTGTAGTCCAAAACATTGGAGAACCATAAGTTACCCACCTCTTCTGCAAGCAATATATGAGTTTGGGGATATAACATTTGGGATTTTTGTTCCCTCTGTTTCTTTATAAGAGGAGGCTTTGTGTGGAGGAGGCTGATACTCAGACCGTAGTGTCATCCTGTTGACATGGATGGGCCTGCTGATCTCCACATATAGCCTTAGCCGTTATATGCACAAACAATGCATTTTAAAGCATAGATTACACTATCCGCCTGGACTAACGTTGATTGTTTACACTACAGTGTAAATATACTTCCGCCTTTCCCTGCTTAGGGGGCACAGTAAGGCAAGAGTCACTGTGTGGTTTTACCCTGTTTATGACATAGTAAGGCTCTTTCCATAGATTGTGTCCTTACTACAGAGCAGTCCATCAAAGCTTGAGAGCAAAGGGGCAAATTAAAGTGCGAAGTCTAAAATATCCTGGCCACCTTGTATGTATGTGTAAGCATTTCCATGTATGTGTAAGCATTTCTGTGTAAGAGCATTTCTGGCTCTTACATGAAGTTAAAATCTCTACGGCTAATTTTAAGTATTTTTCCCATTAGTGAGGGATAAGAGGTGTTTCTTTTGAAGAAGAAAAATCAATATTTTGTAGATCAGTGAGTTGCGCTTCATGCTGTTTGATGCTCTGCGTTCCTTCACAGTGGACACAAAATATGGCAAACAAAAATTGCTTCTGGCTTTACTTGACTAAAAGGTGGTTTAGATTACATATTATCCATTACTGTACCATTAACTGCCCTCTATCCCACAGTTTCCCATTAATCTAGCTTGTCATGTAGTTAGTTTCTTTGCCTCTTGTTCCACAGCTCTAGTGTCAGCCAGCGGGGCAGGCCAGTTCAAGTGAGAGACATCACATGGAAACTTCTACCAGCAGTGAGAGCCTATGTGTATTCAGAAATAAATTGTGTTGGGTTTCATGGGTTGCAGCTTCAGTGAGCCATTCGGGGAGTTGGAGGGATGCTCGGCATGGGGATGGCAATCTTTGGGACTGTAAAATATCTGACTCTTAAGTAGAGATTGGAAATGTTGTCTCTAGTGGAGATTCCAGGCGTTTTGTTAGTTGCTGTGTGCCTTCAAGTCATTTCTGACTTATGGTGACCCTAAGGCAAAGCTGTCACAGGGTTTGCATGGCAAGATTTGTTCAGAGTGGGTTTGCTTTCCTCTGGGGCAGTGTGTGACTTGCCGAAGGTAACCTGTTAGTTTCCATGACTGAGCAGAGATTCAAACCCTGGGTTTCCAGAGTGGTAGTCCAAAACTCAAACCACTGCATCACAGTGGCTCTCATTCTGGGAATTGTAATTCCTCCAGATAAACTTTACTATTATATACAATAGGTTCCTGGATCCACTGGACCAATATCTGCAGTTTCACTTAGCAAGGCCATTTTCGCACTAGACTGTAATAGCACTATTATTCCACTTTCAACATCCTATGAAATCCTGGGGTTTGCAGTTTAGGAAGGGACCTTGAGGCCCCTCTTTAAACTGCAAACCCCTGGATTCCATAGGATCTTGAAAGTGGAATAATAGCACTATAACAGTCTAGTGCAGAAAAGGCCCAACAGTCCAGCAGATGAAGGTGAAGGCAGCAAGGAACCAAGCTGCCTATGCTGAACTCCCAAAAGCAACTCCTTCCCTGGGTGTCCAGTTTGGTGGGAGGCCTGGCTGAACAGAGCTGTGTGCTTCTCTTGGCCATCGAAGGAGTGTCCAACTCCTTCCTTGACTGAGACAGGCACGTTGCTCTGTGCCTCTCTCAGCTGAAAAGAGAGACAGACTGCTTCCTTGTCCAAAAGAGGCATGTGGCTCCGCACAGCCAGCCCCCTTCCACCTCACATGGCTGAGAGGTGCATGACTCTGTGCAGCCAGTCCCTTGTTCTTCTCTTGGCTGAGAGAGGTGCACAGCTCTGCACAGCTGGGTCCCCATTCCTCTTTTGGCTAACAAAGGAGGAAGACTCCTTGCTTGGCCAAGAGAGATGTGTGGCTCCATGCAGCCACCTCCTCGTGTCTCTCTTGACCGAGGAAGGAGTCTCGCTCCTTCCCCAGCCAAGAGAGGCATATGGGTCCATGCTGCTGCCCCCTTGTGCCTCTCTCATTTGAGGAAGAAGGGAAACTCCTTCCTCAACCGAGAGAAGTGCAGGAAGCCTGGCAGCATGGAGCTATGCACCTATGCACCTCCTCAGCCAAGGAAGGAGACAGACACTCATTCCTTGACTGAGAAAGGCATATGGCTACGTGCATCCCGGCTTACTGATGGATCTGGCACTCAGAGGGAGAGTTACTCACTAAGCCCCGCTGGAAAGGAAGTCAGCGAAGCAGGAAAAAGGAGCCAGATGGTGGTGGTGCTTCCCTCCCTCACTGCCTTGGTCAAAATATAGCATTTGGTATTATCGGCATTTTTCACCATCCATGATAGATAGATAGATTGATTGATAGATAGATCGATAGTATAGGGTACCTACTGTAATTATGATCAAGAGCCCCATCTGTCTATGAAAAAGTTCTAGAAATTATTTGGTATCTCTACAGATGTACCGTGGAAGCTTGATGAATTATTATAAGAAGAAATGAGACTTTGGCATGTATTATTCAGAAAGTAGATGCTATCATATACCGCACTATGAACAAAGTTATCTTTCAGGGCACAGAAGATGGAGAGGGTTTGAAAATTCTATGGAACATCTTAATACCATGATGGTTGTTGACAGTGTTTGCTAATGTTTGGTCACGGATTATAATGGAATTGCTTCTAGCACAGTATGTTTATACCCTTTCTGCACTATGCTGTTAGAGTGCTATTATTCCACTTTCAACATCATATCTTTGAATAAATCTTTATTGCTCAGATAAAAGCCATTGCAACTCACCACAGTCAGACAAAATACATCTAAATAACAGAATAAGACATTACAAATGGTAAAAGACTCACATAAAAGCTAACATACAGGAACAACGTATGAGGAATAAATGATCAATGTAATGATTTTAAAAAATCCGAGCAATATAAAATATAAAATACGTCTCTAAGATGATATAATGTAGTCCAATGTAAAATTCAATATAAAATTATATCATATTATATAAAATATACAATTTAAAATTACACTTATGTATTCTATAAGACCGGGATCAATTACTTTTATCACCTCTGTATTATTTGTGGGGATAGTTTTGATATCTAGATCTTATCTTACTTGCAGCTAACGCAAAATTTGCAACCATAACAGTGACATAGGGGTCGTTATCAGCTAATAGTCCACAAATCTGCTCAAGAGGTGGTCTATTGGAAAGGGGAGAGGAGTGGAGGAAGCAATTAAGGAACTTTTGCCTGGGAGATGTATATGGAATCCTGGGGTTTGCAGTTTAGGGAGGGGCATTTAGAACTCTCAGCCAGAGAGCTCTTTGCCCTCAGTAAACTGCAAACCCCAGAATTCCACAGGATGTTGAAAGTGGAATAAAAGCACCATAACAGTGTAGTGAGAAAATGGCCATAGGGTGGACAGATCCCTTTCACTCAGAATTGGTGGCAAATGTACAAGAGGAAGGCTGGGAATGAACTGAGTTTCTTCCTTTTCACACTGCACAATTATAATCCTGTGAATCCACTTAAACTGCTGTGTTTCCATCCTATGGAATCCTGGAATTTGCAGTGTAGGGAATTTAGAATTCTTTCCCAGGAAGTTCCTCTCGTGCTGCTGCTAGCTACAAACCGAAGGATTCCATGGGATGCAGCCATGGCAGTTAAAGTGGAATCATAATGTATCATGAAGGGACCTCTTGTTGTTGTTGGAGTAGTCACTCAGTATTGCTTCTTCACAGGAGTAGGTTGGCCCAGGAGACTTTCTGCCTGTTCCACCCCAGGGCTCTGTGTGTCCTCCATGATGCAGTCCGTTCAGTAGGCGCACAGTATATTGCTTGCAGTAAAATGTATAACCAGACTTCAAAATCTTGTAAAGATCGGCAGTCTTTGGAAAAACTTTTTTACGCTGCAGCTCCCAGAAGCCCACAACCAAAATGGCCTTACAGGCCATCCCAAAATCCATCAAAGAGGCTGGAGGAGTCTGTGAGAAGTAGTCTGAAAAGTAAAGTTTCCATGTTCTGCCTTTTAGGATTTACTATTTAAAATATTTATATACAGATATGAAATCACAGTTTAGGGCCGTTTGCGTGTCTAATTAGAACACCTGTGTGTTGTCTCTCTCCAAAATCTTCTGCGGCATTTCAGCTAAGCCGTTTTTCCACAGTTGTCTGTTTGTGCATTTTTTTCTTTTAATTTGAACATTTAGCAACAGCAGTAAAAACTATTTGCTGCATCTGTGTAGGTATTAGAACGTAGCACTAGTTTGCTTATTGGGGGAAAAGAGCTAAAGAAGAGACTAGAACAACCTTGAAGTTAAAACATACACAACTGAAAACCGTGAACCTCCTGCGTGAATGAACGAAAATAACCTCTTCCCTGCCCTTGAGTGTAATGCTTAAGTCCTAAATTTGTTCTCAAAGGATTTTTTTTGTTGTCCTTTGACAACAGCTTTATTCTGGCAGGATTTTTCAGCCAAGTATCTGAATAATAATAATGTTTAAAAAAATCCTTTCAGTTCACAGGCTGCTGAGGGTGGTGTGATACTGCAATTTGCCAACACCAATTCAGACTTGTGTTCATTCAGAGAAGCTATTTGCATATTCTCTGTTCCCCCTGTTTGCTGAAATGTGTCTGAAAAGGGAAAGTTCTCAGCTTGAAGAATGAACTGTCTAGTAACTTGGTTGAGCTTTAATACTCCCCGGTGCCTGTTGCTTAGTCTGCCACAGAATACTGGTGTACCAGGAAACGTCATGATATGTCTGGAGAAATTGTTTTACGGAAGAAACATAAAAAGCAGCATTAGTCGGCCAGGATAAGAAACAGTAAATTTCACTTTTTCAAATCTAAAGGCCAATTAAATGGTCATCTGTTTGCATAAAGTTAATTTCTTTTTAGATAGGTAAATAAAGTTATGCCATATCAGCATTGTTCGTATCCTTGTCTGTTTTCTTTGTAATTGTTCTTTAATTGTACTGTATAAAAGTCAATGTTTGCGCGTTTGTCTGTTTGTCTGCGTCAGGCAGGTGAAGATCTCATACGATTGGCTGTGTGAGGTGAGAACACCTCATACGATTGGTTGGCTGTGAAGATTCCATGGAATCTTGGGTTGGCAGTGCAGGGAGGGGCCTTTAGAATTCTCAGCCAGAGAGCTCTTGCAACTCAGGCTGGTTGCTATGGAGATGAGGCCTACCATCAATAAGAGTGCCAGAAAACTTTTGGGAGGCATATGTGAGAAAAATTAAAATGACATACACAACATGGTTACAAAGTCTTCTCGCTTTGCACAGTAGATTGTATGGGTTCCATATGTGAGGAATCGTAAACTTGAAATTTAAAACAAAAAATGCTTCCAGAAAACATAATGCCATTGCACAAATTCAATTTAACAGAAAGCACAAAAAAAAAAAGCCGGTACATCAACATCATCGGACAACACAGATTGGACTGGGGACTATGGGGAAAAGTTACAGGTACTGGAATAGGCCGGTTGCTATGGAGACAATGCCTAGCACCAAGGGAGAGGACAGTATATTCCCACAGGAACCCAACCTCTGTGTGTTAACAACTATGAATACAGATTGGATTGGGGACTATGGGGAAAAGTTACAGGTACTGGAATAGACCAGTTGCTATGGAGATGAGGCCTAGCGGCAAGGAGGAGGACATGTATTCCCTCAGGAACCCAACCTCTGAATGTTAAGAACTCTGGGTAAGGATTGGATTGGGGAATATGGGGAAAATTTACATGTACAGAAATAGACCGGTTGCTATGGACACAAGGCCTAGCAGCAAGGAGGAGGACAGTGTACTCCCTCAGGAACCCAAACTGTGTATGTAAATAACTCTGTGACAGATTGTATTGGGAAATATGTTACAGGAAATGGAGAAGACAGTTTGGTGAGTTCTTAAGAGGAAAATAAAATCCTGGGCAATGCTGGGTAAATACGCTAGTGTCCAATAAAATTTACATGCACAAACAAGCAATATTTATTATGACATTTTTATTTGTATTTTATTTACCTACTTTGTTGTTGTGGTGGTGGTGGTGGTGCGCCTTTAAATCATTTTCGACTTATGGCAACCCTAAGGTGAACCTGTCATGGGGTTTTCTGGGGCTGAGAGTGATGCACCCAAGCTCAGCCAATGGGTTTCCACGGCCAAGTGAACCTTGGTCTGCAAGGTCACAGTCCAGCCCTCAAACCATCACACCACACTGGCTCTACTTACTGTTCTTATATCCTACTAGCGTATTTACCTGTCGTTGTCCAGGATTTTATTTTCTCATAGGTTAACAGTTGTTAGAAATACTGTAGGAATTACCTTACCTTACCTTAAGAGCCAGGTGCGGTTGAAATACACAGATTTGAGCTCCTGTGTCTCTAATTCCCCAAACCGCTTTGTCCAGTAGTTGTAACATTTCCCCATATGCCCCAATCCAATCTGTATTCAGAGTTGTTAACATACAGAGGTTTGGGTTCCTGAGAGAATACAGTGGCCTTCTCTTTGCTGCTAGGCCTCATCTCCATAGCAACCAGCCTGAGCAATTTGACTGAGATTTGGGGACAGTTTGTCCCTCCCTAAAGTGCCAACCCCAGGATTCCACAGAATCTTCGCAGCCCGCCAATCATACAAGGTCTCCACCTGCCTGACTCAGGCAAGCAGACAAACTCACTCACAAACTTTGACTTTTATATAGTAGATGTACTTCCCTTTGCCTTTTTTCCTTACTTCCTTCTCATTATTTTCTGTTTCTTTTAAAGATTCCTTTTAAAAATTCATATACTGGATTTGCGGGCATATAAGACGCACGCCATTTATATGTCAGCAAATACTATTTGCCAGTGTGTAAGACACACTGGCATATAAGACTTATCCCATTTTCAAACAGTATTTTTTGGGGGGAAAAGTGAGTCTTATACATCAGCAAATAGGGTATATGAGATACCTTATGAACATTAGTTAATTAAGTGGCATTAATTGGAAGTAACGGGTTTAGGACTGCTTACAGAATTTGCTAAGATGTGATGTTATCCATTTACATGGATGGTGTTGGACATATGCATGGGGCATATTTGTGGCTATAAACAGAGGGAGTTACATAGAATCTACCTGTTTGGAATTAGTATAATTCTTATTTGGAGATGAGTCAAAAGTTTTCATCTGGACCTTTTAAACACAAAACAAGACTTTGAGGAGGACCTAGTTCCTCCCAAGATCCTCCAAAATTTACCCTTCTCACTTCTTCTCTTGGAGATTTGGCTATATGGTAGATTGCTATTTCTGTATTGGTTGATTGATTAATTTTAAATTGCTGGCTTTCAAGCAACAGTGACATTAACATGTAGCTGGATTTGCCTATATGTTGACATCTCTGAAAGCAAACAGCTTTTTCAGAGGGAGGGCAATAATTCCCCCTGTTTTTTTCCTTGTTCAAAAATGTGAATGGCAGAATGTTTTTGAATTCAGAGTATTTGTGAACATTAACCAATTCATATCCTGTTAGGTATAATGTGAATGCATCTGTTTGCTAGCACAATATCAGGTATGTGGGTTATGCTGAAATCTATCTGTGCTGGCACAAAGTTGCCTAGTGTATTTTCTGAGTTTTCTCTTGTCTTGCCTGTGGAATCATGTTTTGTTTGTTAGGGAGTTTTTGTATGCCACATCAAATGACTGCTGATCCAACAGACAGTATTGATCCATGCTGCTGTACTATTTCAGTGTGCTGCAGTAGCTTGCAAAACGATGGCCAGAAGTCCATGAAACTGGTCTTGTGCAGTAATTTACAAGGGCAGGTGATAATAGAAATGGGCTGCTTTGAAGCTCCTGCTATTAGGATTCTATTACCTGTCTGACCCTAATGTAAGATTTCTGTAGAAATGATGAGGAAATTTATGTTTAATCTGACTCCAAACCTTTTATGATATCCATAGCTTGAATGCTATGGCCTTTAGAGATCATGAAATATTTAAGCAGGGCGCGGGGGGAGCCCTCGTTGCTTAGAGTGTTTACCTTTTGTCATTCCTGTTTGCCGATGTTGTTTCCATAATTCTGGTTTTGGCTTCATTTCCTCCCCTTTTTCTTTCATAGGGCTTGTCCTTTCCTCACTACCGCTCACTCGTCAGTGAGAGATCTCAACCAATCTCGGACAGCACTATATAGTGGACAGTGCTATCCATATAGCCAATCAGGGATAGCACTGTGATATCATGGCACCATTCATATGTGAGTCCTAGATGAGTAAGATAGGTGATCTAAGGCTGCAATCCTATATCCACTTACTTTGGAGTAAGATTCATTGAGCTCAGTCGGGCTTACTTGGGGGAAGACATGCATAAAATTGTGAAAACGACTTCTGAATATGTGTAGAGTACATATTCAAGGGGTAAGCATGTTGGCCATGCAGCAAAATACAGCAAAATCCACCAAACAGTAATATCGTTATTAGACCAGCTGAAAAGCGCAAAATACAACATGCAGGCTTTCAGAGCTTCACTGGCTTCTTCATAAGGCAAAGATGTTAAAGATCATACACAAGAAAAGTGGTCACGTTAGAATCACAGGCCTACATTTTGTGTAAAAGGTTCCTTTTGTTGTCAGTTAAGATAGTTTGGAGGGGGATATCAACTCAGACAGAGACCACTCCCCTTCTTGGCCATATGGGGACCAAGGAGAAATGGCAGTAAAAGATAGGCAATAAACGTTTAGATCCAGTAGCAGCAGCAAAGTAACTTCAATTGAAATCCAAGCTGTCTTTGCCCCGTGTAAAGCTGACTACCCCTTTCTGTGTCAAATAGTGATGTAAGCTAGTGTAGCAATGTGAGGGCAAGTGAAGCCTGTTCTGCTTCCTCCAGAAGAGAATACTGAGAGAATACTGTCCAGACAGGGGTTGGCACAGTGTGGCCTCTCCTTGGCCCTTCGCAGAATCCTCCCTGAGGTTCCCCATGAGAAGAAAGGCAAACCATTCTCCTGGAAAGCTTCCAAGCGTGGCAATTTGGCAAATGAAAACAACAGTAATAAACTCAAAGCTCCTCCAAACTGTGCCATGTGAGACTGGAAATTGATTTCTAATCTCCTCCACACTGATTCCCCCCCACCAATGATTTTTGCATTTTGGGGGTCAGTATGGCCAGTGGCAGGTCTTGAATCTTGCTTAAGTTGCCCACTCCTCATTTAGATCTTTCTGCAGTTGCTGAAACTGAAAGTATGTAGAAAATAGCTAATGAAATCACTCTTGGTTCAGCCTTAACTGTAACCAAGAGGATTAGAAAGTAAAACAAAAGGGATAAATGGATAAAGAAATGGATAGTCATAAGCAGGGGTTTCTTTTAACTGTCCAGTCCTGGACCAGGGTTTGTCAGTTTGGCATCTTTTATCTGCATTGAACTACAATTCTCAACAACCTGTTCTAGAGAAATGTGTGGTTTCACTGCAATTTGTAATGAACCCTTTTCTGCAACAAAATGGAAAAAAGTACTCTACACTGCTGCTTATTCAATAGAAGTCATTTGAAATAGATGTTGCTCTTTGTGGAATGGTAACACTCACCAAGGTATTGTACTTTCACTTGTTACCAATACAGCAGGGCAAACTAGCACAAGCTATTGGTATGGACTACTGCACTGGTGAAAGTTTCCACTGCCAGATTCCACAGAGATGTTACATAACAGAGATGGGTGAAATGTGGCTCTCCAGATGTTGTTGGATTGCAACTCCTTGAAGCTGTAGCTAGTGATGAGGGATATTGGGAGTTACAGTCCATATGAAGGGCTGCAGTTTATCCTACCCTATTATATAGAGTCTCTGAAGCTATTGTACTATTGCATCTGCAAGTAATGTAGAGAAGGTGAAGTCACTAGTGCATTATTTTATTCTAAAGTTCTCAGCTGTGAACTGTGTGTATACATGTTTGCGTATGAAGAAAAATCCCAGAAGCTTTGCTAGCCAAGCCTGTGATGTCACTTCAGAGACAGACCATGGCAAACAGGCTGCCAGTAAACCAACTATTTTGATAATATAATTTTACGATGGGTGTAATACCAAGTAGTGCTCAGAGAGATGTGTACACAGTCATTTCGACTACTGTGCCAAGTAATTCAGGTTTTTTTTTAACAGGACTATAAAGAGCTATTAGCAGAGCAAATTGTAACATGATGTTCTAATCCATGTGTTTTTATAAAGGGGAAACAGACAGCGGGGAGAAAAGAGTAAGCAACAGTAATCAGTGCAGATTCAGTTAGCTGCTTCTTAGAGAAACCACTATTTTTGACAGAGCTTGTTTCTCTCTTGATATTATCTCCTCACAGTATGTTATCACTACTGGTAAAATATTCAGCCACTGCTTCTGGTATTTCTGACATCTGTTTTTTTTTCTATGCACTCTCTTATACTTTTCACACTATTTATTTATTATTAAATCTATATCCTGTGTTATATGCTGTACTCAAGACTGATGATTCCATGGTGACTAGAAGTCAGTGAAAAACAAGCTACAAGAATCACTTAAAGAGAAAAACAGAAACAGAAACAGAAACAACAGCAGCTGTGACACAATCAGTTCATGTTAGCTAGTAAGAGGGCTGAAAAGTTAAGTAGGTATTTTGACCCAACTTAAAATGGCTTACGAGTTGTTTTTTTTTTAGAAAAAGGTTCCAGCAAGCAGCTGAAACCATGCTGTTTTGTACAGCCTTTGGTTCTTAACCAAGGGCGACTTTTCTGTTTATTTTAATTGCATGTGCTTTTAAAATTTGTTTCCAAAAAGTTTTGGTCTGTTTTAAACAGTGTGTGCATTTGCTTTTACCTGTTTTTGTTTACTGTATATTTATTTGCATTGGGAGCCCTGGTGGGCTGAAAGGCAGCACGCAGATAGAATACATTATTTTTCTTTAAAAAGAAAAAAAGGACTGACTGTCTAATAAACTAAGGCCCCGACCTTGAAAAGTCAGCAGTAGCCTTGACAAAGGGGGTTCTCTAGGCATAAATCCAAAATGGTCTCATCATTTATTATACCTCAGAAGGTTAGGGAAACCAGAGAACAGTCCTCCTTAAAGAGGGCAGTGATCAAAATATCACATACACATGGGTAAACTATTACCTGAATCCCAGGGACAGGAAGAGCTGTGAAGGTTAGCATCACCATTGGAATGTGAGCTCAGGCCATTTCTGCACTACATTGTTATAGTGCTATTATTTCACTTTCAACATCCTATGGAATCCTGGAGTTTGCAGTTTAGGGAGGGGTATTTAGAATTCTCAGCCAGAGAGCTCTTGCCTCAATAAACTATAAACCCCAGAATTCCACAGGATATTGAAAGTGGAATAATAGCACTAGAACAGTGTAGTGTGGAAATGGCCTCAGAAGCAGACAAGGAACCAGAGCATCAATGATGAGATATGATTCTGCCACCTGGCCACAGTTAGAAACCCAGCAATTTGTTCTGAATAGGTGCTCTTCAAAGGTTCCCAACATATAGTCTGCTAGGTGACTGCAACAGTCCAGAGTTACAGGTTGCCCAAGTATAGATAACCAAAGCCAGATTGTCCTCTCTGGGTTGAAGAGGCTCCCCAGTTTGTGCATCAGGCTAAGTTGAAAAAGATTCTAAGCCACTGAAGACATGTGGGCATACAGCTGAAGCTGAGTCTGTGAACAAATTCAGATCGTGATCCCTTAGAGGTGACAGTAACTATACCAAAAACAAGATGAATACTACCTCTGAGGGCAGATGAACTGCTCCCCAATAGCACTTTGATCTTGTTGAGTTTTCATTTTTTGACTCTCACCTAGTTCATTGTTGCTCACAAACAGCAGTTGAATGTTCTGATCTTCTTCCTTGATTAAAATGTAAACTCGGAAGCAGAGCTGGGTGGGTCATCCAGACCTTATTCAGAGGTTTCATGCAAATTTTAGAAAGCATAGGGGATCGTGGGACACAAGTGTCAGGTGCTGGAAAGATGTGAAGTCAAGAGGTGATCTCCACTAAGATCACTTTCTTAAGATTGGAACAGAACCTCAGAAGCATCATAGCTCTAGTTCCCAACTTAGAGAGCCATCCAGAATAATGTCATGTATGTGTTATCCTCCAGGTGTTATTGGACTGCAGTTCCCATCAGCCATGGAGCTGAGCTTCATGAAGTAGCAGGAAACCATATTTATATCTTTCCTGTGGGAAAAAGTTGTACTATGTTCTTCGTTGCATAACAGAAGTAGCAGTGAACTGCTTCATCAAGCAACCTCATTTTAATTCTGAATGCTTCTCTGATGCTCATAATGCCTTCATGGCAAAGCATGCTACCATCTCTCCCACCATATGGGTTTGTAGATGTAGTTACATACATTAAATTAATTGAACATCTGTGTAGGGTGTTCCTGTGCATTTTAACTGTCTATAAGCAAAGATGTTTTATTTCATTGTTTTGATTTCTAAAATATGTTGTACTCAATGACAACACAGTTCTGGAGTCCTAGGAAAACTGAAGAGGCACATATACAATTTTCAAGGAACCCCAACTGTGCGACATCTCTTCTTAATTAAAAAGATTGGGAAGTGTCCCAGTTCCATTATTAAAGAGTACTATGACCTTTTGAATTACCTTGAACTCTTTGTTAAACAGAATGAAAAGGACTCCTGTATGCTTCTGTACTAATACAAATTTTTAGGTCAAGCTTGGGTTTCACCTCCCAGAATCCCATCAGCATACTCAGTGCTCTTGCTGTCTGGCACATTCTGGGAGTTGTAGTTGAAAAAGTTAACTTTTCTGACTCTGGATCCAACTGTAAATCTGTTTTATCATTTTTTAAATAAGTTAGTACCTAAGAAAGCAATGGCTTTTACACTAAAGAGAATGCAGTGGTCTGGGTAATATATATGTTTGTGTATTTCTCTACTAGTAGAATAGACACACAAAAAGAGACACGGTTACCATCTTCTCTCCTAGTTTAAGGTGTTTGTTGTGTATAGGTAAAAATCCAACAGGTGTAGCATGAAGATAAAACAGGTGCAGTATGAAGATTTTTTTAGTTATAATGATATAGGTGGAGCTGATTGTGAAGGGCAAAGAAGCAAGGGCAAGTGAAAACTTAGCAGATATACTTACATCTAACAGCATCACTGTGCCAATTACTAAATTGTCCTCTAAGTCAATATTCAACAGAGTTCAACCCAGAACCTGTTTACAGTGCTAGGATTTATTCCTGAGACATGAAAAATAGCCTTTCAGCATATGCAGAGTGCTCTTTGCAACTGAAAATCCAACAGCAGCCACTAGACATGGTGATTCCAGGAAACTTGAGGCAGCCTAAACTCCAGTAACCCCCCTATTGGAACTTTACTACTAAGAAAAAAAAGGGGATGTTGTTATCTACATCTAGCTATGTTTTATTTCATATGGACTTAGTAGTCTGTATAGCAAGAATACCTCCAAACCTGCTGCTACTGAAAAGTTGAGTGACTTGCTGTGTGTGGATAGATGATGATGGAGGGCAACCTCGTCATCTTCAGGAACAGTGAACATTGTTGAATTCAGCAAAAGAAGGAAAATCTGATAGGTTTCAGACTTGCATCCTAATTATATTAATTGAGTCATTCTGCCTGTGGTTTGTTCCAGGACTGTTGTACATTTGTACAACTCTAATTCCACAAGGTTAATAAATAAACTTGAGCTACAAGCCCTATTCTGGGGACTAAACTGTATAGTATGTGCATGTGTCTTCAAGTCAACTGTCAGCTTATGGCAACCCCATTAATTTCATAGGGGCAAAGGAATACTCAGAGGTGCTTTTGCCACTTCCTTTCTCTGGAATATAGCCAGCAGCAGCTAGTATTCATTGGCAGTCTCCCATCCAAGTAGTAACCAGAGCTGACCCTGATTATGCTTCCAAGATTAGATGAGATCTGATGCCTTTAGGATATTTAAGCCCCATATTGTGTGAATACCAGGATTGTAATACAGAAGAAATGCAAAGTTGTCAGCAAATGGTTGTAACAGTGACTTGAATCCTGTTGATTATAGTAGAGTAGACCCACTGAATAAATTGTTGAATGGTGAGCCAACAGATAGGTAAACCTTATTGATTTGGTGGGTTTATTCTACTTGGCAGTGACAATAGGATTCAGGTCAGTATTTGCTTCTAGTTCCTGTCCCCACTGTATGTATAATATTTGCATAATATTTGGTGTGTGATTAGAAGTCAAAAAGTAGTTAATTTTAGAAAAGTAGGACAGTACCAACCTTATATGAAGTAGGCAATTAATCTGAATGGAAGGAATTAAATACCAAAGACAGGATCATCTCTGCTATATTATTCCCAATTTCTATGGTTGGTTGTGAAAGCGGGACAATGAAAAAAGCTGACAGGGAGAAAACTTCTTTGGAATATGGTGCTACAGTTCTGTGGATACCCTGGACTGCTAAAAAGACAAATGAATGGGTCCTAGAGTAAATCAAACCTGGACTCTCCCTGGAAGCCAAGATGATTAAACTGAGGCTGTTGTAGTTTGTCCATATTATGAGAAGATAGGACTCATTCGAAAAGATAATAATGATTGCTAAGGTAGAAGGCAGTAGGAAAAAAGGAAGACTGGACTGCAGATGGATAGACTCAGTCAAGAAAGACACATCTCTGAGTCTTCAAGACCTGAGCAGGGCTGTTGATGATAGGATGGCTTGGAGATCTCTCGTTCATAGGGTTGTCATAAGTTGAGGTTTTCTTGATGGCAAATAACATCTTGTCTTTCTGTCATCTGTTTCTTATTGAACTGAATTTGTAATATTGCAGATGCTCTGCTTCTAGAGCCTTTCTTCCTGGGTGTCATCCTGCTTCACAGTTCTGCTCCCTTTCAGCTCTCCGCAACCACCATCAGTGGTTTCCTCTTCCTTTCAATCTTCACACATTCTGTGATTATGCAAAAGAGCAATGAATGCTTGGGCTGCAGTCACGACATTTGTAAACTAATGGAAGTTATTTAATTTAGTGTGTATTTAACAGAGTCAGTGCCCTGCCCTTTAGGCTGCTGAACAAAAGAATATTTAGAATAATATGTCAGCTACAGTCTTGGATTTTTTTTTAAAAAACCACTACTACATTTGAATAGTAAGGAAGCTTTGAAACTGTAATAAACTTTCATAGGGGGGATGAACCAGGTAGGGCAATATTTCCATATTATCTCTGATCACTAGCAGGAAATAACAGGAATTTATTTCCCAAAGTGTGTGTGAGGCTCCATATGACATTCTGTGGGCCTGATCGTGGTGACTATGGGCTGGATTAGGCTTGCAGGCCAGAGGTTTGCCTTTCTGCTGTAGATCTTGTTGGGACAGGAATAGCTATGTGGTGCTGGAGAAGAGTTCTATGGATACCCTGGACTGCTAAAAAGACAAATGAATGGGTCCTAAGAGCAAATCAAACCTGAACTTTTCCTCCAAGCCAAGATGACTAAACTGAGGCTGTTATACTTTGATCATATCAAGAGAAGACTTGACTCACTAGAAAACACAATAATGCTTGGTAAGGTAGAAGGCACTGGAAAAGAGGAAGAGCCCATTACAGATGGAGAGATTTGATCAAGAAAGACACATCCCTGATTCTGCAAGACCTGAGCAGGATAGTTGACAATAGGATAGCCTGGAGGTCCCTCACCCATAGGGTTGCCTTAGGTCAAAGTTGACTTGGCAGCACTTAACGACAATCCTTGTGTCATCAGTGGCACAGGTGAAACGTGATAAAATAATACGTTGCCTCTTTTCTATGCATATCTGTGTTGCCAAATAACCTTAACTTGCCACTAACATCTAGGGTTTTCAAAGAAGTAGCTGTGTTAGTCTGTTGAAACATAAAAAGGAAGGGGGGGGGAATCTAGCAGCACTTTTAAGGCTAACTGACATATGTTCTGGTGTGAGCTATTGTGGATGTCACTCTGAATTGCATCTGAAGAAAGGGATTAATATCCTTCCCTTTTTCTTTCTTAAAAATCTGCAGTTATTAGTTTTGTCGGTTTATATTCTCCTTACATGTCACTACTTAGGGAAGGCTTCCTGTACCCTTTCAGTTTAAGAAGCTAGGTTCCACTGACAGAATTAAGTGTGAGCAGGAGTGTAGTGAAGCCGGGCTCTTGTTGGATTGGTGGCAGGGAGGTTTGCAACTCTGACACTTCTTCAGTGCAGGAGTATGCCAGAGTACCAGGAGCAATATTTGCCAGTCAAAAGCATTTATCAGCTCCAACTACCCCAAGTCCACACCAGTCTTCTCTGAGGAAAGGGACCATGAGGAGAATGACTGATTAAGTATTGTTCCTGGAAGGTGCTCTAAGCAGCAGCAGCAACAGCAGCAGCTGGTGGTTTCCATTCAGTGAGGTGGTGATTCCACTATGGATTTTAGTACAAACAACTTTAAAGAAATTATTGAAGACGCTAAACCTCATCTGCCATAATAAATTCAGCTCCTTAGGCAATTCTTTTAAACATCAGACTAAAACTCAGAGCATGTCCACCACTCCATGGCAAGAGAGCCAGCAGGTGCCACCGGTTCCATGTACTTTCTGGTGGAAACATTCAATGCTTTATTTAACTAGACTTCTTTGAAACAAAGACCAACACTTTGGTCATTACTCCTAGAAGGTGATATGTACATTTTTGAGTGCTCATGGTCAAGCTTTCTTCCCTCCCCAACCCTACTTTTCTTGTTCTAGGATAGGAAAGGTCATCTGTTAGCGGTTTGCTACTTTGGTTGTAGGTGAACAGAGTTGTCCAGGAGAAACAGCCCACAGTGCTGCAGAACTGAGGCAAGGAGTGTCTGCCCATTGGCCTGTCCAGAAGTCAAGTCTGCACAGTCCCCTGCATTTTGACTCACTCCTTCGGCCTGTGGCTATGCGGGTCTATCGTGATGAGTTCTTGCACTTCAAAATTTGCTACTGCCCGTTGACTGAGTATGTGAGACTGTTTTTAAAAGGAATGGTAGTTCTAATGGTGTTACTTATCATCTGAGCCATATTTTCCAAGCAGGAAGTGAGAAATCCTTCTTGGTGTCATCATCTGAAATGTATGAGGTCATATGTGCCTACTAAATTCTGAGGTTGACCTGCAGAAAGTGAAAGATGTTTTAAGTACATCTGACTGATATGGTCTCAGTTTGACTGTTATAAGCAAAGAAAACCAGTGTGATTTATCAGGTGAATCCTCCATTTCCTGTTGGTTGGGACTGGTATTTACCAAGTAATAGTAAAGATATGCATTGTGCGGAATGAGAGTGAAAAGGTTTTTTTTTTCTCCCCGTGCAAGGACTGTAGCAGCCTAATTAGAAGTTTCAGTAAGTTAGTAATAAGGGCTTACATACAGGTGCAGCATCAATCACACAACATGAATTATTATTATTATTATTATTATTATTACTATTACTATTATTATCTTTATTTCTACCCCACTTTTCTTTTCTTCTTGAGAGAACTCAAAGCGAGAGAACACAAATGAAAACACATATTTGATCATGGCTCAATAGCAGGTGCTAACAAGGCCTATCTCTCAGCATGTTTAAACCCTATTGAGCTACTTCCTGGGTATAAGCATTCCATGGGACCTGTGTCTGAGTAGGAATGTTCTGGAAGAATCCCCAGCTCCTCTTCTTTCACTCTCCTTTTCTTGTCACCATTTATCAAAATGTAACTATACATTATGAGCAGAATCCTGTTGGTCTCTTAGACTTGTTTAAGTTCCCCTATGGAAGTAGCTGGACATTTTTGTCTGATGTACAGTATCTGCAGTTAAAAGTTGCAGAAGCAGAATTGCACATGTAATGCTATTGTGCATATAGATGTGCATTCAGCTACGCAGTTGGTTGCACATTTTGCTGCACAGTGTTGCCACTCAACACAAAGGTTGGGTAACACAATAAATACATAATTCTCCATGTATGTATTTTAAACTGTTTTAAATATTTTAACTCAATTGCTTATTTAATAATTTTTTTAAAAAAATCTTTCTACCATATATTATTTTGACAATATTTTATTTTAGTCCTTTCCGGGAAGATGTCTTGGTTCCTATACTGAGATAAAGGTGGAATATTAATTAATTAATTAAAAGCATGCCTTTATTTACATTGATGAAACCCCATGCAGGGTTTTGTCTGATGTCTGCATGGGTATTCACTATGGCTAGTTTTCATTAGCAAACCACCAGCCTCCAGTTCAGGCCTTGGTAAAGTTATTTGTTCACTTGTTCATCAGATTGCAACTCCCTCAGCCAGTGTGGCCACTGCCAATTGAGGCTAGAGTATTCTGGCAGGTGTAAACTCAGAAGGAATTTTTCCAAGCCCTTCTATGGCTGTAGGCTAACCATGACTAGTGCCAGTGCAAATGTACACTTTGTTAATATTGATAGGGAAAGGGAGGAGGAATTCTTATGCAAGAGGACAGGAAGTAAATAGTAATTACCCCAGCAACTCTACTTTTACTTGTTGCATATTTTTGAAAATAGGAGTTTGCTACTTCCTTGCTAGCTTCCCAAAAGTAACTAATTACAGTTGACTATGGCCCTTTCCCTATAGACATGGCGTCCTGGCATGGGGATGCAAGAGGACCAGAACTGTGGCAATACTTCTGCAAGACGTTGTCTTGGTCCCGTCCTTCGTGCATCTCCAGTTGGCACAATCACAGAATAAATCATTGACAGATTTTCTCCGTCAATGACCTCTGATCATGCAATGCTCCTGCATTTACCTGCCATGCTGAAGGGCTGGAAGTGCAATGGAGGCACTTCCTGCCTGAGCACAGCATGGGAAAGAGCACTGAAGAAGGAAGAGGCATGTCCCTCACCCTGCCTTCTGCAGGGAGCGTTCCCATCATGCTCCCTTCCCAGCAAAGGCACTGCCAGGATTGTGACTGCAGGGTGACAGGATAAGGTAAGGTGCGGAAAGGGCCTCTGTTACTTGTACCTTGTTTCTTCCAGGTTCTGTTATGTAGTCATAAATCCCCAAGGATCTCTTCATACAGAATCATGTAACTGGAAGAGATTCCAAGGGTCTTTACAATTGCAGGATCCACAACTAAAGCATCGCAGAGAGGTAAACTATCCAACCTCTGCTTATAAACTGCCAAATAAAGGGAGCCAACCACCTTCCAAGGTAGTCTGCTCCACTGTTGTACAGCTCCTACTTTGTCTATGTGGTAAAAGTTTTTCTTTTTCATTTCCTTTTTCAATTGATACAGATCTGCCTAGTCATTTTGAGGCATTAATACAAACTTATGCCAAAAGAATTTTCCCAGCTCTAACATTTTCTGCTGAAGCAAGGCTCATTAAAAGAAAAACAATACAGATAATGCAATGAAAGAAGCTTTTGGGATAAGAATTGGAAGGGAAATTATATATTTTACAAGACTGTTACATCCTGAGTTCGAAATGTTCAGTTCAAGATTTGTTCAGCAGAGAGCTAATACATCAGAGAATCAGGCATTCATACCACTGAGACATCCTTTATTAGTAGATCTCTTGGCCTTTGGCCAGTTTAATAGATTGAGTACTTTGGAATTCCTAAACAGAGAGACTATGTGTGTTCGCATTGTAATGTACTGAACTTAGTATGTACTTGAAGGCATTCTTATGCTTCCAGTTTAGCTCCAGCGCAAAGGAGACTCTTACCTTTGTGTAGGACAGTTGATTTTTATGCTGAATCACACAGATTCAGTCCATATATCCTTTCATGGATATAAACTCAACTTCTGATGCAGTACCAAGTGGTATTAAGCACCTCAGGTGCGAAGCATATTTATACAGTTGTGGAAGTAGGTTAGAATATGATAGGATCCAGAAAGATGCAAATCATGACCCTTGCTCCAAATTTTCAAAGGACTGCGTAAGGCAATAAAAGTCTTTCAGATCTCTGCAGTGGTCAGTTAGTTATTATCAACATGGACAATAATACTGTAAACCTTTCTACCTGCACACTAGGCCAGGCAGAGGACTCTGTCCTTTTATGAGGCCTATCTTTCTGCTCTTGAAAACCTACAAACACAATTCAGTTCTGTGGCGATCTGGAGGCTTTGTTCTGCTATCTATGACTCAAGGAGTATTTCAGAGACACAGTTTACTACACACCCATACGGACAAGATGTCATCCATAGTCTCGAAGGCCCTTATGGCAAAACATTGTCATCCTGGTATGACAATGCATTCCTGCCGGTCTGGGACGTTTGCTGTTGCATGATGTCCTTATTGACTAGGTGCTGTTGCATCCCTATCCATTAAGAACATGCCCTATACCATTACTGAAAAAAATCTGGTAATGACCCCCTTTCCCGCCACGATCCTGTTGGCTGCGGGCAATAAGGGCTGAAGTGCTTGACAGCACTTCATTCCACAGGACAATGCAGGAAGAGGCAGGGAAAGAGATTCTTCATTGGCACTGTACTGTGGAAGGAAGATGAGTGTCACTAACACTGCCCATCCATTGGCAGCTGACTGGGTGCAGTGGAGAGCGTTCAGGCCCCGATCCCATCCTGACAGTGGCACTGCTGGGATCCCATTGGGACGACGTGATATCGAGGCATGGTACCAAAAGGGCCTAAAATAATCCCAAAACTATTTCACAACAAAGGGGAAGCAATGAGGCTGAGAGACAACTCTCCAACATCACATTTTACAGAATCCTCTCCAAAGATCCCACTGATGAACATCTGAAGGAATTACATAAATTACTCAGAGAATTTTCCACTTGTGAATTCAGATGGATATTCCCCAGGAGCCCAAACTGGGTATCTTCTTCTACTATGCAAAATATATAATCAAAACAATTCTGGAAGACCTATTGTCTCAAGCACTAGAACCCTGACTATTGGGATATCTGTACATACAGGCTCAGTTTTCAGAGTATATGCCACCAACACTCCAAGCTATGTGAAAGATACAACTGATTTCTTGAGGAAAATGCAGCCTATCCACAACCTTCCAGAGAACACCATCCTAGCCACTATGGAGGTGGAATCCCTACACGCTAGCATACTATACCAGGATGGACTACAAGATGTCAAGAATGCCATCCTCTTCTCTACCTACAGTTTCTTGATGACATCTGTGTGATTTGGCCACATGGAAAGCAATAATTTGAGATGTTCTAGCATGATTTCAACAACTTCTGCCTTATCATCAACCTAATCCTGCAGCAGTCCACACAACAAATTCACTTTCTTGACACCACTGTACAACTGTGCAACTGCACAATGGATTTCTAAGCACCACACTCTTATCAAAAACTCAGTGATTGCTACACATACTTATATGCCTCCAGCTTCTACCCAGAATGTACTACCAGATCTATTGTTTACGTCAGTCCCTCAAATACAGCAGCATCTGCTGATACCTACAAGACAGTCAAAACTCTTGGATTTACAACAAGCATTTCTCCAACTACAGTACCCACCAAAGGAAATAAAGATGCAAATTGACAAGGCAAGGTTAGTACCTAGGTACTATTTACTACAAGACAGACCAAAAACACAAAATGACAGAACACCTCTAGTGGTCATGTATGGTCCCCATTTGAGACCACTCAGATGAATCATCAGTGAGCTACAACCAAGTCTAATGAATAACACAGCCCTCTCAAAGCTCTGTGAGGCAGGCCTTTATTGGCCAACAGCCAGTCTCTAAATCTCAGACAATTACTCATTTAGAACAGGATGCATAATGTGGATGGGAATGCAGGGACAAGACCCTCTCACAAACCCAGATGCAGTGGCAGAGCAAGTGTTTTGCAGGCAGAAAGTCCAAGGTTCACTCCTCAACACATACAAGTAGGACAAGGAAGAATCCTGCCAGAAACTTTGGAAAGTCCCTGCCAGTCAGTGTTCTCAGTATTGGGCTAGATGGACTGACTGGATAAGGCAGCTTCCTATATTCCTAAATAGAGGAGAAAGCTTTATATAGTTGATGATGGACAGCAGGAAGCTAGTGCATGCTGTGTGATAATTTGTTACCAGAATGGTTTGTAATGAACTGCTTTAGGATCGTATAATGGTGTTTCAATGCACTGTTATACAGTGATATCTTTCTGGGAGCTGGATTCATAGAAGCAGTGTCACTTGTCAGCATAGACCTACAAACATTGCTATTCTAGAGCCAAAGCTCCCCCATCAAGGGAAGCAAACTCTTAACTTGCTCAGCTTCTATAGACAGTAAAGAGTACATGGCTTTTATACTTGTTTGGGGCAATTTGGAACCATAATGTTTCAACCAAAAGAAAATTCGTTCAAAGCCTGGCTCTGGGCAGCCATGCACCAGACATTTGTAATGAACTGTTTTAGGATCATATAATGGTACTTCAGCGCACTATTATACAGTGATACCTTGTTTTGTTTTTGACATTGGCTGAGGTCCTACATCAAAGTGTAGTTCCATCCTTGCAGTTCTGCATCCTCCCCCCACTCCTTCTTCTAGCAGCTTTCAAGCTCCAGGATAGACTGCTGCTACTCCTTACCTGGTGAAGAGGAAAGAGAAGGGAAAAGTGATTCAGACCAAAAAGTAGCAGCTGGACTCAGCTGCAGGGGGTGGGGGACAGGAGAAATGAGGATATGCTCATGGATGAAGTGCACCCACCTTTTTCTTTCCTCAGCACCCAAGTGCAGCCATACCTTCGAGTCTTCATGTCTTTCCTCTCTCTGTGCTGCCCACCAATAAGAAACAGCAGCAGGAGCCTCTCCCAGGTCTTGACAACGGCCTGGGGGGCTGGTTTTTGGGATGAGTACAAGAGCAAGAGAAGAGCCAAGTGAACCTCATCAAAAAAGGGACATTCATGTGCATAAACTGCACTTACATGCATACATGTCACTACAAGTATGTCAGTATGTGTGATTTGTGGATGGATTGTGATTTGTTGTTGTGTGCCTTCAAGTGATTTTCAACTGGTATCAACCCTAAGGCAAATCTATCATGGGGTTTTCTTGACAAGATTTATTCAGAGTGGGTTTGTCTTTACCTTCCTGTGAGGTTGTGACAGTGTCACTTGCCCGGGTGCTTTTCCATGGCTGAGCAGGGATTTGAACCCTTGTCTCAAGAAACAGCGTAGTGTAGTAGTTTGAGTGCTGGACTACAACTCTGGAGACCAGTGTTCGATTCTCTGCTCTTCCATGGAAGCCCACTGAGTGACTTGGAGTGCATCACATACTATCAGCCCCGGAAAACCCATGATAAGTTTGCCTTAGGGTACCCCTAAGTTGGAAACAACTTGAAGGCATACAACAACAACAACATTAGAGTCATAGTTCAACACTCAAACTAGTATGGCTCTCATGGGTTGTGATACTGACTGAAAAAAGTTGTGCTTTTGTAACTCTGAAGCCAACATTGAAAGCCAGGCTGGTAATCCTGCAGACCTCCAGATGTTGCTGAGATGCAGCTGCCAGTAATCGCCTTCTAATAATTGCTTCTGTTGGCCCAACAACATCTGGAAGGACACATGACACATGATTCCCATACCTTATTGAAAGGATTTGCTCTGGGAACAGTGGAGAAAATTACAATGGCTGCATGACCTTCTGCTCTTGGAAAGGTTTTCTTACTTCATATGCTCATCCATATTGTATGTGCAGGCTATAGATGTTGTCATCAGTACATGTGTTTTGTCTGACCTCTGCTCCAGGGCTACATAAAACATTCTTCTATTCTTCATACTCAATACAGTGAATGTCTAATAGGTTGTCAGTTATGACAACTCAAGGGAAATATTTCAGTGACTGAAAAGAAATGCATCTTTTCCACTCCATTTTAAGACACTGATGCAGAATGTGGAAATAATTTATTAACGGTTAATTTATTTACCATTGAATCATTATTTTCAACTACAGCTTAAAAATTGTTATTTTAATTGTTGATCACCAATGGCATTAATTTTTTGAGTAACAATTAATGTTTTGTGTTAATTTGTTCCATTATTTAAGATTGGTAGTTTTGGGTTTTGTGGACAATTTTGGCAAAATTCAGTAATTTAAATTTATTTGTATAAATTCAAAATTTACATACTATTAACAATGTCATTGCTTCTTAACGTTTTAACATTTGATGAATTAATCTTCTTTAGTTATTAATCATGATAATGTGGATGTCTTGACATGTGTCTGAGATTGTGAGCAGCTACCTTCAAAATTCTGTGGACATTTATGAGTGTAATACAGACATCTTAAAATGAACGACTTAAATACATATAGGCTGCTCCCTTTCTCCCATGCCCTCTGCCTCCAGAAAGGTGGCAGTGAGCCACTTGTTTCCTTATTCCACCCCCCAAGGGTACACCTGTGCGTTTGGTGCTTTATATTTTATTATTAAAATTAATTTTCAGAAATACACCATTCTGCCATTATTTGTTGCATTTCCCCTCCCTAGTCTCCTCAGTTCCTGATTCTAAATAAATTCATTTTATTTTAGTGGCATTTACTTTACACAAGTAAAGTGAATGAGTTCAGAGTTGTGCTCTACATTTCTTTCAATAAACAAAAAATTCAGGCTTCAGTCACTTAAAATGAATGGGATCTCTCTTTACTTGTGTGTTATGGAATTTGCTCCAGGTAATCAGTAGGACAGAGGTGAAGCTACATGCGGATGGGGGTAAGGAGTGCTTTGTTGTTGCGTGCCTTCAAGTCATTTCCGACTTATGGAGACCCTGAAGAAAACCTATCATAGGGTTTTTCTGGGGTCTGAAAGTGTGTGATGTGCCTGAGGTCACCTAGGAGGTTTCCATGGCCGAGTGGGAACTGAACGCTTGTCTCCAGGGCCATAGTCCAGTGCTCAAGCCACTACACCATGCTGGCTTTCTGATGAGGGCACTGACCACTCCCAAATAAGAAATCTATCTCCCTATGAAATTTTCCTTCAGTGCCCAAATTTCTAGCATTGCAGAGTGTGAGACACTGAAAATCCTTCAAACCTAGAACCCTTCTATTTACTGTGTACACATTGTTTCAATCCCTCTGCCTGCTCCGTTTGTCTTTAGATGTCTAAGCTCTTTTTTTCCCTTCAATGCTCAATGTTACTGAAGTGCTAGAAATTTGGGTACTGAAGGAAAATTTCAAGAGGGGACAGAATTGTTCTGAGAAGGTAGTGTTTTAAACCCTCTGTAGCTACGCCCCTGGGGTAGGCATGGGGGACTTCCCATGCCTTTCCGGAGAGAAAGCAGGGAGCGATTTCAGGACATCTGTTCCGAGGGAGAACTGGATGTATCAAAGAGGTGATCCTGCCAGCCTCTCAGGGACTCGGAGAGGCGGAGCTTCCATTGTTCTTTTGAATCTTGGTAACGGTGGAGTGATGTTGCAGTCTTGGAGGAACTTGTCTGCCCTCTCAGAATTGCATCTCTCTTTCTGCTGCTGCCATGGTTGCTGCTCTCTTAGGAGAATGAAGAAAAGGTAGCTCTGAGTCAAAGGATATGTTTGGGTGTGGGAATCATAGAAGCCCCATTTGGACCAAGTAAGTAACTGCGTTTTGGTGCCTGCCTGTTCTCTGTGGATGAATATAGCTGGATTAAGCAGTGGACCTCTTGTCTGTGAGAGCAAATGCCCCTGTGCTGCAAAATTTAAAACTTTCCCTCAGTTTTTAAGGAAAAGAAGAAGATGGAAAATTTCTTTCTTTTTTTCCCCTCCCCCTTGGAGGATAAACTTTTTGTTCACAGAAACATGATAAATCTCTAGGAATAGCTGGTACAAAAAAACTTGTTTCTAAATGCATTGAATGTTAGTATTTAGTACAGCCGCGCCAGGGACAAACATGCAATAAATCTGGCTATAAAGACTTGGGAGGACAGGAATCTTGTTGCTGGGTGTTATTTAATGTAGAAAGTGATGGGAGTCTCTTGAAGTACTATGATGTGCTGCACATTGGCTTCTCAATGTTCCTTTGTGAGGAGGAGAATAGAACCTTATATGCAAAGATTCCGACGTTTGTAAGCAGTAAAAGTAAGTATATATTCTTGAATAAATAACTTGCATGACTTTCACTAATGTAAAAGGAGGCAGACTGACAGCAGAGATATTTGAGCCATTTTGAAGAAATGTAGGGTCAAATGAATGAGAAAGAAGCCAGATTATCCCATTAATCCACATTTCTGTTTCCCACACACATGCTAGGAAGACTGTACGTATGGAACAATAACTCGACGGAAGCTGGTAGCAAACACTGTTTGTAATAAGAGTACAGCAAGTAATCATGTAAGCAATAGAAGCAGCATTTGCTTACTACTGCTATTTGGATTGAATAGGCTGTGTGTGTGTGTGTGTGTGTGTGTGTGTTTTTGCAAGCCTGTCTGTGTTTCTGTATGTTTGTATACCTGTGCATTTTCATCTTATCAGTGCTGAAGAAATGATATTGAGATGGTGGCACTGATGTTACAAGTAACCCAATATTTTGCTATTTCTCTATCTGCTTTTAATAACAGAGTCGTATCTGCTGGCAGCTTTTAAAGGATTTGAAAAAGCTTGAGTTGTAGCCAAACAGTTCAGCAAATGGAGAGAGCTTGGCCTTGACACTTCAGTCTTAGATACTTTGGAGGCGATAAACACTTTGTTTCCTAAGCTCCAATCTATTCAAACATGAATGAACAAATGGCATTGTAGTCTGGGGCAGCCTTTTTGGGTTTATGCAACCAAATGGACTTTGACTTATTACTGTGCACCACAGAAACACCCATAGAATTAGAACTGGGAATCTGTGGCAGTATAGAGGATTTTTTTTTAAAAAAAGGGGGGGGGATATTCAGTCCTGGGGACAATGGTTCTAAATAAGATGTTATTTGTGTTTATTAGTTTGCATTGGTTAACAATGGACAAACTTCAGTTGGTGTGCTTTTTCTTTAAACAGCAGAAAAAGGGAGGTTAAGATTTTTGGCTGCAGGTGGAATGATGGAAGATCATTTAGCCTGGAAATACTACTTGAGTTTTCTCACACATACAAGGTCTTTGGGATGACATCTTTGAAGTGATGTCTTCATAATAGGAGAGATTTGCAGAAAAGAGTTAAATAAAGGTAATAAGACTTTCTGAGTGTTATTGGAGGTTGTTTCCCAGTCCTGTTGGCATCACTGTGCTTTGTCCCTAATACAATGAAAAAACAAGATGCATTTGCATTATAAACTGCTGCTCCAGCCTTCTCCAGCAGCTCTTTATAAGAGGAGATGACAGGTTGCCTTGCTAGATAAAACTGCTTCCCCCACTCCCATCATTGTCTCTTTGCTTGGTCTTTGAATGCCAGGCTGCTTTTGGAGCCAAAAAGCATTTCTTCCCCAGCTCCCTCCCTACCCCCATAGCTTTTATTTAACTTCTCTGCTTTGTCATAGGGATAGGTTTGGTTGGGAAACAGAATGCAGAAACATTTACTTTTTTGGTTTGCGGTTCCCAGAATCCTCTAGCCAGCAAGTCTGGAGATCATTCCGGCTGGGGATTCTGTGAGTTGTCATTCAAAAGGTTACTCTTCTCAGGTATAGCAGAAACCATTGTATTTGGCATAGGCCATTTCCACACTAGCCCATTATAGTGCAATTATTCCACTTTCAACATCCTATGGAATCCTGGGGTTTGCAGTTTAGGGAAGGGCCTCAAAGGATGTTGAAAGTGGAATAATCGCACTATAACAGGCTAGTGCGGAAATGGCTGTAAGATTTTGTGGACTGAGGTTCCACTTTTTAGGTGAATGGGATGAAATGGACTCCAGTCCACAAAATAATGGCAAAGGAAACTTGTTAATCTTTAAGTTGTCACGGTTGTATATGGTACAAATCTCTGTTGTATATGGTAAAACAGACTAATACAGATATCTTCCCTACCCTCATTATAGTGAATGGGTTTGGGAGGGGAAAGCAAATTGCCGGTGAAATTCTAGTGAAGATTTAAATGTCCGTACTATGGCCTCTGGGGTGTAGTCTGTTCTTATACAGCATAAGGCAGTGTTTACTTGGAGATGACTTGCATTTTGCTCAGTGGGATTTCCTTTGAATAAATCCATTTAGGTTTGTCATCTTCATGAATAACTAAAACCTTTCTAAGTTACAGTAACTGTAGTTATGAGGACCCATAGGAAGAACTGAAAGAACTGCTACATTACTTTACCAGTCTCCTCAGCTAAGGTGTGACCAGATCCTACAAGTTGATGCACTGCAGCCAAATTGTGAACTTTGTATGCATTACAACAAGCACAGTTGATACTGTGGAGAATTATATGGACCTACTTAGTATTCAGTGTGCAAACAGAAAGACTTGGGAACAGTTGTTGTAAACTCTGCAGTTGTGCTGTTGTGTGGAAAAGTGTAATTTCGGTTTTTTAGAAAATAAATGTAAAACACATATCAGTAATTGTAAAAACTGTGAGGGAACACATAAAAGACCCCATTTTTAAAACATTTAAAATCCTCTTTTAATATTTAAAGGCCTTGAGGTTGGAAACGTATTTCTATACTCTGGTACAAAATGGCTGGGAAATTATTGACCCTTCTCTAAAATTGTTCAGTAAATAACTAAAATAATTCCAATGATAAATACTCAGAGTGGCATTTTACAATTGCTGTTGTTTGAGGGTACTACAACGCAGTCTCTCATTTAATAGAAGAGAAAGTAGAAAAGCCCTGTCAGTTGCCCGCCAGTTGGACAGAATCCTTAATCATGCAGATTGGAAGAATACTCAAAAATAGGACAGTGCCAGAGATGTGAAGAAAACGTTCTTAAATCCAGTTCTTGACATACAACGTACGCCCAAAACAGATTCCATCTGCGTATGCTACTTATGTTACTGTGTGAAAACATAACCTTTTGAGTCCTAAAAAACTGCTCCATCTTTCCTAAGAGGAGTAAATAAATTTTAAATAAAAACAAAATAAATATTACCTTTTAAAAAAAATGTGAAAGACAAGGCTGCAATGTATCAAAAACAAGCCCATCTTGTTTTCAAGCCCATCTAAAGGAATTTGGGTAAATCTATACCATCAGCTAGGGTATTTGCAGACTTTTTTTTTTCTGCAGTGAGGAAACGGTGGGTGTGTGTGCAGCCCCCTAGTCTCTCGTGGTTACCTACCTATGAGCTCTAGCAAAGCTCACTTCACTGGTCTTTCCTGATGGTAACTGCTGCTTGCTGTTGCCTCAGCTCAGGAGTCCATCATTACAAGTGCTGGGCCATGTTCCAAAACAGGGCTGTTGACTTCCAGGCTGACTAAGGACAGGGTCACCGTCAAGCCACTTTTGAATATAAAATCAAGATTAACCTTTGCAAGTGCTTCACCAGATAATCTGTGAATCACTTAAATGAAAAAGAAAATGGAATCTACATTAGAGATAATGGAAGTAGCCTGCAAGTAGTTTAGAAAATATTGATATGTTTTTTTACAAATATTGTTTAGGTTTGCACCGATAAAAAAGAGTTTTCCAGGTATTGTTATAAAAGAGAGGGGAAAATTGTTGTTTTATGTATCTTTTGATCTAATACAGAGTTTATTGCCACCATTCTTCTAAACTTTAGAGAGGCAGGGTGCCAGTAATTCCTACAGTAGACTTAGGCCATTTCCGCACTACATTGTTATGGTGGTATCATTCCACTTTTAACATCCAATGGAATCCTGAGGTTTGCAGCTTAGGGAGGGAGGGCATTTAGAATTCTCAGCCAGAGAGCTATTTGGCCTCAATAAATGACAAACACCAGAATTCCATAGGATGTTGAAAGTAGAATAATAGCACTGTAACAGTGTAGTACAGAAATGGCCTTGGAGTCAAAACTGTTAGAGGATCTTCTAGCATTACCAAATAAGAGCTGAATTGTCTTTCTCTATGGATTGCTTTTCAAAATATAGGTTTATATGGTTCCATTTGTTACTATATTGGTTGAGGCAGTTCTTCAGGCATGCTCATTCATTGTTGTTCATTCATCCTGTGAAAGAGAGAGGAAGCAACCAGTGCTGAGGTGTTCCATGCAGCTTCTGAAAATATTAGAATTGTTTGACTAAGATATTTAGAGCATAGCTTTTCTACTGCCCTGTTTCCAGCATCAGATGGGATATGTTTTTTCCTCTCATAAAGCTATTGTGGGACATGTGCTAATGAAGTAAATTTCAGGTGACCAGAAGATACCTTCTTTCCACTAGCCTAACATTAGAGTGGGTGGGTCCTGAAGAGGGCATTTGATGGTGGGGGGAACAGAGCTGTGTGTACTTGGCAGGCCACTTTGTGTCCTCTAAACTTCATTGCCATCCTTAGGTATGGTAGAGAACCTTTGTTGAAAGACTGTGTAGTGCTGTTGAAGTAAAGTTCTTCTGTGCATGGAATGGAAGTGCATCTTTGTCCTTAGCTCCCGGCAGCAAAATATGTTGGGCCATCCCTTAATGTTGGACACTGAACTCTAAAGAACAAAAAAAAAAAAAATGCTGAATTTAAATAAACTGCTTCAGAATTCTGAGGCAATGCTGTAAGATGAGAAGCTGAATTCTTTGAGCCTCACTTCTCTTTTGTTTTGCTGGTTACCTACTGTTATTAATTGTTGTTGTTGTGTGCCTTCAAGTTGTTTCCAAATTATGGTGACCCTAAGGTGACCCTATCATGGGGTTTTCTGGGGCTGAGAGTGTGACACTCCCAAGGTCATTCATTGGGTTTCCATGGCCAAGTGGGGAATCAAACCTTGGTGTCCAGGGTCATAGTCTAATCCTCAAACCACTATACCATGCTGGGTCTCTCTATTGATTGTTATGAATATGTGACAGCTCTTTTACGTGAATCTACTTTGAGTGCCATGGCAACATCACATGGAATTAGGGTAGCCCGTGCAGGATCCTCACAGGCCCTGCACTTTCCAGGCCAAAACCTGAAACCCAGGGGTAGTCCCTGGTGGTATTAATAAATATTATGCTTGAAGTATCAACCGCAGTTCCTCACTGTTTGGAAAGTGTTTGTAAAATGTGGCCATTGTTTGGAAAATGTGGCCATTTCTGCACTACACTGTTATAGCACTATTATTCCGCTTTCAACATCCTCTGGAATTCTGGGGTTTGTAGTTGGGGGGGGCATTCAGAATTCTCAACCGGAGAGCTCTTTTTGGCCTCAGTAAACTCAGAATTCCACGGGATGTTGAAAGTGGAATAATAGCACTAGAACAGTGTAGTGAGGAAGGGCCCTTAGTCTCTGTCACAGCCCAAGAACATTGTTTTTGTCTAAATTGTAACACCAAAAGATTAAGGCTAAGCTCAGAAGCTTCTTCTCAGAAGTTATCGGTTGCATCCTAGGCTTAGGATCAGTGTTCAGCATGATTAGGCACCTGCCTAGCTCTGGATGCCAAAGGGGCTTGGTAGGTGTGGGAAACTCAGAGCTAAAACATCCCTGACAGATGGTGGTTTGCTTGAAGGCTGAGGTGTAGATATGGCTTACCTATGCCTTTTCTTTTCACTTCTGTTTCTTTCTGGTTCCTCTGTGGGCAAGATACAGTTCTTGAGTTACTGCAAGCACTGTAGAAATAATACAGAAATAAAAAGAGAGCCACTGATTTCGAAGACAGGAAGTCTCAGTCTGATTCAGGTACTAAGTCCTAGCCATTAGTTCCTGTTTGAAGTCTCTGGCCATTTCTGCGCTAGGCTGTTACTGTGCTATTATTCCATTTTCAACACCCTGTGGAATTCTGGGGCTTGTAGTTTACTGAGGCCAAAGGGCTCTCTGGTTGAGAATTCTAGATGTCCCTCCCTAAACTCCAAACCCAAGGATTCCATAGAATGCCAAAAGTGAAATAATAGCAGTACAACTGGGTGGTGTGGAAATGACTCATCTAAAGGAGTTGTTCTCAGTTCAGAGTGAAATGAGAGGATTATTCTTTCTCTCTTACCTTGGGAGACAGGGTATGGAACTTTTAATAAAGGGTACTTGCTTCCCACCAGAAAGCGGACATGGAGCGGAGGGAGAACCCTGATGCTACAATGACTGGGAAGGAAGGAGGAAGTTACCTAAATAAATATATAGCCATCCTGGAGAGTCTTGGCAAGTAGTAGCAACAAAACAAGACTTTCTAATTGTAGCAAGTTGCTACTGTACTTGCTGAGCTGGAGATTTGCTCTCAGCCCTTTCCTCTTGCCCTGAGCTGAGTCCCCCAAAACTGTAGATTTTGTTCTCTTGTCTCCCCCGCCTGGAGAAGACCCATAAAAACCAGAAGCCCTGAGATATGGCAACCCTCTCTGGAATCCTGGGATTTGCAGTTTTGGGGGGTATTTAGAATTCTAAGTTAGAGAGCTTCTCCGGTGCCTCAGACTAAATTAGCAATCCTAGGATTCCATAGGATGTTGCCAAGGAAGCTGAAGTGAAATTGTAGACCGTTTCAACACTATGCTGTTATAGAGCTATTTTTCTACTTTCAACATCCGATGGAACCCTGGGATTTGCAATTTAGGGAGGGGCATTTAGAATTCTCAGCCAGAGAGCTCTTTGGCCTCAGTAAACTACAGACCCCAGAATCCCACAGGATGTTGAAAGTGGAATAATAGCACTAGAACAGTGTAGGGCAGAAATGGCCATACTGTTATAGTAAAAGGGTCCTAAAAAGGAGGTGTAAACACAATAAACGAACAAATTAATGAATGAATTAAAGGAGCATCTCCTGCTATGTTTACACTGAGTTACTAATACTTGCATTTTAAAGGTCTAAAAATATTACAGATAAATAAAATCATGAAATATCTATTGCTCCAGAGAATAGGAAGTACTTAGCGGTACATAGTACTATGTATAATAACGTCAGTCAGGGATAGATAGTAGTTTGTGTGCTTATCCATCTGTTCTATTTTTGAAACGAATCGCTTTATGGTACCTATTAAGAGCAGCACCTGTGTGTCTCCTACACCAAATGGAATAGGATGTAGAAAGCAGTTCTTCAGACAGTGTGTTAAAGTTCATCCATGGCTAAGTAGTGGCTGGTCACAGGTGGTCAGGAAAATGACATTTCAACATTTTGAAAATTTCTGGTATGGATTCTAGGACATTATTACAATTAAAAATAAGCTGTCCCAAAGGCCCATACTGATCTCCATTTTACAATGCATCGTTTATTAGCCGGTGCTAAATATATGTTCCATTTCCATCTGCAGTCATATTTTTATAGGATAGAAATGTGCTCTATGGAATAATAAACAGCTTCACTTTCACTTTTGTACCAAGCGTGCCTTTAACTCTTTCTAAAATATAGAAGAAAGGTTACATTTTTGAACTGCAGATCCCAAAATCCAGTAGCTACCATTTGGGATTCTGGGAGTTGTTCAGTGGGGGGGGGGGGAGAACTAATGGGTGGAAGCTGGAGAAGACGCATTGTAAGAATGGCTGCACATACTTGAGGACCCACTTACTGTGTGTTGGTGACAGCAGCAAACAGATGTTAATTTGCTACGTCCATTGCATCTGTACAATGTCAATATGTTGTGCTAGTTATAAGGTAGTTTGGACTTCACTTGAAGTCCAGGTGAGTAGTGTGCACAGGATTCCAAAGTTTGTGTTGATTTGCCACTGCTGTGGCCTCAGAGGGAGAGAAGGAGAAGCTTGCGCAGCTCCATCATGCCTAGGCCCCGAAGCAGATGAAAGGCATACCATCCATCCCAACTGCCACTGCTGTGGCCTTGGAGGGAGAGAAGAAGAGGAAGTATTTTCTGGACTGCATCCCTTCCCACACTGCCATCCCCTTTTCCTTTTATGTTATGTCTTAATTAGATTGTAAGCCTGAGGGTAGAGAACTGTTTTCTTGTTCTTTTACTTGTAAAGTGCTAGGTGCAGTGTTGGTGCAATATAAATAAATGATCATCATCTTCATCGTCGTCATCAAACTGATTTTTGTTTCTTGGATAATTTTTTTTCTTTTTGGCACTGATGTAGATACCATGCATTTAACAGATTTGGAGATAAATATGGCTAAGGCGCTAGCCAGTCATGTTGTAATGCATACTTTTCAGTTTGTTAAGGAAGAAAGTGCAAATGCAGGGGTACGTCTAGATATTAAGACAAAATAATGACTATAGAAGATTTATATAACTTCATAGTTGATGGAGAAGACATTGGCATTGTTGAACATTTTCTGTCTTATTACTCATTCATCAGTCAGGCTGGAGATTGTAATCAAAAAATCAGAACAAGAAAAGTCTTGGAAAGGTCAGAGTCATTTAAGGGAACAGATGACTTTTGAATGGCTTAGATTGGTGGAACCTTTGGTGGATTTCATATGCTTAGTATGCTGATACATAATTTCTTTTAGTTTGGGATGTATCATAACATTTTCTTATACCACCTGTTTATGACAATAGCTGTGTCTAGGAGTTGTGTTTGATATCCAAGTATTTAAAAATGCGCACATCGTGTATCAGTTAAAAAAGATACATGCGTGTAAATTTGAAGCTTTCCCTTGTAAAAGTTGTTGAAAACAGAAATGGAGCTGATATCTACACAAATACTGATACACAAGTATTCAGAAACAAAGAGAGAGAACAGGTAAGGGCCTTATAGAGCAGGGGTGGGGAAAGTATCCATATAGTGCCAAACCCCTTTTAGTGTCCCCCCTCTCTCAGGACGCTCACATTTAAAATCTATCTTTTAGATTTAAAAGGATCTGAAAACTGCACAAACTAATTTTAAATCTCAACAAAACACAGTGGCATGACATGATTCCCTCCACATACCCAACACTCTACTCAGCAAACCCTGAAAAGTTCCTGCCAAATTGGCTGAAAATAAAAAATATACCAAAGGGGAAATTGTGGCCTCTCAGGGTGTATGTGAGAGAACTGCCCCCAGCCAGAACTGCCCCCAGCCAGCAAAGATCCCTAACCCTGCTATAAAGCCATGTTGGGATATATTTATTACATTTGTGTTTACGTCTTTTATGTTATGATATATTTGGCTTTCTGTTAATAAATCAAACAGTTGAGTTGTTAGCCAAGAAACAGGGACATGCTTGTAATGTTGCAATCCTGACTGAGCTTCCTTGGATGTCAGTTATGGGTTATCAGGACTGACCTGCTGGACTCAGTACTGCATTTAGTGACTTATAAAGGCAGGCTGGAAAAATCAATTTGATAAGGAGAGATGTTATAATGCCCATCTACTGCTGCTTTTTCCATCTGTATATGCTGTGCAAGCCATACATTCTTTTTTCTGAGATCTCCTTTTTCACCATTAGCGGTAATGCTGATTTGTTTGCTGTTTTGATGGGAAATTTGCGTTATAGTTATTTTGATAACATTTATATAACCATAAACTTCATGTGCATCAAAGGTTAGGGCAGGTTTGCAACTTGAGACTTAAACATATTAAGCAGTTGCAGTTGATATCAGAAGCTGCAGTATCCAGCAGATCTATGTTGGGTGAACAAGCAGAAATGTTCAGTTTGCTCCAATCACAAAATATGGCAGAGTTCAAGCAAAATGTACTCCTTGAATAAGAACACAAGATGCCCTTTTTCTTTTGCAAGTCTGTGTATGTTTATTTGAGAAGTATGTAGTGGATTTAGAAACAGTGTTGAGATACCTTAAAAACTAGCAAGTTTCATTACATAGAAGCTTTTGTAGATTTTGTGCTACTTCATTAGAAGCATGAAACTGGCTGGAGTTCACAAAAGTTTGTTCCAGGTAAAACTTGATGTGCTGGCATCCTGTTAGTTATATGAACAGGCATAACTGAACTTGTATATTGAACGTGAAAAGAAAAAAGTGTTCTTGCTGGAGAATGTGGGCAGTAACAGCTGGAACAGATTGGCTGCCCGGTTGGAAGAGAAGGCCAAGAAACTTGAGGCCTGTGCATCCACTCTACAGCATATTCGGGAGCATGAGGTTTTCTTGGACAGAGCAAAGTAGACTGTGCTGGAAGAGGTATACACAGAGGATGTCTCGGAGGTGGAGGTCAGTTCTCAAACACAGGAGGTAGACGTTTAGAGGAATGTGACACCTAGAACTAGAAGGACCAGGCATCCTTCTGTTAGTCTGGAGCTACAGAATCACTTTGAAGTTGTCTCCCTTTTCAGTGAGGACGAGGGACTGGAGCAGGAGCAACAGTGTCAGTCCTCAGAAACTGTGCAGTGGACCTTGGAAGATTCAGTGCAAGCACTGGCCCCGGCCAATCCTCAAAGGAGGCGTGTGGTGGTGGTAGGGGACTCCCCGTGGAGGGAGGCAGAAGCAGTGGTTTGTAGGCCTTATAGGATGTCTCATGAGGTGTGTTGTATCCCTGGGGCAAAGATCTGTCATGTCACACAGCAGCTGACAAAACTGGTCAAGCCCACCAACCGTTACCCCTTTCTTTTGGTCCATGTGAGAACCACTGAGACAGCAAAGCACAGCCTTCAGGAGATTATACGGAATTACAAGGCTCCAGGTAGGAAGCTTCAGGACCTTGATGCACAAGTTTTCATTTAGTTTCTTCTCCAAGTTGAAGGACGTGGCCCAGGAAGGGAGGGAAAAATAGGGGAGCTGAACAACTGGCTCTGCAGATGGTGATACTGGGAACAGTTCTTGGACCATGACCTGCAGTTTCATGAAGATGGACTTCTGGCAAGTGATGGGTTGCACCTCACAGCAGTTGAAAGAAGCATTTTTGCTAAGAGTCTCACAAACCTAATCAAAAGGGCTTTAGTTATTGGGGGTGGGGAGAGTATTCTTGAGGGCAGGAGACAACCTAGTGCTAGAGATAATAAATCAAATCTTGTAGGGAGAACTGGGCAAACAGTACAAGAATCCAACAGTGAGAGGGAAAGAAACTTAAATAGGCGGGTAGGGGAAATGACCCACAGTTTCAGATGCCTGTATACTAATGCACGGTGCATGGGAAATAAACAGGATAAACTTGAACTCCTAGCAATTGAACAGACACTACCTGGAATATTGTTTTCAGTTCTGGGCACCACAGTTCAAGAAGGATATTGACAAGCTGGAATGTGTATAGAGGAGGCTGACCAAAATGATAGAAGCTGAGAAACCATGCTCCATGAGGAACAGCTTAGAGAGCTGGGTATGTTTAGCCTGGAGAGGAGAAGATTAAGAGGTGACAATAGCTATTTGTAAATATTTGAAGAAATGTCATATGGAAGATGGAGCAAGCCTGTTTTCTGCTGCTCTAGAGACTAGGACTTGGAGCAATGGCTTCAAACTTCAGGAAGAGAAATTCCATCTAAACTTTAGGAAGAACTTACTGATGGTGAGAACAGTTCAACAGTGGAATACACTGTCTTGGAGTGTGGTAGAGTCTCCTTTGAAGGTTTTGAAACAGAGGCTGGATGGCTATTTGTTGGGAATAATTTGATTGTGTATTCCTGCAAAGAGGGTTGGACTTGATGGCCCTTGTGGTCTCTTCCAGCTCCATGATTGTATATCACCTCCATGTTGTACGTATTGGCATTAGGTTTGATTAATAGTTGTTATGTTTTATTAAAATGTAGTTGCTAAAGCAAGTACACTTAATTGATACATAAAATGCAATATCTAGTCCAAGACTGTTGGTAGAAATTAATAGACTGATGTTTGCAGTCACAAATGATCAGTCCACCTGACTCTTATTTAGGTTGGCTAAAGTCCTAATAGTAATTGAACCAGAAAGATTAGTGATAAATTGCCATGACATGACAATAAAAATAATGTGCACTTTGTCTCAGTTTATGGTTGACTTGTTTCATTATGGATGATTTTTGGGAATGTTACTGTGGTAAGCACTCCATATTAAGTTGTTTTATTGTACAGAAAGCCTGCTTCATTAAGAGATCTCTCTACAGAGATATAGATACGTAATCCTATGATACTGTCAGAACACCACTGCATTTCTGCTTTGTGTTCAGCTATTATTTGTAGCAACATTTCCACTTTTTTCATTCATCTAAGATATATATAAACCACATATGATGGCCCACAAAGGGCTTGATGAATCTCAACAGTTCTAGTGACTTTGATGTGCAAACCAGAAGGATTGTCAGACACCAAATTGAGTGGCTGATTGGTTACAATAAGTTTTGTGGATTACAAATTGTTCAGGGATGAAATAATATGAAAAGAAAAGGATCTGGGAAAATCCAGTAAAATCTGATATGAAAGATAGATAGATAGATCAGAGAGAGAGAGGTTTTTTTCTAAAAATTATCCCAGTGCCTTCTGAATGAGTAATGTTTGTAGTTTTCCCCAGGAACTGCTTAAATAGGAAAAGGGATAAAGCATATGCATTAGTATCTTTAAATAAGACATAACCTGAAGAAGTTTTAAAAAATGCATGTGTATTATGCCTTGTGTTAACTTTTACATGAAATGAAATCTATGAAATTGAATACAGTAAGCAAATTACAAATACAGGCATACCCTCACTTAGCGAAGACTCACAAACACAAAGTGTAGGCTTCTTCTTATGAAGGCTTCTTACTCCCCCAGTCTGCTTTTCTTCATTCTCTGTCTGGTTGAAAGGTGTTTGTTGTTTTTGTTTTGTTTTGTTTGGCATTTGGAGAAATGGAGGGCTGGAGAAATGCAGATATTCATTGTTTGGGTTGCAGCAACATGCCTCTAATAATGCAATAAAAAACGTGGTTTAGGAAGAGTGGAATTGTACTGTAGCTGATCCTACTGTAGGCACGTGTTCTTGCAAGTTGGAGTTGTGTGATACCCTACAGCAGAGTTTTCCAAACTTTTCATGTTGGTGACACACTTTTTTAGACATGCATCATTTTGTGACACAGTAATTCAGTTTTAATAGCAAACTGGAGGTCAAACTCACCCTATTATAAGAGATACAGACACGTACATAAATTGTAATAACAAAATATATGGGGACACAACATATCTTGTGAAAACCTTTCATATATTTTTTAAAATATATGATTTATAAATAATAACATACATTTCCAAGATTGTAGGCGACACACCTACACACTTCAGCTGACACACAATGTGTCGTGGCACACCGTTTGGGAACCCCTACCCTACCACTTTATAGCCATGGGGATGAGCTGGAATCCCCTAGTGCCACTGTCTGGAACTGGCCCTATAGATTGGACTGGAACTACCATACTACAGTGGCTCCTAGTTCCATATCCCAGAACTAGTCCTCCAAAATACCATGGTCAATGATATCAAGAGCTGCTGAGAGACCAGGAGAATCAACAGGGTAGCACTTCTCTCATTTATTACCTAAAGTAATCAGTCAAGGCAACTGAAGTTGTTTCAACAATTTGAAACCAGACTGATTTGAAACCAGACTGAAATGAGTCCAGATAATCTGTTTGTTCTAAGAGTGCTGGATGTTGCTCAGATACCATGGCTCAGATACCATGGTTCAGTCACCTTGCCCAGAAGGGGGATATGAACAATGTAGTATGAGGTCTTCTTCAGGAGAGGGCACGCTGCAGCCTCCTTCAAAGCAGCACCTCCCCTTGACAAAGAGAGGAATTGACCACCTCCTGAGCCCTCCCCCTCCCCAGTCAATCCACAGTCGACTGTGTGGCGAGCGGAGGATGAGATGGGATAGGCAGAGACCCTTTTTTGCCCACCTCACTGCTTTATCATAGGCATCATGGAGAGTCCTCACTGATCTTTGATTGTATTCACTCTGTGACCTATGCTACCTACACTCTAACTATCGTCCGTTGGGTGTGTGTATCCCCCAGCAATAAATTGCATGCATGAACTAGCAAAAACTTGTTACCTGATGCATCTGGATGATTTAAAAGTTTGAACACAACACATTTCAGAGTACTTTGATGTATCTTCACTACACTTTGTTGTAAACTTCTTACCATCACAGTTGTAACAGATATTTTGAAAGTGTGATTACAGGATGTATCCTACACTGTTTTGTTCAAAAACCTCACAGTGGTGCCTCTGAATTCAAAGGGATGCAGTCATGGTAACGGAGTGCTACTTAGCAGGCTTCCACACTGCTGAGCCAAATAGAGGAGGATTTTGAACATACACAGCCAAAGGTCTCAGAGAGTTTATGACTGCCCACAGTGACTGCAGATCAGTAGGCTTCTAAAGGAGTCTGTTGTACTAGATAGCTGGGATGGGGGTAGTACAAGAAAGGGTCTTTGCGTTAGGTAGCAGGAATGCAAGGGAGCTGGATGGGAGAGACCACTGTAGAGGAACAGGAAGTTGGAGGACAAAGGAGATGTGGACAACATGGATGCTTGAAGAGCCAAAATGGGATGAAGTAACTGTGAAGCAGGACATACAAAAGGAAGCCATGGAATTTCACAGTTAAGAGTTATTAGGGTGCCATGGAGAGGACAGAAGACCTCACCGGTCTTGTGATGATATTAGCTTTTGTATGACACACTGCATTCAAGTCAGTGATGACTCCGTAAAAATCTAGCTTCAGAATGGCCTATCTTAACCTTCTGGGCTCCTCAGATATGCTAGGATTACTAAAGCAAACAGATAGCAAGGTTGCTTTTTTTTTTAATCTTTATTGTTGCAAAATGTGCTATAGTAACCTATGATTAGTTTTTTGTTTGTCATTTTTTTAAAGAAAAGACAGTCTTACTCTGATGGAATTTCACAGTTAACAGGGTGTGCTCTTATGCCCAGTTCTGTATTTTTGATCCTGTATTTATCTGTTTTTTTTTTAATCCTATCTTTCTATACACATGGGACCCAAGGCAGCATATAGTAGCAAGGTGAAAACAAGACAGAGCTAAATATCTGATAATTAAAAAGTTAAAGCACAATTGAACAAGTTATTCTATTAAAAATCCTTTAATACTGAAGGTATGAAATCATTTAGACATAATAATAAAGATAAAAACACAGCATACACCCCCAGAAAGACACTGCTGCAACCATTTCATCAGCAAGTATCTGTTTAAATAGAAGAGACTCTTCCTGCCAGTGAAAGGGGAGAAGAGACCCCAACCTTTCTCATTCCACACTGGTACCCATTTAGGTTATCTCGGTAGGGGATGCTCCCCATCTACAGCACAAGAGAACTGGCTTTTCTTTTTGTAAGGGAGGAAATAACTTCCCTTCTCTAACATTGTGTAGCAATGCTGTCCCCAGTGGAAGCAAGAATTTGCTTCTCCTTTGCTTCTCCAGTTCCTAAATCAGGATGGGAGATATTTAAGCACCTCAGAAGGGAATCTACTGATCTGGCTGTGGGGTCAAGATGTCTGAAGAAATACCTCACTTGTTTCGATTGCATCTTTCCCTGTTAGGGGCAGACTACAGCTTTTGCACCCCTGCTCCTCTTCTCAAGGACCTCAGGCTTAGCCTTCTTCATCTGATGCACTCCATATATGTTGGACTACAGCTTCCATGATCCACAGCCAATGTGGTACAGTATATCTGGGGGGAACCGTATTGGAGGAGGCAGCTATAGCAGGAGTCTGTGTTTCTTTGCATACAACAACAATAATAATGATGATGGGTGGTGGTGGTGGTGGTGGTGGTGTGTGTGTGTGTGTGTGTGTGCGTGAAAGTTTGAGTGCATTAAGATTAAATCAGGTCAGTGAATATAGTCCCAGCTTAGTGGCAAACCACATACTGAGTGGGGAGAATGTTCTATATTCAGTCTGCTGCATCTTGTTAAAATGAGGGAGAGGCTTGTTTTATGAAGAACATTGTCTAAAACCCTGGTGAGCTGCTGCCAGTCTATGACTAGATTAATCAGCTTCATATATAGTCCTTCCCTATATTCATGTTTTTATGATAACAGATCTCTGCACACAAGGCTAACAGGTAGGTGCTGTCACATCAGTGTGGGTGGTCATGTGACACCTTTTTTTACCACCCGCAGCACAGCGTGATGTCACGCATACAGAATGGGAACTGTTGGCCGCAGAGTGCTATTACATACAGTACGACCCTCTTATCTGCGGATTCGTTATCCGCTGATTCAGTCGTCCGCAGTTGGCTCCCTGCCACCGCCATCGTGGTGGCGGTAGGCAGGAGAGAAATGAGGAACACGAGGTCGCGCCCCTCACCACCTCTTGCCCCTCACCCCGTCCAGATCGCCCTGGTGGTGGGCAGGAAAGAGGCGAGAGGCACACGATCACCCCCTCACCGCCTCCTGCCTTTTGCTCCGTGCCCGATTGCTGTGGTGGCGGGCAGGGAAGAGGCGAGAGGCGCGCGATCGCCGCCGTCGCCTCCTCCTGCCTCTCACTCCAGGCCCGATCATTGTGGCGGTGGGCAGGAAAGAGACCAGAGGCACGCAATCACCCCCTTCGCCGCATCCTGCCTCTTGCCCTGGGCCCGATTGCCATGGCAGCGGGCAGGAAAGAGGCACGATGGCCCCCCTCACTTCCTCCTGCCCCTCGCTCCGGGCCCAATCGTTGTGGTGGCGGGCAGGGAAGAGGCAAGAGGCGCGCAATCGCCTCCCTTCCCACCTCCTGCCCCTCGCTCTGGGCCTGATTGCAGCGGCGGGCAGGAAAGGAGTGAGGGGCGCAATCCTGCCTCCTCGCCGGCTTGATCGGTGGGGAGCAGGCGGGGGACTGGGCATTCGCTCCTATCCACAGATTTCAGTATCCACGCGGGGGACCTGGAACCAATCCCCTGCAGATACAGGGATCCTGTTGTGTAGCCTGCTGAACGTTAGATGGTCCCAGTTCGCACTTTGCCTCAAGAATCTCCATTGACTGGAACGCAGACGGCACCTGAAAATACTGATTGACAGCACTTTGCTTCTCCTTCCTTTTCCCCCAGCCAAGAAGAAGAAGAAGAGCAAGGAGAAACAAAGCTGGATGAAGCCACCGCTCGCTTTATAGTGATACAGTAGCGAGGCGGCTTAACGGTTGGACAAAGACCAAACTAATGCAACTGAGAACAACAGAAGTCATTATTAAAGGAAAGAATTAATTACCATGTACTTTGAGCCCACACGTACTCCATCAAGCTATCAATAAAGTAGAACTCATTCTGTGACTGAAAGCGACAAATGTGTAGTAAATAATTAAATATTTTACCTGAGTGATAACCAACAGTGCATAAACTACACAGTGACCTCATCTGTGCATAGACGAAATAAGAAACATTCTGTGCCCTGATCTATACCAGCAAATGCTAGTGGATTTAAAAGAGGAAAGATTGTTTGATCTCTTCCACAGGTTATTATTCTGATAATGCAGAGGTATTACTCTGGCACAGATATTACAGTAGGTGAACAGAAGGAAGACATTCCCAGTTCCCTATTTTCCTTATGCTCTGCAGCTGCCCATTCCCCCCCCTCTCTAAAGAGTCTCGGATCCTACTCCCACTACTATGTGGCTGCTGAAAATATCTGTGGCCTCAATATTGTCCTTCATCAGTGCATCATGTTAGTTAGTTTCAAAAGTGCTGTTAGTTTACTCCCTCATTCTCTTTCCTTTTTACCCCGAACTAACAGACTAACACAGCCATCTCTTTCAAAACTGCTGCATTTGGAGGTTGCTGGTGCCTCACTGGGCAACCGGGAACAGGGCATGAATCATCCCATTTTATGCAATTCCTTCCTCACGCAGCAGTCTCTTGTGTCTAAGGGAGCAATCAAATATTTGTAGTATGTATGTACAGGGGCTTTTTTCTTGGTTGGAATGCAAGTGTGGATATTTAAGCCCCTCCCGCTATTAGGGTGTGTGTTGTGGGCCACTGCAGCAAAGCACTAGATCGGCAGACAGATTAACACTGATTTTATAGGAAAATTCCAGGCATAGTGAGCCAGACCTGGGAGTTTAAACCTCCTATTCCCCAGCCACTGGGCTTTCAATTGGGGTTGGGGGTTGCTGTGGTTTTGCTAGAGTAAAACAGAACCTTTGGCCCTGGGTTGGTCATGTCGAGCCGAAAGGGAATGTGTGTTTGACTGAACACATCCTAAGAATAATATTTTTTTTCACCCAGAGAAAACTAGCATATCAGGAAGAAGATAAGACAGTGTGGTGCAGTTGTTAAGAGTGTTGGGCTGAGATTGGGGGGAGCTGAGTTCTTACAGGGTTACAAAGCTCAGTGGGTAACTTTGGGCCAATTGCTCTCTCTCAACCCAATCTAGTTTACAGGGTTACTATGCAACTTAGTGTAGAGGAGGGGAGCCTCAAGATCATTGGCCCTCCAGTGAGAAGGGGTGAGATATAAACACAACTAATCTCAATCAACACTCAGCTAGTTTTCTATGTGCACCATTTTCCCTGTCCTCTCTATGAAAGGGTAAAGTATCATAATGCAAGATGGGTATTTATGTGTTTCTCTCCAGTGCATTTCATTTCCTTCAATTGCTTTGATTTGGCAGGGACAGTCCCAATTAATCCTCAGTCGTCCCACTTTTTCATTGGTTTTTAAAATGTCTCAGTTTCTCTCTCTTCCTCTCACTTTCCTCCTTTGTCCTCAAAGGTAGTGTGCTCTCAGTTATCTCCGAAAGGGGAAAGGAGACGAGACGAGACAGAAGCATCTTGCCCTTCCCAGTAGACTCAGGCAAAAGCAAACTGCTGCAGCCTCTCCTAGCTTGTGTGTTTTTCTTCATTAATAACATTTTCCATCTTGACCACACTCTGAGGTTGCTTAGTCACATGTGTCCCAGTTTTCGTTTGTGAAATCACAAACATGTTCTTTCTCCTGTAATATAGTGCCATATTGCTTTAGTACTTTAGCTGTGTGCCTTCTCTGTTAATATAGTGCCATACTGCTGTTCTGCGGAATCCCTTACTGTGGTAGTATTGTAAGCAGCCACGTATAGTATAGCCCTCTGGTAGACACTCTGCATGCGTTATCTCCGGGGTCTGAGTAATGCTTGCATCCTATCTAATGCCGGCTGAGTTTACTTCATACTGGCGTATTCTTCACTTTACCGTACTATAAACATCACACGTTTATATGCCTTTAGGCAGGAAATAAAGCTGGAGCTTTATTAAAATGTCTAGCTTATAAATTCTTCAGGGATGTTCATGGTGGAGCCCAGTAATATGTAAACCAAATTACTACCATGTCAGTAAAGGTTTTAAGCATCCTCAAGATACACATTTTAAAAAGCAACATTGAAAATGCCATGTCTTAAACTCCGGTCTAAGTTTCCTATATTAATTACTTTCATGACTCTGGGATTTAGTATTACTCAAAGAAGCCATATTTGCCTTGAGGCTGGGTATGCTGCTTCATATTACCACGTGGTATCACAAGGGCTTTAATTATATTGAAAACTGTAAAGTAATATATGAGGGCCAGCATGCTGTAGTACTTTATGTGTTGGATTACAACCCTGGAAACCAGGGTTCAATTGCCCAGTTGGCCGTGGAAACCCACTGGGTGGCCTTGGGTGCATCATACACTCTCAGCCCCAGAAAACCCTGTGATAAATTCATGTTAGGCTCACCAAAAGTTAGGAATGACTTGAAGGCACACGACAACAACAACAACATATTAACTGCAATATCATTTATCTCTTTTTAGAAGCAGCTATTAAACAGGTTCAGCATTTCTTCGTATAGCAAGGCCAGAGGAGCTTTAGGAGAAGCAATGTTACAGGAGAAGCATTCGCTGCTCAGATGGAACAGTCTTTAATGGGCCAGTGTAATACTTTGGTTGGAGGGCTTGGCTTTAGAGTGGCAAATTTTCCACCTTAACCAGTTTCAGAGATTTGGGCCATTTCCCCACTAGACTGTTATAGTGCTATTATTCCACTTTCAACATCCTGTGGAATCCTGGGGTTTGTAGTTTACTGAGGCCAAAGAGCTGTCTGGCTGAGAAGTCTAAATGCCCCTCCCTAAACTGCAAAACCCAGGATTCCATAGGATGTTGAAAGTGGAATAATAGCATTATAACAGTCTAGTGTGGAAATGGCCACTATGAAGCACAGTACATTATGGGAATCAGAGCCGCAGTGAATTTCTCATCCACCCACTCACTGATCTCCTATTATATAGTGAAACCAGCTTGCACAGTCAGTTTTGCTTTATGATGCTGTCACAAAAGTGGTAAACTCATCAAGGCTAAGGGGAGGAAAGGCAGGAGAGCAAAATGGCCAGGGTCTAGACCTCTGGAGTGCCTGGACTTATGGGTGCCTGGACAGTGGGGAAAAAAGAAGCATTACAAAATATATTTCAGCATCTCAGAAAACCAGAGAGTTGCTATAATATCTGTTGCTGAATCACAACAAATCTTCATCTTGTATAAGCACCAGCCTTTATTAGTATGAGTCAGATACGACAAAGCACACTGTACACCTTGAGACCAGAACTTCTATGCCCTAATTGAAACACTTGCTAATAGAAAAGCTTGCAAAGCACTTTTAAATGTGTTGTAGAAGACCTGTAGACTGAAGATCAGTCAGAAATAATGTTTTCATTCAAATGTATCATTGCTATTAATTAGGTAATTTAGTGATGTTGTGGCATGAAAACTTAGTTTATTTTCACTTGGGTTAGTGAACAGTGTTGTTTTAAGTGAATATAGTAACTATCCCATTGTGATAAATGTTTTTCATTTATTCTGTCTTTCTCACTTTAAGTTACATCTATGTCATTTAAAAGCAAACTGACTTAAAAACTTTTTTAAAGTCACATAAAGTAGTAACATTTGGCTTGTAGGAAGACTTAGGGAATGGGGACCCCATCATGACTCCTACACAGCTCAGGTTTAGATTATCTGAAGGATTGTATTCTCCCATAGGATGCTGCCTATGTCTTGAGATCCTCTGTAGAGAGCCTTCTTTCTGTCCCACCACCCTCACGCGTACATCTGGTGGGAGCATGGGAGAGGTCCTTCTTGGTGGCTGTTCCCACATTCTGTTGTAAGCTGCCTTGAGTCCTAAATCAGGAAAAAGGCAGGATATAAATAAACACCAATATCATCATCTTCATCATCATCACCAGCATCTTGCCCAGAGACCCTGAAACTTATTTGGGGTACAGTTTCCTCATGGTCAAGGCAACATAGATCAGCCTCATAACTTCTTTTCCACTAGTGTTTCTGTGCTGTTAATTCAGTTCTCAGTTCTGGACATTTCAAAAACTTTGCAAAATGATACATCATCCCAACATAACTATGGGAAGTCTAATTTGCTGGTTAGTGTAATAGTGCAGCCTATGTTCCACTGTTTTTAGATTCTGTCAGATTAATTCATTTTTCTCTGAATTCTACAGAAGTTGCCATTTCCATCTTTGAAAAGATGCAAGCACAAGAGATCCTAAGGAACCTGCGACTTCCAGAGTTTGAAGACTTCAGCCAGTTTTTCCGAAGTTTGCCTGCTACCACCTTGGTAGGCATTGGTGCCTTTGCAGCTGTTGTTGCATATTGGCTGGCTAGCCGGCCAAAAGCGGTGAAACCACCATGTGACCTCCAGATCCAATCAGAAGAAGTTGAGGTGAGCTTAATGCTCTTTATAATGAACAGAATTACATTATGACGAGTAATGTCCTTTTAAAAAAACTCAGCTTTTTTCATTAGTTGGTGATGCCACTCTTACTGCATTGATCTTTTACAATATTCATAGGAAACCATCTTAAAATTATGACAGTATAATGTATCTTAACAGAAAGACTGGCCCAGAGTGATTATTGTGCTTTTGTCTAGACTGTATTGGTGAGAGGCAAGCTGTTTTCTAAAGCTGAAAGTTGATGCTTAAGTACATAGAATTTGATGCTGGGTTGGGTGGGTGGAGAAAAGACAGGAGTGAGTAATACTGGGTGTTTTATTTGGTGCAGCTTTCTAAATCTGTGATTGTGGTATGGCATAATATATTAGCCTACTTACAGATGAGTGGATATTATCATACATAGGATACCCATAAGATGGGTGAAAGTTGAAGCTAAAGTCAGAGAGTAGAACAAATGTTTAATATTCTCTTTGGTATAGAGTGGTAATTAAAAGCAGGTCCAACTTACATTATTGCAGGGGTGGGTCATTTTACAGGGAAATGATTCCTCACCTCTATTAGGATAGGAATCAAGAAAAGAATTGGAAGCTGATTCAGAAAGAACTGTCACTTTTGCCCCCATTAGTTGCTCATTAGTGGTTACCACACTGTCTGTCTCTCTCTGTGTATATTTTTGCAATGAAAATGTTTTAATCTAATCCACCAAGTATTAATTACTGTGGTGTCTTATTTTTAAATGTATCTTTAAATAACATGTTTTCAAAAAGAATACATTTAATTGAATTCTGATTCAGTAAAACTAAATATTTCTGGTGTGGTCCTTCACAAGTTCTCTGTATTATCCACAATGCTTACATTAGGCTAGATGTTAATGGAAATTTTGCAGTGCTGGTGTTCATAAGAACATGAGCGGTACAATAAAATCCCCTTGTGACTGTTCTTGTTTGTAATGTGTTTTCTAATCCTTGGAGACATACTTGTAAAAGCGTAGATAAAGTAAGTTAATTATACATCTGCGGTTCCTTTTATGATAATCAAATTCTCATTATTATTTTATTTGAAACATACACACAAAAACTTCCCAGTGCAAAAATGTACTTCTGTCTTTGATTTTATTTAACGTTATCGAAATATGAAATTTCAAGATGATCCCAAACAAACTTCATGGGCATAGTAGATCTTTGAAGTGATTACAGCTTGTAGGCCTCAGAGGTAGGGCCCTCGATATCCATGGGACAGGGGTTCCAGGACCTCCCACAGATTCCAAAAAATGCAGATGGTCATGTCTCTTATATAAAAGGCCCCTCCCTAAACTGCAAACCCCAGGATTCCATAGAACGTTGAAAGTGGAATAATAGTACTATAACAGGCTAGTGCAGAGATGGCCTTAGTCTCTTCCCTGCTACCCAGTCTCTTCCATTCTTCGTGCTCTGCGTGAAGGGAGCCACCATGTGTTAGCCCCAGCTTTCTCTCCCCATCCCACCAGTCTTCCTCCCTCTTGCTCTCTCCCTCTCCCTTGCGCTGCCTCAGCAGTGCATCTAGCCTAGTATTGTCAACTGTAGTTGGCAGCAGTGGCTGGCTGTAATTTTTAGATGGAATTCTTTCCTACACCTAGCTGAAGAGACTGATGTTTTCCCATTCAAGTACTAATAAGGCCCAGTTCTGCTTATTTTCCAAACTCAGACAAGATCAAGTGTGTTTAGAGTGGTATGGTGTCACAGGGGTTTAACACCTATGGACAGGCATGGTGCAAGGTATTGTATTTGCATCCCATTCCAGCAGGTTTTTTTTAAAAAAACATTTTGCTGTTTTATTTTATTTTGTTCCTACATTTTTAAAAATAGAAGCATGAGTTGGGAGTAGACAGCAAGGAACAAGCAATACTGAAACAAGCAGCTGTGCTCTGGAATTACTTGTTATGTTGTAGCTTTATTTCTTAGGGTTTTCATACTGGACAATTTTTAAGAAATTAGTTCAGCTGTAGCTGTGACTGCAGCATTAATTCAAGTGCTGTTGACTTCAGTAGAACCTGTCTTAAAATGGTGTTTTGAGTATACACCTGATATCATAGGATCCTGTACTGAGGGAATCAACTTGCCCTTTAATTATTCATTTATCAAGATTTTTATCTTGCCCTATAAGCCTAAAGGACTATTGAGACGTCAGACCTGACCATGGTAACACATGCCTTGGTTACATCCTGGTTGGATTACTGTAACGCACTCTACGTGGGGCTGCCTTTGAAGAGTGCTCAGAAACTTCAGCTGGTCCAAAGAGCTGCAGCCAGGTTGTTAACCGGAGCTGGTTACAGGGAGCATACAACACCTCTGCTGCAACAGCTCCACTGGCTGCTGGTCTGTTTCTGGGCACAATTCAAAGTGCTGGTGATGACCTTTAAAGCCCTACATGGCTCAGGTCCAGGTTATTTGAAGGACCGTATCATGCGTTATGAACCAGCCCGGGTGTTGAGATCTGCTAGAGAGGCCCTTCTCTCAGTCCCACCACCCTGACAGGTGCATTTGGTGGGAACACAGGAGGGGGCCTCTCAGTGGCTACCCCCAGGCTCTGGATCTCCCTGCCCAAAGAGGTCAGACTGGCACCGTCCCTACCTACCTTCAGGAAACAGTTACAGACATTCCTATTCCAGCAGGCATCTAATATGTAATCTGTGTGTAGAATGGTGCTGGTTATTTTAATTGCTATTTAATTGCTTTTTGTATGTAGTTTTTAGTATGTATTTTAGCATTGTTTTAATCATTACTGATGTTTAATCTGTGTTTTAACTTTTGTGTATTACAGTTTTTAGTTATGCGTTTTTATGCTTGTAAGCCGCTTTGAGTCCCTTTGAGGAGAAAAGCAGGATAGAAATAGAGATGATGATGGTAATAATAATAATGATGATGGTGATGGTGGTGATGATGATGATGATGAAATGGCGTATGGCAGTGGTTCTTAATCTGGAGTCTGCAGAATTCTGCTGCTAAACACTGACAGCAATGGTAGCAACAGGGACATGGCAACAGGGATGTGTGCTGGTGCTGAAACTGCTCCCTTGTGTGCAAACAAGGGAAGAATTTCAGCACACACATGCACAAAAACACTGTCACATCCCTGACGAAAGGAACACAGTGACAGGCATGCGCATGCACCCAAACTATGGCCCTTTTAACACACCATTTCCCAGGCGAAATGGCCACGGGAGCACCACAGGATCACGAGGACAGTTCCGCTTGACATTCTCATGATCGCTTGGCACTCCTGTAGCGACCCTGTGGCAATCGCGGATTATATCATTTTTGGCTCTTTCCCAAAAATGACCCGTGATTGCGCATTCCTCCCGTGTCCCTCCTACACTTACCTGGCGTGCAGAACCTCAGGAAGTGTGATGGCCGCGCTTCCTCCCCCAGTGCAGCCTGGGAAAGTACCCAGCTGTGCTGCGGAAGGAGGGGGCGGAGCTATTGTGCTTCCTTCTGTCCAGCACAAAGCTGGTGCGGAGGGAAGCTCAGGGGACACGATTCCCTCCTGCAAGAGGCTTTTCACACGATCCCCACATGATGGCAGCGAGAAAAGGTATGGTGCGAAAAGGACTTATGACTCTGGAGACCAGAGTTTGAATCCCCACTCAGCCATGGAAACCCGCTGGGTGACTTCAGGCAAGTCATATTCTTTCAACCTCGGAGAAAGGCAAAAGCAACAAATCTTCCCAGGAAAACCCCCATTATAAGTTTGCCTTAGGATCACCATAATTCAGTTTTCAAAGATGAGAGACATGATGGCTAGAAAGAACGTCCCCCTGTAAGTGGCACTGTGTTGGGTGCCTTCAAGTCACTTCCAACGTACAGCTACCCTAAGGTGAACCTATCGCATGCTGTTTTGGTTTTTTTTGCAAGATTTGTTCAGAGGGGGGTTGCCTTTGCCTTCCTCTGACGGTAAGAGAATGTGACTTGCCCAAGGTCACCCAGTGTCTGAGTGGGGATTCACACCCTAGTCTCCAGAAGCTTTAAATAACTAAATAAATGTTTGAATGTTTAGATAAATATTTGAATTTTTAAATCTAAATTTAAATATTTAAATCTTGAGTTAAGTCTTGGGGGACCCTGGCAACAAATTATGTTTACAAGAGGTCCCTGGTAAAGAAAAGATTAAGAACCACTGGTGTATGGTAAATAAAATTTGAAAAATGAAACACATGCATTCCTTACCTAAAACTTAAGATGCTTTACAGTCAACATCCACATTTGCAGTTTTGCCTTTTACGGATTCGATTAGTTGTTTCTCCAACCCCTGCGCCCTTCCCCCACCTCAGGTGGTCGGTCATTTGCTAGGGGAACTTTCCCTCTTGGCAGCTCTAATCAGGCTGCACAACCCCTTAAAATGCCACCTCTGGTCCTCCTCCTCCTCCTCCTCCTCCTCCTCCTCCTCCTCCTCCTCCTCCACTGGCTGGCCAGATAAGGATGGCTTGCAGCCTGATTTCTAAGAACTAGAAACCCTCTCCTGATGCCTTGCACACACCCATCCAAGGAAGGAGATGGGCAAGAGAGAGGAAGTGTAAGGCCACCATGGCAACTCAATGCTTTCTCTTTCCTTTCCCTGACCTGGTTTGGACCCTGGGTGACCAACTGCTCTTCCCACCATGCTTCAGCCCCCATCCCACAGATACACACACACACACACACATTTTGATATTTGTGATTTTTCCACTTTTGAGAGGGTCCTGTGCCCCAAACCCTAGTGAATGTAGAGGGCCGACTGTATTTAAACGGCAGAAGCATGAACAGCCAAATCTTTACCCCTTTTCTTTTAAAAAAGAAATTAGAAGTAATGAGTAAGTCCAGCGGGCCTCTCTGAACAGTAAATGATGCTGGATATACAAACTTCCTTGAGATACATATGGAAATTTATATACCCAGTGTCATTTGTTTATTTACATCAAGTGAATAAAATAGTAAGATCACTCAAAGGCAAACTGTTAAGCAGGTGTGTGTTTTTAGGAGATTCAGACATAAATAGACTATGTGGACAGATTTATGTTTTGCCTCAAAAGCAACAGGTTTGGGCCCAGTGAAAAGATAATTGCTTGCAAACAGTTTCTATTTATGCATAAGATCACAGAACATTTCAAACTTGCAGTTTTGCTATATTGATTTTTCTGAACACATTGTTTTGTACCTTGTGCTTTGAATGTATTCAGATTGCCAGCCCCAGAAATGCTCCCCACGGATACTCATATGGAATTAAATGTATTTTTCATGAGTCTTGCTGCATCATTCATTTTGTCCACAAAGCAAGTCAGTGATGAGAGGGGGAGACTGCTCTCTTAGGCAGCTGCATGCTTCAACCTTCAGTTACTTTCCTGCTGACCTTGTCAGTGTCTCTTTATAGAGTTGAACAATTCTACAAGATGAATTCTCAAGGTTTGCGATCTCTGTTCTAAGCTAGTGGATAGGTTTTAATGACCTCCTCATTTTATAAACCAAAGATCAAAAACTAAGTCTCCATTTATCCAAAAACTTCCATCTTTCAGGAAAATAACAGAGATACAGTAGTTAGAAAAGATTTATCACTGGACTTTTCAGTTGAGGAGGTAAAGGAGAACAGATGGTAATGTGCTTGGAAAATTCTCGTCTAGCAAGGGCATCATATGTCTTTAAGGGCGCAGTCCTGTACTCACTTACCCAACACTAAGTACCATTGAGCTCAGTGGGACATATTTCTGAGCAGACCTTCATGACACTGCACTGTATTCTGTGGCCTGTGGATGTACTTGTATCCCATCCATACTGTTAAGTTTGGAAGTAAGTAGTGTGTTGTTTATCTGGGAAGCTGACAAGTATATTGTAATGTTGCAGATCCGTTTTGATTGACTGCTTACTGATATGAATACAGAATCTATGAATAACAAACAGTTGCTGGTTGTTCACATGATATCAGTTGTCACACTGGGGCTATCAAGTACAATGGTGCTCAGAAGTGGTAGTCTGCATATTGGTGCCAGTCTGCGAGCCCTCAGCAGCCAGTCCCAGAAATTATGCAAATATGACAAGAACATGGCAGACACATAGTACCAGTTCCTGGCAAATTGGGGGAAAAAATGGTCAAACTCCCCATTTGCTACTTTAAGGCCATTTCCACACTAGATACCATTAGTGCAATATACAGTTACAATCCCAGCATTGCCACTTGTGTAGCCGATTAGGAACGCTGTTTTCTGCACCCTTCCGTCTTAAGCGGATGAGCAGCAGTATTGCCACTGGTGTTTCTTCTGCAATACAGCATCCTTGGCCACTCCCTTTCCCCGCCTTCACCCTACCCCACTGCACTTGATTGTTGGGGGGGGGGGGGGTATTTTTGTTTTTCTTTGGAAACCATACCAAACATGCCAGTACACTATTACATTTTCACACTACAGTGCCTAAAAATGTATTTTTTAAAAAATAAAAGGTTTTAATGTAAAAGAGAACTTTAAAATAAACATGGAGTTTGAAGTTAAGACTTTGAAGTTATCACACCTGGGAATCACTGAGGGAGGGACAAGCTGGGCATGCCCACCACCCACCCACCCACTGCTGGGTCTGCAACAACAGGAAGCTCTATCAAGCACTATTATGGTTCCACAGTGAGCTGGCTGACAGGATTGAAGGAGGTGCTTAATGGATTTTTTTGTGGAAATAGAATATGGTGGTTTTGCAATGCTTGGGAACAGATAGCAGCTGGATAGCACAGTTCCTGAACCGGAAACAAGCCGCTGTTATTGCAGGATAGCAACGTCATGTAGAAATGGCCTAAAAAGCACTATGTTAATATATTGCAAACACAAGAACAGGTCCTTGCCCCCAAGGAGTTACAAGGACCATGCAGTATATATATATATATTGACAGTGGACAGACATGAAAAAGCTGGGGGCGGGACAGAGGGCCCAGTCATGAATCTGAGAAGTTAAGTTATATGTAATCAAGTTTGAGTTTAGTTTGTATGAGGACTAAGATGAGTTTAGCATAGCTTTATTTTGTTGTCATTCAGTCGGCTGTTTAATTGCTTTTCTAACTGTAACAAACAACTATGAGGCTATAAAGGCCATGCTCTAAGTCAGAGTTTTCCACAAATTCCTGATCTCCTTGTGTGTTTTATTTCATTGTAGGGCTGGAATGGTGCACGGAGGTCAGTAATTGGTGACAGCTCTCAGTTGCTAACTCACTACTACGATGATGCAAGGACCATGTATGAGGTTTTTAGAAGGGGGTTTAATATATCTGGTAAGTACATGGAAGTTTTAATGTGGAGTTAACATAGCACAATGTTGATCTTGTAGCTTAAATTCCTCACTTGCCCAATGGGAAGCTAGTCTTGATTTAGCTTCTATAGTGTAAGAAGACAGTTATGGGATTTTTGCTAAAAGTGGTCACCCTTTTTGCAGTAGACCCAGTTCAGCTTTGTTGTGAACCTTTGGGGGACAGGTCCATGAAAATACAGTGTCCTTAGGGTAGCTTCATGTCGAGAAAACTCAGTAGTAGTTCCAAGTAGAGAAGGCATTACACTCCTGTAGAAGGAAGAAAGTTAATGATTCTATGAATACATGTTTGTGAAAAATATTTTGGAAATACCCTTGTAGAGAATACTGCCATGATACCTGTCTCCTGCATGCTCAGATCTACTTTCTAGCAATCCTCTTGAAGTTTTCCACATTTTATTGATTATTTACAAAATGTACATACCAGCCAATAACTAAATGTTCTCTGGGCACTTTTCTCTCTGAAAGAAAAGCCATTACATAAAAAGACAAAGCACAATAGGGAAGTTCAACAATAAAGTCTAATGATCACAATGAGCAGCAAAAGTAAGAAATATAACAAACTCTTGGCAGCATCAAAAGCTTGAGATCTTAAACTCTCTAAAAATGTCAACAGCTCTATAAATTATTAAAACTGTTAACATAAAAAATTAAAAGTTTGTGGAAATAAAAAGTTCCTATCCTGACTATGAAAAGACTAAAGTGTATATGCCAGGGGAGTCTTTACAGTTCCATACTTACAGGGTCACTGTAAGTATGGGTCAAGGGTAAGTATGGGTTACAGGGTCAGTATCTTTTCACTGGTAGCCACACAGTGTACCTCATTTGATAAGGGCACCCAAAGTATAGCTGGCATTCTGGGTAGGTTCATGGAAGAACGCAGCCCTGAGGACCACATCCCGCTTTTGCAAAGTGCTTTAGTTGAGCAGGCATTCACCAAGGTTCAAATTTAGTAATAAACGAAAGAATACAGCGTTGAAATTAAAGAGCACTGAATAAAGGAAGGAAGGAGGGAAGGAACAGGAAAGGAAAGAAGGAGGTTAGGTAGTTAGTCATTCAGAGAGTATAGGATAAATGCTTAAATATAATAGCTCATTTTCCCATGGCTGACCTTGGAAGCAGTCAGTTTTCAGCTGACCTACATTTCAAGAAATGGGCTCATAGCTTGGTTGGAGAGGAAATAATGCATGCAGAAGATATACCATGGAAAGGTGATGAACAGAGCAACCTTAAATACCTAGGGAAAGGTTCTTTGTAGAGCTGCCCAAGAAGATTTTAAACCCTTTCTTCCCAGTGAAGCCACAGGGAGGAATGAACTGTGTCTGATTGGAGTTTAGGAGGTATGAAAGAGTAATGATAGGGCTTAGCATCTTGCTGATCCCGATCTTTCTATAACATGGCCCAGAATATCCTGTGGTAGAGAAAAAAAGATAACGAAGAAATATTATTAGGCCAGGCTGTGTATGCTATGTGCTAAGAAATATGAGCATACCTTCGTTAACAAAGCCCCTACTGGTGTAACTCTGTTTTACAAAGGCTTTTCTCTCTCTCCCACCCACCCACCTACTTTACCTCGTCACTGTCTGTCTAGCTGGGAGTTTTTTTAGCAACAGCATTATTGGGAGGATAGTGAAGGAGGACTGGTGAAACACAGGCTTTTGATGTCATGTTGCAGTGGTGTGTCTGCAGTAAACAATACAGTAAACAAAGCTTGATCTGGAAAGAGTGGGATTCTGCTCTGGCCAATCCTACTGTAACCATGTCTGCCTGCCTACAACAGGCAAGGTAAAACAGCAGCTGCCTCCCAAATCCCTTGCTGAGTATGCATGAACAGCAAAACAGATAAAAGAGGGAGAGCAGATAAGCCTGCTTCATCAGTTACCCCCAAATTATCGAATAAACGTAGATCTGTAAACTTGACCACAAAAGTGAAGATCATAAGAAAAGTGCGGGTTAATGGGGAAAAGGTGATCTCTGGATGCATTTTGGAAGAATCTTTCAGGTGATCTATAGAAGGTTCAAAAGCTTTCATATACCTATGCAAGGCTTTCGCAAACAAGTTATATCATTTCGTCTGTACATGTTGTTAGTTTTGAATAAAATGTTTGCTGAAATGTGTTGAAATGCTTTTCCTTTTTTGCAGTATTGAAACCTATCCCTATTCTTTTCATGTTATTTCTGCCTAAGATACCAAATTTTCTGTTAAATAATAGCCAGGAACACATTTACTTGGTTAACTGAGGTGTACCAGTAAATCAGAATTCAAACTAGAGCAAAAGAGAAAAAACAATGAAAATCTAGTTGAATAACTAAAACATAAAAGGATAAAAAAATAAAGTTTCTGTTTGTACAGTTTGTATCAGTCAGACTAACCTACAATAACCATTATGGTTTTGCTCTAAATTTTCATAGGCATTATATGAAACGGTGTAGCCTGTTTCATCATGTTCTAGAACAAAAACTATTTTTAATACCAGGATGCAGTCTGTGAAGAAAACAGTGTCTTTGGACAACTTCCTTCATCACTTAGTCATCCCTGGACTGATCATGAAACAGATCTACCGAGGCTGATAACTGGCTTTTGGGGAGTCTTAAAACCTTGCTCCTATTCCCCCCTCCCCCCAAAATGGCAGTTTTCCACATGGGACTCTCAGAAAGAGCTGGAGGAATGTGGTGTAAGGCAGACCATTGCTAAACTCTGTGAACCCTTGGTCTTTATCAGCTCCAGGCCAGCTGGAGGTACAGCTCCATGCCACAGGCTTTCATTTGAGCTCACTTTACTTGAAATGTTATGTGTTTTGTAACTTAGGCCTTCATATATACCAGCAGTGATTGCATACTCGCCTTGCCTGTAGTGCCCGTGTTCCCTTGTAGCCCTGAGTTTCTTCAGCCCCTTAGGCCTTGGCAGATATCCAGTTGGCTGAAATTCTGTTATTAATCTCAACTAGAATAGTCCCATTGAACCAATGGTGTTTACCTAGAGTTGATTGACCATTCTGTGTACGGTTAATTCAGTGGGTTTGCTTTAGTTGGCACTGACCAGTAAGACTGATGCCTCTCGTGTGACTTGCTGCTCTATAGTACTTTGTGTCTTGTCCAGTGCTACACCCAGTAGGGCTATTGCATCAAATGCTCTTCTCTCCTCATCCTGCTCTTCACTAGAGCCCAACTGGTAGCCACCTTTGCCCTCCTTTCGCTCAACTCCTGGCCACACATCCCATATCCTTTCCTTACGCCCTCCACATCTCCCAAATTGTTCTCTTCATTCTCTCTCCAGCTTCTTTACACATCCGACTTCTTTGCTCACCTATATCCCAACACTGTTGGGGCCACCCTAGCTTCCTGTTTTCTTCTTTGGTTAACCTCCTCTTGGCTCTTACTCTAGCCTTGGCCCCACACAAGTTCCTCCACTGCTTGACTTTCTAATCTTTGTTCTTTGAGGTCCCCTTGTTTTCCTTATTTGCACACCCCTTTGCTTTTTTGCTCCGTCTCCATCACTATCTTGTAGACTGCTGCTGCTGCTTCCAAGTTTTATATGTATGCATTTGTTTGATATTATCGCAAGAGCAGCTTGCTTTTGTTGCAGATGCTGTGCAGTGTCCTTGAGTTCAGGGAGCCTTACTTTTGAGTAAGATGTTTGTAAGATTACAACCCTGAGGTATTTCTGACATGTTTGCACAAGAAGTCACCCTCAGGTATGACTGCTGAAACCACAGTGTAGGTAACCTGATGACCTTAGGATCCTTTGAACTTCCACCTCCATAGGCCACAGTCAGCACAACCCATGCTCAAGAGCTGCAGTGTAAAACATGTCAAGGGCATCATGTTGACCTATGTTGCAACTTGTCCTAATTCATCTAGTTTGCAACTGGGGCAAAGGCAAATTAATGCAAGGACTTTGTTATTGCCAGTTACAAGCTGTACAGATTTGTCCTTTTAATGCTCATCTCTCTTGAAACTGAGAAGGCTCGTGTTCTACTTTCTGTTGATTTTTACTCTGCTTGCTTGTATAAGCTAGCTGTCTCATGGTGTAGTCACACAATTCCAAGCTACAGCTGGTCAGGCTGCAGAATTAGAATCCTATCTTGTTCTGATGCTACCTCTGCATCCCCTTTTTCCTTGGATGCTTGGCTGTTTCCTCTGCTAGCTAATACTGGTGATGCTGATATTATTTGAACTATTCAAATTTTTTAAATTTCTTTTTATGAAAACTAAAGTCAAACCAAATCAGTAGGAGGTAACATTTTTATTTCATTTTATATATTTGAGATGAGATTTATTTTATTCAAGATGAGACACATTTAGACTTGAAGTGCTGATTGGATGGTGATGCCACAGTATTTCGGAGAAGTGTCTCTTAATAATGCAGAGGATCTGCTTAATTGTGTATCATCTCACACATTTCTTTGAAGATTTATGACCAGTGTCATGATTTTTATCTTTCTGTATCCTATTACATTTTACTATATTCCTACCACTGTGTTAAATACCTGTGGCTTTAATATCGTGCCATCAGAGCATCTGAAGAAGTGGATTGGTATCTATGAAAGCTCACGCTGAAATGAATCAATCTCAATGGTAAATTTTCCCTCCTTCCCCCCAACACCCTTCCCTCCCCTTTTGATCTGCTGAATGTCACAGTCACTTTCTAATTTAAAAGGAAAGGTCCAGATGGATCTTTGAGGGAACTTAGAGAATGCAGTATTCCATTAAGCAAGATAGCCTCCCCTTGCATTTGATGGTCTTCTGTATGGGCTGGTAGATTGCTGACACTGCACACTGACCTTGATAATAACAATGGTTTATTTTAAGCATGCTGTCCTGCTGAGGAGCACTCAGGGTACCAGGAACTGCATTACTAACTGGCTTTTGGAAAAGGACTGCCAAACTTACAGTTCTTGTCATCTCTTTTTCTTTAGAAAATGGACCCTGCTTAGGATTCAGGAAACCCAAACAACCTTATCAGTGGCTGTCCTATAAGGAGGTGAGGTTTATGAGGGTTTTTTTTCCTAATAAAACCAAAGAAAATAGAAAAGAGGATTTCAGTGTGTAGCCTCCCCCAACTTTGTGCCTTCTAGATGTATTAGACTGCAATTCCTGTAATTCCCAGCCACTATGCAGGCTGGGAATGAAGGCAGTTGGAATCTAACACATCTGTCAGGGTCCAGGTTGGGTAAGGCAGAAAAGTATATTGCTGGCAATATAATCCCAGCAATCCCCCAGTCAGTTAGAGCCAGTGGTGAGATGATTCTGAGAGCCGGAGTCCAACAATTAACATCTCAGAACCACTTACCAAATCCATATAGAGGGATACCACATTCTTCACTGAGATTGAATTACACAAATTGGGCAAATCTGCACCTATCCACTTGTTTTCTGTTACAGTTCCGTTTCCTGTGATTCGCCTGTAATAAAGTTCTGTCTGTCATTCTCTACTAGTACTACTGAGGACCAGATGGGAAGGAATGGAGGGTCTGTTCCGCTGCTGTCAGGAGGAGTGGGGATCGAAGCTGTCATAACCTTTACTGGAACATAACTTCACTAATCCATGCCAGTAAAGATAGCTAGATGGATTGTTTGAATGATACCTGTTTACCTCTTGTCGTGCAAATGAGAATAGTTGAACACATTATTCCATAGTCTATTCATATTTAGTTGAGGTGGATGGGAGGTGAAAGAGTTTGGAATTCTTCTGTTGAAAGCTGGATAGGAAAAGAAAGAAGCTATACAAACATAGGAAATAGGCTGTTGCTCTCTGAACAAATTTAGATTTGCATCTGAATAGCTAGGAAATGGGAATGTGTTAATTCTTTTACAACTGGTACTTTTAATTTGTTCTCTTTTAGGTTGCTGAGAGAGCAGAAGCGTTGGGCTCAGGCTTACTCCGAAAGGGGTGCAAGCCATCAACAAGCCAGTTTATTGGGGTCTTTGCACAAAACCGGCCAGAGGTGAGGCATAAGAATGCCACAGTCTTCCTTCCTACTTGCAGTTTTCTTCACATTTATTGCAAACTGTAACATATAACTTTCACCATTTCCTTCCAGTGGATCATTTCTGAGCTGGCTTGCTATACCTATTCCATGGTTGTGGTTCCCCTGTATGACACATTGGGCCCTGGAGCCATTCGTTACATTGTCAACACAGGTAAAAAAGTAAAATAGATTTTTCTCTGTAAACATGCTATCTTTCTGTATAGAACAACAGCCATGTAGGCTGTTAATAATGATATAAGAAGTGAGAGAGTCTGCTTCTCAGCTCCATGCCTAGCGAAATGCTTATAAAATCAGATGGAGAGATCTTGCAGCAATAATTTTTGATCAAATGGGAGATTACAGATGACTGTTTACCATATCTGATATGGTCATATCGGCTGGCAGGATGATATAGATAATGAAACTGCCCCAGAGCAGTTTAGCTGTATGTAGGCCCTCCAGCCAAAATCCTAGTAAGATCTTTGACAGACACTTAGAGGACCAATATTGGAAAATATTTCAAAGACAATCAGTCAATCAAGTTGGCAGGCCAGGCTTCTGCTGCTGAGCCAGTCAGCCTGGAGGAGGTAGGACGAAGTTTGTTGTTGCTGTTCTGTGCCATCAAGTCATTTCCAACTTATGGCAACCCTACGGCGACCCTATCATGGGCTTTTCTGGGGCTGAGAGTGTGTTACGCGTTAAGGGTCACCTAGTGGTTTCCATGGTTGAGCAAGGAATCAAAACCTGGTCTCCAGGGTCATGGTCCAACGCTTAAAACACTATACTATGCTCACTTAGGAGGAAGTAGGGAGTTGCATTTCTTTAGCTCAGCAGTCTGGGATTCTTTCATACGACACAGATGAAGTCATTGTGGTTCTGCTTTAATTGCCATGGCAACATCCCATGGAATCCTGGGGTGTGCACTTTGGAGGGAGGGCAATTATAATTCTCAGCCAGAGAGCAACTCCAGTGCCTCTGGCTGTTTCTGCACTACACTGTTATAGTGCCATTATTCCACTTTCGACATCCTATGGAATCCTAGGGTTTGCAGTTTAGAGAGGGGCATTGAGAACTCTCAGCCAGAGAGCTTTTTGGCCTCAGTGAAATACAAACCCCAGAATTCCACAGGAGGTTGAAAGTGGAATAATAGCACTATAACAGTGTAGGGTGGAAATGGCCTCTGACTAAACTATAAACCCGACAATTCCATAGAATGCAGCCACAGTAGTTAAAGTGGAATAACAAGATTGTGATAGTGTGAAAGGGCACCTGGTCAGATGGAGCAGCAAACGACAGACTAGATTTCTTTCTTCTTTCACCAGCAGCAGCTGGAATCTTGCTTATGGGTACCCCCTCCTGTTCAGCCAGCTGAACTTTAGAAAGGGGTGGACTGGATTTCTTGATCGGATTAATTGATCCACAGTCAATTAATCCTAACAACACCACTAGCAGGGGACATGTGCTACCTGCAAGTAAAGAGGTCTCTGTCCTCTCAGCAACCAGCAGGAGCAACAAATGTGGGAAATCTAAAGGGCTGTGATGAACAAGAAGAAATGACTATTCAGGAAGTTGTGGTGATTTGAAAATTACTCTTAATGTGCTGTGGAATACTGTAGGATCAAATGTTATCTCCCATTTGTTTTTGTTTTTGTTTGTTTTTGTTTGTTTTTTGCAAGTCAGTTATTTAGTTAGTTCTTTGGGAGTTACGAATGTTATTTTTTCACTTGTCAGTTTGTGGTGGCAACAGGATCTTTTAGGTCTTCCTTTGCCATAAAATCCTAGTGAAAAAAAGAGGAGATGATGGCAGGCTTCATTCCCAGCAAGCAAGCAAGTGAGGCTTTCCTTCCCTCTCTGAACAAATTTTGACTAGAAATCTCCACAACAGAAGCACTTTAGAGTCGCCGGAGATCAGAAATGACTTGAAGGCACACAACAAGAACACTGTGGCTCTAAAGCACATGAATCAAAACTTAAATTTAAAAACTGCCCCCACCTGAATAGCTGGATAGAATTGTGCAGTGTTTTTCTTATGAAAATCTGGTTCCTATGTAGAACCGCAGTCCAAGCTGAAAGGGCAGTCTCATAGAATGTTGTTTTTGGAGAGAAACAGAGCAGGAGAGGGAGAAAGACGGGCCTGGAAAAACATATTCATACACCAGAATCAGATCTGTGGGTAGTTGCTGACATTTTACCATGCTGTGATTCTTTCTGGTTAATAATAGAAGCTCAAAAATGCCTAATGAACTCATCTTAGCAGGGTAGCAGAGGCTGTAAGTACAAAAGTGGGAAACTGACAGTTTCAGAAAAGCTGAGTGTTGGTGGGGAAAGGAATGCGCAATACAGCTTATCTTTTTTCATAAAGATGGACACTGTCCCAGTCTAGTCTTTAGAATGTCAGTAACACAGACCTCTACTGAAGAGTGGAAGTCTGATGCCAGCACGCATAGGACTACATATAACTTGTCAACATTTTTCCAGGTATACACTCCATAAGGATTGACTGGGCCTCGTTTCTGCTATTGCAATAAGCTTGTTTCACATTTTCTGGTGTATGTACCTGCACTCATGCATGTGGGGCATTTCATTCTTGGTTGTGTAGCCTGACCCATGTAGTTCTTTGAGATGTGTTTGGTCTATATATATGGTTCTTTGGAGAGGTGAAATCTTAGGCCTTTTCACACTACACAGTTGTAGCACTATGATTCCTCTTTTTAACATCCTGGGGAGTGTTGGATCTTGTATTTGAAGAGGCAGTAGAGCTCTCTGGCTAAGAATTATAAATATCTCTGAACTGAACTGAAAACCATGATTCCAAAGGATGGAGTCATGGCGGTTAAAGCAGAATCATAGCTCTGTAGTTATATAGTGTGAAAGGGACCCTGGACTGAATAGTTCTTCGGGACAGGTGAGGTTTTTAGGGGTGTTTATGTGTAGGGTCTAGGATGTATTATTTGTAGGGAGGAGGGAAGTATCTCCAGCTGCCTCTGGCTCTGTCTTTCATGGTTGTCGTGTGTGCCTTCAGGTTGCTTCTGACTTATGGCGAGATTTGCTTGGGGAGGGGTTGCTGTTATCTTTCTCTGAGGCTGAGAAAGTGTAACTTGCCCAAGTTCACCCAGTGGGTTTCCATGCCTGAGTGGGGATTTGAACTCTCTTCTCCAGAGTTATAGTCCAAGGGCTCAAATCACTATACCACCCTGGCTCTCTCTGCCTGTCATTAGCTCCAGGTATTGCTACTGGCTCTCCCTACCATTAGCTGCCCTGGCCTCTATCCCACAAGTCACAGCGGACACCATCTGCCAGTGATGCTGCGATCTCTTTGAGTCATTGTCACACCAATAGTGATGAAGGGCTGATTGTGATTTTTTGAAGAGAAATCTGTCAGTATGTCAGAGTAATTGTCTAAAGTGTATTTTTTTATTATTTTGTTTAGCTGATATTGCTATAGTAGTTTGTGACAAGCCTGAAAAAGCCAGAGTCTTATTAGAACATGTAGAGAAAAAAGAAACCCCTGGCTTGAAATTTATTATTTTGATGGACCCCTTCGAGAAGGACCTTAAAGAAAGAGGAGAAAGGTGTGGAGTCCAAATCCAATCTATGCAGGAAGTAGAGGTGAGGCTCTTTTGGATTGCTTTATTTATTATATCATATATTAAACAACTTTTAGTAAAGATTAGGAATGAATTAATTATTTTTTCATACTTTTCTCCTGCCTCCTCAAGAAAAGTAAAACCTAGCACAAATACTATTAAATACAAATGATTCCATTAAACCATTGATAATCAATCAAAGATATCCACCACAATAATAGGAAGAGATAGTAATATGGATTTCTAAACTTTTCAGGACAAAACTGCTTTATAGTTCTTATTTGTCCTTGTCTGATGTTGCATGGTATAAAAAAAAAAGGTACAGTGTAGAAAAGCGTCTGCAAAGAGGATAGTTTGCTGTGACTCATGCAAGAAAACTTAGCTATATGTAGGAGGGAAATTTTAATTCACTAATGTTAAATTATTATCCTTTTATTCAATTGTTTCAGGATTGTGGTCGAGAATGCTGGCACACTCCTGTTGTAAGTATAATATCTTCTCCTGCTATCTTGTAGTTCTTGCTCATAAACAACAGGCACAATCCCCCGTTAACTTTTTATGCTTGAGCCCCCATGAAATCAATGAGAGTTGCACCTTACTCAGGCTGTGTCTTTGTGGCTGTCCTGTTTGCTGTAATGGAAGTGTAGGGATGGCTCCCATACTTACGAAAATCTGTATTTTTAAATTTTAAATAGTTTGCTATACAAGCTGCTTGTGAATGGGACAAGTGACCATATCCAGTGTAGTCCATATGAGAAGTTGTATGTACCTAGGTCTCTCTCCCCCATTCCTCACCCTTTTTTTTTTTTTTTTGGAATATTTATAGCTTAATGGCATAAAGGAGTTAGACTGAGAACAAGGTAAATTAGGGAGCCAATGGAAATCTGGAATAGAACAAAGCTTTTCATAACTGAACAAGGATCAAGGGCCTCCATATGAGACATAGAAACTTTTGCACTGTCAGGACAAAAATATATGAGAAATAATTCTTAGGTGCTAACTGTTTTCAAAGGCTGCCAAGTAGTACTTCCTGACATGGCTGGCAAGTCTGAATGAGAATGAGAGCAAGACCATGCTAGAGACAAGCTGGTCTCCTTTGCTCGTTTGAGGTTGTGGTTACAACCAAAGTTTATACTCTGTGCAAAAGTGGATTCAAGTTAATGCCCTATGTGTATGCAGGAATCATTACAAGGACTTATGTTAAGATATCCCCCTTTCCCCAAAATGAGAATTCTGGGCAAAGTCTGAGACCATTGAGTGGAATAAGAATTCCAAAGTGAAAACCTTTTAGTACCTAGAATGATAGATACGATCGGCTGATCTGTTTCATCTCCAGGTTAAAAACTATTTGCTCTCAGAGACCTTGCATGGGGCTTACAGTGGGACTAGAGAAAAGTTGGTCTGTAGGCCACCTGCAATGCCCCAAAGCTATTTTTGGGGGCACAGGGAGGGGTATCCGTTACCTCAAATTTGTTTTTCTTTTTATGATTGAAAATACCACCCACTCCTTTGGTGATGTAGAAGAAAATCTGTGCCATTCTCTTCCCTCTTGCATTTGTTTCAGGCCAAAGAAAGAACTTTATTTAGCCAGAATGTAAACCAGAAGTATTATATTGAGGCTATGCCTTGCCTAAAATAGCAACTTGCGTCCAAAAATATGGGGGGGGGGGGGTTTGTTTTAGTTTTTACATTTTTTTAGTTTTTTTAAAAATAGGAAAAGGTTAATTTTTTTAAAAAAAGTCTGATGGATGTATGCGTAGCTGTTTGAGAAGATCTGCATGGAGTAAGTGTGACCCCTAAGCTCTGGCAATTTGCCCGGCCTTAGCCTACTGGTTCAAGTGAACCTCTGAAGTTTAGAAACTCGTAAGCATGTATGATAAGACTCTTTTTCTCCACACATAGTATTCTCTGAGAAATAAAAGCAGGCTGGTGTCTAACAAATATTAACTCTGTTTAGAGTTGGTCCTTCCTCCCTTGGTTCACCACACAAAGAAGGGGAAGGGGCACGCCAGTAAGCTTCCCCCGTAGCCTCATTCACACAGAGTAGCCCAGTTCCCTGGTGTCCATGTGCACAGTCCAAATGTTTGTACAGCAGGCACCTAGCTGTACGTGTGAAGGTTCTGCAGACATCTGCCCTGTATGCATGAACACCTGGGGATAAGGTTACTTGGTATGCACAACGTAAGCACCAAGGATTGTTGGTTCCCCCTCACATCATATGGTGGAACAACCCATGGGGGCAGTTTTTGAATGGTGCTATTGTTAAAATAGAAGTAGCTGTCATATAACTAAATAGAGGCTGGGATTTAGTTTCACTGGGGAATATTGCAGGTAAAGTGAGAACTAATGTGGTGCAGTGGTTTGAGTGCTGGTCTATGACTGTGGAGACCAGGGGTCAGTTCCCCACTCGGCCATGGAAACCCACTGGGTGACTTCAGGCAAGTCACATTCTCTCAGCTTAGGAGGAAGGCAAAAGGTGTTCATGCATACAGAGCAGATGTCTGCAAATCTTGCTGTGAAAAAAACCATGATAGTTTCACCTTAGGGTAGCCATACCATAAGTCAGAAATGACTTGAAGGCACACAACAGCAATAAACTAATACTACAGTCTGTGGATGCTTACTCAGAAGTACGTCTCAATAGAAGAGCCGGCATGGTATGGTGGTTTGAGGGTTGGACTATGATCCTCTAGGCCAGGGTTCAATTCCCTACTTGACTGTGGAAGCCCACTGGGTCAGCTTGGACACATCACACACTCTCAGCCCCAGAAAACCCTGTGTTCACTTTAGGGTTGCCATATGTCAGAAACAACGTGAAAGCACACAACAAAAATGTCCCAATATGGGATAGTGTGATTTAGCCCATACAGATGTGAGGGTGCTTTGGCTTGCAGCATCTGTCTCATCATTGATCACCAGGTTGATTCAGCTGATCTGGCTGGCTAAGAGTGTTCCCTTACTCCCTTATTTCTCCATGTACATCCCTTCTGAAGCTGTGCATTCAGTGGAAGAGAGTGACCATCACAGATAGAAGATGTGTACTGTTCTTTGGTATTGAAAGGCATTTTGATTTCTTGAAAAGTTTCATCTGTTAAAATCAGATGAATCTGATGTACAAATGACATTCCTTTATCTTATTTATTTTTCTAGCCACCTCGACCAGAAGATTTATCAATTGTATGCTTTACTAGCGGCACTACAGGTAAACTTTTGGTCTTATTAAAGTTTGCCCTGCCTTCATAATTGTGACATTGAAGAGAGTATCATTTAAGCACATTAAGATAAGACATAAATTGATACCAAATATATGTAGATGGAAGCCATAATGTATGTACTTGATTTTTTAAAAAAACAAAAATTATATATATATAACAGAAAAGAGATAAGAATATTGAAATCAAGAATTGTGGTAAACTGATATAGAATACTGATTTGTCAGTTATTTAAATATATGTGTTACATTTTTCGAAAAAGATGCTAACATTTGTTATGAATAATCTGAAGACCATCACTACTTTGGTTTAAATCAAATGTTTGGAAAGTTTTATCATTAAATTGAAGTTGTGATTTTTGTATAGGTTAGCCCAGCATAACCACTGTCAGCAATGCAAGGTTTTTTCCTCTCAAGTTTACTGTGTTTAGAACAATTACAATGTTCACTGGTTTACAGTAGAAGTAGTTGTTCTATTTGTTTGTTTTTTGAGGTTTGATTGTTTACACCAGTCACCTTTCCTCTTTCCAGTTTAGTAGAATGAGCACTACATTCTTGTGGTTCAACAAAGGTGACTTACTGCTTAGCAGATTTAGTAGACAGTGCCCAAAGCAGCAATTAAAAATAATAATAATAAAGGACTAGCACAAAACTAGTACCATAAAACACACTAGTACCATAAAAACACAAGGGGAGCTGTATTGACCATAAAGCAAAACCCAGAGTGCATATTGTGGTGATAATCTTCATTAGTCCAACTAAAAGGCACAAACTACCTCGTGCCAGCTGTTGAAGCTCTTATGCTTATTCATTAAACAAGTGTGGTAAACAGTCATGCAAGGGAAGGACAGAGGCAGTGGTAGAGTCACAGGTCTGCATCTTACTTGAAGAACTGCTGAAAGTGGTATTTACTGAGGGTTAGTGTATACAGAAAGGCTGGGCCATCAGGGGACTGGGATCAAAGACAGTAAAATAAATGTAATCGATATTTGCTTTTCCACTGGTTGCAACAAAGTACATCCGTTTGTGAACTGGGTCTGGGTGCCACTATAAAGACTTCAGCTATTATGTTGTCATTTCTAGTCACATTGTCATCAATGAGATTCTTGTTTTCAAAGGCTGGAAAAGTTACTTTTTTGTGCTACATCTACCATTCAGAATCTCCCAGCCAGAATGCCCCAAAAAGTAAATTTTCTGAGCTCTGCTACTTTAGCCATTAATAGAAAGGAACCAATAACACGAAGTAATGATAGGACCATTGAGATGACACAGTTGTGTTCTGCACCAAAGGGTTCCACACCCCAGTAATCAGAAGATTTGCATGGGCAATTTATAGGATGCAGGCTTCATAGAGAAAGAATCTGAGTCCTACTAAGCCATCTTAGATCACATACAAGGAAAGAGGCAGGATAATAAATAAATGGTGCCACTGTTTCCCAACAGCCAGTGTGTTCATAATTCTATGGTCATGTGCCATTTATTTGGTTTCTTTTATGATGCAGATAGGCAAACCCTCCAGTCCATTCCCCCATTTGTTTTGTACCTCAGTTATCTTCCCACTAGGAGGGACCATTTCAGCTGTCTACCAGTCTGTTCAGCTGTCCAACAATCTACCTGCCTATCTTAGGGATGTTGATTTTCGTTTATGTTCAGAATCGTATGATAAAATCCATTTCAAAGCACATATTTTTGAATGTTAAATATTCTTAGTATATTCCAGGGTGATGGTGTATTGGCTCTAACTCCACCTTCTTGATCCAGATGAATGGTCAATGGTTGAGTTGCTGTTTACTAATGTTGCTTCATACCCATTATTTTTCATGAGCATATACATTTCATTCCAGTAAATACAGCAGAAGGCAAGTGATGGTTGCTACTTTCTGAAAGTTAGATGAGGTTGGTAGTCAGTCATTAAGTTGAAAGGCACAAAATACTTCACTGTTTTATTATTTTTCTTTTTGTTAGCCACTAGTGACATTATACTTATGACATTTCAACATTGTTTCTCCTTCTACTCACACACTAATGCTTGAGTGGACAACTTTTCAAGATAACTGGGTCTCAATCAGATACACAATGATCATGCACATCACCTATTTGGATCGTGAGGACTCTGAACCTAACTCAGACCAAGGCACTGAAAAGATCACTTTCTCCCCGTTGACCTTGCCTGTTCCTTATTATCATGCTGGTGGAAGGGAGGAGCCTTCTTGGGGTGCCTCTGCTTTCAGAGAAGGGAAGATATAATGTTAGCAGCTGAACTAGTGGATTCAGTCTGTTGAGGTAGTGCTGCTACTGTGACATTTAATTGGTGCGACTTTTGATTTCAGAGTTGGCATTTTATTTCATTTTATGTGCATTTTAAAATCAGATTTGGCAGTAGCTTTATTGGACCAGCAAATATCATTTTAAAAAGCAGGCTTTCAAGTCCTTATAGAAGTCTTCATCAGATGTTATAAAATTTGGGATTAAAAGAAAATTACCCTGGCTAGATGTTAAAGGCATGGGATCTATAGATACTAGAGTCTCAAAATGGAAACTGCAGGTGTGACATGTGAATTTGGGGTGTAGCATTATACAATTCTTTTTTTAAAAAGATTGTGTTAGCTGGTTCAGGTGTTCTATTTGTTCTATGGCAGAAAAGTGGTGTGTGTATCTATTTAAATTGCCCTTTTGATTAGTGCAAGTTCCTAAATTTAAATGCATTATTGTACTAGAAAGATATTTAATGGAATTTAAAAATCCTCTAAGAAGAGAAAATATTATAGTAATACTGAGATATAGCCTTCTGAATCTTAGGTACAGGAAGCCCCCCACCTTTTGACACCTTATTATCGGATGACTTTTTGACACTTTCAAATTGAGGACAATTTACATTAATTGGACTGGGATTCCACTCTTTCACCAGTTCTTCTTGCCTGTGGAGGCTCACCTGGGAGCACTCACATGTGTCTGCTGCTTGCAAAGCAAGCTGAGAAGGGGGGAAAGGATGCTAAGCCTGTTGAGAGGCTTTGCAAGCAGTGTGTGTGCAGTTGGTGACAAGTGAGTCTCGCTAAGTCCTTCATGCTCCCTGCAGTACAGTACATGGGTCCTGCTTTTCAAATCTGTTTTCTGATAGTACTCTGGTCCCTAACCTGTCAAATAAGTGGTGGAAACCTGAATTAAACTCAGTATATTCTTACTTAAGTGAATGGTTACATAAGATGTAGTAAATGCCAGTTCTACAATAGTTGAAGCTAATAAAAATTAATGAACTGATTAAAATTCTGTTAAAATCAGGGCTGCAGAAAGTTTGGGTGCTGCTTAAAATGACATCACCCTGCTTTGCTAAGAAGTCATGAATTTACAAAAGAAATGATTTTGTCACCTGGGAGTCACCTAACAATGTGTTGGAATTTGATTTCATTCTATTTGAGCTGCTTCTGTTTTCAAGTTAGTCTGGGAACAAGCAAACTGGTTCAATAAATGCCTTTAAGTGCAGTTGATGACTGCTTGAAACTGTGGCACCCCTCAAAGGAAAGGCTTGTCGTGTCAAATTCATCAGATAGAAAAGTATTTTATGGAGAATGGGGAGTATCTGTATTGTGGTGTTCACTTTTAAGTGCATTTTGTGTTTCATATTAAGAGATTTTTGGGAGGAGGGAGGTTATGCTTCGGTGAGATTTTATCATTGAAAGCACTTTAAATAAATGTTGAAAAACTTTTTGTGACTGGCCATACTTTTCATGACAGGGGCCATTTCCGCACTACATTGTTACAGTGCTATTATTCCCCTTTCAAACTCCTATAGAATCCTGGGGTTTGCAGTTTAGGGAGGGGAATAATAACACTATAAAAGTGGAATAATAGCACCATAAAAGTATAGTGCAGAAATGGCCCAAGAAAAGCATCTGAGAGACTCCAGAATTGTTGGTCTCTTCTGCATGGCTATTCCTATAGCATAAATATAATTGTCTTCTTAATTAGAAACTTGTTTATGGCAGTGGTGTCCACAGAACTGTGAACTAAGCCCACCCTTGTATGAATGGATTTCTGCTCATCCAACAGGACTATGACCTGTTTTTCTACACTTACACCACTTTCCACTTCCCCTTTCTCGAGAGCAGATGTTGAGCATGGAGGAGAAGGACTTATGGATACATTGCCAAAATATTTTCCATTGGCAAATTACACTGAAAAATTTACTAAAACATTCTATTTAACTTTAATTGTATTGTAGGGAATTTCAACTGCCAATGAAAGGATTTGTAGTTCCTAAAATATAAAAAGAAATATCAAAAAGAACTTCCAATGACATGGCTTTGGAAACTCCTAAGCAGACTCTTGTTAGATATGTTCATTTTCTTTGATCTCCAGGTAATCCTAAAGGTGCAATGCTGACACATGGGAATGTGGTTGCTGATTTTTCAGGTTTTTTGAAAGTGACAGAGGTAATACTTTATTCCGTTTATCTATTTGATTGGCAAAATTGGCAGCAGAAGGAGCTGTATTATGTTATTTTGTTGTAGAAACCATCTATAGGAGGGATGGGAACCATGCAGCCCATGGGGCCATATGCAGAGAAGAGTGTTGTGGGTGCTTTGGCTGGAACAAGTCTGCAGAGGGCCTGTTTCGGGATGAGGGTACCTGGAAACAACAGGAACAGCAAAAGCCTTTGGAAAATGACTAGAGATGAGTTCTAGTTGCCAGAAAAGTCACTACACTCACCATTGGACTTGCCAGGGCAGCATGCTGAAGGTCTGGAGAGGTAAAATGGCCCTCCCGACCTTTGGGAGTGTGTGCCTCCCTGACCTACACCGTGTAAAACTGTCTCCTTGAAGTTTCAGCCTTGTCCCCACTGAATCTGCTGCCAGGATTGGGAGGACAGACTTTAAATAATTAAGGCTTCAGCTTTAAAATCAGATAACAAAGCTTGCTAATCTAAAATAGGTCAAGGCAGCTCAAATGCTGCACTTCTTCTCATGTTGACTCTATCATCTACTAGTCTGCCAGTGACCTCTCCACATTTTTTCCTCTGTGTGCCTCAGACTAGAGTGTATATAACAATGAAGTTCCTGCAGTAAAATCAGTATCTGTCTTATTTTTATTTTTTTAAAGATTTATTTAAGAAGACCAATGTTACCTTATTACATTGACTATTAGTCCTTTGTATTGTAATTACAATTCTTCTAATTACTGAGTTCCTTTTTTCTGTGAAGCTAAATCTTATTTGTTATTATACAGGTGAGTTATCAGATGCTTACAATGGATATATGCCAGGAGGGGAAACTGCCTAAGTACATGACTGTACATGACCCCTCTCACATCTGGTCAGAGCACTCCTCTCCTCATGGACCCTTTTTATTTATTCAGATCACACACACACACACACACACACACACACACACACACTCCCTAGGAGACAAGAGGAGGCTATTTTGCCACATTTGAGTGTTTCTGTGCTCTAATTTTGGGCCTAGCAATAGCTCTCTGGAGTCACTTCTGGTTTTAAAAAAGGGACTCTCTTTGCAGTAAAACAACTACTTAGGTGGGTAGGATCATGGCAGAAAACAGCTCATGAGGGAAGAATTGTCCCCTGCATACTCCGGAGGAGGAGATGAGCTTTTTCAGAAAAAAAAAATTAAAATATTTTTGTGGGGTGGCAGGTGTTGGTGGGGCTGCACATGTCCTGCAGGTCACACTGTGCTCACCTTGATATAAATGATGAATGAAAATAGGAAGAATTACTTTCCTTGTTTGAGAGGGAACTGAAACCTCCAGTGAACTTATTATTAATTCTTCCTGTTCATTGTTTGCCTTCATCTGAGTATGAGAAAATAATGAGTTTAGAAGTTGCAAGGTGCCATGTACTGGATGACCCACATTCTGCAAAAACTCAGCATCGTTTTATTTTTTATGGATAGGCGTGAGCAGCACAGCACACTTCCACAGAAATTGCCAAAACTTGGAGGTATATGCAACATACATCTGTTATAAATTATCAAGTTTTGGGCACACAAAACATTCATTGGTCCAAGCCATAATCCCTTCATGTGTCTGTCCTCCCTTTACTTTCCCAGGCTGGTGCTTTCCGCAGCCCGACATGCCCTTGACCAGGGTCACCCTTCATGCTTATTTCTCTGTCCCTGTCCATCTCCGCAGTACTTTGTTCCCAGGACATCCCAGCACTGCCAGCTTTGCTTTCAATTTCCCGCTCTACTCTAACATGAAATAGAGTGTCCTGTGGATTACTATGAAACAGCAATTAGCAGTGCTGAAACCTGGAAACAAAGTAGCCCCTTTTTGCAATGGTTAAATACAAAATAGCAGTTAGCAAAGAATACACATTGCACAGGTTATTAATTTCATGGCAAGGAGCTTAGAGAACTTAATGACCTGACACAGGCAACATAGAATCAATGATCAGTTGATTCTATGATCAATTCTATAAATTGAAACAAGCATTGGTTATTTAAATACAACATTGATTTTATTTATATAATTTTTCATCAAGGGATGCCTGAAGCCCACTTATTTCATCCATTTTTAACTATACTGGGAAGAGATTGCACTGTTGATGAAGTTTTGTACAATGAGAAATGTCCTTGGTTTTGTTTTCTTGTTTTGGAGTTTATGTATCCAGAAAAAAATTACTTTAAAGTTCAGATCTTAAACAGGAATCCAACACGACCCTACATTTCCAAGATGTTTTTACAATTACAAGTTATTCATAATTTTTATAATGATGTAAATAATTTTGGAAAAGTTGGTGTGTATTTTTTAATAATATTTTAATTTGTCATTCTTGAGGAAGTCTACTCTTGTGGACTCATAATTTTGTGGCACTTTCATTCCACATTAATTGCTTTTGATTGCCCTCATGGTTCAGATGGATGAAAATTGTACTTCCTTCCTTCATATGTGTTTTTAACAAAAGAAGGGAGTAAGTGTGTGCCTAGGACACTTTATGATCAGAGTGACAAATGCCTACTAGATATTAAAACTGTAAAGATCTGCAGCAGGTAACTACTATATCAAGACTGCAAGATTCACTCATAATGGTGCCATATTTTTCTCCAGTAGGATTGCTGTGTCTTTAACAGCTATTTGATAAACAGAATTTTGTTGACTATAAAGTTTGGTTTTTCTTATCATCTGCTTTGCTTTGTTTAAAAACACAGCAAGCACTGGCAGCAGCTTTCAGTGGTTTGGGATAGGGTTCTTCTCCCCACATCTATCTGGATATACCAAGGACCAACCTTAGGGCCTTGCACACATAAAGCATGTGCTTTGAGTGACAGCATTTTATGTTGGGCATCTGAAAAGCACAAAGGAAGCCTTCCAGGGGGGAAAAAGATGACAACCTTATGATCTACTGACCTTGAACTTTTGAATGCCTGCTAAAATTGTTTTCGTGTTTGTTGGAAAGCCTGAAAAGACCAAACCATTTGCTAGTTAACGGTGTGCAGAAGAGAAGGATTGTGGCTTGGGATATAGCACATACTTTGCATGGAGAAAATCCAAGGTCTTAGCCTCTGCAGACAAGGCTGGAGAAGATTCATGTCTGAGACCCTGGAGGCCACAGCTAGTCGGTGGAAAACCAGTTGACTGACTCAGGATATACTTATGTTCCAAATCCATGTAAGAATGTGGTAAAGTTGCCGTTTGGGCCACAGCTCTTCAAATTCTTCAGCTGTCAGGCACTGGCCACGCTTCTTGGGAGATTTTAGGGAGCTGTAAAAAAGTAACTCTTCGTGAGTTTTGATCCTTGTTTTTATAAACAGTTATCTTTGGTGCTTAATATTTGGGAACCTTTTCTGGAAACTGCTCGGGATAAAGATATGTGCCCTACATTTGGAATCTCTTGGGCCCACAGAAGTATAAAGGACAGACAGCACAAAGTCCTGTAGGTTGGAGAGTCTGACCTGGGAATCCAGGTGTTTGGTTGGAAGGGCATGTCTGCACTCAGAACTCTGCACTCCGAACACTCACATGCCCTGTGCAGCGGAGAGCTCTCTCTGCATACATCCTTGTGTTATTCACCACTCTTGCTAACATAGTTCCATTGGTGTTGTGGCCTAACACATCACTTCAAACACTGTTCTCTTTTCTCGCTTAATAATCTTTACCCCCTTTGCTCCTCTTGGTGCCATTTTTCTTTTTATTGTTTTATGACTTTCTTGTTGTGTCTTCCTGTCAGTGTTTCTTTCCTTTCTGTCTCCCATGCCCTTCATCTGCAGAAAGTGATCTTTCCGAGACAGGACGATGTGCTCATCTCCTTCCTGCCTTTGGCTCACATGTTTGAAAGAGTGATACAGGTAAGAAACCTGACTGGACTGACCCGGGCCTTGCGGGGCTCCTTGTTGTGTTCTTTTTTTCCAGAGTCAGTGGTCTCCTACATATGAGGATGTACACATTTCCTATTTGCCTTTAGCACACATGTTTGAGAGAATGGTGCAGGTAAGGTCTTAGCGCCAGTGGAAGTCAACTTGTCCCCCTCCCACCACCAGTTAATAAAACAGTGGGCTGGTTCAGATGTAAAGCTAAATCAGAGTTTAGCATTACAAGGATGAACCAAACCTCGTGCTGCTTTCATGCCCCCATCCCCTGCCCCAGCATGACCACAGGGAGGTTGAAATCTCCTGCTCTGACTTCAGATTAACCACAGCTTACCATGTCATACAAACCTGAACAAACTATGGTTAATTTTAACAAGAGTTAAAGGAACCCAGCTGACTTGAGGCCATTTTGTAAATGCTAAACTTGGATTTCAAGGAAATATGTCTTTCTAACACAAGAAGCTAACACAAGAAGCCAGCCCTGTAGACAGCATATTGCTAATAGTGGCAATAAAGGAAAGATTGGAGTGTTTAACCCTACAGATGTTAAACTAAAACTCACACAATCCTTCACATTGGCTGTGCTGGATAGGGCTGATTGGAGTCATAGTTTACCAGCTGAAGGGCTTCATGCCCACCCCCCAATAAAGCTATTTACTTTGGCTCTATCCAGGAAGTAAGTTTATCTGGATACAGTATATGCAAGTGGCCTCAGGTATCCTGACCATGCACATGAATTAATGTAATTCATGGACCAGCAGTGGCTAACCACTGAAGGACTCTTTTTCACAGTCACCATCGTAATAGCAATTGATGCCAGTTATATTAATAAATCTTCTGGTTCAGTTACTATGTTCTCTGTGCAAATGCATACGTGGGAAAAAAGGTGGGACTCTTAACTGTAGAAAGAAATGTTTGGGCAAAGTGATCCACAGTATTGCCCAAATCAAAGAGAGTAGTTCATTAACACCCCCAAACCTACGAAGGCTTCATGTGAACGCTGCAAGAGGAGTAGTCACATACAAGCGGGTAAATTAATGAAGCTCATTTATTTTCCTTGCCTTCTTCACCCCCAGTCTGTAGTGTATTGCCACGGGGGCCGAATCGGGTTCTTTCAAGGGGATATTCGCTTGCTGTCTGATGATATGAAGGCATTACGCCCAACGATATTTCCTGTTGTACCAAGACTGCTGAACAGAATGTATGACAAGGTAAGCTTAATGGTCGTTTCAGTGATCAGTGGTTGTCTCCAATCTTCTTATATTGTGTAATCAAAAAACAATGTGAATGCTTCCTTTTGTTCCTTTAACAGCTGCTTCAGGGCTGTAGGAACAGGTGTGGGGAGCATTATCCTGCCCCCTAAAAATTCTACCCCTATGAAATTTTCCTTCAATCCCCAAAATTCTAGCATGGAAGCAACTTAAAATGTGAGCTGAGCATTTAAAAGTTGAGTTCAGGTACCTTCCACCCCCCAAAAAGATGTGGTAGAATCTTGCAAAACTCAAAATACTTAACGCTTCATAAATTTCACTAGAGAAAAAGCGTATATAATAATCTTGGCTTTTAAAAGTAAAATATTTGAAAAAAAGAATCAAGTGGATGGATTCTTCACAAGTTTGCAGATTAGACAGCGCTTTATTGTTCAGATTATTATGGTAAAATGGCCTGCACAATATGCATTTAATTCCTAGCCACTGTGATTTAATTTAAACAACTATTTTACATGTGTAAAATATTATGTTAAATAGATCTGCTTTTTGGAGAGCTTCACAGTATACTTTCTAACTAAAATTCATTTATTGGGGGTTATTTTTGTCATTACCTGTGAAAATGTTGTTCCACAGAAACCTCTTTTTCCACAGGTATCCACAGAAATCTTCAATTTTTCTCTCTGCTTCCCAATCCCAATTAAAAATTTCTTGCAATATGCTAACTGGGCTGCTGCATTTTTCGCTTTCCTACAAGCCAGCAGTAGCCAATATCCTTTCCCACTGAATTCTTAGGCAGATATCATACCTACCCCTTTGTGTATACTGAGCCTGTGCTGTTAACATTTAACTATAGCTTTGCATAAGACCAGGACCCCTAATTTCCATGGACAGTACTGGAGGAGAAAGGGAGGAAAACATGCCACTGGGCTAGTTAATTGTCTCATTTCATGATATGTCCAAAGTATATCAGCTTCAGTTTAGTTAGTTTGGCTTCTGGGAAGTGTTCAGGCCTGATTTGCTCTAGGACCCATTCTGTTGTATTTTTGACAGTCAACACCATCCCTAGAATTCCCCTCCATCACTATATTTCAAATGAATTGATTTTCTTCCTGCCAGCTTTCTTCACTGTCCAGCTTTTGCTGCCTTACCTAAGTATTGGAAACACTGTGGCATGGATGTTTTTGACTTTGGTATTTAGTTGCTCCCATTCAGATTAAGATGGCATTTGAGTTTGGTATTTAATGATATATGATAGCTGCCCTTCCGAGTCTTAATCTTCTGTTTCTAGACTACTATCTCCATTTTGATTAATGACAGAGCCATCAAAATCTTTAACTATTTCTATTTTTTCATTACCCACTTTGACATTAAATGAATCATCCTTCTTTGCTATTTTTGATTTCTTAAAATTCAGCTATAACCCTGCTTTTCCAATTAGGTTAGGTTGATGAGATTTTCCAACCTCCTACTGCACAATTAGCCCACATGTGTTATGTACAGATGATCTGTGGAAAATAATGAACAACACAGCCATCTTCAAACAATTCTGCTGTGCAGCCTTCAAAGTGTTGGCTCTCGCACTCCTGGATTTTAGAACTAAGATATTGTTTTGTTTCCAGGAAGAGTGTCTAGGTAGTGTGATGTCATTGGGTGGTTCCAGCTGTCATCCACCCTATCATCCTGAGCACACTAAATCTTGGCTGATTTTTGGAGCTAAGTAGGATTAAATGTGGTTAGAACTTGGATGAGGATTCACCAGGGACCATCCGGGATCCCAAGGAAGGGCTGGGAAAAAATCCTACCTGAAACCCTGGAGAGCTGCTGCCAGTCAGAGTTGACAGAACTGGGCTAGATGGGCCAGTAATCTAACTCCACATAAACTAACTTCCTCTATTCCTGTCACTGTATGTTGGTTCGTGCTTTCCATACTTGCATAATGTGGGGTTGCTGCTGAGTGACACTGTGAAAATGGCACGGTATCAGGAACATTTCAAGACAGTCTGTGACTGTTGCCTTTTTCTCTGCTCTAATTGTATTATGCTGTCGTCAATGGGCTATGAGCACCTACGTCTTTACTACATTTCACTGACATTAGTTGCTCTCCAGCATAGCACGACCATGGGCGTGGCTCTCTTATATTTTGTGCAGATTTCGAAGCAGGGAAAAGTACTTGGTAATCAATATTTAAATGCTATAATCTAATGTGGCATTCACTTTTTAATGGCTTTTTAAAATATATTTATAAAATAACTTCTGATGAATGTTAGTTTGATTTGGCAGAATCATCTCTACACAAAACATTAATAAAACCTAATGACTAACCACAATTAGCTCATTAAAGAGTGGGGGACTTCTTTGCAGTTACCAGATGTTTTTACTCTATTGCTACAATTTTTCTGAAGAATTGTGTAGCTCTGCCAAGCTAATTGCATAGTAGAAGCCCTTAGGACACCTTAATCTCTAAATATTTTTCAGTGACTTTGTTGTCTTGGTTGCTTCTTCTCTTTGGGAAGGAAAAGAAAGAAAGAGAGCATAATTCAAAATGAATTGCAACAGAAGAGCTGTTGTCAACTCTTAGCAGTGGTGTAGTTATGATTAATTCAAACAATTAATTATACTGCTGGCATCTGTGGTACCCTGTCTGCTTATGCCAGTGATAAATTTGGCCCTCCTTCCTTTTATATCCATGTATTCTTTTCATCTTCCCCCTCCCACCCACCATTTCTGTATTCTCTTAGATCTTCAGCCAAGCAGATACCCCACTGAAACGCTGGCTTCTGGAATTTGCTGCCAAGCGTAAGAAGGCGGAAGTTCAAAGTGGGATCATTAGAAATGACAGTCTGTGGGATAAACTGTTCTTCAATAAAATACAGGTAAAGATCTTGGGGAAAAACTGGTTCTTCTGTGTGATAAAAATGAAACTGACTTCGGAGGGTCTGTACTTTTAGAAAGGGTAGTTTGTATTTGAGAATGAGTCAGTATCAATTTTTGTTCACGCTGTTTGAGGACAGGAAGTTGGGAAATGCCTTGGCTAATTTCCAGACCAATCTGGAAGCAGCAGTAGCCAGTTCCACGTGCACTTCTGCTGCAAAAGACAGTGTTGCTTATGATTACAACTAAGGTGTTATTCATTTTTTTCAGGGGTTCAACTGTTTTATTTTTATAAAAGCACTTTGAAATTCGCAGAGAAGCTCTTATAAAAGAAAGAAAAGAAAGAAAGAAAAAGAAATTCACAGAAAAGCTCTTGTAAAAGAATAAACAAATATTTTAGAGACTCTACACGAGCTGCCATTCCTCATATAGAATTCCCACCCCTCTTCGTGTGAAAATTCTAAAACTGAGTCATGCTGACTTCCAGTTTCCTCCTGTGTGTGCCCATTTTCTTACACTTGAGAAGGAATTCTTGAATGGCTCACTCCTCCCACTTGTTCCACTGGGCCAGCCTATGTTAGACAGATCTCCTGGCAGAGATCTCCTCTCTAGTCCTGTCTAGTTCTGGTCCTATCTAGTTCTGGCCAGTAAGACATAGGCAGAGTCCACTTCTTCACTCCCCCCTCCACACCGAGCCCCTTTGCCTTTTCTCAGCTGAATCCCTTCTTTATCATTTATACCTCTTTTGTTGTCGTTTTCTGCCTTTAAGTTGCTTCTGACTTACAGCAGCCCAGAGGCAAACCTGTCACTGAGTTTTTTGGGAAGATTTGTTCAGAGGTAGTTTGCCATTGTCATCCTCTGAGGCTGAGAGAGTCTTCCTTGCCTAAGGTTGCTCAGTGGGTTTCCATGGCTGAGCAAGGATTCAGTCTCCCAGGGTCCTAATGTAATACTCCCAATCACTGCACCACATTGGCACTCATCTTTATATCTCCACCCCGCCACTCTTAGATAGTGATTGGTAAGTTGGGCAGATGAGAAGCAAGATGCTTCTCAGAATGGCCCAGAGCCACTAATTAAAAATTTAGTCAGTAATATTTGCTTGAACCCATTGTGTTTTTTTTCTCTAGAAAATAGTAATCAGAAATTAGAAGCAAGGCACTAAACATACAATTCATTTGATGTAAGTGAAGGGAAAAGGAAGTGCTTTATGGCCTATGGCATGCAATCAGAAATGCCCCTGCTGATTTTGTGATAGGCCCCCAGAGAAAAGCAGTGCTAGACTATCTAATTCTCTTTAATTTATGCTTAATCAGATGGCATGCAGTAACAAGCCTCTTTTATTTTTAGCTGAGGAAATCAATTGTTTCTTTAATCTGTGAACTGCTCACCCTCAGCCTTTAACTGGCAAGAATTAGACTGATGTGCTCTAAGCAGAACATGAATTCAGGACTTGGCAAAGCTATCCACGACTGTCTTCTTACTGCAGTGCATTTGCTGATTCTGAGCAGAATGACGAAAATCAAGATGGCTTATGTTAAAATAAATTAGCATATTAATATTAGTATGTTAATATCAAATATGACCGCCACCCCAAAATAAAATAAAATCAGAAGAGGCTCCTCAAAACAGGTAGAGCATATAGGAGGACATTTAGGCATAATGGTTCAGTACTGACATCTTGCCTTGGTCTTGAAAGCAAACAAATTACCAATATCATTACCCCAGATCAGAAATTTTCAGTGAGAGGAAGGAGCCATCTCATGGCTTTGCTTGTCCTTCATCACTGCCTCCAAAATACTTCTTTTGGTACATTTTTCAGCAGTGTATAAGTATTAGCATAGGTTGTGGGGAAGGGGAGATTTGCTCTTTCCCCCAAGGCTTTTGATGTGTGTGTGTGTGTGCGCGCGCGCGCGCACACACACACACACACACATGTAGGAGAAAGATGTTTGCAGCTCTTCTCAGCATGTAGGATGGTTTTTCATACTGTGTGGGAGGGAAGGTAGAGTTTTGGAACTGTAGGTAAGAATAGTAGGATTAGCTCATGCAGTAAGGCCATGATTTATTTGAATAGGTAGGCAGGTGTTGATGTTATCCCAGACAAGCTGTGCAAATCTGTATAATATTGGATGTATCTGTTATATTCTCTTTCAAAATTCTGTTTAACTGACAGGCAAGCCTGGGTGGTTGTGTGAGGATGATTGTAACTGGAGCTGCTCCTGCTTCACCCACTGTCTTGGGTTTCCTTCGAGCAGCCCTAGGATGTCAGGTATGGTGTACCTAAATAATTATCCAGATTCTCTCAAAGTATTGTGCTAATGGGAAAAAAAAACCCCTTGAGTCTGTCGCTGGATGTTAACCAGGCAAGGGTGGGGAGAGAGTGGTAGAACAGATCATTACAATCACAATAGGACATTCTGCTTCTCAATTCTACTTAAAAGGAATTTACATCTGCCAACCCTACTGCAACTGTGTTCCCAAAGTGGTACCCTCCAAAAGCCACAAATCAGAAAATAACTAGAAAATAACTACTTATTTCTGTCTTTTCATTGGCATTGAGGCTAGGGGACCAGAATGGGCCAAGACTTGCAATGTCGTTCCTTCTTTTGCAACATCAGTAGCAAGCAGATCCTTCTAGGCTTGGGCAGAGGGCTGTAGCACTAGCCTAAGTCAGTTGTATCATTAGCAGATGTTATTTTTTAAAAACTGTGTTGATAGTTATAATTGTTCCATCTAGAGTACTCTAAGTTGCCTTCTTAGCCACCTGTTTGCTTGTTTGCTTGTTTATTGGTATAAAGTAGATTCCAGAAATATGGCTGTGAGGGCTTCTACTTATCCCCACCTCTTCCACCAATTGTGAGGGCCTCCTCCTCCTGCCTACTGTTACAGCATCAGATGTGAGGACTAGGAGCATCTAGGTGTCCTCATGGTTCCTGTGCAAGACTTTATCTAATCCAACCCCCAGAAAACACCACCATTGAATAACTGCTGCCACCACAGACACCATGTGTCTGAACTCAAGCATTCCAATAACCCTTGTGTGGTGTTCTCAGAGGCACAAGTATATACATTCAGCCCTTGGGGGCTGTGGCGCAGGACCCCTGTGAAAGTGGAAGAACTGTGAATATCTCTAGTTAGCTCAGGTGGGCAGGGTTTATTCTGGAGTAAACACACTGGCTCAAATCAAGAGCCCAATCTGTGTCTGTGCATGCAGTCTTGGATCGAAAGCCGTAAACTGATCCTCTCCCTTCCACTTACTCTGGAGGAGTCTGGCAAGTGGGGCACGCACCCATGAGGCTGTGCTCCCAGGCTTCCTCAAGAGTAAGAAACCAGGGTGTGAGTTGTCCTTAGCTGACCAGGCTGCAGCTGGTGGAGGACAAGGAGAACCAGAGGTGGATTTTTAAAGGGCTGCACAGCCTGATTGGAGCAGCCAAGAGGGAAGATTCCCCTTGAAAAGAATTGTTTGAGGTGGAGACCAGGGCTGGACAAACTCACTAATAATCAAATCCACAAAAGTTAAACCCACAAATGAGGAGGTCCAACTATAATATGAAAATACTTTATTACATGGAAGTTCAACACAAAGTTTAAAATTACTTATATAACACATCTAAATATTGATTGAGCATCTTACTCATATTCCTAACTTTGACATTCATATCTTTCTCTCTTTCTTTCATATATCTAATTAATCAACTAACTCTTAAGTAACTGATTTGAATCTAACTACTCTCTATCACTGATCATTACATTGCTAACTCATATTTCTAACTGTCCATCTGTCACACATACCAGCCTAATCCTAATCAAAAATCCTAATCAAACACTCAGGCACTCACCCACATCACATACTGCCACCTCCTACCTGATAGATCCCTACCTTATTACATCTACAATTCCATATGTGCAGAACTGTGTTGTACTTTCATTTCTCTAATAAGCACAATAGATCTTTTTTCCCCCCAAAAATCTGTAACATCACAGTGGCCTCTCCCATTTGTAAGGAGTTCTTACAAAGGATGATTTTTCTTTCATTTCTGTCTTCTTTCTCCCATTTCTAATTTCAAGACTCAGAAGCTCTGTTTGTGCAAAAAAAAAAAAAAGTAATGTAGGTTATGTTCAGTGATATCAATCACCTCCTACACAGAATGTTGCAAAGGAGAGAACATCTTTTTTCTTTGTTTTCCTTTCCAGGCTTCAAATAAATGCTCAGTGTAAGTGCTAAACATAGTCTTTTTGAAATAATACATTTTTGACAGGTTTATGAAGGCTACGGTCAAACAGAGTGCACAGCTGGATGTACCTTTACTACTCCAGGGGACTGGACATCAGGTAAACAAAAAACAAAAAAACTAGACATGATTGTCTTATTTCCTCTTAGAATATGAGTTAATTTGGTTATTTGAGCTGGAAAAGAGTACAGCCAGAATCCTAAGATGTCACGAATGTGCGTGCAGGATAATAGCATGCACAATTGCAGTGTTATCTTTTGACTTTGGTGCCCCAGCACTTTTTCCTTCCAAAGAGGCATGCAAGTCAATGCTTTGTCTCTTTGGCAATAAGAACTACCAGTATGCTGACATCAGACAAAAGTCAGCCTGAAGTAATGGCACATTAGATCTGTAATGACATCCCTCCACATTTGCACAGGACCACCACAAAAGTGGAAAAGCCTTGACTGTCTATAGGCCTCCCAAATTATATATAACACTCAAAAAATAAAAGTATGACACATTAGAATGTGCATTGGGGAGCACGTCAGCCGACTGGTTCTGCCTTCAAGGTGGTGGGGTCCCTTACAAGTCAGAAGCAGGTGGCTGGCTGGGCGTGTCACCACCACTGCTGCTGCCCTACACCATTTTTAATAAGGACTTAATAAGACATGCCTTGAGTCTGCAGTCTCTCTCAGTCTCACAAGGCTTGAAGACACGAGGCAAGACTTATAAGTCTCTATTAAAAATGGCACAGAATAGCAGTGGAAACAGTGTTACAGCTGTGGATATGGAGGGCTGACTGTGTTTCTTTAGATCACAAGTTCAGCACTTATGATAAATTGTAACCCTATTTGGATTTCCTTCTGGAGTTTTCCTCCTTGGGTCTTGTGCAGCTGCCTTGGGTTCTTGCAAGGAGAAAGGTGGGTTATAAATTAAATAAATAAATAAATAAATAATGGGCCTCAGGTATATATTCACTTTCCTCCACCCCTCGGGCAGTGGGGAATGATATCTTGGAGCCACTTTTTCCTTGAGTTAGCAATAAAATATACATAATGCCAGTTCAGACTGTTGGGGAATGACTCTGGAGGTTATTGTTGTTGTTTGTGTGTGCCTTCAAGTCATTTCTGATTGATGGCAACCCTAAGGTGAACCTGTCATGGGGTTTTCTTGGCAAAGTTTGTTCAGAGGGGGTTTGCCATTGCCTTCCTCTGAGGCTAAGAGAATGTGATTTGCCCACGGTCACCCACTGAGTTTCCATGGCTGAGCAGGGATTCAAACCCTGGTCTCCCAGTGTTGAAGTCCAGCACTCAAATTACTACACCATACTGGCTCCGTTCTATTTTACCCATTGAAAAACTGATAAATATATTTCAATTTGATTGACAGGTCATGTAGGAGCACCTTTGCCTTGTAACCTAATCAAGCTGGTGGATGTTGAAGAACTGAATTATTTTTCTTCCAAAGGGGAAGGCGAGGTAATGTGTATATTCTAACGTCATTGCCTTTTCATTTTTAGTTCATAAAAGCTGCCAGACTGTGTGTTAGGCGCAGGATCTCTGGCTCATCTATACCAGGTAAAATGGACAGCAGAGTCAGTTGCTTCAGAAGGAGCTTTCTGTGGTACTCAGGAAGTAAGGCAAATGAACATGTCAGGAATTCAGTGTTGTTGTTTTTTTGAAATGGTGGTGGTCCATCTCCAGTGCTCCTAGTGATGACACCACTTGGTAGTGGCAAGAACCGACAAGAGGAGGCAAGTGAGGCATGAGTGGCAGCATGGCACCTTAGATTCTGAACCTGCAATATGTGCAGGTATCCCAGAGGCCACAGAATGGTATGGATCTCTCTATCTGCCCACAGAGAAAGAGAGGGATTTGCTCTCATAAACTTGCCCTTTGTTAACAGTCAGAAACCTCTGTTTCCTTTCTTCTTCTGCTAGTGCCGCTTTGATAGCACCACTGCCAAAAGGGAGCATACAACGAGTGGATCTAAGAAGGCTTTAGCTATACAGCAAGGTGCTGGTGTGGCAGATCTAGAGGCCAGATGTTGCCACAGGACTTTTGGGGGACCACAAAGATTGCCAAAAAGAGAAAAAAACAAAACAAATATGGGAGTAGCCAGAAGTTCACTTGTTTTTGAAAAAAAAAAAATTGGTGTATTTTTCAGGATCCTAAAGCCAGATAGACAGTTCAGTTCACGCTTTTTCGGCCAGAAAAAAATGGAGGGTGGAGGAGTCTGAGAATGAGCATGGTATAGCGGTTTGAGTGTTCAACTTAGGTACTGGGAGACCAAGGTTCATATCTTTGCTCTGCATGAACACCATTGCATAGGATGACAGTCACACTCTGAACCTCAGAGAGGAGGGCAATGACAAACCTCCCCTGAATAAATCTTGCCTAGAAAACCCCATGATAGGTTCGTCTTAAAGCTGCTGTAAGTCAGACACAGTTTGGAGGCATACAACAAAAACTGTAGGGGAGTCTGTTGGAGTTTGAGGCCACAAAAACAGCTAGGTGTGGGGAGGCAATAGATAACAGACTGAAATCCACAAGACCCAAAGATGGAACACGAGGAAAACATACCAGCTGTGGAGCTAGCTAACATATTCTTTTTCTAGCCAGTCTCCTATCTTTTTCATCCTGCTGTCATGGGCTTTACTGAACTTGAGCAGTTGTTGCCCCATTGATTTTCTCCTCCCCCGAGTTCTTCAGATTGCTCTGCTAGTACCTTTCTGGACTACAAAGCCAGAGGAAACAGGCAGGATCCAATAGGCAGGCTCCTTGGTGTTGTACAATAATCGCAGTGGAGAAGAATAGAACAGATCTTGCTCTGCTGGTTGGGATTCATCTTAGTGTAAGACAGTATTCTGTTTAATGTGAATACAGTTATTATGTTGAATCATTTGAGGGGAGATTTGAACACAAGGGTATTATGGGTCATAATGACAGCTCGAAGTTGTTAACTAGTCAGTGAATGTCTTTTTGCAGGAGCTAATTGTTGAAAGATGCTATCAAGACCTCTCTCAAAGGTCTGAATTGGGAAGCTAACACACAAAGTTGTGTGCACATGTGCATGCAAGAGAAAGGGGAAATAGGCTGCAGGTTCAGAGGCAGAGTGAAGTTGTTTCCAGACAAAACTTGTATTATCATGCAATTATCATGCCTCAATCACAGAATATTGTAGTGGCTCCAGGCGATGATGTCCTCCATTATAGCACTCACTTGTTTTCTCACCACTTCTTCTCACCTTTAAAAAAAAATAAACAACCACACATAGGCCCTTTTCGCATGGTGTTTTTTAAGCGAAAGGGCCTCTTGAGCATCGCGTAAATGTGAGGAGCAGTCCACACAACGCACTCACATTTACGTGACGCTCAAGAGCCTAACGTGGACCGCGCACGCATTTTTTAATTTTCGGCTTAAAGCCGAAAATGCTGCGCGGTCGCGCGTCGCTCCGAGGCCCCGCGCGCACTTACCTGCCCTGCGGAGCCTCTGGAGCCGGGCCGGTCGCGCTTCCTGCCCCAGCGCAGCCTACAGCTCCCAGGCTGCACTGCGGAAGGAAGGGGCGGGGCGGGGGGGCGTTCGCACGACCGGCAAGCCAGCTGCGGTGACGAAGGAGCAGGTAAGTGAGCGCCTCGCGCAAGAGGCTGCTCACGTGAGCGCCGCCCCCCACCTCCGCGAACAGGTAAGGTGCAGAAAGGGCCATAGTATGGTCTAATTGGTAATGCTGGGAGCCTTCTGTCTGGATGTAGTCTGAGAAAGTGAGAGGGAGTGTGAGAACTCTAGAAGCCATAGACTTAACAGCAGTTAAGAATATGAGGGGAGACTTTCCTCTGGAAATCACAGACAAGAGGATCATTGTGGATATGCTGAAAGTAAGGCTTACTCCTGACTTTCTCTGTTGGAGTGTTAAGCTGTTTGCTTCCACTTGTGCTTAACCTGTATACATGTGTAAATAAAGTCAAATATTATGAAACAACTTGAGTTCTTAGTGAACTCTTGACAGGAAACCATAGCTGAGTAAGGCCCATACAGGCTTCCCCTGTGGAACTTCAGAACATCAAAGAAATGAGGCACGTGAATCCATATATTGCATTGGTTCTTTGTACCACTGTGGTTTATAACCAAAAACTTAGGATTTTCTTTTCCACTGCAAGTGGTATATAATATGGTGTGAAGAAGCACTACGTATGATTTAGCTGGCTCACAGAGTCTTCACCACATCCAGCCTTAGAACCAGGATGAAGACAGTACCAGCTCTTCAAATGTGTCAGACTGCAACTCCCTGCCGTCCTAACCATTGTTGATGCTGGTTAGGGCTGCTGGAAGTTGCAGTCCAACATCTGAAAAGCCATGCAACTCCATCCCCTGCCCCAAAAGTTACGTGAACATAAAAGTCTTCTCTGCTGTACTACAATTGTGTTATCTGTGCTGTTAGCCATGAAACAGTAATAGGAGGCCGTCCCCTTAATAGGAATAAAAAAGCAACTCCTAGTCTCTTTTTAAAAAGTTACAGTAGTTCTAAAGGATAGGTGATTATGAAACAAGGGTTCTTTGTGTGAGAACAATAGTAGCCTGGTCTGTTTTCCAGGCTAAGAGTCTTGAGGCCATTTTTTTGTGGTTTGTGTGATTACAATAGATTAGTGTAAGTCTATTATGAAAACAGAAATTCATCCAAGCATTTACCAGTAAATTGATCTCTCTTGCAGATCTGTGTGAAAGGTCCAAATGTTTTCAAAGGCTACCTGAAAGATGATGAGAGAACTGCTGAAGCATTAGACAAGGAGGGATGGCTTCATACGGGGGATGTCGGGAAGTGGTTATCTGTACGTACTGAACTTCTAACTTTGCGTGCAACATGTACTGTACTAAGATTAAAACTGACAAATTACATCTGTCTTCCAAAATAGTCCAAATGACTTTATTGGGACACTCAAGTAAAAGCTTGGAAATATCCACTTACCATTCATTCCTTTTTCCAATAACAAAGGTAGAACTATATTACATTCAGACTGTAATTTAACCAAGAATAACTTTACTCCTTCTGTGATCTAGAAGTAAGTTTCAGATTATTTTATTTTTAAATATTACATAGCTCAAGTGCTGTCTTGTTCTGTATTGTGGGTGTTGAGGTGACAACAAGATGGCTTCTCATGCTCAAGAATTTAAAACTGGCTTGTTTTAATAACTTTCAAGAAATAGGAAAACAGATTTGTTTTTTTAAAGATTGTGCACATAAAAACAATGAACTACTTTGGGAGGGCTTAGAACTATTAATGCGTCTAATTACTTTTTAAAACTAACTTCCCAGGCTCTGTTCAGAAAGAAGGAATGATTCAGCACTGACATTCATGAGTATTGTGTTAGATTAAACGTGTAGGTAATATGATCTTGAAATATCTCAAATATTACACCTGTGTATTTTAATAGAAAATGTCTCAGGCCTGGAGCAGGGAGGCCTGGTTTCAAATCTCTGCTCATCCATGAAATTCACTGAATCAGCCACTATTTTTCAGCCTTACTCTTTAAGTAAGTAAATCTCTGTAGCTATGATCCTAAACATACTTACGAGAGTTAACTTCACTGACCATAGTAGGACTTTTGTTCCCACTAAGAAAGTGTAGGATTATGCTGTAGATCATAAGCCAAGTTATTTCTGTACTGTTTTCAGAAAGAGCAGAGGTATGGCCTTAGTTTCATTTGCTAGCCTCAACATGTAAACCTGGTAATAATTCTTGTCTTGTACTATATTTCATGAGTGCTACAGTGCAGTACAATTGAGTTGCCCTGTGCGTTTTCCTAGATCTGCATAACTGTTTGTTTTTATTTTTTTTTACTCACAGAATGGTACGCTAAAAATCATTGATCGAAAGAAGCATATATTTAAATTGGCTCAGGGAGAATACATTGCACCAGAAAAAATTGAAAATATCTACATTCGTAGTGAACCTGTCTCCCAGATATATGTGCATGGAGATAGTTTACAGGTAACTCCATGCTTTTCTATATGTTCTTTAAAAGTTGTGGTAGCATTCTGTGAACAGAATGTCTTAAATATAACCTCCTACAACTTGCATTTAAGAACAGGGCAGGTGTTATCTTTACTTCAGTTGATATTTGAAAAGACTCAGCCATGTGTCTCAGCCGCTCTAGTGCCATGCTACTTCCATTATCAAAATGTGCATCCTTGATTTATTTACTTGTATGAAGAGAAGTGCACTCATAACAATTTTTCATCATCATCATTTATGAGAAGTGGATACAGCACACATGTACTTGTAATTTCATCACTTGTGTGCACAGTATAATATGCAGAATGGATATAAGCTGAACGGGTAAGCTCAGCTTTTTTAAAAAAAAATCATAGTGTAGCGCAAGGAATGTTGCTTTCTTCAACTGATGCCTCAGCCATGAGGTATTCTGGGATACAAAGCAAGCTGTTTGGAGCGGGGTGTGCATAACGTATGCCATTACATAGTTGTATGAGCAGATTGCAACATGTGGAGAGCCTAGTGACACAGACATGCTAACATAGAGATGGACAGAGTTTTTCTTTGTAATGTTTGAAGCCAGTTTAATAGTGGAATTTGAAGAGCTGAAGGAACTGTCGGAGTAGAAGTAACTGTTTGGCAGAACCATTTATGTGGAAGCTGTTATCAACAGTCAGCAAAAGAAGGAACCTCACTCGTTTTGCTCTCATCAACCTGGTGCTCTGGCTTTTGTGATAAGCTGGAGCTGCCATAGCAGTGATGGAAAATGCAATCAAAAGTCAAAGCAGTACTTGTCTTTACAAGCAGACAGAGGAGAGCCAAGCACATGGGGCCCAGCCAGGAGGCCATGTCATAAATGGAGTTCCTAATTTTATCTTTCTTTCTCCTGGCAGGCCTTTTTGGTGGGAATTGTTGTACCTGACACTGAAGTAATGCCAGGATGGGCCAAGAAGAAGGGCTTTGAGGGAACTTTTGCAGACCTTTGTAAAAATGTGGTATGTCCTTTGACACACGCTCATGTGCATTGTAAACATACAAGGATTATGCTGCTTGTAGAAATTATAGAGGTGATAGTTTATATTTCAGATTAGTGACTCAGAGTTTGCCAGCACACCTGATGAACCTCATGGTGAAGACTGCAAATGGCCAATAATATGGGCAATGCTACAATGTTATACAATTTACAGTTGATCTGCAACTGTATGTTATGTGTTCTAACTAATGTGCCTAGAATTGCCCATGTTTGTTCAGAAGTATTAGTCATGGTTGGGTTAAAAGATCTGGGTTATACCTGCAGCACGAGTGAGGAGACATAATTTTGTGCTATTAATCAACTCCAAAAAAAAAAAAAAAAAAAGCAATTAGTGAAGTAGAACAGTGTGAATATATGTTGTAATTTAGTCCTATTCAGAAGGATGATTACTCTGTCAGAGGTTGGAACATCCATTTAAAATATTCTACTAGAAAAGCACAATTGTGCATTGTGAGAATGCTCAGCAAAATGTTTTGGGTTTTTGGCCATTCTCTTCATGAGTACTGCTCCACTGTTATAAGTTATTACTGTTACAAGATGATATCTCTCTTGCATTGTGAGGGTTTTTTTTCCTTTGAATTCCAAAACCAATTCCAAATCATGACATTTCCATGCCATTGCCTAAATTAGAGAAAAAGTACAGTAGCGTTCTAAAAAGAAGACGACCAATCTGCTAATGTGAAGATTTTAAAATGCTGTGGATGTTCCAGTACATTGGCTCCACACCGGAAATGTATGACTTAATTGGAAATTGTAAGTGAAGGGCCATGGCTCAATGGCAGAGCACAGGCCTGCATCCAGAAGATCTTAGGTTCCTAGAGTCTCTAGCTTGGGTTGGGAAAGACCTCTACCTGAAAAACTGGAGAGATCCTGTCAGTCAGGACAGAAGACACTGAGCCAGAAGGACCAATGTTTTGACGTGGTATGATGCAGCTTCCAGTGGTCCCGTAGGCCTGATGGTGGTAACTAGATGTTCTCTTTGGAACATCTTGGAGAAGATTATTTGATGACTTTTTTTTTTAAAAAAATGTAACTTCTCGAAGCTCTGGTTCTTCCTCATGCAGGTATGCCAGAACTGCAAGGGTGAGAAAGAGGCAAGGGACTGGAAATCTCTTGAGAAGCCTGGGACCCCAGCAGTAATGAAGCTGCATTCTGCCAACAGGCATTTCGACCTCTTTGGGATCTGGAGAAATTAATTCAGACACTTGATGAAAAACATCAAGGAAGTAGATAAGCATTCTTTTAAAGAGAAGGTGGTAGTGTTAGGGCAAGCACATTAATTGCTATTGTTAGATCTATATATTTATGTAATAAATAATCTTTAAGTGGGTGCAGGAATACCTCTGCTAATGAAGTAGATGGGTTCCTGAGTGTTGCTTCTTTAACAGAAAATGTAGTACCAGAGGCAGAAACAACATGTCATTCCAGGAGGGGGTGACCTGAAACCTTTCCCACTTTTATTTTAAGCTCAAATATTTGATCTCCAAGAGTCAAGCTTCCTCCAGACTAATAATTCAAACTTCCACCCAGCTTATCTATATGTGGAAAGTGTAATCCAAGATTGCTTTTCATATATTTGTGCAAAAAGAGTTACAGGATCATAATTTTAGCTATTACCTCACAATAAGGATGTATTTTTTTCCTCCTATGAACAGCGGTCAATCCACTTGAAAAGTCTGTGGGAGCAATAGCTGGCAGTAGGTGCATCCATAGCACCAAATTGACTGTGCTTGCAACATTGCATAGTTCTTCCTCTCTCTCGGTCATCCCATTCTTCCTCTACCTCTCTTTCTTGTTTGCACACATGCCCATGTATGCATAACATGTGAAACAGAAGAGCATTTTATCAAGATGGTTTTCTTTTTGCTGAACAGAACTTCCTGGCTATAAATAATCGTTTTTCATGTATTCTTGTTTAGGAACTGAAAAAAGCAATAATGGAAGACATGGTCCAGTTAGGGAAAGAGAGTGGACTTCATTCATTTGAACAGGTAAATCTGGCATACTAATAGTTTTGATTGTTCAGATCAGATGAGCCTCTTCTTTAAGATAAAGAGACAGAGATTTTCAAATGCATTACAGAAAAGCTCAAAATACCTCACTGTGCTTTATGGTCCGGTCGTAAGTTCACTGGTACTTTTATATGTATTAACTGTTATAATTTTTAATTTTATAATTTTATATGTATTAAATTTACTTATTTAAAAAAATACAAAAGATATCTTGTAATGAAAGTTCTTCCATGATCAAAAACATGCTAAAACATTTGAAACTCACCCCACCCAACCTGAGAGCATTGCTGAAAAGTCCATTCTGATCCTTAATTACCACTCTTACAGTTGACCTGGAAAATACAGCTGTTATGTTCATTCTCTCCACATAGACTAATCTCCTCATGACGTGCACATAGATATTTTTGCAACAGCCCTGAAGACCTCAGACAGGGAATGGTCAGAAATGAACACAATATTCTCTTTCTTGCTCTCTCTCTCTCTCTCTTTTTAATCTACATAAACATTCATAGAAACACAAGATGTATTTTAAAATATAATTTGTATAGTGAAATCCTAAATAATGTTCCATTGTGAATCTGTTGTCTTGACACTAAGTGTAAAAGAGGCATCACTGAGGTAAATCTAATATTAATCCCAGCGAGATCAGGCTGATTAAAATGAATGAGATTGGTTGGTTAACTATAATGTGGGTTCCAATTATTTCTAGACTAAAATTAGATTAAGCACCTTGAGAGCCAGTGTAATGTAGTAGTTTTCACATTGGACCACAGCTCTAGAGACTAGAGTTTGAATCCCCGTTCTATTATGGAAATCCACTGAGTGACCTTAGGAAGTCACCGTCTCTCAGACCATTTCTGCACTACACTGTTATAGTGCTATTATTCAACTTTCAACAGCCTGTGGACTCCTGGGGTTTTGCAGTTTAGGGAGGGGCATTCAGAATTCTCAGCCAGAGAGCTCTTTGGCCTCAGGAAATTACAAACTCCAGAATTCCACAAGATGTTGAAAGTGGAATAATAGCACTATAATGGTGTAGTGCAGAAATGGCTGTAGTCTCAGAGGAAGGCAAAGGCAAACCCTTTTTGAACAAATCTTGCCAAGAAAATTGCATGATAGGTTTGTTGTAAGGTTGCCATAGCTCAGAAATGACTCAAAGGCACACAATATCTATTTATATATTAGATTTTGAAACATACTGATGAATTCGCTAAGATGTGTAGAAACTTTTGTAAAGCTGATTCTGCATTAAAAGATTTTGTGCTTTATCAAAACATGGTCTCCAGTAACTTTCTCTGTTGCAGTGTACTAGCCTGTCTGTTCACCCCAATTTGTTTTGGGGAAAAGTCTGCCATTTATAGAAATATTTGAGCACTGTGCAGTTAAGTTTTCCCATGGGAATCTTTGAATCATTTCTCAATACATGCATAAATGGTGAAAATGTGAACTATGGCTTTAGCAGGAAAACTAACTCCTCTATTCATAATCTAGAAAATGAACAAACAATATTTTCCAATGTCTGGTTTCTGTTTATTGAATTTGTTAATAATTCATTGGAATTTACTCTTCCACTAGAATCACATGTTAATTTATGGAGCAATATAAATTCTAGATGGAAACAAGGGTCAAATAAGTAATCTAGGTCAGAATTTCTCAACAGATTGTACTTTTCAATGTTTGCATTATTTAAATATTATTAATATAATTCTAAAAACATTTTTTTAAAAAAGAAATTGTGATATGAGGAAGAGTGGAGTAAAATTCACAAAGAGGAAGCACTCTGACTACAAAGAAGGTATTCCTGGCAAGGCTTCCTATCTGGTCTTCTCATAAGCACCATTACTCCCTCAAACTGCTCATATTTCTTGAACAGGCCATTTTTCTGTTTAGATTGGAGCAAGCTTCCCAGATTTTATTACAGCCTGGACTTAATCAAAAGCAGCCATCATCCCACAACTTGGAAAAGTTACTTTCTTGGACTACAGCTTCCAAATTTTCCCAGCTAGTATGGACATTGGCTCTGGCTATTTGAGATATAGGCCTCAATCCTATTACTACTCCCAAATAGAGTAGACCTATTGAATCAGTGGGATTTATTTATGTGTTGATGCACCATTGTGCAATTGATTTGGTAGGTCAACTCTAAATTAAACCAAGAATTCCTCCTTACCTCAGTCTCTCCCATTGTAGAGGCAAAGATCTGGCACATGCTAAATTCAGTCTGTGTATATGAGAAATAAATGATCCTGTCCTATATATGACATAGCAGTCTTAAATTACTGTTTCTTCAGCAACTAGACCCCACAAAAGTTTGCTCCTTTGTAAAGTTCATTGCCTGCTTCTAACGTCTGGAAGATCCATTCCCTGGCTCTCACTCTTTCAGAGGAGACAGTCTTGGTTATTGGTCCAACAGCCTTAGCCTTTGCCTGCCCAGATCTTTGCAACAAAAGGAGGATGGATTTGATTACCTATGGTAATGCCTGCTGGTCCTGTAGTCACTGAAGTGTCTGTTTGGCTTCGTCCTCCATTGCCATGACCCAGAATCTCATGCTAACAATTCTTCGCTCAAGAGGTTCACACCAGCAGTCCTGCATACGCTCCCCTCAGTGTTGTCTTTAGGGGACCAGATCCAGATTACTTGCCTCTTCTGGTCTCTTCCCTTGCTACCAGAGATAAGAAAAGCAGGCTCCTGTTAACACAGTGTTGGCCTTAGCATGAGCAGAATGTACAAAATATAACCACAGTTCTTTACTCTCTGACAACAGCAGTGAGCCCTTGCTGCTGCTGTACTCAGAGAAGTGCCAGCCCACCTTCTTTATTTCTGTGATTTTTTAAAAAAAAAATTCTTGAGCATTTCTATCCTGATATTCACTTTAGAAATAATCTCAAAGTGGCTTCCTTACAAATGATAAAACTAGCAGATAACAGTAATAAAACAATTGTAAACCATAATTAAGCACATTAAAAGCAAGGAGTAACTGATGAAACAAACAATAAACATCCTTAGGGAGAAAGGCAGGATATAAAAGAAAAATATAATAAAAAAATAAGGAAAATGATCGTGGAAATGCTTAGGTGAACAGAAAGATCTTGCTCCCAAGAGAAACATCCAGTTCTGGACCCTACATAATCATAATCCATATGGAGACTGGCATAATAGAGAAGTTTCTGCCCATACACTAACTCAACCAAGGGAGCCTCTCCAGTTTGTCTTATGCATTGGAATATCCAGAGGTTGACATCACCATGTATCTTCTGATCCTTCCATATTTATACCAGTTCTGCCCTGGAACCAGCTTTGAGTTACTTGTGATTAAAGAAGCCCCTGATTAGTAACGAAACACTTCTTTCTTGACCATTCAGTCATTTTGATCTGTTGCAGTCTCTTAAGTAGTATACATATCATACCCATTTTTACAGGGCAAGAGAAACACATAATTTGGCATATTTTTTAGAGTTCAAGAGAAACCCATTTGGCGTATATGTATAAAATACAAAATATCCTTAAAAATACCAAAAAACAAAGAAACAACAAAATATTCTGAAGTGTTACCAGAGGTAAGTGGTACGAAAGATATGTTAGGGACAAGCCAAGTATCTTCCTGTACCAGTTATTTCTGCCATTTCTGCAGATAGTGGGGAAATCCTTTCTTAAGACTAATATAAGGTGGCTGTTTGGCCATTGTTTTCAACATTGAAATGTATTTTTAAACTCTGTTAATTAAAATATACATTGTGCCCAACAAAATGGCAAGTAGTAACAAAAGCCAAACTGATTACCTGTCATGTGGTCTTGGCTTTATTTTTCAGGCATTTAGAATAATTATTTCAAGGCCTCAAGTAAAATGGGCCTTTATCCTAAGGATGTATGCATAGGATTACAGTATAATTGTATTCATATCTAGAGAACTGATTGAGAAAGATGAGAGCCAGAGTATTACAGTGGTTTGATCATTGGCTGCTGAGTCTGGGGACTAGGGTTCAGATCCCTGCTCAGCCATGGAAACCCCCGGGTGACCATGGGCAAATCATACTCTCTCAGCCTCAGAAAAAAAGACAATCTCCCCTGAACAAATCTTGTCAAGAAAACACCATGATAGGGTCACTTTAGGGTTGCTATAAGTCAGAAATTACTTGAAGGCACATAACAGAGAAAGAGAACATTTGGCATTTTTCCAAAAACATTTGCATTTCTCTCAATATTGAAATATGTAAGCTGCTTAAGTATTGAGATATGTAAGCTGCTTAAGTAACACAGGTGAGTTATTTCTTTCTTCTGAGTGGATCCAATTAATGGGATATCTAACCTGGAAAATATTCAAGATTCAGTTAAAATTAAAACATAGAGTAACCAATGGTGGTTTTTACATACTCTGTCTTTTCCTGTCTTTGGAAGAAACACCATCCTCTTCAAAAATTTGTTGAGTTGGACCCAGTTTTAGAAGCATGCAATGGGGTTGGGAAAGATGGGCTTTTTGCCCCCCCCCCCGTGTACTGCATTGAATTCTCTGAAAATGCTACAGAGAATATTAAATGTCGCTCACTGAAGATGCCTCTGTGTTCCTTTCAGGAGTTTCCCACTTTTATCACAGCCTAACACAATCAGCAGTGTGTCCCTCTCCAGCCCCATGTGAAGGTTTTTTGTCAGTCCAGAGGGGCTGCCATGTAGAACTGCCAGTCTCAACTCAACCCCACTGGGCAAGAATGAAACCTAACCTTGAGTAATTGAGGATTAAAATGATTGTGTACAGTAGACAAGTGGTAGTACTGCTTTACTGTAACCTCTTTAAGGATTGGTTGTATAACCCATATTGGCTGATGTATTTATTCTTGTCTACATATGTATATATACATGCATACATATATCCAGAAGAGATACTATTGAATTAGCTATTATGCTTTATTTTAAAATTTCTGCATTTTAAAATAAAATGTGGTGGGTTTTTTTTTCTTGCTCTTTTTTCCAGGTTAAAGCTGTGTATATCCATTCTGAAATGTTCTCGGTACAAAATGGCTTGTTGACACCTACATTAAAAGCTAAGAGACCAGAGCTAAGAGAATACTTCAAGAAACAGATAGAAGAGCTTTATTCAAGCATCTCCATCTGATAGCACAGGAAGGTTCTTGAGAATAATGTACTCTGTAGCAATATTAGGATAATGCTGGAAAGCGAAAAGGATGCAGTTGAAATGAATAAGCATCTGACCTTCCACGTGAGCCTTCTGTTGTCTGAAGACACTATCACTGAGTAATTCCATTGCCATCTAGTTTTAGTTCCTCTTATTGTAATGGATGCTCTAGAAGATTGCTTGAAATGCATTGGACAACAACAATTAAGCTGTTTTAAATTCTACCCCTTTTGAAAGACATCTTTGTTATTAAATGCTTGCAAAAATCATTTAGCAAACAGGAAGAAAAAGCTGGTTGAATCTGCCAATTTTGTCTGACATTCTTATGATCCTGGATGTTTTAGTCATGTGATCTGTAGGATTTCCAGATGCCCCTTTAGAAGCAAGGTGTTCTTGCCTTGATGCACAGGTTGTACATCATACACAGACCTTTTTTAAATATGGTAGCGCCTTCTCAGCTGTTACTAAGTATAGATTTCACCAGGACCTTCTGACTGCAGCTGAGCCCTTAATAGTACCAGAGTCCCAGTCAGGGACACATTGGAAACAAAGACTAGTGGTCTACCTCAAATACTTTTTGATATTCAAAACCACAAACAAATCTGCTATCCTGATCTAGAATATAAAACTGAAATTATTTAATTGTTAAGTGGCAGTATTTTACATTCTGCAAGATAAAACACTGAATTTGTTGAGCAGTCTGTTCGTATATGAATTGGAACAGGAAGAATTTGGATTTCATATGTGGGAAGTATAGTATAACCAGTGGCACATAGTGGATGAATACTAACCTGTAATTTTCAGAAATAGTATAGGCCCAAAAGAGCATCACTGTAGAACTGAACATGATAAGAGCTCATGCTTTGAAATTTTGTTACTCTGCCCCAGCCTACTTCAGATTCTCCAAAATCATCGACACAGAAAACCCTACATGGGAAAGCTAGCTTATAACCATGGCACCAGGTGCTGTTTCTAATACAAATATGCATTAGTGGGCTATCACTTTCCCCTCCCTGTGTAACCAATGAAAGCAAGCATTGTCCATCCAACATGACTCCTATGTTCCCACTTTTATAAGACTGTATCTACATGAAGAAATTTGAGAGAAAGAGTCAGGAATCTTTGGGCCACCAGATGTTTCAGACTTCTGCTCCCCAAATACCTAGCCAGTATGACCAATACTAAGGGACGGTAAAAATTGCACTCCAACGTATCTGAAGGGTCAAAGGTTCACCATAACTCCCCCCCTTTTTTTTTTAATGGTCATGAGCATTTCAAAGATACAAGAATTAAATCATCCTAAGTTGGGACTTACTAAACTAGATTCAGAATCATCATATTAAAAATAGAAAGTAATGTAGCTATATCAAGCTGATAGATAATCCAATAAAGATGACTTTACCTTTTCCCTTTTTTCCTAACCTATGCTAAAAAGACTAAGCTAAACTGAAGAATTGAGCTAAATTGCTCCATATTTTCCTAGAATGTCATCCCTTAGCTGAAAAATTAAATAACGCAGTGAACTACGGAGTAAGTGCTTATGCAAAAACTAATTTATAAAGATCTCTTTGATTAAGATTTCAGAATGTGATTGCATGTATCATGCAGTATTTCTGGTACAGAAGGAATATTTTGAGTTCTGCAAATGCCCAACCTGTCTTGTTGATTGTCTGACTACATATGTTTCACTTCGTATTTAAAAAGATTTATTCTTGAGTTTTTTTCCCCTTATCATATCAGTACAAAACAAGAATATGGCTTAGTACAGCCTTCCCCATCGTGATGCCATTAGCTACGCTATCTGGTGATGATGGGAGTTGTATTATAACATTTAGAGGGCACTGAGTTCAGGAAGTCTGGTTTAGTATTCTATCCTGCCTTTCAACAAAGACCACTAAGATCCAGACTTGAGCATTAAGTTGTCATTTTGTAGCAGATAATAAGAACACCAAATTTTCATATTCATTGGACAGAGAAAGTGTAGAAATGTCATCATATGTGTATTCTTCTTGGCTAGACTGACGCCTAGAAAGATTTATTTAAATATTCACTCCTCAGAGGCATAAATACTGGAGGAAACTGGCACACAAATTAAATTTGGTCTATATGGTTTTATCTACATGCAGTAAAGTATTGTCCCAAAAGCTCTGTCATGGCTTCATTTACATAGACTTGAAATAATGCTGAAAGTAAACATTTAGTAAAATTTTCACTTTTCCTTTGTATCATCAAGCCATAATTAATTGCATTTACATCCAATTTCAAATAAATAATTGAGCATCTTCTTTCTCATTAGAACCATGAGGATATAAAAATCACATTCACTTAAAGTAACATGGTTGGTTTTTGCTTTAGTTGTCCGTTCCTCTCCCTAGCACGTAACTGTTGTTATTCAGAGCACTGCAAGGAAAAACTTAAACAGTTAATTTCCCTCATTTAGTAACTGAACTGTGTACCCATAAACTTATACAGAAGAGAGAGGCAAGCTGAAGTTTAGCCATACATGCATGTTCCACATTTAAGAATCATGCCACTATACTCTGGGAAATGGGAGGAACATTGTAGCCTAGGGATGGATTGCTATTTCTGCTGTATTTGGCAATGCACATCTACCTCTAGATTTAGAAAGTTCTTACAATTAAGTATCACTGAAATTTAGATGTTGTTTATATTTTATGGCAGTAGAATGGAAACTGATTACTCATAGCTTTATGGTGACATTGTTGCCATACCAATTAAGGGTGTGGTAGCATATACATGAGGCTGATCATATAGGTCCTTTTGAGAGCTTGGAAAAGTCACCTCTTTGGACTACAACTGGGCCATGCTTGCTTGGGAATTCTGGAAGCTGTAGTCCAAAAAAAGTAACTTTTTCAAACTTTGACCTTAGTATCGCCTTTCTCAGCTGATCAACAACCGAGCTGGAATGACATGGGCACATAGTCATGTGTTTTTAGATGTTATGACAAAAATTTAGGCTGAAACCATAACTGTAATTAAATTTGTATGAGCCTACAGTGTAGTCATAATACATGATGGGAATCTTGCAAAGCACACACACATAGCTTGAACTATTCTTTCTTAAAGAAATGCATATGAATTCATTCCAAAAGTGAAGGATCAGCATTTAGATCAATTGTTATCATGGAGAAGTACTTCTGATAGGGTGTCCTTGCATTCATCTGGGTAATGTCAGAGATTATGAAACAATTATGCCTTGGAGGCTTCTTTTCCTGGGGAAACTATTTAGGATCAGAATGAAGGTACTCATGCTAATAACTGGATTCAAAAAGATGCTGCTAGTATGCATTTGTGGTGTAATGTATTAGCTTCTGCAAGTAAAACATCAGTAGCTGCGGGGTTGTGCAAGCAGGCAGAATATGTACCCCAATCAAGTAAAATCAAAGATGATATGAAATTGTAGTCACAACAGAGTCAATGATACTTGGCTAGTGGAGCCAGGGATTTCATATATATTCTGATTCAGATCTCAAAAATTAGAGTTTAAAAAATAACATCCCATTGTGACTTGAACATTACTGAAGTTGAACAAATATAAATTTGATCTAAGACTTTAAGAATTTCACAAAGATGCTTGGCCATTATATCCACATGACTAAAATTCCATTTCTGATTTCCTTCTTGCTTCAGTATCCTATTAGGAAATGGGAATCCTCTGAACAGCAGTTCTTTTTATGAATGATGATGAGCTCTTTGATTCAGGAGCCAGTTAAACATCATAATTTGGCTGCTGAGTTATAGAGCAAAGAAAAGTTGGCTAAACAGTCCCAGAATAAGACTGAAACAATTCACAGTACATCACAATGGGTTCTGGCCTCTAACATGTTTCTGAGAGCTGATTTACACATGTATGTTTATACTTTCATGTCTTGCAGGTATAGATGTGAACAGTGTCTACTGAAAAAAATCTATTGCATAGGTGGAGAACCTGAGTCCTGGGAGCCAATCCCATCTACTGGGTTCTCCAACAGGCCACACTCCCTTGCCCATAATGCAGTCATTTGGTGGTTTCCCAGTTTTTGAATATCCTCCCCTCACAAGTGATTGAAATGCCTCTCCTAAGACTCAGTTAGGAGCACTAAGAGCTTTGACATAAATTATACTGGTACCTTTGATCCCCACCCACCAATGCAGTGTAGCCCCCAAGAACTTCTTTGGGAGTGAACTGAGTCTTCCAACTCAAAGACTATCTTGTTTGAGTGAATAATATAAGGCAATATGAAAGTTCTGTCTATGGTATATGTCTGTTTTAAACTGTGATATCTGGTCCCCTGCATGCCATCTCAGTTTGCAGCTGCACTGAGTGATGAATGTGCATGTTTGAATCTGCCATGGAAGTTGGCCAAGGTCCATTAAGTAATCTGTAGGATCATGTTGATCTATCTATAATAAGCAAAATAATTTCTGCAGGTTTAGAGAATGCTGCATAATCTTGCATTACAAAAATGTATTGGTAGAGTAATGATCTTCCCTATAAAATTTCAGGTTTTTAAAGGCAAAATCTCACTTGTGAGCAAAAAAAAAAAAAAAAAAATTAAAAAAAAACTATTGGGGTCTCATCTTTTAAAAAAAACTGAATTCAGTTGTAAACTTTCATGGGATTCTGCAAATACAGGCAGGAATTCCTTTACAAATATTTCTATTGCAATTACTGTAAAGATAACAGTAAAATCCTGTTTGGATTTGATTGTTACTATATATATATCAGAAAATAGGTTGGGTTTTTTTGTTTTTTTGGTCTTCTGACAGTTTTCTTGGAAAGAAACAAATTGACTTGAAATAATAAGCTTTGGTTTTCCATGTGTGAAAAGCACAAACTGGCAATCTATATGTAAATAACATCTATAAAATGAATGTAAACTTAAAGAGAATATACTATTTTTGCATGAAAGCTGACAACTTTAAAGAGGTGTGATGTCTCACAGAAAATTCTTTCAATATAGCTGCTACAGTAGGGATGGTACCTTATTTTCCTTTTGTATATCATAAACAAGAGTTTCAGTACCTTGTAGACTGACCGCATACTAATGTTATACAAGCTCTAGCCCCATTTAGTGTGTCAAGTCCCCACACAGGGCATCAGAGACAGTTATGCTATGAACACTTTTGTCCTTTCCCACCTTGAACTAGAGGACTGACTACCATCACTGCTATGTTTTGAGAAATTTACCTGACTTCTCTTTCATCCTGCATTATTCTTGCTGCTGCTCTGTGTAAAACAAAATGAAATAATCAAGTTCATTTTAAAAAAAAAGCTGATATAGTCTTTGGGGACAAAAGCAACGATAGTAAAGGGATCAAATTCTGATGAATTCAGTGCTTTGTCTTTTAAAAGGATTTTTTAAATGGCAATGCTGGTATGCAAACTATAGTTTGAATAAATAGTTAAGCTTTTCATTTTGACAATCTTACCACAGCTTCAGAACAAAATCAATAAAGTTTACAGGTTCATTCCCTTTTTGTCATATATTTGTAGCTGGGAACATCAGCTTTAAATTCCAAGACATCAATATCAAAAGCAAGTTATTTCAAAGCGGTAACAGCAGGTAATGAAGGCGGGGTACATACAACTGCCACATAAATCATATGTCACACTTTGAAAACAGGTGAGACAGTATAGCTGCATCAGTTCACACCTATCTGTGATGGACATTTCAAGAACACCTATGGACTAGCACTTAAAAAACCATGAACACACTTCGGAAAAGATGAAAATGAATGTTTGGGGAGAAATATCAAATCTGAAGGATTATTGATTGAAGTAATGGTGTCAGCACTAGAGAAAGGAGCTAATGTTTTGATGATAATATCTGCAGTTCCATACAAAACAGCTTTTTTACTGCTACTGTCCCAGTCTACTATTGGTAGTGAGATAACTGCACTAACATTCTGAAGTGAGGAGGAGGTACTGTGGGCCGGTGGCTATATAGTTCATTCTGCCTTTCTATACTACCTTCTTGGGATTCCATATAACACAACCAAGCAATGAAATTGAGTAGAACAGAGCTTCTGCCAATGTTTTTAAAAGCAGGAGTGGAAATAATGGAGCTCCAGGTGTTTTTGGAATGCAACTCTCATCATGCCTCACCATTGGTTAGGCTGACAAAGGCTGGAAACTGCAATCCAACAGTATCTCGAAGGACACATGATTCCTATCCCTGTTTTAAAGTCTACATGAGGCCACATTACAATCTGACATTTTGCTGCTGTGTTTTCAGCAGCAAATTGTCTGCTTCCACCTAAGGCTGCATAGAATGCAAACTCAGCCAAGTTGTTTTGGCACAGGAGGCATAAAAGGCCGCAAACATCTTTCTTCAAATGTATCAGTAAAAATACAATAGCAACAGATTAAGTAATTTAAACTTTCTTGACTTTCCATGATCCATGCTGCCTCACTCTGTCACATTGCAAGATCAGTCTTGGCATGCAACTCATATGTGAATATGCTCCTACAGTTTGTTACGTATACATAACTGAGAAAACATTCTAAAGTCTGCCAGGTTTTGTGCAAGGAAAGAACTAAATAAAGAGCCTATTGACAATAGTGAATTAGCAAGAAGTCCTTCTATGTGATTGAACTATGATGGTGAAATAAGCATAGATGGGATGCAAGTTTTGCATTTGCAAGAACAGTTGTAGAGGTACGTCTGTAGGTGTAGAGGGGTGTGTGTGTTAGGAGGGGTTTCTGTCAAGGACCCTTCTCCCTCTAATTATGTTCTCTTGGATCTACTGTTTTTATATCTCCTTCCCACTGAAAGCGGTTGCAGGGTGGGGTAGATTGGGGGCCCAACCCAAAGGAAAGTAGCCACTTTTGCTTAAAGATTGCCCATGGAATTGTCTCACTCTCTGTTGTTGGATGTGATACTTGGTGCCCATGGAGTTTCCAGGGCAAACATACCTTCCTGCCAGCACAACACCGCTCCACTGGCAGAACAGCATTTCTATCCCATCTAGAGGTCTTTTTGTCATTCTTTTTCTGCACTCAGGATTGCTTTGTGTAAATACCAACCTAACTACACAAGTTAGGTTCCTTGGTTGGTTGGTTGGTTGAAAGGGCAACAGCTTCAGTATAATTACAAGAACCAACTTGGGCCTCATTTTGAATTACCTTTTCATTTCAACAGGCTTTCTTTTTTTATTATTTGTTTTACTTTTTGCAGGGGGAGCATATAGGGAGAATTAGCAATGAGTGTTATCTACATTGTCCTATGCACATTTACCTGGGAGCAAGTCCTGTTGGAGTCAGTAAATCTCACATCTGATTTGGCATGTATAGGATTGAACTTGAGAGGCAATGAGAAGCTAAATAGTAAATAGCCTTATCATAGAATGTCCACTTCCGAGAGATAACAGTATTCGTGCATCTTTCAGACTTCTGCAAAAGAGAGGACATTTCAGCACGTGTAACTCTCCTTAAGCTTGCATGATGAACTGAACCTGTGAAGTACCATCTTCTACAGCAATGTTAAACCACCTAGGAGCTCTGTGCTTTTTTGCATGCTGTCACAGTACTTGCCTTAGAACAATTTTTTTTTCATGATGAGGAGTAAGAAACCCCCATCGATACATTTATCAGCAATATCCCTAAAATACCCATTTAGAATTTGTTTTTATTTCTGTGAGACAACAGCACTTCTCCGCAATCTTCATGTTATCCTTTCTATCATGCAATAGAACCACATATCCGTATTCGAATAAGAATTGGAGTTTCCAATAAAACAACCATTTTTCCTACATACTGCTTATTCTATTTTCAACAAAAGAAAAGTGAAAGGATTAAAATACAATGACCTCTATATATGCGTTTTAAAAAAATCTTAACTGTAATTAAAGTTTTTTTTTCCAATTTTGGTATAGCCGCATGTAAATCTAAACTACAAACAGGCAAATGTGGAATTTTTGTTTTGTAAAGAACTGAAATACTGTCAAATTTCTCAAACTTGTTAATATTCCTCTTGACTGACAAATAAAATATTTTATAAAATCCTGTTTTATTCCAATATTCTGTTTATGTAGTTGGTAACAAGTTGTTCAGAAATGAGTGCCTATATTAAATCATGTGGATTTGGCCTTCCTTTATTATGACCAAAGGAATATTAGTATCTAAGGTTCATTCCAGAAAGCTCTATAGAATTTGCTGGTTATAATGTGATTGAAAGAGCTAGGTTGTAATGGCTTAAACACATTTTTCTTAAACTGGCATAGCAGCAACTGAACAAAATATATGCGCATCAGTGTGATTAGAGATGAACAGTATTTTTTTCAGATTATGTGTTTCAAATGAATAAAACTGAATGAATTATTGAGTTCATAGTGTGTGGAATGTATAATCTTCAGCTTTAGCCTCCTGCTTTTTTTGCACAAAAAGGAAAAAAAATCCCACTGTGTTAAATAAAATGGATAACTGCAGTTCAAAAGAGATTTTTTAAACAATGCAACACTAAGCAGTCTGATGTTGAACTATCAGATTTTATATGTTTTCTGCAGTGAGCTAAAGGGGACATATCTAATTCTCTTTTTTTTCCCATATGTTATCCTTACTACAATACTGTGAGGTGAGTTGGGCAGAGGCATAGTAACCAGTCCAATGTCATCTTATGGGTTTCAATAGGTTGTAAAAACAGGACCTTCCATGTCCTAGTTCTAACACACTAACTGCTCCACCACACTGTAATGCAAACTTATTATGGTAGGAAAAACAAACATACAGTGAAGGGAGTGGGGCTGAAGAGAGGGTCTCAAGTGCTCATATAGAGGAAATGTTGTGCAAAAAATCTACCACCACTATTAGATTAGATCATAATTAACTAGAAAAACCTGGAACTAAAGCTATAAAAATATGTAGTGAATTCCATGACTTTTTTTAACAAATACATATATAGAGAGAGATGCATGAACTTGTATTAATACACAAAAATAATGAATACAAATACATTAGTGCTGTACATATAATACATGCAGTATAATAGGTGATAAACTGAAAATAACAAAAGTTCATATAAAGGTCCTGCAAGACATGAGAGCACTGGTCTTAAATGCATAGTCATGGCCTAATGCACTATATTCTCCAAACTTGATCAAAAACAAAATAGTGATGGTTAGCAAATGCTCCTGTGCTGCTTTTTTGGGGAATGCACCTCAGACATAATTTTCAGATGGTGGACTAGAACAATCTCCAAGTACTGTAGATAGTCCAATTTTTATCAAAGTGTGGAAAACTTTCAGTTGGAGCAACACATCAGAGTATATGCCACAAGGAAATCGTAGTCAAATTCTTATCCAAGTATGGAGAACTTTCAGTAGCCGAGTAAATGTAGAGAAGGCTCTTGCAGTTCACTCATGAACAACAAACAGATGGTAAGGCCTGCAGAGTTTCTGCCATTTCACACAAGCTTCATCAGGCTTATCTCTCTCCGGCAATTAGCAATACAAGTTCTTTCAAAAACATGAAGGGGGCACTGTGGCAGCACGTGCACCCGCTGGCAAGATACTGGAAGTCGGAGTCACAGGTCAGTGTTGGTAAAATAACCTGCCACTCAATTCAGACAAAAGTGCACAAAAATGAGGAGGTATGCTCTGGGTCTTTTATAGAGGGGTTGCATCAACTCCTCCCTTTTTGACATGAATACCTCCCCGCTCTGCTTGTTTGCCTTTTCTTCTCCTTCTGCCTTTTTTCCGTCTCAATCTCCTCTCCTCCTGGTGAAAAAGGGTAAAGAAAAGGAGGGGCCTAACTGAGTGATTGATAGACTGGATGGCTGGAAAAGAGGAGAGGGAGAGAGAAGGGCAAATGCTTGCTGGTTGGCTGACTGGCTGCACCTGCACATTGCTATTCTATTCACTCTAGCTTTAAATCAGCAGGAAGAAGCATGGGAAAAGTCTTCTCTCCCTCTCCAGCGCCTCTCAACAAAGTGTGCACTTACTTATTTCTCCCCTCCCTCCCAATCTGAAGGCCTTTGATGAGCAATTTTAAATAAGTCTTGGGAGTCTGCGGCAACAAAAGATATTTAAAGGAGGACTCTGGTAAAGAAAAGGTTAAGAACCACTGTTCTAGATGGATCTTCCTCCTACAGTGGGTAATAGGTGGTGAGCATGGGTATATCTGTAAAAACTTGCCAGAGGAAGGATGCTGAAATATCAAATCTCTCACCTGTATTCTCAGTAATCTACTTCCCTGGATCATGGGATCCCATGACCATTTCTCCATTGGCTGATCCTCATTCACATGAAGACTAATTTCCAAATTACAGAGTCTGGAAGAGAACATTTCATAATGGAATCAGACAAATCATGTTATTTCAATTTTTTGCTTACACATTTTTTTTAAAAGCATGTGTCCCTTTCAGAGTCTTTACTGATGTACTGGCAAGAATCCTGGAAATTGGGAGGAGGGGAAATGCTTTTCTTTTTCACAACAACAGAATGCTAAACTGGGAACTCAGAGCAAGACCACCTTTTTTCAACAAAAAGTTCAGAGTGCCTGCTGAACAAAAGCAACCAAGAACATTCCACTGTGCTTACCATGTAACTTAAAATCCAGTGAACCTTTAAGATTCCAGTTATTGGCCTAAATCTAATTATTGATTTAAAATAGATTAGAACCCATGAGTCAATGGAACTTAGGTAAGTGGGCCTACTCAGTTACAAAAATTGGAACTAACTCGTTAAAATCAATTGATGTTCAAAATACTGCAGCCAGGCTGCTGGCCGGGATTGGTTACAGGGATCATGTTAACACCACTGTTGAAACAGCTTCAGTGGCTGCCGGTCTGCTTCCAGGCAGAATTCAAAGTGCTAGTGATGATACTTAAAGCCCTACATGTGTTACCTGATTTCTGGGGTCCCATGGGGGACACCTCAGTGTGCTCCAAATAATGGAGAATGGGAATTAGCCAGAGCACAAGCTGTAGCACTACGAGAGGCAAGGTAACCTAGCAAGATCTTTAAACCCAATTTTTACGGGGTCAGGCCAAGCCAAAAACAAAGCAAAATTGTCTAATAAAATGATTTTATTAAGGGGAATTCATTCATGCATGCACACAAGATACACACAATCACACATTCACACAAGAGCTAGCTGACAGAGAAAGGGAGGAAAAATTATAGAGAGGCTGAGGGATTTGGGGGATTTATAATTACCAGTCCAGAAGAGTAGTGAAGAATAGAAATGTATTTTGGCTTAGGTAGGACCTAAGGGCAGTTCTCATTCAGGAGCCAGACGGACAGAGTGACAGGTAGACCTTCAAGAGACTGCACTGGGCCTCCTCAAATCAGGGGTATTTGCACCCTGAAAATGGCTTGTGGCTGTGAAGGTTCCAGATGCAAGACAAAGGGAACCTGTTGCGGACAATGAGTCTTTTGCCTGTTGATGGGCTTAGTGCTTTGACTGACAAAGACCTGATGAATGTTGCAATAGCTGTCCATTGTGGGTGCTGTGAGGACAGAGGAAAGAATCCAGGTGTGCAAGGGATGGATATCTGTCAATCAGTGTCCTGGTGGGCTCCTCACAGTTGGATTCCCTGGAAAAGTCCAGCTTCTATTTAAGCCTATTATCCACAGGAATGATGTGTATTTGCCTGACAAATGACTCAGTCTTACCCGGAGGAATTTTGGAGTCGACCTATGCTTCTCACATTTACAGTCAAATTCTTTCCCTCGCTCGGTTTGACCTCTCTGCCACCTTTCAGGCTTGAATTTGATATCGGAGCCAATAAAATGTGTTGCCAATTGCGTATGATGCCAATTAGGTATGGTGCCCATCCAAACCATACTGATATTGGGGACCCCCAAAGCAGGGCCTTACAGATGGCTGGGGTCCAGACTATCTAAATCACCACATCTCCCCATAAAAGCTAGTCTGAGTTCTAAGATCTTAGAGAGAAGGGTTCCTCTTGGACCCCCTATTTTTGTAGGCACGGTTGGTTAGGACACCGGAGAGAGCCTCTTCAGTGGCTGCTCCTAGACTGAGGAACTCCCTCTTATGAGAGGTTTAGTTATTCCCCTCCCTGCTCTCTTTCTATTGGCAGGTTAAGACCTTTTTATTTAAGAAGGCTTTTGGCTAATTTTAATCACATGGCAGAGTAGTGTTCAAACAGTTGTGCTTCTCTTCTTTTGTGAGTTTTAAATCCTGCTTTTAAGTATATTTTAAAACATAAACTATGTATTTTAATAGAATAGACGTTTAATTGTTTCTTTAAAACTTTTATAATAGTGTTTTTAGCTAAACTTACATTTTAAATTTGGTAAGCTGCCTTGGGTTCTTCAGCAAGACAAAGGTGGGATATAAACTTAATAAATAAAAATAAATGAGGTGAAAATTTTCTAATCTAAAATGGCAACGTAATTCAATTTATTTTTTAGGCAAAGTTACTAACTTAAATTAGAATTTTAGCATTAAGATGATTTTAGAGTTGTTATTAATTAATAAAAGACAATACTGAAGAACTAACAAATTTTACGTTTTCCAGCTTGTTCTTTATTCAAAGGATAGATCACTTGGATTTTTGGAAACCTGGTCCTTGCTTCATGTTAGTCCTCCGCGGTTGGAAATTTTTCATATTTAAGTCATAAGATACAAATCACTTATGTTAGTTCATGACTACCTTATGCTAGTTAATTCCAAAGTTAAAAAGAATCAGTAAGCTAAAGAACAAGGGGAATAAGGAGATGACATAAGGGAATGAGAAAGTAAAAGCATGGTGGACTAGATCACAAATAAGAGTTTTAAAAAAATCATGCAACTGTTCTCATCTCCTGAGCTAAAATCAGAAGTGAGGGTCCAATAAAACCATAGATGGCACTTTTCAGTTTCGTTCTGGGATGATTTTTTTGTGGAGGCATTTAACTGAAATTTAAATGGCAATTTAACACACAACTATTAGATTTAATAATTCAATAAACTTAACACAAATATAGTATTTACTCGTAATAATGAATATGTATTATTAAAATATTGGCATTAGCATACATTTTCTGGGCAGCTCACAATCAAATCATTTTAAACAGTTTAAAATTTAAAGCAATAAAAATAACTGAAACATTTTAAACATATATTAAGTAAATGAGTAATTTAAAAAAAAAATCTAGAACCATCAATATGTACTGATCTGGATGAAACCACTGGCCCCCAAAGGCTTTAATGTCTTTTGAAAACCAAGTGTTAATGTGGTGTATTGCTCCCACTTGTGGCTCCCCCAGATCTTGTTCCTCAGGCAGGCACGTATAGGGAGAAATGCACCTGCAAATATCAAGGTCCCAAGCCATGTAGGGCTTTGAATGCCATTACTGGCACCTTGAATTCAAACCAGAAGCATATTCTCTGGATGTCTTCAAAAAGAGGCTGGACATTTACCTGCTGGGGAGGCTCTGGCTGGGTTTCTTCCACTGAGCACAAAGGTCGCCTATGAAGCCCCTTCCCCTTCTATATTGGCAGCCAGTCTGATTCTTTTAAAACGGGTGCTATAGAGAGACTGCAAGCCATTCCAGCCAGCAGTCCAGCTGCTGCATTTTGCACTAAGTGACGCTTCCAAGTAGTTTTCAAGGAGGCCCCACACAGCCTGCACTGCAGTAATCTAATCAGGGTGCACACCTGCATGAACACTTGTGGCCACATCCCTGCCAAAGCCACAGAGTCCACCTGGGCTTCCAATGATACCGATGGATCTAGGAGTACTCCTAGCTATGTATTTGCTCTCTAGGGGAGAGAGGGCTAGTTAAGTTCCAGCGAGGTCAAGTCTCTTAAGGAATCCTCAGATCTGGGAAACCCCAAACCCTGGAGCCTCTGTGTTTTGGGGGATTTAGCTTCAGTTTACTGGTCCCCATCCAGTCCCTTTCGCCTCTGGAGTCTAGCTTTTGTGCTTGGCCACTACAGCACCCAGGCACACCTCTGGTGCATGCACAACTTTTGCTGACTCTGATTACAAGGAGAAGATCTGACACTGGCATATTACACCCAGGCCCAGACTGCTAATAGCCTCACCCAGTAGCACGATGCAGATATTAATACCAGCATGGGCACCAAGACGGCACCCTCTGGCACCTCCATGTCAGTCTCTGGAATCAGCCCCGTGTAGGCAGGGGCCATTTCCGCACTAGACTGTTATAGCGCTATTATTCCACTTGCAACATCCTACGGCATCCTGGGTTTGCAGTTTCGGGAGGGGCCGGGCGGCCCCTCCCGAAACTGCAAACCCAGGATGCCGTAGGATGTTGCAAGTGGAATAATAGCGCTATAACAGTCTAGTGCGGAAATGGCCAAGGCTTCCTATTCCTGCCTCACAAAACTGGTCCAATAAGATGCTTGGATCAAAAGTTGCTAAGAAATCCAGAAAGACGAACAGGGTTACTTTTCCTTTGTCTTTCGCAAATTCCCCCACCCCGTGACACTGGAATTTTTTTCACAAAAACCTGAAAAACCTTATTACCGATTAATTAAACATATCCACTCTTTTCCTACTAACTTTCCCATCTCTGCAGCGGGATTTAGGCCATTATCTAAACCTGCCCCTTCCAACGCAGCCTTATTTTCAAGCCAAGAAAAAGTCTGTAAAATAAAGAAAGGGGGGGGGGGGCTTTGTTAACAACTGTCCAAACACAGCTGGACAACGCGTGCTTTCGAATAAACAAACCAACCATCGCCACTGTTTAGAAGTTCCCGCCCTGCTTGTATGTACAATTCAGCGTAGTATAGCTTGAGGGGAAAAAATTCAGTCGATAATTTCCCGGCTCTCCTGCGATCCCCGGCACCGGGTGAGAAACTGGGGCCGTTTCCGCACCAGCCTGTTATAGCGCTATTATTCCACTTTCAACATCCTATGGAATCCTGGGGTTTGCAGTTTAGGGAGGGGCTTCAAGCAAACCCCAGGATTCCATAGGATGTTGAAAGTGGAGTAACAGCGCTATAACAGTCTAGAGCGGGAATGGCTAAAACAATAACATGCTCGGGAGGGCGAAGGAAAAGAAGTCCGCCGGCGTCTGTCTCCGCCTGGACCGTGGAAGCCTCCTTTGAGATAGGGGCGGGGCTAATGGGTTCGGAGGCGAGCGAATGGGCCTGCGTGTGTGCTTTAATCCGATGTTGCGTGGCGATTGGATAGCAGCAGCTGTCTGTCATTTGTCCCCCCCCCCGCAGCATCGAGGTGAGGGAACCCGAGGGCGGAGGAAGGGGTGGAGTCTAGCGCGGTCTTGCTGTTGTTTGGGGGCGACTAGCGGGATACTTTATGGAGGGCCCGCTTGTCGGATTAGAAAAGGATAGGGCGGAAGGGCCCTAAAGGCACCACGGCGGGTTTTATCTGGTGAAGCTAAGCAAGGCCGTCCCTGGTTAGTACTTGGATGGGAGACCGCCACTGCATACTGAGGCGGCACAACGACCTCTGAGTATTCCTTGCCTGACTTGACGATATATAAACACATAGCGCTTGACGTCCACACAGGAACCAGGTCGATAGTCGACGTTTCTTCAGCGAGGGCTTTCCCCGGGGTATATTTAGCCAGAGCCTTCTCTTTAAGCGTCAGACGCCAGGCGGTCGTTTTAATCAAATGGTATTTGGGGTGGAGGGAGAAAACACGGAGATGTAACCGCCCTGTCGATGAGCAGGCACCGTCATCACACAGGTGTATATAACCCACGTAGGTCCGAAGCGGATCCCGGGGCCCGGCCTTCCCTTTACGTCCCCGTGCCTTTGCTTCTTCCACACCGAAATCTCAGCACTTGAGACTCCTTGGCTGCCACAATTTACTTTTCTCAGGTAGACCTAGAAACGAATACCTGATCCTTTGCCTTGATTAATAACCATAGCATAAGTAGCATTTGTTAGAATGGTATCTTTTCATACCTTGAATTGGTATAATAATAATTCCCTAGAATTTCTTCTTTGGGCTTGGTGTTCTTGGGAAGAACAGTCTTTCGTCTTGATACTGGAAATTTTGAAATCTTGTTTATGGACTGGAACACATTAGGCTAGATTCCAAGTTTTTTTTTTCCTTTTTCGGTAGAATAGCTTGGGCTGCTTTTTACCCTCCACATGTTTTGAAATAAAGTTCCCCTAATCTATTTTTGGCCATCCTGGCTGGAACTTTTGAGGGTTCAAATCCAAAACAACAGGAAGTGCAAAGTTCTGTGTGTCTTCACCAAGAAGAAAAAATGGGGGAGAGAAAATAAATCTAGCAGCATATTTCAGACTAATTGATTTATATTTGCATGAGCTTTCGTGGATATTAATCCATTTCTTTACATGGCATGATATTAAGGCCACAGGTATTTAACCACAGTTATCATCAGCTTAAATGCTCTAAGTGTATCGGATCCCATCTCATCCTGAAAGTGAAGCAGGGTTAGCCCTGGTTAATACTTGGATGAGAGACTGCCAGGGAAGACCAGGTGCTGTAGGCTGTGTTTCAGATGAAGGAACTGGTGAAACCATCTCTTGAGTATTCCTTGCCTAAGAAAACCCTATGAAATTCATGAAGTTGCCGTATGTCGACAGGTGACTTGGAGGCACATACATACACTTTTAAGCATAGATGCACTATTGTGGAAGTGGGATAGAATGTAATAGAATATGGAAAGATGCAAATTGTGACCCTGCCCATAATTCTTCGAAGTGTTGTGTGAGATGGTACAGGTCTTTCAAATAGCTTGCCTATTACAATTGAAGTATGAAAGAAATAAATTTGCCTACCAGTTTCCTTGGAGTCAAAACCTTTAATTAGTTTTGTTGCATGTGCAGTTATGAGGACTCATATCCTAAAATATATAGGGTGCTGAGAAACCATGATCTCTGCTAATTGGATTGAACTTTTGTGGATATATTCCAGTACAGCTGTTTCTGTTTCCAAGCCTCGTTTGAATTTTTTGTTTAAGGTTGTATGTTCAGGAGGGCTGAAATACTCTCCTGCTCGTTGGTGTTAGAAGTGGAACAACACTTAGCACTGAAGAACCCAGAATGCCTGCAGTGGAACAGCAGTAATAAAGTTAGTTAGGGTGAGCTGAAATGCTCTCCCCTCTTGGCTCTACCTATCCTGATCTCTCTGTGGTGTAAACTTACACTCTTAGGAATTTGTCTGCTTCTTCTCGAGACCCCTCCTGGTTCTTCCCAGTCTTCCCTGAGAATGCAGCAAGACCAGATAGCCTCCAGTAACTTTCCTACCTTAGTGTGGAGTTCCTTTAATAAAACTTTAGTTTATTTTTCCTTTAAGCCATGTGTCTTGCTCCTTAATCAGTTCTTCTGCTCTGCTGCAAATAGATGGTCTCTGACAGTTGTGGGGAGTGGATATTGCCAGTTCTAAGGTTGAATTTATGTCCATTTATTTTGTTGCAAAGAAGCTGTCTGTGTTCTGGCTGCTTTCTCTTCTCACTTTGTAGGCAACCTTGCTGTAGAGGGTAAAAAATAAAGAAGATGGACTGGATAAGACTGCGTTCTTATTCCCGAAAGAGACAAGCTCAAAAGAATGTACATTATGGTTCTCCCTTGCCAGGTGTGGCAACATCTGCTACAGCCAAAGGGCCTCAGTTGCGTCTAGACCTACATTCTAAACCCAGAGTGGATTCTCGTTGCAAAAGTAATCATTCATATTATGTGCAGCTATCTTGCCCTTCCTTATCACTTTCTTTTGGATCTGGATTAAATATAACCAGTGTTATATCTTTCTGCATGGGTATAAATAGTTTTATTTGTAAAACCAAAACCCTCTGCCTTTTAAGAATGAAGGGGTGAGAATGTACTCCTAATGCACTTTGTGAAACTGATAGTAGGGAAGCAGGTGGGGTATTCAATAATTAGCTTTGAGTCCACATGGACAAAAGCCTTTTATAGTTTTTTTTAAATATTTACAAGTGAAAAATGAAATGATCATCTCTATTATTTCTTGGTAAGCATTAGCGAAAGTCTGTTCATAGGCTCTGTGTTGTATAACATAGGATGGAATGTGTATAACATAGGATGGAATGTAGCTTATGTTACACAGCATATGCTAACATACAGTTTCCTTTTTTAAAAAATAAGATTTTATTAAAAGTTTAAAACATAGCTCTATATACCAACAGACTAACAAACCAAAGGAAAATAGAATACAGTACAATACAAAAAAGAAAAAATACTAAGCATTGCAAGAGTATCTAAAGAAAGTCCTAATAACACTGCTTAATAAAATAAGATGATAAAGCAGAAAGCATAAGCTATAATGGAGATAAGCAATAACTAATAGTCCTACCACACCACAAATATTTAAAAACAGGGCACCAATTTTCCTATTGTAGACTCTGAGGCCTTAAAGAAACAAAAACTTCTCCAAATAAATATAATTTTGAATATTTCCACTGCTACTTGATTTAGTATACTAATTGTTGCATCCTGTAGGCAATACCACATTCTTATTTATTTATTTATTTATTTAAAAAGGGTTCCACAGATTCCACTCATCCACAAAAGCTTGAACAGTTTGTTCTCTCGTCAGCGTGGCATGCACTTTCTGCCCTGGAGATATCATGGGTCAAAGGATCATTTATACGGTGGTGAGAAAGATCCTTTCTTGAGACTCTGGAGAGTTGCTGCCTCTGGAGAGAAGATAATACTGTGCCTCACAGACAAATAGCCTGTTCTAGAATAAAGTGTCTTTCCAAGGGCTGGGAAGTGTATTTCACTGTTAAAAATTCTTGTGTTATTGGCTGCTTCTTTAAGAAACAGAATGCCGTATTTCAAGGGTGAGGAACTTTTGGTTCCAGAATATGTTGGTTTTCAGAGCTCCGAAATCCCAGCCAGCATGGCCAATATTTAATGGCTTATATTGTAGAAGACAGTATCTGACTGAACTCAGCCCATTCCTGCCATACAAGATCACAGTCCACAGAGCTTCAGGATTAAATCAAATATTCCTGTTGAGTCTGTGTGACTTTTACTTCTCAGTCAGCTGCCTTCTGCATTATGGTAAAGTGCTTCAGAGAGATAGGAAAGTGTCAAAACTATTTGTTTTATAGCATGGAAGCCTATCCAAACCAGGATGGTGGTGGTGGGGAGGGACACCACAAGGTTTAATTGCAATGCAGTACCTCACAGTGTTCACTGGAACTTCTTTCTTGGTAGGTATAGTCTTGATTGCAGCTGTTTGCTGAATTATGACCTAAGGTATTGTTTTTTATTAAATTGAAAGCTTCTTTGAATCCCAGCCTTTGGAGAAAGGCAGAGGAGAAAGAAAAGTGGAGTTTTGAGACATGAGAGAAATGGCCAATATTTTTTAACACCTTGGCCCTATACAGACTTTACAGGAACAAAGCTATAACTGTTTGACAGCTATCCGTTACTCTAGAGTTGTAATAGGCTTGAAGCACTTCAGCTGTTTTGGTCTGGAACTCCCAGAATCCATGATCATTGGTTATGGTATCAGAAATTTATGGGAGATGTAGTCTCATATCATGAGGGGTGACCTGATTGCCTGTACCTCATTGAGAACTTTGGGATTTGAATGATAGCTGCTTTAAAAATTGGGAAATATAGTCATAGTTGTGATATTGGGGCTAAAGTTGTTGTTTTATAGATAACTCTTTCTGCTCTTAATAATTTACTTCTTAGAAGCACTAGAATAGCACAGTGGCATGCACTAGCTGTATTTGAGTTGGAGGAACTCTTTTGCTGCAAGAGGAAGGTTTTCTGGTTCATTCCAGTTGTGTATAAATATTCTCGTTTAAATAGAATACTGAAGACTTCAAGATAGACTGCGGAATCCCTTTTTGAAGATTTGGATGGTGATCACAATAAAAATCAGCAGTATTTTAAGTAGGAAAAGTCACCTCCTGATGATTTATTTTAAGAATGTTTATAGAGTGAACTTTTAAAGGTCCTATAACTGCACATCCCGCAAAAGGCTGATTGTTCATAAAATGAATTAAATTGAATTGCTTTAAACTGAATTGCCAGAAGAGGGAGCTTCCCCCCTTTGATATGTAAATCAGGAGCAGCAATCAGATTGCCTCAATTATTTTTTAACCTTCTGAAAAAATATTAAGAGTAAAACGTGATGACAATGAAAGGGCACAAAGTAGTAGGTGTTGCAAATATCAAGAGAGAAAGTTTAATTGGTATCTTGATCTTGCTGTTCTTTTCAGGTGAAGTTTCAAGTTCTTCTCTTGTTAGAAAGTAAGAATCTCATTATAATTTTCCTCCTGGGCTTTCTTTTGCTCACTCCTTTAAATTGTTGAGGTTAGTTGATCCTCTCCTCTTGTAGAATAATCATAATTTACTGACTTTGAAGAGAATCTGCTGAAGACAAATTAATATGATGCCCTGGGGATGAAAGATAGCATTCTCCACGCTTTTCCATTGGCCAAATTATGCTCCCCCAACTTCCCAGGAAGAACATCATGGCAAGTGAAAGACCAAGCTAGCTCCAACTATTGTGCTTTTGGTCCCTGTTGGAAAAGGCTGCTTATAAGAACTTTGTAACCAGAGATTGAAAACTTAATTGCAACTTAATTGCAAACAAAAATGAGTTACAGTTACTGTTCCAAGCACCAAATTGTTATCTATAGATAGAATTCTTTTAAAGTAGCAAAAGTGACTGGAATAATTAATTTTAGTTGGTTCTTGAAAACACCTGAACAAAGCAGTATGAAGCATGTCGTTTGCAAGTGTGTGATTCTTCTTCCAGCAATAGAGTAGAGCTGTGTACCCAGACTATAAAAGTAACTAAACATTATAGTTATGCCACAGAAGGAATGAAATTATTGCGTATTAGCATATGATCATGATATAAATTAAATCAATTATATATTTGCTATGGAAAAAGGAATGAACGGAGTACAAGTCATTACTTATAACTACTTACTCCCAAGCTTTGTTTAAGAATTAATGCCTAAGTTTGCTAGTCTTTTTCTCCTCATCCTACCCACTCCCTTTTCTGTTTCATGTCTTTTAGAGGTGAGGGACTATGACAATGAAGGTCTTTTTTACAAAGCTTTTTACATTTGTCCACCTTCCCTTTTCCTCATCCTTTGTCTAGCTGGGCATATTTTAGAAAGGAGGATGGTGTAGGAGAGTTAGAGAAATAGACTGTCACGTTGCGGCAACATGTCTGCAGTAAACAATGCAATAAGGAAGTATTGAGCTGGGAAAGAGCAATAGTCAATCCTTCTACTGCTGTATGTACCTGCCTACAGCAAGGTAATGGGCACAGTAAACATTAGCTGCCTCCAGAATATCTCACAGCATAAACAGTAAAGCAGAGATCAGATAAGCTTGTCTCATGGCTTTGCCATTGTTAGGTACCTTCAAGTCACTTCTAACTTACGGCAAGTGTAAGGGAAACCTAGCGTGGGGGCGGGGGTTGGCAGAATTTGTTCAGAGGAGGGATTCCCTTGCCTTCCTCTGAGGCTGTGAGAGTGTGACTTGCCCAAGGTCACTTAGTAGGTTTTCATGGCTGAGCGGGGATTCAAACTCTGGTCTCCCAGTATCCTAGGCCAATACTCGCACCACTAAACCATGCTGGCTCTTGCCTCTTCAGCTGCCAGCATGTTTAAAAATGGTAGATCTGGCCACCAAAATGGAAATCAAAAAAGTAGAGGCTGGTAAAAAGAAAAAGGAATCCCTGGATTCAAGAGCACATCTACTTGGTTAACTGAAGTATACTTGTAGAGTTCTTTGTAAACTGCTCTGAGAGGCTTTTTTGACTGACAAGTAGTATAAAAATGCTTTTAGTAATAATTTTAAAATTACATATTTTTGAAAGTGTTTGCATGTGTGTGAGAGAGAAAGAGGACAGGCAAGTTAGCTTCTTACTCCCTTTTAATTCCTTTTAAATCCTTTGAATGAATGCAGTGCTTTTAGTTAAGTTCAGTTTGTAATACTGAAGATCTCAAAATTGTAATCTTTTCCTTGTGTCATCTTAGTAAGCAGATGTTTAAATAAATGTTCACTTTATCCATAGGAAACAATAGAAATGCCATTACAAAAGCATTACCAAAAATTCATGAAATTTCTGAGGTGATCCAAAGGAATTGCCTTTCATCTGACCAAAGGTATAGTAGAAAAGTCATTCCAAATATTGTATTTTTTGTTCAAGAGGTGGTTGATTAAAAAAAAGAGCATAATAGCATCAATCATTGTTAATTGTATTAATGCGCATAAGGCGGACATAAAGGTCATTGACAGGAATTCTTTGTTTTCAGCAAATCTCCAGAACCACCATAATAGCCTATTATCCTAAAAGGTGGGGGGCATTGAGGTCCACCTGCAATGCCAGCATTTCCTTAGTGTTTGGGGAATTATTGCTCAAAGGAGACCTGTGAGAGGAGGGTAACAGCAGGATCTTTTCACCTATGTATACCAGTACTAACTGCAGAGATGACTCCCATTAAAAGTTAAAACAGAGTATTTCATTAGGAATTAGCAAACACACAAGAAATCAGACACTCTCACAAACCATACAAGGCTATCAGAAAATGAGGCAAGAAAGGTTGAATGGAGTGAAATTGGGTGGAAAGGATGGTACTTACCAATCTTGAAGCAGAAGATTGAAGCAGAGTGGCTCAGATACGTGTCTGAGAGTAGCACACGGGAATGGGAGCCTGCGGAATCTGATGCAGCGTGACACCCAACATGCTCAAATTACTGGGGTTGGACCTAGGGTTTTATACACTCTTTCTGCCCTGAAGGAGGCTGTGTGGACAAAGCTGTAATGGCTTTCCCACAAAACTGACAGAGGACTCCAGGAGGGACTGATTTGCTTAACTTTAGGTGTCAAATCATTGGTGGGAGTCATGACAATCTCTTAATGTCTAAATGGGCAGGGAGTCCAAGAAGAATATCCTGTAGAGTAGGATCACACTAGGTCTCTGATGGCTTCACCTGGGCAATTTTGTCTCCCATTGTCTTTGTTGCCTATGCTTTTGAAAGGATTATTGCAAACTCATTAACACCGGCTTTCCTGCCTCATCCTCTCTGAACTCATGACCTACCCATCCTGAAGTCATCCTGACCTGGCTACATGCTTACAGTCAGCACATTCTCTAAGCATGCTTTTGGCCATAAATATATCTAATTTTGTGAAAAAATAGCACACCCCTCAAAGTGGGGGTGTTGTATGTGATAACAAGCCTGGGCTCTATTGCTAGTCCCAACCAGAGCAGGCCTATTAAATCAGTGAAACTTAAGTGTCAGCTTACCAAGTCAACATTCTGCTCTAGTTTTGACCAACATTAATAAGCTGGTATGAGTTGAGTGCTGATGAATTGCATTAAATTCCCCATTAAGAGCAGTCAGTGTTTGTCAAAAAGAAGTGCTAAACGTAAGAAAATATTTTAAATGACCAGTGAAAAATACAGTCCCATAATTGTAGTCTGTTTTTCTCTAAATAATGCTTTATTCTTAAATAATGAAAACAGGAGTATGGGTGTGAATGAAGATATCAATGAAATAGAGAAGACTGCAACAAAGGTATGGCTCTTAGGGCTGTTTGAGGCCCTTGAACAGTTGTATCGTATTACATCTATTTGTATTCCCCATACTGATACCCGTTTTGGTTTGGGGCCCAATTCAAAGTGGGTATTTTGGTCTTTGAAGTCATAGGCATTTCCGCACTACACCGTTGTAGTGGTATTATTCTACTTCCAACATCTTTCGGAATTCTGGGGTTTGTTGTTTACTGAGGCCAAAGAGCTCTCTGGCTGAGAATTCTAAATGCCCTTCTCTAATCTGCAAACCCCAGGATTCCATAGGATGTTGAAAGTGGAGTGATAGCACTATAACAGTGTAGTGCGGAAAGCATAATAAATAGGACACGAGCACAATAACTCACTTCTGTTTGTGTTCTTTGGCGCCTGGCATAAGAAGTAATGTGTAGCCACCATGATTAATAGAAAATGATGACTTTATAATCTATGAATTTTATCTAATCCCCCTTCAAATCTGTCCAGATTGGTAACCATCACTACATTTTATGGCAGCAAATTCCATGGTCTAATTATGCATTGGTTGAAGAACAACAAACACCTTTATCTGGAATCTCTCGCTACTCAGTTTTATTGGATGGCCTCAGTTCCAGTATTATGAGCATCTACTTTCTCCACATCATTCATAATTTCATGCATCACCATCACCTCCCATCTTCTTAACTTGCCTTTTTTTCCAAGCTGCAAAGCTCTAAATGTTGTAACCTTTCCTCAGAAAGGAGTTTCCCTGATAATTTCATTGCTTTTTTTTTTGTTATCTTTTAAAGCTACAATATCCTCTTAAGCAACAGTAAAAGTCACAGTGCTTCCAATACTTAGTGTGGAGTACATGACTTGTGGAAAATACCTGCAAATTTGTAGTAAAAAAAAATTGTTTCCAGTTAATATTGGCTTCTATAGAAGCTGGACGTATACAGAGATCACATGAAATTTTTTGAGTTAACACTGTCTTAGCTCCCTATATAGATGCAGCTTTAATGGAGTTCTGATGATCTCAGTCTCCATAGAGAGAACCTTTTTCAGAGAGTGACTCTGCATGTGTGGAAATTGGGGGCGGGGAGTGAGGATGAACCAGTGCAGGTGAGCAACATACCACTGAAAGAGATTTAAAATAACTTCCATGTAGCCATCATTATCATGGGTCTAAGTCTGGTTGTGACAGTCACTGCTTGGGGACTAATTTGCTAATGCCAAAGGTATAACAACAGAGCTTGAATTGATGATTGTGCTAAGCAATTCTGTTTTTAAAGATAGCATTTGCAGGAAATATTATTGTATGTGATAAGTGATGTCAGATTGGAACACATTATGCATTTTCTGCATCTTTCACTGTTGCACTTAGGATTCTTTGAATTTCAATTCTGCAAGTAAAAGGAGCCTGAGGAACAGTGATACCACTTCAGGTGAGTCAGCCCATGTACATTGAAATCAATAACTCTTTTCTTCCCATGATGTGTTAAAGAGCTGACAAATCATCATATTAAACAGCCATTAAAAAGCTTCCATATCTGAACTTTGTGACCTACCTTGATGGTTTTCCTCATGAGGACCAATTCATATGTCATGGTTTACTTGTTCACCTGTCTGAGTGAGATGAAGAGAGCAAAAGAGGTGAATTCCTCGATGAATCTAGAAATAATACTGAGTGTTCTAAACGGCTTGTATCAATTGCTAGAGTTTCAAGTTGGTGCTGACAAGATTAGTTCAGGTAGTGTATATGTTATATCTGAGATGCTTTAATACTCAAGTAGATTTCCAGACAGGCAGTAAACTAGGTATATCTGCTAACAACGCAAGGGCTTGTATGAGTAGGTTATGGATTAAGTTTCAGTCCTCCTACCAGTGATTTGGATGGGTTACTTACTCAGTCAGAAAGTGCATTTCACTACACCATTTGCTGCTTTTGAGTTAAGGTCCCATTGAGTTAAGCTCCCCAGTCAGTGGAGGAACTGCTTTTAATTGGCTGGTTGACTGATCTGGTCTGTGATGGAAAAAGTTTAGTTGTTTTATTGTCATTAGTATCTTTCTTTTTTTAAAAAAACTGGCATTTTATAGTTTTGTGTGTATATGTGCAAACTACTTTGAAGGTGCTTTCTCCCTAGAAAAGTGTTACGTAAACATTTAATAAACACTGAAATGAGTGAAGTATGATAAACTGTTCATGCTTCTTAAATCCATTAAGTTCAATTCTTTGCCATCTTACTGTCATATATCATTCTGTTTACAAAGCCTATTGCAGACCCTGTTGTAATATGCAGTCTCAACTAGGTCAGACTTTAAAATGCAGATAAGCATTCCTTTCTTCCTTTCGTTTGTTTGTTCGTTCTTTCTTTCTTTAATTAAGTAGCAGCTGGAAATTGAGAAAAAGATCAGGACTGCATTACACAGGAATGGTATTTTCTTTAAACATATGCGCATGTGCACGCGTGCGCGCACGCGCACACACACACACACACACACACAGATGCTCTCTGCTTCCCTGCATACTAGTGCCAATTAAGTCCCTCTCCTCTTCTGCTAGTGCTGCTGATTCTCCCCATGAGAGATAACTCCTATTGATCCCTATGGAACCATCCCTCCTTGACCTAATAGCCTTTTCTGAAGTGAGATTTTTCTTGAGACCAGATGAAGAAGGTTAATCTTACTTTCACCCACAGTAGAAATCCCTATCCTGCTTCACCTTCCTCATTTTTATCTAATTGAAAACAATCAGATACATAAAATGCATGTAAGCATATATTGTATGATGTGGCCCTACATTTGATATGCGTATCTTTTGACAAAACTGGATAATGTCAAAATACTAGTAGTTTCAAATTGTATAATGTCTTGACCATTTTGTCTTGAATCCTAGGAATGACCTTACCTACAGGTGTTTCAGACTTCCTACTGGATTGTTTGGATATGGATTCTCTGGTGGACTCCAGTACAGAATCTAGTGAATGTGCAAGCAGCTACTCATCGCCTGAAATATTCAGAGATGGAAAAGGTTAGGTTTATACTGCTTATGTTCTATGCATAGGAGGAGTCTGACTGAAAGTGTATACATGCCTCTATCTTTTTTGTATTTGCAAATAGAAATGTATGGCATTTATTTGGTCAGTCAGATTGACTAACAGTAGAAATCTGGCCTGATAAAATGCCCAGTTCCTTTTAATATAAGGGAAGAGTGTTCCTTTAACCAAAGTCATGACTGATAAATTCAGGTTGTCCTTTTATTTTTGATCTTTTGATCTGGCATTTTTAAAAACTTCAGTGCATTTTCTGTTTTCAAGTCTTGGAGATATTCCACCATCGGTTGTCAGCTAAACAATAGTTTTAGATTATTCCCTCAAATTGTTTTAGTGGGATCTGGATGGTGATGTCTATATTGTTATACACCAGTCATCAAACATTAACTCCGTTTGAAATCTGTAGTAGCTGTTCTGGAGATATTAGTGTATGAATGCAATCTTTACCCTGTAGAACTTCATAACTTAAAAAATGATGACAATCATATTGTGTCCTGTGTTCAGAAGAAACCAGTGCTAGTCCTGAAGAACCATACCTTGAATGCAAAAATTCAACACTCTTGGATACAAGCAAAGCTATCAACATAGACAAGATGCCACAGCTGCCAAATCTGTCAAAGATACTAGGTAAGTGGAGAATTTTATGATTAGTAACGGTAAATGTCTGTTCTGTTGAAGGCTGAATTAAGTGATCAGCAGGAAAGGTGGGGCTTCCAACCATCTTTTGTGGCAGAGGTGGATAAGTTTCAAGGAAGAATGAATAAGAGGCATGCTGCCTACCAGCCTGCCCTCTCTTGGAAATCATTTTGGGGAGACTTTCCTTTGTTCATCTGTGGCTGAGATTCAGCTGGTTTGGAAATGGAAGAGGGTTTTCCTCCTTGTTTTCTGACCCTGTAACGTGGCGAAGGGAAATCTTTGGTCCTCAACTACAGTTAGCCCCAGCAGAAATATCCTGTGGACAGAGAAGACTGGAATTGTAATATGGCAGCATTTAGCCACAAGTTCCCTGTCACCGCTGTAATAGGAGAGCAAATGCCATATAGGAAATTTTGGCTTTGTTGAGACTCTAAATTAGAGTCATCATCCCTACAGATCTGCTGTTCTTATAAAGGGTGATGAAGACAGATGGTTTTCTAATTACTGGCTGGTTTTCTTTCTTCTACCCAGTCCCTACCCTGAACTTGTAGAGGCAAAGAAAATAAGAGGCCATCAGTGTTTTCTCACTCCTTTTGAATACTTACCACAGAAGCCTGTGATGGTCTGTGCTATTGCACATGAGATGCTTATGCTGCTTAAAATGAGTTACAGAAACCTGTAGCTTTTCCCACTGAATTTTGCTGCATGGTTAAAACTGTTCTTTTATCTTGGCAGGCATTTGACCTTCAGGTTGAGGATTTTATGTGGCTGACTCTTGCCTACTTAGCCATCTCCATTTTGTCTGTTTTGATTATTTTATATGCTAATTGTATACTTTTATTTTTTGTCTTTTTCTTAGCTACACTGAGTAGAGTGAGTACATTGGAAAAGGATATACATGCTTCAGTTAATGAATTTCCCCAGCCTTCTGCTTTTCCACTTTTAGTGCAGTAATATTTGTCTAGAAATAAAGCAGGTTGGGGATGTGAATTAGACAAGAGAAGCTGCAAACAAGTGAAAGTTCTTCCTTTTAGTACTCTTCTCATGCAAACAATTATCATCTTACCACCCTTAGAGCAGGGAAGCAGTGCCCTGAATTCCCAGATGCATGTTTTTTGACAAGTGCTAAGACAAGGAATTTGCTGTTGTCGTGTGCCTTCAAGTAATTTCTGACTTATGGTAACCCTAAGGTGAACCTATCAAGGGATTTTCCTGGCAAGATTTGTTCAGAAGGAGGTTTGCCTTTGCCTCCCTATGAAACTGAGAGAAGAGTGTGACTTGGCTAAGATCACCCAGTAGATTTCCATGTCTGATCTCCCTGGTCATACTCCAGCACTCAAACCACTACACAGCCCTAGCTCCTGCAACACAAGGGGTGCCACCAACTTTATACTTTGTTTGGATCACTGCTTTTTCTGTTCTTAACCAAATGCCTCTATTGAATTTATTCTGCACTGTAGGAGGTCAAGACCAGAATATTACAAGGTAAGTAGAACATTTGGGCATTGCACTTTTTAAAAATATGAAGATATTTTTCCCTTGCATGTTGATAGCCTTCACCAGCATAAAAACCACAAAATGATTACTTGTATAAAGATGCTAAATGTAGATTCTAAATGTGTTCCTTTGCGCACCACAGTCCCAGTACAAACTGTATCGGATTATGTGCAGGAACACCATGTAATGGATTAACTACTGATTAAGTTAGGGGGCTTAATTTATTATCTTGTCTTCAAGTAGTGATTGTTGCTGTAAAAACTGCTAACCATTGTTTTTGTGGGCCTGGTTCAGAGCCAATACTCTTTCATCCTCATGATTTTGTAACTGGTCAGTCTCACCTGGTCAGACTGTCTGAGCATCTGGTTTCAATTTCCCTTTATCTCACACCTTATGGATTTCTGATCAAAATTATTCAGTTCTTCATGTTAGGCTACTTCACCCAGTCATTTTAATTCTTCCCACAGTAATCTCCTGAGAATTGTTTCATAGGAACTGGGTACTCTGCAGTTTCTACTGCCCATGTGTACAGAAGTCAAGTGTGTTGCCCTGGTGGTGTGGCTCCTGCCATCACCTCTGAAATCATTGCAGAGATACAGTAGTTATATGAGCTCTCCCCTTACAGAAGGCATTTTCCAGACTGATGCATCCCTGGGGACACAGATAGAACATCTTGTTAAACTAAAATTGATCATATGAATTGGCCTATTCACAGATAATTAATCACTTCATATATTCACTATATATAAAGGGTTATAGATAAACAATTTTGTTCCTAAAACAGGGACAGTTTTTATGAGTAGTTAGTTTATCTTCCACCTACTTTTTAAAGTACCTGAATGATTTAAAGGAAGCTAACGTTTCAGTTTTTCATCAGTGGCAGACCCTTGAAACAGAAGTTGAGTTCTGGACTGACAAATGCTTCTGCTGTAGTAGCAGGTAATTGAATTCATTCAAAATAATCTGATTGCCCTGTGTAAATAAGTGATGCAGCTAGCAATCCATTTTTGCTATACAGTATTTGCTGTTGAAATAGAGTTATGTCACAGGACCTATGTGTGGTGGTATCTCAACACATAACCTTCTTTGCCAGGGCTTGGGGGCAATTTTACTACTGAAATTCTTATGATGAAAACAGCTTCCTTCTCCTCTTCTTCTGTGTTACTTCATTGTCTTCAGCGGAACTCGTTTACACATCCGATCTTGCTAATTCTGGTGCAATATCCTTTAAACTGTATAAGGCATCCCATCTCTCCCCCCCTCCTCCTTTAAATATCATGGGTTATTCTTGGAACACTTTCATACTTGCATAAATTTTCTGGAGACTGATCAAGAACCCACAAATTATATCCAGGTTTTGTGTTTGTCAATTTCTGTTAGCCAGTGGGATTTTTTGTTCCAATAAATATGCACACTTTAAAATCATTGCAAAAGAAATTATTTTGGATTCATCTATCAAATACTAAAAGTTCCCATGTCCATATATAGCTTGTTATAAAATTATTTTTTCTTCTCTAGTTTCCAGGCTGGAATTACAAAAGGGTGGACAGGGGAACTGCAGGTCACTCTCCTATGGGTTATTGAAAGAGCTATTCATGTGTTTGTTTGTTTATTTTGGATTTGTAACTTGCCTTTTCACCAAAAGAGACTCAAGATAGCTCACAAGATTGAACAAAGTATAATTAAAACACAAAATTCAAATACTGAAAAATAATTTAACTTAAACACAATTTAGGTACAATTTTAAATGAGAGAGGAAAACATCCATATGATAAAAGGCCCTTCTTCTTCCCTATCACATACTAGAAGCCCAAAACCCTGTAGTTATTGAAGAGTCTCTCGAGGCTCTGAGAAGTTGGAGACTATATGCTCTAACCAGACATGTAATGCATTTATAGCACCAGGCACCATCAACCATGGCATCCTGATGCAAGTAATAACCAGCCTATGAAGAAACTAAAACCTAGTGGTCTGAACTTTGGCTCATCTCAAATCATACACCTTTCTGTCCAAGGGAGTAGCTTCTACAACATGCCACGGTATCATATCTGGCCTCATATTTCATTTTGACACAAGATGCTGTCATGTAATACCCCAGTGTTGCTGATAGAGTGTGTGTGTGTGTGTGTGTGTCTACCTATCCATCTATCTATGTATATGTGTGTGTGTGTGTGTGTATACACACACACACACACACACACACATAACCTTCTATATATATATATATATATATATATATATATATATATATATATTCTCAACATATATATATGTGTGTGTGTGTGTGCGTGCGCGCTTGTGTATATATTTATTCCTGTGGGAAGCCCACCATGCTTACTTTGGATGCATGATACTGTTAAGCATTGTACCTATATGTCAATATGGGTAGAAATGAATCTCTGGGTTCACTGATCTTTCCCTTCCCCCATGTTAAGGAGGAGGGCACACTGCATTGCTCCTTACACATCTGGTGCCCTGTACATTTCTTCTTACAAATTAAACACATCTCTGCCTCCCTAGCAACTACACCATATATGAATAGAGAGCTCAAAATTTCCCCCCAAATCAGTGCTATTTCCCCACCTGTGTTACTGCCCTGGCCAGCCCGAGCTTTGGGGATGTAAAAGATATCTATTGATATCACTAATTTGGCTTCACATATCCCTTCCACGTGCTTGCGAGGCCCCCGGACAAGCACGCATACAGGCTCGGCCGATAAGTGCCGTAATATTCCTAGACAATACAGGCAGGCCAGAAAATAGCCGACTTGCCACTTTAGGAGACCTCAAGGCAAGTACCTCCATTAGGTATGCATGCAACCTACAAAGGATTCTCTGCCCCGCGCTGGCAACTTGATGATCGAGCTATACAACGCTCAAGTATTCCGCGTTTGCATACCGGCTACTCTATTGATAAATTCGGCTCTAATTCAGTCATTCAGATTCTGACCTTTCGGAGGCTTTGCCTCCAACTCCAAGTCTATTGTTTTCCCCTAAGTCCGACCTAGCCTGCAGTCACAATTCTCCTTATAAAAACCCTTGATTCTGAGACCTTCCTCGGATCGCACCCGAGTTCCAGATCGCCTTGCTGCCGCTTTGCTTGGCGGGCTTCCCCTCAGCTCCACGTGCTGAGATACATCAAACCCCAGCTTCGCTCTCCATTTTCCTCCGGACTTGAGGACAGGTTTCGTATCACCCGAACCAACTATCCCTCTAAAGATCCCGCTATCTTACTCACACCTTTATTTTCCTTAGTTATCTGTGTGTTGGTGTTGCATACATTGTGTGCCTGTATTTAATAAAGACTATTCATTATTTTCCAACCGGTTTGCTTCTTGACTTGGCCTGACCCCATAGACATTGGGTTGCAAGATCCTGCTGAGCTACCCTGCCTCTCGTTTTGCCAACTTGTGCTCTGAACTAATTTCCCCAACTTATAGCAATTTGGCGTCCCTCCCGGGACCCCCAGAAAACAGGGTAACACCTGTTCAGCAGGTTTTCAGAAATACCCTCTGAAGATATTTGCCATAGGCAGACACTTCATCTAATCACTGTCACTGAATATCAGTTGTTCTAGAGCAGAGTTCAGTAGAAATTTTGCAGCACCAGGGTTTTAGAAAGACTAATGAACAAAATATTTTGCTCCACAGATGACATTTACTCCAGGATCTATGCTAACCCATTTCTATACATTAGCTGTGTTGCTTTTCCCTTCACCTGTGTCTTATTAATTCTTTATTCAGTCCAGAGAGGATACAGTAATGAAGTTTGTGCAAGATGGCTCTATCTTCTTTTGGGGTGAGAAATGGATGTGTGGCTAAGGGTGGGAAACAAGGGGGACTGCTAAGGAAAAGGCTGGAGTAAAGGAAAATTATGTAGCACAGGAAGAGAGCTGAACATGTGGAAATGGGAATTACACCAGAAGGAGGGAAATAAAAGAAAGGTTTCCAAATGTCTGCTGCCTTTTAATGCTCAGTGAGGCAATCAGAAGACAGCAGAGTGTGGAAATATTATTGGCACTGCAAGCAGAGGCTGGATTCAAACTGGATACTAATACGGACAGTGCTGTGAAGCTGCAAACTGCTGTGGCTTCTCCTGGCTGTAGACTGTGCCCCAATCTTTCTTGGTTGCCATGCCTACCGTAATTGTGGAAAGTGATTCATCCAGAGTAACTGATACCCCTTGGCTTTGTACTTGCAAGCACAAATACTGTTTAGAATCTCACTCCAACCATGTAGAAAGATTTTGAATGCAAGTGATAGGTGATAGTGTTAAGGAATGATTAAAATCTCAGAAACTGAAGTTAAATGAGATTGAAAGAATAGTGATGCAGGTCAGCCCATGAAAAATAGTAGAGCTGGCTTTTTAGGGCTGCTTGAAGAGAAGCATAATTTTTCATATATGCATATGTTTTGCAGGAAAACAAGTACACAAAATTTTGTCTACAAAGGAATTAAGATCTGAATCACAATCTTCTGAACCTTTGCTGTTGCCTCCAAAGCACAAAACACAGGTGATGGTTTTAATGTCTATAGGTTGCATTGTATAAATTGTGGTTGGCACTATCACATATTTATAGCTACTCTTGCAGGGCTGGCCCAAAAACCTTTGCTGCCTGGCTGAGGAGAATGGCACCTCATTCTTTGTATGCCAGTCATCTAGACTGGTAGTTGAATTTTACTTCAGCATTGGAAACAGGACAGCATCCTTCACCATAGTTGAAGGCTTTAGACTTAACTTTAGGGGCTCAAAGAAAGGCATGTGACATACAGCCTTGTCATCTGTCCTTGATCCTAGTCTCCACCCACCCTGGGATTTACCACCTGTGGCAGTCAACTCCCCCTGCCTAATGATAGGGCCAGTCCTACTTAAACCACAATACCAGTTTTTACTGCTCTCTATATTAGCTGGAAGCTCTTTATCCATGTGGATGCTTGACAAGGATAAGCACATCTGTCATCACCATGAGTCATGGTAGTGAGATTGTTCAAGCAAAGTGTTCTATTTTTTTTAATTTGCTTGCAAGCAATTAAAAAACTACTCTCTTTCAGTCCAAGTTTTGACAAGCCCAAGCTGTAGTGACACATTCCTGTTTATTGATAAATCTAGACAAGAAGTGGGAAAACAAGTCCCACTCGACAAAACGTGATGCTGCCACTACAGAAGGAAAGTGGGATCATCCCATGGTTTCTCAGAACAGCAACCTAGTATTAATGTCTGTTAGTTTAATTTAACCAGGGATTGTACTTGATCACTTTCCCTTATCATCTTGAGCAGGTTTTCTGTATGTATCACTTAGCCAGGCATGTTATGCAGTGAATAGTATGTGATGGAGAAATATTTGCAGAGGGAAATCAGCAGGTTGGGGTATGTGTATGACTTACTCCTTCTCCTGGTTCATGGGCAACTCATGGACTACGTGAAGTCACCTCTCCCTACTCATTTGAGCTTGAGATATCCCCTTGCATCCAATGTACAAGCGCTTTCCATCCTGCTTGCCGATTCTGCCTCTGCAATTCTGCATGTTGGTGCTGCCACCCTCCTTCCACCTAGACTTATTTCCTATTATGGAAGTGATAGGGAGATAGTATGGGAAAACACTGGGTGACAAGGAAAGAGGCTGAGTTATGCTAGTGTTGATTTTGTGCTAAAATACCATTCCTCATCTTACTGTAGGCTGATAATCAGCAGTCCAAGAAAATGAAGTGCAAGAAAAAACGGAAGTCCAAAGGCACAGTGGAAAGTCCAGCTTCCTCATCCTTTCATTTTTTACTGAGTTCACCTGGAAAAAACAAGGCAGAAATGCCTGTTGAAAAGTTAGCCTCAGAACAGCCAGATGCTATCATAGTAGGTGGTTTTCTTGTGGTATTCAACCACCAAGCTTATGATAGTGGGAAGACTGGGACGAAAGAGCAATTGGGAGAAGAGGAGTGGAAATATTAACTGTATTGAGCAGTGCTGTAGGAAGTGGTAACAAGAAGATGACCGTTGAAAGAAGTGGGTAAAGCATTTAATGCCCTGGCACTGGGAAATACTCTCATTTTTGTGTGCTGCTAATTCATAAGGGAAATCCCATGCAAGCATATTTTCTACAAGATCAATGAGGGCTGAGCCAGTTTTGATTCTTAATGTCAGATTGAAAGTTTATGAACTCAATCCAGATATCTCTAGTAGTAGTTAGACTAATGGACCTCTTCCTTTTCTCCATCAAACAAATCATTGTGGAAGTGGAAGACTGATGTGCATTGAATATGTATCAGTGGGAGAAGGAAGCACCACAGAGTTTGAATCAATGTCAGAACCATGTGTATACTTGCAGTTGTTGAAAAGGTGGAATTCTGACCTGTTGAAACTATTTCCATTTGTCACCCCCCATCATGACATCTAAAACATGTTTCTTACCAGTGTTTCCACCTTTTCATCACTAATGATCAAAATACTATTTTTACAAGAGCTCTTAAACTATTTATTGTTGCCTGCTGTTTTATTATTGCTGGGTTTTTTTGGGAGGTGGTAGTTTCTGCTTCAATTATTACGATCCAGTCATTTTTAAAAGAAGTACAATGATACACATATTCTAACCTAAAACACCCTGTATTTGTTTTGGGGGCGCAAGGCATTCTGGACAAAATAAAAAATAATTGATCTTACATTCAGGATTTATAACAAGTTTTACAATTTAACAGTTAGAAATTGTAACAAAAAGCAGATATTCATAAATAAAATTCCCATGTTAAAACTAAGACTTGATGCCCACGTTTCTGTGGTGGCCAAGGGTGCCTTTGCATAGTTAAAGCTAGTGTGCCAGTTGTGCCCATTCTTGGAGATGCCAGATCTAGCCATGAGAACACATGTCTCAATTACATCCCATTTGTGTTCCTGTAGTGCACGCTAGATGGGACTGCCTCTGGAAACTGGAAAATTCAGTAGATCCAAAATGCTGTGATCTGATTGTTCACTGGTTATAGGAAACATACAACTCCCTTGCTGAATCAGCTTCACTGGATGCTGGTCTGTTTACAGGCACAATTTAAAATGCTGGTCATACCATAGAAAGTCCTATCTGAGAAACTGTTAACCTTATCATACTACACTGTTATAGTGCTGCAATTCCACTTTAACTGCCATGGCAACATCCTGTGGAATTCTGGGGTTTGTGGTTTACTGAGGCCGAAGAGCTCTCTGGCTGAGAATTGTAAATGCCCCTCCCTAAACTGCAAAAGGATGTTGCCCTGGCAGTTAAAGTGAAATATAGCACTATATGAGTTTAATCAAACTTTAAGATCTTTAGTGGAGGGATTTTTGTCTGTCTCATGAGCATCATAGGCATGGTTGGTGAAGACATAAGAAAGAGCCTTCTTGACAGCTGCTCCCACACTGTGGAGCTTCCTCCTATGGAAGGCTAGATTTGGATCCAAGTTACCTGCAGGATTGCTTCCTCTTGTGCAATCCGCCCCATACACTCAGGTCCTCTGGGGGCCATTTACTTAAACCAGTCGGGATAGACTGGCAACGGTCAGCCAGAGGATCTTTTTGATGGCTGTCCCTAGACTGTGGAATGACCTGACAGAGGAGATTCAACAGATAAACATGCTATCTGAATTTTAAAAAGTACTAAAGATCTATCTCTTCTGGCAGGCCTAGCCAGTTGATTTTAAACTTTGAATTTTAACCTGTATGATTTTTTAATCCTCCACTGTAAGTCTTTTTGGGTCCCATATTGGAAGAAAAGTAAGCTATAAATAAAATCAAATAAATATATAAATAAATCTGGCCTAACACCTTCAATTTGTTAAAAGATGGCAAAATTGTAGTAGCTGCCAGTGTGGTCATATGTCCCCAAGGATAATAACTGTGGAGTGTTTAACAACTTGTGAAATTGATGTTCATTACAACAACAAGCACACTGATACTTGTAAAATCCAGCATCCTGTCATACCTTTGTATGACCAAGAAATAAATCACAGGATGGGTTTAAGCAGACTGTAGCTAATGATGCTGCTAGCTTGTTAATAAACCATATTTTACACAAACACAGTTTATTGCTTTTGAATGAAACCATTAATGTTAAAAGAAGTGTCAGACTGTGCTGAGAGACTGGAGTTCATGAGCCTGAAACTCATATCCTTCACTATTAGCTCTCCTAACCAGGGTTGATGGGAGTTGGAGACCAACAACTTGTAGAGGACTGCAAAAGACTCCCCCCTGCAACTCCCAATTTACTTTACATCTGAACTGAAGTACATCCTCTGTATTTGGTAGAGAGTGAGTTAGTACTTCACATATAACTTTTCTGTGCTTTAATAAGAGCAAACTGAGGCTGAGATATATAGGGAGCATAATATAGCACAAACCTAAGGTCACTAAGGGCCACTGAATCAATTTGTTCAAGCTGTACTCTTGATTTGCTTGTAAACAATGACTTTACCATCTGTTGGGCAACTAGTTAGAACCAGTGATGTGTTTTGAGGCCGGTTGTTATACAGTAGAACCATCTGCCATCACCAATCTTCCTGAACCTTGTGCCCTTTATGTTAAAACTATAGCTTCCACCAGCCACAGACAGCATAACAGATGTGTTGGATTATGATTTTACCATCTCCAGTGTGTATGACCAGTGAACACACTGGCTGTAACTTATGGGATTTATAATCCAATGCATTTGGAAGGGACCAGCTTGGAGAACGTAGTCCAGAAGACAGATGGCTCCTCTCTCCTTCTGCCCATCTACCATATCTAGTTTCATAGACTCCAGGAAAATGTAGACTTAATTTGAATGAAGAGAACCAACCTGGAAAAAAAGTTTTTGTCAAAAATGTCCACGTGACATTCCACTTTTTAAAAATGAAGTTGAAGTATGTGAGGACAGATGAAAAGTTCTTGAAAGAGTCCAGTTATCTTGTGTCAAAACGATTTCTGCCCTGTGAAGGCATTAAAAATTAGACATCAAGGTAGAAATAACATGAATTGCAGCTAGACTGGTATTTTTGCATGAATGAAATGAAGCATTTACCAAATTAATAGTGGCTTTAAGAATTTACTTGATATATATCTGTATATAGGGGATCAGTTCCAGATCAAGGAACCTAGGAAGGAATAGAGCAATCCTAGCAAGTACAGCATTTCTGCAGCCAGAAGATGTAGAGGTTAGTGAAATACATTTAACAAATAGGTCACCATTACATTTTGGACTAGGTTACTATTCATTTTGTCCTCCATGTGAATAATAAAGTAGAATGTGTTTATAATCTTTAAAAAATATCAGATGTTGGTGTTGATTTTGGTCTCAAATAGATTTCAAAATGAGTTTCAATAATAGCTAGCAACATTTCATTTTTTCGCACAAATATTTGGCTTATGAAAGATTTCTTAGAATGTACGGAGTACTTGTATGAAAACAGAAAGCTACGTTTAACAATAACATTTTTTTATGAAGTCAAACTTCCACTCAGGAAGAGAAGGTACACAATAGAGAGTGAAGATTGCGTAAACAGAAATAAATGTTGAAGCTTTTGACTATATGGCAAAAATATCAACTTATAACATGTTTTTGTGTATGTAGTGTAGGAAAAAGTAGTACAGCTAAGTGTACTTATTACTCAAATTTATTTCTCTATCTGTTGTTTTCATTATTGTTATTTTTGTGTGCTTCAATTCCGACTTACATTCATCCTAAGGCAAGTCTATCACAGGGTTTTCTTGGCAGGATTTTTCAGAGGGGGGTTACCTTTGTCTTCCTCTGAGGTTGAGAGAGTATGACTTGCTCAAGGTCACCCATTAGGTTTCCATGGCCAAGTAAGGATTCAAACCCTGGACTCCAAAGTCATAGTGCGACTCTCAAACCACTACTCCCCTCTGGCTCTCGATAGTTACAATTTTATCCGCTGGTCTAATCCTCTATTTGATTTTTACAATAGCCTTGTGAAGGATGGGTTAAGCTTGATTTTGAAAGAGAGAAGTGAGTGGCTGACTGACTGAAGGTGAGTTTCACATTTGCATGGGAGATAGCCAGGATGTTATCGGTCCAAGTCTAGTCTATCCAATAGAGCACACTGGCTCTTTTAATCGAAGTTCAAAGAAAAAAGAACTTTATTGTTTGCATGACTGATACTTCGGCATTCAGGCATACTGAACTGCCACATTCAGTTCTCCCATACTTCACAAAAGTAAGTGTCCTTTTGACTTCTTTCTGATAAATAACTACAATTACCTCAGGGCCCTTCTGCCCTACACTGTTACAGTGCTATTACTCCACTTTCAACATCCTGTGGAATTCTAGGATTTGTAGTTTACTGAGGCCATAGAGCTCTCTGGCTGAGAATTCTAAAGGCCCCTCCCAAAACTGCAAATCCTAGGATTCCATAGGATGTCAAAAGTGGAATAATAGCACTATAACACTGTAGTGCGGGAAGGCCTCTAGTGTTATGGAAGTATCTGGAGGAGATGGGATAGGACTGAATGACTGCTCACAGTAGTGTAATGGCAAGAGAACACAATTTGTCAAGATCCAAGTAAGGCATGCAGACAAGTGGAGACTGAGGGAGGAGTTTCATCTAGGTGTTTATGATAGAAGCTCGCTGCTTTCCCATTATCTCAAACTGATATTAACAGCAATTCTTTGTATTTTTGTCTTGCTTTGGTACAGCTGGACTTGTCATCAGTGCACAAATGCTCACCCAGTGAAGATTTCTTACCAAATACAAATAGTCTATATGTCAATTCAGAAGAAATTGTTCCTGCCACCTTGTCTCCAGAACACAGTATTTATCAGGTTAAATGCCTACTTGCTTTTTAAACTTTTGCTTCACTACTAGCCTAAAAATGCCTTGAGGCTGGTCTTTGCACTTAAAAAAACTCTCTATAGCAAGAATGTGGTAGCAATGCAAAATTCCCTATCCTTGGCATATGAATACAGATATAATAATGAAAGAAAACTGTGGTGTGTTTTGTAGTCATAACTCTAAATCCAAGTGTTAATCTTAGGTTAGACCCAAATAATCAATGGAAACTTGGTAGAACCATAGAATCTTAAAGTTGGAAGGGACCTCAGGGCCATCTAGTCCAACCCTCCGCCACGCAACTAAAGCACTTGTAAAAGATGCCCATCCGGTCTCTGTTTAAAGACCTCCAAGGTAGACAATCCACCATCCTCTGAGACAGTCCATTCCTCTGTCAAATAGTTCATACATACAATAAAGACGTTTTCCTAATGTTTAGGTAGAATATTTTTTCTTGTACTTTGAATCCATTAGTTCATGTTCTTGTCTCTGGAGTAAAAGAAAACATGTTTGCTCCATCTTCCACATGGTATCCCTTCAGATATTTAAAGATAACTATCATGTCATCACTGAAAATTCTCTTCTCCAAGCTAAACATACCTAGCTCCCTAAGTCGTTCCTCATAAGGCTTGCTCTCCAGACCTTTTATATCTTGGTTACCCTTCTCTGGACACATTCCAGTTTGTCAATATCCTCCTGTGGTACCCAGAACTAGACAAAATATTCCAGGTAAGGGTCTCACCAAAGCAGAATTACTGCTTCCTTCAATCTGAACACTGTTGTTGATGCAGCCCAGAATTACATTGACTTTTTGGCTACTGCATCACACTGTTTATTCATGTATAGTTCGTAACCTATTCAGATCCTTTCTGCATGTACTGCTTTCACACCAGGTATCACTCATCTTACATTTGGGCATTTCATTTTTCCTGCTTAGGTGTAGTGCTTTACATTTATTCTTACTGCAGTTCATTTTGTTAGCTTTGGCCCAGCACTCCAATCTGTCCAGGTCATTTTGAATTTTGATCCTGAGTATTAGCTATGCTCCCTTATTTGGTGTCATCTGCAGATTTGATAAGCATGCTTTCTATTCCATCACCAAGTCATTCATAAAAATGTTAGGCATCATTGGGCCCAGAACAGAACTCTGAGGCACCTCCTAGTCATTTCTGTCCAGCATGAAGGGTAAGCACTGGTGAGCACTGTCTTGGTTTGGTCTGTCAACCAGTTACTTACTTACCTACTTATTTATGCCCTGCTCTTCAGCCAGAAAAAATCCCAGAGTAACTTATGAAATTGTTAACTTGACAGTTCTCTGCCTTCAGGCTTACACTCTAAATAAGACACAACACACAAGCAAAAGGGAATGGCAGTGGAGTGGGGGGAGGAATTAATTCCAGCAGTATGCTTTGTTCAGACAATCTCTAAATCAGAATGGGATTATGATCCTGGTTTGCTCTAAAAACAGCTGCCCCAGGTTCGGACATAAGGAACTCTCATTAGTTTAAAAGTGGATGTGATGTTTCTGATCTCTTCCTCATAGTCATTCTGGAGCCCGCCAGCGCAAGAGTTTGGCAGCAACTGTGTAACCTCAACATACCAAAATGTACCAGTTTAGTATTTGTTGCAGATGTAGTGTTACATCAAAACTTAGCTCATTTATGAATGACTAATTGTCATGTTTTCTTCCATTTCTTAAGTGTTTACGTAACCCACCAGAAATCTGCTCTATCATTAAAGCTTCACCAGGATTTAGACCACTGAAAGTTCTCCAACATCCATTGAACAGAAGAGAGTTATTCTTTCCACCCGAATCAAGTGAAGGTAAAAGGAATACGTAATATTTATTGATGAGGTGTATTTAAAGTGACAGCCAGCATGGTCTAGTGGGTTCAGCATTGGATTGCAACCCTGGAGACCAAGATTCGATTGCCTGCTTGACATCAAAACTCGTTGGGTGGCACTGGGTGTATAACACACTCTCAGCTTCAGAAGACTCCATGATAGGTTTGCCTTAGGGTAGCCATAAATTGGAAATGAATTGAAGCCACACAGCAACAATAAATTTAAAGGCCATATTGTGCAATATCTTTGTTGTTACATGCCTTCAAGTTATTTCTGGCTTAAGGTGACCCTCAGGTGAACCTATCATGAGGTTTTCTGGGGCTATATCTGTGTAATGCTCCCAAGGTCACCCAGTGGGGGAACAGAACTGTGATTTCCAGGGTTATAGCCCAATGATCAAACCACTACACCATGCTGGTTCTCAATAGGCCAACCAAAAACCAAAAAATGTCAGTGTTACATCTTGAAACCAAAATTCACCAGGCAAAAATGTTTTAAAAATGTGACAGTGGGGAGTGATATTGGAGACCCTAGTCTAGATGGTGTCTTCAGATGGTATGTGAGGAAGAATATGCAGACAATTAACTTAGGTTGATTAGGAAACCACCTCCAGTGATCTTGGAGGAGCTCCAATGATCTGTAAGGAACAAGAAAAGGAATGTTAACAGCAATAAAAATTTGATTGTCCCTTTGAATATACAAAAGAACCCATTGAAGCCACGAGCCTGGTTTGTACTTTCTGATCTTTTTCCCAAATGTTATAAAAAAAAAAGATGTGTATAATGTGCATCAGTTTTGCATTACGCCCTACAAAGCCCCTCCTGAGTAAGCATAAGGTGTTGTTCTTATCACTACTTTTAGCAGAAGTATGAATTAAAATCCTAGCTCTTCTTTTATTGTCACAATGCATTTCCAGCAAACGATTGCTCCCAAGTTCACCAGAAGAGTCAAGTTTATCTTCAAAAAGTGGATTTGAGAATATTTTCCCAATGCAAACTCCTATATTTTTCAGATATTATTACAAGTTCAGAAACCTGAGTCTACAGCAATGACAGATGAATCCTTCCATTGCTCTGCCAGGACATGATGACAGATCTCACTGTAAAGGGAGGGGGAAAAGATGAGTACCCCATGGAACTCTTACAGCTATATTGTACAGTGGGAAAAAACAGGAAAAAGTAATAGCAAAAAGTGACTTATGGTAGTCCTCTCTGAATGAATAAGACTGATGTTCTTAGTATATTTATGCCATGTAGATTTCAATATCTATTTTAAGTTCTGTAAAGAGTTTGTATATAACGCTCATGGCTTCATATTATAAAAGGTAGTAAATTATTTATTAATATTATAAAAGTCTGTAAAACAGTTGCCTGGGAATGCCATTGACTTCTAAAACCTTTATTTTTGGCATTTTAGCAGCTGTTTTTTCAGAGGTACAGTATAAAACATTTATTTAGCTGGCTTGTTAGAAAAAGAGAGCGAAAGAGAGAAGCTGGAAATTGAGAAAATGGAAAGGTAGGGTGAGGCTGAATGGAATATTTGAATTTCGTTAAGTCTGAAATGTTTAACTTTTTTTGAAGACTATTGTGAGAAAATTATTCAAGATTTCTTTTTGCATTATGATAAGTTAGAATAATATTTGGTAATTATGAGTTATCAGGAAATGTGTACGAGTGTGTCTGTTTTATTTGTGTCACCATCCTGTACTGCTGCTGATTTACCTTTCTATATCTTTTTTTGGTTTTCAAATATATACTGAGAATACTTCTGTCTTAATAGTTCTCAGCAAGACTTGTTGATGTGATCCCAGAACCTGTTAAACGGTGAAACTGGGTACTTTGTGTGTTTTTTTTTAACACACTCTACAGCTTTAGTGCTAAATCACATCCAGGCTCTGGGAGGAGAGCAACCCCCTTGCGTGAACCTTCCCATCAACACTGAGGTTCCTTCTTGGGCAGTAGTGAGAGCCCTTCTTGTTTCCCCACCAGCCTCACCCAATCCCAGGTGGCAGTACCAAAGTTGGTTGCATACCAACCTCAACCATTCAGTTCTGGGATGTGTGTACGACTTCTTAAGCACCAAGTTTAATATCTTTGTTTATAAAATCACGAATATCATCTTTCTCACGTGGGAGATCAACTCAGTGGTCCGATAGTGACTACAATCCTTGTTGTCCCATTTCTCGGGATTGGAATGCATGTTGAACATTTCCAGTTTGTGGACATTATTTTGTTTTCTGTATTGTTCTGAAAGACTTTTGTTAGATTTTGAATGAGTCCCATCTTTACAGCTTGAAACCACTCTATTAGTATGTCATCTGTTCCTGGTAATTTATTTCTCCTAAGTGCTTTGAGAGCCTCACCCTCTTACCTTTTCAGATGAAAGTTCTTGGTGAAAAGGTTCTTACTTGAAGGAATATGTCATTTTTTCATCTTTTCTATATAGTTCTTCAATGGGCTATGTTCTGCTATCATTATAGTGTCTGGATCATGTTTGTTTACCTGTGTAGCATTTGGCATTCCTACTTTGGGTTAAAAATATGCTTCCATTGATATCTTGTATGGAGGCGGTCTCTTATTGTACCTGTTTGTTTGTTTGTTTGTTGTCTTCTGTTTCTTTGCATTGATTATTATCTTGGTTCTTTTTGTCCCTACAAACTAATCACCAAACAGTTGCATTCAGGATTCTGACCCTATTTCTGCTATTTTTACTTTTGTTTCTCACCTGTTCTTAATGGTTTGAAGAGTTTCATCAGTCATCCAATGAGGGTTTTGTTTCTTTTTGCTACAGATATTGTTCGGCTCCCTGCTTGGCCATGGAAACCCACTAGGTGGTGTTGGGTGTGTCATTCACTCTCAGCCCCAGAAAACCCTGCCTTAGGGTTGTCATAAGTCTGAAACAACTTGAAGGCGCACAACAACAACAATGCTCTTCCCCATTCTTCTCTGATAATGTCACTGGTTTCAGTCCTGGGTTCTTCTGGTTTTTGGTCAATTAGGCTTTGTAGTCCAATTCTCAGTATTTACATTCTATAATTTTTGACATTATTGTTTGCTGATCTGTGCCACAATCTGTATCTTGTCTTTTTTTTTTTAAGAGATGGATCTTCTCCTTCTTCTGCTTCCAATTACTGTAGACCACTGGATTTCTATATTGGCTGTGTAGTAGCATCTACATCTGTTCAGTTGCCTGAAGAATGTGTTTGCAAAGGACAAACTTATGTTCTCACAAAATTTGACAAGTTGGGCTCCTGCTTCATTTCTTGATCTTAGGCCAAATTCTCTTACAATAATTTGTTGTACTTTGTTTCCTACTTCTCCATTCCAATCTCCTATGATTATGAGCATATCCTGTTTTGGTGTGTGATTAATTTCCTCTTGGACACAACACAGAATCTTCTGATTTCTTCTTCTTTTGCTCTGTAGTTAAAGCATAAACTACATGTTTTCCATGAGATTTTATTGCTATTATTCAGTCAGACTTGGCAGCTTTGCTACATCCCACCTCATGATTAATACCACTGTGTCTTTTTAGATTGCCATTTCAGAATAAGACACCATGTAATTATCAGATTGGTCACGTCCCATTCCTGTCTACATTTGCTCACTCATAATATATCTATTTGCTTTTTTATCTCATGTGTACCTCACCTCTTCTAGGATGGCTCATCAATGTGACACAAAGAGGGACCTGTTTTTAGAACTGCTCCAGGGCCCCAGGTACTTTAATCCAGCTGTGCTCCAAAGCTTCAGAAGTGACAACTGTGTATTACAAATGTTCTACAGTGCCCTTTCAACTAAAAATTCTATCTCAGCTAAGAAAGTTTAAACAAAACAAAAGCAGTGATGATGATACAATCACAATTTAAAAAAGAGAGGTTACCAGGTAAATCATAAGGGGCAAAATTAACAGCTTGGTATGTCTTGAGCTTTGTGCAAAAGAAAGGCCTTTACACAGAAGTAGGAGGTGATCTGGGAAGGAGAAAAAGCTAGACTGCTCTTGGCAAAGGGTGCCAAAGTCTGTGGCATACTTACAGACAAGGTATTCTTGCATGGCCTAGTCAAAAAAAAAAAAAAAAATTAAGATGTTGGTAGAATGCACGGAAGAGCCTCTGTGGCAGACCTTAACTGGTAGTGTCTAGTCAGGCTTTGTATGCAACAGGATATTCAAATGCATGGACGTGTGGCCAGATGCCGCAGTGCTCCTTTTGTATTTTCCCAAATAATCTTTGCTGGCTCTATATACAATAGAGAAGGAACAGATGCAGATTGCTTCTTCACTGTTCCCTGCTCAAAACACCTATAAGAACTTTGTAACTAAGAACTTGGTGCCTCAAGTTTGCTCTTTTTTTCCCTCTGCCTTCCTCCCAATTCCCTTTTCTCCCTTTGGTGTCATGTCTTTTCAGTTTTATGCCCAAGGCAAGGACTGTCTTACTATAAAGCGTAAGCTACTCTGGGAGATTTTTTGGCTGAAGAACAGAATAAAACTGCTTTGAATAAAAATAATGATGTTATTTTCCCAGCATCACATCGAGTGTGGGCATCTGTTCAAAAGTTTTATCTCCCTGAAGACCTTGGATAAATGCTAAGAGGGTATTTTTTCCCCAAGTCTAATGCCAAATGTTGATGTTTCAAACAGTCGATAAGTTCTTACAGACTAAGAACACACAAGGACACACACCCCATAAAGGAATATAGGGAATCGTTTCTCTTGAACTATATTTGGGTTGCAGTGTGATTTTTGTAGCCGCATCTTCATGGCTTTAGAATATCATACCTTGTCGGATTTGTCGAGGGTTGTTTTCTAGTGCTTAGATATCAACATAACAGTCAGAAAGCATAAGTTCTCACATTCATTCTACTTCTTTGTAAAGACAAAGAGGCTGCACCTGCCTTTGAAGAAGATATTCACAATTTTATATATAAATACCTATGCAAATAAAGCCACCAGCGTAAGCAAAGATTTATTTAGAAAAATGAAAAGATGTTGGATAAAAAGCAAATCAGCAGGGTATTTACTATAAAGATGCTATTTGGCAACTACTGTCATGAGTAGCCCCATTGAATTCATTATGCCATTGGACTGGGTCAGAATGCTGCCTCGATAATTTGCAAACTTCAGTCTATGTACTACTTCCTGAAATATGACTTCTAGGCAGCAATGTGTAAATAACTTATTAACTGCCTAGTCTTACTCTGATAGCACAGTTATGCTCCTGGTGTATAAATAATAGTGCGGCATTCAGGGATAACATGCCTTCATTCAATTATTTTTGGAAGCAAGTTAATAAAGCTGAATATGTACTGAATGAGTTTATCTGGTTGCTTGAGGATAAATTTGCAGAAACATTATTCCTTGAAATTGGAACTGAGAAGATGAAGAAGATTGTCTTTGGTCTGTACATATGATGCTTTTTAATCAAGCATGGAAACTATTGGAAAGTGGAACTTAATACACTGCAAAGTTTCCTTGATGTTTTTTTTTCCAAAACATCAGACCAGACAAGGTCATGATATAATGAACATTCACCTTTGATAGAGGTCTCCAATGCTATTGGCACAGCAACATACTTTGAATGCCAGACCTGTGCTTCCAGCCAGAAACCATCTGCATGACATAACTCTTAATGGTGCCGGTTTAGATTTCATCTTACATAAAGTAAATGGTGGGCAAAGAGAATCTGTTCCTGACAAAAGCATTTGCTTTTAGTTAACTAAAGGTGAGCCCTTTTATCTTATTTAGCTACAAGATTCATTGAAAACAACATCACTTATTTCGCGAGAAGCATACTAACAAGCATTGCTTTGTGCTCCCCTTCATGACAAATGGTAGCATATATGAAGGAAACCTCATAAAGTAAACAACATGGATACCTGTATCACCCCAAATCTTCTATATCACCCCCCAAGATAAAGTAATTTTATGCTTTCAGCTATGAGTCATCAAATGTTGAGAAAACAAGTTATGTGCTATGGTGTGAATGAATGATATGCACTCAGGACTAGTCAAACTCCAATATTAAAACTATTTGCCGGTGTGCTTTTTAAAATTTAATAGCACAAACAAACAAAAAGAAAAAAATTGAGAGCCAAAACTCCCCGCCACCACCAAAGCAGACCTTGGAAAAGAGCCAAAAATCTAAAGTAAGAAATAAATAGTGATTTCACAAAATAAGATAGCCAGCATGATGCAGTGGTTTAAGCATTGGAGTTTGACTTTGGAGAGCAGGGTTTCTATCCCTGCTTGAATGTGGAAATCTACTGGCTGACCTAAAGCAAGTCACACCCTCTCAGCCTCAGTGGGAAGCAAAGGCAAACCCTCTCTGACCAAAACTTGTCCAAGAAAAGCCCATGATAAGTTTGACAGTGTTGCTATAAGTTGGAAATGACTTGAAGGAACACAACAACAGCACAAAATGAAGCCCGGTATTCAGACTTCAGTATCTAAGTACAATTGCATGGATGCTTAAAAATAATTCATTTTTTCAATATCTGTAATGAACTCCTCCATGGTCTAAAGATAAGTGTTCTGTATTTAGCAACATGTGTCTAAATGGTGGTTGAACACCTCAAAGGCATGTTTAGCTTGCAGTTCTGTACCTAGAAGAAAGTCTCATTGAATTCATTGAGCTTTACTGTTAAGTAAACTTGCTCAGGATTGCAGTGCTAAAACTTAAAACAAGACACTTGCAATTATGCATGATTTCTTGCTGTAATTTTGGATTGCCATTTTTTTTCTGGCTACAGTCTTATGCATACCGAGAAGACCAAGCTAGCTGTAACTAGCAGTTTTGGGCTCAATTCTATAAAGCATATGCATAGATGAAATTTAAGGCACGCTGTGGACAGGCAGAAACAGGCACAGTCTTTCTCCTCATGGGCTTCCCTCATCAGTTCTTATTTCACTGGGAATTCAAGACAAGAAATAACACCAATGAGACAGGAACAATTGAAGAAAAGTAGCTTTAAGGGTGATTTTTTTAGGGGGTGGGGAGACTTCTTTCAATTACAATTTGGCTGAGGAGACCTGGGAGCTGTATTTCAAAAAAGGAGCTCTGTGTCAGGTTGAAAATGACATGTTGGGGAAAGGTTAAGCAATCTCTCTGCTGCTAGGTGTTTTAAATCAGACCTCCCATATTAATCAGGCTTTAGCTTGCTGTATTAAATTGATTATTCTTCATCAGATCAGTTTGGCTCATGTTTGGGGGTAAATTCATTTGATTAGGAATGGGAACCTATAACTGTTGGACTTCGATGTACATAATCCCTGACTGGCCCCATTATGTGGGGCTGATAGAAGGAGGAATCCAACAACAGCTGGAGAGCTATGGGCTGTCCATCCATGCTCTAGGACAGGGTTGAGAACTGTGTAGACCTCCAGATGTTGTTGGGCTGCTTCTCCCTGCATTCCTTCCCACTGAGTATGTTGGCTGGGGCTGGTGGGTGTTGTAGTCCACCAACACCAGGAGGGCTTCATGATTGCCATCCATGCTCTATAAATTTCCAAGGAAACATGCGTAGGAAGAGGCTACCCAAGCATTCACCTCCTAGGTAGGACTAGCAATAGAATGTGAAGTGGTCACTGTTCAGAGTACCAGATACCAGCCACATCCTTCTGTTTTCTGTCTTTACCTTTCTAATGTCCTATTTTTCCCCTGCCTATCACTCTAATGCTCATTTAAGCACATAGAATCTTCACTGTGCTGTTCTCCTCCTCTCTCTAGGTTTTTGTTTCTAATTCTACTTCTGTAAAACTTTGGACTGCTTGTCAAGTCTTGTGTGTGGATAGGATGATATTTTTGATGGGTGAACAATAACACTCACAACCAATGGGATAATGCACAATTGGGTTGCTATAACTTTTCTTCTTAATTCATTTGTGGATTCAGATGCTGGCCTAAATCCAGTGTTAGTGCTGACCAGAATATTTCTCCTTTAAATCAGTAGAACTTACGTTACTCATGATTAAGAAGTTACATTCATTTCAATGAGCGTACTGTGGGTCGGACTAACACTGGATTTATCCCAGTGGTTGTACAGTTCTTTTCATTTTGAGAATGCGATACCTCTTGTTCCAAGTTTTTAAAAATATGAATGAAACATCTTCCCATGTTGTGCTTTCTGCTCTTCCCGCCTTTGTCACTCAGTTGGAATGGAGATGAAACAAGAAGATTTCTCTGTACTAGATTCTTAGATGTTGCAAGACAGAACCTGAGGATTGAACAGACAGTACCTTTCAAAATAGCTGCTGTTCTCTGAAGTCAGTGGTGTTGCTCCCTGAGAAATGTGGACCCAAAATAATCTTTTAAAGTATTTTAGTGACATCATCTTAGATGAATCATAGCCTCACTAACATTTACTACCAGCTGAAAATGTGATTTATAGCTGGATCCTACACATAGAATGCCAACATTTTATGGCTGTATAGTGACTGAAAGGATTGCACATCTCGGCCCACAGTAATGGGTAAGCGTGTACAGAATTTGAGCCTGAGTCTCTGTACGTGGCATTTTAAATACAGCCACAGAATACAAATACATTAGAACTGGTAACTGATTTCTTCTTCTGTTTAATGTCACCAGGAAGAAGAGAAGGGGACATGATGCTTGTTTTTTATTAATCAGAACACACTGGGGTTTGTGTAAAATCTTTTAGCATGTCCTTGTCATTTCATGAGTGTTGCTTGATATGTAATCTGGATTGGTGGCAGATTGTGGAAAAGATAGTGACAGACAGTGGAAAAGAATCTGATTGCCAGAGAAATCTACGAGGATGGAGCTCTGCTTAAAGACAAGCCTGACTGTGATTTTACACCAGAGATGGGTAACCCTGGGAGTAAATTTTTGTCCACCACATCACTGCTGGTCACCATTTGAAGCCGGTTTTCAGCCCAAAACAGGTGATTTCAGGAACTGAAGACTGACCAGTTTTGGATCATCTGGACATTAAAAAAAAATCACCAAAAGCAGTCTGAAAAAAATGAATAGGGAGGAATGTTCAGGAGGCTTTGGAGGAATGCAAGAGGTCTTGGGTAGCTACAAAAGTGAACTTTGGAAGGGAGCTACATTTCTTGTTCCCTGCTTTACACCTATCTATCATGGACAACATACATCACCAGATATATCTGTGCTATCTAATAAATAAATTGATGCTGTCTGGAAATAAATGCAGCAGTATGTTAAAAGGGTGGTATACAAAGATGTCCTGCTATCAGATCTATCTGGACTATCATGGTTCTTTCTTTCTTTCGTTCTTTCTTTCTTTCTGTTTTCTTTTAAACCCTTTCAGTGTAATAATACTAATCTATTATACAGAGTCAATAAGGTATAATGGTTTGAGTGTTGAACTCAAACACTGGGATACTAGGAGTTGAATCCCCTCTCGGTCATGGAAATACATTTGGTGACCTTGGGCTGGTCACATTCTCTCAGCCTCAGAGGAAGAGAAGGTCAGCCCCAACAAATTCTGCCCAAAAAACATGATGTCATAAGTCAAAAATGACTTGAAGACACACAATGACAACAACATTACACAGAACCAAACTGGCTTTAAATTGTTTATTTATTTGATTTATACCCCACTTTTCTCACAATATGGAACCCAAGGTAGCTCAAAGGATAAATCAAAACAGCTAAAAACAAAACCAATGAAGGTAAGTTTAAGAAAAGTGGAAAACCAATTACACTATCCTATTAACACTACTAATTTCAAACAATATAAAGGTACTTAATGAGTATAAAAGACAGCCCATTAAAAGATCCTTCTGCAGTATTGAGGGGCACCAACAAACACTAGCAACAGTGACTAGGAATGCATTGGAACAGAAGCACTGTTGTCTCCAGGATCTATACTAAACACTGAAATGAAAGATCAGGAACCCAATCTATACTTGTATACAGTACAAGTATAACTCAGTTAACAAAGTAGATGTGTTTCTGTACATTACTTTGTTAACAGAAACCTTGGTACCAGAGGCACAAATAACAGGAAGATAACTGGGATAGGTTCCTACACACAAAAGAGAAGAACAGTTAATATGCTACAGTGAACTTTTTATCCAAAACTAACAATATGCACATGTGAAGTGAAGCAACCAGGTCAGGTAAGCCCTGTAGGTAAAAACTTAACAGAATCTTCTGAAGTCCACATGAAGGTTTCTTCAAAAATGCTTCCATGAATGACTTTTCTTTCACCAGTCTCTGTTTTTCTCAGGATTTCCACTTTGGTGTCAAACTTACAGATTTGTGCTTTTTAAACATGTGGGACGTTGTTGGTGAGGCAGGCTTATTTGCCTTGTTCATGCATTCTCAGTAAGAGATCCTAGAGGCAGTTGCTGTTTACCTTGATTGTTGTAGGCAGGCACACACTGCTGTAGTAGGGCCAGCTAAGTACAATCCCATTCTTTCCCGACTCAAGCTTTATTGCATTGTTTGTGGCAGACTTGCTGCTACAATCTGCCTTAAAAGTCTTGTGTTTCTCCGGCTCTCTTTCAGCATTCTCTCAATGCTGGTGGTACTAAAAAGCACCATGCAGCTACACCAGAAAACAAGGAGAAAAGGAGAAGGGTCTTGGTGGGTAGAAAAAAAAACTATGTAAAAAGGAATTTCTTTGCCAGAGGCTTTGTTAAGTGAGGCATTCTTGTATTAAATTATCTACCTGGCTGGCAACCTTGATAGTCTGAGATTCCTGATTACATGGAAGGATTACTCCAGACAAACACTGAGCATGTGGATGCCTGTGACAGACCCAGCAGCCACATCTTTTATCCCCCACTCTTCATGTGTGGAGGAAACTATATAGATCTAGAGTAGGAGTGGGAATTGTGCAGCCTTCTATTTTGTTGAACAGCTACTCCCTGCAGCCCTAGCCAGCATAGCCAATAGTCAGGGATGCTGGGAGTTTCAGTTCAACAACATCTGGATCTGGCCTGAAAAAACATTAGAGTCCCACTAAAATATTTGGCTCATGTTAATGATTCAGTTCAGGCCAGAAGCATGCAGGAGATGCCAAGGACAGTTCTGACCACTGCTGCAACTGCTTGTATTAAGCCTCATTGCCATCTGTTCCCTCATCTCCTGAAGTCAATGTATAATTTCTCAGATTTGGAGTAAGACTAAAAAAGTGAATTGTTGATCTGCTGCTTCCCAGCTGAGAAACAAAGCTCTACCAGAGAAAGGATAAGCAGGGGTGAAGCCTGGGTAACACAGAGGTATGTGTGTTTGGGAGATGGCTACAGAAGTTTCTAGAACTTTTCATTGTCCAGACTTGGAAACAGTTGTCCCCAGCTTTCTCACAGTGTATAACTTTGTTCATGTATTCTTGAATAACTGGACAGCAGCAAGGAGCTTGCAGTTCACTAGATTAATGGTCCTTCAGATGTTTGGTGTTTCACTTCCCCTAATTTCCGACCACTGACAATGCAAGCTAGGAATTCTGGGAGCTGAAATCTAAAACATATGGAGGACGAAAGTTTGAGAATTACTGCTTGAGATCACAAATGGGAATTATGTGCCCCTTCAGATTTGAACTGCAGCTCTTAGCATTCTTTACAACTGGTTATGTTGCCTAGGACTACTAGGAGATGCAGTCCACCCGTTCCCATGACTCCCTGCTTCAGATAATGATGAACAATTATGTCCTTCATCCCTCAGCACTGGCTGTGCTGTGAGGGGCTGACAGGAACTCAAGTCCAACAAGATTTGGAGGACCATAAGTTCCCCAGTCCTAGTGCAGGGGATCTAGAAGCCTTCGGTTACCTTTCATTATGTTAACTGTCCCCAGGCCATCTGGAGCTAGCACACTAATACTAAAGAAAAGTACAGAAGGAAGAGTAGAAGTTGTAATATCTTGCAGAACTGTGATTTCCTCAGTTTGCGTAGTTCCTCCACAGTTGCAGATTGCAAGTATTCCACACTATGTTGCTATGTTCAGAGTTGTGACCAATTCATCATAGTCGCTGTAGTATTCTCTGCATTAAGATGAACTGGTCATCAGACAGTGTATGCACAGTCTACCACCAGGGCATACTCAAAGCTTTACCAGGTTGGTAAATCTGCCAGATATAGTATTCTAGCTGCATAAGGGCCCAGTTTTCAGTTCTGTGCTATGATGAAGTGGCAGAATAGGACTCTGCACAATAAGAACAACAATTTTTAGATAGTCTTTTTCTGAGAGTTAAATATACTTCTCATACATTTTTGCAATAATCTTTACAAGCAATAACTTTGTAAAACAGTGTAGTATCATATTTCCCCTATTTCACATGGGAACGATAGTGAGCTGAGAATTAGTGGCTTTCATGCAGTTGCACAGAGATTACGAAATAGTTAAAGACTCCTTCTCATATTATCTTTGTGTGGTGGGAACCATTGCAGCATGACTGCTCCCTAGGCCAGAAAGAGCATGTGCTTCAGCTCTTCCCCATAATAGCATTCTGTCTCTGCAACACTCCTCAGAGACCATGGCAGTGACGATATGTGGAATTGCAACACTAGCCACTTCCACATGGCTTGCTGTGTACAGCTATCATGCTGCAAAGGTACTGCGAGGATGGGGACTTGGCTACTACATGCTAAACATTATGTACTAGAACAAATGACAGTGAAAGGCAGGAGTGGGAGATGCCAAAAAATGTTGCAGTTCAAAGTGCTCCTAGTCAGTGTTCCAGTACGTCTCTTGCTCCAGGAAACTCCATTCCATTATACCTCCCAGTTGTTCTTCTAATCACACTCTGAGCTAGCCAGCATTTTGTGCCTCTAGAACATGCTCAGCCCCATTATGCAATTTGTGAGCCCTTTCCCGCTATTCCACCAGGGATCCCCTGCTCAACACTGTGTATTTTCTACAGACTTTTTGGTAATCCAAGCGGCTGATTGTTTCCTTCCCAAATTCCATAGGAATTTGTTTGAAACATTATTAATGCATTAAATCAGGACAAACAAGGGACAAATCTGAGAGTGAGAGTACCCCCAGGGCTGTTTTAGTGGCCTTCAGCCTCTGAACACGCCTTAGACTACCTTTTTTTTTTCTGCCTGGAAGTGGAAGAAAGGGAATCTTCCAGGAGCTGAAATTTACACATTATATAGGCTGCAGAGTCGGCATGGTGTAATACTCTGAGCACTGAACTACAACCAGGATTCAATTCCCTGCTTGGCTACGGAAATCCACTGGGTGACCTTGGGTGTGTCACACCTTCTCAGACCCCAGAAAACCCTGTGATAGGTTCACCTTAGAGTCACATAAGTCAGAAACAACAATATAGGCTGCGGGGACCCCTTAGCAGTTTAACATCAAAAAAAGTTCATTTTTAAAAATCAGAATTGGATTTATGATCACTTTCAGACTTTTCATTCTGCAGCAATTTCAGCAGCCAATGTGGTCCCCAGAGGGACTGGGGGGTAAAAAATTGGTCCTGGGAGTGCACAAAACCATGGACGTTTGGCTGACAACACAGTGAGATAATGACAAAGTTCTGCCCTTCCAGAATGGCCACAACTACAGCACAACCCTTGGAATTGGTTGTGGTGCTTAGCTTTGTCCTTTCCATTGTGCTGGCTCTCTCTACAACAAAGGGCAACATGGTCGTAGTAGCCAACTCTTCATTGGGGTCATTACGTCTCAGCAAAGGCACAGGTGTGTGTGTGCGCCACGTGCACACCTTCAAATCACTTGTCAGCTTATGGTGACCCCAAGATTTTCATAGGGTTTTAGGGTATTTAGGCCCTCAACACCAAAGACTGTTGTTGTGTGCCTTAATTTCTGCCTTATGGTGACCCTCAGACGCACCTATCATGGGGTTTTCTGGGGCTGAGAGTGTGTAACACGTTCAAGGTGGGTTTCTATGGCTGAGCGGGGAATCAAGCCCTGGTCTCCAGGGTCAAGGTCCAGTGCTCAAACCACGATACCATGCTGCTTCTCTGAGACAGAGATACCAGCATATTACACTTTAGAGCTGTTAAGATGGGTAACTGAGCCTTAGGAGGGGTGTGAATCTTTTAGAATGGAGAAAAGGCTTCCACTCAAAGATTGGGAAATGTAGAATGGGAGTACACCCAGATGCGGAAAATATGACGGCCACGTGGGGACTCCACAAGGTGCAGGTTTGGCCCCTGGGCCTGAAATTCCCAACCCCTGCTATATACGCAATTTGAAACACTTGTTGTTGCTGTCGTTACTTATCATTTGTGTGTCTACATGGTGAGAGTGGTGCTGCTTTGTGATCCATTTAAAGGCAGGCTGCAATCCATTGCGGCTCCTAAGCCAGCCAGCGAAGACCTAGTTGCATTGTCTCTTAGTGGATTTTGTTTGGTGGCATTGTAGAATGTGACAAAATTATGGGCATTGGCTTTTATAAACACGAATATTATTGTCCTGATTGTCTCTTGATGCGATTATTATCACAGGTGATAATACACTTTTGCAACAATCTTCAATGACGTGCAATCATTGCGAAAGCCACCATTTCCACAAACTCTTGTGGGTTATTCTAGATTCCTAGCGCAAACGGGAAACACATTTTAATTTTGATCTCCTCTGGCCTATTCCACACAACTCAATAGTCTCTCCTTATTCGAAGATCAGAATTTGCACAAAACAAAGCGAAACTGCTTTGTCCCTCCGGGATAACCTCAACCCACTGAGGACTGAGCCTGCTAACTCGAAGGAATACTGGACCCAAGGGAATAAATTTACCGAAAGAAGATCCAAGATTATTTTTAATTGCGATTGTTGCAGCCAAATATCTGCTAATATTGACTCATGACTGCCTTCATGTTGGCTTCCTTGTTGCGTCCTACATCGATCGGGATCGATCTGCGGAGCCGCAGCTCCTTGATTGAGGAGACGGCAGAAACGCGAGCGTAAAAACTAAACACAGGACGACGCCAAACCAACCGCGCACCCATTCAGCCGTGGGGATCAGTTAGGTTTCCTCTCCCGCCGTTGGTTATGCGACTCAAATTCTTTTCTGATGAATCGTGTGCTTGGAAGGTAACTGTGAGCATGGGCCAAAAGTAAGGGGAGATTCCCCCGCAAAATACGCTGAACGTCCCCCCCCCTCCCGCGCGCCTAACTCCATGGCCATTGCTGCACTAGAGTGTTATAGCGCTGTCATTCCACTTTCCACATCCTATGGAATCCTGGGGTTTGCAGTTTCGGGAGGGGCCCACTGGGCCCCTCCCGAAACTGCAAACCCCAGGATTCCATAGGATGTGGAAAGTGGAATGACAGCGCTATAACAGTCCAGCGCGGAAACGGCGAGCGTCTCCCCCTCCAGCGCCAAAACACCGCCAGCCCCAGCGCCCAGCCAAGCCACGCAGGGCGCGCTCCCTCCACCACGTGGGCTCGCCGCCTCGGCCAATCCGCGGCTGGGAACCCATGCAAAACCCCGCCTGCCCCCTCCCTCCCTCCCTCCCTCCCGCCCGTCCTCTTCTGCCGGGGCTGCTTCCAGTGATTAATTTTTGTCATATGACTGTCACACGCGAGCGCAGACACTCACACGCAGCCCGAATGGAGTCGGCTTCGCGGAACTAGCTGGCTGTCCCAGCTGCGGGGCGAGAGACTGAGCGGCTCGCGCTTCCTCTGGCTTCGCCTCGCCGTGGGGCAGCGCAGGCGGCGGCGGCGGCACCCTCCCTACGCCCTCCTCCCTTTCGTCCTCGGGCGCCAAAATGCCCCCCACACCCACCTTGCTGCAGAAGCTTTTCAACAAGAAGAGTGGCTTGGCTTCCCCCTGCAGGGAGCCCAAGGAGGAGTGCGTCTTCAGGTAGGGGCGCGCCGAGGGCGGGCGGGCGAGGGGAGGGGAGGGAAGGGGCTCGGCGCTCTCCCGCGAGGCTCGGGCGCCCCAGGTTGGGTTGGCTTTTGCAGCGCAGTTCGCTTCGGGGAGCCGGTGGGCGGATGCGTGGGTGCGGCGGGGGCTTCCTGGGGCTGGGTGACGGGGGAGGAGGGAGGGGTCCCCCCGCAGGGTTTCCTTTGTCCCTTTTCTCGGTTTTGCTTCTGGCTGCTCGCCTCCCTCGTGAACATACCGCAGCCCACGCTCTCGTGCCGTCGCTGCGTGGTCGCCTCCCCGTCCCCAGCTCCGTGGCGGCTCCCGGTTTTGACTGTTTTTCTCCCTCCCTTTCCCTGGAGAAGCCCCGAGGAGGAGGAGGCGGCGGCGGCGGCGGCGGCGGGCGCGCCCGTGGGGAGCTTTCTTGGCACGGGCTGCCTTGGCGGCCACACAGCCTTTCCTCTCGGGCGGAAATCACACGCAGCTCGCTCCCTCGCCCGCCCTCCCTCCCTCGCTTCACGGCGCGTCCAGCTTCGTGCAACGTCGTTTCTTCTATCTGGGGACCTCCTTCTTTCACTTTCTCAAAGCGGCACCCCCGCCCCCACCTCGCCTTCGTTCCCTCAGCTCTAAACTCGCGCTTCGCCCAGCTCTGTTTGAAAGCGGGGGCCGTCGCGGATATTTAGGGTTGGAGAGCGATGCAGAATTGTATTTCTTTCAGTAGCAGCCCGGTGGAAGGGGGTGAGGACGATCCGAAAAAAGTCCCTTCCTTTCCCTTCCCTCGCCTGCTTTTCGGAGTCTTCCTTTTCTCCCCTCCCCCGGAAAAGTTTCCTTGTTGGTGAGGAGGGAGAAGGAATCGACTCCCCTCTCCTTTGTTTTGCTGAGCGGAGTTGCCGCGGGGGGGACGACGACGACGACTTGTTTCTTCCTTCTTCCACTTTGCCAGCCGTTAACTTTCTTTTTCTTGAGAAAGGGTTGGAGTTGGAGTTACTTGGGGCGTGCTTTGGGATGATCTGTGTGTTTTTTTTGAAAAAAAACAAACAAAATTAAAATGAGGGATAACGTTTTCCTTGGCCGCCTTGGAAGTGGAAGAGGAGAGTTGAGCGCCTGGCAAGAACTACCTTAAATGTGAAAGGCGGGCTGCCTGTTTGGAAGCAGAGTATAGAGTTACCAGAGAAATCTGTCATGATCCTGCCCACAACAGAAACCTTGTCTGTCTGGACTTTTCGGGCTCTCCGTTTACCTTTTTTTAATAATAACAATGGCAACAGATTTGTAATTTGTGAAAGCCTTCTTGAAATCCCAGAATGATCACATTGTGATTTATGTTCTTCACTTTGCTCTATTGTTGATATAATTTTGTCGTCAAGATGGGGCCTAAACCTAGTTGCTAGTCCCTTCTAGAGAAGAGCTGTTGACTCAGAGGAAGGTACGTAAGTGTGGACTTGCTGAGTTCTTGCTGATTCAGTAGGTCTGCTCTATTTGGGACTGGAGAGCTCATCAATCCTGAACTCCCCCTGGAAGCCAAAGTGACTAAATGGAGGCTATTGCACTTTGGACGTATCATGGGACAACATGATTCATTAGAAAAGATGGTAATGTCAGGAAAAGTGAAAAGCAGTAGGAGAAGAGGAAGAATGTTACAGATGGATTGACTCAAGGAAGCCACAGCACTGGATTTGCAGGACCTGAACAAGGCAGTTGATGACTGTGCTTATGAAAGTCCTTCTTTTGCAGGGTTGCCATAAGTTAAAAATGACTTGATGGCAGATAAAAAAACTAGGACTAGCAGTTGGATAGGCCAGGTTGCTGGGATGGCAGTGGCAATGGAAAGAACTCCAAGCTCACTGGACGTTTCTTAAGCCACCTTGCAAAACTGCAGCCTTCCTGTAAACCAAAATGACATTATTTTGATGTCTTGTCATATTGTTTGTTGTTGTGCGCCTTCTAGTATATTGGAGTTATAATGTGACACTATCATGGGGTTTTCCTGGCAAGATTTGTTCCTATTGTCATGGTTGGTAAAAAATTCTGAATGCTATCATGTAGCTCTTCCTGTGGTTGGTTCTTGGACCTAAGTCATACCTGGTTTACTGGGACTGACTGCTTTCTACACCTTTCTGCTTAGAAATAAAACTGCATGGAATTTAGTGGGTCCAGTTTCTGAGAAAAAAACACAGGCCTGAACTACATACATGTCATCCACAGAATCACAGAAAAGTGTTTTAGTTGACTTCTGTGTATACAAATCAGAATCTATTGCAGCTAGAAGAGAGATTCTATACAGACCCTGAATTTAGCAAAAGAGGATTGATTGAAATTCACCTTCCCTGCATTCATTTGCATAAATTATATAACAAATGATGTCTTGGTCTCACAGAGCCTGCTAGGTGTTGCTCCTGGCTTCCCTTTGAAAAGGGTTTGCTGTTTAATGGAAATTTCTTCTTGACATTCACTGCTTGGGTTTTTTTCCTTCATCATGTAATCATCACATTCAGTTTAGTGGTATGTCAGAACGTAAATATATTGCCCTAAGGCTACTATGTGGAACTACTTATTTTTTGAAATTTTGACCACAACCATATTATTATTTTGTTGGCACTTGCTAATTAATATCTTCTGGTAATGCTCTTAGCAAATAAACCTAGAAAATTCTCTCAATAAAACTATAACTGCTATATGTGAAACAATTTTTTAAATTCTGCATGATGCAAAGCTTGTAAGACACTTAATGTCAGCATGTTGTTTAAATATCATGGTCCCTTTCTCAGGTTTGATAATCTGAACATTCACTTTTCTTTTTTTCCCCTTTATAACAAGAGCACAGTGCGCCCTCCCTTACAGCGACTTCCACGTTCACAATCTTGTATCGTGCCAAGCATTGTATCCTTATATTTAAAATGGTGGTGATGTGCACATGCCGCCATGTCCATGCTCATGCTGCATTCATTGAAAAGAATGGAACGTGAGCATTTGTGTTTTTTTTGGTTTGGAATGGAACCCCTACATATACAGAGGGTTACTGTATAATATCAGTTGCTTTAGCAGTCATCATATTTCTGAAAGTGATACGCAACTTTTATATACAGATAAAATATGCAAAAACATCTGTGTCCTTTTGGTTGTTGTTCATTTCCATTTTGACTTCAGTGCTGGTGAATTTGGCTTTTCCTATGAGGCTTCAGGAACTTTGAAATGAACCCGAACCCCTAAAAGCTGCAGTCTGATTACACTTTCCTGTGTGTGAGTGCCATTGAACTCAGTAAGGTTTATGTCTTGAATAAAGGTAGACTTGTGCTATAAGAGGTTCATAAGCAAACTTAAAAACTCAGCTATTAATTTTTCATACCTGGAAAGGATTTAAATTTTCCAAAGTTTTGTATGTGCTACTTTGGTAAACTTCTAACTAGAACTTGCTATATGACTCAATATTTGTAAGTCTGTCTAGAGTGGATAATACCCAAGGCTGCTCTGAAGCAAGAAGGTAACTGTGGTGTGCTCAAGGACTCCCCCCCCCCAAATGTGTCCAAACTGAATACATAGTTTAAAAACATATCATTCAGTTAAATAGAAACACTTGTGCTTGTGGTGCATTTTGCTGGCTCTTTTCTAGGAGGTAGTTTTATTGCAATATCAGTTTTCACTTGGAAATTTCTTAATGACATGGTTGAATAAACTATTATGAGCAAATAAAGAAGAAGTCTTTTGAAGGTTAGCATACCAAGAGAGCTATAACTTTTGGAAAGTGCATTACAGCATATCTTTTCCAAGAGCATTTCCTTTGTTTCCAGACCCTGAGGTAACTACTTAAAACAAAATGTATTGTATAAAACAGTAAATACCAGCAAATACAGTACTTACAGACAATAAGTTACTTGCAACATCTTTTGAGGTACAATAACTAAAGCAAAATATATAGTGTATTTTAAATGTAGTATATGCCTTCAAGTTGCTTGTTGACTCATGGTGACCCCATGAATTTCACTGGGTTTTCTTGGGCAAGAAATACTCAGAGGTGATTTTGCCAGTTCCTTCCTCTGAAACATAATCTACAGGAGCACCTGGTCTTCCTTGGCGGTCTCCCATCCAAGTAGTAAGCAGGGATGATCATGCTGAGCTTCTAAGATTAGATGGGATTTGGTGCCTTTTAGGGTATTTAGCAGTGATATAGACTCAAGTCAATGTACTTGGACTCAAGTCAGACTTAAGTCACTTCAGTGACTTGACTCGGACTTGACTTGGCAAAAATTACACACTGACTTGACTCGACTTGAGACTTGCATATTTTTAGTGACTGATTTGCTGCTCTTGGTTCAATAACGTAACACATTCCTCCAGAAACCTTACAATTTACTGGTCACACGACAATCTGTCTCAAGCTCAAAGTGTGGACACATTTCTCAGAGGGAACAGCAAATGGGCTTGAGGTGGGGTTGAGGTCTGCTCAGCAGCCTGTTCCTGCTTCATATAGGAAGAGCTTTCTAAAACTTCCTAAGAGTAGAAGGCAAGCTTTGCAAATGGGAAGTAAGAAGGATCCTATTCCAATTCTGAAGCTGCAGATCGTAAAATCACAAAAATGGAGGGCCGACTCTACTTAAATTGTTAAAACGGACTTTATTCAACTCTGCCCAGAGATTCTGGAATACAGGTTGAGGTATAAAGTTGGCTCCCAGACTTGAGACTTGACTTGAAAGTATCTTGCAAGGAGTTGAGACTTGACTTGAGACGTAGGCCCTTTCTGCACGGCATTTTCCATGCAAAAGGGCGCCTGGAGCGATTGCGTGGAGCGATCTGCACGACGCACTCACAATCACGCAACGCTCCAGGGTAGGGCAGGCACTGATCGTGCACCTTTCCATTTTTGGCTAGAAGCTGAAAATGGTGCACAATCGCGCATTGCTCCCAGGCCCCGCACGCACTTACCTGGTGTGTGGAGCCTCCAGAGCTGTGCCGGTCATGCTTTCTGCCCCAGCGCAGCCTGGGAAACTCCCAGGCTGTGCTGCGTAAGGAAGAGGCAGGGCTCTCGTGCGAGCAAGCAGCTCGTGCAGAGCCGAAGGACCCCGGACACGAGGGCGTCTTGCCAGAGGCTGCGCACGCGATTCCAGCACCGGAAGAAGGTAAGGTGCAGAAAGGGCCTTAGAGTAAAAGACTTAGATACATCACTGGTATTTAGACCCATTTGTAAAATAGTGAGGGAGAGCACCATTCCTTTTGTGATATGAGTGTAGTTAATTTTATATGGCTTTTCTGCTTGGGTACATTTTCTGCCACAAACTAAAGGCTTGTAGCATCTTGCTGATTTTGAAAAAAGTAACTAAAACTACTATTAGTTTTGCATTTGTAACTATGTTTTTTTTTTAAAAAAAGCTAAGGTCTGTTTATTTTTGTTTGAAATAAGAATTGACACAACTGTCTGCCTGGTATGTTTGAACTATCAAAACATAGTTACTTCAAGGATTTGGTCAAATAATTACATCTCATATGGGCCAAATTCAGTATTGTGTTAGTGGTCACAATAGAATTTTCTTCCCTTCCTACCCTCACAAGTTTTCTATGCCATCTGAAAACCATTTCTGGAACATTCTCAGTCTCTCAGAGACAGTTTTGTAGGTTCAAAGTGGCTGCAGTGTAACACTAAAGGGATTTCCCCTCTCATTTCTGCTACTTTGCCAGTGGAACTCCATCAGTGACTTGTTGTCCTATTCATTATCTTGCTTTTCTCTCAGTGTGAAACCCAAACCTCATTAAGACAGTTTGGCATGCAAGGCCTTCAGGAGTGTTAAAGTTTCAGTGCAAGGTAAGCAGTTAAGCGAAGTGATGTCCCAACTAATGCAGTAGCCTTCTGGGGCAAAACAAAAAAGACAACAGATTACTGTAGGTTTTTACGTGTGTCACCAAGGTACAACATTTGGCTTTTCTGCCAGAGGAATTCACATTATCTGCTACAGGTATTTATTTCATAGTCAGAGATACCAGATTCCTCAGAACTAAGAGCAGAATATTGGGGGTTGATTTTTTAAAAAAATCTCATGCAGCAAGAAAAGATTGATTGCCTAAATCCAACTATGAGTTCTGACAAGAATAGAATATGAAATTAAAAGGGATTTGTAAGTCACTACATAAATTCCATTGGTTTAATGGGCCTACTCTGTTTGGATTTAACAGTTGAGTTCAGGCTTCTGTGTTCGGTGTGGTGCTTACCGTTCGTCCTTAGCAAATATTAAACTGTTATGTAATCCTTTACTGTCTTTAAGAATCAGGAGACTAAATAATTTGCAAAGCAGAAGTGAGTCATTTTGCCAAGTCCTTTCTTGCCTTTCATTCTTCTCAAGGAAGAAGGAACAAAACTTCAGTTGTAGTAATTCTCATATATTTAGGTGGTTCCTTTATTTGGAAGCGTTTTTTTTCTTGAGAAGAATAAGGATGTAGTATATTACTGCTGGCCTTCTGTTACTGGAATTTTGACTTGACAGTGAAAAGAGTGCAATCAAAATTGTTGGAGGATTTTTGTTTTGTCTGGAAAACTGCAAGGTGTCTTGTGACTGTGCCTAATATTGAACCTGGATTTCCTCCCATTGGAGCTGTTTATAACTGTGTTTGTTTGAAAAGTGGATTTTTTTTCCCAAACCTCTTTTTGTAACTGCTGGGGGCTGCCAATAAAATGGTTGGTTGGTTGCTTATATTGAAAGCGATTCATTTCGTGAATACTTGCTTTGGTTCTTACACTGTCCTGCAGTGCTATATGCTGATACAGTTAGTTTAGTCTTAGTGTTGGTTTACTAGTAAACTTTCTTCTTGAAAGGGAAATTGTTTTGATAGGGAGGTTATTTTGGTACATTCAGAGTTGTTTGGGGTTATATTTTCTGTCTTTCCACCTCTGTGATTTGCAAATCTGCATGAGATGTGGCATTGACAAAGCCATGCGCATGCTTGCTACCATGTGCCTACTTGCCTTGGCTCTGCTGGGAAGCTAATCTTTCTGCCCCATTTTGTAATAGTTGTGGGGAGTTATGGCAAGACCATTTTTCAACAACAGTGGAATGCAGTAGGTTGTGACTCTTCTACAACTTCACTGTGGTGTTCTGGGCAAGCAGAAAGAAGGTGAAGCAACAAGGATCTAATGTTGTTTCCTTTCCCTTTGCTGTTCATGTATTCTGGATTAGAAATGAACTGAGCTAACTTCATTGACTCTTACTCTAAAATATGTATTTATTAATTGATGAATAACTCATAAGAAATTAGCTATGTTTCCTTGAAACAACTGGCAATCTAAAGTGCTACACTTCTCAATTTCTTTGGGAAAAGTGCCTATATTCCTCTTTTGGTAGTTCTGTAGAAATTGTTTAAAAAAGTTTTAGTGTTTCTTTCCACACCCCACTTTCATCTTTGCATAACTGAGTAACTCATTTGAATCCCTTCAACTGTTTCAAGTCATTCTTCACCCGTGACAGCTCAAACACATAGTATACTCAGTCCAAATTTGTGTTCCTGGCAAGTAGGAAAAATACTTACACTTCTTAATAAAATGGCAACTGTTGAGATCCTTTTAAAAAACTGGCTGCAACAGAAAGGAGTTTTCATTAAAGCTGATAATAATTTGGTGTATTTTTAACGTATCATAAAATTTTCGATCAGTTTAGAAGAACAGGCACAGAAAAGGTGATTGAAATTTTAGCTTGAGTGCTATGTGGTCACTTTTTAGACTTACTGATTTTAGAGTGAGAGTTAAGATATGTTTCTTTCACTTTCTCCTAGAGAAAACATTGGGGTTTAAACATGATTAATGTTGGCTGGATAATTCCCATGCAGTCTACTTTCCACTGAATGCTTAGGTGGGCCACAGGTTGAAATCTTTCTAAACTTTTATTTTTAACAGTGCTGTGTATTGTTACTACATCTGCCTACAGTACCGTATGTGTGAATATGATAAAAGCTAATTTATTTTACTGAGGATATAAAGTCATTGACTTGCATGTAATTTTGCTATTCATTGTGGCATACCTCAAGATTTTAAAGTCTTCTCTATACTTTCCTCCTTTTTCAGGGGCATTAATTAGGACTTAAGAAATCTGATATCTCCTCTAGACCTATCCCAAAGTTGTAAGCTGTCAGCTACAAGGATGTACTCACGTATCAAATGAGAGTTCATGCTTAACACTTCCCAAACCAGTATTGTTATAACCCTGTCCCCATTAAACATGTGTCAAAATTTTGTACTGTCTTGTGTCACAAAACCGTGGCCCTCAGACTAGTACTGCAAAGCATGAGTAGGTAGGAGTAGAAAAAATTGAGGAAATATATTTGTGTGTTTGCATAATAGACCTCGAGAAGGTGTAACCAAAAAAAAAAAAAGCAAAAAAACCCTCTAAACAACCCTGGCTTGTGTTCGACAGTGAGGATTTGTGGCTGAAACTTCTAAAGAGAAATATAAAATGGAAGCCGTCTCTTTCTTATTTATTTATTTAGATCTGTTCCTTCAGATGCTTAGGTTTTATTACCCAGAATGTGGAAATGAACAGCCAAAGTCTTGTGAAGCATCTGTCCCAGCATGCACCTTTTCTCCTGTTGTTTCCTGTGACTGGTATTGCTGCTGAAAAACCAGATGGTTTCAACTTCCCTGCATCAATTGTGATGCCCTTTTTTTTCCCAGATGACTTTTCCCCTGCTCCTGGTAGTTATTTGATATTTTTGAATTCCTTGTCCCTGGAGATTGGCAATAGCCAGTGATGACTGATTCTAAGGCAGAAGGGTAACTTTGTGGTCTAATAGACTGATCTAAGGATACATAGACTCTTAATATACTTAACTAGATAAATGTGTATAAAGAAGCTCAAAGTGTATTAAAAATAGTTTGAATTAACTAGTAATCATACTAGCATTATGACAGAAAGAGGAAATTAAAGTGATAGAAAGGACTGTAAGAGTGAAATACTGTATTTGCTGATGTATAAGACTCACTTTTTTCCTCGAAAAAAACTGTTTGAAAATGGGGTGCATCTTATAAGCCAGTATGTCTTATACACTGGCGAATAGTATTTTCTAGTGTATAAAAGGGGTGCATCTTATATGCTGGCAGGTCTTATACACCGGGAAATACAGTAAATCGACATGTACAAAAGTTTCTTTAAAATTTACCCAAATAACTCCAATGAAGGGTAAGAGAGAAGTAACTAGAAATGAACAGTTAATGTATATGGATAGAAATGGAAAGAGCAGGCTTTTTTCAACAGAGATTGAAGAAGACTCAAACATCTCTGGTAAAATTATGAGTTAGGTTGCCTTTTTTATTAGTTTTCTCTTGGTAATTCTTAAATTTAAGTTTTCACTGTAAAATTCCATGGAAAATTAAGTTCAACCTGACAAGTATTCATTGTTAAAATAAAAATAGAAGTTCCCAGTTCTTCAGTAACTGTGACTGTCTGAAAAAAAAATCCATTAATTAAGAGATTATTAGCACATTAATAATAGATACATTATTAAAGTTAATAAATAAAACTAGATCAATATCTGCAGTTTAAATAAAGCTGGAAATAATTGCACACTTACTTGAGAGTAGGTGCAGCTGAACTGAATGGATCTTCCTTGTGAACAGAACTTGGGCTAGGTTCTCAGAGTCGCTAACTGATTTTATAGACATTTCTAGGTCTTGTTTGTGAAAACTACCAGAAGCTGTATGATGTCCCCCATTTCTGCTCTGCCTTGTTACTGCCTTCTTTCCATTACTTCTATCCCTCTCCCCCTCACACACTTTTTTGCATATGTACAAAGGGAGAGAAGTGACTCATTGCAGGCCTCTTATTGAACTGTACCGCTCTCCCCTTCTGGAGGATAATAAAATGCATTTTCTGCAGGCATATTGCTATGAGGTAGAGCAAAAGAAATAGACCCTTAATAATTGTTATGGCCATGGGAACCAAGAAAGCCACAAACACTTCCAACATTTGGAAAAGATATTAGAGTTCACATCTAAAGCGTGTGGTTTAACATACAGTCCCTCCCCTTGCTCCCAGAAAAAGTGAAGTAGACTCATTTGATACTTGTAGTCTTTGTGGTGGCTGGATTCCCTGACTTGCACTGTCAGCTCTCAGGGCTAGAGATCATCACAGTGATCATGAGCTTGTTCCTTCGTAGGGGTGTTTCACTATCCCATCTCATTTGGGTTATCACTTCCTTATCCTGCAGCTGCCTGCGTGGTTTACTAAGATTGGACTGTGACATCTGACTTGTTCTGGCTGCCTCCGGAATATTCTGTCTCAGCTATGAACATCTTTAGCCTTTTTCCTTTCAAAGAGGCTGACCTGAGAAAGCAAATCATTCTACTCCCACCCCCATTTACACTCTTGGTACATAACAAATAGTTGTTATGGGCCTTATCAGAGAAAGAAGGCATCTATCTATTTGTCTGTTGACTGTGCAAAAGCCATTTTTGTATTTGTTTAGTTGAACTGAGTTTCCCTGGTGCCCTTGCCTTGGGTGGTGGGGCGGGTCAGCTACTCCTGACCGGTTGTCAGCTTTTTCATTTGTTTTCTTTGGTCTATGGTTTCAGGGGATTTTCCTTGCAGTAATACAGCCATACCTTCCAGTGCTTTCTTAGTTTCAAGTGGGGGCAAGGAAGCCGTTATCAGTCGTAGTGTATTGAGGTTCCATGGTCTCCTCCCTCTCAAAGCTTTGTAGGCTGAAAGGGAAAGTAGATAGCCATGTTATCTTATGGATACTTTGGGTCAAAGGGCCCCAGTCTGTATTTTGTACACTTACTTCAGGATTCTGATTAGAGAAGTGAAGAATATGTACGCTTTTTATTCATCCTTAGAGAGGAAGGGTGTGTAAACATGTCAAGACAGTCTTTGGAAACAACTGTGAAGCTCTGTGAGATTTTTCACCCTTCCATAAGGGTGAAAAGATCAGCACTGATTTTGTCTTGGTATGCTATGAGGTGATGACTAGAATTCTAGGCCAGTGTGATTCCCAGTCTTGATTGTCCTGGGGCCCTTTCACACAACATGATTATAGTGCTATGATTCCACTTTAACTGCCGTAGTTCTAACCTATACAATCTTGGGACTTGGAGTTTAGGAAAGCATTAGTACTCTCTGACCGAGGATTCTAAATGTTCCTTCCTAAGCAACAAACCCCAGGATTCCATGGGATAGAGCCATGGCAGTTCAAGTGGAATAATAGTACTATGATTGTATAATTTGAATAGATCCCAGATATTTATTTGTTTTAATGTTCGTGTATCCTGCCCTTTTGGATGACAGGTCCCAGAAACTCCTGCTTTGCATGTTTGGTGGTCAGGCATTCGGGAATTTGTTAACCAACAACATCTAGTAATCCAAGTTTGGGAGCCACTGATCTAGGTTGTTGTAATCATTTTAACTCTTAAGGCCAGGTGCCAACAGTGATGTTGCACTGATGGAAGCTGTTCTCTCAGTGCACTCTCAAAGTCTCCTTTGGAGGACTGAATAATCCTCAGGACCAGAATTTCTGGTAACACAGAAGGCAGTAGGTGGAAGGAGAGAATACAGTTTTGCTATTCTTAATGAATTGCAGCGATCCGGCATGGGATTTCATCCTATGACCAGAAACATTTTCTGCAAAATACTGGCATAATTATGCCAGCAGTGGCAGCAAGAAGAAAAAGGTTTAATGTTTAGTGGTCTTGGGGTGTCAAGGTACTACAGAAATGATTCCTCAGAGTTAAGAGATTTTGTCTGTCTTTTGCCGCCACCACTGTGCACTCCTGGAAAAAGTGCAACTACCAGCATAGTGCACGAAATAGGATTATATGTTTCTAAAGTGACTGCTGTAGACTACTTTCAGTATTCTAAAACACTGTATACCTATCTCTCTTTTTCCTTGGGATTCTCCTTCATAGGATGTTTTTTAAAGTTCTGTAAAGTTTTCTCATTGAAAAAGACTGCAAGTGAGGCAGAGATACTAATGTTCTGGGATGAAGTGAGAAACAAATGGGAGAACAACGTGTGCATTCTGGGAAGAATTATGTCAGTGTACCTACTTGAGTTTGCTGTCCTGCCTCAATAATAAGAATGATTCAGTCCTTAGGCAAAGGAATGATTCAGTCATTCCTGTTCCATTTTTTGCATAGCTGGAGGAGAGGCATGTCTGCTCCATTCTACAAGCTACTTCCTCCTTGGTTAATTTTGCCTGGATGACTTGGAGTCTAATCATCCATTTTCTTAGGCTTTTGTCTGATTAAAGTGTCTTGCCCCCCACACTGCTAGATATATTTGTGGAAGGGGAAGATAAATGGTAAGATGTACAATTACATCATGAGACCTCCTGTTGCTACAGTGCAAGAAAGTGAGCAGCTTCAGATGCATGTGAATAACTTGAAGAAGGAATTTGTGCTCCCTTGCTTATATGGATTTACAGTGGCTAATTTGGTTAGGGATTTCATTTTAATTCACACACCAGTATCTTAAGAAACCATTTTTATCACTTCGTCAAATTTAATCAACAGTAATAAGTGTAAGTCAGAAAAGAATGTGTGGAGTGTTGTCAGTCAACAACAGAAAGTAACCCCAAGTCATTTTGGACGTGTTTCCAATATATGCTCTCAGTATGGATCTTGACACACACACACACACACACACACACACACACAGAGCTCTTTCTCTTGGACGCATTTGTCTTTTTCCTACATGTTAGTCTGCAGTCCGAAATGTTATCTGAAAACAGTACTCACTGAAGTCTGGGGGACTTACTTCTCAGTAAACTGTGCTGTTAATGACCAAAGTGCCCTTCTTACTGTTAAGCATGGTGAATTCTAAACCAACTTTTAAAATAGGCTCAATAACTATGTCTTTGAAAATATTGAAACGGTTATTCTCACATTTATTAGAGATTTGTTTGGAAATATCAGTATTCAGCCAAGGCAATGAAGTTGTGTGACTAGTTGAGCTGAGGGGTTTTAATTTTGTGCTTAAATACATTCCATTGAAGCCAGTATGATTTATGTTCAGTATGGCTTTGAGGACAGCCATCACTCCTTCTTGCAGTGCTCATGTAATGTGAGAAGCTCTAGCTCACAAAAGAAGAGCCTGTACTATGGCTCCTTACCCGGCCAATGTCAATCTCCAGAAAACTTGGCTAATGTTGGTTTGAGAAGGAGCTTTGCTTCATATTTCTGGGCTTCTGTGGTGGCTGGGGAAGATGTGTCTGTTATAGCTCCCACGCCAGCAAAGCAATACACATTTATGAACCTGAAGCCTGCATTGTGTCTTACATTTGCATGAGCACATGTGTGAAGTGCAACCATACAGTCTCCACTTAATCATAAAAGATTCCATTCAGAAGGGCCTGTCCCTTTGTGAAGGCAGACCACTGACTTCTAAAAACCAGAGTAGGTGTTCCATCTATTATGAAGAACTGTGCTCTTGTTGAAGCTGGAAACAGATCTAAAGAGGTACAGCCAAGGGGCTGCAGTCGGGAAGTTTTCATTCCCACTGCCCATCTTTTAATAACAGTGCTGTCTCCAGGCACTGTGCTGGAGCTGTATGTGAGATGAATATGTGGAAACGCAGTAAGTTACGATTACTGATACTGCCAGCATTTTATATAAAGATTCATACACACTCAAACTTAAAATAATACTTATTTGTGGGAAATAAATATCATTTGATCTTAAACCCCCCCCCCCCGCCATTCTTTCCAAGCATTTTCAGAGAACTCTTAGGAAAAGTTCAGACTACAGGTTAGTGTTAATGCAAATACTGTGCCTGAATAAAATCCTACAGTCAGTCTTTGGAACTTCCAACAAAGATGATCAGGTAGCAAGTAAGGGAAAAGTCTAGGATCTTGCAGAATTGTTGTCACAGAATCACAGAAATATAGAGTTGGAAGAGACCACACGGGCCATCCAGTCCAACCCCCTGCCATGCAGGAACACCCTCAAAGCACTCCCGACAGATGGCAATCAAAGTACTTTGAACTAGATCAGGATGGTCAAAAATATGGACATCCAGATGGTATTGAACTATAGCACTCATCAGACAAAACCAACATAGCCACTGGGAATAAATGCTGGCAGTTGCAGTCCAGGAATCTCTGTAAGACCATACTATACCCCCTCTGGACTAGGTGGACAAATAGCCTGACGAACTGTAAGGCAGCTTCCTAATTATTAAGTTTTCTTGAATGAATGGGGAAAAAAAAGAGTTTGTGCCAAGCTTTTACTATTCACAACAGAGTTCAGGGATGGGAATTACTTTTTGACTACATGTCCCGGAATCCTTAGTTGACTGTATGTTCTGGGACATCATCAAAAAAGTAATTTTCCTAGCTCTACCCCATAGGTGACTATTGCAGGCTCTATTTCAGAGGGAGGAACTAGAAAACCATCTCTGAACATTCCTTGCCTAAGAAAGCCCTATGAAATTTATGGGGTTGCCATAAGTCAACAAGTGATTTGGAGACACACATACACACACAAAGAAAAGCAGATACTATTTCGAAATTCTGCAGTGGAATATTCTACCAGATGGACAGTGAAATCCTGTGGATTGGCAAGGATTTCCTTATCTGTTTGCAGTGTATTTGCATACAGCTCTTTATGTTTCTGCTGTGATATATCTTGCACAGGGATGCAGTGATGTGCAGTGAGCTACTTGTGGAACAGGACTACCTCCACCCATTCTCAGAGCAAAGTATGCTACTAGAGAGTTCTTACTTCATGTTGTTCATGTAGGTGTGTAGCTTTGCTGTCTGTAACTTTCACCACAACCCCCACTACTGAAAAGCTAAGCTGCTTTTTTAAACAAAACAAAACACTGCAGAGTGGTTTGTCTCTGACAGGGAAACACTTGCACCAAAAATAGAAAGTAATGGCTTTCCTCTGTGTGTGCTTCTTTCCTTGTGTCCAGGTAAAATTCTTTCTGGCTTTCTTTTTTTATTAGATACTGACTTATTAATTCTTAATCAAGTTTATAATGTGTCGGTGTTCTACTGTTTTTGAGATATTGTTTTAATGCTCTGTAGATATGATGTGCTTTAACGTAACGATGGAAATTTTATTGGGGTTCTTTTGTACTCAGTGTGATTGTTTGCTTTTTATTGTTAAAGCAATAAAGTTTTTTTTCCCTTTTCCTTGTGTGTATATGTCCCATCTTTGGATCCCACCCAAATCTGTGTGAGAAACGGGTCAAAATAGAGCAGAACGTTATAGCTGGGTACAGAGCTGAGATGTGAAGCAGTCTGATAGAGACATTGGGAGGAATGATGTTAAGCTTCTTTTTTCTTTAGCTTGGTACCAGTGAGATATAGGTCTGATTTACACAATAGTCTGCCAATCTCTTTTCAGTAACGGAAGAGAAGGTAGAACACACTTCCCCTGCACCCTGCATTTTAAGCAAGGTGGGACACAAGAGTTTGTACACATAACTGTATGTGCAGTCCACTGATTTACATGCTCTTTCTCTTAACAATTGTGTGCTAAAAGTTACTTTTTAAAAAGGTACTTTGAAAAGTAGTTGTATCAATGCTCTAGCAATTGCTTACAGTTATATTTATAGTTATCATTTATCATTAGTTATCATTTTAGAGAACAACTCTTTGCCACTTCAAAGCCGTAATAGCTAGTGGCACTCATGTCTGGAGGGTGATAAATCCCCCTGAACTTTAGCCTGAACTTTTAATGGAGCTCCTCAAGACACTGAACCTTCTCTGCTGTAACCTAATGTTATCATTGTGGGTGGCAGAGTGGGTGACATGGCTGCCACTGGTTCAAAGTAACCAGAATTGTTACTTGTAGTTAAGTTTCAAAAACTCATGTGATTGCTACTAGCTACTGTCTTGTGTTACAAAACACTTTCTCCTCACGTCTACCTTGTCACTACCTCAGTGCTTACAACAGAGGCAGCAGCATGAGTCAGTACTTAAAGCATGTGACATTTCTTTACCATTAGTGAGGCCACACACTGTAACTGTCAGAACAAATTAAAAGTTACTGCTGTGCTACAAAAGGACTGAAGCCACCCCCAGCTCAGTAATAGTCATAAAGTGATACAGTTTACTATTTAGTCAGTTTCTATACTGTTCCCATATCTAAAGATATATTAACAGTAAAGAAAGAAAGGAAGCATTTAGAATGTGCTGGAGGAGAGTTCTGTGAATACCATGGGTTGCCAAAGTGAACAGTAAATGGGCTCTCGAGCAAATCAAGCCTGGACTCTCCCTAGAAACCAAAATGACCAGAGGCTGTTATGCTTTGGCCTTATCATGAAATGACATGGTTCATTGGAAAACATCGCACTTGCTTGGTAAAATGGGAGGTATGTGGGATGGTGACTTGATGGCATTTTACAACAAGGAAAAAACAAAGAGCACATTATCTCTCAAGAAAGGCACACCCTTTAGTTGGTATGACTTGAGCAAGGCTGTTGATGTCATAGAGGTCTTCGGCCATTTCCGCACTAGCCTGTTATAGTGCTGCTATTCCACTTTCAACATCCTATGGAATTCTGAAGTTTGCAGTTATAGTGCTATAACAGGCTAGTGCGGAAATAGCTTTGTTTAATCAGGTTGTCCTTAGCTGAAGCTGACAGCAGATATATTGAATTATGGACAACAAACAAAACTTTAAAAACATATTAAAACACAAATGACATTAGTGCAGAAGACTGAATAATAAGTTTAAAAAGTAATGAATTAGCACATTTAAGCTCAGAAGCTCAAAGGGGGGAGTATAGTCAGTTTGGATAAGCCTGGATGAAGATCTTTTGCTTGGATAGGTGCCTGAAGCAATGCCATAGTTGGTGCCGTCCTCAGTGCTGGTGGGGAGAGCATTCTGAAAGGATAGGGACCACCATGGAAATTCGTTGCTTCCAGGTTGCTGCCAGAAAGCAGTCTGTAGATCATGGTGCAACAAGTAAGAACTTTAGTGCTTGCATCTGTTTCTACTATGCTGTTATTGTGGGAGAGGGAGAGTAATTACAAGCTGCTGGTTGTTTGTGTTAGTTACCCCTAAGGTCAGGCATGGAGTAGATAGGTGTGAAATGTGAAAGAAATTAAAAATGCACATTCAGAGGTCAGTGACTCTGAGCCTTGTGCTACCTTGGTGTTTCCTTAGCGTAGTCTTCCCTAACTTGCTGCCGTCTAAATGACTACAGCCCCCAGCGTTCCTGATCTGAGTGGGATTGATGGGACTCAAAGTCAAGAATATCTGGCAGGAGTCAGGGTGGGGAGGCTTTCTTGGTACCATCAAATGAATGCCTCCTTTGTAGCTCCTTCTGTTTGCTTTTCAGTATCAGAGCTTTGCCAGCCTCTTCCTTTGGCTTTCTGCTTGTGGAGAGGAATTGTAGCCATGTCGTGCTTCTGGGGTATGAGTGGTTGCCTGTTGACTTACAGCAGCCCCGTGAATTTCATAGACTTTTCTAAGGCAAGGAATACTCAGAAGTAGATTTCTATTTGCTGCCTCTGAAATTTAGTTTACAGTACCTGATGCTCCTTAGTGGTCCCCCATCCAAATACTTACTCTGCTGACCTGGCTTGACTTCCAAGATCAGACGGAATCTGGTGCCTTTCAGAGTATTTATGCCCTAAAGCTTCTGGGGTGATAACAGTTTGACCAGGCTATTACTTGCTGACCCAAAAAGGGAATTAAAAATACTTTATTTTTAATTTATAATTAATTTATTTTTATTTATTCTTATTATGTAAGAAGTCAGAAACATTGGAGTTAACTTTATAGGGGAATGTAAATGGTCAATTAGGTCAGGATTGTTGGAATGTTGCCACACTGACTGTATTTTGTGTTGGGCTCATGTGTTCTTCTCTGCTATGTCCCTCATTCTTGGCTTCTTCTGATGTTGTTAAGGTTACATAACAGTCAAATCGAATGACCAGGGATGCAAATCTTTGGTTACTTCATTCTCATATATAAGAACAAAATAATCCGTTTATTCCCTGCTTGTAGACAGTATGAAAGCTTTTGTATATTTTCAACTACTTTTAGCATTTTGTAACTTTTCTGTGAAAATTCTATGTGGGTCTTGTGCTAAGGTTTTGGTTTTTTTTTAGTTTGGCATAAAGTATCTTTCTGCACAGCAACAATGTATTTTGTGCAAGAAACAAAATATTGTGTACTGTTGCTACTTTTGCTGTAAAAAAACACATTTGTTCTCATGCGGAGTGAAAAATCACACACCAACCAACAATTTTTTGACGAGGTGGCAAGCTTGCAGAGACACCTTCCCTGTTGAGGATGAGGAAAATTTATGAATATCTGTTACATAAACCATATAGTTCCTTTTATCTTTCATTTCAACTATAAACGGAACTGTAAACTTTCTTTCCGTCTGCTCTCCGTTAATCTTACCTAGAAAGAACCATGTGGCACTGAATTGCTAGAGTACGAGAGAGTTAGTAATTTTGTCTTCCCTAGAAGGCAACATTTTAATTCACCATTCCAAGATAAGGTGTGTCTGGATCAACAGGGATTAGAGGTGCAGTCTGCATCATCCTTTTTCCCCTTTACAGTTCTAAGAATTCTTAGTTTTTCCTGTTCCCCCACTTCTGTCTGTCTTTCCTTCCTTCTTTCCTTACTCTTCTCATTAGCAAATGCCATAATTGCAACCGGAATGCAAAAGCACAGTTACAGAGACTTGGTGTATATTAAGGGGAGAACAAACCATCAACCTTAAGCCTGCATCATAAGTAGGCTGGGCAGGGGAGGAAGATAAAAGTAAGAAACATGTAATGATAGAGTGTGAGGAAGAAAAAAAGGCAGAGCTGGGAAGCATCATATTTTTAATTGGATTTTTTAAAGTAATAACAATATAAATACTTGTGTATATTTTAACATCAGCAACCCTGGTGTTATGTTTTTGTGCAGTTTACTAATCATTCCAGAAATGCTGCTTTGGGTTTAGGATTTGGAATCATTGGGCCATTTGTAGTGACCTTTTGTTAACTTTGCAAAACTTAACACACAGAATAACAAACTAATAATGTGCTATGTTAATTGTTGCTCACAGATGGTGAGCAGTAAGTATTGTATTACTGTTGAAAAGTGACTAAAGAACCGCCATGGGACTCTGTCCTTGTTTGGTTGACCTGCTTCAGGTTTTCCACCATTGATTCTCCAGGTTCCATTCTGCTTGTTTAATCACTGTCAACTTCCTGTCAAAATTGGCAGTTGAATTTTGGGGATGAAAATATTTGCAAATTTTTCAGCCTCACATAAGCATTCCTTTTAGAAAGCAACAAAAAGTGAAAGGCATTTTAAACAAACAGCTCCACATATGAGAAGTAGGTCTTGTCATATTCAGTGGGTCTTACTCCCGGGGTAGTGCATTGGTATGTAAACAAAATGATTTACATTAAACTGTGTTTTCTTACCAAATCAATTAACAAAACAAGGCAAGAATAAAATGAGATGAGTTCTTTCACGAAAGAGTGTCTTGTTCTGAAACAATACTTGTAGTCCATCCACAAGTATAAAAAAACGTGTGCTCTTTGCCTTTGGGAGACTGCATTTCCCATTTTTGCGTTGCTAATACAGTAAACTGGCAGAACAGGCATTGCAATTCTTTTGAGGTTAGACCTTGCATCCTTGTTTGCTCACGTCTCATTTGTGTCTCATGACTGAATGAATCAACACCTAATGAAAGCGTCTCATGAGGGACAGAGTCAGACAGGAATCTGTACACTGCTTGTTGTGGGTTGGAGCACTCTGCTTCTATCTTGTATATAAAAGCTTGAGTGAAAATTAAACCTTTAAAAAGTCCTCTCATACTCACTAATTTAACTTTAGTGATGAATTGTATTAGCAGAGAGAGAAATAATCTGAAGTTAATCTAGGAATGCCAGAAGAATCTGCATAATTGATAATATTTGCATAGATTTGTAGAATCTAGTACAGTACTCAGAAGCCTTTTGCAGTTTTGTTTTTCTGCCCAGCATCTGCCCAGAGAATTAGCTCCAGGAAAGGTGTATGGTTCACCAGCTGCAATTAGGATCAGTTCAAAAGTGAGTCCCTGATGGGTAAATAGTGTTGGTTCCAGTACCCTTTCTGCAGCAGGCCGAAACTGCAGCCCTTTAAATTCTTCACTGAAATCCCCATTTGTTCAAAGAATGATGTACTAGTGCAGTGTTTTAATTGTTTTGGTCTTATTTAAAATTTCAGATGCATACACATATCATGCACATACATCTCATGCGTGACACAGATTATACACACAGTGGGATTATTTTCATGTCAGCTCCTGCTTCAATGTGCCTGATACATTCGTCCTCCAGATAATCTGTAATTGGGCAGCCAAGAGTGATATATAGAACAGCACATTCCCCTCTTAACCTCCTTCTTGCCACCTTCTGTTTTTACACCCTGATTTAATTAAACAACAGTTTGTTACTTCTGGGGGAATTTTGTTTCAACAGTAAATTCAATAACCAGGATCTTAAAATGTGAGAGCTAGCGAGGTGCAGTGGTTTAAGTATTGAACTATGACTCTGAAGACCAGAGTTTGAATCCCCACTCAGTCATGGAAATCCACTGAGTGACCTTGGCTAAGTCACAACCTCAGAGGGAGGCAAAGGCAAACCCTCTTCTGAACAAATCTTGCCAAGAAACCCCTTAGGGTTGCTGTAAATTGGAAATGAAGGCACACAACAACAGCAATGACAACAGTTTTAAAATGTCAGATTATTAACCAGGATCTTAAACCAACTTTAGACTGGCATTACACCACAATGCTGAGTTTAGATGTAATGGCTAACTGTCTTTCAAACTAAAAAGGAAGCATTTAGGAAAGAAAGTAAGGTGCAGTGTAGTGTTCTGTTGCTCATTCCTCACAGAACAATATAGGAAGCCAGGAACTCGCCTTGCAGAGGAGACCAGTATTCAGTGTTCATTTCCATGTGTGGTTATCTAAGGAAGGTGAAGACTATGTATTTGTAGAAGTAGAAGTGACGTTGCTCAGTGGTGTACCATCTAGATTGCATTTGAAAGGTCTCAGGCTCAGCCTTTGGCATCTGCAGGAAAAGTCTTGCCTGAAATACCAGAGAGTCATTGCCATTCAGCATTCGCAATTCAGAGCTAGATGCCTTAGAAGTCTGTCTTGGTATGGTAGTTTTCTGTTTTCATAGGTAAAAATGTGAATGTGACAGTCAGTTAACATGGTTAAAAACTTGATGACTGTGAATAGATGCTGAAGCCTCATATTGTGGTGATATCCAGCTGCTCCTCATTCTGTTTTTCCTCTTACATGTATTCATCTCTGCCCTTTGCTAGGGAGGTTATTATGAAGACAATCTAAGATACGTTGTTTCAGAAGCAAGTTCAGGAAACTTCAGGTTTTTCAAGACTAAAATTAGTTTCCTAACTTTGGGTACTTCTGAGAAGTTATACATAGGAGTCCAACCTTATACTTAAAATCCCATCTCAGTTATTTGGTGGATCTACAATTGAAGGGTATAGTGTGGCTTAGATCCCACATTTTCCCCTCTAGCTTGTGTTAGATTTGTAAGAATGACTTTTCTTTCTCATTTTTATCCAATAAGTAACTGTTTTTCTTAAAAAAAAAGAAAAGGAAAAAATCACTTTGACCATTTAGTAACTGAAACTGTTTCTTCAGATTTAAAGTTGTTTCCAACTTATGGAAACCCTGAGGTGAACCTATTGCAAGATTTTCTTGGCAGGATTTGTTCAGAGGGGGCTTGCCTTTGTTTCCCTCTGAGGCTGAGAGAGTGTGACTGGCCCAAGCTCACCCAGTGGGTTTCCCCAGCCAAATGAGGATTCAGACTTTGGTCTCGCGTTATACTCTGTGTTCAAAACGCTGCATCACACTGGCTCTCTATTGACATGGATCTCTTAAACTTTTCTTTGAACTGAACTTTTAACTTGTTTATTTTTTTTTTTTTGAAGTGGTGGTAGTTCTGTCAATATTAAAGCAGGCAATATTTTATGTGCCATATTCTCAAATTCCATTAGTCATAGAAATCATAGAATCTTAAAGTGGGATGGAGGCCTAATGGCTATCAGGTCCAAGCCCCTGCTCAATGCAAGATCTACTGCTAGAGCACCCATAGCAGGTAGCTGTCCAGCCTCTTTTTGAAGACATCTGGAGTAGGATATCCCACCACCTCTAAGCAATTAATTCCATTGCTGAACCACTCTCACTTCAAGAAGTTCCTTCTAAAGTTTGAAATCTACCTTCCTGTAACTTAAAACCTTTAGACCTTGTTCTGAGGCAGCAGAGAACAAACCTGCACCCTCCTCTTCACCGCAGCCCTTGATGATTTTAAAGAGTGTAAATATGTCATCCCTCAATCTTTTCTTCACCAGATTGAACATGCTGAGCTCTTTCAACCTCTCCTCATATGTTTTGTTCTCCATACCTCTTACCATCCTTGTTGCCCATCTCTGAACTTGTTCCAACTATTCCCCATCTTATACCTGTGCATTTGATTTTGGTGGCTTATAGGTAGAATTTTGCATTTGCCTCTGTTGAATTTTATTTTGTTAATTTCTGCCCTGGTTTCTAGTTTATCAAGGTCCTTTTGAATTTTGTTGCTATCTTCCAATGTGTTAGCTGTGCCACCCAGATTTGTATCATATACAGATTTGATAAGGATTTCCTCCACCTTGTCATCTAAATCATTGATAAAAACACATGATAAAAATACAAACACGTTAGTGGCTTTTGCTTCTCATAACAACTGACATCATACAATATAATGCAAAACAAAGCGATCTCAGACCTAAGTGGAGTGGTGGCAGTGGACGGGGATGGGTCCCATACCTTCCACTTGGTTTGCATTTGAGAGCAGTGATACTCAGAGTGGTGGTCTGTGGACCCGTGGTGGTCTGTGGACCAGTGCTGGTCCACAAGCCATTGGTTGACGCTCCTTGGCAAGTTTCTAGGAAAGAAGAAAGTAGTTGTAACCAGGCAGCACAAAATATGGTATCAGCACACCAAAAAAGTAATGATTGCCTATAGCCCACATGAGATAGCTTGGGAAGCGCTATGACAGAGTACAGTTAAATCTGAATCCTCTTGATTAGTCTCCAGTATTGTTGCATGCCTTCAAGTTGTTGCTGACTTAAGGCAACCCTACTAGAACAGGTCTATTCAATCAGTTGATCTACACCAATTGAGAGACATTAAGGCCTTAACGTGTGGAGTATGTAGTTATTTAAATTCATTCATTTACAGCGCACCCATAGACACAACTATTCAGAAGTAAGTCCCATTGAATTCGGTGGTAGGTGAACATAGGACTGCAGTTTTAATAATCCTCTAGCTACTTAATATTGATGGCTAAACAATTAAACTGTGTAAAGCAACTTGATAGTTATGCTATCAAAAAGGTTTGTTTTTCTGCCTGAGTCCGGTAGCTGGCTCACTCCAGCTGAAGTAGAATCTTTGGAGTAGTGGGATCTGCATAAATCCCAGACAACTCAGCAGTTGAATCAATTGTTCTACATTGGTTAGGACTAGCAGTTGGATTTGAACTTAAGTATTATTAACTGCTTTTAGTTGCTAGCAACATTGCTTTGTCTGGTAGTGCTGGCTGAAAAGTAAGAACAGGTATCATATTTTACGTTTTTGATAGTGTCAGCTTACCAATGTTCTGCAACAATCTTTTCCCAAATCTGATTGATAAATACTTGTCTAGAGATGGATTTGCTTCTCAGTTATTGCCCAGTCACAAGTGTGGTCACTTTAATCAATTATATGCATATGGATTACACAGCCAAGGAAAGCCTGCAAATTTCTATTAGTCATATGTCTTTTCACAGGTGAGGCAGTTTTCCATAGAAGATCTGACTAATGAGCGTTTCAAGGTCCGTGAATTATGTCTCTCTAAACAGGTTGCTTCTTCAGGTCTGGCAACCTCTGCTACATAGACTGGGCTCAAGGGCTCTATAGCTTTTATTATGTTGGATCTCCTGCTGGGAGTAAAGTGAGGTATAAATTGAATAAATGAAACAGAATGTTGCACATTAAAATACTTCTCCCTGAAAAAGCTGTTAGTGCGAAACTCTTGAAGAGAGATTTCATGCTCTGGGAATAGAAGAGCAAGTCCTGCACCTGACCACAGAGTGGCATCCTCTGGGAATGATAACCAGCTGCATTGTGCAATTTCCATATGCCTACCTGACTCCTGGGGCCAAGGTGACAATTGTGAGATAAGTTGAGCACCCTTGTGAGTCTGACTTTCTCTCCAGTGCACAGCTTCTATGTGCTTTGCTCTAGAGAGCCATCTGATATTTTAAATGGGCTTTTTATCACAAAAGGCAGCAAACTCAGAGGTTTACTGTTTTGCTAACCCTGTTAAATCTTGTAGAAGACTGTAACAGTGCTAATATAAATGTATCCTATAGTACAAGTCAGGATGATTGTTGACAGTCTCTGCCTGACTTTGCTTCTGCTGAAACTGTTGTTATCCTGGGTTTTTCCAGAGTGACCAATCAAAAAAATTATGCAACTTACCTGGTTCTTTTCTTTCCAAGGCAGAAGAACTGCTATGAAAACACAGGCAAGGCAATTGTGCAACAAAAGCCTTTTCTAGAACACAGCTTAGAAAAGTTACTTTTGAAGACTACATTTCTCAGAATCTCCTTGCCAACAGATGCTCCATGATTAGCTGCCATGCTGACCAGAGGATTTTGGGAACACTGGTTGTAAAAGTAACTTTTCCAAGCTCTACTTTGGAAGCACCCTCATTCTTCTGCTGTCTGCTTGTCATTACCTGGGTTTGGTGTCCATCCAAGTATCAGGAATTCAGCTGACGATTAAACACTGTGTGGAAGAGAGTCCTTGACTTTTTGTTCACCCATTATAATGAATCTCTGGAAAGAAAAGTGTAGACCCCCCCCTTCTTTTTTTCTTTGAGGGCTGTATGCCAATTTGGAATTGGTTCCAGTCCTGCACACACTTTCCAACTGTTTGTAGGTGCTTGCATATAATCTTTTCTATACTTTCTTTCTGAAGCAGCATTTGCTTTTCCGTAAGCACATGCATGGGTATGCTTTCAAACCTGTGCATGAATGCACATTTGTACATACGCTTGCTTTCCATGGAGACACAGAAATAGACACCTTGGCAGACCAAGGCTCAAGATAATTCTGGGCAAATACTTGTGCCCAGAGGGGCAGATCCCTACAATGCTGTTAGCAGGTTGAGTGAATGAAACAAAAATGAAACCTTCAGACTTTGTTCTATGACAAGGCATTGGAGCAGTATGGAAAGGAAAGAATGCATGCCTTTTTCTCTTATCTTCGCTTGAAACAGAATAGTAATGACTATTTTTTTGTTGGAAAACTGAGTTCTAATGATATCATTATGTCAACTAGGATATCTCAAAGCTTGTGGTTTGTGTACCATCTGTCTCTTTTGGAAAATGGAACACTGTTATTTCAGTGGTAGGGCATATCATCTTCATGGGGAGAATACTGTAGCTGAGTCTTCTTCCCCAGTTAGAGGCACTCAGGATGAAGACATCCATGACACCTGTGGAGTGGTAGGGTTGCTTTGGAAGTCCCTGTGCTGTATTAATTTCACCCATAGAATTCATTCATTCATTCATATCCTTTCATTTCCCCAAACTGGCACAGCAAGGTGGCTTACAAAAATTAAAATTAAAAACAAAGTACATACAGAGACATAAGTTTAAAAAGACATACAAAAATTTTGTTAAAATTCAGTTATATTATCCATAGAATTAGAGTAATTTAAAACAACTCCCTGGAACATAACAATTTTAAAAGCCCTTGTAATCAGTTCCTAAAAGGCTGTTGAAGTGAAAAAGTTCTCATATACTGATGGAAGGACAGAAAGGGGTGGGGAGCCATCTTAATTTTTCTAGAGAGGGTATTTCTAAACCTGGGAGGAGCCACTGGGCTCTCCCATGCTCCCACTGGAAATGCCTGTAAATGTGCTGGAACTGAGAGAAGGGCCTCTTCTGAAAGCCTTGGTGTCCAGGCAGGCTCATGTGCGAAAATACAGTCCTTCATTCACATAGCCTGGACCTGAGCTGTATAGGCTCAGTCGTAAAGAGAACTTTGAATTGTGCCTAGAAATGACCAATAGCCAGCAGAGCTGTTATAATAAAGGGATCATATGCTCCGTTTTAGAGCCAACATGGTGTACTGGTTTGAGCATTGGACTATGACCCTGGAGACCAAGGTTTGATTCCCTGCTTGGCCATAGAAACTTACTGGGTGACCTAGAGCATATCACACACTCTTAGCCCCAGAAAACCCTATGATAAGGTTGTCTTAGGGTCACCATAAGTTGGAAATTACTTGAAGGCGGACGACAACAACAACATGCTCTAGTTTATTCCTGAACTTGACTTTAGGGGCGGCGGAGGGGAATGCTTCTTTATGATTCAGCAGAAGCCAGCTCTAGATGTTGGTGACTGGAAAAGTGTTGTGGTGCTTTAAGACAAGTTTGAACGCACTTGTTTGCCATACTCACCATGGTCAGACTCCACCCCACGTGCAAATCCTGGTGAATGTTTTCTCCGAGGTGTGTACTTGTACTTCTTTGTCCTTTTGTTGAGGTTAGGGTTGGAGAAGATAAATTTTGTATAATTCTGTTTGTTGTTTGTTTCCAAGCCACAGACTATGGGGGATCTCAGTTGTGGCTAATTGGAGCTTGCTTGCTATTTGCTTGTGGATTCTGGTTTTTAAAGTGCCTGTATTGCTGCTTTTAAATATGGCAGAAGATAGTTGCTTATTTGAGTCTTAAAAAAAATTAAAAATATGGGAATTCCACTTGAAGTGTGAGGGAAGTGGCAAAATACATGGCTGGACTCGAGTTCATTTGGCTGCATTGTATGTGTAATAAAATTGTAAAGACAGGGGGAAGTTGAACAACACCTGCTGCTTTTAGGATCAGGTTTGGCCAGCCTCTTCCTGAAATCTTGGGCAGCTGACTGTTAGACTAAACAGTAGCGGGTTAGATAAAACATTATTTCAGCAAAGGGTGTTGCCAAATACGTCTTTCATTGCCTTTTTCAAAGAATGTTTGCTGAGAACCAGTCATTGTCAGCTTCCATTTATAACCTTCCCATATTTTTCTACTGCTTCTTCCATCTGTTTTATGCCATAAAAAGTCAATTAAGAAAGGGAATATGTAATAGTAAAAGAATGTCTTTTGATTAGTAGCACTGGAAGTACTCAAATAACTGGTTCAGTTGGGGCCTCTGCTGGCATGTTTGAACACAATGCTATTCATCCAAGCATTTGAACCATTGGCCTAAGGCCATGTACTAGCTGAAACTAGAGTAGACCCATTGAATCAGTTGTTGAATGGCAAATTAGCACTTGTGTATATCCCTCTGATAAAATGGGTACATTCTGGGTGGGAGCAGTCTGTTAGTAATAGTACACAGCAGCAGCAGTAGTAGTAGTAGTGCACAACAGTCTGTTAGTAGTAGTTTGTGCAAAAGCTGATTAGATGACCCATCCTAATTGCTTTCTACAAGGAGATCCTTGTGTCTGAATTTTCGTTTGTTCAGGTTCTCCATGTGGTTCTTTGTAGTGCCGTCTTTAGTATCATTCCACACTATACTATCTGGAAAAATGGATGGGTCTCTAAACTGAAGCAGTTATATGCTGTTCCATGACAGTATGTGAAATAGTGAGGTACAAGTAATTTTTTTTTTTTGCACATCTTTTGTATGTTTACTTGGAAGGAAGAACTTACAGTAGAACTTAGGCCATTTCTGCACCAGACTGTTACAGTGCTATTATTCCACTTTCAGTATTCTACGGTATGGAATCCTGGGGTTTGTCGTTCGGATGTTGAAAGTGGAATGATAGCACTATAACAGTCTGGTGTGGAAATGGCCACAGTGCCTAGTCATTTGCAAGGATTTCAGCCTTAGGGTTTGGAATTCATAATCTTCATTTTTTTCAACAATGGAAACACTTTAAAAAATGTTTCAGTTGAATACACACCCGTACACACTTTTAGAAGTTTGATTCACTCAAGGCAGTCACAGCACTCAGTTTCTAAGACCTGAGCAGGGTGGTTGGTGACTGGGGCTGTCAAAGATTTCTCATTCATAGGTTCACCGTATGTCAAAGATGGCTTGACGGTAAGCAAAAATAATAAATAGGGTACAGCTTACAAAAGCAAGAGATTCAACATTCCAGTATCTGTAAGACAGCCTCATAGTTCTCCCCTTTTCTTTTGTTTGGCAGCAGCATGATCATCTTGATGTATGTATGCCAAGTTAGGAAGGGGAGAGGGAAACATAACTACAAGCTGGAAAGAGAGTTGTGTGAATTGTATAGAAATCATCTCACAAAGGAAAGTTGAGTGTGCTTTTTGAAAAAGTGACATGATAGGTCAAGGTGTAAACTTGAGATGCACAAGCCATACCCCCTCCACCACCTGCCTGTCATCTTGAGATACACAGATGGCAACCTCAGGAGAATGGCCAGGAGCAATTTTGCACTAGTGTTTTTCCTTCCCCGAATTTTTCCATTAAATGCACACACTACACTATTCACACTTTTATTTTAATAGCTCTGGGGAAAGATTATTCAACTCCCTGAATGGCTGGGGTGCACAATAAAATAACTGTTCAGCTGGGGGAAAAAATGCCCTGTTGTCTTGCAGTACCAGTTGGTATTATGTAGAGTTGTTTGGTGTCTATTTATAATTGATGGCAATTGGGAACTGGATACAAAGCAATAAAATAAATATAAAAACAAACACTGATGTTCCAGTTAGCTTAACTCTATGTCTGATTTTTTTCTGTCTAGTTTATTTTTGGTACTTTTAGTTATCTTTAACAAATTTATTCAACATTAGATAGACATCTTTAGAAAAAGCTGTACCCTCTCTGCTGTCCACCAGGATTTATGTGCTGTGTGGACAGGAAATGGGATTCTTCCTCCTCTTCCCTCTTCCTCCTCCTCCGCCTCCTCTTCTTCTTCGTCTTCTTCTTCTTCGTCCTCTTCTTCTTCTTCTTCTTCAGTTAGCTTTTTAACTATTCAGAGTGTTCCATGTTGAACTTTTGAGGCTTGCAGAGTGAAACTTTTATCAAAGTTTTGCCTTCATTCCAATTCCATTGACTTAATTATGGACATTTGTGCGTGCAAGAAGTTTTCGGGATTAAGTTATGTGCAGAAGGTTGTGTTTTAAATAGATTGGCAAGAATCTATATAGTTTAGCTGCACAGTGACCTAGTTTTACACTTGCATGCTCTGTCTTCAGATTGTATAAATAAAGATCATATTTATATGTTGTTGGGTGGTGAAGAGATTTTCATTTGCAAACACACATAGTAGTATACACTATGATGAAAACATACATACTCCATCCATTGTTAGTGCCTAGATACCATCTTTCCTTTTGAAAATGACATCATAGTGACTTACTTGTTGTTGTGTTACCTTATGTTTTCAAAATCATTGAAGTTTAACTTCAAAGAGAACTCAAAACAAAGCAGTATTTAGAGAAAAGGTTAGGTCTATTGAATTGTCAAGTCTATGTTCAAAACTGAAGTCTTAAAATATATTTCAGGTATTCTTGGGCTGCCTTGAGACAAGAAAAGAGTAGTGTTACTCAGTTTACAGTTTATGAGGCTGGTCTTCATTTCTTAGAGGTTTTGTGGAAATCATTCACATATTTTCCTGGTCACTGGCTGGATATAGTAGTTGTGTGGTCTTTTTAAAAACTCTTTTATGTGGATGCGTATTAGTATGAGGTAATATGGAAAGTTACTCCTGTAAATAAATATTTACATAATAGACTGGTCTCCCTAACTTCTCACCGTTACATTGCTCAAGGAAGAAAAGGTCACTTCTGACATCACTAATCTTTTGAGACAGACTGTCACTGCATATGGGTTGTGCTTGGCTTCCTTGCTAACCCATTCTAGCCAAAGTTAGATGCTTTTATGTGCCATTGAGTTGAATGGGAACCAGAAGTTTTTACCTTGGGCAGGATTTTGCGTCTTAAGATAATAATTACTACTCCAGTCCACTGAGTGTCAGGCTGCACCATTCTGAGGATTTTGAATATTTCATTCACTAGAAATAGAAACGTATTTTTGAGTTAAACCCTACAAACATTTTTTATTTATACAAATGAAATTGCATGGTTCTAACAGTTGTTCATAGACCTGAAGTTCGTCAGGTGGAGAAGTGTTTGAGTAAGATAGGTTTGTGGATTTCTTTTAGAAAACAGTTTTTCAGTGCATTCTCAAATCAGAGCGTCAGTTACAGTGATTATGACTCTGCTTGTATGCCTTTTTTAAAAAAAGCCACACAGTATGTCATATCCCTGTCCCAAAACAAAATAGCTCTAAAGGTTCAGAATGATTTATGGACCCCCAAGTTCTTCTTGCTTCAACAATGCCTAGGATTTTTTCTCTTGTGACATGCTCCCCTTCCAAGTACAAACTTTCAGTACTTAAATTATTATTTGGCTTTGAAATGTGTTAATGACTGTTGTTTGGTATATTCAAGTCTAAAACCTGTTTGTCTGTGTAAGAAACAAATTTCCCTATTGTTTGAATTCTAGCTGGGCTCCTTCTTTGTAGGGATTCATTGAAGGAATTAAATAAACTAGCCTGTGAAGTCTTGTGAACTCAAGACTCTGTGAAAAGCATGATTAAGTAAAATGTATCCTTGCATCTGAGAAAGTGCATTGTAATCCACAGTAGCTTTTGTTGTAATAACTGAGGTGCCACATGACTTTTTCTTATTTTGGTGCAACAACCTAATATGGCTGTCCCTTTAAGACTGGTTGTGAGGGTTACCATTGCTAGAGTTTCTCACCCCAGCAGCAAGAAGTAGTAAAAACTAGAAGAAGTGCAGCAAGCAATTTTATTCTGAGTCATCTGGAAGTACGCCTCACTGAACTCACTTACTTGTGAATAAACATGGACTAGACTGCATTGTAAGCAGATATATTTTAGAACAGTGCCATATTACACATTTATAGCTATTCACTGGCAGATTACTGATGAAGTAAAAAGATGCAAATGGGTGGTACCCATTAAGCACTTTCGTATGCTGTGTAACATTAAGGAGGGCTTCTCACAGAAAAATTCCAAAGTATGTTTATAAGTGGGGTGGGGAAGGGAGAATGTGCCATATGACATGTCTCCATTGACTGTCCCATAGTCCAAAATAAATAGTCCAAAAACTTCGTATTTATGCATAAACAACAAGGGACTATAAACTGAGAAAAGATGGATGATATTTTGGAACACTGGTTGTGCTTCCAAGCATTCTAGACTCTCTTTTTTGGCTTGTTCTTGTCCCTTATGCTAAGATTTTAAGTCAAATCCTGCAAGATTTGCTCTTTTCATAATAAAATCAGCAGGACAGCCTTCCCTCCATATTGATGGGTTACCCCCCCCCCCCAGCAGTTATGAAACGTTGTTTACAGCTAGGGAGCTAGGAAGGATTTCAAAGTGAGTCTTAAGCTGTACATTGCCATCCAATTGTCTGCAGTTTCTGGGGTTTCACTTGTAATATTAATGAGCCTTTACAGAGCAAAACACTGCTTCCTTTGTTCCTATAGAAGATCCAGGCTGGTGAAAGCTGGAAGGTGAAAGATTTGAGCTGGGGTGCGGGTAGTAAATAATAAAGCAATATCTTCTTGCTTGAAAAATTCAAAGTTAGCTGGAGTTCTTCCTTGATCTGTGCTTGAGGAGTATAATAACGAGAAGCATGATTTTCCCTTCCTGGGCTAAATAATAAATCAGACATCCAGATGAGAGTCCTGAGAGTCTCCTCCACTGTTAAATGGTTAATGGCCTTATTTTCATGGTGAAATCTGCATGCATGTAATGCAAGGCAGAGCTGGGATTGGCTGGCAAGCTCATTGCAGATCCAGGTGGCATATACTGACAGCTCTGGGTCACATGACTGCTATTGGGGCTTGCTATTCCACTCCTCTGACTGAGCTTGTCAGCAAGGGTTGAACAGAGACATCCTGCAGCTTCCAAGAATGTAGAAAATGAGAAGAGGGAGGTGGCTGGAAAGGAGGCTGCTCCTTTGTTGTCTTTCTCTCTTCGATCAGTCTGAAATTCTGACCAGCGTGGACCATGGAGGTGCAGGATTGCAGCCACGGCTGCCCAGGGGCCCTGGTCATGATGCTCAACCCAGATCGGTTTTGCTGAAGCAGGAGGATAGATTAAACTGGCATGTACAGCCCGTGTTGGCTGCCAAAGGGGCACTTAGCTCGCTGATGAATTAGACTGATCTTCTGTCTTCCGGAGTAACACACTCGAGGAGACAAAGGAACTGGGGGTGGGGTGGGGAACGGGTAATCGTTGCATTAGTAAAAATTCTGGACTAAATAACAGAATGGAAATGCTGTCTGTCTGTCTGTTATGAAACTGTACGGCAGCATCTGCCTACGGATCCTGACGTGAGCACTTGGATTCTGCTTCAGGGACGTGCTTCTTTCCTTTAAGGATTCCCCCTTTTTTCCTTTTTGGTAATCTTGCCTCTTAAGATCATGCTTCTGTTTTCATCCTTGGATTCCCCCCCATCCTGCTTTTTGCACTACAGCATGAAACGTCTTTTGTTTCAGTTAAATTCAGACTTCTCGATCTGTCACCTGACAGTCTTGTGGTTCTGGATGAATGTGGTTCATTTCTATTATTAACCTGGGTTGGCAGCTGGTCTTCCTAACGAGAAGTTATAGAGATTCTGAAAAGTGGAGCTCGCTTGAGGGACAAAGATGCTTCCCAGGTATGACAAATTACTAAGATATAGGCATTGTTTTCGGTGACAGGCTTGGTAAACTTAGGTATCTTTATCTATATACCCACGTATTAGAAGTTATCCTATTTAATTCTATAGAAATATTGATACTTAAAAAAAACTATGTACTTTGACACTGTTTTAAAATAAATTTATTTGCAATGCAAACCAGTTCATGTTTATTCAAAGTAAGCTCCGTAGAACTCAGTGAGGCTTACTTCCAGATCACTCAGCATAAGGATGCTGCTGCCTTCATCTCGTCTAATTTTTACTAGTTTCTGCTGCTGTGGTGAAAGATTATGAAAGAGAACCTGAAATGTTGGTGACTGTGAGCTAGATGGATCAGTGTTTTTTAGGTGGGGATGCCTGCATAACTAGGATAATTTCCTAAAATAATCAACTGCTAGAAGTTTCTATCACCTAGAAATTGAACAGGTGCCATCTTTTTGATGATATACTTTCAAAGTCCCCAAACCTTTGTGATCTGAATATCTGGGGCATTATAGAGTCAGGCATTTAAGAATCCCTGTAATGTCAACAGAGAGCATTCAGACACATGGTTGATTTGCTCACTAAAATTAGGAAGACTTAAAAATGCTTAACTTTGGCAAAGTTATGCCCTGCAAATTACATTTAATATTATAGTAGATGAATGATTAAACCACTGACCAAAGATATTATTTAACCTTTCCTGCCCGGCTCTTTTAAACATGGGGAGGGGGGAGGCCCATCTGGATATGGATTGCTTGTATTTTGAGCTGGAGGGTCCATGGATTTGAATAACTCCCCCTCCCCCCAGAATAGGGATCTACTCTTAAGCCAGATAAGGAAGAAGAAACTTGAGACCAACAGGTGGACAATAAAAATGAAAACAAATTCAAGTTAATTCTATTGAAGTCAGCAGTGTGGAGAACAGCCAGAAGTTAAGGCAGATGGGAGCATATCATCTGACTTTTATTGCTCTTCTTAATTGCTGAATGCTTTATTCCTTCATATGAGACAGTTGAGTAGAATAGAATAGAGTATCTTTGCACTACAGAACTGTTCAAGGTTCTTTGACCCAAATATATGTAGCTAACTTTACTAGTGATTGTTAAAGTTATAACTGAATGGATCACATTAGATTCCTCATTTGGTCTTTAAAAAAATAGGCTACTATCTGCTGAAGCTTTTTCTGTCTTAGTCTCATAATGGTGCTATCAGTTTCTTACTTCATTCAGGATAACGGTGGCACAACTGAATGTGTGCCCTTTCTAGCTATCACCTCTGTTCAGTATCAGATATTCAGACACTTTTTATGCCAGCTTGAGCTTTGAATAAAATCAGTTCTAGTTGCTGGAAGGATCTTTAAGAAGGGCGTCAGAGTTCCTTTCAGGCAGGGCTGGAACTTTGCCACAAAGTTGTGATTGTGATCTCCCCGCCTCTTCCCACTCAATGTCATGGTCTGTCCACAATTAACCAGACTATGGCCCTTTCCACACCGGGGTATTAAAACGGTGCAGAGCGACCTCCCATGGAGGTCGTCTGCACCGTGGAGTGGATTGGGGCGGACTACTTTTCGTAGTTCCGCACCTCAATCTGCTCTGAAGCGACTGGAACTGGCGGCGCTGCGTGTTTTTTAAAAACCTCTTTTCAGAGGTTTTTAAAAAGCACGGAGCGCGCAGCCCCGTGCAGCTCCGTCGCCGTGCTCCGGTGCAGATTTGCAGGCGTGCACTAGTGTACGCCTGCAGATCTGCCAGGGGCGGGCTTCTGGCTGGCGAGCTTCTCCGGTTGGTGGAGAGCCTCCGCCAGCCGGAAGCCGCCATTTTGGACGCTGGAGGAGTGCGGAGCAGTGAGTTTGCGCTGCTCCGCATGGCGATGGGCTTACCCGGCTGCCGGTAAGCTCCGTTTCGGCGCGTTTCCCCCCGTTTCCCCCTCCACATGTGGAAAGGGCCTATGTTATGGATCACTCTCTCAATGCAGTGAGAGAGGTCAGAGTGGCTTCACAACTTTGATCCAAGCTCACTTCACCTTCATAGCTTTAAAAAAGGAGAAAGGTCTCTAGCTCTTGTGGGAAGTGGGGTGTGGGAAATGAATGTGGGGCTTCCATCTGAGGTGAAAGGGGGCTGCCAGAAGAAGACATAGAGGCCTTGTAAATGTTTGTGAGACTTCCTGAACTTCAAAAGATTTGAGAGGAGGAAATCTTAGTGATGGATGTGATTTCCAAGCGTTTGTGAGATTCAGGACAGTGAGAATTGGGGGAAGTCTGTATATGGCCTATCTCTATGTTAGCTGACTTCAGATAGTAAAAGGGGAAGAAAAAACCTACAGGTCTGAGAACTTCTAAACTTTGTAAAATGTTTGTGGGGCAGATGAAAGAAGTGCTTTCTATAGTTGGAGTGGCTAGTGTTTGTGTGATGGGGTGGGCAAACACATAGAGGATGGAAGGCAATTTTTCCCTTCTCAGGCCCACCCACGTGGGCTGCAGTGTAGATCGTGGTGCACCAGAGATGACATCACCTCATTTGTGGCTGCCATTTTTGTCTGGCTTTTTGTTTAAGCCATGGGAAGGTTCTGGGAGATGTAAAAGCTAAATGTTTTTTCATGTTTTGAGCCATTTTGTAACAAAAATCTACCTGAAGATCATCCTGTTTACAATAAAATAAAATACAAAATACAAATAAAAAATGGGAGGCTTGCTGCTAGGGGGCTTCAGGAGTCACAAAATTGGAGTTTAGTGGTCACTTTAAATCTTCACCTTCCCTACTCCTACTGTATTGGATGATGGGGATAGGGTCCACCCAGCAGAACTTGGATGGCTGGATGAGCATGAGACTACTTCTCTGTCTTCCCATATGGCTGTGACTATGGCTTTGCCATAATTAGAGGACATAAGCTGGGCCATGGCACCTAGAAGGCAATTGAGGTTGGAACAACTGTTTACTGTGCTTGGAATGGGTGGCCCTTGCTCAAGTTGGCATATGGTGTCAAAACAATGCAGGGGTGGTAAGTGAACACACTGTAGTCTGCAGGCCAGTCTCCTCAGTATCTCTGCTTTCAAAGAAACAAAACACACAAACAGTTATTGAATATGTTGTATGACATGCTTTGTGCATTCTAGGAATTGTGGACTCATTACTAAAATGCAAATTATTTTTTTTTCTTGGAAAAGTTAGTTTTTCAGACTATAGCTCCCAAAATCAGCCCCTGAGGTACAATCCTAAGGATTGATTCTGGGGCTGTAGCTCTTGGAATCAGCTGCTGAGGTAAAATTCTGAGGATTGATTCTAGGACTGTCACTTCCAAAATCATCTCCTGAGTATAATTCTCATAACTGATCCTGGATTGACTCTATAGCTTCTGGAATCAGCTACTGTGGTAGTAACCAGCTCTTGAGGTGAAGTTGGCCAGTGACATTCTTCTCCTGTTGCTGTGTCTGCTGGTCTTCACTGATCATATAAGGAATTGAATTAATAAAAGTGTGGCTAAATTTTAAACTCGCAAATTAATATTTGCAATCTTTTGCCAACTGCAAATGCCTATAATCATCTTGCTTTTTTTCCAGATGGTTCATATCTAAAAATAAAAAGTTAAACATGTAATTAACTTGTCGATAAAATTAAAACAAGCTTAAAACATAGCCATTAGAAAAGAAAACAAGAAATGGACAATGTAGAACATTATGCAGGTCCTGTTCCCCTTGAGCAGCTTCTTGCTCAGAATAGGTACCAGGATAGGATCTCTGTGTGAGAAGTCATTCACATGGTGGATGGTAGAGTGAACATTTTGGCTGTTTTTGCCTGCTCAAACAATGAACGTCCAGACCTTTGTTGTCCTTATGCTGCTTGCTGCTTGTGCAGCGACAGGCAACAGCAATCCAGTGTTACTACACTGCTGTGGCCCTTCCCTCTATTGGCATTTAATTGGATCTTGGTCCTAGTTTCTCAGTAGCCCCCTCTCCTCCTGTGTTACTTCTGTTGCATCTTTCAAAGTCTGTTCAGATCAGAAATTAGTTCCAGATTTGAGTGTATAGTTTTGGATACCTATGGATTGAAAATTCTGGCTTTACATTCTGCCATTGTTTTGTGTAAGTGAAGTGAGACTAAACTTTAGGAATCTTAATTTAAATCTGATCACAGAAAATTCATGCAGGAATTGCAAACTGACTAAGATTTGAAAAGTAATTCTCTGTAGATTAAACCTTAATTTTTTTCATGGTAAAGTTATAGAAGAAATCTTGACAAGATTCTGCAAGACTTACAGATTAAACCTTAATTCCATCCATTGTAAAGAAACAGAAGAATGGAAAGGCAGTCCCTCAGTGCACATTGTGCCCCCACTGGGATTTATGAAAGTGTTGACTCACCATTTAACAATTTATTTAACAGGTCTGATATTAAATAAGTTGGGATCATCAATAGGGTTCAGCACTGCATATCCTGGTATCAGAGCATGTATGCTTCATTCTTGGGAGCACATATATTTCTGAATACTGTAAGACATAAATGTAACTATAGAAAGTGTCCTTGAATTACATATGCATGTGTTTCTGTGTGTGTGTTTGCCATTTGTTTATTGTACTGTCCAAGACTAAGCATTGGGAGATTTTCTGTGAATCCTGCCTTCCCCTCTTCACCACTCCCACCCATCTCAGAAACCTGTCTAGCTATTGGCTGAAGCTGAGTCTGTGCTTCACTACTCCTGACCGTGGGAATTTGAGGGTTTTCCCCTTCTTCCAGTGTTTCCTCTTTCCCAGTTCTATGAGAATTGCTCAGTAACTTCATGGTCATTGTACTGGATTTTTTATAACAGATCCATATTACAAATCAGTAAATTTCATCCAGAGTGGACTATAAATTTTGTCAGTGTTATTTCTTCTCAATCATTTAGAGTCTGATCATTTTTTAAATTCATTAGTTTGGCTATACCCATTGCTTTCTGATTTCCTTTTACAGAGTTGAAGTTCATTCAATTTGTATTTTCCCAACAGGAAAGTTCTAAAAGATGCCTGTACAGAATTCTGTTACTTTATACAATAACCCTGTTGTATTAAATTATGAGCATAATATACTTTGATTCTGACTTCTCTCCATTAACTTCGCACCTAGAATTCAGCATTAACCATGAGGTGGTTCAAGCTGAGAGAGAGGTTGGACCAAAGCCACCTTCCAGAGCTTCCCAGCTGAGTGAGGATTTGGTTTTCCTCATAGAAGCCTAACAGCCTGTCCCTCAGAGAGTGCTTCATGCTGCCTCAGCAGAAATGAGGCAGGAGGGCTACCCTACAAACTGCAGACTGATACCCACTGAACTCAGCTTGACCTCTTAGAAACAGGCATAGATTTGAGATTGTGCTGTCCAGAGGTAGTTTCATAGCATTCTGTGTGTAAGGGTTTATGTACTTTGAAAGCAATATTTAAATGTCCAGAATTTCCATAAAATAGTTACCTGATATAAAACAGGGTATAAGCAAAACAGATTATTGTGGGTGCACCTCAGAAGTAAAAGCAGATATAACCTGACTGACAGAGGGATTGCCTTTGTGAGTGAGGCAGACACACATGGTGACATTTCTAGGGGAGTGATTGTGAGCTGTTGTATTCTTACCAGCAAACACTTGGACCTTTAAGAGTTTTAAGAGTTCTAGTGGAAGAGAGAATGATGTCAGCTAAATTGTAACTTGTTCCAAGTCTACTTGTGGTTCAGAGGAAGGCAATAGTCAGAACGTCATGTTATCTTGGCAGATATATACCCAGAGTCACATTTTACATGATGATGGGAGCATAGGGCTTCTGACGAGCAGAAATGAGAGATGCTTAATCCGTATGTTGCCCGCTCATTCTACACTGCAGTTTTTATGTCAGACTGCTTTCTGTTCATGCAGTTTTTTTTTCCAGTTTGGCACCTAGCTAGTGGGGGGGGGGGAGTAAAAAATCATCAAGTCATGTGGGCAAAGAAATGGCACGTAGGCAAAGAGTTAAGCACCCTCCTTCTTCTACCAGTTTTTTCAAATAATCTCACATCAGTGTTGCAAAGGAAGCAAGTGTCTGGGGATGCCTAATATGTGACTTGCCAGCTATAAGTGGCCTTCTGGAAGAAAAGCTCTTTTCTCCTTGTAGTCTTGGAATAACTTAGACATGGACGAGTTGGCATGTGGTGGCAACACATTCCAGAGGTCATAAAAGAGCGCATTGTAGTCTGCAAGCCATTTTTCTCACCACCTCTGCTTTCAAAAAAAAAGAGCGAAAACCCCCTGAGAAGGCCAAAAAGGAAACTGAATATACCGTATTTGCTGGCATATAAGATGCACCAGCATATAATATGCATCCCATTTATATGCCAGCAATTACTGTCTGCCAGAATATAAGATGCACTGGTGTGTAAGATGCACCCCATTTTCAAACAATAGTTTTCAGGGGAAAAAAGTGAGTCTTATACACCAACAAATAGGGTACTTTAAGCCATACATTATCTTTTCCGAGAGTTATGGGTTCCTTTGCTAATGGACAGGGTTTGGGCTCACCACTCTTTGGACCACTACTCACAGAATCTTCCAGCTAGCTTGGTTAGTGGACATGCTGGCTGGAGGCTTCTGGGATGCTGTAGTGCAAAAAGTGACCTTTGCAAGTTCTGCAGTGCTAAAATCCTCCATTGTAATCCTGCAGTTTAAATCCCATTTAAATCAGCCTGTAGCTCATCTGTCATTTGCTCACCACTGTCAGCAAAGCTACTCTAACTATTGATCCCAGTTTCCTATTTCATAACAGTGAGTTTTCCACCCCCTAGTCTCTCACCGTCTGCAGATGGGTTCTCACTAATTTCGACAATCAGTGTTAAGTCAGCTCTTCCAAGCGCTATAGCGTCTGTGATACTGAGTTGTAAAACTCAGCTTGCACATACAGTCTGTAACAAACTACATACATATGGGTAGATACGTGCCTTCAAGTCACTTGTCAACTTATAGTGAACCCATGAGTTTCATACAGTTTTCTTAGGCAAGGAATAATCAGTGGTGGTCTAACCATTCCTTCCTCTGAAATGTAGCATACAGCACCTGATACTTATTAGTAGTCTTCCATTCAATTACTAACCAGGGCTGACCCTGCTTAGCTTCCAAGATCAGATGGAATCTGGTGCCATTAGGGTATTTATTGCCATTAAAAATGTTCCATAATTCCAAAATGATATGCATATATTGTATTTAAAAAATTAAAACCCTGTTGTTGCTCTTGTGGTGGTGGTGGTGTGCCCTCAAGTCATTTCTGACCTATGGCTACTCTGTGGCAAACCTATCTTGCGGTTTTCGGGGGCTGAGTATGTGTGGTGTGCCCAAGGTCGCCCAGTGGGTTTCCATCACCGACGAGGGAATCAAACTCTTGTCTCCAGGGTCATAGTCCGATGCTCAAACCACTACACTACCCTGGCTCTCCAATTTTAGCCCAGAGCAGGACCCTGATACTAGCCTAATCACAATTGGTAATATCCTCTGCAATGTAAGCTTGTTACACATGCATCAAAATAATGCTCATGATAAATGCAGGAAACTGAAGTGTGAGTTGGTCACCACTAGGTAGCAGGAGATGTTTCCCATGTTATGAATCTCTGTATAGTTAGATGCACTGTAATATTTTGAGTATTTATACTTTCCGTTGAGGCATCCAGTAGGAGTCTCTGTCGAGAGAAGGGCAAGGGTACCAGATGAAATGGACCAGGAACCCATTTCATTGCGCTTGTTCCCTATCAGTGTTCTAAAAAGGTGCTAACATGAAAGGCATGCAGGACAGATAAGCTGGCATCAACTATAAATATCATTTGCGTAGATGTCCTTAAAAATAGTTATAAGTGATTCATCACTAGGTATTTTCATAACTTTAGTTAAGATGATGTTGGAAATAATATTCTGGTAGCCATAAGTTTTTGAGAATTATAAATTGTTACTGTGCAGGATGACAACTAGGCTGTTTTGTGTGGTTTGTCTCTCTTTTTAAAATGTGAACTATGGTCTCATTATCTTAAGAGTTTACACTTTGTATCAGTAATTTTATAAAAGTCATGTTGCCAGCAAAATCTACCAACATTTCATTTTAGCTTCTTGTATTTGGAAAATCCAGTTCTGTCAACTGCCTTCTGTTTCTCATCTGCCAAACAAAAACAGTGAGTGTTGTCAAAATTACCTACTTAATTGTAATTAAAATAGCATTCCAGCACTATGGATGGAAAATAGAATAATAACAAATGAAAATGTTGTGAGAAATGAGAAACAGAATGGCTAAGAAGAGGAAGGTTAACATAGATGGGAATTCATGTTTTGTCATTAGGTGTTTTTTTTTTAAGTAACTAAATGACAATTTCATCAGACTTCCCTGCAGTTGAACAGTTGTGGTGGTGTTAGTGGTGTGTATAAAGCAGATGAAGGAATGAATGTTTTCAGGTAACTGTTGCAGTGTAATCTGAGTGGCCTGCATAAATTGAAGTAAATGGGCTTGAATGAGCCAAAAGATTGCTATTTTCTCAAAAGATAAAAGCAAAGGAGGAAAGGAAGTCCATTCATTGGGGTCTTCCTAATCTTGAATTATTTTTAATATTGATTTCTAAGGAGCCATTTATACTGCTAGTTTTTTAAAAAATATTTTCTCATTCTGTTCTATCTTCAGTATCTGTGATAGAAACATAACGGATCAGAGATCTGCCCATTCCTATACCTTATTTGTAGATAACCAGAATTAGATGCCAATACTTTGGTGTTTCATCACCCCTTCTCCAGTACCCTGCTTTTGCTTACAAGGTGAAACTATAACTGAGATCAGACATACGGTACACAGATAGTAGAAGCTACTTGAATGTACATGATGGAATGAACCATGTTAAATGGAAAATGAAGAGGTGGTAGCTCTTCAACTGAGCTATAGCTGTACCTCAGTTAACAAACGAGAAGTGTTCCTAGGCTTTACTTCTTTAACAGGAAATTTGGTAACAGAGATAGAAATAACATGGAAAGAATAGGGACAGGTTCCTGCGCTACAAAAAAAAAAGCAGCAGCTCAGCATATTTCAAGAAACTTTTTAGTTGAAACTAGTAACATCTCATGTGAAACAAAACAACTCAGATAAACATTTTGAACCTTTCCGTGACCACTTGAAGGTTTCTTCAAAAATGCATCGGGGGTGATTTTTTTTCTTTTGCCAGCCTTCACTTTTACATTGTTTTCCATTTTGGTAGCCAAGCTTATGTGCTTTTTAACATGCTGGGGGTGTAGTTGGTGAAGTAGGACTGTGTGCCCTCCCCTTTTCTTTCTGTTTTGCTGGTTAAACAAAACTGGTGCTCCCTGCTGTTTACCTTACCTATTGTAGGTAGACACACCCAACTACTGTTAAACCAGCTGAAGTAGAATCCCATTCTTTCCCAGCTCAGACTTGATTAAATTGCTTACTGCAGCCATGCTACTGCAACCTAAAGCTTGGGTTTTCCAGCTCTCTTTAAGCATCTTCCCAGTGTCAGTGCTGCTAAAACACACACACACACACACACACACACACACACACCCTTCCAGCTAGACTGAGAAGGACAAAAGAAAGTGTTGGGCAGGCATAAAAAAGAATAAGCCTTTGTAAAAAGGAGCCTCTGTCGAAGATTTTGTTTAACTGAGGCCTATAGCCTCCTTCAGCTTTGTTTCCATCTTTGTTTTCTCATGGTTGCAAGCAATAAGACGTTTTGAGGTAACAGATACTCAGACCACTGTGTACCTTAAAACATGTCCCTGTTTAGCCAAATGCTCTAATATCACCCTCTGGAGAGGAATGTTCATGATCCATCTGAGTTTAATGAGTGCCCTTTTGGAGCTGTTTTAGTGATGCCTTCTTTAATTCTGTTTTCACACGTCTAGGTATAGTTTATCATGTCAAAAAAGTTGTATTGGAAAAAAGTTGTATTGGAAAAGACAAGATTCATGCAATTAATGGTAGGGGCTCTCAAATGGATTAAGTCCTCATCATTCTTCTTCTTTTCAGAAGTTCAGCCATTCAGCTGAAAGTTGCCTTTGCTAGTAGCTTTGTGTATCAGTGATGGTGCCGTTCTCCAGCCTTGGGGACTGTAGCGCTACCAATAAGTCCACCCTGAAGTGTTGTTTGAGTGGGTACCATTCTAGTGAGAAGTAAGAAGATGCTGTCTAAGCCACTGTAATGGTGTGTCCTTTCATTCCACTTTAGTATAGCGAGTGATGGGGACAGCAAGGCATTTCCTGGGTATATGTGGGAGTCCCTGTGCTTGTCCTCAACAGTTTCTTTGGCTTCCTGAGACCCTTTTGGTTCAGCCAAAGAATGTGTTTAAGGAGGCTAGAGCCACGTTATGTAACACTGATAATAGTTATATATAGTTATCCAGGGTGACAGTAAAATTAATGTATAGCTCCTCCCTCTAAATTCTTTCAAAGGTAGTTAAAATATCATGTGCACAGAGGGCCAAATAAACAGGTTCATTTTACTTTGATTCAAAATATGTTGCTGAATGTGGCCAGGTTTTTATATTTAGCTCAGTCTCCTCTTAGCAGGTAATCTGCTCTTGGAGCTTTCTGTAAACAGCCTTTCTTGACAATCTGGAACACTTTCTGCCCTTCTTTGCCAGGCACCTGTCAGAGTCAAGTGACAATACAAGGAAATGGAAATCATATATGTACTTACATAGCACACACAGGGCTAACTAGGCATGTCCATGCGTGTATGGGAAAGAGAGAAAGAGGAGGGAGGGAGGAGGCCGTGTGTGAGGGGGCTTACTACAAGGAATTAGGTAAATGACAGGGTTTATTGAGGGACACTGCTGAGCAGCTCTTGGGCTAATAACATTACAAGGGGATGTATATTTGTTTTTAACACAAGTTCAGAGTGACATGAGCAATGAATTAAAATATTTCAGTAACCTCAGATCAGATAATTTGGAATTCTGTTAAGAGACCTTGTTCTCCATGGCTTATGCTTTAGGTAAGGATCTATGCCTACATTTAATTTCTTTAAAGTTTCCCTTCCCATTTTCTGCATTGATTTTCCACAGCAGTGTTAATATTTTAGCCTAGAAGTGGAGAGACTGATGTTACTTTTCTTCCAACCAAAGGGTCATAAAGAGTTGTTACCACAAAGTATCTGCCCATGTTGTTCTGGTCAGTTGCTGTGAAGACAACTTCAACTTAGAGTGAACTTATGGATAAGAGATCTCTAAGAACTCTGGTAATCAACATGAGATCTTACAAATTCAGGGCTAAGGCTTCTTAGAGTCAAACAATCCCACTGTAGTGTGATCTTCCTCTTTTCCTGTTGTCCTCAATTTTATTGAGCGCTATCGTCTTTTCCAGTGAACTGCATCATCTGTCTATATGTATTCTTTATCCACAAAACTATTCAGGATTTGCGTTAGTATGCCACATTTTATAAGAACCAGCTCAGGAAGCAATAAAGCACAGACCACTCTTATTATACAACAATATTTTGCAAATAGCATTCCACTACACTATGCTGGCTCTCAGCTGGGAGTAACAATTTGATTTAACATTCCATTATTACTGTTTCTAAAGATGAAATTCCCCCTGAAAATTCAAAATATTTTTTTAAGTTGTATAAAACTCATAGGGATCATAATTCGTTGCATATACTATCCAAAGGTGTTTCATCTGGCTGTTTCGTTTAAAATAGGATATACCTTCTGAATCAACCTGTTCTTTTTCTAACGAAATAACTGTTTTTCACATAGATGGCTACTTTCTAGATTGCTTTACTGCTAGATGTTTGAAATGCACGCTGTCACACACAGACACCCACAACTACTTTATCAAACACTGTTTTGAACAGGTAGTTTTCCTTTGTCAGTAGCAATGTATTTGGTTTTCCTTTATTTCTTTAAGATATTCTCTGCTGCTTTCTCAAGCCTTACCTGATTTGCTGCAGGTAGCCAGTCTTTGAGTGAGGCAGCTACTTCAGGCGTCAGTGTATGCTCGGTGGCAACAGAACGACAGTTTCTCATGAGCTTCTCTTGGAGGACAGAGTTGTGTTGTGTCCCTAACCTCTTAAACTGTCCTCCTTCCCCGACGATTAGTGAAAGATATTAATCCCTTACACTTTTGACATAAAGTCCAGCTAGCTTCATTGTGACCTTTGCCTCAGACAACAAAATGTCTCAGGCTGGCTACAGAAAATCTCACAAGAAGTCATAGTCTGCACTGTATCCTGATATCTATCCTTTTTATGGGGTGGGGTGAGCCACGAACTCATGCAGCTTCCTTCTCCTCTTTTACTTTCCAGAACAAGGTCTTCTCCCTGGCTTTTACTATCATTGTGTTTGTCTGCATTGTAGCAAGCAAGGTCCTGTAAAAACATCTTATCCCTCTTGAGACAGACTTATTGCAAGGTTAACGTAGCAACACCTGCTGAAATTACCTTTTCTACATGCTCTTAAGAGTATGGCAACCCTGTCCTGTTTTTCACTTGACATCCCCAGCCAAGGCCGTAGTTCTAGGAGGATTTTCTTTTAATGGGACTTACTGGAGAATTTCCCTGTGGACTGTTCTGTTAGAAATGTGGTGTTAAATATATCTCAGTATATATATGAAGCAGGACCTGATTAGCCTGGTGTTCCCATGGTCATGATAAATTAGTTGTGAGAAGGAGTTAACTATTAAAAAAAATCTGGAGTAAGCCAAAGCTTTCTGGAGTTCTTGATTCTTCTGAAGTTGTGCCTTGTTCTGATCTGATGCATCTCTTTTTGTTAATTACAGTGACCTTAACTGCACATGCTCTTAATGTAAACATTGTAATCGTGTTTTGTGTTGAGTATTGATAAGAAATTATTTTAGCAATGATTAATGTCACCAATGGATTTATTCCCGTTTATACCAGTGTCATGTTGGGTGAGGGGGTGGTCTTATGGTGTTTTCTATGCAGATGAAAATAAAAGAACAGACTCAGTACATTAGTTATAAAAACTACAATGATAAGAATCCATTATCTTATCTATCTACCTGTCTCTTTTTCTCCCCATCTAATACAGCTGGCCTTTGCCAGAGTTTGATCCAAGTCAGATCCGACTGATTGTGTATCAGGACTGTGAAAGAAGAGGCCGAAATGTTTTATTTGATTCCAGCGCTAAGAGAAAAACGGAAGATACATCGGTCTCGGTAGGTGACATTAAGGAAGACCTGAGTATATTATATATGTATGCTTTCAAATATAACCAAACTTAATACATAAATGTTGCAGCAATAAATTCTTTGTATAGGTGATTGCACTTCAAAGAGAATTTTTTGTTTGGCTATATTTTTAAAAATATTGTGTTGTAGAGTGTTCAAGCTCCAGTTATTCTTTTTAACCACTTAACTGAGGTTTTCGCTTTTGATCCTAGCCCCTTAGTACTTCATATTTTCTTTCAAAGGCTATGTCCTTTCCCATAGTTTTATGAACACTCTGTAAGCCTTCTCTGTTATTCCTATGCAAGCATTGGGCGTTTTTGCACCCCACCCCCAGAGTCACATTTGGTTTCAATCCACACAGAACCTGGCCTAAAATACATACATCCTATGATATGGTCACCTGAAGAGCTGTAAACAATGGCCTGAATCCAGTTATTAGTTCCAGCTATAGTAAACACACTGAATCCATGGAAACTTGGTAGATCAACACTTACGTCAGTTCCATTGATTCAATCAGTTTTCTCTAGATTAGATTTAAGCCCCTCTCTCCAAATTTCAGTCACTTGCCCTACAGTTTTGTTTTTGTTTTTTCCTGACAAAAAATAGTTGAGAGAAATACTTTCCCAAGAAAGCTATCGCTGCTTGCCTTTTGGAGTACTCTTCCAGCCAGTATAATATCCTAGGGCAAAATATGCCACATACCATTTTTGGTGAACCATGATCCTGAGTATCAGCCAAGAAATAATCACATTCAGATTATCAATACGTTGGCCCAATCTAGGGGTAGAGGGTATTGGATTTCCTAGTGGGTTGAGGAAATGCAAGAGGCATGCCTCAGACCTACTGGTTGTCTTAACCCCAGTGCTGACCCTCACTGAAATGGAATTTTGGTAATGTCAGAAAATACTTGGCTCTTTCAGATATTTTTTTTTAAAATTATCCTGATGTATGAGGCTCTGTTTTATAAGAGTCAGCATGGTGTGGTGTTTTAAGTGGTGGACTAGGCCTCTGAGAGATGAAGATTCACATCCCTGTTCAGCCATGTAACCCACTAGGTGGCCTTGGGCAAGTTACACTCTCTCAGCCTTAGAGGAGGGCAATGGTAAACTCTCTCTGGACAACTCCTTCCAAGAAGACCCCATGAGAAGGTTGCCATCAGGTCAGAGGTGATTTGATGGCACACAGTAGCAACAACAAGGGTTCCTTCGGCTTAAAAACTGGAAGGTACGGTGTGTCCATTTCTGAAACATAAATATTGTTTTCTTTACAGAAAATGAAACTGTTCATATCCCTTATCTCAGCTAAGAGGCAGCAGGCTCTTGTTGTGCACTTGCGAGCATACATAAAGTGTTAGCTGCATCCCCCAGCACTTTTGCCCTTTGCAATGCAGCACTGTGTGGGACAAATGTTTTCTTGTTGTGAAAAGAGCATCTGTTCACTGCATTTTAGAATTCAATGCCTTCTACTTGTTGACCCCCACATATTTCACTGTGATTTATAGCTCCTTGCATTTTCAAATATAGTGTCCGCTTTGTTGGTATAGGAGCATGTAAGGTTTGGAGCTGAACAACGCTGTTCATCAGGAAGACAGGAGAGTCAGCTAGTTATCTTGGCATGTGTACATTTTTCCCCTGACTTGACTTTTCCTTCTTCACCAGAGGGAAATTTCTTGCATAGTGGGAAACATTTCCTGATGTGAAACTACATCTTAGCTAAGAAAAATAAGTATAATGCAGTGTATCTCGTGTCACCAGTTCTGCTAAAAGAAAAGCTTCCATGCCAATACAGAGGCAGGGAGGGGAGGTTCCTTGTTCAATGTGTGATCACCGCTGCTTACATAGAGAAATGCCTGTCATGAAGTTCAGCCGCTCCTTCTTTAATTTTCCATGGCCAGTGAAGACACAGTGCTATCAGTAGTGTACCATTTAGATCATGGGCCGTGGAGTCAGAGTGGCTCAGTGATTTGAGCATTGGACTGTGACTTTGGAGACCAGAGTTCAAATCGCGACTTGGAAACCCACTGAGTGACTTTGAGCAAGTCACACTCTCTTATCCCCAGAGGAAGGCAATGGCAAACCTCCTCTGAACAAAGCTTGCCAGAAAAACCTCGTGATAGGTTTGCCTTAGGGTTGCCATAAGCTAGAAACTGCTTCAAGGGTCAGACAACAACAATACAGTAGACCTCTGCCTGTTTTCTGATAAACTCTTGCTGATGGCTGTCATTTCTGCAAAATGGTAGATTAGGTGGTTCTTGGTTTGATCCAGCTGGCAAGGTACATGTGGAGCAGGAGTGCTACTGTTGATTTAGTGGTGTTTGTATTGGGGACTTTACAGCACAAAAGAAACAGCAGAGGGAGAGGAGGCCAAATGTTGCCTGTGTAACATATTTTTGTTTTGGGTGCAGAGTCAGTGTTAACAAATAACATTTACTGACTCCTTTTAAACTGTTGCTTTTTGGCTGTGGACATTTTAAAGATTTGGGGGGCATGCATATATGAAAAAGTAATGAATGTTATGTATCATCAGTGAAGTTATAGCTAACAGTAATACTTTACTTTTTTTAAAAAAAAATAAGTGTTCCAAGGTCTGGTAGAGGCAAGGATAAATAGGAAAGGAATATGTGATTGTCTCATTTATGCATATTCAAGTTTAGTGACAGCTTAAATTACAGTAGAACAGGAGTGGACAAAGTGTGGATGCATGTGACTCCTCCCAAAACCCTTTTTACAGCCTTTAATACTTCCAGACTCACAAAAAAGGATGAATTATCTCTCCTAGAAGCCATCAGGAGCAGTAATCACCTTTTAAACATGTTGCACCCCCCCAACTGTTTAACGTGAGAAAGATTCCCATTTTCAAAGGTAGAAGTGGGATTTAGAGGGCAGATTTGGCAGTCTGTATGGGCTGCCTAGGGGTCCAGGGCGGAAAACCAGATCCTGGTTGCCCACTCTGCAGTAGACCATGTCAGCTCAAGTTTTCAGCCAAAATCATCAGAGAACGCATGGGTTTTGAGGTGGGATTTGAAACAATTGAGAGTGGTAGCTTCAGTAAGTCATTCTGTCAGATACTCCCAGAACGTATCAGAACTATTTGAAACAGATCACTTCCTTCTGTTTAATCATTATACACATTTGCTTTTTAAATTTCAGAAACAATATTGGAATAAATAGATTTAAGTGTGTATGTGTGCTTGTGTCTCTGTATTAAGCAGACTGCACAAGACTGAAGTCTGCCCATATCCGATCTAGACTATGAATTATGCATATAAGGAACTTTCATAGGTAACCTGTCAATCATTAATAATTTTTAAAAACTATTTATACGGTGTTACTTCTAAAACAAACCTTACAGAAACGTAAACTTCTGCCTTGCAGTTTCAGTAAGATTGGTTTAAGATAAAACAAATTGTTGATCCTTTGTTCATTAGTGTTATTGATCTCGTTGGCTATAATTCACAATCACCAAAGGCAATATCAAAGCCCATGTGCATACTACTTCCTAGGAAAAGAGGAAGTATGAGAGCTGGAATGCTGCCAGCTGAAACTACCAGATATCAGGGCTGGGGGTAAGGAAGAGTAAAATTAGATGTGTGTGTATGTGTACACATGTTTAGAAAAGTCTGATCTCTCTCAATGCAGCATTTAAAAAAAAACTTCAAAAATTTAAAAACATCATTTAAAAAAGCCAAACACATTAGCATCATTTCAAAAAAGCAGCTAAAACAGATCATAATACCTTCTCTGCCATTAAAAGGATGGACTTCTCTTTGTACTTAAAAGAGAACAATGATATTTTACAAATAAATATACATGAAGTGAAACAGGAACATACATTAGAAGATGGTCCCTTAGATACTAAGCCTCAGGACTGTTCAGGTCTTGGAAAAATCTGTACCAGCATTTTGGATCAAATCTGGAAACATTTGAAAATCCTCTGAAGGATTTTTTTTTCTGTTTTTAAAGAATGTGAGAAGCATTTGATTGTGCCAGTCAGAACAAGTTAAAACTGTGGTCACCTTGTTCTCACCAGCTGTAGTTTCCTCTTCAGTTGCTTTTTCAAAAGCATTCCCAGGTACAATGCATTACAGCAACCTAGGCTGGATATTAGCAGGTCCCGGATAAACACGGGAGGCCTGTGCATACTGCTTATAGTTATTTATTCAAAGCATTTATATCCTTTCCTGTGATGAAATCAGACTTAGAGCACCTTCCAAATTGAAATACAAATCATCACAAAAATCAGAAACCTAATATTGGAAAATAAAAAGAACAGCAGTAGAATTGGCATCACAAGAGGATCCTTATAAAACCTGTGTCAGCAACAGCAGACAGATTCAACAGTTCTTTTGAAAGATGCTTGTCAGAATAACAAGAACAAACAACAGCCTTAAGAATCCACTTAAAAGCAATGAGTCTGGTCCTTGACCAACCTTTCTTGTGGGAGACTATTTTATCAGCATCTAGCCCGTACTACCTTCTCTGTCAAGAAATATAGGGCACTCTCTGCGTGCATGTGTCATGGCAGGGGAGAAGAGCTAGGCTGTGTTATCCTCCAAGGAGATTCACTCACGTGCAGTCTCTGTGCCTGCCTGCAGTGAACTGGATTGATCTGATTGATCTAACGTATTAAATTTCTTGCTGACTCTGAAATTATCCTTGAAGAGTTGCTTCTGTTGGTGTGGCCATAGTATTTTCTCAGTCACACAAGTTCTGCTGTACACAAGAAAGGAGAATAAACAATTTAAAAATGAAAGCAGTTTTGAGACAATTTTAAGTCAGTTTGAACATGGTACAGAACTCTTGGTTACCTCTACAAATATGTGTGGCAAAATAAATAGAAGCATTACTTTCTAATGATGGAGAATCAAGAGCCAGAAAAGGGGATGGTTGATTTTTAAACAGTGTGGTTAATTTTGCTTACCTTGATAGCATGCCATCCATGATGCCACATAATAAGGTAAGCTGGCTATGGATCTTCACTGGATTCAGTGATGCTGTGAGCATCATGCTCCTGGGCATCATAATGTAAGTTACTGGTCCACGATTATATTGGCAGCCATTTTTCTCTTGAAATCTGAAAATTTATCACTCAGTGAACAACACTAGTTAAAGGGCTTGACACAAAAGAGAGTGTCAAGGTGTAGAAAATTCAAAGATATAAAGGAGAGTATTATAATTGGAAGGAAGTGGGTAAGAAACAAGGGGATTAGACCCAGCAAGCCTTCGGTAGATAGTACATGCAGACTTAACATGGCTTAATATGACATGCAGGCCTGGCCATTGTGGTTCTAGTTGGAAACTCATGAGATTGTGATGTAGCCTGTAATACGGAACACAAGAAAAAGAACACGGAAGCAGAAACTTCCTCTGGTACAGTTTCTAATCAAGTTCATTACCCTTGGATTCTTGGATGTAAGTGTGGGCCCATTACTGTTGGGTAATCGGTCTGAAAGTGAGACTAGTGCTTATGAGGGTTGAGTTTCAGGAGAATAAGAAACTGACATGACAGTTGATTTCTTGGCTGTTTAATGTGCACAAGGATGGGTCTTAGCTCCTTGAAAATTCACCTCAGGACAAAAAAGGAAGTAGAACAGTTGCTTACATTTCCTTATAGTGCTAACTATAGTTATAGTTCCAGCTGTGTGTAAATGGAATCATAGTTAACATTCTTTGTGCTGCTGGCTTTGCTGGGCACAGCAGATGATGCTAGCAGTACGGTGCCTACATGTTGTACTTAACATCCTCTTTGCACTGAAGGGGATTCCAAGCCTCTTTTACAGGCAGTGCTTCTTTAATAACCTCTTTATAATTTTTGAAGCATGGCTATGCTTGAAACACAAGATGGCCAATTCCGCTTGTTGCATAATATCTGGCAGTTTCTTGCAGCTTGTATTTCATTGACATTCAGATGCAAAAACCTCACCAGAGGACAAGCAGACACCTCAGATACTTGATCTAGGTGACCAGCAGGTTGTTCTTGAGCATCTGCTTGGTTCTAAAATTGTATGTTCAAAAATTTGTCTGGGTTCTGCATTTTGCAGATGATTTGCTTGCTGGTGAGCTGCTGACAGATGGCATCCAAAGGACTGTGACCGTTTGACCTCTTCTTACCATGGGATCCTCAGGTTCATTGCATTCCATGGTAAAGGCCAAAGGTATTATCTTTCCTAGTATTTCAACCAGGAAGCAACTTCAAGACATAGTGTTTAGTGACAGCTCTGCAGAAAATGACAGGGCAGGAAGTTTTGGAGATAGTGCATGTGTAAAACAGGCTAGCTAGCTTGAGAAGCTTGTTACTTGGGAGATATAAGTAACCATACAAATTCTTCATACATATTTGAGAAGAAACCTTAAATGTACCAGCTTTGTGCTGCTTATGATTAAGCAAGCTTTTCATGTCAGCTGAAAACTACAGTGTGACTTTTCCTGTGAAATATGCTGCAACCCTGTGGATTCAGTGTGGTTTTATCACATGATGCTGTGCCTAGCCCAAGACTCTGTTGTTTGTCAGAGATAAAATGCAATTTGAGTTCACGGTTCTTAGCTAAGTCATATGATAGTCATTCACATGTTTTCAGCCTTTGTATTTCTTCTCCCCCTCCCCCTCGCTCCCCCAAAAAATCAAACTGATAGCAATTTTAACAGTGTACAAGTTCAGTAATGTCTGTCTAATGATCAGCTTTTTATGATTCGAGGTCGTTTCTAAGAGGAGTTCATTCTTCTGTTGCAGCCATAAAAGAGAGCAAAGAGATGTTATAGCTGCTTTTGCTTAGACTAGACTAGATGTTTTTAGTTTTGGGATGGGGAGTCTCTGACCCCCTAGATGCAATTGGACTGCAACTCCCATCATTCTTCACTACTGGCTATACTTTTAACAGCTGCAGTCCAAAACAATTGCACAATTTCTGCCTGTTGGTTCTCCTGTGGTGGAAGAACTGCAGGGGAAACTTTGTTGAAGATAGAAAAAGCCACACAGAGCATTGGCAAAGAAAGCTTTGTGTAGTGTAAATGTATGTTGAGGGGTGGGCACAGAGCTTACAATTAGTTGCTTATTTATGGCTCTTGTTTTTCCTCCTTCCCCCAAGTTTTTCTTTCCACAAGCCTTGTCACCAGGGAATAATTGATGGAGTTGCAACAGATATTGTGGTCCTCTGAACATCTTCCCCATCCTAAACTTTTTTTCATCATTTGTTTCTTAAAAAAAGTCCCAGCAGAGAAAGTAGAGAACTTTCCACTCTTCTTTCTCCATGCTTCTCTAAGTAGTCCTGTAAGGAGATTATGTGGGTAGAAAATAGCCTTCCTTGCTTGTATCATTTTGCGGACCTGGAAAAGATGGAACTATGTTGGAGGCAGATTTTAGTTCTCTGAATGTCAGTGAAGGGAATACACGTTTGGGTATGAAACCAAATGTATATCCCAAACGTGGATAGGGATGAGAATGTGGATGTATGTTTCCATATGTGTTTCACAGGAAGCATAGTAAAGGCCTTCATTTGAATATATTGTTCATACAGACATTGGATTCGCTCTGCAGCACTTTGTATTGTGCAAGAAGCATGTACTGCTTCAGTTGAAAAGCAAGAGTGAGATTTCTGCAAACCTTGATATGCTGTTAGACTGCAACTCCTAGCATAGAATTGGGTATGAGCCGTGTTTATTTCTCTGATCCTGACTCCTGTCCCATCTGCCCTCAACCCCCTTTATGACCCAGATTGAAAGGAAGCAAATGGGAAGCTGACTACTTCGCTTCTTTCTAAGCACAAACTCTTAGAGTAAAAGTAACTAATATGTGGAGTCCAAGGTATTTTTGGACTGCAATTCCCCGTCAGTCTTAGTCAGCATAGCTAGTGGTGATGGATGGTGGGAGCTGTGGTCTAACAACAGGTGGACACTCATCTGAAGTTGCCTACTTCAGTCTGAGAGGTTGCAGGATCATATCTGCCCCTTCATTGTTGCCCACCTTTCTGTCAGCATAAGTGCATGACCCACAGGACTGGGCTTTTATTTTAAAAGTAGAATCCTTCTGCATATCTTTGGGTTCCTCATGTTCCTTTAAAGCTCCTCCCTCCTTAACCAATCACTTATTCAAAATTCACACCTGTATCCCTGTGCAGGACAGCATCTATATATCTTAAGAAAGTGATGGTTGAGTTTTATGTCTGTGGGGTTCAGTTTTATGTTTTGTTTATGGTGACTGAAGATCTCATCCTCCTTAAGACTTTTTTCCTTTCACCTTTGGATGCAGCTTTACTCTTAGCATGTTTCAAAACGAAAGAAAGCAAAAACAGTATAAGATTTTCTTAGCTGGGTCCAGTTACCCACTCCTTTTGCTAAAAGGTCTCAGACGTTGCTGGGGGCATGGGGATGTCCATGGGAGACACTTACCTCCTCCCATATTTGGCCTTCCAGAGCTTCAGACAAGTGGCCAAAAGGAGTTAGAGCCCAGGAAGATACTGTTCTCAGTAACACATGTGATTTTAAAGACGTACCTAGTGTAAGCTGTCTCATTTTTGTCCCTCCCTCAAGAGAGCAAGCACAGAGGTCCCACTTCAGGTTGGGACTCCAGCATGGGTGGTATGGTCCCAGGAGTCCTTTTCTTTGTGCTGCAGTTGATCTAGGTGGAGGACCCTGTGCTTCCTCTAGATTTAAAAAAAAGGCCAGGGAAGACATATATGCTGGCTGCACCTTACGTTTGCTTTGGTGCTGAGCTTGGCTTGGGATCTCCTTTCCTTTACTGACATTAAAACGCTTGCGTTAAAATCAAACTTCAGGCTGTTCCTTTTCTGTACCCTAAACTACTACCGTTGTTGTTGTTGCTGTTGTTGTTGTTGTTGTTGTTGTGTGCCTTCAAGTTTCTGACTTATGGCAACCCAAAGGCGAACTTATCACAGAGTTTTCTGGGGTCTGAAAGTATGTGACATACCCAAGGTCACCCAGTGGGTGTCCATGGCTGTGTGGGGAATTGTACCTTGGTCTCCAGGGTTGTAGTCCAAGGCTCAAACCACTACACCAAGTTGGGAGAGGTGAACTTCTTATTTTGGGGACTGCTAAGCCTAATATAAACAATTCTGTATTTTTGTGTGCCAGAAACTCTGCAGTGATGCACAGGTGAAAGTTTTTGGAAAATGTTGCCAGCTCAGACCTGGAGGAGACAGTTCCTCCTCTTTGGACAGTTCAATCAATTCCTCTTCCTCATCTTCAGAAATAAAAGAACAGTGCCCCAAATTTCAGGTGAGAGTTCCTCTTCTTATTGTGTCATATCCTGAATATTATGACTGGTATTACATATTTGAAAATGCTGCCTTATTAGGAAGTGACTGAGCAGCAGGGTGGGGAGTGAGCCTGGAAGCTCTTTGGTGATTGTCCAAGGAAACAGATGGCTAATGTTGTCCGGAGCTGAAACAGGGAAACCTTAGAATACCAGCAGAAGGTGAAATGTTACTGTAGGTGGCTAGCCTGATCTGAAATCAGTCGTGAAAAGTATTGGCCAGTGGGCCATTAAGAGGATTTGGAGATGGGAGCATCAGGCATATGTGATGTGTACATCTGTCCCTTTCTGTCCCCAAGAGGACTATGAGAGAGAAAGGAAAAGACAAAGAGAGAACAGGTCTCCTAATTTTAGCCAGGGAACAGCTGACAGTGCAGTTGCTGAGTCTGATGTTATGGGCATGGGCATACCTGCTTAGCCTATCACCCCAGACTTATCAAGTATTTATCCATCTATCACCTTTCTACCAGAAATGTGCAATGTGAATTTAAAAAGTTACACTTAATTTTATGTGTTTGTAATTGATGTTAAGACTTGAAATTTTTGTAAACTCTTTCAACTCTGTTTATTCATATTTCCATTAGAAATGTTGATGATAGATAATTCATTTTCTTTGAGTCTTAAATCAGAACCACTTTTTAGGTCTTAGGTCACTTTTTGCTAAAGACATAGGAACTAGGTTTTGTGAATTTGAATGGCAAGCCTTTTGTTCCAAAGCTGAAGTTACCCATCTAGCCATCTGTCTGTCACTTTATTTATATGCCGGCTTTCTCCCAGGTTGGGACTCAAGACAGATTACAGAAAGATAGAGTACAGTAAAGCACGTATAGTTTAAAAATATGCAAAATCAAGATTGAAACAGTATTAAATCACAACAGAATTAAAGCCAATTAAAAACTTACTTTAAAACAGATTTAGAACAGCATAGCACCATAAAAGTCATTTTTGTTAAAATCAGTTTTCAAAAGTTTGCTGGAAAAGAAAGGTATTAATCTGAAAGGGAAACAAAAAGGGAGAGCGATCCTAACTTCTCCAGGGAGGGAATTCCAAAGCGTGAGAGCAGCCACAAAGAAGGCCTCCCTTGTTCCCACCAGTTGTGCCTGTGAAGGCAGTGGGGTAGAAAGAAGTGCCTCCCCTGCAGATCATAGGTCTTGAGCAGGGAAGATGGGAAGATATGTAAGATGCACTAAACTACAGTCTTGGTAATCTCTTCCCCAGTCATTCTAAATTTCAAGTGTCTGTAGTGCTAGCTTTAAATATTTATCAAGCTTTACACTTTAGGATTTTCTTTTAAAAAAAGCTGTGTGTTTGTGTGTGTGTGTGTGTGTGTGTGTGTGTGTGTGCATGCCTGAATAGCAGCTTGAAAATCTTCCACTCTAAATTTTTTCTTGCTGACAACTTAAAATGTTTATGACATGGACACTCATTGAACTCAAGTTACACTTTACATAAGAGGGGAGGTTTTGGCCACCAGTGCAGCCAGAGTCATCTGACTGGATATATTTCTGTCATCTCACCTTGCACTGATCACAAGTGTTTTCTGTTAAGCCTTCCTAAAATAGAACAAGCCTTTATACTCTTTGTAGTTAAGTAATTCTCTGTTTAGGGTGCCTGATTCTAAGATAACTCATTTTGGAATACCACTTTTATGATGTTAACATACCAGATGTTTCCAAGGTTTACTAAGTGTACATTATTTGCTGCATTTAACTACTGACTCTCTCTCTCTCTCACTCACTGCCCGTCTCTTGCTTTCTCATGCACATGCACTCAAAGAAACACACATATAACTTATATTTATACTGCACCTTGTACTTTAAAAGAATGAAGTTATTTTTATTGCTTTCCTCATCATGGAAGGCAGTATTTTCTGTGGTTTGGACAGGAACATGGGCTCCTTTGAACTCCCTTCCTTTTACACAAAGAAAATTGTGTATTGCTGCCCAGAGTTTGCTACTTCATATATCTTCTGTGTTAGGCAGAGTTTACTCACAAATTCTTATGTAATTAACTTTATCTGACAGACAGAGAGGTGGAAACACATGTCCTCAACATTATTGTCATCTTGAAAGTGCTTAGGAGAGAATGTTAAATAAATCCTAAAGGTAATGTAAACAAATGAAAATGTCTGATGTAAAATGTAGAATGCAGCTCTTCTCTTGAATAATTAAAGTATTATACTAAGTACTTGCCAAATTAATTTGAACACAGTATGGCACAGTTAATGGTTTCTAGCTGGCAAGAACTGAAGCACATGATATTAAGTACTCAACTCAAGGTAATGCATACACTGCTAAAAACATTTTAAAAGCCCTGCTGGATCACCCCAAAGGTCTGTTTAAGCTAACAGACTGCTCTTGCTCCTGGAGGTTTTTATATAGCCATCATGAGTGGTAGTCATTGAAAGGCTGACCTTCTACCATAAAACATTATGGTAACATAATGTAGCCCTTATATAACATAATAACAAAAACATCTCATTATTGAGGAAAGGACAAGGTATAAATGAAATGACAGTGGTGATGATAATAGGTTGAAACACTTCTCCTAAGTCTTAGCCACTGGCGTTATAAGCTTTTGCTTTTGGCACCAGACATTAATGGAATGTAGCCCTTAGAAAACTTTCTGCAATTGAATTTGACCTTCTGACTGAAAGATGTTTGTCACCTTCTATTGTTCAGAGTCAAAAATCAAAAATCTCAACATAGATAGCTGGCCTACCCATTCTAGAATCAAGATAAGTGTTCTTCTGCCATTACCAGTCCAATAACCTCACTGGCTGTTTCCCTGCTTCTGATGTATTTAAAAGGGAGAAATTTTCTTAGTATTTTTTTAGCTGTACATTTTCCTCATTTTCCTTATTGTCAATTTATATTTATTTCACCAGAGTTTGTGTTCCTTTTTGTTTTTTTCTTTTGTGCAAGATTTTGCTAGTTTCCTTCACTCTGCTTATATAACTATATTGCTTTGTCCTGGACTAGATCATACCCTTTGTAATACAAGGTGAATCTTTTAGATGTTATTGTGGTTCCACGTGTTTTTGTGAGATTTGATTGTCATACCTTTTCTCTTTATGCTTCTTTCAAACTTTTCCTCATTTTAGAAGGAATCTTCTTGTGTATTCTAATGTAACTGTTAGACATCCTCTGTGATATTCTATTGCTGTATATGCTGAATTTCATACCACTGTGGTCACTGTTTCAGCACCACTTATATCTTGCATTAGGTCATTTATACCACTAGGTATTAAGTCCAAAGTTGGCTCCACTTCAACAGTTTCTATGACCAACTCTCCAGAAGCACAGTCATTTAGGGGATCTAGAGATGTTGATTTTTTTTGTCATGGCCTGAACATGCACTTTGTCTAGTCTGGGCAAGAATAAGTGGGCACTTTCTTTTTTGAATACCTTCCCAGTGTTTTTCTCTCAGTCTTAGGATTTTGGTCAGGTTGATAGTATACCCAAATGGTTAAATTGTCCTTAGAAATTTTATAGCAAAATCTGTTCCACTTCCATTTTCTAGTTCACCGGACTCTATGTTCTCTCTTAGACATACAGAGTTACAGCATCCCCTGTGTTGTCTTCAGATATAACTGTATCCCCAGGAGTCGCTCCATTCCAAGTTTCTGTTTTACTTACTGTATGATCTTTTTTTCAACACTCAGGTTCTCCCATCTTGGTTTGGAAATATCTAGCGTTAGTGCATAAACACTGGATACACAGCATCTTGCTCCCAAACTCTGTAGTTCTTGTTATGGATCATTGGGCCCTTTGACCAGTGATTTTATTCTCCAGTACACTCACTGCCAAATTCTGCTCCCATCCCTATTTGGATACACTGTAGGGGAGGCATGTACCAAACTGATTTCTCCCACCTCTTGCTGGCATCCCTCAGAAGTCTTATTTTTCCCCATCAAGATAATCAGGTTTGACAGAAATCTGGATTTTAAATATTGGCATTGGTTATACTTAGGAAATAAAGGCTGTGTTAGGAAGAATTTCAACAATTAGATGTCTCAGGGTTTCCTGGCTAGAAATATGATAGAGTGAGCAGAATGTTACCGCTATATGGTTCATTTGCTTTGTGGGCTATGATAAATACTTGACTGACTGACAGTGAAAAGTTTACATGTTGTTATTTTATTTACTTTATTTTTTAGTATAGGATCATAAATCTAATTGGGTTAATTATTCTTGTCATGGAATCATCATTGGCTGGAGTTATATTTCTTAATAATCATTTGAGTGCTTATACTTGTTTTTCTTATACATTATTGGTTATGTGATATTGGTCATCTTTGCAGTTTTGTGGAGAATAAATACCAGCAATAGCAGTGGAAAATCTGGCGAAGGTTAAAAAATCAAGCCTTCTACATTAATGCAGTGTAATACTACATTAGTGTAGTGTAATAACAGAAGAGATAGGTCTGTTCCATCCATAGGTCATTGGGCTACAGGCTGGTAAGCTTTTGAAATAAAGCCTGATGCAGAAGTTATGGGTTGCATCCTTCCCTTGTGGTCTAGATGCTGTGCTATTCCAAGAACATACATGGCGTGAGAAAATGATTGGGTTGGTTGCCTGTTTCATTCCCATCTGAACATTTCTTGGAATTGAGGTTTCCATGCAATGGCATAAACAGAGCATAAGACTTTGATTATTATCCATTTTCAGAGTAAAACTTGAGCGTTTCCATTGTTCTGATATTTAGGAAATCATTGTAAATAATGCAAATATTGAAACCTTTGTTTAAAAATTAATTATTCATATGCACATGCTATATAAATTCCATTCTTTACCCGGATTGGCAGCATCTCAACATTCTGCATGCCCCCCCCCCCGCAAAAAAGGTACCTGTACTGTTTTACTGTAATATAAACAACAAGTGCTACTGAGTCAGCATTTCAGAGAGCAGTGGGCTTTTAAATACAACAAATCCAGGAGCTGATATCTGTTAAATCCCATCTCATGGTGCAGAGCATTACCAGAACAAGTGCCACACGTCATTTAGTGCAGGGGTAAACAAAATGTAGCCTGCAGGTCACATGCAGCTTGTCCGGTTTTTTTTTTCCCTTACCAAATGACCCCAAATGTCCTCTAGTGGGTGTGGAAGTCATTTCCACCATGTTTGCCCTCCTCGACACCCGATGGGTCAAAACAAGTCTTTGCATTTTTTTTAAAAAATTGTTTTGTCTCAAAACGACCCCAAATGTCCTCTAGAAATGCAAGAATGCCCATAAACATTCTGTGAATGTTACCTAGAGAGTATCTGGGAGGCAAAAAAAGGGTTTTTTTTTTTTAGAACAGATGCAGTGGGCTGCGTGTAACCCTCCATGGTCTCCTGGAAGGGCTAATGCAGCCCTCCCTTGCCTTCCACAGTTGCCCACTCTTGATTTAAAGAAAGAGTTTCCCGGGAGTGGGAAACCTTTGTTCATCCAGATGTTCTGCTGTCACCAGCCTGGACCAGCATCTCTCAGTGAAAAGGAATTGTGGGCTTTGTAGTAATAGACCTTCTAAAAGAAGTGTTATGAAATTATCTGTATTTTGTTTGGCGGGCCACCGCTTACATGTTTTCTTTGTTGCTTGATGCATTACAGCTTAGTAAGCTACTGTTTTTGTGTGTATTAAGAAGAGACGTCTTGCAAGAAAAAACTTCTAAAGTTCAGGTTTTCTGCGTAAGATTTATAAATGGGGAGCTACTACTCGATTTTATAGTTATGCTCTTAAACTGTACAGTGAGTAGAAATAGTACACTGGTACCCATAGAGGATTCATACCAAATGTGCATTGGTTAAGGCCTACAACTGTGTTGCCTTAGTAATAATATTTAGCTTTATAAGGTAGATAGCATTGCTCATATTAGTTATTATTTGACTTTTACTATGATGAGTTACTATTTTTGTTTCACTAGATACCACATTGTTAAAAAAAATAAATCTGAATGTATTTCATTTATAAGGTCCTGCTGTAAAGTAACAAATCCTGCTGAAATCACCTTTTCACACAAGTAGTGGCTGTTGGCTGAGTACCTTTCCATTTTGCTGCTGTTTAATGAAGAAAGTATATGCTATTCAGATTTTACTAGTGTGAGATAATATTAAGTTCTCTTTACCCAGTTGTTAAATGTATGTAAAATTCTGTGTCCTGGTACTTTAGTACAGAATCTGCCAATTATTGATTGGAATGCAATAAATTATGGTACTAAGTTTATTTTATATTTTAGGTTCCCCTCCTCATAAAACAGTGGTTCTTACCCTTTTCTTTACCAGGGCCTCCCTATAAATATAATGTGTTGCCTGTGGCCCCAAGACTTAACTGAAGATTTAAACAGTTGAATATTTGTTTTTTATTTATTTATGGCTTCTGGCATCTAGGATTCAACTCCCTGCTCACATTAAGCATGACCTTAGGCAAGTCACATCCTCTCAGCTGCAGAGGAAGGCAAAGGCAAACCACCTCTGAACAAATCTTGCAAAAAAAAATGAGGCACACAACAACAAAGTGCTGCTGACAGGGGGAGGTTCTTTCTAGCCATCATGCCTTCCCCCTTTGAAAATTGACTTATTGCAACCCTAAGGCAAACCTATCATGGAATTTTTCTCTGTAAGATTTTTTGCCTTTTCCTTTCTTTGAGGCTGAGAGAATGTGGCTTGCCTGAGGTAACCCAGTGGGTTTCCATGGACAAGTGAGTATTCAAATCCTGGTCTCCAGAGTCATAGTGGGTGTTTGCACATACCTGCCACCATGTCCCTTTTGTCAGGGATGTAGCAGCGAGGGGGCCGCGGGTGCCAGAACTGCTCCCTTGTTTGCACGGTTTGCTGCCATGTTCCTTTTGTCAGGGGGATGCAAGCAAAAAGCTCCCTCATTTGCAGACTGCTCCCTCATTCACCATGTGGCTTGGCACCCACATCTCCTGCTTGCCATGTCCCCAGTGAAAGGGACATGGCAGCAGGTTTGTTTGCATGCCCAAATAGTTTCAGCACCTGTGCACACTCCCGCTGCCACATCCCTGTTGCTGCTGCTGCTGTTGGTGTCCAGTAGGAGGGCTTTCCAGACACCCTGTGATGGGTCCACGGGCTGCTTTCCTCCATTTATTCAGTGCCTCAATAAAGGACCCTTCAATAGTAATAATAATGAATGTCATATTTTTGCAGGGCTCCCGGTGTACCTCAGATGCTAATATGCTTGGAGAGATGATGTTTGGCTCTGTGGCCATGAGCTATAAGGGCTCAACCTTAAAGATCCATCAAATTCGGTAAGGTTTCTTTCTCGCCTATCCCAGAGGTTTCCCTCCCAATTTCATTTTGTTGAGATGAAAGAAATTTCTGGCATTGATTCTAGTACTGGACAGATAGATAAACAGTATATGAAGCTGTATGTGAGGAAAGGAAAGAGATCTTGCTTGCTGGTCTTCGCTCTCTTCTCTGTGCATTGTTCAGCATGAATGCAGTGGAGCCTTTGCATTTATACTCCAGTGGATGCAGATACTGAAGAATTATATTTAAGCTTCTGTTTTTATCAGGTACAAGTTGACAGGTGACTTGAAAGTACATACTGTACTCTTTCTTTATAGATTACAAATTCAATCATTGTCATGTTTTTGGACATACACATGTGGACACTTATGCCCTTGCTATGACGAGTGGGTGGGATGTTGTGAGTTGATTTACCAATCCTATCCCCATTTTGTGTATATTCCATGCAGTTCTGTACTTCTTGCATATTTTTATAGGGTTTCTGTTTCCTGCATGTAAGGACATTTCTCTGTATAATGATGTCCCATTATATATGGATGTTCCTCTATACTTAGCAGAGACCCATGATTATGAGTCAGTTGATGTTCAGTGCCATTCCCAATAAATACCATATTGTGGTGTTTCTGCATTGTCTTCTCTGTGGTTGTGTTTGCACAAAACAATACTACCTTGAAACCAAGAGAGCACTGCAGATGTCACTTCCTAGTGGGCAGATCTGCAGTACCTCAGTAAGCTTTTGGTTGGGGTGTTGCTCAGCTGAAAAGGTAGGTTTTGGTGTCACACTTGGTCATTAACAAGCATCACAGTTGGTCATTAACAAACATCAGTGTGAATCCTCGGTAGTTAGGAGACCTTAAGTCCAACTTACAATCTTGTAACTGCTGAAGAGAGTGCCTCTGAAGTTCCATGTTCTTCCTTCAGTGGCTTAATAAGGCAGGAATTTGTTGAAATCATCATTTGAGACTGAGATATTCATCTCTGGTATCTTGTTTTGTACAGAGATATGAAGATATTGTATTCTGTGATGGCTTCTTTTAATTTCCACTCATTTTTTTCAACAGCTCCCCTCCACAGCTTATGTTAAGCAAAGTTTTTACAGCTCGCACGGGAAGTAGTATCTATGGAAGTTTAAACACGTGAGTGTATTAGATGCTATGTGTGTCAGTATGAATGTTGTGTGTATTGGGATGGGGGTGGGGAATCGTATTTGCTTCAGATCACTTTAGCTTCAGCTGGAGAGAAGATGGTGACTATCTTTTGTGTGTATGAAGCTTCTGCTTTACTCACAGAGGTCATATGAGTGGGGGAAACATGTATCAAGAGCACAGCTAAACACAAAATCAGAAAGACTGGAACAGGATGGAAATGACTGATTCTTTCTGTTTCTTTCTCTCTCTTTGCAGCCTTCAAGACAGTCTTGAGTTCATTAATCAAGACAGCAATACTCTAAAGCCAGATCACAGTACAATTATGAATGGACTGCTTGGAAATATAGGTAATTGTAAAAGCTGATGTCTTGGGGAATATTTATATCATAAGACTTTGGAAGTTGGATAAATATAAACAGACATATTTTACAAATAGAAAAATGATACCTTAAAGAAATGGTGTAGGTCTGAGACTGAGGCAGCTTTTGGCCTAACCTCAAACATTGCTCATGCTTAAGAAATGCAAAAACAGGCATAGTCCGTCACTGTTTGTTGGCTTGAAGCAAGTTGATGACAACAGTTCAAGTTCTTATATGGTGGTGATAAGCGTAATACCCTGTATGCAGCTTAAGCTAGTGCAGATGTGATGGGAGTCGACATTAACATTAACCTTGATCGATACAGATGTGATTCCAGTTAGCACTGTGTTATTCATTGCATTTTCAATATATGCATGCAAAGCTTTCCATTTATACACAAAACAACTGTAATATAAGCTGATAAAATGTACATTTTCTACTGTGCATATCGTACAGGAATGCACATCAGAAACCAACTGGTAGTTGTCTTTTTGTTGTCATGGAAGTAAAATAGCCCTCAAGTTTTTCATGTATCTCTTCTGTGCTGGGGACAGAGGGTGAGAGGCTGCTCTAGATAGCCTTAAGCAAGCCACTCTCACTCAGCCTCAGTATTCCAACCTGCAGAGAAAATAATACTCATTGACCTTTAGAGGGTTGTTTACTTGTTCTTTTAAAATACGTATCTACTACCCAGGGAGCTGCCCAGGGAGCTATCTGGACCTCTAGGGAGAGAGATGGATGTTGGAGTACCCCAAACTGCTCACTTGTTCATCCTGCGAAAATGTGAACAAATTTAAGTACTACAAATTTACAGATTGAAGTACTGCTACTATTGTATTTCTTAGTATTTATTTATTTTATTGATACCTCATCCTTTCTTCAAAACTGGAATTTAAAGTAGCAGCGTTTTTAAAACAAAAACACCAAACACAAAATCTGCCTACTTAGATTGTGCCATTTTGAATGCTTTAAGATAGCATGATTGGTATGTTTTTTTTTCTAGTATTTTTGGACTGCATCTAGAGGTAAATCCTGGCCTGCCCTGTCCCACTACAGCAGGGCTGGGCAGCTGGACAGGGGCCAACTTTCACTCTGCATCTTGTGTTAAGGGCACACCTGCACATCTGGGCACAATGAGAATGGTGTCAAGTCACTCCCAGTTGCCATTTTGGGAAGATCCAGTGGTGGTCCAGCAGAGGTCTACTTGTACCACAAAGCTTTTTTTGGCTCCCTTTTCCCACTACAGCAGGAGTGAGCAACCATATGGAGACAGGGGCAATCCTGTGATTCCCCCCTCCCCTGCTTCCTGTGAGATGCAGTGAAACAAATGACTGCACTAGAAGTGACAGTACTTAGAGCCCTGGTGGTGCAGCGTTTAAATGCTGGTACTGCAGTGACAACATTGTGAGTTCAGTTCTGCCGGGCTCCAGATTGACTCAGCCTTCCATCCTTCCGTAGGTTGGTAAAATGAGTATCCAGCTTGTTGGGGGCAATTAGCAAAACACATTGTAAACTGCTTTGGAAGTGCTTTGCACTGATAAGCAGTATAGAAATGTACTGCTGTTGCTGTTGCTACCTCAGTTCCAGTCACCATTTTGGGCTGACGTACATCTGAAGAAAGTGTTGTTGGAGGTCCCCCCATCAGTCCTCTTCAGAGGACTTACGGGGGGGGGGGGCCTTGAGGTCCTCCTGCACTCCTCCAAAAGCTGTGCTTGCACACCCAGGAGTCTTCTGTCATGGTGTGTGATGTGCCATGAGGTGATGCAGCAGGGCAGGGAAGGGGGAGAATCTGTCAGGGCTACCTGATACACGTAACTAATCTTCTACTTGTGTAAGATAGCTCTGGAGCAAATCCTATGTTTATAATTATTATTATTTCTAGCTATCTTATGGGAAGAAGGAGCTCTATTAATCATGATTATTTTCACTGTTTTTTCCCCCCTGCAATTAAATGTCCTTATCCTTGCAGGTGTTCCTAGTAGCCTAATTAATCTTCCATAATTGCATCATGCCAATGCACAGAACAATATGATGATCTTTTCAAAACCATCTGCTTTATTATAAGTTGTATCATTTATGCTTTTGGCTTTCAGAGCCCTCTGGACAGTATTATACCAGAACAAGCATCCCCACTTATATAGTTAGTTGCCTGCTATTTAAGAACAATGTGTTTGGCTTTTTAAAGGCTATCTAAAAAGTCAATCCTTAGCGAACCTACCTAGCACCAGCAGGATTGCTCCATATACTTAAATAAACCATGTGTTCATGTACCCTTTTTGAAAGATTTTATCAATATTGCTCAATATCACTAGCTTTTCAATAGGCAGCTAAAGATCAAAAATATTGAATCAAAGTTATTTCCTTAAACTTATCACTCACTGTTGTATTTATTACATTCATGCACATTTCTTGGTACTCCTTGATATTTCTCATGCATTCTTCACTTTGTGGAAGTCACCCATGGAGCCATTTCAGATATGTCCCCCTCTCCACATGCTGTTTGTTTTAGAGGTGATCTCAAGGAAAGATTTGGTTGACTTCAGATGTGACATTCCTGATTCTCCAAATACAGATTTACTTGATGGATTGGGAATACTTTTATGCTCCCATTCAGTTGTTTTCCATTTAGCTCAAACCATAGCTTGTGGCTATATACATCTTTATGTAAGAGAACTGAGAATTGCAAAGCACATTTTGATCCTGGGTTACGATTTTGCTTTAGAGGGAAGTATGAAGCAGTGTGCTGATTCAGATATAACAGCATTCTTCTTCTGGTAAGGGCAGTGCTATCTAGATCTTAATTTTCTACACACTAATGGTTTAATGGTTAGATTTACAGCAGTGCGTTTTTTTGTATATCCATATAATGAGTTTCAGAGTGTATCCAGAAAATATGTTCCTTTGGGCTACAGTACCCAGAATCCTCCAGCCAACATGGGTCATTGGCCATGCTGGTGGGCATTCTGGGAGCTGTAGTCCAAAAAGTAACATTTCCCAAATCTCTGTTGAATCAGTATTTGTAGCACTTACATACATGTGAAAGTAATGTAGATCACTAGTGCTGTTGTGTGCTGCAAGTGTGAATGGCTTTTAGTTACTTACACTAACCTCATAGGGTAGCGACTGGTAAACCACATTTTTATTGCAAAACAATATGTGCAGGAAGATAATGAAAATGTCCCCATGAATTGTCTTCTCAGAAAACATGTCCACACTTAGTGCCTTTGAGTGTTACTAGAGTCTTACTGTGACAACCTGTTTGTTTGCACCTCCAGAAATGCAGGAACATTGTGTACTGGCTCTCCCTTTGGTAACTCATTTGGTACTACGTGGTGGTACTTCCTGTGACAGGTAGTGTAAATACAGAGTTACAGCTAGAATGATGTGGCATTTGTTCAGTGATGAGTATTTTAGGAGACGAGACAATAGCATTTGCAAAAACCTCCACCCAAGTATGGTTGATTCCTCAATACTTGGTTCTAATTCACCTTTCAAAAACTGTGGAAATTGAGAGTCAGGCAGAGCAAAAAGTGGTTAATCTGTAACCAGAACATTTCTAAAAACTAAATTAAATAAAAGGAATACTTGTGACCCATTGATCCTTGCCAGCTCTTGATTTTTAAAAGGTTACTGTGTGTTTTAGGAGGATATTGTGTACGAGCCAACCTTTTCCTGCCCACTTGGTTTCTGGTAGAACACTTAGTCCTCATGCTTACCTTCCTTTTAAGACAACTGATTAAGTGCTGGGGTGGGGATGGGGAGCAGAAGATACCCAGGCATTTGTGACAGTAAAGCCTTTTAAAGTAGTGTTTGGAAAAGTTACTTTTTGGACTACAGCTTCTGGGATCCCCATATAGTGAGAGGATTGAGCATGCTGATTTGGGGTGCTGTCATGCAGAAAACTAACTTTTTTAAAGCTGTGGTTAAAGTCAACAACTGGAGTTTGCTGTCTAGTGCAGGGGTGTCAAACTCAGTTTCATCTTGGGTCACATCAGCATTATGGTTGCCCTCAAAGGGCCAGTTGTATCTGTAAGACTGTATAAATGTATCTACTCTTTTATCATATTAAATAATTGACTCTGTATTTGATTATAACTGGTTTTTAAATTGCCTTCCCTCTGCATCAATTTTTCTTTTCTTGGACATTTTGGGGCTATTTAATCGCAGTTTATGGTCCCTATACCTCTGTAAAGTGACACAGACTTGGTCAGTATACTCAAAGCGTGCCACATTCTGCTCCCCAGACCTTCCCTGTGCCTCTTTCTGCCCCCCCCCTAGTCGCAGCTGCAGGAGAGGTGCAAGGGCCACATGAAATGGCCTGGTAGGTCAGATTTGGCCCACGTGCCTTGTGTTTAACACAGATGGTCTAGTGTAAATCATGTTCAAGCACGCCAGTTGTGGTTGCTTTGGATGACTCAGTGTTAAGGTGACTATCAAAGGATCTAGTTCCCATTTTCTCTGATCGGAAGAGAAAGTACAGGATAATTCCTCTTTCCTTCAACTCAGTGTCAGTTCGTATGCAAGGAAAAAAAAAGAAGAAGAAGAAGAAGAGGAGAAGGAGGAGGCAGCTTCTGCCTGCACAGAGTCAGAATTACAGGCACCACATGGATTACACACTTCCATCTGCTTCAGGGGAAATATTAAGACATCTATACATAGTAACAGTATGTGAAAACATCTAAGGAAATAGCTCAGAGAGAGAGAGAGAAGGGGTGCAAAATAATATTTTTCCAGTTTTTCTTGTGTACAGGGCCAGGGCATCATTTTTAGGACTGAGCGCAGACTCATAAATGAGCTATCTTCTCAAACTCATATTACAGTCTGTCATTGCATACAGACACTTGTATAAGCCATGAAAAAAGGTTTGTTTCTGATTCTGAAATTACATTTATGAAAAGACACCTGGTCTGCTTAATAATATCTGGCTCAAGAATCCAGCAAGTTTGTGATTTTTAAAAAATCGTTATGCTGCCAGTATACTCGTTTTCTAAAAATTACACTCAAATATTTATTTTAATTATTTGAATGGGCCACTTCAGATGTTAGATCAACTGACTTTAAAACTTTGTATTTGTCTTTGTGTGTTGATTTATTGAAAGTAAGAAAAACTCAGAATAAAGCCCTTTTGAATAAAATTTGAAACTTGTCCTCTTTGATTTATTGGAAGTAGGAAAAAGCCTTAAAAAATTAGATGCACATTGGTTTTTAAGTATGTTTGTTTAAATGTGTGTGTGTGTGCGTGCGTCCGTGCGTGTGTAAAACATTCTGATTGAGAAGGACTGTGTTATAACCATGGGCAGTGCAGCTTGAATTCCTGTACCTGGTTGTAGAAGCTGTGGGGTTTTGCTGCGTTTGTGGGTCTATGTTTGTGTTGGCTTGTATCTTTCCCACCTCCCACCCCCGCCCCTCTTCCCAGAGTCCTTTCTGCTTTACTAACCTCATTCTTTCATATGTTGTTTTACGTTTTGCCATGTAGGTTTTTCACAGCTTTGCAGCCCCAGGCGGGCATTCTCTGAACAAGGTCCGCTCCGCCTCATCCGGAGCGCCTCTTTCTTTGCAGGTTTGCTATGTGCTGTGTGGATAGTCTAGCTGGTGTGACAAAGCTGAGTGGATTTTGTAGTTTGGCCTTGGAGATAAAATATGGTTTTCAAAACAAAACCAGAAATCACCGGTATGGTGGAGATGGTTTATAAGAAAGATTCAAATGATATGTTAACATTTCAGGCTTTTGTCATTCCTGTTCCTCATTTCAGATTGAGATGCTCGTTTGGATAGATGTTTGTCATTAGATGTAAAGAGAAGTGTTGTTAATTTGAACTCAGTTATAACATTCCCGTATTCCTATCAACCAGAAATAGTATTTTGTGCTTTCTGTTAACCAAATTTTATTTCCAAGGCTGATGTAGTTTCTCTCCTCTCCACATATCTGAGAAATGTATGACCTCTAAAATAATTGTGATCAAGAGGCTTTTGCTCTGGTGGTGGAAACCCTAACATGTGACAAGGATTTCACCTCTCTATTTGATCTGGATACAGATGTAGACAGCTTCATGCTTAGTTGAGGAAGCAGTAGAAGTCTGAATCCAAGTCACATTTGTTGTTGAGCACAACTCTTTGCTATAAATTTCTTCTATAGTATCTGCTTATGGCTTGCATAGAGTGCTTTTGCTCCACAGCTGATTTCCTGTTTGTTCATTATCTTACTTGCCTTGAAGCACATAGGTGGGCTTCAGCACTTGCTACAAGCAGTTGCTCTTGCTTGATCAGCTTTGTGGCCTTTCTTGGTGATGGGTGTGCGTGTGTGTGCTGTGCTGTTAATTTTCAAAGTCCTAAATGAATGCAGCCAATGAGCATGACTTACTTGGATAATCAAAGGGAGCACTATTAAGTTGAAGAGAAGTTTCATATCCTCAGGCTAACTGGTGACTTTTTCCGAATAGTTCACAGCAACCCTATGGACATGCCAGGAAGGGAGCTGAATGAAGACCGAGACAGTGGAATTGCAAGATCTGGTAATGTATTTATCAGAATTACACAGAGATTACCTGAACTTATTCCTGTATGTAAACATACCTTATAATTAAAGTATTAACTGTTTCTTCTTCTGAAAGTCTGTAATATGTGATATCCCATATTAAATTATCTATATTTTATATTTAATCAATGTATTTGAAGTAAAATACTTCCCAAATATTCAGTAGGGTAACTAGAAAAATCTATAATATATGCAGAGGGTCTTATTATATTGCATATTAATATTTTCTATATATCTCACACCTAACAACAGTTTGATTATTAATACTGAAGATTTTATACATATAGGACTAGGAGTGAAAGACACATGGTTCTAAAAGGTGTAACTATACAGCTAATTCCACTCCTATCCTGTTAAATGAACACACTGTATTTTGACAGGAATTGATGTGTCATGATTGAGCACTGCACAGAAGCAGACTTTCATATGTTGGCTAATCTCAGATATCTGTGCATCTGAATGGTCAACATTCAGCATCCAGAGCTCTGTGCGCTTGCCTTTAGAATCCTAAATTCTGAGGTCACTTGACAAGACCAGATACCTAATCACATGTTGGTGGATTAAATCTTCTACACACACCCCCCCCAGTATTTCAGCAGTGAGGACGGCTTTGACATAGTAGCGTAGACAAAAAACTTACTACATGTTATGTTTGGATTTGAGACCCAGTGCTGACAAATTAATTTGGGCATGCATAGCCCTGCCTCTCACAGGTTTCTGTTTGTGAACTGACATGAAATTAAACCTAGGGAGAAGCCTAGTGGTCAGTCCAGTGAGTTCACAATAGACAAAGTATTGTTCCTTTTCATAAAATGCTTCTTAAAATACTATTTCCCCCACCTCTCTTTTTAAAAATTATTACAGCATCTCTCAGCAGCCTGCTGATCACTCCATTTCCCTCCCCTGGCTCTTCGTTGAACAGAAGCTGTGCGAGCAGCTACCAACGACGCTGGCGGCGTAGTCAGACAACAAGCTTGGAGAATGGAGTCTTTCCTCGATGGTATGCTATAGCTGAATTTGTTAATCGGAATTGGCCCATTTCCCTGATTTTCTCCAGTGCTTCTTTTCCATTGTAAGTTCATTGGTCTCCCCACTTCACCCCATCACGCTCAAAATGATGGCCTTCTATGTAATCAGCTTCCCTGATATATAATGCACAGGCAGGACTTAATGAGTCTAATTCAGGGGCAGGGATTGTGCAGAAGTTGACTTGCAGTTCTCAGCATCCCTTGGCCTAGCCAATAGTGAGAAAGTCTGGGAGTTGCTGTCCAACAACATCCAGAGCAACAGACAGTTCCCATTCTTGTCCTTAATCCAATGTGCACTGCGTGAAAAGAGAGGCATCCAGATTCACACTTTTTTTAATTATTGTATTAACTATGTGACTAATGATGCTACAGAAAGGATTATTTAATATTTTTCTATTCTACCTTTCCAGTGTCAGAAGTTGTTGGTAAATCCAACTGCTAGTTCCAGCTAGAATAGACATGCTGAATCAGTGGAATGTATGCATGTGTTGCATTACCATGTACTCATTGATTCAGTGGGCTTATTCCCTCTGGGACTATAGGAGCCCATTGTCTGCAGTTACTGCAAAGTGAATTTTGTTCCCTCCAGCTGTTGATGCCTGCTCTAACCTCTGCAATATGTTGCACAATTTCATTAATGAAATTCTTGCCTATCATAGCCTGTACCATGTATTTCTACCCTGGTCATTTTAAAGAAAAGTCAGAAATGAGCTTCATCTGCAGTTAAATATATGTACCCCATTGCGAAGTTCTTCTCTCTGCTGCATCCATATAAATGTCAATATGGTTTTCCTTCCTATTCATCAGTGCCTCCTCTTCCAGTCCAAGGGTGTGAGAGAAGCTGGAATAGTTTACACCAGTTGTTGATCATGTCTGTTGTACAATCGATTTCTTATTGTGATGTTGTGGTGATCACAGAACTTGGGGCTGAAAGACAAATTTTGCATGTGGAGCTTGTAAAGCAAGGCTGGAGAAATGAGTATGTCATTACTCTCTGTTAGATAACAAATTAGGTATACAATTCATTGTTCCACCTTGTTATGTATTCACACTATAAGAGAGAACACAGCAGACTTTTGAAATCCAGCCCGCTAATTGCAGCTATTTAGAATGTCTTCAAATGCCAATCTGTGCGGTGTCCTTATGCTTAAATAAATTCTAGTACAGTGGATCCTTTTTATCTACTGGGTTTCCATTTCAGGACCCCCTGTGAATGGGAAAAAAATCACAAATATTATGAAATTACGGTGATTCAGTTCATTCACAAGCATATCACTACCATTTTAGGTACAGGACACGATGCTCCACAATTGCTTAAATTCACGGATCCAGAGATTGCTTATAGGGAGGGTCCACTGTATTAATGTAAGCAGAAATGACTATTTTCACCTACTGCAGAGAAAAGGGGTTTACTCTTAACATGTAGAAACTCTAACTGCAAAATGGTTTGTCACATTTACAGCACAACTTTTTGGTTCCTTCCAAAGGTCAGTGGAAGAAAGCTTTAACTTGTCTGATGACAGTGCCAGCCCAAGCCCAGGAATTGTCAGGAAGAAGAAAATAGCCATCGGGGTGATATTCACCCTTTCGAAAGATGAAGAAGAGAACAGCAAGTTTAATGAGTTCTTTTTCTCACACTTTCCTCTTTTTGAGAGCCACATGAACAAACTGAAGAGTGCAATAGAGCAGGTAAATATCATCAGCACCACTGCTTCTATTTGTTCTTCATTCTGATCAATAACTCTCATTTTATCCTGTGATACAGTTTTGCCAGATCAGTTTGTCTTATTGTAGCTATTCAGTATTAAATAGAAGTGCTGAGCCAACAGAGGACCTGTTCATGCTATAATTTATTATCCTAGAGCAGTGACAGGGAGAGACAAAGTCCAGCTCCCACTTTCCATCTGCCATCATCCTAGGGTTGCTCATTTGGCAGTTCCATTCCTGTAGATAACATCATGTCTAAATTGGCACTGAGACAATTCTTTTCTTGGGCAAAGGACTGATTATGCTTATTTGCATGGCACCTCCCTGCGCAGTTATGGCACATGGCATGAGCACTCCACCCAGTTGTGTAACCACATGCACATGCAATTCTCACAAAGCTTTCCCCGAAAAGGTGGGGGTGGGAATGCTGCAGATTGCTATGTGCACAAGGACATGTTACCCCTGCATTGTTCATGTCAGAGGGCAGCATATGTCTCTACAGGGGTAGGAAACCTTTAACCTTCTACATGTTTTGATCAACAATTGCGCTGTGACATCTGAGGGACAGAAGTCCAGAATATCTGGAGGGTGCTTGTAGATTCTCCATCCCTGTCCAACCTAATGTTAATTTTTTTTCTTTTTCAGTAAGTGTCTGAATTGGGTCATAATCACTTGTTTCAAGGGGAACACAGAAGTGAGAGCAGTGCTCTTGATTACCCAAGGCTTGTTGTTTTCTCCAACGTGAATTTTGCTCCTTACTCACAGAATAGTTCTGTCATTGAAACAATGACTTGTGTTTACTGGTTCGTGAAGGCAGATTAATTCAAGGAATTGTTGAATCTATTCTTGCTGGGAAAGAATGAATGTGGGAAACCTTGGACCTCTTTATAGCCCTTTGCAAACAAATCTGTGGAAATGAAGGACAGTGCAAATACACGTGCCTCAAGCTTGGTAGGAAATTTGGCAAGGGGCCAATGTTTATACTGGTACAAAAAGACCAAAAAAACCTGCAACCCACCCCTGTTTGCTTGTCTAGGTGTAGCTTAGGTAGCTCTTAGCACATGACTTTTTTTTTTAATTTTCTGTTGCCAAGCCTGTGGTTGGTTATGTGTTTAATGATTGTTTTCAAGGCTATGAAAATGAGTCGGCGATCAGCTGATGCCAGCCAACGGAGTTTGGCCTATAACAGGATTGTAGATGCCTTAAATGAATTCAGGTGAGTTTGCTTCCAGCATTTTGTATGTGATTGCCAAGTATTCTGAATGCTATTGTTGGAAACAACGGTGCAGTATCTAAATGTAGAAATAAACTTTTAGTTTAAGCCCTTCATTCCTCTGCTGAGACCAATATATAGTTCACTGAAGAGCTGAGCAGTCAGGGGATCAGTGTTAGAAAGAGGACTGGACTTGAATGTGGATATCCTTCATATTCAAATCTTTGCTCAGCTGTGAAGCCTTGCAGGGTATTTGAATCTTTGAACATTAGCCATGGTGTCTTGGTCTTCTGAAAGTTGAAGTTCTAAATATCTGGAGATCCAAAGGCTGAGAACTATTGCTCTAGATGACCTGGGACAAGTTGATAATCTCAGTGTAGCCTCTGCTTCTCTGTTTGGTCATGAACCTATTTAGATGAGCTTCTTAAATAATTGATGGTCTGCAAATGTAGGAAAGAAACAGAACCTTCACCTAGCCAGAAAGTGGATGGGAGAAATTGCTTTAGGGCTTTTGTGTGATCTGCCTAGAAATGTAAAATAGGGTTATAGTTTTTGGGAAGGGGTAGGCAATTAGCCTTGCCTTAGCAAGGAGAAGAAACAGTGTGATAGAATATCTGCTAGAACAGTGATTGATGAGCTGTCAAGAATAAAAAGCCACATCAGAAATACATTTTGAGTTGAAGGACTCCAATCTGTTCACTAGCTGCAAATTATTTGCATAATTAGCAATGTCAATTTTTCATGAGTTTAGTTGATAATATGGTATGATAGACATATGCTATAGCACTCTCCTGTTGTGAAATTTGAGCCTGACATTGACTTGTTTTCCTCTTGAGAAGCTAGAGAGGTGATAATAGAAAGAAATAGATAATAGAAAGCATTTGGGATCCTTATCTGAAATCTTAATGCTGCCATCACCCCTAATTTGACCTCTGGAGCGGAAGTAGTCAAAGTGCAGCCCTGGGGGAACATATGACCCCTCTGGCTGTTTTTGTGACCCTCCAAATTTCTTCCAGACTGCGCTTGTTCTGTTTAAAAAAAAAAAAAGACAGCTTGATTGTCTTAGAAGCTTCCTGGAACAGCAATTCATCTTTAATTAGGTCACTGGGGACTTCTGCACTGTTTAGCATCAAAAACCACCCATTTTTAAATACTTTCAGCCACTTCTTGATTTGAGTTTTTCACATTTTCATTTGTGTGGTTCCTGGAAGTTTCCAGGGGCAGAAAAATGTATCTGTCAAAGTTTCCCAGTGTCTTCTCTGACAATGAAAGCAGGCGAAGTACCTTTCTTTACTCTTTAGAAGACAGTCAAATGAAGGAGTAGATAGATGGTCTGATGGATTAATCCTTCCTGTTAAGTTTTAGACCAGGGGTGGGAAGTGAAGGTGTATCTCTTCCTGTTACCATTTTGAGAGGAACTGCAGAAAAAAACAACAGGTATTTGGAGGCAGTACAGGATTCTGGGCTGCTTGTGGGAGAGGTGTGGGGATATTTTCTCATGGTTTTATGCATTTGGGAAGCTTTCTGAATGATTTTAGGGCAAAATTGCCCCCAATTTCTGCCAATTGTTTTTTAAAAACTTCTGCCAGTTTGGGGGGGTTTGAGGAACTGTTGGGGGGCCCAGGAGCCACAAAATTGGGGTCCAGGGGCTGTACTTAACCCATTTTTGTTTTAGGCTGTTTCCAGTGCTTTGCAAATGACTTTGAGTCGAGGTGCCATCAACTTCCATTCTCTCATGGTCAATCAGAAATATCTTATCAATGCAGCAGTGAGGAATCGCCTTTCCCCCCACCTTCCTGCTGTCATATTTAGAAGTGATAGTGGTTGTAGTCTGGCAACATCTAGAGAGGCACATTTTCCCCACCACTGGGACTAGTAGAGAGACTTGGTGGCAGAGCACAAAAGCATATAAAAGGTTTCAGGTGGCAGGACTGAAAAGAGCATTTGCTGTGAGTGCTGAGAAAACTTTGCAGGTCCTAGAAGTTGCAGGTCTAGGAGCACCTGTGGTCTTGACTGCAGGCAAATCAGGTCTGGGTATGCACAGGCAACTGCAAGACTCAACTTGAGGTATCACTTGCCATTTTATATCTGCTTGAACTACTATTTTATGGACCAACATGCTTGTGGAGATAGTTTTCTTTCGAGAATGTTTCGGAGTGGTTACTTTAAGGCTTGCAAATGTGGCAGAACAGATGAAGATCTGTTTTTTGCCTCTGGAAGCTTGACAGCTGTTTCAAATCTATCACCACATAAGCTTGCTGCACTTGGTGTGGCATCACCTTCGGAAAGCTGGGACAGATCTCAAAGTGCTTGAGGGTTGCCAGTGTACTGCTGAATGTTTAAGGTGACATTTCGCTTAGAACAATTTTTAGGTGCAACAGGCTGCTGAATGTGAAAAATACTGCAAAGAGTACTCATAATCAGGATTAAGCAGAGTTTGGAAGTGTTACTTTCTTGGGCTACAACTCCCAGAATCCCCCAGCTGCCCTGGCCACTGGCCATGCTGTCTTGGGGATTCAGACAGTTCTAATGCAAGAAAGTAATTTTTCCAAGCTTGGGAGAAAGCTTGTAGTCAGGCTAGAGGGAGGGCACGGAGGAGAGAAAGTGCACTGCACTGATGAACATTTCAGCAACCACCCAGACACGTGCAGTTAAAGCAAGCAGCTGTCAGTATCGAGAGCTCTGTCTGCCTTCGTGGATTGGCACAGGCTGGGCTCCCTCCCTACTGTGCTTCTGGAAGGAATGGTCCTCATTTTCTCCCTGATTGTCTCTCTTCCTCCATTCTGTTCCACAACTAATTTGAGCATGGTTCTGTTCTTTTTGTCCCATGGGCACATCCAAGGAAACAAAGGGTAACTTCCCAGCATGATAATCAGAACAAATGGAGGGAACGTTTTTTTTTTTTTAGCAAGGAGAAAACCACCCCGTTTTATTGTTTTCAGCAGAAAGATGTCCTGACTTAAGCCTTTGAACACATTGTAAAAACGTGGCAGTTCATATGGCTTGTTGATTGCTTAATTTGTTGGGGAAGTGTGTGTGTGTGTGTCTGTGTGTGTGTGCGCGCATGCACACTCGGCATTTCCAGTTTTATGCCCAGGTTTCCATGGTGCAGTAAATATTGTTCCATGGCAGCTCAACTATGTGCACAAAATCTAGGAGGTTTCATAGAAATGAATCTACCTTTGGGTGATTTTACTGTTTAACTAAGCATGTTAATGTGTAGATGGACTCCAGGTGCCAAGAAGGTTTCTATGTCAGGTTCCCTTATTATGAGAGTGCTAAAGTTTCAATGCCACAAATTGCCTAGTACACTTTAAAAAAAAAATTAAGTGAAGTGCTTTAACCCTGTTTGTAAGGAAAGAGACCAAATGCTGAAATCAAGTAGGTTTTCAAATACCAGCTAATCTGGAGGACATTAGACATCCAGTGGAGAGAGAACAACTTTGTTTCTTGGTGAGAAGGTTAAAAACTCCTTTTCTGACTGTATTATTACTCTTTAAAATATTGCTTGACACTCATTAAGATAATCTGGTTCTTTAGCTGACTTAACCAGTATTCAGTGCTTGTAGTCATTAAGTGTCTTATTACTAGTGATCAAGATCAATTTAAAATTCCACACCCAAATATATTCCATTGAGCTCTGTTAGATGCTTGTCTAGTCAGGGAGAACAAAACAAAATTATTGTAAATTTTCTTTCTATTGGCCCTTTTCTTTGTTCTAACGCTAATAACTCTGTTGAAGCTCCAGGCTTTTGTAAAAGAAGAAAAAATCTTCTTTTTCTCTATTTCTGCTTTCTATATGAGGTTATCTTCTTAGTAAGAGACAATTAAGCTGCATTAAAAATTTGCAACATATGTAAGTTTAGTCAGAGTCAGAGCACAGCAATTAACTTAGCTTATAGAAATATGACCCTGATAGGAGTTCTTTGGAATGGCAGTGGTTTGTGTGAAAAGTGTGGTTTGATTTTGTGTGCTTTCACAGAGAACTCCATCAGTTAGTTTCTGTCTTGTATTTGCTGGGTCTAGAATTGTATGTCATGAAAAGAAACAATATTATTTATATTTTTATTTTTATTTAGATATTTTAAAATACTTTAATCTGAAATCTTGTTCTGGAGATTTAACAATATAAAGGAATAAGCACAACATTAAAGTATGACAGACCAAAACAAACCAACAGTAAAAACAGACAAATAGAACTTAAATGTCTCTTATGCTGCACTTTGTAGTGTTGCCAAGTTTTGCATGTAAGGCCTCAGCCCCAGAAAAAGGCTCATATATGTGTAGAGCTACACAGAATGTTTTCTTTACAGAACTTGGGCACTGATTCTCCTGAATGTCTTGCATAATTGCCTCTCTTTCAAGGCCCCCTTCTATAAGTCACAGAGATTTTGCATATCCTCCAACATTTCACAGATGAAAGCTAGGATATATTTGGCCAAGCAGCATCAGAGTGTGGTCAAAGTGGCGAAAGGACATGCTAGCTAAGGGAGATTGCAACATTTTGCTTTTGCTTGAGGCAAGATGCTACCTGCTCTCCCTCACCATGTTAGTTTGAGTGCAAATTTGTTTTCCACTTTGAACTCACTTTGCAGCAGTTGAAGTAAACTGAGAACGAAAGAAGAAAGTGAGAGAAGGAAAGAGAAACTGGGACATTTTAAAAGCACTTAAAAAGGGGGGATTCCAGAGGATTAATTATATTAATTAATTGACTGCCCCTGCCAAATTGAAACATTTACGATGTTGCTGTCTCTTTATTTTTTAAGGAATCCATTGATGTAAAATGCACTAATGAGACTAGAGTTTCGGGTATCTCTGACAAAAAGGACCTTTAAAAAAATAAATAAAACAGTTACAGCATTCTTATTTTGTGGTATATGTTCCAGGTCTTTATTAATTTGAACTTCTTAAAAAAAATTGATAATAAAGAAGAATCTGTTACGTAAGGTTAAATGAAGAGATGGTGTTGGTCAGTCTTTTTTCGCTTTGCTTTTACTAAAGAAAACAAAAAACTCCTGGCTTTTTAAGGAAGCCAGTTTTAAGATGACGACAAGGACTATTTTTATTATGCACAAAGGTATGTATTTGTCTAATAGTTGAAACTACAGAATTTTCCTTAATCCGTGGGTCTCTATCTCTGACTTCTGTAACATTTGGACTGAAGGAAATTAGTAGGTCTGGATGATGTGGCAGAGTTCACCACAAAAATTCAGAAATATTTATGCTTGCAACAGACCGCTTCGCAAACTGAAGGGAAACTAAAGAGAGCATTGCTCCTAGGAATACAAACCACTGCAGCTCACCAACAAGACTGAAATTTACAGAACTCCTCTAAAAATTAAGAGCTCTCCCTACTTTTCTTTCTCTTCACTACAAAGGAGAATTTTCCATCACAGTTCCCATCCCAGTTTTTTTTTTCTCCTGCTAGGAACAGTTTGATAATCATAAATATTTGCTTCCTGTGTCACCTCCAGACCCACCTTGCGTATTTATTAACATACAAAATGTTTGAATTCTTCATGAAGCTAAAGATACACTTAACTGCTAGCCCTGAAAAGCCAATGCAGATTTCTGCTGCATCACAACATGATCTAAAAAACAAATAATTTTACTTGCAACATGTGTTTTTGTTACCCACAAGCCCTAGAGGGCCAGCTGAGAGCATTAATTCTGATGATGTCTCTGATTAACATGCACGTGGCATTCATCTTGATGAGCAGAATGTGCAGAAGGAAGAGGAAGTAACCTTGGAAGTAGAAAAAACACCTCCTTCCTCAAGCTTTGGTATGCCCTATGCACAAGACTCTGGAACACAGTGCGCCATTACCTTGAGAGAGAGAAAGCAAAAAAAATCAAAGGTGCAATGTGACTTATGGGCCATTTCCACACTACACTGTTATAGTGCTATCATTCCGCTTTCAACCTCCTATGGAATCCTGGTATTTGCAGTTCAGGGAGAGGCATTTAGGATTCTCAGCCAGAGAACTCTTGGTCCTTGGTGAACTACAACCCCCAGAATTCCACAGGAGGTTGAAAGTGGAATAATAGCGCCATAACAGTGTAGTATGGAAATGGCCATGGTCTCAGATAGCAAGGCACCTCTGCATTTGTCAACAAATCTTCTTTACTCCCTTCCGAAATAAACTGGGTATTTATTTTAAAAAGGAAGAAGAAGAAGTCTATGGGACAAAAAAGAAATTCCAGCAAGAGCAAAACTGTTAGAGTAAACACAGATACCTTTTTAATTCTCTGGTGTAAAAAATGGTTGTTTTGATTTTGTGTGAGGGGCTTCAGCTCTGTTCTGTCTGTGGAAGAATTCCCTTAAGTCAATGAAGAATCCGCTTGGGGAGACTCCTTGCCCTGGCTCAGAAGAAGCATCTCTCTTCAGCAAACCAGTTAGATGGGAGGGATGAGAAGGAAAATGACTTTAGAGATCGTTTTCATTATTTGTATTTATATTTACCTCAGTGTGGTCCAGTAGATGGAACATTAAGGCCTGAGTGATTGAATTCTCCTGTCCTTTCCTCCCACCCACTCCCCACACGTAACAACAGAACCTGCAGAGGGGTTCCCCAATATTTTAGAACAAATGAGGGGGCAGCAGAGATACTGCAGAGGATTGCCTCTGCTGGCAAATCTTCCACTGGCTGATAAATATTGTCGGATGTTGCCCTCAGTCTTATACCTGGTTTCATAGGCTGCTTATCCAAGAGTGCGTTGGGCACAGTTCAGAGATGGGGGAGAGATGGACTCAGCTGGGTATTTGGCAAGGAACTCTCCTTCCCCTTTGATGTAGTCAATGGGCACAAATCACAGTCCATGAGTGGAAAGAAGTTCCATTTGTGGACCTCTGTCACTGAAAATATTGTTAAGGGGGAGCACTTCCATATCTAGTTTCTGAGTGCTCATTCTGGTCAAATGTTTTCACTGCCTAATAACCTTTGTTGAGACTCTTTTTTTTCTCTCTCATGGCTGTTTTAAGAGGTGACCAGTGCAGCAAAGGTAGAAAATGGGGTTATAAAGCGTTTTCTTTTAAAAGCAAGTTAATTAGGAAGAACATATCTATGTCAAATCTGAACTTGAGGACCATTTGAAAGACCGCTTTCCACACCTGTGTCAAAACCGAGTAAACCCTAATGTGGGTTCTTTCTCAAGGAAGCCAGTTTTCAAATACAAAGCGATGAAGAGATTTTGACCAGGGTGGATGTGGAGTTAGAAGGGACACAACCCAGGTCTCCCGCGGCTTTAAACATCCCACAAGCTTTTCTCTGCAATATGTGAGGCTGCAACAATGGGAATAGTCTCTTCCCAATAGGAGAACAGTACAGCTTTGAATGTTCTTAAATGAACAGTCCGGATGGCAGATAGGCTTGCTCTTAGATATCGGTCAGTATTTGAAAAGGCTTTGCATGCTTTTTTCTTGAAAAAAAATAAACCAACACTTACCTTCTACCACAGTAAAAATGTCCTGTGATGTTTACTTTAGCTTGGATGCAGAGTTCTCTTCTGTATCGTTAGAGACGTGGAGCTGAAAGCCCGTAACAAAATTGTAGACTCCCATGGGTAGAATAGCCTTGTATCCTGCTTTAGAGAGGGCAAGGTTTTTTAAATTGAAGGCTGCCCAGTGCAAGACCAGTTCAAAGGTACAGGTACCCTAGAAGGCAGGGCAGGGGTATAGCTGTTGCCAGTCAGTAATTACCCCGAGGCAATGAACTAAGTGGGCAGGAGATCACCTACTCCTAGTCTTGTCCACCGTGGTGAACTGCTACTTTATTTCTTTATTGTATTAATGATAGTAATTAACATCTACTTATTTTATTTATTGATCTTTATTAGTTACATTTATATACTACTAGCATATTTACCTGGTGTTGCCCGGGATTGTATTTTCCTTTTAAGAACTCACCCAACTGTCTTCTCCAGTATCTGTAACCTTTCCCCGTATTTCCCAATCCAATCTGTATTCAAAGTTGTTAACATACAGAGGTTGGATTCCTGAGGGAATACACTGTCCTCCTCCTTGCTGCTAGGCCTCATCTCCATAGCATCTGGCCGATTCCAGTACCTGTAACTTTTCCTCATATTCCCCAATCCAATCTGTATTCATGGTTGTTAACATACAGAGGTTGGGTTCCTGCGGGAATACACTGTCTTCCTCCTTGCCGCAAGGCATCGTCCTCATAGCAACTGGCCTATTCCAGTACGTGTAACTTTTCCCCATAGTCCCCAATCCAATCGTGTTGTCTGGCAACGTTGATGTACTGGCTTTTGACTTTTTTGCTTTCTATTGAATTTGTGCAGTGGCTTTATGTTTTTCTGGAAGCATTTTTTGTTTTGAATTTCAACTTTAAGATTCCTCACATATGGAACCCATGCAATCTACTGTGTGAGGCAAGAAGACCTTGTAACTATGTTGTGTGTGTCACTTTAATTTTTCTCACATATGCTTCCCAGACATTTTCTGGCATCCTTATGGATGGCAGGCCTCGTTTCCATAGCAATCGCCCTAAGGCCCAAGAGCTCTCAGGCGAGAATTCTAAAGGCCCCTCCCTAAACTGCTAGCCCCGGGATTCCATGGAATCTCCACAGCCAGCCAATCGTATGAGGTCCTCTTGCCTCACTCGGCCAATCGTATGAAGTCTTCACCTGCTCGATGCAGACAAGCAGACAAACTCACAGACAAACTTTTTTATATAGTAGATGTTCCTTCCAGTTAATTCAAGGCGGTGTAGAAAGTATCATCCTACCCCATTTTATCCTCACAACAACCCTGTGAGGTAATCAGATTGAGGGAGTAACTGGCCTGAGGTCAGGGAATGAGTTTCATGGCTCAGTAGGGATTTGAGCTTAGATCTCCCAAGTTCCACTCCACTTAATCCCATTGGCTTGCATACGTGTAACATATAGGTACATGCGAACTACTGTGTGCAGATTTTATGCATATCTGTCTCTTTTGTCCTACGTATTGGTGGAGAACAACTCCTTCCGTCCTTCCTTCCTTCCTTCCTGACACTGTAAGTCTTCACCCCCCACAAAAGAAAAATTCACCAAACATAGGTAGCATGTTACCCTTTTACTGGAACCATCTCAGGAAGAAAGCCCTCTTCTGTGAGATTTCCAAAAACTCCGATAAAATGTTGATGAAAATAAAGACTTAAGGAAGTGAAGAAGCTTGAACAAAGACGTCAGATTAAAACATGAGCCTGGCTACAGACCTTTGAATAATGATCTGGCTATAACTTACTGAAGTGCCTTGAAAGGGGGGTTGGGGAGGGGATGGCAGTGCCTGTGTACTATCTGTCTGTCTATCTCAAGAGACTGCCAGGGAGAAATGAAAGGCCGCCCCCCCCGCCATGCACCGGGCAGAAAAGGCAGCTAATCCTCACCCCACTGTTCTGAGCAATTGCTTACATGTCTGGCATTGAGGGTTCCCTTTGCTGCAGTCACATGCCTGCTGGCTGACAGCCAGTGGAATCTGATCTGTCTCTGAGGAAACACTATCAGTTGCAGATGCAGCCACGGTTACCAGAATAGTAAATAACGAGTCACAAGACTCAAGCTAGCCTTTCAACAAAAACAAATAGTTTAATATCTTGGTTTGGTGTTAGAACAGAAACTGTTCCCCCACCCCACCCCCACCCCACGCACGCACATTGCTCAGACTGAGTAAGCTTTCCGAGATGTTTAATTTTGCTAAAACAGAAGCCAGAAGGCTCAGCTTTGTTCAGAGCTTTCCGTTTTGCTTCAGGCTTTAAAATGGGCTGAACCTCCATGATGGAATTTTTGACTCCTTTTTTAAGCTGTTTTATAGGATAATTACTGATATGTGGTATCTCAGTGACCTTTGTGGGCCAGGGGCTTGACCAGTGAAGAAGCTCAAGGACTGAAAATTAACCCTATGGGAAGCCTGCTTTCTTCAGACTTTTATTTCCAGCCACAGGCCTGCACTGTGGGTAGTGTAATGAAGTCAGCAGGGCCAAAGAGGAACCTGCAAGTTTTCTGTGACGTTGTGCCTCCCACACCACGTTCTTACTCCCCTTGTGCTAATATAGCCTCTCATTTAGGGCCCTTCCCTACCCCACCCAGAATGATGGGTTTATTTGTTTTATTTAATTTTTTTTTTTTTGGCGGGGGTGCTAGAGTACAGAGTGTTGCAGAGAATACTGCTTATCCTAGCTTCTCAGCTACTGTACCCATTCTCTCTGAAATGATTTCTGCACAATATTGAGGTTTTGGAAACTACTGAGTAGATAGGTAAAGAAATTCCTACCCCACTTCATTCACTTCTGAGGAATCAGTATCGTGCATCTCTAGTGTGGTTGTATTAGTGTCATAGGTACTGAAATGAGTATCGCCAATCATTTTTCTCCCTGTTCATATCCTTTTAGAATTTTGACAATATCCTGCCATTTTGTTTTACCTCCTCTGCCTCTTATTCGCTGTGCATTCTCACCCTCCAGTGCTGCAGTATCATTAAAATGATGGAGCATGGAGGTCTGGAAAATTCTCTGTTGCATCTCAACCAGTCTATATTTAAACACACACACACAAAAAAACCACAAAAATCCAGTGTTCTTGTGCAGCAGGGCTACCCAGCTTCCTTTGGCTTGTGTTGAACTGTGTTCAGTGCAGGTCTTTTAGGACTTTGATTCAGTGCCCCCCACCATTTGCTGTCTATCTTCAGTAAAGCAGAAATGGATTCAATAAAAGTACCTTTGCACTACAAATGGCATGGACTGGTAATATGGCAAAGATACCTTCGTAAGAAATCTAAACATTTAAATGATCTTATTTATTTTAAAAATAGCCAAGAGAGTGTGAAAAAGTAATAAGATATAGGAATTTACAGACTCAACCTGAGTTTAAAGGGTGCACTTCTAGGAGTCAATGAGAGACTCTTTGCTCCTTTCAAACTACTTTATCGGTTGCTTTTCTTCCCTGATCACCCTTTTTAAGATGCATATTAGTGGTTTTTCCAGATATTCTATCCATACATGCATACAGCTGTACAATCTCTAATTTAAAAAATCACCAACTTCTACATCCCTTATTCACCCAATTGTTTGTAAGCATAACAGTGTAAGATTCTGCCTTCCAGATCAGACCAAAGTTATGTCTAGTAGTGTGCTTTCCATAGTGACCACCTAGATGGTTTCAGGGGGCTCATCAGGAGGATATGAAGGCAACCATTGTTCTTTCTGATATGATTCCAGCATTTGATAGTCATAGATACACTGCCACTGAGTGTGGATGATCGTACTGCTAGAAAATGGAGGCATTTGCCAATGATAACACTTTGAATTTATCAAACTTAATTTTACAGTTGTCAGAGCCAGGGCCTGAAGCACAATTTTGTAGGAGTCCAATGAAGTAATAGGTTTTGTATGAAGAAGGAGATTGTTGCTGGCTCATATATCATTTTCTTAATATTCAGAGGTTCTGTGTTCAGCCCGTAGTGTCCCTAGTACAAAGGCTTGGCCTGTGGTCTAGAAGGACTGCTGGTTCTCAGAATGGGCCACACTGTAATGTATGGTATACTGTAGTTTCCTATATTTGTATAACTGATATGCTTGTCATTTATTACTGCATCAATTTCGTTATTTCTTAGTGTTAGGAGGACAGTTTCTTTCTGCCCACTTTTTCCATATCCTTCCTATTTATGAGAATATTTTAGTATGAGTCTGTGTTTTAATATTAAACTTCTTTTATCCAGGACTTCTGGAGTTGTCATCACATTAGCTGTGTTTGTAGTAGAAAGAAACTGAATCACCATTTTTGGCAGCCCATAAAGGAACATGTTCTTTCCAATGTGAAGATGTTTTAGCTTGCAATTTAAAGACTATCCATTCTGATAGTGTTAAACTAGGAGCAAAAATAATCTTCCATCAGTCTGTAAAGATAATGGGACTGTAGCACAGTTAAAAGGCTGACAGATGGAACTCCACGTTGCAGGACCTCAGGGACATCATAGGGTGATGTGAGGATCAGTCAGATTGAAACAATGTGGCATTTTCTGTGCTTCAAAAAGTAGGAAAAAATTGCAAAAGCAGTAGACCTGCTAGTAAAATCCCTAGAAATATTCACCTGAAATATTCTGATTTGATGGGAGTAGGTTTCCCATCACCTGAAATATTCTGATTTGATGGGAGTAGGTTTCATAAACTTTCATGATTTGGTGACAGGCTGAATTTGGGGGACAAAAGAGAATGAGGAGTCAAAAGCAAAGACCACATGCCTGAACAAAAGGGCAGGTTGGTGATTATCAGTAGATAACACTTGATGGCATTATGAGAGAAGAAAGTTAAATGGACCTCTCTGAAGTATGAGACCATAGAAGGAATGTTAAGGGATCCACAAGTGTCAATATATTTTGAAAATGCCAGATTTAACAAGTGATTCACACCAAGAAATTGTAATTGAACCAAAGTCTTTGATAGTTAAGACATGGACAACTAAGGCTTCAGGAATCCAGGCCCATGGGTGGATGAGTTGGCTTAGAATGCATGGTGGATATGAAGGAATTGTCTAAACATATTTGGCTCTCATGATGACTAACAACAGTAGCAGTCCTTGAGAAAATGATGAAGTGTTAAGATGTTATAAAAATCTTTTAAAATGAAAGAGAGGAGTATGTGGAAAGATTTAAGCTTGTCAGTAAAAGAAAGAATAATCTGGGAAGTTACAGAATGAAGGTGGTAAGAATTTTGATAGAGGCTAAGATGGTTGTAGATTGTTAGAGTGACAATGAGAGTAATGAGAGTGACAATCAATACTAAAGAGGAGGTTCTAGCCCCCCAAACTGTTGTTAGAAGGCTTGACATTCTATTAGAATGGCAGTCAGTTTCATCAGAACATGAAATAGAACCCTTAATCACTATGGATATAATGAGGTTGCCTAGGAACATTGTATATTTCTTGGTTACTAATAAAGTGGCAATTTTCCTGTTGATAAACAACTACTGAATGGATGTCAGTTGTATTATTGTGGTGACCTGGTTTTTTCTTTCTTTTAATTTAGAACAACAATTTGTAACCTCTACACCATGCCACGGATTGCAGAACCTGTTTGGCTCACCATGATGTCAGGAATGCCTGAGAAAAACCAGCTCTGCCATCGCTTTATGAAGGAATTTACTTTCTTAATGGAACAAGCCTCCAAAAACCAGTAAAGCATTCCCCTCATTTACCTCTTTTGGTTTCTTTAATTTTACAGCATTAAAGTTCACTATGATAGATTTTTTGAAGAGTGAAGTGTAGCTGGCTTTAAAAACCAAAAACATCAGGAACAAACCTGATGCTTCCTTCCTCCTACTTTCATAAAGTCACCAAAAAACAGACGACTATGTACGGTGGAGGAGGGGGATGCGGGCGGTGAAAATCACATGTGGTGATATGTTGTATCATCTTTCAAACCCGCCAAACAGAAAAAGCTATTACTAATTGAAGGAGCATTTCCATCAGGAAATTGTTGTCACTGTCTTGTTTCTGTAAAAAGCTGCAAATCTCATGGAGAAAAAAAAAGGTAGACACGCATGTTGGCATAGGCTGGAATCCAAAGATACTTCCTCAGTTACACTCAGTTACTCAAACATGGTAACTCATTTTCTTTGATTGCTCAGAGTCAGAATTATTTTGCTTCAATGCGTTGCTGTTCATGTCTTCTCAGATACAAGCCTCAGTGAGTTCAAGGGACTTACGCTCAAAGAACTGTGTGATGGATTGTGGCCTTAGCTAGCATCTTAAAGATATGTCAATACACCTAGATCTAGATTTTTTTTAATTGTAAAACAAAATATAATTTTTTAAAATATATATTTATAATTTGTAATTTTTTGCATTATACGTCAGAGTAGATGTACTTTTTCCTTCATATGTTCAAACTGACAGTATAATGGATTGAAAGGACCTGCCAGATGTTCACATCCTTAATAGTGTACTGTTTTAAGTGAAAAATAAATTCAGTCTCTTCTTCCATTATTATTCAGAGGTTCCTTGGAAAGATTTCATCCTCTGAAAGTCAAAGTGTGTTCTTAAGTAACGTCATTTCATGTAGTTTTTTTTTTTTTAAATCCCAAACTTAGGCCTCATTTTAAGCCTTTGAGACAGTCCTGATGTCTGGCTGACAAAAATTGACAAATGTGCTTGCACAAAAAAAGGAAAATTTGAAACAAACTGCTAAACTGTATAACCGCCAAACCTCCAAACAATATTTAAAACAGATTCTACAAGGTTACCAGCTGCCCATCTGCATATGTTAAATAAGTCTTAGCTATTATAGATTCAACCCTGATAAAATCAGTGTAGCGCCATGCAATGTCTAGATTTCAAGAGATACATTCCAGGTACCTCAAGTTTTACCACAATAAGGCCTAACTGTTATGACAAATTCAAATCTAACTTTTTTTCTTTCCTGTTCTAAACAATGGACCATATAAAAATCTAGGTGGCCAAGGTGCCAAGCCTTTAAAAACGGTAGGCACTGTTTGAAATTGTTCACAAATACAAGATTGCAAAATTAAGGTAAGTTTCAGATTGTTCAAGAGTTATATTGAGAGGGAACACCAGATTGCACACGGAGCTCATGCACAAGCAGTGGTTTCATTTAGGCAAGTGACAATAACTTAGCAAACAGGTTTCCATGTAGCACATATCGCCTTTTCCAAAAGGGCAAAAAAAATTAATTGTGCATGCAAATTGCAGGATGTCTGAGACCCCCTCCTCTGGTTTCTCAGTGCCAATCCCACATCTGTGACAAAATGAACTCTTGGTGCATAATGGGATTCTTGTTATAAACATGAATGATGAAAACAAGTACTCAGTATGTTGTTTTGCTTTATGTCTAAAATATAGCATCTCCTTTTCCTTTCAGATTTTTACCAGCACTTCTTACTGCAATTTTGACAAACCATCTGGCCTGGGTCCCCACAGTCATGCCAAATGGCCAACCACCTATCCGAATCTTTCTAGAAAAGCATTCCTCACAGAGTGTAGACATGTTGGCCAAGTCTCATCCATACAATCCACTGTGGGCACAATTAGGTATGTCTGGCATTACCCCTGCATTTTTACTCCAAAGACAAAATACTTTTTTCCTAAGCTCTTTACTGTAATAAGAAAGCCAGTTAAGTAGAATTGTAGTGGAAGAATGGCTTGAGAATAAAAAAAATGCATTACAGATTATTAGGTTAAAAATGATTAGGTTAGCAATCATATTCTGTTTTGGATAAAACAAAATAAATAAGCTCTAAATTCAGCCTTTTAACAGTGCATCTGTATGCTTCCTTCTACTATTACTTACCTTGTTCTTCCCCCTCTCATTCATATATTGGAGTGAAAATGTTTCATTCTGAAGTTCTTCCCTTTTTCCTGAGAAGTACAGCTGTATCCTTACAGTTGTTAGTCATGACTTTTACATATTTGTTCAGAAACAGTGGGATAGTTACAGTCTCAGGGAAAGAGTAGAAGTCCCAACGAGAGTGCCAAAACTTTGAGAACCACTGGTATAGGGTGAGAAGGAAAGTGAGCAGAATTCTGGTTCTTTTTCAGCTTATAAATAAATAAGGTATTATGCTGTGTATTCCTGCTCTTGCAGTTTTGTCTGTGTAATGGATTTTTGGACAGTCATTTGGGCAGGCTGTGGCTTAAAAGCACCAGATACCAGGTGCTATAGGCTATATTTCACAGGGAGGAACTGGCAAAAACACCTCTGAGTATTCTTTGATTGCCTAAGAAAACCCTATGAAATTCATGAGGTCACCATCAGACAACAGGCGACTTGAAGGCACATACACACACATGGCTTCTCTTGGTCAGCATCTGCAATGTAATGTTTACAGCTAGACCACTGTTCAGAAGCAAGTCCTATTATGTTCGAAGAGGCTTAGATTGTCGCCTTTGTTGTGCACCAACTTGGCAAAAAGTCAAATGGGCAGGGATAATCTTTGTAGCAGTCGCATGACTTCAAGTCCTATGCTTAGAGTTTGCCCTGGTTAAATATTATGTTTAAATGAAAGAGGACTACTGAATGTTTCTGCAAGCAAAGGTTTGCTTGTATAGTCATCTATCTCAGCAAAATAATTTGAAAATATCTGCACTGAAGTTCTAAGTAAGCCCACATTTTAGAGATTTTAAGATATTCAGCCATTTTTATTTTTCATATACTTTGTATATAAGCATGCTTCTTTTATATTTTGGCTCACAGGAGATCTGTATGGAGCTATTGGGTCACCTGTAAGGTTAGCAAAAACAATAGTCGTTGGCAAAAGACAAGATCTTGTGCAACGTTTGCTTTATTTCCTCACTTACTTCATAAGATGTTCTGAGCTGCAAGAGACTCACCTTCTGGAAAATGGAGAAGATGAAGCCATAGTGATGCCTGGCACAGTTATCACCACCACGCTTGAGAAGGGAGAAGTAGAAGAATCTGAATATGTGCTGGTCACAATGCACAAGAACAGAGGCAGTTCACCCTTCCAAGAGTCTGAGGAAGTGAGAACATCTAACTGCAGCTGCAAGTATTGTAAGGGCCCTCTTAACTGTAGTCAGAGTACAGACTGTGCTTTAGGACAGGAGAGAGAAGAATCACAGAATACCCCTACAATGGAGGTGGAAGTGGAAGCTGGTTCAGGTGAAGGCGAAGTAGTGCCTGCTGACTGTCAAGAAGGACCTGCTGATGTGAAGCACTGCAAAGATCCAATGAGTTCTTGCCTGGAGATAAAGTTGGAAAGAGTGGTCTTCACAGGGTCAGCCTCAGTGGAGACCTGTGCATTGACAGAGCACAGACTAGAACCAGCAGGTGCATCATGGAGGAGTGAAGCCTCTTTGGATTCTGACAATCAGTCTGTAGAAATGGTGAGATCAACGAGTATCATGGTAGAAAAGAAGCCGCCAGATAAAATCTCATCTGAAGCAATTCCTTGCAGTACAGCTGAAGCTCAAACAAAGGTGACTTTCCTCATTGGAGATTCCATGTCACCTGATTCAGATATTGAGGTTCGAAGCCAAGCAGTAGTGGAACAAATGACCAGACACAGCAACCAGGTGGAGAACGAAGACAGAGAGTCTACTGATGAGAACTGTGAAGCAAAGCAAAACAGTGAGGACCAAAAAACAGATGAGAATACGAATGAAGAGTTCCCTCAGGTTGCCATTAAGCTCCAGAACTGGAATCCTTATAGTGAAGAAGGTGCTAATATGCTTGAAGAATATTTTACTGAGGAAGGCTCAGTTGAAACCAGGACTATTGACAATATTCCAGTGAAAGCAGCAACAGAAACTGTAGATCCAGACAGTAGCCTAGAATTTCCCCCTAAACCCTGTACAAAGAACAACAAATCCCCCAGTGAATTTTGTAAGTTTATGGAGTCTGTTCGTCAAGAGACTTGCAAAAACTGCTTTGCAGAGCAGGACCAAAGAGAGAAGATCTCTGTGTTTGTCCCCCATGGGGACAGAGAGAACTTAGAAAAGAAGGCTGACCCAGGGGTGGACTGGGACATTCCACGAAATGAGAGTTCAGATAGTGCCCTTGGGGACAGTGAAAGTGAAGATGCAGGGCAGGATGCGGCCAGAACAAGGAGGAGCTATTATGGGACAGAACAAGAAGAATGGGCAGAAGAGGAAGACATACCTTTTCCTGGGTAGGTATTTCCTGAAGAAATTAACACTTGGTCAAATCCATGTTACTTGTTAAATTTCACTAAAAATGGTGACCTTGGAGATAGTAGGCAGATACAGCCCCTGTGTGTGTGCACTCACATAAGACTGCTGGCAAAATTAATACCAGTAAACAGCCTGTGTAGAGAAAATACTTTGTTATCCTTATGCAAATAGTCCAGCATTTATTTCAGGTGGACTTTTTTTCAAGGCAGTGCAATGTAGCAATGCAAAATATGCAAACAAGCTGCGCAAATCTGCAACTTTAAAGGAGCTTTAAATAAATACCTTTCACATGTTGTGGGGCATATTGCCTCTTTAAGAAATGCTACTAAAAGGAAGACATTTGACCAGGAGAGGGAAAAATACAGTTTTAGAAAGATTAATTTCAGAAGTGGTACATATAATTTGCTTTCCTTGTGTACTTTATAATGGTGACAATGGAAAGTTTCTTTTATGCTATCTTTTAATAATGGATCAACAGTGAAAATGAGATGGTTTGCACTAAGCCTGAATCTGGCATGCCATCATACATGACTAAATCCCAGTGAAATCAGTGGGGACTTGTGTATGAGAATTGTGCAGTTGGTTGCACACTGCGATGTCTCACTAAAGAAATCAGTGCTAGTTGTAGTATACATGCCCATGTTATACCTTTCTTTCAGGTCAAAATTAATTGAAGTGAACTCTGTCCAGCCCAGTATTGCCAATTTTGGAAGGTCCTTGCTAGGTGGCTACTGTTCATCTTACGTACCTGACTTTGTTTTGCAAGGCGTAGGAAATGATGAGAAACTGAGACACTGTTTGATGTCAGATTTGTCGCATGCTGTGCAGGTAATTTAAACTCTATCCAAGAGATGACATTTATCTTTGACCATAATATTTCTGAAATGTGCCGGAACAAAACAGGTGTCTGAGAGTGTAGAATATTTCTAATTTTCACATTGTCCATCTGTAACAGAGACTTGAAAGCATATCCAGCACACAAAGCCAGTTTTGCTTAAGAATGTGGCAGATAATTTGCCTGTTAGGGTTATATTTTGATACAAAAGTGTCAAAACTAGACTTTGTAATAATCATCAGCCTGCTTACTATCTTCTCTGCTAGTTGTAGTTAAAAAAAAACAGTGATAGATTTGATCAGGCCGTCAGTATTGAGGGATCATCAAATACAGTGGCACAAAGCCAGAGATATGAAATCATCAGGACAAGTGAGTCACATCTGCCCTAAGTCCCATCGAGATCTTAATGACTTTCCATGAACCGTGGCTTATACATTTGGAATACCTTTCCCCATTGCCACTCAGTGTCTTTAACAACGCTTTCCTTCGTGTAAGCCACTTGTAATTCTTGGGTTTGAAGCTAGTTACTTCATCAAATTTGTCCTGTGACTTTATTTTTTATTTAAGCCATGGGCTAAATAAATACCACTGGGGGCAAGCAAGAGGATGGCAGCATCCTCTGCCCTGCTTGTGAGCTTTCAGGGGCATCTGAATGGCAACTGATACAAACAGAATTTTGGACTAAGCTGGGTTCTTAGTCAGATCCAAAAAGTAATTTTTTAAAAACATGACATCATTAAAAATTATGGCCATATTAGGTTCTTACTGTCATGGAAAACTTAAGATTATGATGTTGCTGCCATTGTGGAATATGATTAATAATCCTGAGGGCAAAACAGGTTGAGCAGCTGTTCAGAAATTTCTTTTGAAATCCACAGTGGCTTTTTGTGGCCAGCTAGAGCTAATGTAAACTCTCATCCTAAATGTTTCCTATGTCGCAACGCCCTTTAGATCAGAATTACTCAGGATGGAGAAACCAACATTTCTGGTTGTTTCTACTGTTAATTTTCACTTTAAATAAATATCCATACCAAAAAAGGAAGATTTTCCCCCCTACAAGATCATATAGTTGAACTTCAAATATCCAGAGTGGCCTGAGGTGCTACAGATAACAGGGAAAGTGTACACTGCCTATGAGAATTTTGATGAAACAGGGAATTATTATTTGGGCTGTTGAGGACCAAAGTCTAAATCATTCACATTTCATGTCCCTGCCCAAAACAAAACAAAAATAAAATAAAAACAGTATAATTGAAAAATTCTACAGAAACTTTGAAATGCTTATCCTTTGCACCCTCTGCTGGCCATTTCATATATATTAAGACATATTTTTGTTACTTTAATGTTTAGCAATATAAAATGGAAGATAACTGCAAAGGAAAGTTAAACCGATCATGCTGACTTGTTTGGACAAGGAGAAACATCTAATAGGCTAAATTAGCAGAGAGATGAGGAAATCTATTTTTGAGATACTTGCAGCTTGCCATTTCTTACCTGAATCACAGCCAAAGTTGCAGTGTTTTTTTTTCTGAGAGAGAATAATTTTTAGTTAGAATTGGAAATGTCTGTATCTGTCACAGATTTACACAGACATGTATGTATATGCACACCAAGGAACCGTTAGTTGTGATTTAGACTGCATTAGGCATATCTCAAGGCTGTTCATATCTGTGGGATTCTTTATCAATTTCTTTGGACAGCAGGCTCCGTGCCATATCACAAATGACTTCTGAAACTCTTGTGAGTTTAAAAAATAGGCTGCATGTGACATTTGGAAATGCTGTTCCAGAAAGACAACTTTAAAGGTGTCTTGGGCATGCAGACTAATAATACAGGTTTTTGGATCCTGGCCCTTTGCTAGACTGAATGCAGTAGGAGCTTTCTGCCTGTCATTCTTGGAGCCAACACTTTGCCCAAAGTAGAGGATAATGATATATGACAAAATGTACACGTGTGCTAAATTCTTCCAAGTTTTCATTCTTAAGTTGCATACGGACAATGCTATTGATGTTAAGAAGGAATGTATTTTGTACTCATTGTGGTATGCTTCTCTTTGCCTTTTAGCATCCTGTTCTTGATGAACCAATTGCGGAAGCTGTCTGCATTATCGCAGATACAGATAAATGGACAGTGCAAGTGGCCAGTAGTCAGAGACGAATCATGGATAATAAACTCGGGAAAGATGTTCTAGTCTCTAATCTTGTCTCCAACCTGCTTCATTCCACTCTTCAGCTTTATAAGCATAATTTGTCTCCCAATTTTGTAAGTGTTTAGAATAGTCCAAATTATATCAAAGATAAAGCAAAATCACTGTGAAAAGAATCCAACAGTTGTGTAAATCTTTTCTCTAGGCAAATATATTACTGTATAGAATGTTCTGTAGCTCTTTTTGATTATTCATTTGAACTGTTCATAATCCCCCAGGAAACCATTTTACAGTCTGTTTTCTTCACTAGCAAAATGTATAGGGTGCCTTAAAAGCACTTTCTATGACGATTTATTCACAATATTTCTACATGCCATTCTGGAATTTCGTGGCCCAGTCTTGAATCTATAAAAGGCAAATTACAAATCAAGATTGTTCATCATATTTGAAAGTATGCATTTACAAACTCTAGGTTGTATATTTGCAGAACTTGGTTGTCATAGCTGAAAACATTTCTGCAGCTTTCAATGTATTGTGTATTTAATGCATTACGTATGATAAAGATTTACAGAATTCATCACAAGTGTACTGTACACATTCAGGTCAGGCCTTATCATTTGCAGTTAATAGTACTAGAAGAATTGTATGGCATATTAAAATTGCTGTGTTTTTATTCCCCAAGCTTTTTTTCAGGACAACATCAGTCTCAGACCAAACCCAGATGGGTATTCCTTTTGTTTGCCTCTTCCCCGTCCCAATACCTAGAGCTGTGCCATCTTTCCACTTGTATAATTGTTCAGGACAAATATTGCTTATCCCTTCTTGGTCATCTGTTCATAGTTGTTTTCCCCAATTCCCATCTATAACTTTTGGCACCATTTCAAAATTTGTCACATAGGCAGTTGTAGGCTTGTCCCCAGAGACATACCAGGTAGTCAAGAATCATGCAGGCAGACATTATGCAGACGCTCATGTTTGCCTACATAAGGCAGTCACAAAACAGAATCAGAATGAGTGGAATGCTCCTATTCTTTGAAATGTTTTTGCTTTCTTTCCAAGGCTTTTCCTAGTCTTCACAAAACGTCCACCTCCCTGTTCCAGCTCATTGATACAAGACTATAAACTGGTTGTAATATAGTGAAGGTCAAAATCAAACATTGCATGATGTACCTACTGTAAAACCTGTAACATCTAATTATAGCTACTAAGTACCTTTCTGTCTTAAATAAAACTAGCGTATTTATCCGGCATTGCCCGGGATTTTATTTTCTTCTTAAGAACTCACCAAACTTTCTTCTCTAGTACCTATAACTTTTCCCCATATTTCCCAATGCAATCTGTATTCAGAGTTGACATATAGAGGTTGGGTTCCTGAGAGAATACACTGCCCTCCTCCTTGCTCCTAGGTCTTGTCTCCATAGCATCCAGCCTATTGCAGTGCCTGTAATTTTTCCCCATATTCCCCAATCCGATCTGTATTCAGAGTTGTTAACATACAGAGGTTGGGTTCCTGAGGGAATATACTGTCCTCCTCCTTGCTGCTAGGCCTAGTTTCCATAGCAACCAGCCTATTCCAGTACCTGTAACTTTTCCCCATATTTCCCAATCCAATCTGTATTCATAGTTGTTAACATACAGAGGTTGGGTTCCTAAGGGAATGGACTGTCCTCCTCCTTGCTGCTAGACCTAGTTTCCATAGCAACCAACCTTTTCCAGTACCTGTGACTTCTCCATATTCCTCAATTTAATTTGTATTCAGAGTTGTTAATATAACAGAGGTTTTGTTTCTGAGGAAATATACTGCCCTTCTTCTTACTACTAGGCCTCATCTCAATAGCAACTGGCCTGAGGCCCAAGAATTCTCTGAGAATTCTAAAGGCCCCTCCCTAAACTGCCAACCCCCGGATTCCATCGAATCTTCACAGCCAGCCAATCATATGAGGTCTTCTTGCCTCACAGAGCCAATTGTATGCGGTCTGATGCAGACAAACAGACAAACTCACAAACTTTGAATTTTATATGATAGATGAGATGTGCTTTGACCCACATTCAACTAAATCCCCTCCTGCCTGGAGAAAATTTCCTTGCACACACGCATGCGCACACACACACATGTGTGTGTGTTTGTGTGTGTGTGTGTGTGCAGGCTGTCCTAGCTTATTTTCATGAAAAAAAACCTCCTACAATAGCAATAGCAGGTGTATTTCTATACTGCTTATCAGCTAAGTGCTTTCTAAGTGGTTTACAATGTATTTAGCTAATTTCCCCCAACAAGCTAGGTATTCATTTTACCGACCTGAGGAAGGGTGGCAGGCTGAGTCAACCTGGAGCCCAGCAGGGTCGAACTCACAACCTTGTGGCTGTAGTATCGGCATTTAACCACTGCGCCACCAAGGCTCCCTCAATTCAAGACATTATCCAAATATTTATCATGACATGCTTTAAAAAGCCATTGTGGTTGGGCAGATACGACAGTTGATTTTATGTTAGCTGAATGATAGGCTGGTGTAAGATGCCATTGTTTCTGTATTTATTTGTACTCCTCTACCTCCCCCAGTGTGTAATGCACCTGGAAGATCGGTTGCAGGAGCTATATTTCAAGAGCAAGATGTTGTCAGAATATCTCAAAGGCCAGATGCGAGTTCATGTGAAAGAGCTGGGAGTGGTCCTCGGGTAAGACTTCCATTCAAGATGGCTCCCCTGTCCTTTTCACTTATACGTCTTCTCGATTATTCTGAATACATGTCATATTGTAACAGATACTGTTGTGGAGTTATTTGTGTCAGCTGTTGCCACTAGGGGAACACTGAATTTACCTAATAGCATCATTAGATATTATTACAAAAAGCAGCCATTTGATTTTGAGTATGTCCTACACTTTCCCTAAGGGTCAGGCCTTGTTACAGAATTTTTCAAATCATGGAAAATTTTAAATTCACACCCTGATGTTTCTAGTCTTTCATATTTCCATATCAATGGAATAATCAAATAGAGCATTATTAGATTGGAAGCAATAAAGAGAACTTTCCTTTCTTGCTTATGTTTCCTTCTCTGTTGGGAGTTTTATTTATTTACATCTGTTTTTAAGAATGCATTAAGAATTAAACCCAAGGGCCTAATCTAAAATCCAGCAAGGGTCTATGGGAATTTTCTCAGTTGCATCTATCCGTGTTGGTTCCCAAGACGGTTAGAAATGATTAAATATTTAGTAGCATAGACCTGTCACCAGACTGATCCAGGGGGGAAGTTTCTTGTGACAAACAGCGCAGTCGTTGTTGTATATCAAATAAATAAGTCATTTAGTTACAAAAATAGAAATGGTTCCTGAAGTAAATTTGTAGTGTGTGACAAAAGTTCAAAGGCTCTTTAAAAATATATAGCTACTGATGCTGTGTTAATAAAGTTAAAATATCACACTATACTAAAGAGTTTCAGCACCTTTGTGGATTTGGTTTGAAATTATTTGTCTGTCTTTGTTTTAGGATTGAATCTAGTGACCTCCCTTTATTGGCAGCTGTAGCAAGCACCCACTCTCCATATGTTGCCCAAATTCTTCTCTAAAATACCAAAGGGCAAAAGACAATAACCTTCCTTTTATAAAATGGAAGACAAGGAAGGAAACATGAACTACCCTTGTCCCAGCTCTTTCTTGCCCTCAGGCAAAGGAACAACTTGCTGGCTTGACTGTGTGCCTCTCCGACTGAATGCCTAATGTGCAAACAAACGGAGTTGTGTCTGCCTTCCTTCCTTGCCCATTTGTTGAAGGAAAACAAGAAGAAAATAGAAAACCATACCACAGACTCAGATCACTGAAGAAGACACTAGAGCTTTCAAAAAGACTGTGAAATGGCTTGGATAACTACTGCCGGAGTGGATGTGGCTACAAGCTGTTAAATTACAGGATTACCAGGAGGGAAGACTGTTGCATAATCCTACACAGTGCTGATACTGTTTATTCAAGAGAATGGAACCAGCTGGCTACTTGGTACCAACCAGGAGAGCATTTAAAATGCATAATCATAAAGCTACAGCTAGTTGTATTAATTTTGACCATTTCTGCATTAAAGTTAGATCCTAAGATCTTTTATTTTTTTTCCCCCCTCAGGAAGAAAAACAATTTAAAGGCACATAGGAGACTGAGAAGTAGTCTTGATAACAACACTTGGCACAGAAATGTCTTAGTAGGGACTTATCATGCAGAGGAAGATGGGGGTGTATGAGAAATGTCTTGATTTTTTTCCTGAATTTGAGTATGCAACAGGGATTATACTTTGATGTTTATTTCCTGCTGGTGTTATTGTCCAGGAACTCCAGAAAATAAAATTTGGGCCAGAAAAGGGGGTGAATCTGTAATATCCTGTTATTAGAGTTACCAGGTGAAATAAGGGACAGGGCTGTTGTCCCTTTAATGGTTATATAAAAGGGAATTTCAGCATGTAAAGCTTGCATCACAAGCAATGCCTGCTGAAATTTCCTCTTCTATGCGACCACTAAAGGGACCTGAGACCTGGCCCTTATTTCATCTGGAAACCCTACATATTACTCTTTCTTCTCAAAAAGTGCGTAAAAATTCCTTCACTTTGATTTTGTCCGATTTGGAGAGAACAGAAGAATTCCCTTAATGATATCTGAAGTCCCATCGGTTTCTGAAGGGTTTAAGATGTCTACATTTTTACAGATTTCAGGTAGTTACTGTGAAGCAGAGAAAACCTATACCATAAGACCCATAACTGGCTAGTTGTGTTGAAAAAACATCTTAATTACTCTTAATTACCAGAGTTGAAGGTAGGTTTTTCCCTTCACATCATTGTTTTAAACAGTTATATGGCATCATTTTGGGCCCGCTGTCTAGGGGATACCATATTTTCTAACCTAGTTATTAATTGCAACCTTGTGCATGTTTACATAGAAATAAATGCAACTGAATTCAACAGGACTTTCCTCAAGGTAAAGGCTAAAACCAGTGTAACTCCTGTATAGAGCAGACATATTGAAATGAATAGAACTCATTAGACCCAACAAACTTGAGTCTCATGATTTCAGTAAATCTCTGTATTTTGGATCTAAACACTGGATTTAGCCATGAATATGCTTAGGATTGCAAACCTACATTCTTTTTCTGTTATGCCCCATTACCATTTGACCCTAATTAAATTGAAAAAGCTGTCTGATATGTTGCAACAAATACATAAAGTTGATGGGTAGATAATATTTCGAGCAGGATTTACTACCTCACATCAAAAATAACAGGCCACTGCATTAAAGGGTTTGCTTATTTTCTGTAGCATTACTAAATATGTGTTTGTTATGAGCTACTTTAAGGTCTAGTTTTCTGGACTTCACACTATGAAAATCAAGGGTATATATTCCCTAAAAATTACACCTACCATGCTGGATATTTCTCCGGGCTCATCCAGACTTTTTTTTTTCTTCCCAAGAGATGACACCGTGCTTGAAACTCTTGTTTTTCTGGATGGGCTACAGTTGTCTTTTCTCCTTGCATTTGCTGCCAGGATTGGGGGGACCACTCCACTTGCACGATTCCTGGAGGTGGTAAAATGACATTCTTCTACTCACCAGTAAATATTGTCATCGCTTTTGAACTCTACTGTTGCCCCCACTGGTCTGACATCACCAATGAGAAAAAGGTGCACCCTGCCTTCCACTAGCCATTGTCCATGTGTTTGAGGCCTTTTCTGTCACTTTTTTCTGTTCATAAAAAGGAGCTCAGAACAATCTTTCAGGATAATAATTGGCAGTGCTGTAATTTCAGAGCATTTTGTTTATTGCCTCTTCCATAAAGGATGGGTGCTTCCTCCTCTTTCTGGTACTGGAGATACTTGTCTTCCATTTGGATTTTGTTTCTTTAACGAGCTAAAAAGGATAGCTGACGCAGCCCCACTGCCTCAGTTAGCAATAGATCTCCCTCTCCTCCATTCAGTGAACAGTTATTGTCCAATCAGTGCAGAACTGAGGCTAGTGTGATGGCAGTCATATCAAGTAATATCTACGTGTCATCAGAGCTTGGAAGAGTTATTTGTTGGACTACAGCTCCCAGAATCCCCAGATGTGGTCTCAAAAAGTAACTTTTCCAAATTCATCAGTTGCTTGATCTGTCCCACCCCATCACACCAGTGTGCACATGCACACAAAGAGCTCTGTTTAAAAAACAAAAAAAAGTCTGATGTGGCTTCTTCTGTTACAAATTTGGATCCATGGCTTCAGCTTCGTAATGTTTCCTGCCACATCTGTCTTGTTGAGTTAGAACTGTATCGGCAAAATCCTTTGCAAATGAGACTCTGCCTTGGCAGAAGGCCACACTGACTCTTGCAGTTAAAGATCTGTGAAGCCTGTTTGTTTCAAGGAAACAGAACTGAGCTGGGGTTTCTAGCAGGTAGTCTTGATCAAGAGCCCTATATGTGTAGAAGGCTTCTACTGCCACCTGTGTGTGCAACAGAGAGCCTCTTGTGAACAGATGGGCGTCTTCTGCTTTCTTGAGGTGGCAGCAGAGCTGCTTGCCCTGCTGGGGTGGAGGAGTGTACCCAGAACACTTGTTCCTGTCTTCACCTCAGGAGCCTCTTACTAATGAAGTAAATTTCCAGCATTTTACCCATAGATTTATCCTCAAATGATCAGCATTTAACTAAGTTAAGGCTTGAATTTGAACAATGTAGTTTAGGTTTGTCTAAACAAAAAGCGGACACTAAACAAAAAAGTATTGGGTTGTGATCCTTTGGGATGATGGGATTTGCTGTTGATAATACATCTGAAATACAGCATATTGGGGCAGGCTAGCTGAGATTTCAGAAGATGAAGTCATCCTATGCTTTATTCAACTATTTGTCATTCCCTTTGTTTAAATTAGAGCTTATTCCAAAACAGTGTGTCTTCAGGACCAAATGACAGAAGCTGTTAGCAGGCCCACCTCTAGAAGTGGCTCTTCGTTGTTCGTGTTTAAAGCCCGGGAGGATCTGCTGCTGTTTCATGTTGTTTGGTCCTTCATCAGTTTGTCCCTTGCCCTGCACTCCCTGCTTAAAACGGCAATCCAAAACTCCACAGTGGCTTTTGTTTCATGGTTTTGAGGAAGTAGATGATAGAGTTAGTATTGTACCTCTTAATTTTGCAGTTCAGCCAGAAAGAAAGAGGCAGACTGGTGTTTTTACAAACTTGCAGAGACAGCCTAGACATCACAGGCAAGCTGAGAATAGCCTGCTGTGTTATCTCAGTGTCAAAAAAACCTGATGTGCTGCCCTGAATTTATACAACCATTGGTTTATTTCACCTGGTAAGCACTTCGGTAGAAATGGCTCTCCCAAAATCACAGGACTTGGCAGATTTCTGAGCCCTGTTACCTGAACAGAACAGGAACACCAAAGATTTGAGTCTGGCACTGGCATGCAAGATCTGCTCTACTATTGGGCAATACGTACTCCTCATTAAGGTGCTTTACTCCAGGATTTGTGCAGGTGTTGCTTGGTTCTGTGGTGGCTGGTGAAGACACATAAGTGAATTGTCTTCAGTTCTCTTGTATCCCACCTATTGCTTGTCCATTTCTGTGCTGCATTGGTGCTGTGCTATATTGGTACATGGTGGCTGTTGAAGTGTCAGCAGCATCTTTTCAGGCTGCTTCCTGGGTAAGCTCAGAACCTCAGTAGTGCCACAAGGCATGATGTTGTTTCCTTGCTCCAATCTTTCTACCCTTATCTACACATTTATTGGCAAATGTGCTGGCCCATAGGATCAGGATTGCAACTTGATGATGATTGGTAATTCAGGCAGTAATAAGAATAGCCATATTGGTAGTTCCTTTAATGCCTTCAAAGGTTTTGGATAACCATATGCTACCCATCTCCTCCCAGCATTTGTTCATATGAGACTGTGGGGGAAAAAAATACTGTCAATGCTCGTTCTAATGATACTGCTGGAATGGTTACTTTACAAAAGACATTGTAGCATGATGGCATGCTTTCCTGTGATAGATAATTTGTTTATGGTACATCTAAAATCAAGGTACTACATGCATATTTTTGTTTGGATTTTTAATTTTTGTTTTAAAGGGAACTATAACAGCACTGTAGTGTTGACCTCTTAATGTATCTTGCTTTTCAGTACCATGTATATACAAAACTAATCCTTTTTGATTTTTGCAATATTCCCAGTGTCCATTGATATGTCTTAATTTTAAGGCTGAAAATGTTGAAGTGTATTGCACATACATACTAACAAAATTCTTTCCACTGCAGCTTGCAAGTACAGGGCTGCTAAAAACAAGAAAAGGCAGTGGGGAGGGATGGTGGGAATCCAAAGCAAGATTTTAAATCTTGCCTTTTTTAAAATCCCTTTTCATTAAGGTAGATGTTTCAGGAAGGTTTTGTTTGTTTTGTTTTTGGTCTCCTCTAAATTATGTAGAATGGTGGTATGTGTGATATGCTGGGTAAAATGTACATACTTGTTATCTTTTGTGTTTTTGTACATATATTTTTCCCAAGATGTGCACTTGTATTATAATAACCATTCCCGATTTTAGGGGAACTTTGTGCAATAAATACAATATTGTCCATTTAATTGCTAGTATGCTGTGCCTTATTTACTCTTTTGTGTCAAAAGGATATATTTCATGAAGAAAAAGAAAATCTAGGGAGCTGCTTAAGGTGCAATCCTATGAGTCTTCAGGCATTTTATGGCATATTTTTTCTCCTTCAGAAAAATTCTTTCACAGTCACTATCAGTCTGCATATCTGCATGAATACCAAAGAGCACTACTGATTCTCAGAAGTGACAGCCATAAAGTAGGGTGCGTTCCTTGCGAAGTCCAAAGTCCTTCTGCTGCCTGACCTTGGTCATGTATCAAGTGTCAAATCTTTATTGAATCAGTCTACAGACTATATCAGACAATTAAAAAGAGGGAACAAAACCCGAAGCATGGAAAAGAGACCAAAAACAGCATCATCAGCAAGGAAACACATCGACAAGTAATAAAAATATAAAATACAAAACTATATATGCAGATAAAATAACAATTTTCATATTAAAAAGATTAAAAAGCCCAACCCCTCTGAATCACTAGAACACCCCTCAAGTAATTAAAAAGATTACCCATGGGCCGGCAAGGCGGACCCTTTATCTACTACTTGCTTCCTCAGTTTAGCTGCATAATACGCAAAGAGGGCCACTCTTTGAGCCACAAAAGGATTAACCCCTTCCAAAATGAAAGTCAGCTTGGACTCGTCATCCCACTCCCTCCAACTAACTAGAAATAGGTTGAAGTAGTGTACTCTAATGTTAACATATAGCTGACAGTGCAATAAGTAGTGGGCAAGATCTTCAATGGCAGATGCCCCACACATGCAGATTCTATCTTGAACAGGAATACCCTGATAACGACCTTGCAATATCCTAGTTTCCATTTGCTCAAATCGGAGCTGTATAAAGGCCACGTGCAAGTCCCTTTTCATTGCAAAGGACAAATATTTTTCTTCCTGAAAAAGAGATTTGGCCTTTACTAACCATTTCAGGGATCTTACGGAGGACAGCGCAGCTAGATCTGATTGCGTTCTAATGTCCATCACTCTTTGTTTAAACATGTTTCCGGTATTGGACTTGCACAAACTAACAACCTCAATGCTCAAACCCTGCTTTGAAAGCATTTTTGAAAAGTTGGAAAGCCAGGAGTTACTTGTAGGCTTAAGTGCTTGTTCGTTTAAACAGATCGTGGGCAATCTGTCATCATTCATTTGGGATAGTTTAATCCAGAAATTAAATAACCTAAGGAGACATATATCTGAAATGGCTGCCATACCCAATTCAGCTCTGACTGCCTGGGCTGGAGAAGTTCTTAGTACTCCCAGTATCAGTCTTAAAGATTTATTCTGGATTCTCTCAATATTATTGATTGAAGCAAATCCCCAAATTTCTGCTCCAAAGGTTAACACTGGCAACATCTTAGACTTGTACACTTTTATAATTGGGAGAAGTGAGCCAGGATATTTATAATTAAATAATTTATTCAGTGTATGGACACTGGCTGAGGCTTTTAATGCATTCCTCTTTATCTGGGGAGACCAGGAACCTGAGGCTGAGAAGACAATACCTAAATAATTATCGGCTCTTACCTGTTCTATTTCTTTAGAATCGATAAACCATTTATGTCAGGCCTGATCTTGGTCAAACTTACACAGTTCTTGGGATCTGATATCAGTCATGCCTGTGTGCAGGAGGCCTGCATCACTATTTCACTCCTGCTCCAAGGCTCCTTGTGGTTTCACAGTACACAAAGAATTGAGGCCAGACCAGCCTTAAGGTCTCCACCCAGCATACTTCTGTTAAGCATTTATGTACTATTTTCATACCTGTATTTTATTGTTCTGTGTTCTTTCTTACTGAAGTTGTTGCATTATTTTGAACAGCTCTGCAGTCAAATTTTTTATGACAGCTGGGATATAAATATTTTAAAGAAATATCTCTATGCAAGGTCCCCCTGCCAGACCATAGGAAGTTGAAATGATCTTTAGCTTCTCTCAGAGTAGCTGGTCTGTTTGTGAATCTGATACTGTGAAATGTCATCCTTTCTTTGTAAACTTTCCATGGCACGCTAGAAGTGGTTGCGTTGAATCCCATCTTAGAAGAAAGGTGGGACATAAATTCAATAAAATAAAATAAATAAAAATAGCAGTTCAAGCCAGTCTCTGCCAGATGCTTCATCTCTCTCACACACACACAGTTTTCCATCCCACAATATAATAAAGAATAATGGGTAGAATAATTGTTTCTTACCACCTATAGGCCAGCATTCTATTCAGTATTTATAACACATGTGTCAAACAGAAGGCCCATGGGCCAAATCTAGCCCGCCAGGCCGGTTCATGTGGCCCTCATACCTCCCCTGCAGCTGCTGCACTCCCCTCGCCTGGCAAGCCCGATCCCTACGTTGCAGACCCCCAGCTGCCGTTATTCTGAATTCTGACTGTCCAAGTCTCACCGTCAGAGCGTTGCTGCATGTCACCATGGCAATGCTCCGTGCAGCTCGCAAGACTTGGACAGAGGAGCAGTCAGAAGTAGAAGGAGATCGTGAGTGCTGGCTGTGTGGCCCCTCTTCAGAATACTGGCAGGCGGGGGCCCACAGTGTGGGGATCAGGATCACCAGGTACAGAGAGGGGCAGGAGGGCAGAAAGAACCAGGAGAGGGGGGAGCAGAAAGAGGCACAGAGAAGGTCTGGGGAGCAGAAAGTGGCACACTTTGGATATACTGAGCAGTTCTATGTCACTTTACAAAAGTATAGGGACCATAAAGTATGGTCAAATAGCCCCAAAATGTCCAAGAAAAGAAAAACTGATGCAGAGGGAAGGCAATTTAAAAACCAGTTATAATCAAATACAGAGGCAATTATTTCATATGATAAAAGAGTGGATACGTTTATATAGACTTACAGATACAACCAGCCCTTTGAGGGCAACCGTAATGCTGATGCAGTCCAAGATGAAATTGAGTTTGATGCTCCTGCTTTATAAGATCATAAGCTGGACTTAGAATCACATAACTGTGGGGATTCACATTTATAGTTGTGAACAATTGAACATGACCCCAAAAACCTACTTGTAAGCCAGGCACCAACCCAATTGAAGGATTTTTGAGGTGCTGCAGATTGAACAGTAATATTGCCCCAGTCACAGGGAAGACTGAGAGAAGCTCTTGCATCAGGGCCCCCCGGGGACCTACAATTGTCTCAATGCACCCCATGAATGGGAGAGCACCCAGTCATTATTTCCCAGCGTCCTGATTTGCAGTGCCTTCTCTTGAGGTGCTGCCTGGCTTAAGAGATAGGTTCTTGAAGGTAGCGTTACAGCTGCTGTGATGGAGCATCATCTGACAGTGCAGGTTCTCAGCCGTACAGTTGCTCATTCCATGTTCTGATTCTGTCTCAAAGAAGCTTCCCCTCCCCATGTCCACATTACATGGTTTGTTTTTGTCCAACTGACCTTCTGTATTTAACATTCAACACAGACTTAGGCAATGGATATTCAAGAGCTGGTTTTGCCAGTTCTGGACTATAGCCTACAGCACCTGGGATTCATTCTTTGTCTTTTTTTAAAGTAAGTTTTAAAAAAAACAATCAAAAATACATCCATACAGACATTAAGAGACATCTCAATCTACACATGTCTAAAACAAACTCACAAGGCAAAACTTGGTTCCTGCCTCTGTTGCAAACAGTTCATATTGCTTAAACATTTATACCTAACTTTTCAGTCAGTCATTTTATCCCATAATAATTGTTGCTTATTCCTTAATTTCTCAAGTTCATGATTCATTGTTAACTCATTCCAGATTATTTCATACTAATGATCAACCATCAAAAGATAATTATATAAAAACATTTTAAAACAACAAACAGAATACATATTCTAAATCTACTTTTATACTTCTCATATAGTAATATACATTTTAAGTATCAAAATCTAATGTCATCAGATCACCTTAAATCTTTTTAAAGAAATCAATCAACCACTTCTATTCAGAAGTTCATTCTGTGCTCTGCCTTTTATCCTGTGAGTCAGCTTGTCCATTTTAACAATTCCCATCAGTCAGTTTAGCCATTCATCCACTGTTGGTAACTGCCATTTTTCCCCCCAATACTTTGTATACACTAATCTTGCAGCTAATAACATATGTTGTATTAGTTTATGTTGCTTCTTATCCACTGTTGTATCTTCTTCCCAGATTCCTGACAGATATAAATCAAGCTTTTTAGGTACTTGAGACTTTAAAATCTTTTGCATCCTTTTTTGTACCTTCATCCAGAACTATTTAGCTTTATCACATGTCCACCACATATGATACAAGAAGCCAACATAAACTTAGCACTTCCAACATTTAGCCTTCATCTCTTTGTATATTTTTGCTGGTCTCTCTGGTGCGAGGTACCAGCGGTAGCACCTGGGATTTATTGACAGTCTCCCATCCAAGTATTAACCCTGCTTTGCTTTCAGATGAGACAGGATCTGGTGCCTTCAGAATATTTAGACCAGTTTAGGACCAGCTGGTTTATTTGAAGATGGGTTTTCAATCAATTTCTTCCAGGGCACTGAGGGAGTTATAGAGATAATGACTTCATGGACCAATACAAATAAATGAATATGACCTTGCCATTATGCATGTAAGGAATGAATTCTTCCCAACAAAGCTTCTGACTTCAAGGGAACTTCATCTGAGTTTCCAATCTGCTCAGGTACCCAAATAACAGCTATCCCACCTGTGTGAAATGGAATGCTGGTTCACAGCTAAGCTCAAGAGCATGGTAGTACCAACCCACACCTTCTGAACAGCAAGATAACACGTAATTTTTGATGAGGGAAATGGGGGGGTTAGAAATGGAATGTGCATGGTACTAAATACTTGGCTTTACTGATGCAATACAGTTTTGTGTGGCATTTTCATTGTTCAATAGCTGATGGAGCTGGAATTGATTTCCAAAACCATATTGAAAACAAACCAGAAGAGATTATACTGCTCAATCTTGGCAGTGCCCATTTCTTTTCCAGGAAACTGCTGCTTATGCATGCCCCAAAGGTGTCTTGTGGATGCTCTGATCTTTTCTGGAGTGAGATCAAGATCACAAATGTACAGAGCTTTGAAATCTGCAGTGGACCTGGGCTTTCCTCCCCACAGTTCCCCTGCCACCAGCAGTTGCTTTTCTACGTAATGTTACGTTTGCTAGTCAGCATCTTTTTATTTTGTTTTTAATGCAATGAGCTCTGGCCTCAGAACTGAAGGTCAACAAGCCTTCCACTGCCTGTTAAGGTGCTTGATCTCCCTTGTTCTCAGCAACATCTGTTTTTCTGCACCTGACATGCAACCCTCTCATGGTCAGTAATTCCACATGTTTTGTTGTATGTCATCTGCATAACATATTCTTGGGAGGAATAGTGTCCATTGGATGAATGAGAACACTCCTTCCCCTCTGTCTTTGTCAACTGTTTATACAATCCAAGAGTGGGTTTGGAACTGTAGCTAGACAGTATCCTATTATGCAAAATATGGAAGAAGAAATAATGGCTTACATCCAATTGTTAATCCCAGTGGGGTGGATCCATTGCATAAGTATTGACTTACCAGGTTCTCATTGACTCAGTGCATCTATTCCTTTTGGGACCAGCAATTGAGTTTAGGCCAGTGCCATTAATGAAGCTTTGCTAAACTTCTGAATGGCTTAACTGAGTACCTTCTGGATTGCTTTATGTAGCTTTGGCATTAAGGCACAAGTGGGAATCATGTGGCCTTCCAGATGTTGTTGGACTGAGAGCCCCTGCCAGAATAGTCAATGAAGAGGAATGCTGGGAACTATAGTTCAAGAAGATCTGGAGGGCCATACGATTCCCACCTTTGTATTAAAACAGTATTAAATTTGCCAAGAAAATCCTGTGATAGGGTTGCCGTAAGTCAGAAATGACTTAAAGGCATACAGCAACAAAGACTGCAAAATGACATAGCTTTATTTTTCCCTAATATTCGCAGCTTCAAAGCATCTCTCCCACTCCTCACTGTCCACCATATCAAACTCAGGAGGGGAGGGAATTAATGAAAGGCAAGCACAGCCTTACAAACAGGCCCTTGGACCTAGGGCAAATCATGTAGTTTCACCATTAGAATAAGCTATGAAAGGAAACTTACGCCAGGTCTTTTAAAAGTATCTTCTTTGGACTATAGCTACCAGAATCCCTCAGCCAGTATGGCCAGTGACTGTGCCAGCTTAGGAGTTCTATAAGCCATCTTCCAAAAAAAGGGAACTCACATGTTCATCAGTGGCACCAATTTCTTATGACAGGTTTCAGACTACACCTAGATGTACTGGCAGTGCGGGAATCCAGGATGACCATATGAAGTGCCATAGCCTAGTGCTAGAGCAAATGCTCCACATTTAGGTTCCAGATGTGATAACTGTAGCCCCTGCCAGAGCTGCGGATGACGAGGTCCCTGTTGCTCGGGGTGGAGATGATGAGCAGCAGCTGTTGGTCCCTGTTGCTCTGGCTGGAGATGAGTCCTGCAGCTCAGGAGCTCCCCCTGCTGCCATGGATCAAGCAGGCACGGACGTTCCTCTGCCTGCTCCTTTAGAGTAACAGGGATCCAATTCTGTGCCTGGAGCAATAGGGATCTGATTCTGAAGAGGCTCTGGAGCCTGGGTCAATAAGCTCCCAATCAAGGCGGAGACTCAAGAGGGCTGTGCAAAGGGAGGCTTCCTTGGCTAAGTTTAAGAAACCGTGACTGGACACACCTGTGCCTGGGGCTATATAACTGCCTGCCTGGAAGCTTCCCTTTGCTTGTGGCAAACTTCTTACAAGCCCTCCTCTTGCCTGTTCCTTGCTGCCAGCACCTGGTTCCTGCTACCTTGAGTTGATCTCTGGACTCTTGACCCTTGGCTTTTGGAACTCTGACTACGGCTTTCGCTTGATGCTCTGGTAAATGAACTTCTTTGTGTAAAGTGTGTGCTTGTCTCCACCTGGCTGGACTTTGCTGGTTCTTCCACTCCCTTCTCTGGGCTGGCTCACTGCCCAGGTCTCTGACCTTGACACCAGATCTAATTGCTGGCATTTAAAAAACATATCTCCACATATGAGGTAAGCTCAGTTCTCAGATCTTTGGGGAAGGCTTTCTCTTCATCCCATCACCTTCACAGGTGTGGCTGGTGAGGACATGAGAGAAAGCCTTCTCAGTGGCTGCTCCTGGGCTCTGGAACTCCCTCCTATAGGAGACCTGGTTAGCCCCCCCCCCATTCTCTTTCATTTATGCAGGCATTTGATTGATTTTAATCATATGGCAGAATATTGTTTAAAATGGTGTGTGCTGTTTTTATTTTGTATGTTTTAATTATGTTTTCAATGTATTTTAAAACTATTTTTAACTATGTGTTTATAGTGGAACTGATATTTAATTTTTTAAAATGTTTGTACAGTGCTTTTAAAGCTAAACTTCTGTGTAAAATTTTGTAAGCCACCTTGGATCCCTTGGCAGGAGAAAGGCAGGACATAAACTGAATGAACTGAATGAATAACCAGGTGCAGCTCAGAAAAAACCCTGCCTGAAATCTGGCTGGGCCATTTTCTTGTCAGTGAAGACATTACTAAGTCAGATGGGCCAATGATTCGTCAAAGGGACCTTCATATGGCAATCTGTGCTTTTGTCTTATGATCAGCAAGATTTTTCAGCACTGCTTGAACATCATCAATTTTTTGAGCTTACTTGACCAGTTAAATTGCTTCTTTTAACTTTAGCTGAAGGGGAAAAAAATCTTTCAACACAGCAGATGATCATGATTTCTTCTTGTTCTAGACATTCTGGGGAACTGCTTAGCTGGCAGCCTTTGCAGCATTTCCTTGTGGGTATGTGGCAAGAGCTTGTGCGGGAAGGAAGTTCAGCAAGTAGTCTCATGGTACCAGCAGAAAGGCACGTGTACATCTGTCCCATCAGCAGCCTCAGAACATTTGCATACAATTTTGGGATGCAACTTTTGTCTTACCTCTCACCCCACAACACTCTCACTGCCTTCTTTCTGAATGAAAGATAGCAGAAAATTAATCATCATCATCATCCTTAGTATCTATGCAGCAACTTCTGGGCACACAAAACACCTCACAAGATTATCTCAGTACTGACAGGTTAGAGAGCTAGGCCAAAAAAGCCAATGTGATGCATCAACAGGAGTAAAGTATTTAGATCAAGGGAAGTAGTAGTGCCACTCTGTTCTGCTTTGGTCAGACTTTGCTTGGAATACTGTGTCCAGTTCTGGGCACCACAGTTCAGGAAGGATATTGACAAACTGTAACAAGTCCAGAGCAGGGTGTCCAAGATGATCAAAGCTCTGAAACCAAACCTTCTGGGGAACAACTTGGAGAGAAGCTTGGAGAAGAGAAGATTGAGAGATGGCATGATAGCCATCTATAAATATCTGAGAGTATGTCACATAGAAGATGGAGAGAGCTTATTTTCTGCTGCTCCAGAGACTAGAATGTGAAGTAATGGATTTGAGTTACATGAAAACATATTCTACCTAAACATTAAGATGAAATCTAGTTCAGTATGGAAGAATTACCAGTTAATATGACACTAAAAACTTCCCACACATCAGACTATGTGGCAAGAAAAACTGACACTACACTTTTGTCAATACAGATGATTGCTCAAATCCATGGTAAGTTGGTCATCTATACTAGACCACAGTCAAAGGAATACACAAGAAATGCCTTACTGCCAGTAACAGACCTTATAAACAGATATAAATGTACTAACAGTTGTATGGAGATATCTTTCATTATAACATTTCAATATATTAGTTCTCAATTCACAATTGTCCTTGTCCAATTCATCCAAGGTACCAACATTTGCAATTTGCAAGGTGAGTTTCTGATTATGGGAGGGCACCTCCCTATGTAACTATCTTGATGCCAGTTGCAGAACACCACAGAATAATTAGCCAATTGCCCAAGTCCCTTATTATCCTAGAGAAATAGGTTTACTTCAAATCTCACACACACAGTTCCTAAAGCCCAGTCTCCATCTTCCTGAGGCAATACATATGAATGAAGGGGCAGGATGAGCTAACTTCATGAGCTGAATTTGAACCAGTGCATAGCCTGTACACTCATCCTGAATATTTTCAGAACTGTTTGGCCAAGATGCTGCAGTACAGCCTACATTTTGTAATTTCATGAGCCAATTGCAGAAATCTACCAAAACCCTGTTAGTGAATTGTGAAGATGTGCATCTAGGTACAGGTGAATATGTTCCAATGTGCTTTGGTGCTCTTGATGGACATTGGGCATTTCTGATATGAATTGGATATTTCATGCTCATCAAGCACATGTAATATACAGTCAGTGCTTCTGACGCACCACACTGGACACATCTTTGTAATTTATTTTTAAATTTTAGTCATACATTGATTTTAATCACTCCCGCCCTTTCCTCATGTTTATAACAAAATCCAGTGATCAGTCACCATTTACCTAGCAAAATCAGTCAGGGTTCATAGCCTGTTATTCCACAGCTTTTGATGAAGTTATGGTGGATCTTGTGTGGAAAGGTGATCCATATAGCAGCCCACCAGAGTCTGGCTGCTTATGTGGAAAACCTGTATTGCCCTCATCAAAGATCAACTGAATTAACAAAGTATGTCAAAACTGGTATGTCTTGCCTTATCATTTGCTCCTGAAAAGGAGGATCTTAAAAGAATGAATCTGTACATGTTCTACAGACTCTTCCCCCACTCCCTCAACCTCTCTAGTATTTAGCAGACAGAGCATTATTAATATGATGCCATTTAAGAGGATAAATATACCTATGTACAGATTTTATAACACTTTCATTAGAAAGGGCAGAAATTGACCTGTCTGGAGAAGTTAACCAAATGGTGTGCCAAGCTTTATGGGAGATCTTTGCATTAAGATCTGTCTCCAAAACTATTTTTTTGAACCTGTGATTTGCTGAAATGATTCCTCAATTAACAGTTTGTACATACCGGACATTTCTGATGCATGTCAGACATGTCTGATGTGCACTGAACACTACTCATGCTGACTAGGCCCTTGTAATGCATGTTGGACACTTCTGATATGCACTGGACACTTCTAATAGGTATCAGGCACTCCTACTGCACTCCAGCATTTCCTAGTAGAGCTGAATCAGGAGTGGCCCAATGTTCATCCATGCCCACTGCACATTGGGGCTGCGGTGTATCAGTCAGTCTACCGTTGCACAATGGACACCGATACTTTGTGACATCAAAGTAGCCTCTAGGTAAATACGGATATTGCGGAATGCCTCAGTTCTATTTTCTGTACATGTAAGTCTGCTTACAAAGATATAAGTCCCATGCTGAATTCCAGCCTTTGTCTATTTTTAATTTACTAGAATAAGGAAGCAATGATGGCTATCATTGTTTAGATGAGTTTGTGCAGCTCCATCCATATGAGACTAACTAAATTTACCTTCACTATAGTGGCTGCCTGTGTTGCTGTTACTATCCTTCTTGAAAGGGAATGAGTATTTTTAAAGCCTGCAAATAGAGAGCTAAAGTGTCCTTGCACACTGGTGCTTTGCAAGACATGTGCAAAGTAGAAAAATTTATTGGTCTCCTGCCTTAGGATTTAGTATACTCTTGGTGCAAAAAAACAAAGAACAAAACAAACAAACAAACACACAAGAAAACTAAAAAAAAAAAAAAAAACCACAAGGAAACTAAGACCCAAACTAAAATGTGATGATGTCTTTCTTGAACTCTTTCACCTTCTCAGGGATACCACAAATGTAAAACAAAGCCCTGACAGATCATAGAAAAGGCATTGCTGGTCCAGCATCCTTGGTCTACAATGTCCAACTAGATGCCTGTGGAAATATCACATGCGCTTCAAAGGCAGCACCAAACTTTTGCTCAGAAATTGATTGGCATCTTGTGAAGTTCGTTTCCTAAATGAAACAACATATGCCCAGCATCTTCATTCTGAATCAACTGCTATCACTTGTCTGTCCTCTATGAGTTAATACCGTTTTGTGACTGGGTACCTACAAAGAATATGCTGCTTTAGAGCATGACATGAAATGAAGCAAAAGGAGACTCCTTTTTTGAAGAATTTATACTCTATACTTTGATTAACAGCAGAAGTTGTCTTATACACACTTAGGTAGAAAAGTAAGTACTTCCACAACTGCCTAGTGGCCATGCTGAATGGAGGACTCTAGGAGTGACAGTCCAAGAAAATAACTTCTCCAAGCTCTGTTTCTCATTTCAGTGACAGCTGACAGAATGCCCACTTCCCATTGAGGGAAGCTCTCTGTTGAACTGCTTCATAGTTTTCATATCTTATATTTAGAAAACAAAGTGTAGCAAAATGTACTTCCTTCCTCCACATCCAGGATTTTTTTTTAAAAAAGAAAAAAACTAGTGTTACCACTTCACTTTGATGTTGCTCGGAATGGACACTTCTGTTTTATGCCTTTGTTGCAGTAACTGTAGGCAGAAGGTAATTGAGACCACTAGGGGTCAGAAGTTGCATCTATGATTAGCAATTGAATTTTCATTCAGTCTGTGACTTGGCTTACGCTAGATGTCTCCTTCTTCCCCACTCTAACCTCTCAGGTTCAGAACCAGCTTTGTACATGAGCAGGCAGAATGGTCAGAAAGATCTTGGGTCTTTTTCTGTGCTCTGGCAACCACAGTGAATAAGGAACTTCAGAAAACCACAATTGTACTTGTCCGTTCTCCCCTCTCCCTTCAGCTTTAAACTCATGAGGCCCAGAGCAACTTGGCTGTTTCCTATCCATGAATTCTTTCTCTCTCCCTCATCGCTGCCCCGTCAATACGTGTTTTCATTTTATCCAGATATAGCTGTACTCTTGATCTGTATCCTGGACTGAACAGGATTCTTATTGTTGTTGCTGTTGTGTGCCTTCAGGTCATTTCTGGCTTATGGAAACTGAAAGGTGAACCTGTCATGGGACTTTCTGGGGGCTCAGAGTGTATGATTTGCCCAAGGTCACCTAGTGGGTTTCCATGGCTGAACAGGGAATTGAACCCTGGTCTCCTGGACTCATAGTCCAATGTTCAAACCACCACACCACCCTGGTTTTCAGGGCTGTTGTACCTGGATGCAAATCACAGATGAAAACAGGAGTAGAGATTCTTACAGATATCTGAACAAGTGTGTACGTCCACTGGAAGATGAGAAATACCTCTTACATCCTACAGTAGACTCCATAACTATGGCTAAATCCAGATCCAACACTATATACGTTACTAGCGACTGTTCAGTATTTCCTGATCACTGTAGTTCCAGGTGTAATGTTCTTTAGGAACAGCTGTGTGGGCAAACTGTGGATACTTCTTGTTGAGTTCAATTAAGCTTTCACTGCGAACAGTAAACATATTAACCACAATCTATACTATGTTTATGAGTCAGGGACATTTAAATACAAGTGATTTATTTATTTTACGTACTGTAAGGGATTTATGTTGCAATACTACCAGATCCAGATGGTCTTATTTTTTGGGCAGAGGCATTCAGATACATAACCAAAACTCCCCAGCATCATTCATTTCAATAGAGGGAACATTAATTTCTGCTCACTTTAACTTGCAAATGTGATTTTCTGTCTAGATTTAAGTTAACGGAGAAACCCACATACGCAGAATCACTGTGTGCATATTAAACTGCATATATATCACAAATCAGTTGGGACAGATGTATGCAGGTGTATGTGTCTGAACAGTTTAGGTGAATGATGACCTGCTTATGTTCCTGGCCTGATCCAGAAGTGGAGATTATATTATGCATAACCTAGTTAAATCATTGCTGATGGTGCTGATAACCCATTTGGGAAGAAGAGGAAGGGGCTGCATCCATGAACAGATGGATCTTTACTTCCCCAAAGCAGATGACTGGCCATTGGCTATGATAACCTCACCACCATATTGTGTTTGGCACCTCCATATGCTAAGAACTGGACTGGAGCCATGGCGCTGGATGTTGGGTTAAACAGTGTCTGAAATATGGAAGCCAAGTACTTACTATGAAAGTGATTTCTTCAGGGTACCATTGCGTTTTTTTATATCATAGATTATATTTCTGTTCACATCAGTGCATGCAAACTACACTGTCACATCTGTGAAGAAACAACTAGTAAATAAAAATGCACTGATCTTCTGAAATTAACTAGCACATCTTTAAGGGGCAGGCTTGTTAACAGCAGCTGAAGCTAGGAATTTTGCAACACTGCTGATAGCTTGCAGATGTGCACAGGAGAAAAATAAATGCTTCTTTAATTCTGCATAGATTAGCCATATGACAGATGATATTTTTTGAGGAGAGCAACCAGAGAGAACACGGTAATTACAGCTGTATCGCTTCTGCTCCAGTAGTTAATGATGATGTTCACTTCCTTTTAAGGCTCCATTTTCCTACATGGCCCAAATGGTTTAAATACAAGTCTTAATCTTTTGTCATTTCTAACTATACGGCTCTGAAAGCTACTAGTCTGTAGAAACACATCTGCCTGGAGGCAAACAGTATTTTTGAAGCAGAATACAAAATGTATTAATTGCTCCTGAAATTAGAGACTGGTGACCAGATTTTCTCCCATTTGTAAAATTTTATATTTTTTTACTTTATTATATTTTTGCTGCACTTCTACTAAAAAAAAGTGCTCAAGGCAGCTAACAAACATCATTAAAAACAAATTATACAATAAAACCACTGGAATCATCACAATAATTAGAAAGCTCAGACTAAAAAAATACATATTCATGTGCTTTATAGAAGCAACAAGAATGTGAATTGCTCCCATTTCTAGGGGAGCATGTTCCACAATCTGGAAGCAATATGGGAAAAAGCTCTCTCCTACAAACCTATTAACTGGGCTTCTGCAAGGGACAAGGTACTTGAAGCAGGCCAGATCATAGCAACTGGAAAAGTTGGTAATGAGACAGATAGTGCCTTTTAAAGGGAACAGACCTTCCACATTTCAGAGGAAAAGGTTTAAGGTATTTTGTGCAAGATCAGTCGTTACAGCATAGGAGCCCCACCCCCCTCCAAAAAACCCCCATCCAGATCACTCCAAACCCTGCCTGGAGCATTGCTCCAAAAATGGCAGAGGGCATGGAGGGATCCCTGAATAATAAATCTGTTGTTTCAGTAGTGGAGGCACAACAGTTTATCTGGAAGGGGAATTCTAAAGGGGGTGTGGTTTGGTTCCCCCCTTTTATGAAGAAGAATAATTTGTTTGCAAAGGACCATCTTAAAAAACAAGGTAAGACTCTGAAAACAGTGGTGGCGCTGAAAGACTACTTTGGTAATCTCACTCCCTTATTTGCTATTAATGTCAGTGGCATTACTTTTTTTTTTAAAAAAAAACTTCACCCAACAATCTTTAATGTGCTATTTAATTGTAACTTTTAAAGAAACTGTAGAGATTCTATGAACTCCAAACCAGAGCTCCTGTTACAGGCATAACTTTGATAGCCTGTAGATCACCACTCCTATTCCACATGAATTCTTGACAGTCTGCACACCTCAAACTGCCAGTATTCTACACAAAATCCCTTGCCAGTTTGCATCCTACAGTGCCTGTTCTGCAGAAAATGTTGTGTAACAGTGAGGGGAGAGAGCAGCTCTGGACTTTTGTCCTCCCCGCTTACCAGTTGCAAACCAATCTGCACACAATGGTTCCTGTTCCATGCAAAACCTTGCAGAACAATAAACTTGCTCACATTTAACTCCCAGGCCTTCCCAGATTTTAAAGAGCTCCTTATCTCCAGTCTATGATCAGAGATAGAAGAGGAAGAATAGATGTCATTTTGTTAGTGTATTATACATTGGTATGTCTTCATTTTGAAAGAGGTATTCTCTAGCACTTTGTGCTCCATCCAAAGCCCCTCCCTCTCTGGCAGCTGTCAAACCCTTAAAGATGTTCTTGCTTACTTATGGAGATGAGAGGGAGGAGAGGTAATTCAGATGATGGATATACAGCTGCTCTTGGGTTTAGGGGAGAGGAAAAGGAGAGCACATTCCATCTACGAGCACACCATCATTTCTCTCCCCCACCAAACCAAGACCACATGTTTCTTCATTATCTGAATTTCCTCTGCTCTCTCTCCCCTCTTTCCCCACCAGTAAGCAGCAACAGCAGCTGAGCTCCTTCCTAGGATATGACAGCTTCCAGGGCAGGATGAGATCACAAAACTGTGCAGATAGAGTCTTTCATTCCACCTGCTCCATGTAGGATTTTGCCCTACTAATGATACCAAGAAATGTTAAAAATACAGACCTCTGAAACAGACGGGGTCAAGATCCCGAATTGTGTAGCTTTCCAGATGGTGTTGAAGGATTCTTCACTATTGGAATATTGCACAATTCCCACTCCAGGTCTAAACCAGCCCTGCTTGGTAGAACTGACACCACCCCAAAACATTTCCCAAGTTTTGGAAAACTCAGACCAACATTGGGCTCAGTTTAAGAGATAAGAGGTTATGTTAGCACCCTCTGGTTTAGAGTCTCAGGCATATACGATCCCAACTGGTCAGTCAGCTTAGGTTTTTGAGCAAATGGAAACAACCTTAAAGATGCACGTGATAATTAGGCTTAACAATTAGGCTCAGGCCTCTGCCAAAAGCTCATAAAAAAATTTTTTTTTGACAAGTTGAAAAGAAAAACAGGCAGTCCCATGCAGCCTGTGTGATCCCCACCCCCTGAATTAGAAGCTGGATCTGTCAGTAGCCCAACCGCCTCCCTCCTTTCCCCCAACTACTTTCACAGAAACAAAGCCTAAAAGATGCCATTAGGAGAGGAGTTTCTCCCTCCCTAGCTTTTCCAAACACAGAAACAGCAGAGGTGGCCCAGCTTCAATCAATTCTCTTACCTTGAAGCCTGCTTGGACTTGGTACCCACACCAGTCCAAATGGGTTTGATTTTGATGTCAGGCTTCACCCAAGTCAGATACTCATCCCTAGTGGGATCCAATTTCTTCATTGGTTGGGCTGCTTGGGGGTGATAGGAATTAGAATCGAACAACATCTAGAATCCCACCCCCATAATCTAGCCACAGCCTGACATCTTATAGTGCATTGTTTTCTTGCAGAAAAGAAGCTGGCGTTTTGTCCTCACACGCTTTGCCTTCATGATCAATCCTGTCTTCTGTAGCAAACATTAATCTAATCAGTTCTATTGGAATGGGAGTCCTGGCCCAGTGACTGATTTAACATAGACTGAGTTAGGAGTCAAACCGGTTTGTACTACTGTGATTGAGTAGCAGTTCCACATCTAGGGAAAAGTAAAGAGATGAATAGCTCCTCTTGCTTCGCATAAGAACTTTTCCGCTAGATACGGCCAGACTTAACACACAGATCTGTTTGGGATAGTCAAAAGCAGCCTACAAATGAAACGGTTCTGTCCTGTTTTCTTTTGTCCTCACTGCCTGTTCCTTACTAGTATACTATGCTGAGCTTTGATATTACATTTTGCCATGCGACTAATAGTAACAGAGACCCATTCTCCATTTCCTCATAGTTTAAGGGGAAACATGTGAAGTTGCCTTATACAGAGTCAGATTGTCCATTTTGACTACTATTGTCTAGTGTGGCTGGCAGGACGACTCCAAGGTCTTACGTAGATTTTTTTCCCCTCCACTTTACCATCTGAGAATCTCATAAGAGCAGGTACGAGCAACTGACTCTGGAACCTTCTACACGCGTCAGAATCTTCTTGGGGTGTTATGCTGGCCACTGTATTATTTGTTGCACACTTGCCTTAAGCAGGTATCTGTTACTTCCTTGCACAAAGCATTTTCCCATTTGTTTGCAACTCAGCAGCAGACACATAGTTCTGTTCTCTATGCCACATGGTTGGAACAACACTGCAAAGCCTCCAGAACACCCAAGAAGGTATCAGCTACACTGCCCCCCTACCATAGCTGCCACTGCCTTCCATAAGCAGTGAACAGTATCTCTGCTATGGAATGCATATGCTGTTCCACTGAGATGTAGCATCCTTCCCTTACCGTCAGATGGGACTTGTTCTGCAAGCATAAGGGCTCATAGGATGTCACATAAAGTGGCCCAGTTCACAAACCTAAAGATTTTCTCACAGTTCTGCTGTGTCTACAGTCTTCCCCAGTCTGTTACCATTTTCAAGTCTTGGACTACAGCTCCCAGTCATGAGGACAGATGATTTAGAACAAGGGTTTAAATATAACGCATATTTCTTCTGGAAGAACCAATCCATCCCATTAGCCAACATGTGAAACAAAATGAGATTTAAAAACAATCCTAAAATGCACTAATAACAAGACAACAAACTTCTTTGGTTTTAGCACTGTGGCAGTTCTCCTGGAAGTTGAGAGTTCTGATGATTACTTTTCAGTATTAACAACACTACATGGCTGATCAACCTTTTAATAACATTCGAGAGCACTATGACCCACATGGTGCCATTGTCATCCATCCATGAAGTAGCTGGAGTGCATTTTATCTGCCAGCTACATTTTGTCATTTGAAGATCTCCCTAAAAACATGCTGTGACATAATCACATCTCTCAGCATGAACAATGATACGCCAGCTGCTGGGTTAGGAATTCCCAGCTTTTTCTTGATGTGAGCACATTTTACTTCATTATTCACAGCATAACAGGTAGATTTTAAAGAATTTATGCATATCAGCTTAGTTCTTAGAATGTGTGGAGAGCTGAATGCACGTTCCCTGTTAAGTTCCAGTGCATTTTTCGGAAGAATTACTGGCTGAAATCCTGAATCATCATACAGGCTCCTGCTCACCTACCCACTGGGGCCCTCCTGGAACTGCTTGCCTCAGTGCTCCCTGAACCAGAAGAGCACTGCCAATGTCATTTCCCAGCCTCCCACTCTGCAGTGCCTCAAAAACCCTTCATCTGGGGTGCCGCCGTACTGAAAAGGTAGATTCTGTGGGTCACATGTAGTCATTAGCAACCATAAATATGAATTGCTACCAGTAATGAGATTGTATGTCCATTTTGGGACATTTTGTATGTCTGTTTTGGGCTGCCTTGGGTCCCACTCTGGCAGAAAGGTAGTATACAAATATAATAAATAAATAAGTAAACAAACAAATAAATAAATTTTTACAACCTCACAAATGCTGAACAGGACACCTATCACTTAAAAAAAATGAGATATAGCTGAATTATTATTAAGTCAGAAAACACACAGAAAATAACTGGACATGATGTAGTGGTAAATACAATTTTCTAAAAAGCAGCCTTTGAGGCTGCAATGTTAAGCATCTAATGAACGGCAAAGAGAGAGCTAGTTAACCCATTCCCTTCCAGCTGTTTTTAAAATGCAAGTTGCTCCACAAAAGTAAAAGGATATTTGCAGCTATATCTTCTACCTTTCGAGAGGAAAAGCAGTTGTGTTGGGATGGGGGGGGGGAATGAAAATGGCCAGAGAGCAAAGGGTCAAAGAGCTCCTTCCTCGTGCTGGCTTCTACTCATCTAAAGCTGCTTTCAATTTTGCTCTTTTCAATGAGAGCAAACAGGTGTGACCCAGCATCTCCTGCAGTCTCAGTCTCACAAGGTGCTGGGTTTATGGGCATTCCAGACTCTTTAAATAGCAAAAGAACTTTGTGATAGTAGGCTACCATCCTAGCCAAAAAACAAAACAAAACAAAAAACAAAAACAACAACAACCCCAACCCTCTATAGTTTAATATTGGAGACATGTTACTCCAATTTTTAAAAAACTGATAATAGTGAGAAGACTTGTTTGTCCTATAAAATATGCACTAGACGTGAGTGAAGACTGAGGGGGAGAAAACAGAAGGAACAGGAACAGGAACAGCTAGTTTTGGCTGGAGCACAACTTTTTCGTTATTATTATTATTAGAACGAGTTACTTCTGAATACATATGAGGCTTTCTGTGGATCTAGTCTGAATGGGTGGAGCACTGAGCTCTGCCTTTGATAGTTTGCATCAGAATGTGAATCACTCGGTCATATGATCTCCTCCTCCTCCCCCTGTTCTTTTCCTTCTCTCCTCCCTTGCATTTCAACTGCTCTGCTCTATGTGTGGGAATGATTGCATCAAATATGCTCAGTGTGTTGCGTATGTCATCCTGAAGTGCTGCTACTTCTCATTGAGGTGCAAACTTGCAAGCCAGGGTCAGTTTACTAGCACATAAAAGCTGCCCCATTTAACTCTGTGAGACTCATCTCTTTGTAAATATGTCTAATAATAGTAGCTTGCTTAGAGCCAGAATGTTGTAGTGGTTTGAGTGTTGGACTACAGTTCTGGAGACCAGGGTTCAAATCCCTGCTCAGCCATGGAAACCCAGTAGGTGACCTTCAGCAAGTCAGACTCTGTCCACCTCAGAGGAAGGCAAAGGCAAATGCCCTCTGAACAAATTTTGCCAAGAAAACCTGTGATAGATTCGCCATAAGTCACCTTAAGGTTGCCATTAGTAGTGGGGGCTGTGATCCTATGTACGCTTTGCTCAGGAATATGACCTATTGCTCAGTAGAACTACCTTCTGAGTAGGTACCTACAGACATGTGTTGTAAATCTGGCATAAAAAGCATTTCTTTTTGCCCAGGTCATGGTTTGCTGTACAAAAAATTTAATGTGAACTACCTCGTCAGAATTATGAGGGGAATGTTCAACCTCAGCAGTACTGAGAATAACTAGGAGAGCATGCTGGCCAGGGGATTCAGGGAGCTGCAGTCCAGAAAAGCAACTTTTTTCCAGACTCTGGATATTAGAGAGGCTTGAAGAACTCCAAAGAAAGAATCAAGTGTGACACACAGTCTAGATGATGACAGTGTCCTTAATCTTTTTGTTTGTTTGTTTACTTCTCAGTTACCAGCACAATTACACCACCTCAGTTTCCTTCCAACACAGCCATCTAACCACATTAGCTTCCTATGTGTGATCCTACTTGTCACAGTCTAATGCATGAGCTAAACGGAAGCAAACTGTTTCTTCACAAGTCTATCCCTGTTCATTCTCAGCATGGCTTTTAGATACGAAGCAAATGAAGTATCCTATTTTCAAGGGAGGAAACATCAGGATTCACATATTTGTAGGCAGTATCTATTGGAAACTACACACATTTTAGATCGAATATTTACCAACGATGTTTAAATACTGCTTTGCATTGCCCCTATCACTCTCTGGGTCTCTTTTACATTTGCCAGCTCTTTGACTCATGGACTTCCAACAATGAATAAGACACTGCTTGCTCCAGTGGCTGCCTTACCCAAAAGAGACAGTAGTAAAATCAAAAGTTCATCTTGATTCCCACTTTCTCTTCTTCCTTTACACTGCCAACTTGAACATATTTTTACTTGAAAGTGCACCAATCATATACTTTCTGTACGTTTCAAGTCAGAATATATAACTTGTTTCACACATGAGTTACCCTCATTGTTTCTCCTTGGATTTCCCTCAATCTGGATCCCAAAAATGGAGAGTATCTTTCAACTATGGTTCGTCTGTCTTCCCAATTTATGCTTCACTTGCTCAGATCTAGCCTTCAGCCTCCAAACTGCATAGACAAGCCTCCTTGCACCTGGCCTCGGCTTTGGAAATCACATTTCCGTGCAGATAGCTTATCTATCAGAATATCAGAATTCACTGGTATATCTATGCAATTTACAAAATTTGTGTAGGCTCGTTAGCATTCAACATATTTTGGATGTTTGTTCTGATAGGCTGTGGCCCCAGCAGCTGATGAGAGACACTCCCTCCATCCCAAGAGCCACTGCCGTGGCCTCTGAGTGAGAGATGAGCAGCCAGGCACAGCTCCATTATGCCTTCATCCCCGTGCCGGCTGAGATGCCCTTCCTCCATTCCCCAACCGTCATTGGCCTCTGAGGGAGAGAGGAGCAGCAATACCCGCTGGTCTTAATGCCCTCTCCCCAATCTCCACAAAGATTGTAAGTCTGAGGGGAGGGAACTGTCAAGTCAATGATTTGCAAGCTGCTTGGGAGCCTTTCCGGGTGGGGTATAAATGAAAATCCAAAAATAAACAAACAATATCCACTGTTCCGTCCAAAAGTGAGTGGCACCCAGAGAAGGTGTATACTAGAGAATTTATAGGAAGGTTGTCTTGAATATGTGGGGGAAAGTCATGGACAGTTTCAGGAATATGACCTATTATTTACATCGATCAAAATACAGTCTTGTCCTACACATCATTAGCATGGCCAGAAGTATAGCAACTTGAGGGAGGCCTATAACATGAGCCACAACAGCCACCAGCTGCATGTGTATTTTTAGAATGGAAAGTAATAAGATTGTATATTCATGCTGAAAAGTAATTTACTTTGTCATGCTCCAGCCACCATGTGATTGTCCAGGATGCTTTGGCACCTCAGGAGTGGAACGCAGCCTCACAAATACAGGAATCTTTGAAAAACTGCCTGGGGTTGCGATTTTAATAGCCTTACTGTTTCTCATCTTATCCACATGATGATACTAGTGCCTGGAAAAGTAATTCCCCAGTTAATTCCATTACTCCAGCAACAGCTTCATGGAATGAAATACAGTGGCATAGAAATTACCACCCAGAGTAATGAGTTTCAGATGACAGCAAGAGGAAAGCAAGGACAAATTCTTAGGCCCTTTTCACATGTGGGGGGGGGAATGGGCAAAAACGCCCAAAAATGGAGCTTACCTCCAGCCAGGTAAGTCCGTCGCCATGTGGAGCAGTGCGAGCTCGCTGCTCCACACTCCTCCGGCGTCGCAGATGGCAGCTTCCGGTTGGTGGAGGCTCTCCACCAACCGGAGAAGCTCGCCAGCCGGAAGCCCGCCCCCGGCAGATCTGCAGGCAGGCACTTGCGCGCGCCTGCAGATCCACTTTAGAGCCGGGCGACGGAGCGGCACGGGGCTGAGTGCTTCGTGCTTTTTAAAAACCTCTAAAAAGAGGTTTTTAAAAGACACGCAGCACGGCTAGTTCCGGCCGCTCCTGAGTGGATTCTGGTGTGGAACTACAAAAAGTAGTCCACGCCAGTCCACTCTACGGTGGAGACGACCTCCGTGAGAGGTCGCTCTACACTGTTTCCCCCCTCACATGTGAAAAGGGCCTTAGTTTCCCTTAGGATCCTTGAAAGGGTTAAGTCACGTCTAGCTGGGGGATAGAGAGGACCTTGGTTTTTAAAATGTTGCATACCTGCAATCCATTATAATCTGTAGAAAGTGCAAGAGTTAAGAATATATCAACAAGGACTGAAGTCTTCTGCTCCAAAATTAGAAGCAGAACTGGCCCTCCCATGCAGCAGAGTGAGGAAGTAAACACTGGTGAGCAGTGGTGAGGTGCTGGATGACACACCTGTTGCCCTCACACGGAGCGCAAGGCACTGTTCCACCAGTAGTGTTGAAATCAGGCCAACCACCATTCCAGCCAGCTTTCTAGACATGGAATGGGAGGTGGCATCATCAAGTCCTTTGCCTCAAGCAGCACAATATCTTAGCCCAGCAATAATTAGAAACATCTTTGGAATACACCCCGCGCTGAATCTATTGCACTTAGTTCCACTCAATTAGTCAAAAGACTGTGTTATGATCAAGCATGCCTCTGAAGTTGGACAACATGTACTTTCATATTTGCAGAGATATAGATATAGATATAGATATATGCGCTAAACAGAGATGGAAGGAAGTGTAAACACCTCCAAGTGACATGACACAGGTATGTATTTTTATATATATAATAGGTTTATTGAGTTTAAAAAGAGATACATCAACCATAACAAAAAAAGGAAACAAGAAAAGAAAAAAGCATTCCTTTACAAAGCCAAATGAACAAACAAACAAAACAAAAAGCTGAAAAGATAGAAGAGAAAAAAAACAAGAAAAAAACACAGGTATGCATATTGAAATATCACACATGTGGCAACTATGAGGATACAACCTCTTATGCACTTGCACAGAACAGTTTTTGTTTGTTGTATCAGAGGTTCTCTTGTATTTTTGGTGTATGTTGGATGTGAATGGATTGAAAGGAGTTATCAGAGGTATAAAATACATGTGGTTAGACAACATGTCACCTGCAGCCAGCCCTCAGGGGTATCTTAAGCAAACCACTGAGTGTTCTACCTGCCATCTCAATCTCACCCATTCCAGATCTCTGTTTCCTGCCAGATTTGCCACTGATTTTGCTCCCGGAAAAATAATCTGAAAAATACTTTGTGTCTACTGTAGTCATTTCCTACTCCATTATAGAAATGCAGGGTCCTTCATGTCTTGGAAGATGCAACATTTAAATAAATGGCAAAGCAATTGTACTGGCTGTGTCCAACCTGAAGAGAAAGCAAAAATGGTATTTGGAGGGAAACCAAATCAGGAGGCTCAGGGATACTTCTTTTAAATACCTGACTGATCTCATTGGGGAAAAGAAGCCAGGAAAAAAAATCAGTGCTTTTTGATCTAGGTTTTCTGTCATCTGAAGAGACATGTGCTCAAAGCGCACTTTGAGTGGAAAGGTAAACGAGGGAGGGCACTGTTAAAAATGATCTCAGTTTTTGCTTTCATGTGAAGTGGGCTAAAGGAGATACAGCACAAGCACTGTGTGTCTGTGAGGGGCATCTATTTATTCACAAAGGACAATAAGGCCTGGAGAAAGGAGCTTTCATCAACTTGCCCTAGCTTTTTGATACTTCTGTTATGATCTTATCACCATCTGCCTAATTTCACCAGCTTGCTAATGAACCAGCAGGACTTTCTGTAGATATTTTATGTTCTGTGCCCTCCTATCCCACCACTGTGCTCACTCCCTTGCTCTTCTGATTCTTGCAAAGTGTGCATAGTAGAGCTTCTGTCCCTTGAGTTACTCTGCCTGTATCTTGTCCTAGAAATTACCCAAGATGTGAAAAAGGCTACTGGTACAAAAGCCCTTATAACAGCATGCATCATATGCACTTTCTGACCTACATAGCAAATCATAGAACCGTTAATCTTTTTTTCACATGTGGGGTAATTTCACATGACAAACTTCCTTGACGCTGTTGTAATACTTGGCTGTGATCACACATCCTATCTGTTTCAACTTAGGTTACGCTGTCTGTTCCTCTTGCAGGAGTATTTCACCTTTGACCATTTTCAAACCCGAATTTGGTTCCTTTTCTACAGCACCTTGGACTTTCTCCAGATTCTTGAACCCTGCATGCATTTGGATCTGGCCCCAGAAGCATGAAGCCCTAACAGGTGAACAAGACTACAAATTGGAAAAAGGTTGCCTAGATTTGGGTAAAAGATGTCAAAAGGATGACAAAAAGAAAAAAAAAGAATATATGGTTCTCCTCAGTCTTCTATCTCATTTGGCACAGTTCAGAGACAGTTTGGGTCCAAAACCTGGAAGGCATAACAATTGATATTTGAAATGGATATGTGTATTAAAAACAGGAAATGGTACAGAAAGCTGCCTGACCATGGGGTCCATATAACCCAGTGGTGTCAACACTGACTGGCAGTGGCTGTCAAGGAGTTCAGATAGGAATCCGTCCCAGCCCAACCTGGAGATACCAGGGATTGAGTTTTGGCCCTTTTTCAAGAAAACATGTGCTCTAACACTGAGCTGGTATCTTCCAAGCCTGTTCTAAGAAATCTTCACCATCCACTCCAATGATAGTTGTTTTGATTCATGTTCCACATTTTCAGAGTTGATCAGAGGTCTCATGGTAAATGCTGAAGTGCAAGTCCTGACCAGGAGGAGCTTATCTAAAACAACAGTATGACAGAGACCCCAGAAATGCAGGTAGTTGTGCTGATCTAAGATTATTTCTACAATATTTTACTCTCCACCAGAAGCAGGTCTTGCCAAATAAAGACCAAATCAACCCCAAATGCTTTGGATTATAGCAACGATAGCTCATAAGAACAAACTATTGATGGGAATCATAGAATCATAGAAATGTAGAGTTGGAAGAGACCACAGGGGCCATCCAGTCCAACCCCCTGCCATGCAGGAACACCCTCAAAGCACTCCTGACAAATGGCCATCCAGCCTCTGCTTAAAAACCTCCAAAGAAGGAAACTCCACCACACTCTGAGGCAGCATATTCCACTGCCGGACAGCCCTGACTGTCAGGAAGTTCTTCCTGAGGTTCAGGTGGAATCTCCTTTCTTGAATCCATTGCTCCTTGTCCTGGTCTCTGGAGCAGCAGAAAACAAGCCCTCTCCCTCCTCTACATGGCATCCCTTCATATATTTAAACATGGCTATCATGTCCCCTCTTAACCTTCTCTTCTGCAGACTAAACATACCCAGCTCTCTAAGTCTATCCTCATAGGGCATGGCTTCCAGGCCCCTCACCATTTTGGTCGCCCTCCTCTGGACCTGCTCCAGCCTGACCATGTCCTTCTTGAATTGGGGTGCCCCGAACTGGACACAGTATTCAAGATGAGGTCTAACCAAAGCAGAGTGGTACCAGTACCTCCCTCGATCTAGACACCATACTCCTATTGATGTAACTGAGAATTGCATTGGCTTTCTTGGCTGCCGCATCACACTGCTGACTCATGTTCCGCTTGTGGTCTATTAAGACTCCTAGATCCCTTTCACACGTACTGCTATCCAGCCACGGGGAAAATCCACTGCCTCTCCAGCTACTGTAAGAATTGCAGCTAAATTTAAAGGACACAGTGGAGCCCAAGGGGAGGTGGAAGCTGCAGATGGTGTCATTGCCTCTGACCATCACAAGGTTCCAGAACTTTTGACTCCCAGAGTTGGATCTATTATGCACTGGTGTTAATTTAACTTACCGTATAGAAACTGCCAAAACCCCGTCTGAGTATCCCTTGCCAAAGAAAACCCTATGAAATTCATGGGGCCATTGTAGGTTGGCAGGTGATTTGAAAGCACAAACACATATGCACAAGGAAGAAAATGATGAATCAGTATTTTTTTTAACTTCTTAAACCCTGTAGGATTTGTGGCATCCAGAGGCAGGTGGTGAAGGTGTTGGCTACCCCTCTCCAGTTACCCTTTGTCATACAAATACATCTTAAGAGACAGAGTCACAGAATCTGGGGACTACAACTGAGAAGGGCTCACCAACTGCTGTGTCATTAGAGGAAGATTTTGAGAAGTCCAGAGTAGGACCAGGATGGTCTACAAATGCAGCAGGGCTGGTGTACCCCATGTTGAAGTAAATGAAGTAAAATGTATTACCATCTAAAAAGCACCCCACTCCCACCTGATAATACCATTCAGCTGGGGTTCTAAAATTGTACTTCTGCTCATTGTTTATACCTCAGTTAGTTTGTGGAGATGGGGAAAAGATGCAGCTGAGAGCCTTACCCAAAGATCTGAAAGAGTGGGCAACTGGGGAAAAAAATCATAGAATCATAAAGTTGGAAGAGACCTGGGGGCCACCCAGTCCAACCCCCTGCCATGCAGGAACATACATTCAAGGCACTCCCAGAAGATGGCTATCCAGCTTCTGTTTAAAAACTTCCAAAGAAGGTGAATCCACCATACTCTGAAACAACATATTCCACTGTCAAACAGCTCTTACCATCAGAAAGTTCTTCCCGATGTTTAGGTGAAATCTGTAGTTTGAATCCATTGCTCTATGTCCTAGTCTCCAGAGAAGCAGAAAACAAACTTGCTCCATCTTCAACATAACATCCCTTCAAATATTTAAACATGGCTATTATGTCACCTCTCAACCTTCTTTTTGTTAGGCTAAACATAACTAGCTCCCTAAGCCGCTCCTCAGAGGGCATGGTTTCCAAACTCTCCACCATTTTGGCTGCTCTCCTCTGAACATGTTCCAGCTCGTCAACATCTTTCTTGAACTGTGGTGCCCAGAACTGGATGTAGTATTCCAGGTGAGGTCTAAACAAAGTAGAATAGAGTGGTATAATTACTTCACTTGATCTTGACACTATACTCCTATTGATGCAGCCTAAAATTGCATTGGCTTTTTTAGCTGCCACATCACACTGTTGACCCATGTTCAGCTTGTGGTCCACTAAGACTCCTAAATCCTTTTCACACATACTGCTTTCAAGCCAGGTGTCCCCCATCCTATATCTGTGCATTTCATTCTTTCTAAGTGTAGTATCCTACATTTCTCCCTGTTAAAATTCATGCAGGACTGTGATCCCAGAATAAATTCTGTAATCTTCCATGCAGATGGAAAATTACAGAATTATGGAAAAGTACAGTAGTGTATAGAATTAAATACACCAGAACCAAAGCTATTTAGGAATCAAGATGAGATCACAGCATTAAAAAGTTACCGTTTGAAACCAGAACTCCCATAACTGTCCCAGCCAGCATTGTTACTTCCAACTTTTCCAGGTTTTCCATCTGATGTAGGAGGCAAGGCAGCACCAGGAAAGGAAAGAATAAGGTGCTAAGAATCAGAAAGAAAGAACATTAAGACTAGGACAGCAGAAGTAGGACCTGGTTAACTGACAAGGGAATCTTGCTCTAAGTTAGAACAGCAGGGCTCCTGAACTGCCAGTACAACTTCCAAACTACTCTGCACCTGGAAATGGGCTGTCTTCTCCATCATGTATGAAGATGGATGACAGACATCTGACCATATGGCTGCTCTCAAAATGTCAAGAGAAAGCAGCTGCAAGCTTTGTAAAGCTTGAGGAGGAACAGAAAACTATACTTGAAAGGGTAAAACAGATGTGGGATCTCCTTCACAATAAGGATTGTGCTTGTGAAACACAATTAAGAATGTAGCAGATCTTCCCTGACCACCGATCAAGGGATAGTGCAAAGAGAAGAACCTACAACAACAGAGTGGCTGATGACAGGATAAAATGGAGAGAGAAGCATTTGAGTTCTGTGCATGACTCTGCTTTCCCATAAAGTAGGGAAGATTACAGAGACACGCCCGCCTCCTGCACAATTACGAGCAGAGAATGTGGTATTTGGTGCAGAATTCAGCATTCTTAGGAACTTACTGCTCATTTTTAGAACTAGAATTTCTAGCCCTGAGGACTGCGAAGATTAACTTGAAACTTATGTAAATAAGCAGTAAAGAAGTAAGACAGGAAAGAAAGGGGGTGAGGAAAGGATTTTGAGTGACTGAAGGGCTCTTTAAAGCCCTTCACTCTTTCCTATAACTGGCAAGAGCAACATAATCAGATATGTTCATTTTGCATAATGAATACAAGTTACTGGACTTAGTATTTCTTTGACCTCAGTGAAACATTCTGAGTTATTTTTGTTAGAGCATTGACAGTGTCACCTTCTACGCCCTTAAGAAGGACAGCTTTTTCGGAGAAACAGGCAAATGAGCAGACGTTTCTTGGTTCAACGGCTAAGGCCAGATTTATTGAGTACAAAAGTATAAAAATATAAAATTCTGTTACAGCAGGGTGCCAGAGGTTCGCGACAAAGGCCCAAGGCTTGGCAAGGCCTTTTTATCCAGGTAACCAACATACACGCTCACTGCGGCATTTTTGCACCAACCACAGACCACCTGCCCCATATTAGGTAATGTCCAGAAACTTCCATCCATATAAGGAAATGTCCAGAGGGGCAGGTAATATGAGGTTTCCTCCAGTCACAAACTCCCTTCCAAATAAGGCAATGTCCAGAGAGAGGCGCTTCAGGTGAGGTAGAGTCATGAGTCAGCAGACAGGAGGGGCTAGGACTCCTGTGTATGTGACTACCTCCTGGCTTGTAATGGAGATTGTCTTTCCTTCATTCACAACATACTTTGATACTAAGAATCAGTGTGGTGTAGTGGTTTGAGTGTTAAGACTGTGACTCTGGAGACCAGGTTTCAAATCCCTCCTCTGCCATGGAAAACCACTGGGTGACCTTAGGCAAGTTACACTCTTTCAGCTTCAGAGGAAGGCAGTGACGACAACCTCCCTCCAAACAAATTGTGCCAAGAAAACCCTGTAATAACGTCACCTCATGGTTGCTATACGTTGTAAACCATTTGAAGGCACACAACAATAAGCTGAGCTCCAGGACATATCCACCAGCATGCACTTTTGTCTGAAAAGAAGCCCACCCAATGTTTGGAACAGAGTCTTGTTCACAGCAGTATACTGACATATACAAATTGGTCTGAAGCAATCCTTTGGCTCCAGCTCTTTTCACTGCTCCAAAATGTGCTCCAAGGATCAATGTACATGCCCACTAGATGAATGCATGGAGATATTAGCCCCATGTGTGGTGGGCATTACAACAAATTTTGCCTATGGGGGCAACTCTGTCCTCCACCTCCAGGATGCAGACTGAGCCCGTTTTCTTATGGTAGGAGTGGGCAGGTATGGGGGGGCTGGGAGCCATTTTTCAGCCCATGGGGTCCTTCGCAGGTTGCACAGGCTGCCAAAATTGCAATATAAAACCTGGTCAGTTTCGAAAAATGGGTTTGAAAAGATAAACACTGCAGCCTCCCTCGGGCCCAGCAAACTATTTAAAGGGTAAATTGCTTCTCCTGGATGCTCCCCACTCACATTCAACCTTCTCTCTCTCCCTCTCTGTAAGGAAAAAAGACTGGACTAAAGGGTTAAGGCTGCAGGAACTTTTTATTGATTCCAAAGCAATGGGCCGATATGATTACATTTTTAATCAGCTCTCATATTTTTTAACTACTACTCCAGTTAAACATGGTCCAAGGGAAGGGAGGGCTCCTCCAGGAATGTTTTGCATGGGGTTTCAGTCAGCTTTGTAAGCATAGGCAAGAAGGAACTGCAATCAGGCTAGCAGAGGAGGTGTGGAATGTTTTTTGTGGGCTTATTTCTGGGGATGCTCTACATCTTTACCCAATAGCTGGAGCTATGTGCATGTAACTGTCTCACTGATTTACAACTTTCTCATCTGAAGAGATGTAGTAGCCAGCAGGCTGTGCTACTTCTGGCAGTTCGATCCCTGTTTCCCATATCCCACTTAAAGTGCCCTGGAGTCTTTTTTCCATGGCTGTTACTAGAGTTTGGGTACTTCCCAGACAGATGGCTCTTCCTTTTACAAGTCTTAGCAACAAAAAGGGCTGCCTAATAATATGTCAGACTATTGGTCCCTCCAGTTCAGTACTGTTGACTCTGACTGGCAGCTGTGGAAAACCAGGGTTTCTGGCAGGATCCTTCCCGAGTCCTGCTTGGAAGTCCCTGGCATTCTCTGGTGGTCTCCCAACTAAGTACTGACCAGGTTCAACCTTGCTTAGTTTTCAAAATCAGAAAAGGGTTGGGTGTGTTCAGAACCAAAGAGTGTACTTAAAGGCATCATGTAGTCTTCCCTCTTCCTCATCTTAAATGATTTTCTGTGGTTTACAGAAATAGAAGCAAAGACAGAAGACATGGCAGGAAAAAATAGGAAGGCTATTTATGGAAGAGGATGACACCCAGATATGCTCTTACTCTATGAATGAGACTCAGTCATTGTATAATGAAAGACTCATCTGGAAGCACCCAGTTTGCATGTGTGAAAGATTAAAAGACAGTTTTTAAAATGTGTTTGTATCAGGTTTTACAACTGCTTCATGACTTATGCAGGAATGTGGACACATTTCATTCTTCCTACTGCTTGCTTCCATATCACGTTTGGAACACCTGAAATGCATTTTTAAAAAACCCTCCAGAGTTTGACTATCCAGTGAATACAGTGAGTGTTAACAGTATAAAAGATTGCATTTGCATGAAAGTAAATGGGGGCCGTAGACTGCAGCTGCTCACTTACAAAAACTTTGGAATATGTTTTTTTCCCCACACCTTTCCTCTTTCTCTGGTGGTCTCCATTACCAAATGTGGCTTGGATACCCAATGGTGTCTTCCATATCCATAGGCATCTGGCTCTATGTCAACTAACAAGGTCTTATCAGTACTATTTGCATTGTTACTGCCTCATGCTAACACATATGTGCATAACATAATTTTATTTTTTAAAAGCCCTGGTAACACATCTGTGAGACTAGAAGTCTTTGTTTTGTTCACTAGTGCCCAGATGTGTGCATACAAGGGTTTCCATGTTATCTGTCAACTTATGGCAACCCCATGTATTTTATAGGGTTTTCTTAGTCAGGTACATGTGTGTTTGCATGTGTGTGTTTGTGCCTTCAAGTTGCCTTTCAACTTATGGTGACCCCATGTCACAGAGTTTTCTTGGACAAGGAATACTCAGAGGTGGTTTTGCCAGTTCCTTCCTCTGAAGCCTAACAGCACCAGGTATTCATTTGCAGTCTCCAAGTACTAATCAGAACTGACTCTGCTTAGCTTCCAAGATCAGACAGAATCTGGCATAGGGGACCAAAAACTAGCATCTATGAAAGCAACTAGGCCTTGCCTCCATATATATCTCTTTTGCCAGAGAATGGAGAGTGTATCCTCTGAAGGAAACAGCGGAGTAAGAAATGCAGAAAGAAAGATTACACACCTCAGACTGTCACTGAAATCATCATTATTATATTATTGGTCAGCACCCAGAGCGTGGATGTGGGAGAGTTCAAGTTCCTAACAAGAAAGGCATGTGGTAACATTAAAAGCAAGAGAAGTGTAACTTGTGAATATTAATTAAGGTGTTGGTAAATTCCCAAGTGATAACTTATGTGCTTGAATATGTATGTGTGATTTTGGCTTGAGTATCACTAGACACACATTGTCCCTACTCCTGGGTGGGGCTGTTTACTTTATGGCACTCATACATAGCACCCACTTGCTGTAGTTGCTTGTGGTTGTGGTTTCTCATTCAATTAGGAATACGTATGTAAAAGCCTAATTTTGCAAATGTATACCTCCAGCTAGTTTGGGGTATAGACTGCATGTGTCCACAAACCAATTTGCCTCATAGATATACAATATCTTAGAAGTAATCTGCATTCTAACTAACTGGTCAAAAGTCATAGGAACACCCAGAACATACAAATAAGATCATCACCCCTTGCCAGAAAAATAGTTCATTCATTCCCTAAGTGAGCAGCTGCAGTCTACGGCCCCCATTTACTTTCATGTAAATGCAGTCTTTTATACTGTTAACACTCACTGTATTCACTGGATAGTCAAACTCCAGAAGCCAGCACATTAGAGACCATTCAAAAAGGATGACAGAGAACACCAACATTTCTAAATAAACTTTCCCTCTGTCCTGATTTTTTTTTTAAACTGTTGAGGTCTGTCTTAGTTTGGGTTAATTTCTTCAGGCTGGGGAATAGGAATGTTCTGCTGATATTCTCAGTATCAGCAGTGCTCTCAGTTTTCTGAGGAAATCTGTCTGAAGTAAAAAAAAAAAGAAAAGAAAGTGGAAACGGGTTGACTTTGTATATACTCCCTAACAGCAAAATCCTATTTTACTAATCCACTCAGCATTTTATTGAAGTTAGTATTCTGCTAATGTACTCAGAAGGAAGCATAATTGAATTTAATAGAATTATGGCAAAACAGTTAGAGTGTTAGACCAGGTGTGTGTGCATGTGTGTGTGCACGCGCCTTAAGTTGCCTGTTGACTTACGGTGACACCAGGAATTTCATAGGGCTTTCTTACACAACTCAGGTTGATTGCCAGTTCCTTTCCCTGATATATAAGACACAGCACCCAAATTTCATTGGTGATCTCCCATCCAAGTACTAACTAGGGTTGACTCTGCTTAGTTTCCAGGATCAGATGGGATCTGGTGCCTTTAGGGATCAGGACCAGGCTTCAAATCCTCAAATACCCACCACCACCATCACCCAGTTCACTCTTGCTCAGCCTAACTGGATTGTTGATCAGATAAAATGGTGATCCAGTCCAAATTCTTGTTTGTTACCTTGAGCCAGTATGATTTAGTGGTTTGAGCACTGGATTATGACCTAGGAGACCACGGTTCAGTTCCCCACTTGGCCATGGAAACCCACGGGGTGACTTTGGGAGCATCACAAACTCTTAGCCCCAGAAAACCCTGTGACAGTTTCACTTTAGGGTTGCCATGAGTCAGAAATGACTTCAAGGCATACAACCACCACCACGATCTTCTTTCTTTGTAAGAAAAGGGAAGAAAAACACAATAAAGGTATGAATAATAAACATTGTAAGTGCAATCCTACACCTACTTCCCTGGGAGCAAGTTCCACCGAGGTCTCAGTAGATATGCAGGAAGACACTCCAAAAATGCACAAACATTGAAATAGTGTTGTGTTTATTTCCTTAACTTCTCTTAAAATGGGGTGGGGGGGCTGGCCTCACTTCTCGTGGCAGGGAATTCCAGAAGATGTGAGCAGACACTGAGAAAGCCTTGTTGGCAAGTCCTGCCTCCATTATTGACAAGAAAGAGAGAAAGGTCTTTTTCCTGTTTCGCTTAAACATGGGCAGGTTCATAAAGGAGAATGTGATCCTTATGTCACTCCGGTTTGAAGCTGTATAGGGCTTAACAGATCATAACCAGTACTTTGAACTCAGTTTAGAAACAGAAAAATTATTGTAACAAAGGAATTACATATTCACCCTGATAGCAGTCTGGATGCTGCATTCTGAGACAGCAGAAGTTTCTAAATATTTTCCAAAGGCAGCGCCACATAACATGTGTTACAATGATCCATCAGGATTTTACTGAGACGTGGGTGACCATGAACAGATCAAATATATCCTGGAATAAGCAGTTGGAGAGCCAGGATGATGTAATGGTTTGACTGTTGGACTAGGACTCTGGGAGACCAGGATTCAAATTCATGCCCAGTCATGGAAACCCTCTGGGTGACCTTGGACAAGTCATACTCTCTCAGCTTCAGAGGAAGGAAAAAGCAAAACTCCTCTGAAAAAATCTTGCCAAGAAAACTCCATGATAAGTTTACCTTAGTGTTGCCATAAGTCAGAAATGAGTTGATGGCACACAACAACAAGGCACAGTTGGTACATAAGTTTTAACTATGCAAACACACACGGCCACTGCTAATCTAAGAGTACACCCAAACTTCAAACCTGAGTTTTCAAGGTGAGTTTAACCTTTTCCAACACAGATTTTGACTGATCAAGAGCACTTCCATTTTGTCCAAATTCAGCCTCAACTGTTTGCCCTCATGTAATCCATTATTAACATCAATCACTGATTTGGAACTCAGATAGCTTCCTTGACTTTAGATGGAAAAAAGAAAGAGATGTGTATTTTAACTTCTGATTTAAGTCAGAAAATAAAACTGTTTATATCTGTGGGTGCTTCCAGATATAGCTTTTAGTGTGCAATCACACTACTCTAGATGACGCTCTGTTTCGTTTGGAGCTGTCCTGTATTTCCTCTTTGTTTCTCCAACACCAGAGAAAACCCATTAAGGAGAGGGGAAAAAAACACAGGATAGCTGCACTGTACCTTAAGAATCATTTGTCCAGGATCACTTTATTTATTCTGGAATTAAAAGAGATTAATTTATGCATGCCAAGGGTCACTTCAAGGTGAGAAGTTCATAAAATTTCTCCTTCGATACTAATTCTTATTACTGCCTCTGACTGTTCCAAATTCTGGTAAAGTTCAGTGCAGACAAATAAATTCAATGCAGATTTATTTTTAGTTAGCTGTTGCTCACAAAGACATCTACATGCTATGATCATGTGGAAAAGAGAATACTACAATTGTAAGAACCATCTCAAAGTCAGTTGCTCTGTATATAGGAAAATATGTTGCCGGGCTAGTTGGGAGAGGAGCAGCTACGATGGTGGGGAAGATGAAAAACAAGGTAGCGTTGTTTTTTTGGGTAACTCCTTCTACACCACCTACCACTAGCTTACACCTATTACTGTATTTTGCCATGTGGCATAGTGAGATGTTGGATTAGACTCAAATTTCTGCTCTTTCATAAAGGTCATTGGCTGGCCTTCCATCTAAATGTTCCAGTGTTGTGAGTACTTAGCTGGATAATCTTATGCATTCCACCCTAAAATCCTTGGAGGAAGGGCAGGATACAAATACAAATTAAAAACAATGGTCAGTGTGGAGATCAGTGTTCTGTGCATATGGATTTCTTTACAGAGCCATGGCAGCTGAATTTATGCTGTAATATACTTTTCAGATTTATACATTGCTAACACACACAAGATGTTTGTCCACATCTGGGTTTTTTGCATGCAGGGACATAATATGAAACAGAGCCAGAATGGTACAGTAGTTTGAGTTTTGGACTAGGATTCTGGGACACTAGCCTTGAATCTCCATTTGGCCATGAAAACCCACTGGGAGACCTTGGGCAATTCATACCGTCTCAGCCTCAGAGGAAGGCAAATCTCCTCTGAATAAATTTTTCCAGGAAAACCCCATGATAGGTTCACCTTAGGGTTGCCATAAGTCAGGAATGACTTGAAGGCACATAACAGCAATAAAATGAAACACTAACCTAAGTTTGCATTTATGCAGGGTTATAGTATTCCTGCTTTATGTTGCCCTTTCTTGTTTTTTACAAGAACTCCCTTTTGTACTTTTCCTACATCCTTTTCCTATTCACCCCCACCACTTTCTCATATGCAAGTTGGCATCTTGTTGGTGGCACACAAAGCAGTAAGTCAGCCTATATATGTCTCATTTTGGTCAACACAGAGGGTGGTATTCCCTTCTTTCATCTGCATTGATCAAAGCCCTACTGTAAGGTTACTGCAGCCAGTCTCCCCACGTCTATTCAGTGCCTGGTGTGAATGATGGGGAGGGGGTCAAAGAAACACTTGGCTGTGTTCTCATAGCCAGATGCAAAATTATTACATCATTTTCTGCAACCTCTAGAGGACTCCAGAGGATGATGTACTCATTTTGCACCTGACTACATGGACATGGTCAGATGCTGTTCTGATCCCCCTCACTCTCATCAAGCACAGAACGACTGTGGTGGTGGAACTGCACGTGGAACTACTATGCTGTGCTGAACCAAACAGGACTGCGGCCACTATATTCTTGGGTACTCACTATTTATTTTCTTGTTGCCAGTATTTTCTGTCTTTATTCCATCTTTAGTTCTTAGATGTTGCATGAGCGAGGGAACAGTATGCCACATTCTCATTCCTTACAGATTAAAAAAAAATCACACTAATAGGTAACACTGCAGCACACTTCACAGGGAGTCAGTCACATTTCACCTAGTAGGGTTTACGCTGAGCAGATATGAAACTGATTCAAAATGTACTGATTTTTAACAACCTACAATATATAAAATTCCTACGTGTTTTACTCTGAATGAAGTATCCAAACTTAGGTGTCCCTGGCCCAGGTTATACAGGTATCTGTGGTCTTATCCTGATCAAATGTCCTTTGACAGAGAACAGCATTAGGAAGTCAGCTTTGTTGTTATTATATTTTCTTTGGTTTCCACACAATAACTCAATATTACATGAAAGGACAATTGACCTTTTCTTATGATAAATTCTCTACAGATTGATCATCTCTGTGGTAGCTATTCTCGCAACAGCTGGAAATAGATAGTATTTTATTCTCATACAGGATGTTTTTAGATAGAGAGCTCCTCACAACCTCAAGTTGCCAAAAAAGTCAGCGGTAGGATGAAGATGTGAACAAAGGTTCATCTGAAACTGTTCATGCAAATGATTCCTTTCCTGGACAAAAAGAAAAACAAAGGACAACAGAAGGCACCCATACGACACTGTTGTGCTGTTCAGCACATTTCTGTCTACTTACAGTTGGTGAACATTCCAGAGCCTTCAACAGGCCACCTCATCTGATCACCAGTAACAGCAAACAGTTGATTCAGCTGCTTTTTGTAAACAGTTGTGAGACAAGAAACAAAAGACAAAAGAAATACTTTGTAATGGGGATCATCCAATGGTTCTCTTTTTCACCTTCTTTTCATTAATCATTTAGAAATTTTGTCACTGTAACATTGAAGTGCAGCGGAAGGTTGATCTCATAAACAGCTTTCCCATTCCTTCTCCTTGTTCTCTTCCTGCTTTTGTATTTGCTAATAATATGCACCATTTATTTTCTTGGTCACAGATACCACTGTGATGTGGGAAGAATCAGTGTTTATTCAGTTAAGGAAGAAAATTCTTTATACTGTAATGTCAGATGAACATTAGTATCTGACTTGCACAGCTAAATATGGCAAAGGCGACATATGCACCCTTCTCAATGGTTGACTTTAGAGTGTAAGTTGAACAAAAATTTAAACCATCTCTCTCCAACTATCCTCAACTCACTATCAGTTTGACAAGATCATATATATATGTATATGTATATGTATATGTATATGTATATGTATATGTATATGTATATGTATATATGTACCTTCCCTACCTTAGTATCATACTGACAAGTATTTACATATTAACAATTGATACTTGACTGTGTACATTCAATCAGCTTTGGTACTGCTTACAGTATTCTGGGCATCACAGAGTCAACATCAGATTCCAGGGCTTGATTATTTTTAAAAGAATCCTCTATTTAAACCAAGCAAACTAAAAAGGGGGAAAATTAAGACTCAGGAGTAAAAAGTGAGTATCAGAAAAGTAGACACTTTGCTGGAAAAAAAAGGATGAAATAGAAAGACACGCAGATTGTACATAAGATATAGAAATAGAATACAATCTCTTTATTATTTTTGTACCGAGCCTTTGCACTAAAGCACACAAGGGCAATATATCATGCAAGTGTCCTATTTTATCTTCACAATAATCTTGCGAAGCAGATCAGGCTAGGTGCCCAAGATTACAGTTTTTTCTTTTTCTTTGGAAAATGATGAGATTCTTTCACCAAGTGCTCAGACACATTTTACCTCAGTGCCACTTAACTAGATACTCCAAATACATGCAGTGACATGGTAAATCTGTACCTACGTGCAAAGGTAAACGTCTTATGAACCAGTTTTCCTCTTTTTTTTTTTTGGAAGAACTTTATGTTCACATACATGGATTGTGGTTTTCTCTGTGTCTTGTGTCTTTGTGTGTCTTCTCTGTGTCTTTAAAGGCTAAAATATTTATATTTCATGTAAGTTTTTGTGGGTAGAAGCTCACTTCACCAGTTACAAGTGGGGTTGTTAGTTTTGAAATAGTTGTTTATGCTGCAACAGACTAATAGGGCTACTCAGTGGGAAATATACAAGGCTGTTACAAATTAATGCAAACGTATGCATCAGAAGGTATCAGTGAAGATAATCTGAGCTCTGTCTGGTTAGACCAGTGTTCTGTATATACCTCAACAGTTTATCTAAAACAGTGGCCATGGCAGGGTGACTCACAGGAAAAGTGCAGGAAGTACAGTACACATTATGGAATGATTACTCTGTCTTTTGTTTAACATTCAGTCCCACATTCCAATATTCCATAATGTGTGGACAGCCCAGGTGTGAGGATTTTCTCCCGCTCCCCCATATCAGACATCTTTTTAAATATTGTTCTGCAAATGGTCCTTGTTCCAACAAAGTATGCTGTATTATTTTAACTTATACTATTGATGGGTAAGTCTATATGACTATCATGAAGGGGTAAGTTGCATGCAGCTGAGAATGATAGCTTACAGTGACTCTACGAGGGACTTCATAACCCTGTAATACTCCTATCTGTACATTGTGGGTTATTGTTGTTGTATGAATTGATGCCAAGAGGAGGGCGGCTATATTACTCTGTAATGTAGTGCATCCCAAGGGAGAATACCATAGGGTACCTCAATTTTCCTAGAATGTTCTTCTGCACCTTTTTCTTCCCCTTTTAATGAAATCCTAAAGTGAGAAAGTGGAGCACCACTGAGGTGTGGGGGCAGCCATTCACATTTGAGTATTACAAGTGCTTGGGAAAAAGTTATTTTGGACTACAGGTCCCAGAATCCTCAAGACAGCATGGTCAGTGGCCATGCTGATCAAGGAGTTCTGGCAGCTGTATTCTAGGAAAATCCCCCGCCCCCCACATTTTAGGTGCTGTGAGGTGACCCCAGATCTTTAGTAGTACTAGAAGTACCTGCTGAAATTTTCATTTTAGGGCCATTGTCCCTAAGGGTGGAGTCAGAAAACCCTCTCTTTCACACTGAGGGGAAAAATAATTATGCACAATCCTTACATAAAAATAATGAGTCCTCAGCCTAGGTAATCAGACCCTCCCCAGTCTCTTCAATTTTCCTCCCTCTGGTAACATTCACTGACATTTCTGAGGGGAAAAAAAACTCTGACCGCCTGACTTCTAAATATCGTCTTCTTCCAGAAACCACAAACACTCCCATCCTTTCCTTTCCAAAATATTTTCCTCCTTTGAACCTTGTGGCATTATGAAGTCGTTTCTTGGATTCCTCTCTAAGACTTCTGCCAGAACAGGGAAGGCTGAGGCTACTGTTTTCCTTCCTTGTCTATGTTGTAAAGTTTCTGAACTGTAAAAGAGACAAAGCTGTAGATGTTTTTCTCCTTTGTGGATCTGCCTGAAGAAAGGGAAGATATACCAAAGGACGTACAAAGGAGCTTACCCTGAAATTTTTATCTTGGTGGGCTCAGGAACCAACCTATTCCACTCATTGCACAGTGCCTGGTATTAGGTCTCCCAGCAAATGTTTCCATGTTCTACATGACACATAGGACAGTCTACTTGTTCCATACTCCCTCTTTGGTTATGCCCAGAATAATGGCTTTCTCAATATAATAAACACAACCTTGTATTTTGCTCCAGATGGGCAGGGCAGGAGCTGGAAGTAGAACAACGGTGGGCAACTGTGGGAGGTTACGAACCACATCAGCCCCTAGTATGCCTGGGGGCACACTCCCCACCCCATTGCAAAAGCCTCATATTTTTGTACCTGCATGTCCCACAATGCCCTCTAGAAGCTGTGGGAGGCATTTTCTCCATGTTTTTAGGCCTAGGAAAGCCTTTATTTTTAAAAAAGGAAGTGATAGGAATCATAGAATCATAGAAATGTAGAGTTGGAAGAGACCACATGGGCCATCCGGTCCAACCCCCTGCCATGCAGGAACACCCTCGAAGCACTCCCGACAGATGGCCATCCAGCCTCTGCTTAAAAACCTCCAAGGAAGGAGACTCCACCACACTCCGAGGCAGCATATTCCACTGCCGGACAGCCCTGACAGTCAGGAAGTTCTTCCTGAGGTTCAGGTGGAATCTCCTTTCCTGCAGCTTGAATCCATTGCTCCTTGTCCTGGTCTCTGGAGCAGCAGAAAACAAGCCCTCTCCTTCCTCTATATGGCATCCCTTCAAATATTTAAACATGGCTATCATGTCCCTTCTTAACCTTCATAACTGGAAGTCATATCCAGTTTATTTCTGGTTTTAAAAGTAGGCCTTTTCTGCACTTAAAATGGTCCAAGGAGCTTCAAAATGTAGCAAGTTGCCCCTGTGTCCTCTAGGGGATAGTTGGGGCATTTTTTGCAAGTTTTTCGTTAAGGAGGGAACACATGCAGTTTTTCCTTAAATTTTTCCTTAAGGAGGGAACACATACAGCCTGAAGGTTGCACTTAAAAAAAATGTGGAGGGATGTTTAAAACTTCTTTCCTTATTGAGAATTATGAATCCCTGGAGGATGGTGAGGTAAAAAAAATCCTTTATCCTTTCTTTATTAAGAGTCAGCTCTTTCTCTGGTGCTTTTTACCTCTTGCGTTCCTCACTTTATTTTGGAAGGTAAAGAATGTTAGCATTTTCTTCTCCAGCCTATGGGGCTGCCTGGACTTTGGGGGGAAAAGTAGATGGGGTCCAGCTGGGGGGAACACACAGATTGCTGCCAAGGTGCACAGGCAACCTTGAACTCATGGAGTACACCCCTGTTTGGAAAGAACCTATGTGTATGGCAAACCCTCCATGTCATTATATAGGAAAGAACAAGCAGCACCTTCATCAAATGTACAGATTTTTGCCAGATGAAACAGGGAGTCAGGATCATCAATGCTACCCAATAGATAGGTCATGTGTTATTTATGAACTTCAACCATTACACAACTTTGGTTAATTATTTTTCTGAACCTGCTCAGAACTAAATATGTGTGGCTCACACTTACCAATGCCAATCTCTGCTTCTCTTTTCCCCACGCATGTCACCATAATGTGGAATAGAGGTGAGTAATGCACAAAAGATTCTTCTTTGCTCTGCAAAGCAGCCTTCTGACTATCAAAACCACTGATTGAGACACAGGATTCTGAGTTTCTCCCTTTTATACACATATTCAGCAGGGGTGCAAAAAACCTTCCACTGAAAAGCTAGTATAGTGACAAGAGGCCCTTCCACACTACACGATTATAGTACTATAATTCAACTTTAACTGTCATGGTTGCATCGTACGGAATCCCAAGGTTTGCAGTTTGGTCAGTGACACTAAAATAATTTTCTGGCTAAGAATTCTAAATGTTTCTCTCCCTAAACTGCAAATCCCAGGATTTCATAAGACAGAACAAAAGCAGTTAAATCATAGTGTCTTAACTGTGCAGTGTAAAAGGACCACAGAGGCTGCAGTGGTAAATTATGTAGAGGAAGTCATTATGGGGAGCCCCCATGGCCAGTGTAAGTCCAAATGCGTAGGCAGCCATACTGATCTATGAGTAAACTCGAGAGAGTCACCATGCACAGCATGGTGTGTATCAATCAGACTACAGCTGGGAGTTGGCAAAGGATGATGTACATTTAGCATGTTGGAAAAGGGCCTAAATCTCCCATCACGTTGAAGTTTGAAGGCGACTGAGCCATCTAGTATGGGGAATGTGTCTTCCCTACTCCAGATGCTGGGACTGCAGCTCCCACTGCGTAGTATGGGGAAACTATACATTATGCACCTGTGGTCTAATTCCGGCCAGCAGAAAACAAGGGAGCAATGATGTGACAAGCCAGTCCTCCTTCCCCTGCCAACGCATGACAATAACAGCAAATACCACTAAAGTCTCCTGTGTTCATCACTCTCTCTATCTTTATATAAGCATTGGAAACCAAGCTTCCATCTCCAATTAGAACCTTAAAATGCCATTAAGAACTATATTCAGTATTGAAATATGCAAAGGACGAACTGTGATTTACAGAGACCAAAACCAGTCTGGCCAGCATAAAGCAGCGGCGGCCCTCTAGATGTTGCACTAACAACTTCTATTCAGCCCTTGGCGGAGAAGATGGGAATTACAGTCCAGCAACATCTGCAGCCCACCCGTTTTAACCATTCTCAATGCACAGCAACTCACTACGTTTTTTAATGTATTTTTACATAAACGTTGTAAGAAGCCGAGGCAGACACGGCACCGCTCTCAACTACTTGGTGTCAGGCGCCTCTCCCGCACTCAGTTCCTGCTCTAACTCAGAGCCTCTTACGTTAACAGATGGGGCGAGCGGCGAGAGGGGTAAATAGCAATTAATTTTTTATACCGTGCAAGAGAGCGGCGTCATGTTTGCCTCCACTGGCTAAAATGGCTTTTTTGTTTCCTCGAAATTTTGCCAGAGGCCGGCAGCCAGCAGCTCAAGAACCGGGACGCGAACCTCCACTTTGACTCGCACTCATCCAAGCGCGCTCCCTCACCACTCCCGCCCCTTCCCTTCTCTAAATGGCGCTCGGGCGCTCAGACGTGACTTTTATACCCCTCCCACCTCTGGCGGAGGAGGCGGGGCAACGGCTACCTCCTTACCCTCCTCTGGCTGGCTGACGCTAACTGACTGACAGAGGAGGATGGCCCAGCCAGGGCCCGCCTTGTGTCGGGTCACGTGTGCTCCGCTCCTCCTCCTCCTCCTCTCCTCCCCCCCCCAGCGAGCCCGTCAGTCTCTCTGGCCGTCCGTCCGTCCATTCTCGGGCCGAGGGAGGGCTTCGTGGACCCGCCGCGCGTCGGGGGCGGTAGGTAGGACTCACTCGGCGGACTGCGCGAGCGTCGCGGGCGGTGTTCCTGTCCTCCGCTCGCTGGTTCCCGCAACTTACTTACTTTACCGAAGTGGCGGACGAGCAGGGGGGTGGTTGGCGGCGGCGGCGGTTGGTTCTCACTCGCTCTCCGACCGCAGCGTTCCAGCCGGCCGGGCTCGCAGGCGCTTCCTGCAAGTGTGGCCGGCTGGGACGGTGCGGTTGGAGAGCCCCGCCGGCCCGCTCCGGGCCGCCCCCGAGGGTGCGGAAAGCCCCCTTCCTCTTTCCCTCCGCCTGCGCGCTTTTTTGTTCCCCTTTTCGTGGCGCCGAGTGAGGCCCCTCCGCCCGACCCCTTGGCCTCCCCGCGGGTAGGGGCGGGGGCGGGCGAGGGACGGGGCCGCGGCTGGCGCCCTCCGCCCCCGAGAACCTCCCGCGGGCGGGACGCCGGGCCGGCGGCGGCGGCGGCGGCGGCGGGGCCCGGGCCCTCCCCCGGGGCTGGATCCGGCCCTGACTTGGTGGAAGGTTCCCGTCTCTCGGATTTGCCCGGGGTTTGGAATTGGTTGCGGAAGGAGGAGGAGAAAGAGAAGACGGAGCAGAAAAGTTTACTACAACTCAGGGGTTTGACTGGACTTAAAAAAAAAAAAAAGGCACGCTTCTCGCGAACTCGGATATCCTTTTTTCTTTTCTCCGCGCTCCCTGGCGAAGGAGCGACTTCCCTCGGTCACCGGATAACACGAGTACAGTAGTAGGATGACCTCTCTTTTGGACCCCAGGATTAAACAAGCTCTGAGGAAAAAGCCATCCGAAAGAACTCAAGAGGTATCTTGTTCCATAAGTCCTTCTTCGCTTTATGTTTCTTTCGTTTATGGTTTTTTTTTTTTGCTTAGATGTCAGTGTTTCTCCACTTTGAGAACATTACTTTCACCTGAGCAGTTGGGTGGAACTTGTGAGTCCGGCATTCACACGTGACAGATACACTCATGTCTGTTTCTCTCTCTGTGCATTGCTCTGAATGCTCTTTTGGTGCTGGCTGTGTGACTGTGACCTCTGTGTTGGGAGAAATATGTCTGTGTGCTTCCGACAGGGTGTACCTACGGTATACAGAGAATGCTGTTTGCGTAGAAGATCTTTTTCTTATAAGACCAAAAACCCAAATGGATATTGATGCAAATTATGCAACTCTTTTCATTTTTGCATTTTTAAATAGCTAACCTTCTGTATTTTTTTATGTCAAACCCTTTCAACTCTGTGGCCTTCTGTGAATTTTTGCAGACGTTAGATCACAGTTTCTTATGCAGAAAGGCAGAGATTAATTTAGACTCCTTGTAGCTTGGGATGGGTGTGCGTCGTAAAGAGATGAATATTTGTTTCGACTTGAAGAGCAACTATTGGAAAGCTAGGTATCCAACAGAAAGCAACAATTAGTTTAAGGGATGTTTAGTATTTGAATATATATTGCTTACTAAGTAGATGAGTAGAAATTTGCTTCTTTGACGCTGCAGTCATTCCCAATCATTGGGGAGTAGGTGCCACTGAATTCAGTACACTTTACTTTTGAATGGACACATACAGAATTGCTAGCCTAGAAACAGAAGTAGTTTGGATTTGGTGTATGTAAATTATTGTTAGTAGAATTTTGTATTCTTTTAGCCTGCTAAAAGTTTTGAATGGAGCCTTTTGAATTTGCTTTTCTGTACTGTGATTACATGTGGTAAGGAGAGGAAGAGCATGATAGGATGATAACCATGTCCCAGTTTATTTGGTATGACACAGGGAAGCATCTGTTTGCTGCTGGTATTTCAGTCAGTATGAAACAAACCAAAAGCCATTAGACAAGTTCTTTTTTAGAAAACATGTTGAAATAGGGCATAGAAAATAGACATGAATATTTCTCTCTATTTTCTTTCTCTTTAAAATTTTAATATTCTAATGTAGAGATCTGGCACCACAGTGATTTGTTTTATGTTTCTTGAAACTAGTTTTCTCTGTTGGATGGGTGGATAAGGGGAGATGGTATTCAGGTGAAACGTTGGTGGTGGAATAGTGTGTTTTTGAAGGTGTGTTTATAAAACATTTCCTTTGCTGCCATTTTCAGTTGGCCCAAACTTTAGTTGTACCTAATAAAGGCATTTGGATCCTCATGGGTTTTGCTTCCTTTTCCACATTTTATGCTTGTAGTCAGAGTTACTATGGTATGGGATGGATTAATTTTTGTACAGCATATGTATATCTGTTATTTATCTGACTGGTGCTACTGAACTCTTGGGAAGGAGTAGGATAGAAGCTGAACGCTGTTCACTTTTTCCTAAGCTTCTGAGAAAGAGTAAGATGGGGATGCAACAACACGTTTGCCTGAAAGCTGCAAAAGCAAGTGGACTCCTGAGTGCACTGTGAATATTGGAGCCTGTAATCAAGAGACAGAGACTATAGTCCAGACCTTCAAGTGAGGTTTGTTGGGTACCTGTCAGGGAAAGGGCTGTTTCAATGCTGATGTCTGATTGTGGAATGCTTTTGCCAGAGTGGTTCATTTGCTACCTGTCCTGTGATCCTTTCTGGGCAGAGTGAACTTCATTATTATTTCAAAGGTCCTTTCTAATATTAATAGTCCTGAATTTTTGCTGTGAAATTTTTAAAATCTATGTTGTTTGCATTGTGTTGAGATTTAATTTATTTCATGTTTACTTAGGGTTTAGGATGTTAACTTCCGTAAATTCATTGGTGATTAGTGCTGAGTGGGTACATAATTGTTGAAAATAGAGAAAGACTACAGTAGTCTGAAATTACTTTAACCCACTGAAGAGGTCTACTGGAATGACTGTGGCCTTCTGTAAAAAAATAAGCTTGGATGAACTTGGTAATGTAGGAAACAAACTTGTTATATGTTGACTAGTCATGTTAGATGTGACCCTGGTTTTCCTCATTTATTAACTGGCACTGAATCAGAATTTTCCAGTTTGATACAAGGTATGAACTTCACAGTGATGTTTACTAAGTGGAAGGAACAGATTGGCATAATAGTATGAAAGTACTGTGACTGGAACACAGTGCCTTTTTGTATTAAAAAACAAAACAGGATGGCAGAGGCAAGGGGTACGTGTGTTGTGTGAGCCAGATGAGTTTGTAATTTAGAAGGGAAAGTTTTTTCTTTTGTGCTATTTTTCTGTTGTTAATCAGCTCCTTGAACAAGTTACTTGCCTTGTTCCTGTGAAATTTTCCCATCAAAGCAAATACTGATTTCTTGGGGAAGGAGAAAAAGGGTGACCAGGCTAAGGGGTTAATGATATCTCTCTTGCCAGATGGTCTGTTATCTGAATTTTGGTCTCCTGTGGCACATTATTTCTCAGCCACTTTGACATTAACAGAAGATATATGTGATTGGCTTGCAAAGGTTTGCTGTTTCTTACCTATTATTCTATTATTTTATTTAGTTCTTGCTCAGTCCTAGTTACAGTGTATCTTTACAAAGACTACAAAAGGCTAAATGTATGTGTCTGATCATAATCAATTCCCAGAGGATCCTTTGGCAGGCTTGAACAGAGTTACCTTTGCCATGGCCGGCTTAACACCCTGAACGTGCTCAGTCATGTCTCATTTTAGAGACAGGCAGGGTCAAACCTGGTTGGATGAGAGACTACTAGGGTATTTCATGGGAGGCCATACTTCAGTGGTAGAAACCTGCTCTAAGTGCAGAAGTTACTGGTATTTCCAAGTTGGGCTAGGGAAAAAAAATTTCCTAAAATCTTGGAGCACCATTTTTGGAAGTCAGAGTAGGCAGTGCTATTCTAGATGGTCTCAGTGGTATGACTCATTCTAAGATATTTTCGTGTGTTCCTAAGAGTGGTATTAATATTCCTGTCATTTGTAGTGTCAAAGTATCTATACCACACTGAACAAACCTGATTTTGGAAACCAGGCATGGTTGAGCTTGGTTAAGCGAGAAACCACCAGAGATCTCCAGGTAGTTCTGGAAAGGAATTCTGTTTGAGACACTGGACAGCTCTACTGGCAGTCAGAGGTGACAGTACTGGGATAGATGGTCTTGTGTGTTACAAGGTGAGTGACAAACAATATGCCTATCTTTCCCTGAACTGCTCCTTCCCTGACTCCTCTGTGACGTTCCCACTTTCCCTCTAGTTTCAGGGTTGGGAGGAAGGTATGGTGGAAGTCTCAGGAGTGCTGTGGCTAAGTCAGCAAGCAGCTTTCCTGCTCTAGGGACCTTGTGGTGGTGGTCTTTGCAGGGTTGCTGCCCATCATTATCTCAAGGCCACATGGTCTTTTTGGAAGAGAAGAGAGGTATATGGGAAAGAATGCATTTTCAGACATGTCTGAATTACTTGTCAGAAAGTGGAACATGGCTCAGGCATGATCCCCACTTCTCTTTCTTACTAAAGAAAGAGATGCTGTTTCACTCATTGCTTTGAAGAAGTTTCTGAGCCCCTTTGCCGAAACCGCCATCTTCCTTGCCCTAAAGACCGTGGGTAGGGTAGAAGATTTCCTTTTGCTTTTGAGTAGAGCTCTTTTGCCCCAAGAAACCCAAGAGCCACAGTTTTTTGTTTATCTATAATAATGAGCCCGTATTTGTAGTTTCTGACATGGACTTACATTGTGAGCTTGATGGCTTTCAGAAAAAGAAGGTATTTATGAACTCAAATGTGCTTCTCAACTCACTTATTTCTTAAGTGCTTATGTGCACATTTTAAAATCCTGACTACTTGAAATAGATAGATGTCAGTAATCTATTTAAAGTAATTGGAGCTTGGCTTACAAATTCTGGCTTATTTGGAAGCTGAGACAATTGCCATCTCTGCAGTACACTGTTACAGTGCTATTATTCCACTTTCAACATCCTGTGGAATTCTGGGGTTTGTAGTTTACTGAGGCCAAAGAGCTCTCTGGCTGAGAATTGTAAGTGCCCCTCCCTACATTGCAAACCCCAGGATTCCATAGGATGTTGAAAGTGGAATACTAGCACTGTAACAGTGTAGTGCGGAAATGGCCATTGTTTCGGTCTGGACATAACAGGGAGGTGCGCTTGGTTTGTTTATCCCCTCATGTGAAGGAAACATCAAAGTAGGAATGAGTGAACCGTGTGTATATATAGTAGCTTATTAACCCAGAATGGAGCTTGTTGTTGTATGAATGTGGCTGTTGAGCCAGTTTTAAGAAGTTGTGTATGTAAACTTTGATATGTATTTTTTTCTCATTCAAATAACTGGGCAATTTTTACAAGACATCTTATGTAACTGAAAAATTTAAAAATGTGCTTCAAATAGGAAGGAAACCTGCATTCTTTAAAATCACTTTTTGATTTAAGTCTATCCTATTTTAAAAATTCTCCCTAAAAAAACTTTAAACAATATCTTTTTGTCTGTCTGTCTGTCTGTCTGTCTGTCTGTTCTCTTATTGGGGTGAGGAAAATAAATTGTATGACTCTATTTCTTTTCCATCAAATGGCTTATTTTTTCCTTCCTGTGGACATGCATGGGTTTTTGTGAGTAGAATTAAATTAACTCTTGTTGAGGAAACTGTTCCTGCTGGTGATTCAGAAAGGAGTGCAATTTCTTCTTGTTCATACATCTCCCTCTGTGCCTACAAAATTGCTCCAAAGTGTGAGAAGACATAGCATATCTTGGGAGTGTGTGGAAGCTTCATGAGAAGAAAGGAGGAGAAAGTTGTATGACATGGGTGGAAGTTACTAAAAATCTGAATGGAAGTCAGTTTCTACCATGTTGGATTCAAGCTGATCCTGCTCTAAAGTCATGAAGGCTTGAATTTTCTTTGAGGAATCTGTGCAGCTGTGTAAGACCCAAATCCATAGCTGTGCAAGTGCTTGCGGGGGTTGATAGGTTCTTTTCATTGAGAACAATAATGAGTTATGGAGTGACTTGTTGGACCACCTACTCATAGCAGTGAATACTAGTATGGTCCTGATTATGTTCTCACCTTAGATGATGCACACTATTCTGCATACGTGCCTGGCACATTTTGACTTTACTTTCTCCTTGCAATGTTCAATCATAATTTTATTTAGACTGTTGGTAGCGCTTGAGAAAGTATGTTTGTTGTTTCTCTCACTGTGGTATTGCTTCTTTGCTCTTGGAAAGACATCTTGGATTCAAATCAGAGAAGTAGGATGAGAATTCGGCTTGTGTAATAGAACTGTTCTGGTTCCTCCTCATGGCAGCACTGTGTGCCACATGCTCCAGTACTCTTGAGGGTAAAGCAGCATGGGATGTTGTCTTTCCACTGCGCAGGGTACTTTCTGGATTCAAGTATTTGCCTGTATGGAAAGAATACCATGGTTTGCATCCACTATCCGGCAGAAGGACTTTTATTCATACAATGGGGTTTACTATTCTTTCCTCAGTGCTTCTCCCAAGACTTCTCTAGAGGCTTCTCTGCTTCCTTTTTATGTTTTTTATTTTATGGGGCATGTGGGGGGCTGCAGGGGGATTCTGTTCTACAGTGGCGTGTATTCTGGCCAGTGGATAGATATAGTTGGCTGCAATCTGCTGTAAATACAAGATTTCTCTCTCTCTCTTTTTTTCCGAGCCAGAAAATAGCATTGCTAAATATTAGTTAGTGTTGCTGGTACATGAGAAATAATAAACTTATTGTTTTGTTGTTTCCCTTTTCCAGTGGTTTTCCAGAGCTGAGTGTGGATTTGAACCCTGGCCTCCAGAGTTGTAGTCCAGTGCTCGAGTCATATACAGACAGCCCTCCATTTTTATGGGTTTACCTTTAATGGATTTGATTATTTGCACGTTACTCCAACCCCTGCCCTCCCACCTGAGGTGGTTATTTTCTGTGGGAATCTTCCTTTTTGGAAGTTCTAATCAGGTCGTGCAGCCCTTTAAAAATTTGCCTCTGGTCCTCCTCTTTCCCCCTCGCCTTAGCCTCTGTCTGGCCTGCTAAGGATGGCTTGCAGCCCAATTTCTCAGTACCACAAACCTTTTCCTGATGCCCTCTCACCACACCCAAGGAAGGAGATGGGTGAGAGAGGGGAAGTATAGGGCCACCCCTCCCCCTCTCCTCTCCCTGACCTGGTTTGGATCATGGTTTGGCCTTGGCCCCCTTCTCACACGTCTGCACACATGAATTTTGATATTTGCAGTTTTTTTCACTTTTGTAGGGGGTCCTATCCCCCTAACTGTAGGGAGTGTGGAGAGCTGACTGCAATTATTTATCTTCTTGGAAATATAAACTTGTATGAGTATGTGACACTTATAAAATTTTATTTGAGATTTGAATGGAATGAATTGAATTGCTTAAAATATAATGAACTGTATGGTCAGAATGAATTGAATTAGAAAATTTAAAGGCAACTAGAGGATCCTTGGTGGATAATAATATGGAAATACATGTAAATTGAAAGATTGCATTATATGCAAATCATTGTTTTATACAATCTGGAAAAAAAATGAATAGAACATGAAGACTATGTATGTGTAAAAAGACGGAGTTTTAATAAAAATATTTATATAAAAAATTTATTTGAATCTACTGGTTATCTGAATAACTGTGTGTGTGTGTTTGTATATGCCCATGGTTAATGGCTCTACTGTTCTTATATCTGATAGATGGTTGTATTCAGGCATTCTGAGACAGTGCCATGGAACAGTCTTCGGGTTGTGTACTCTTTGTCCCCTTGCCGCCTCTTTTGCATACTGTCAGAACGGGAGAGTTAGAACTATGGAGGGTGGTCTGTTTTTTGCTCATGTGTCGGGGGGGGGAGTGTTGACCAAAAATTCATGGGCATGTAACTGAAAAACAAAACTGGAATTGACTTCTGGCTCCTGTTTTCAGCCATTTGCAACTAGGTTGCATGGAGTTTGGAATTTGTTTTTAGGCCTGCACCACAGGAGTGCTGATTTGTCATTTTTGGAGCAATTCCCCATTTTGGGAGGTGGATTAGCAGATCTGTTGTGGGACAGCAGAGTTTCAAAAATGCCCAGAGAGGCCACATCTGGCTAATAGGCCACAGTTTCCCCACCCCTTTATTAGATACTTACATTAATGCTAAGTAACAAGCTACAGTTTACCATCCTAATACCAACCTGGTTTGGGGAAAACGTAGTTCAGCATCAGGATAGCAGTGATTAATTTCAGATCAGTGTTCTAGTTATCTTTGTAGCCTTGGAACATTACGTGATAGATAGAGAGAGGGGAAACTTAGATAGTATTAACACTGATATTTATGCAGGTACTCTGAAATTTTCAATAGCAGACTAGTTCTAAATGACTTGATTAATAATCATTTCAACATAATATAGCTGGAATAACTGACACATAAATTGTATTCTCTTTTGTAATTACATATTTATGAATGCAATGACTTTAGGAGTATCTTATGGGTACCTTGAATTCCTTCATAGATCTTTGTCTCAAATTAAGTTGGCAGTTTGCATTGATAGACTTAAGAAACTATATTGCTGGCATAGGTAAAACATTTAAAACTGGGTTTCTTATAGGTATTGTAGGACCATCACTGTACGTATATATCTATTCAGAACCGTTTTTCCCTGAGTTCAGTCGGCTTTACTGCTAGACAAGTGTGCATGAACTAAGTTTAATATGCTGAAGGAAGAATCGGTCCTGATGGAACAAGATGATTTTATTTTTCTGGTAGAATTCCAGTCCTTGACAATTTAGTATGCCAGACTTGTGTACTAACATGTAGGCTCTTGTTTTAAACAGATGGGTTATTTAACGTGTATGTGAAGTTATTTCCAGAATGATATTATCTTAACTCTGGGCCATCTTTTGTGTGACTGTCCAGTTATTAAACTAGGGTTGCTAGCTTTGTTGATGTAGAAGTATTTGGAATATCTGTGCCGTAAGCACAGTACATCATTGGGCTGATTAAGTATGTCCTGTAGTCAGCATTGAGGAAAATGCTTTGAAATTTATGTCAGATTACTCATAATGTACCCACATAAGAAGAAATTTCGCTTGGGTCTGTACTTAGGTCTGTGGTAAAACAAAACTAAAAGCGGAGCCCTTGGGGCCTCTTTTGGGGGAGGGGGAGTTGTTTGTTTTTAACATTAAAAATTTTCCAGATTAATAACAGCCAATATCATGGTATTGTACAAAAGATGCCAATATTCAAAACTATGTGTGAAAGAAAAGTAGACACATATATTCATGCCTTGAGAACAGGAAATGAACTTGTCACTCCTAGCAAATAAAATAATAAGATCAGAATCCTGTTCGGGTGCTTACTAGTGTAAAAATTATTGCATGGTTACATTTTTTCAGGTTGTGTAAATGTGATGCTTTGTGTAGTGACTTGTTCCACAAGCATGTTTATTCATCCCCCTTTCTCACCTTTGATCTGATGAGCATGGAGCTAATCAAGTGTGAGTTTCTGCAGTCTGGACCCTTACCAAAACACAGTGTGTTGCACATTAATTCTTACCATAGACTTTCTTCTGCCCTTGTTGTCAAAATGTGTACTTCTACTATAATTACTGCCACTAGAAGTCAGAGAGGGTTTAAATTAATATATTGCTTGGCACCAGGACCTGCTGTGATAAAAAACAGAAATCTCTGAGTATGCATGCAGATATGAAATTTATCATGGAAATATTTTGAGGTGACAGTAGTGCAAAATTCAGTGTTAAGTGCTCCTTGATATTTCTTCATCTTAATATTCCTTTATTTTATGGTGCTGTATGTTTTGATATTGGGTTGATTTTCTTGTGCAAAGCACTTTAAATCTAATGCTGCACGCTGACTTTGTTCACAAGTGGAGAAAGAACAAGGTGAGCTAAAACCAAAAACTCTTATTTGTCATTTTTTTCTGTAATTTGTTTTACCATGTTAGCATAGTAAAGTAAAAGGGAAATGTAAATGTCAACTATTTCTAGCGGACAGTCTGTTGGAAATGTTTCTTGTGTTTCACAACACAATCTGTGATTTCCTGGCTTTGAAATTCCTTTTTTTCCTTTTATTTTGTCACATGCTGTTAAAATGCCGTTTTGGTTGGAATTTTGCTGGAAAATACTGTGTTTGCTGGACACTTGAAGAGTTAAGCCTCTTTTTCTATCTCTAAATTATGGAAGATACAAATGAAGTAGCTAATGTTGTAACTATTCTCTGTTTATGTTTTTATCATGAATTCTCCTTTAATATACAAATTATTGTATATTAGTACCACGCACCCAGATTCCTTACTGATGAATGCCGTAAAAAATGGAGTAATAAAATTCTTGCTGACAGCATAACAAAAGGCCTGTTGTGCTGTTGCACAGCTGAGCCAAACAGAGGAAAACATCTGCTTCTTGTTTCCAGAAATAACTGGTATTTTGAAGTAGGGCTTTTTTTCATGCTCCCAATAACTTTTGTGCTTAAATCTTTTAGTTCCAATAAGTTGTTAGGTTTGGCTATTTTTCCCCCCTTTAGTGCCATATTTCTCTTGAAAAATGTATTGAATTGTCATTCTTTTATAGAATAAATCATTTAATGTATCTGTGTAAATGATTTTGGAAATAGTACTAGACAAAAAGTATGTTAAAATTAATATGACAGTTTATTCAATTAAATTTTGGCTTGGGCTTAATATAAATTATTTACCTGTCTCAATGGTCAGGTAAACATATTGGCACTTTTTTTAAAAAAAATATCCTGTTTTGTTTGGGCGAAATCCTGCCTTTCTGTTTCCCTTGTAGAGGTCATAAAAGTCAATTTGCATACTTGAATCAATGAGTCAGGATGTCCTGGATTTTGGGACACATCCCTTGGAAAAATTTCCTCTGCATTGCCCCACAAGGGATGTTTTTAGTTTTTCTGGATGGATACAGTAGTTTCTGTATTGTGTAATTTCATTGTGTTACATGTTGCAAGCCACTTTTGAAGATTAATAGGCATCTGAGGTGGCACCAAATTTTCAAACAGATTCTTCAGACGTCTTGTGAAAAACATGGTTATAATTTCGGAAGTAATAATGAACCCATAATTTATGGAATGACCTACTCTACTGCTTGTTAAGCTATCTGATGTGGCAGGCTAGCAATCCTCTGTGATTTAATGGTATTATATATTTAATTTATATCCCACCTTTCTCCTAGCACAGGACTCAAGGCATGTGTGTATGCATGTGCTTTCAAGTCACATGTTGACTTATGGTGACCCCATATATTTCATGTGGTTTTCTTAGATAAGGAATACTCAGAGGTGGTTTTTCTAGTTCCTTCCTCTGAAATATAGCCTACAGCACTGGTGGTCTCACATCCAGGTACTAAACAGGGCTGGCTGTGCTTAGCTTTCAAGATTAGACAGGCATTCTGTTAAATACAAAATTAAAATAGTTTTAAAATGCATTTAAGATTATAAAAAGATAAAGATATAGCACACTCTGTCAAAAACTCCATCTGTTTTAACAAGTTAACCAGAAACCTACCTAAATAAAAAGATCTTTGCCTGCCAGCAGAAAGAGAGCATATAAGAGGCCAACCAACCAAACATGGAAGGGAGTTCTGCAGCCTGGGAGCAGTCACTCTCCCTTGTCTTCACCAAACATAGTAGCGCTTTGTGGTTAAATTTTGTTGTAACTTGTTAAATTAAAATATATTTGTGTGTGATAGGAAGGTTAAGAGTCTTGACAGTAATTTGATTTTTGTTCTCATGCTCAAAAGCAATTTTTAAGATAGACAGTTACTTAGTATATCAGCCAGTGAGGTGTTGATAAACCACAGCTTAGTTATAAACATTGTTATAACATTATGGCCAAAATCTTGTTGTTAGTCCTGACTACAGTAGACTCAACTAAACAACAGGATTTGGGCCTGTTTGAGTAACTGTATGAGAAATATAGATTCTAGATATAATGCTGTACCTCAGATATTTATATTTGATAACTGAGTCATAAGCATTGTGTTCTTCTAAAACAACAGGAGCCTGACAAATAGAATGAAAAAAAAAAGCCTTCACTAAAGTCATAATCTTAGGCATGAGGCTGCTACTTTCCTTTCTTTCTTTTCTTCTTTCCGCATTTGTTCTGTTTGGCAGGATCTTTCAGTCATTCAGTCTTGAAAATGTAGCTTTTGTTAACAAATAAGCTTTTGAATTTTTAAATGTTTTTAAGTGTGTCACCAAGTCTTTGTACAGTTATGAAATTTGTGCATTAAATAACATCTCCCTCCCTTTACCAGCACTTCAGAAGGGAAAGTGGCCAGTAAAATTAACACTGCATTGCATCAAGAATTTTGACTTCTGTGGGTGGGTGGAATAGTTTCTTTAGACTGTGGGAGGCTTCTGATTCAGGGGAGGGTTTTGGTTGGCTGAAAGGGAGTCAGTTTTTGTTCGTTTTCTCATCCCAGGGTAAACCTGCATGTTTCCTGGTTCCCAAAATTTTGAGGTTCAGAAGGGGAGACAATTTGTTGATCTTTTGCATACCGCAACATAGAGTTGGGCGTTTTTGGCCTCTGCGTATGACATGGGAGAAGCTTCAGGGTGTCAACTTCTGATAATCTGGTAATGTTGAAAACTTGGAAGAAAAATCCGTGCCATGCTTCTGTGCCATGTCTGCATTGCCCCCACACCTGGAAGGGGCAATGCCAGTGTGGGTAGAAACTATGACCGTTTCCTCACTACACTGTTACAGTCCTAATATTCCACTTTCAATGTCCTGTGGAATTCTGAGGTTTGTAATTTAATTAGGCCAAAGAGCTCTCTGGCTAGGAACTCTAAATGCCCCTCTCTAAACTGCACATTCCAGGATTCCATAGGATGTTGAAGGTGGAATAGTAGCGCTGTAACAGTGTAGTGCAGTGTGGTGTAGTGCAACAGTGTAGTGCAACGGCCTGTGTTGCATATTTGTTCTTCTTGACTCAGATTTACTGAGCTTACTGTAATACTGCAAAAGGGATGGCACATGAGTGACTTAAAACAATGGATTGAGAGCTTCTTGAAGCTCTTCAGCAGTTCATCTGCTCTGTTGGAGCCAATAAAAGTGCTTACGTGTTTTCTAGTTTCCTGAAACTTCCCCTGGAGCCCAGAAGTGGGAACTTGTGGCTACCCGGATTGTGCTGGACTGCAACTCTCAGTATCCTTCACCATTCACTATGGTGTCTAGGGTTGATAAGATCTTCAATCTAACTACATCAAAAAAGCTGCAAGTTCTGTACTCCTGCCCTAGATACAGGGATCTGTGCTCATTTTCATTGCAGGTAGTCCCTGCATTTTCCACTACAGATGTTACTGAACACAGATGGGAAGCATCTGGCAAATTGAAGACAGAAGTAACTGAAGGCACACGGACAGCATGCAGGAAAGAAAAGAGAAAAGGCCGCTTAAAAAGCATAGAGGGAGAACAGCCTGAATCAGGATAGAGCCTGCCGTATGGTAGGAGATAGCTGGTGGGGTGGGTATTATAGAAAGGAGAAAATTGAGGCTTAGTCCCAAAGGCATAAATACTAGCTCAAGACAGAGGGCCTTTCAGCACTACACTGTTATAGTGCTATTGCTCCACTTTCAACGTCCTGTGGAATTCTGGGATTTGTAGTTTACTGAGGCCTGAGAATTCTCTGGCTGAGAATTCTGAAGGCTCCTCCCTAAATTGCAAACCTCAGGATTCCATAGGATGTTAAAAGTAGAATGATTGCACTATAACAGTGTAGTGTGGAAAGGCCCAGGGGGGGGAAAAGAGGTGGCCTAGAGGAGCCAAACTCCCCCCTCCATTTCTTTTCCACCACTGTTTCTTACACCCTTTCTAATCATATTTCTGTGTAACCTTTGATGGGTAATCCCATGCCGAATTCCCTTTTTAGTTCATGGAAGAGTCCTGCAAAACCTTGACAATAGCCTGAGAACTTTTGTGACTCTGTCTTTAAGCTGTGATGATGAGACAACTCCTGAGTTATAGTCCTAAAAAGTAACATTTCTAAATGACATCATCATTTTATAAATCAAATTAAAAAAAACAGTTGGAGGAAGATTTTTGCATGCATTGTTAAAGGGAATCAATTTGTATGCGTTATTTACTGTGCATTACTTACTTGTTACAAAGCAAGCAAATTATAAAATTTAACTTAAAATTCTTCTAGATTAGGAGGCAAAACATGTCAGAATCAGGCCTAAACCGAGAACAACATCTATTCAGGATTCTTTGGTAAATCTGAAAAATAACAGATTAACAGGGGTCTTCAGCTTTTTGGGACTTGCTAGTCAAGACAAAAATTTTAGCTACCAGGCCCTTTCCCTTCTCATTACTCAAGGATGAAACTTAATGGGGAGTGAGTTGCACCATTGCCAGTGATTCCTGAAATTGTATAGAGCAGCTTCAGGGAGTTTTCTCTAGTGTTCCCTTCTGCCTGGTGTCTCTGTGGAGAGAGGCTGGAGACAGAGTATACCTGCCAGGCCCCATGTATTTTCTGAAAGCAGCATCCAGTGCTCCCATCCGTCTTGTCTTTCTTATAGGAAAGGCCAGACAGAGAGATCATGGGGTGCCATTCTTGGAGGATGTTCCCTGCATGTTGTGGAATTGACATGTAGTGCATTGATTCAGCCAGCTAGAGGGGAATCTTGGTTTGGTGACTTACTGAAAATGTGTCACATGCCCTTGGGAACCAGTGTCTAGTCTTTTACTGATATGACCACTTTCAGTGCTCCAAAGCAGAAGAGGGAGCCACTTGTGAGAGAATAGTGCATACTCCTCTGCGGGTTAGTGTGTGTGTGTATCTTGTGTGCATCTCAAACCTTAGAATGTTATGTTCTCACTGATGGCCCATATGGTATAAAACCTTGACCATCTTTATCCTAGGTTTCCTAAATATTAGAACATATTTATCATATTCTATTTAACTATGTTTAACTGTAGGTAGAGACTTGTGTTCTAAAAGGAATGGTACAGAGTCTAAACTCTGTATTAAAATTTTAACTATTTTATAAAATAGAAAACAGATAATGTCATGCTTAATTATTTCAAGCTATACAATATATACTGTATCCAGTGTGATATAAGCTCCTCATATATTGGATTATAATAAGTTTCTGTATAGGACTTTGTAAGAGTTTTTAGAACACTTATTTTCTTGCTTTAGTCGAACTTGGCACAAGTTACTGTAGTTCCTACATCTGACTAGTAGTTCGTTAGTTTAAACTGAATCCTACAGTATTGTCATACTTGTTGTCATCATGTTATTTCAAATAGAAAAACAAACAAGAACCTCCAGGAAATTTAAATCTTCTTTTTCTCTGCTCAGTAGCCTGTTACGGTTATTAACCACTTTATCATGTCATACCTCTGTCTCCTCTGATGAGCCCTGGACCCACGTTTGTTGTCCTTTCTTCAGGGTCTTAATTTTTTGTTCAACTGTTTTAGATATCCCTTTTTGAAAAATTGATATCTTGAAATATTCTAGCTTGTAATCTCTGGTCTTTATGAACTAGCTCTTACTGGTCTTAGCTCCAAAAGAGCTTTTTTGCCAAATCTTAAACTGCTGTTTAACTTTATTTGAACCATTCTGTTGTTAGAGCAGAAATGAATGAATAAATATTTAGCTTGATGAATTATGTTTTAGTCAGCCCTTTGCATTTGTGGGTTTGATTTCACAGATTTGATTATTTGCGAATTTCTTCAGCTGCTGCCCCCCCCCAACTCAGTTGCTTCTTTTCCTGGGGGGACCATCCTTCTTGGTGGCTCTGGTCAGGCTGTGCAGCCCTTTAAAAACCTGCCTCTGGGTCTCCTCCTCCTCCTCCTCCTCCTCCACCAGCTGCTGCCTGGCCAGCTAAGGATTGATTGCAGCCTGATTTCTCATCACACAGATCCTCTTCTGATACCCCTCACACCCAAAGAAGGAGATGGACTAGAGAGAGGAAGCATAGGACCACCGTGCAGCCCACCTTCCCTCTTTTTTCTCTGACCTGTTCTGAACCCTGGGTACCTGCTCTCCCCAGCATGCCTCAGCCACCTTCCCACAGGAACACACATTATAATACTTGCAATTTTTCCACTTATGTGAGTTTCCTGCGCCCCTAACCCTATTAAATGTGAAGGGCTATTGTATATTCTTATGAATATGACCTTTTCTCCCCTGATGAGTATATTACAGAAGCCTGGCAATAATGCATGTTTTGAAATAATGCAACAAAGAGAACAGTACAAATTCATCCACTTCCAAGGTAATTGCATATGTTTAGCACGTGAAAACACATGCAGGAATCTTGGCAATCTTCAGTCTTTTTTATTCTCAAAGTGTACAAAATCTTTAATTTTTAGCATGCAAAAGTAAGTAGTATTTAAACATTCAAGAGAGGATTTACTGTATCGGATGTTGGCAATGAAACTTTAAAAATCATGCTATTTGTCCTCATATAGATTTGGGACTCTTTGGCAGGGCACATATTTCTTTGAAAAATGAAATGTATCCATTACAGAGAACCAGGGAGTTGCTGTTCATGCATGCAATAAGTGTTTGACTACACATTACAAAATGAAAGACAGTTGTGCACTGATTGCTTTCCTGCATGTGTTTTCAGAGTGCAAGTATCGTGATAAAATAGATTTATATATGATGTTCACATGCTTATTCCAAGACTTGTTGAATTGTAGAATTTTAGAAGGGACCACAAGGTCCGCCTGTTCCAACCTTCTGTCATGCAGGAATATATAAAGATGCCCATCCAACCTTTGTTTAGAGGCCTGCAAAAGAGAGTCCACTGTGCTTTGAGGCAGTGTATTTAGCTGACATGTTACTCGTACAGTAAAGAAATTCTTCCCAATTTCTTTACTGTAAGAACAGCAATTCTTCCTAATTCTAGTAATTTTGAATGCATTGGTTCATGTTTTAGTCTCCAGAGCAGCAGAAAACATTTATTTGTTTATGCATCCATGCATGCATGCATTTAGAAATAGGCATTTTCTGTTATGAAGTTCATGGATGGGGGTGGGTTTGGGTTCAGAATAAAATTGCAGAGCTTTGAACATGATTATACTCTGGGAGAAATAACCTCTGTTCTGGTCTGGATTTTATTAGTGTTTTGTAGTGGGAGGCTTCTTTGAATTACAGTTAAAGGATTCAGTTTTTATATGTTGAGCTAAGACAGAACTTTTTTTCTGCCTGTGTTATGGAAAGATTTGTAAATCTTACGTAATCAAAACAGTGGTTCATCAGCAGCTGCTTTTGATGCATTGCCAGTGAACAGTATGTCATTGTTCATCGTAGAGAACTGAGATAGCATAACCATCATCATTAGAATAATGATTTGAATTGGCCTTATTTAGATTTATACAGGCATGTCCCAAATATTGTTCACAACTGTTATGTAAGATATCTGCTGTCAGGGTGGTTAGATATAAAATTGAGGGTTGCTTAGAAGAAATATTAGACCTTTGGTTGTCTTTAACAAATCACACTTATTCCTGTCTGCACTTGTAATGGGTAGAATTTGAATTTTTTAGGAAGGAAATAAAGTTTACCAGTGTTAGATGGCTGGTTAGCTGATATTGCGCTAACTGGCTATTTAACAGTACAGTCTTAATTCAAAAATGCACTGACTGCGGGAATTATATTTAGGCACAAGATCTTGTCTGCATGAATAAGTGTCTTTCTGCAGGTTGATCGTAGGGTTCTGCTCATAGATTGATGTGCTAAGAGAACCGCTTTGCTGGCTAAGGTCTGCTAGCAGAAGAGAAAAAAAGGTGGGGGAAAGATAGAGCAAGGGAGGAGATTACTTATATCAGATCCAGTCTTCCTCAAGCCAAAAGGTGGCAGAAATTTAGGTCAGAATGAGGGTAGTTTTAAGTAATTTCCAGTGTCAGTGGATTCAGCACAATTTCTGCTGGCTTCCTGTTGGCTGCATGGGACTTGGATTGTTTTTCCTGCTTAGGGTTGCGTTCTTAATCAGAAGTGATACTGGTCAAGTTTTCATGAAATTTTTGACAGAACTTCATGTTTATTGTTATGATTTTTTTTAGAGTAAAATGAATAATAGATTACTGATAAAGTAATTATAGAATACAATATGGCTTGTGCTCATTCTGCAAAACAGAATTATGGCTAAGATTCTTGTCTTAAAGTGAATGTGTCTCTCATGGGCTTCAGTTTTAAATACTTGCTTTAGAGTTCTGAGGAAAAAAACCCTGCTTTCTTTCAATTAAGGCGAAGGTACTAAATCTGCTTAAAACGCGTAATTAGGAAACATGCAAAGGGATATTGTAGCACTTTAGACTAACTGAGAGGAAGAAATTTGTGGCATAAGCTTTTGTAGACTGTGTTTGCTTCATCAGATGCAGAGAGTGAAATGCCTAAGGGCAAACATTTATACCCATGAGGAAGCAAGTGTGTGTGTGAGTAATAATAGAAGTGCAAAACTTGTAGGTATGGTGATGAGGTGAGAAGTTCAATTTTAACAATGGTCTGGTCCTTGGAGGACAAGTTGGGAGGAAAGATATTGCCTAAAGCCAAGATGAGTAGATAACCGTATGAAAGATGGGGAGGGAGTTCATGGAATGTAGTGTGATGCTGGCTAGGAACCAGAAAGGAGTTGTGATAAAATGAGGAAGAGAGTCCTCACAAGACTGGGATGTTAACTAATTATTAAACAGTTGAGCTTGTTATGACCAGTTGAAGATCAAGAACTGTAGAAAAAAGAGAAACATGGGCAGTGCCAATAAATTCGCAGTGTACTGGATCTTCTGTGTGTTCTCAACCTTTTCATTGTAATTTCAACTTATTTAGAAAATATTTTGTCAATGTGATGAACTGTTCACCATGTGCTGGTTCAGTATTCCGTGTGTTTAGCTGCAGTGTTGCAGAGATATTCATTCTTTAGTGGCATTCGTTAACCTTTCATATTAAAATTTGTTTCCAACAATCATAACTGTATTCAGATCAAATATTATGGTGTTAACAAATCTGTCATGCAGATGTGTATTTCTGAGAGGAGTGAACTGAGAAGAACATGTAAGGCTCTGGCTGTAAATTCCATTTGGGCTTGCCCATAAAGTTATTGTTTCGGGGTTCATTTAAGCAGTTATACACATGTCGTACTTTGGCTTCTTTTATTGGTGCTTAGTACTTCACTTGGCAGAATGAAAGTGGCAATAGCTTTTGCTAATTTTGCCCCACCCCCTGTGATTGCCACATACTTCATGGATGGCATCTGAGACACAATGCTGGATTCGTAATTACTGTTTTGTCTCGTTTTATGTAATGGATCATATCTTCTTTCTAAAAGTGATTAGGACTAGTTCATTTACCGGGTACGCTATTTAGTGAAAGATTGCCTAATTTAAATGTTCGTTGGTTTTTTACGTGATTCCATTCTTCCTTTGTACGTTAACATTCTTACACCTAGGAATTTGAACTTCTTTGCATGGGAAGTTCTACCATCTTGTCTTAATGTAAATAAAAATAAAATTGACATTCCAATACTTATTAGAGCTGCTCTTTTATGTGTGCATTCTTGTAGTTTATTTTGATTCCATTTAAAATATATGTTAGGATAATTGCTATTGACCTTGTTGGGGATTTTTACGTGAATGTGCTGTCAGTATTTTTATATTGTAGTAAACTTAAAATTTGTGTTGGTCTTACTGGCTTATTTGTTTTGACCTTTTTGCCCATTTTGAACATTACAATGAAGCATGGTTTGTATTCTAACTTTATAGCGATAGGAGTGAGCCACAGTAAGCCTTGGGCTTGTGCAGTCTTTTCCTCTCCCTTTCCTTTGCCTCCCCTAATACAGCCAGAGATTAGCAGTTTTTTGTATCAAATATGAAATTAAGCATGGTATTAACATTACATCCAAACTCACAACTGTAATTAATAATAAATATGCTGTAGTTGAAAGGAATAACCAGAGTTGTATAGTGGTTTAAGCATTGGGCATGACTGGAGAACAGGACTGTTCCCTGATATGATAAATTGAGAATCTTCAGTTTGGTTACTGTGAGCATTGTAGCACTTTGTTGACATTTGACAGGGCCTTTGATTCCTATCCTTTCATTTTCCTATAGTTTTGAGAATGCCTGTCAGCATAGTGATATTCTGTGCTGGCAATTAAAGCTCTCTTGGTGGGAGGAGGGAGGTGAGACGTTTTCACAGAGAGCAAGCAGCCAGAGAAGGAGAGAGAAGCAAATGCACCTATACCTTCACAGTGGGCATGTACTTCCAACATTTTGTGACTCATCACCTAATGTTGATTTTGTAGTGGCATCTACCACAACATTTCAGTATTCCACGTGCACCAACAGAACAAAAAACTTTGGGAAGTTCTTTGGTAAACCATGGTTTATTACGATGAGTGAAGCTGCTGTCTGTTCTCGAGAGATGCAAATGCTTGTAAAAGTTCTTCAGTAGTTAAATTACAGAGTGATATAATATATTTCCAGCTTTGATTTAGATATTACAGTTTATTTAACTTAGTTCTGTTTCAGCCCTTCTAAGATAAAGTTTTAACTGTTAAGCCTTTTCAAAAACAAGTTTGTGAAATATCTTCACTTCAGTGTTTGAGATGTTCTCCAGGATTGGAGGATGTTAAGATGTTAAACATACTACCTCTCATGAGGTTAAGATGTTAAACATACTATTTTCTATGGCTACATGATAGTGGCTTTTATTTGAGAAAGATATTGTGTTGCTTGGTGACTCTGTCCTCCCGTTATTGAATATTGTATAGATTTTCTGTCAAGCACAAATGTAATTGTTGAGAACTATGTAAAATATGAAAAGAGTATTAATGGAAGATTGACATTAGGTCAGGGAAGAGCAAGTGCAACCTGTCAGGTTTTTTTGAGACTGCAGCTTCCATCAGTCGTAGCAAACGTAGTTCGTGGTGAGAAGTACTGGGATTTGAAGTCCAGAAGCATCTGGAGGCCTGCACTTTGCTCACTTTTACATTAGGTTTATACTGTCTTCTGTATACAGAATGTAATATCTATTAAGTTAAACCCAAATATTTTGCTCAGTGAATGGAGGGAGCTTCCATTGGAGAATCATAGAATCCTAAAATAATAGAGTTGGAAGAGACCACAGGGGCCATCCAGTCCAGCCCTCTGCCATACAGGAACACACATTGAAGCACTCCCAGCAGATGGCCATCCAGCCTCTGTTTAAAAACCTCCAAGGAAGGAGACTGCACCACACTCCGAGGCAGCATATCCCACAGCTGTGACTGTCAGGAAGTTCTTCCTGAGGTTCAGGTGGAATCTCTTTTCCTTGTAGTTTGAATCTTTTGCTCCTTGTCCTTGTTTCTGTAGCAGTGGAAAACAAGCCTCTTCCCTCTTTGCTATAACATCCTTTCAAATATTTAAACATGGCTCTCATGTCCCTTCTTAGTCATGTTTAAATGTTTGAAAGAATGTTCATTGTTCATATTGTTCGTTGAAAAGACTGAGGAGTTCCTTGTTTGTATTGTATTCTATTTACTGAGCAAAGTAGTGAAGAAACTATTGGGATCAGGCCTAGGGAAGTCAGGATTCGATAAATTTGCCAGATACTTTGAGGAGAAAATTATTTGCTCAGAACTTGACACTATAAGTTATTGAAGAGTTTAGGGAGGTGACCAGTGTACCATGTGGTCTTTCTTGGGATAAGTTTCAGTTGTTGCAGCCAAATGATGTGGACAAGTTACTTGAATTGGTGCGTCTGGCGACATGTAGTGTTTGTCCTTGGCCATCTTTGCTCTTAATATCTAGCAGATATGGATTGTTTGGGTGAGTTTGAGGAATGTTAAATGCCACACTATGGCACTCTGCTTTAACACTATGGTTAAATGCCACACTATGGCACTCCGCTTAGGAAGAGGACCTCCCTGGATCCAGAGGTATGTGAGAGCTGCCATCCTGTCACTAAAACCCCTTATTTGGGCAAAGTGACTGGGCAGCTTCAGATGTTATTGGAGGAAATAGATTATCTGAAATCATTTCAGACAGATTTCAGGCCAGGATATGGTGCTGAGATAGCCTTGGTGCTCTGATATGTGACCTACTCCAGAGAAAAGGCAAAGGAAGTGCTACCTTGTTGATCTTCTTGGGTCTTTCAGTGACTTTTGATACCATTGATCATGATATTCTACTGGATCAGCTGTGGTAGATGGGAGTAGAAGACACTGTGTTACGGTGGTTCATGCCTATCAGGTCAGTTCCATAGAGTGGCATTTTGGGGGGGGGGGGCTCCTGTTCAGCCCTTTGGCCATTATGCTGTGGGGTGTCACAGGGTTTCCTCTAGTCACCATTGCTGGGGGAGGAGTTTTGGAGTTGGATGCCATTAGCGTGCAGATGACTGTCAGCTCTACTTTTCCTTTTTGTTGGAATCAGCTGGAGCTGTGAAGGTGCTGGAGCACTGCCTGAATGCCGTAATGAGCTAGATGAGGGCCAGTAAACTGAAACTGAATCCCAGTGAGACAGAGGGTCTATGGACTTGTTCTCAGGTCTGCGAATTGGGCAAGTTACCTGCCCTGAATGGGATGGTACTCCCCATAAAAGAACAGGTATATAATTTGGGAGTACTCTTAGACCCATCTTTGTCAGTGGAGGCCCGGATAGGCTCTGTGGCTTGGAATGCTTGGGACCAGCTTTGATTGGTCCACCAGCTGTGTCCTTTCCTGGAGTGGTATAACTTAGCACAGTTGTCCATGCACGAGTAAATTCTTGATTAGATTACTGCAATGTACTCAACCTAGGAATGCCCTTGAAAATGACTCTGTAACTGTAGCTAGTGCAAAATGGAGCAGCTAGACTGCTTACTAGTACTTCATTCAAATAACATATAATACCAGCTCTGAAGGAATTGTACCAGCAGCAAATATGCTTTCAGACTGATTTCAGGGTGCTCATGAAAATATTTAAAGCCGTAAGTATTTGGAATCTCAGTACTTGAAGGAGTACCTCTCTCTATATATGTCTGAGAATTGAATTCAGTTGGAGGATCCCTCCTCTGTTTCCCACCAGTAGGGGAAATATGTTGTGGGAGAACATGGAAAAGGTTCTTCTCTGTACTGGCACCTCAGTTGTTCAGTTACCGGCCTTTGGGGTCTGATTGGTTCCAACTTTGAGATCATTTTGGTGCCAAGTCAAAATTTGATCTTTTAATTAAAGTCTTTGGGCCTATCTGATTTTATCTAAGCTGTACCTGTCCTATGGTTGCACTATTTGAAATTGTTTTAATCAGTTTTAAATTGTTTGTTTTTTCATTGACTATTTAATATATTTCAATCTTTTAAAATCATTGTTATTTATTGCTTTAAATTGATTTTGTTGTAAGCTTTTCTGAGATCTTCAGATATAGGGCAAGGTATAAATCAGAGGCACAGTGCCTTTGAAAGGGCATGGATAAGGAACATTGGTACTTGGGATTCCTGAAGTCATCTGGTTAGGCCCCTTGGGAAGCAGGATGCAGGACTACATAAAGTTCAGGTTCTTAATAGTATTTCATTATGTTGGAATACTGGTGATGTTCTTTTTGTGTAGAAGTCTCTGAAATTTTATATTTGTGTCAGTAAGCTTTATTGATTCCCATTTGATTTTTCTGTCAGGAAAGTCACATCTTTCAGAAGGGTTTAATGAATATCATAAATCCAAAAAATTATATAGATTGTATTGAAGGAAGTTAAAACTATATTCTTAAACATGTGTTTGCAAGTTGATAGATGTTCAATTTGTGTTTAAATAAGGCGTGGTTCAACTAAAGGAAAAAAATCACATACACATTTTGGCAAAGCATTGGTTTTCTTATGTAGCCTGGTGATTTGAATGCAGTCATGATTGTTCATATAAACATGGAGTCTGAGTTGCCAAATATGGCGAAATACTGGTTGTTAAACATGGCTTTAAGTGTAATTTCAAAAGTAATTAGTAGTTAAGAAAAACATAAAGAAGCTTTAAATACATAAACAGAACATTTAAACTACTTTCAGTGCTGTATGAGGGGCAAAGATGAATTCATAAACATATTCGCAGTCCTAGGGGAAAAAAAAAGATTAAGAGGAAAAATGCCTATTTTCTGTGAGGGGAGGGGCTCAGCACAAAGGCAGATTGTGTCACCCAGCCGTTGCTGCTGTCTTTGCAGGGGTTTACTTCTGCTGCAGGACTTTCAGTTGGCTGCAGGAAATATTGCCCCCCCAGCTGTTTTTGGGAACTTGAGTGTAAGAGCCATTGGAATTGCTGTTGTAGGGGCAATACCAAATGGGCTATCTCTTTGAGAGAGATACTGAAGGCAAGCCTTGTCTCTAAATAAGGTGAAAGAATAGGACTGACAAACTTGGTATAGCTGCCTGTCTGAATTTTGCGTATGAGAGATGAAACTACCTACTGAAAGAGGGGTGTCTTTCCAAAATGAGAGGTGTCGGAAAGGTAAATATGGAGTGACATTTGGAACTGATACGGGGTAGGGTGGCAGTCACATCGCTATGCAAGAAGAGAATGCCCCCAAACTGCTTCCTGTTTCATATTGCCTGGATAGTGTTGGTGACAGGCCCCCCTGAGTTGAAAATGTTGTTACTAAATGCTAGGTTGGTTAATGACAAAACAGCAACCATTCAAGACTTATTTCTGAATGAGTGACCAGTCTGGCCTGTGTTGCTAAGAGGAGGTTGGATAAAGAAAGCATCTTCATGTGTTGTTTGTTCTTTGTACCCAAAAGCAAGACCTGGAAGTGGAGGTGTTGGTTCATGATTCCCTCACCCTTACTTGGTGCCTTGTTTGCCAGTTTTCTTTGCTTGAATGTGTATGCCCTAAGATGTGTGCCCAGGACAGACTGAGGAGACTGTCGATGTACTGCCCACCTTGTTGCTCAACAGTCTCCTTCCCTGAGCTAACCAAGCCAGTCTTACAAGTGGTGCTGGATTTCCCTGAGGACTTCAAAATCCTCCTGAGAGTGCCTTGTCAGGAGTGGCTCAGGGCTTCAGTCCCCAGGTGATAACCTGGCTTCAGGATAAACTGTGGACTGGTTTTCTGTGCTGGATACAAGAACAATGATCTTGGTATGGAGGAGGCCTCTATTGTTTTACTGTCACAGACAGATCCCTACTTGGTAGGGAACAGATTTAGCTGGGACTCAGGGCCTCTGCAGACATAGGGGACTCTTAGGGCGTTTCTTGTTTCCTTGCAAGGTAATTCTTTTGGAGATCTAGTTGGTGTATGCAGTGGAGGAATAACCAGGGTAATGGGCGCATTCCTGTCTGTGTGTTCCCTACCCAGAGTGGATTCATATTTGTCCTTTGATTTATTTTGGAGCTGTTGGTGATAAAACAAATGAAATGTCAACTAGAGTGACAGTGGTGAAAAAAGTTGGAGTGAATCTGATCAAACAGGACCTACAGCTCTCAGGAAAGTCTGTGGTGATGCTGGCAGCTAAAAAAAAGGTTATCATTTTTTTTCTTCTAATGTTCTGTCAGCTCAGAACTGTACAGCAGAACTGTTCTGAATTCTACCGTATTACATTCTGGCTCATGAGATGAGAGTATAAACCACTTCATAGCTCTCTGTGAACAGTGATGTGGATTTTCCAGAAAAAGTAAAACTTCCTGGAAATCTCTGAAAAAATCTCTAATACTCTTATTAATATTTTCTGATTTAGCACATTTGGTTTAAATATTATATTCAAGCACATTCAAAGATTTATGTGGAAATTATTTTATTGGAATATTTGTAATAATGTGAAGAGAATAACATATACTTCCCTTATGTTTAACAAAAAATGATTACATCTGAAAGTGCACAATTTTCTTTTAGGACATATGCCTAAAGAGAGCTCTATCTGATACATCTTATATGTCAACAGTTTAACTTTCTTTCATTGAGGTATAACTGTAGAACCCTCATGCCATTTCCTCAAAGGCCCCTCCCTAAACTGCAAACCCCAGGGTTCCATAGGATGTTGAAAGTAGAATCATAGCACTATAACAATGTAGGGCGGAAATGGTCACAGTTTCACTTGCTCACTCTGCATTACTTATCAGTTCTGTTTCAAGTTCAGAAAAATCTAATTCAGTGAAACAAATTAAAATATTCCATTCCATTTCCTTGGAAACATATTCAGAGGTAGCCATGTTGGCTATGGAGTAAAATGCAACAAAATCCCAAATCCACAAAATAGCAATACCTTTATTGGGCTGACTAAAAAGCACAAGATATGACATGCAAGTTTTTGAAAGTTTCCTAGCTTCATTAAAGATGTTAAAAACATACAAGAGAAGAAAAGTGATGTTAGAATCACAAGTCTACATTCTGTATGAGATGTTACTCTGTTGTTAGTTAAGATGGGATTGAGGAATTTCAGATGCAGTCAGAGGCCTCTCCTTTTCTTGGCCATGTGACATTTCCTTGTTGTTTCTGCTGGACCTCTTGGTGAATTTCAGTATCATTGGCCATGACGTCTCTCTGTATAATGCCTATCTGGGATGGGATATGGAACCATTGTTTTGAAGTGGCTTTGGTCCTTCATGGAGAGAGGGGTCCACAAAATGGTGGTGGAGAATTCCTTTTGAGTGTTGTGGCCATTGACCTTTGGCCTCTCTCAGGGTTCTCTTTTGTGCCTTGTATTGTTTAACATTTACACGACTTCTGAGAGAGGTTGTCACAGTGGTTTGGGGTTTGGTCCGTAAAATGCTGATGATACCCAACTCTATTTCTCTTTTCTCTCTAAATCCAAGGAAGTTAGTTTAGTTCTAAATCTGTGTCTGGAAGCAGTAATGGATTGCATGAAGGCAAACAAATTGAAATTTAATCTAGATATAGACAGAGGTTCTCCTGGTAAGTCAAAACACACATCAGGAAATAGAAATTTAGCTTGGGTGGGATTACATCCTTCCTGAAGAAGCAGATTTGTAGTCCAGGCCTGGATCTGACAGTGGATTGGAGGACTTTTAATTATGCCACCTGTGCTAGTTCTGGAGATGGTTGATGTGGCCATGGTGACACATGATTTAGCTAAGTACTGTTTGGACTATTGTAACAAGCTCTGCATACGACTGCCTTATAATATTACGGGGAATAGCCTGTTATGACAGTGTTGCTGGCTATTGGATTTTACCAGGCCCAACTCAAGGAGTTGGTTATGACCTGTACAGCTTTGTATGGCCCACTCCAGAGTATCTAATGAATTGTACAGTGGGTCTTCTGTATTCATGAGCTCGGAACCCTCAAATTTAACCGCCAGCTTCTGCGTTCAAGGCAGCATGTTTCATTAGCAAAGCAGAAGTGGGCAGCTGGCACTTTTTGAAATATGAGTTTACTGTACAAGCCTTGCCTTGCAAGATTTATATAGTAAGCCTGTATTAAAAATGGCATAGGGTGGCAGCAGCAGCAAGCTACCAGGTGCACCACATTCTTTGGGCTTGTCTACCTCCAGGAGCCCTGCAGGTACACCCCCCAGAGGCCAGGGAGCCTGAAGAATGCAGCACACCTGGCAGCGGGGGTTTTAAACAGGGACTCACTGTATAATCCACACCTCTTGAGGCCTCACAGTAACCTTGCAAGCCTCATGAGGCTGACTTGAAGGTGTGTGATTTTTGATATCCATGAGGAGTCCTGGAACCAATGCCTCACAGATGTGGTAGGCCCGCTGTATCTCCCCATATGAGTCTGAGGTTTTAACGTCTGTCTGCTATTGGAGTGTGCCTTCGAATAATTTCTGACTTATGGCAAACCTATCATGGGATTTTCTTGGCAGAATGTGTTCAGAGGTGATACTCCATTGCCTTCCTTGCACGCTGAGAGAGTATGACTTGTCCAAGGCCACCCAGTGGGTTTCCATGGCTGAGTGGGAATTTGAACCCTGATCTCTAGAGTTGTAGTACAGCACTTACACCACTATGTCACATTACCTCTCTTTGTCATCTACAGGAGAGACCTTTCCTCCATCTCACCATCCTCAGAGATGTGCTTGGTGGAGACATAAGAGGGAACCAGCACGGTGTTCATTCCTAGATGAATGTCCTTCACAGGGAGATTAGGATAGTTCTTTCTCTGCTGTCCTGTTGTCCTTCTGCTGCCTGGCAGAGGTGGTCTTATTCATGTTGGCTTTTAATAACTGGGTCCAAAAACCATGCTGGATCTTTAGAATGTTAATTTGGTTATTAAGGTAATGTATTAAAGTGATTTAATGATTTAAATTAGTGTATAGTTATTTATGTATGTTATTAATTTTAAGAATGTTTAAGATGACTTGCTTCTTAGCCTTGGGGGAAAGGCAGGACACAATTAAAATTTTTACCAGAATACACTGTGGTTCAAAAAAAGGACACAGTATGTACCCATTAATTCACTCATGCCAAGAAACAAATTTCGCCCATGCTGTTGGAAAAAAAAAGTCTTTGGTTAAAACATATTTGATGTTTTTCATGTGGGAGGGATTTCATCTTTATTTTCTCTGAAAATGTACCATGCTGCTTACTTTTCATTTATGGGGCTGTTGTCAAACATTTTTGGAATTATTTATTTTTATGTTGCATATTTCAACTTGATTACTGGTTCTTTTATTGTTGCATTTGCTTTCCTCTGTGCTTCCAAAATAGATAGATGCAACTGCTATAGATTCAGTCCCAGTGCAAGTGAATCCCAAGCTTAATGTCGCAGTACAGGGAGAATGAAGTTGGCCTTCAGCTTGCTGTTTAGTTTCTTTCTACAAAGGGCTGATCATTTTCAAAGTGAAATTCTGTGCTGTTGTACCTTAATAAGTTGTATGTTTCAAATTTGATTCTCAAATGATAAGAGCACTAAAACTTCCTTTGGATCCTATCATTTATAGGATTAAATGATGCTAAATGTTTTATAAGTCTATATGTATGTGTTAAGATTTTGTACAGTATGTCTCTCAGCTAGCCGCTTCAAAACATGCAGAACTTATAAGTGGTTGAAGGAGAGCAGGTTGCTGTCTGGAGTAGGTATGATCAGTGTCTTGAAACAGTGATGTAAATTTATTCTTCATATCCTTTCATGAGGTCATTATACTATTTTTACGAGTGGGCCTCAACAGGAAGTAAAAGAAATCGGATAGGTTCCAGCCTGAGTAAAATGTAAGGAGAGCAAACCTTAAAAAACATTACATTCATTTGAGTAGTGATTCTGGCTTTCCACATACCTTTCAAATACTTTTCCATCACTAAATCATGTTGAATTGTTTTGGTAAACACATGCTCTTTTCCCTGCAACTAAAATGAAGTATCAGCTTTCCTTAGGCCCAGTTTAGAACCTTAATTCCCTCTGCACCTGGTAGCCAGAGAAATTATTTTTTCCTCAATTAAGGATAGTAATGGTGCGATCCTTGAATAGTTTGATCCTTGCTGATAGTGCGGGTGTACTTGTAAACACTGGAAACAGATGTCCTTCCACACCCTGAACACCTGCAAATGGTCTTAGCAAACAGACTCTTGCTTCATATCCTCTTCTGCTGGTTTACTTCTTTTGGGAATAGTTTTGACAGGAAGTTAATTTCCCCCCGTAACTGCTTAACTTGCTATTTGGGTGTCAGGATCTACACATCTATGTGTTTGTGGGTGTTTTTAGGTTATTTATTTATTTAAACTACATTTACTCATCTAAACCACTGTTATGGTTCCTTGCCATTATCTGAAGCCTGAAACTTGTCTTGGCTTGTGGTTCTGTGTCAGTTGAATGCATACACTATTGCATTGTGTTTATAGCTAGCTCAGTGGTGTTGTTCAGATAGGAGATTTTCTTTTTGTGTTCCTTTTGCCAATCGATTGTATTCCTAAATTGGATTGAATACATTTTGCAGTATTGTTTCCCTTTTAATGCTTGTAGCCTAAGAACCCTTTTATTAAAAGGTTTCCTTCTGATGCAACCTAGATGTACCAAATTTTCTGGAAAACTTGTTTAGAGAAATGGGCTTCGAGAATTTATGTCTGATATCAAGCGGTACAACCGTGAGAACGGTGGACTACATGTGTAACAGCAACCAACAGTGCAAACCTGTTAAGCCATATGCAATCTTCCAAGGTACTCATTTCTCTGACCTAGCCTTCTGTTAATTAAAATGTGGTAAGAGAATGGCCATATAGAAACAGCCTCAGCTGTGAGCTTTTTGCTACATATGTCATTTCTACTGCCTTGAAGGAAGTGTTAATGTTTGTGCCATAGTAAAAATATTTTGCCACTTCACATTGTGGAATGTCCTCTGTATATCAGGTTATAACAGTGCCAGTTAACTCTTATCATTTCCAGGTTGTAACACACAAATAATGTGGAAAAGTCAAGGGGAGTTGTGTGAATACTTCTGCATGTCACTGTTCAGCTGTCTGCGTTGGATACATCATAGGTGCGACAGACAGTTACATGTTTCTGTAACCTGCTAGGGGGACATGCCTAAGGGACATGCTTTTTTAAGTTTTTAAAATTTTTTATTTTCGATATTTCTTTTGGTGCTCAGTAGTTTGGAAGGTTTTCACTGAAATCATGGGTCCTCTTCAGAATAACACTGCTGGGGAAAAATTTCTTTGGGAGATAAGGCAGTGTGTGAGCCTGATACGCCTCACCACTTACTTGGATCACTGTAGAGCCAGACTTCTTCAGTGCCTACTTTTATATCTTGTTTGGATTAATTTCAGTTTATTTACACTCCTTTATGTAAAAGCCATTTCCACAGGCTAATTATGACTCACAGATACAAGTGAGTGTTAGAGCTGGATGTTGTCATCATATTCGAGGTACCACAACCTGAACCTCCAAATGATTGTTGTGTACATATATCATGTAAGGAACATAGTAGTAACCCTTCAGTTATGGCAGGGTTGCAATAAAAACCACTGTTATAAGCGTTCAGATTCTGTGGATGATAAAATGACACCTCTTGAGTAGTAACGTGAAACTTGGCATCTGTATCCTGCTTGGTCTAGATCTAGAATTGTGTCACATTTTAGGCTAACCCAACAAAATTATTACAGGTTCAATAGGCTAAAAAGTAATGAAACTTACACATAGTTTCTGTCCAAACTTACACATAGATGCATTGTAAATTTCGTTCAAATTTCAGTAAAAAATGTATTCGGACTTCCTGAAGCTTGGTTAAATTCTGAGTAGTAGTTCAAAAGTTAAGGTTTTCTATTCCATTAAACCCTATGCCAACAACTGCTTGAAAAAGTTACTCCATGCGTTCTTAATTTCAGAAGGAAGAATTTGGTCACTGTACCGTGTTTTGAGAGGAATTCTGTGCTGCTGATGGAATCTAGTAGTTATTTTATGGGATGGGACCTCACAAGCTATACATTACTACATTGAGCGGAACCCTTGAATTTGAGCACAGGGAGTTTCAGGCGCTTCCCCGGTGTCTTTTAAGATCTGCTATAGGAAATTAAGAGGAGACGCTCTTTGTGAAGCAGTTCTGAGGGAGAACACGTGAATAGAATGTGACAGGTAGAGGAGACAAAAGCATCCAAATAGCCACACAGTCATCCAGCAACACCACTGAGATCAGAAACTAACTGGCTGAGACTCATAACAACATTGTGGCCCATGGTGCTGGAGGATGCTGTTAGAATTCAGCAGATGTCCATGAGGTAGAGTTACTCAGTAGCTTGGAAGATTTTGTTCAGACTTTTAATCTACACTGTATTCTTTGTATGGTGAAATAAAGGGAACTGGCCAGTTTAGCTTGCTGGATTGATTCCTGGCTTAGTTCTTAGCTCAGGTAATGTGCAGCAGACCTCAGGCAATGTGGATCAACAGGGAGCTATGCAGAAACCTGTTAGAGCAGATCAGTTTAATTAGCTCAAGTGTAGAGCCTTAATTCTTTTATGAGATTTAGCAAAGCACACTTGGTGTCTGAGTGGGATAAAAGACCACAATCAGTGTGGGAAATGTTCCTCCTGTGAAGTTTGACATAGAACTGTGTAATGTGGAGTTAATGGAACTGATCTTAGGAGAGTAATAGTTTTCTTCTATCAGTTACATGGTAAAATGCCTGTATCCAAAAAGCTTCTCTGCTTTAATATGCATGAACCTGTAATATACTATATATAATATTCACATATTTACAATATACTGTTTACAGTATTTAGTATAGAACTTTTTTGGCTGAAGGGCAGGGTATAAGTACTTCAAACAAATAAATGAGGCAAAACAGACATTTAGTGACAAGCATATCAAAGATTTGCAGCTCTTGACATTTCTCATATTTCAAGAAGCAGCATCTCCATGCAGTTGAAAATTTCCAATATTAAAAAAAACAGGATCTATCAGAAACGGTTGATGAGGACAGTACAGCCACTAGTTAGTACTAGGACTGTGTTTTTGTGAAGGAGGAGAACTTGCTGAAGGATAGAATCTTCATGGGATAAATGTATTTTAAAAAGGACAGAAATTGCATGGGAAAGAATTTAATGTTAGAAAGTTCTCCAGAAGATCCAAGGCACATAGTAAAAGAACAAATTGAAATATTTGCCTGTAACTGTCAAAATATGGATACGATGGAATAGGGAGATAATGATAGAGTTGTGTCTTACGCCACACAGACTGCATTAAAAAAATATTTAGCAGGATTGCAGAAAGTTTGCACTGCAGTTTACACAAAAGAGGCAAAATGTCACAAACAAGATCAGAATGATTTTTTGTTGTCATTCTGTTCAAGATTGCTGTTCAAGACTGTCACTTTCATGCTTGTCTTTAGCTTTCATACAGTGACTAAGGAATGTTCCTAACTACAATTCAGGGGAAGGAAATGGAGGACAATGAAAACTGAATAGCATCCACATAGGACCCAATTGAAGTGCCAGTAAATTGACATGATTGACAAAAGAACATAGCTCCATCCAACAAAAAAAATAAAAATGAAAATGCAGGAATGACAACTCAAAGCACAAGTGCAATATCACGCGAATCAGCAAAACTAGTAGAATATGATATGAGGCTCATTGAGAGATGCCAGGATTCAGTTTCTTAATATGATAAACACAGTAATTGTGCCAGTACTGATCTTACAATCATGAGATTATTAATTTTAATGGCAATACATTCTCTTGATGAAAAGTACTATAAAGGAAGTCTCTAATTTGTTGGTGTAACATATATACCAGAATGCTGTGGGATCGAGCTAATTGTGAAAGTATCATGCCAGTTCTGTATGTACCATACAAGTAGCTCTGAGCCAAAAGTAACAGTGGAGAAAACAGAGGATAGTATTGGGTGACGTTAGGCAGATCACATTCACTCAGTCTCAGAGGGAGGCAAAAACGAACCCTTTTAAACAAGCTTTGCACAAGACGAGGACATCTGGATCTCAAAAGAAGTTACTTATCTACTGCTAATAGGAGTTTGTTATCTGTCTTTTATTGCTCTTTGTCTCTAGTCCTCCTCACATGGTCATTAAGGGGAGTGGCCTCTGCCTGCATTGAAATCCCTCAGTACCATCTTGACTGACAACATCTCATAAAGAATGTAGGCCTCTTAACATTGTCACCATTTTTATCCTGTATCATTTTAAAAATCTTTATGTGATGAAGAAGCCAGTGAAGCTTTGAAAGCTTGCATAATATATTTTATGTTTTGGACTTGGCCCCAAAAAAGTATTACTGCTTGTAGATTTTGGATTTTGTTGTATTCTATTGAATTCAGTGAGATTTGATTAGGATCTGCAGAAGATGTCATTCTTAATTAGTTCAGTGATTTGTGCGAGCCACAGTTAGTGTTATGACCAGAGTGGGCATTTGAAACCAGGTCAGTACCTGTGATCCGCAATGGTTCCATATGGACTGTGTATGATTAGGATCAATGGAGAAAATAATTTGTATGAGTGGAAAAATGCAGTGTATATCATTACTGACTTGCTTCCTAGGTGCTTCAATTACCTTACAACTTTACTTTTAAAATATCATGAATCTAGGCCATTGTAATTTATTTTGTGTAGTTGCCAGGACTCAGTGTAAATTTTAAGCATTGTTATAGATTCCTGTTTCTTTCCACTAGATGGCTCACACAAACTTCCGTTGCTGTTGTAGTTCAATTGAGTAGAAAAGTTAGGTATGCAGTATTGGTTTTTTAAAACAATTTTTGAGAGACTGTGGGTGACATTCAACAGCTGCTAAAATACTGCTGTAGAATGATACTGTGGAATTGTTTAACTATGCATAAAAATACAAATATATTTGCATGTTAAGAGGAATAGTAAAAGGCATACTTTAATGGTGATCCGAGGTATGATCAGCTGAGTATTTGCTGAGGAATATTGTTTTGCTCCTTCCATTTTGAATTGTGAGAAATTTCAGGGCATAGTGCTTACATGGAATTGGTTTTCCTTGGCAGGTTGCTGGAAGCTCATAGTGTCATATTTCACCTTTCTCCCATCATGGGACCCAAGGCAACTCATAGTGTAGACAAAATCAAAGTAGAGATTAAAAAAATCAGTAACAAATGAGTTTTAAAAATTAACTACAGTTGGCTTTCCATTTTCATGGGGGTTAGGGGTGCATGACCCTCCTGAAAAAGTAGAAAAAATGTGAATATAGTAAGTCCCTCAAGCCACATTTCACACGCGTGCGAGCGCACACACACACATGTGTGCGTGTACCTGTACTGGCGGGCTGGCTGGGTCCAGCTGCCTGTGCATTCCCTTGCTTTTGTGAGCAGGAGAGGGGGAAGGGGATGGGAGAGGGGAGTGGGAGGAGAGAGAAAGGGAATACCTGTTGTGCTCCCTTTCTGCCCATATGGACGAGTGAATGCATGCACCCTCCCTCCTCCTGCTCCATCCCCTTCTCCCTAGCAATCTGTGAATAATCAAAGCTGTGAATGCTTAACCTGCAGATGGAGGGCCAACTGTAAATTATCTATTAAAACAGCATTAATTTAAACAATTTAAAGACATCTAAAATTACGATGAGAATAAAAATACTTCTTTGTTAAAAGTAGAGCATACGCCACTGTTCTGCAACAACCTGTAAATAGCCCAAAGGCTTTCTGAATAAAAAGATCGTTGCTTGTCAACAGAAGGTGAACAGGAAGTAGCCAGCCTAGCCTCCTAAGAAAGAGAGTTCCAGAACTTAGGTGCAGGCACTGAGAAGACCCTCTCAAATGTCCTCCCCTGTTTTACCTGTAGCAGTGGTGAGAATGAGAGAAAGCTCTCCCCAAGGTTCTTAAGCCCAGGCAAACTCATGTAGGGAGATACGGTCTTTCAGATAGTCTGGACTTGAGCTGTATAGGGCTTTATAGGTCATGGCCAACACTTTGAACTATGCCTGGAACTGGTAGCCAATTCAACAATTGTAACAAGGGTATGATATGTTCTCGTAACCAACCCTATCTGGCTGCAGAATTCTGGACCTACTGAACAGTTTCCAGATGCAGTATCACATAGAGTGAATTACAGTAATCAAAATGGGATGCAATCAAGTCGTGTGTCGTTGTTGCTACATTTGATATGTTTGAGAATGGGCTTAGTTGATACAATAGTTTTCAATATGCAAATACACTTCTGGCCACTACTGAAACCTAGGTTTCCAGGCTCAGGGCTGAGTCTAGGAGTTCTCCCAAATGTACAGGTTAAGCATAGTAGGAAACACAGTTCATACACTCTGGTAGACTGCCAAATTCAATGCCTCACATCAGATCTTCAAAGGAGAGAGACCTGGCAGTTATAATACTGATAGTTTATAAGTTACCAGACGTTCTGTTCTGTGTATCATTCGTGCGTGCCTAAAATCCTGCATTGTCCTGTTCTCAGTTCCAAGCTAATTTACCTTCTCTGCTTCCCTAGAAGGGAGAACAAGGTTTAATCAGCTTCAACCATCCCCTAGTACTGTTGGCCGTCTGTGTATATGAAGAAACAATTCTAAAATATTAACTGTTATAGAAATGCATGATCAGAGTGTTCTTGATTATTAAACACCCCTTGGTTCAGCTAGTTGAAGAGACCTTGAATAAGTATTGCTTTAAGGTAACACACAATAATAATCTTGGTCACAGACTGTTAAATACTACATATAGTAAGACAGTTGAAGTTAGTACGTTACTGACAGGAAGGAAGTGGTCAGGCAGGCTGAGAGGATTGCTATATTTTGTCTAGACAGTGACAGAACTTCTGCCAATTGTGCCTTCTGTTGTCACTTACTGCAGAGTTGTGCTCTGGCTACTCTAAGGGGACAACAAGGAAAAAAGAAGCTGTGGGTGACAGGACTGAATTTTCATACTCAGATTTTGAGCCAACTAGTCAATTCTTTGGTTGAGAAATTCTGTTTAAAAACAATGTTGCTCAGGAGAATGTCAGTCAGAATGCAAGGCACCAACCAAGCAAACATCTCTGATTGTAAGTTTAAAAGCCTTTAACTGTTTCAGCCTTTTCTGCTGTTTTTAACCTCATGATTTATTTAATATACTTTTATGTTGTTTAAATTATTCTGTTGTTTTAAAACTGTTTATATTGTTTTAATTGCATGCCACACTGAGATCTTACAATTAGGGCAGAGGTGAGCTAAGTGTGGCATGTTTTTGTGGCATCTGGCCTCTGAATCAATTTTTTTCCCCAAAAAACAAATCCAAAAATTATCTCAGGGGGGTATGGAGGACATTTCTGCCATGTGTGGAGCCTGCCTGGGTTCCCCAGAGGCCCAAATGAAAATTTGCAAAATTTTTTGAAAACACTTTTTTTTTTTGCTTTAAAGTGTAAAATGATTTCCAGGGGCCCAGGAAGGTCCCCAAACATGCCTCCATGTCCCCTAGAGAGTGTTTGGGAATAACTGGGGGCAAAAAATTGATTTTTTTTTTTGTGGGAACAGGTGTGAGGAGTGTGCAGCCTTCCAAGATCTCCTGGAGAACTGATGTGGCCCCTTAATCTTCCAAAGTTGACTGCTCCTGTGGTAGGAGGTGGAATAGAAACGTTTTAATGAATAAGTTTGTGTTATTGCCTGTGGTGCTTCAGTGGAAGATATTTTTCAAAAAAAAAAGAAGCCACTTTTTAATATTGCCTGCCCAAAGTAAGTGACGCTCTTTTTATAAAAAGCAAATTATCTGTTAATATTTTTTTTTAAAAAAATTAGTAGTGGAGGTAAATTTTCTTTCTCACTAACGAAAGTAAACCAAATAGAAATTTCTACATAAAGTAAATAAATGAATGACCAGATAAAAATGTCTTGAGAAGTCAACAGAATGATAGCAATGAGGTGGGTAGAAGGATTTCCCAGAGCAGGAATATCTGTAGCTACCAAAAAGACTGTCTTGTGCTTCCTTGGTAAATGTGAATCATTTAGTTCTCTAAACTTCAGTAGTATTGTTCTTAAAAAAACAGGTGGGAGTATATGACTGAAAACAGTCCATTAGTAGTCCTAAGAGTTGTTTGCCTCATTTGCTTAGCTAGCACAGGCATATACAGCTATTTCAATTTTTATAGCAATGGAGGCAAACTGCAGAAGCATTAATTTAATTTATTTAGAACAAATGAATTGTATAACTAAATTGTTGCCCCTTAAAGCCACTTGCAAAAGATTTTTAAAATACTGGCAACTAGTACAAAATACAAATTACAAGGTGCCCAAATGGAATTGTTGTATATTGTTCTTTACTGGTGTCATATGGGCACAGTCCCATAGTTGCCCTTGCCCATATCTTCAGAGGTAAGGATGTAGGGCTGAGTGCCCATGATGGAAGCAGCCTTTGCTTTTTGGGTTTCGTTATATGGTTGGCTTGTTTTTGCACTCTGCTTAATCAATTGACCTTTCCACTCAAGAGTAGCTGATAGCCTCTGTGTTTATCTGTCTGCCCATCTTGATTGCTCACTCTCATTTTTAATTGATATGGGCCACTTTGCTAGAGAGAATTTTTATTTTTGAAGAGGCAAAATGTGAGACTGGTGGCAGCCTTCTTTCCTTACTCCTCTCTTTCTTAGCCTAATAGAGTAGCTGCTGGATGACAGCTGGTGACAGCTTATTTTGTTTTGGCAAAGAACAAAGCTACTTGTAGGATGTAAAGTACATGGATATCATTGGAGGTATGATCATATTTTTTCAAGGACAAGTTACAGAGAATATTTGGGAATGTTTTAAATTTAAAAATGCATAACTCAATATGTCTTTCTTGCAGTCCAGTATTTCTAGGTAGGAAGAGAATATTGATAGTAAATTCAGAAAGGATTAATATTTGAGATTTAGATGCTTAGATGTTTACCATTGGGCCTTTAAATCATGTTGGCATAATAAGCCTCTGGCAGTTGCTAATATAAACTCTAGATAAATGGCATTTTAAGCAGTAACTTTTATTTAATGACTGATTCCTGACTTAGGTTTATTAAGTGTAAAGCATCATTATGTTCCTTATAGCTGCCTGTAATCTTGCATTGTTTTATATCTGTACATACCATCTTACTATTTCGAAAAGGTAATTTTGATGGCACTGGGTTCCAAAGTCTTCAAAAAGAGACCTTCTGGGGATGCTTTTGCTGGAGATCCTGCATTGTGGGGGACAAGGTGATCCATGGGGCTACTTCCAACTCTGTGATTCTATCTGATATCCAAGTGTGATACAGTACATTATTTAAAGTTTGATCAGGGAGATATTAGATTGTTACCTATGGAAGACTGTTTGACAAAGAACCACATCCTGTGTTCTGTTCCACATTAGCTGTGTATCTGACTGTGGTATAAGTCAACAACTTGATCACAATTTACATCTTTTTGTATTCTGTTACATGTGATCCTACCACCCAGCTATGTAATAGGCCTAAATACCTGTGGCTTTAATATCACACATTAGTGCATCCAAAGAAGTGGATTGAAATCCATGAAAGTTCATGCAGAAGTCAGTCAGTCTTAAAGGTGATGCTAGATTCTTTCCCCTTTCCTTTTTACAGTGTAACAGACACCAGTATTTCTTTGGAAAAAAAAGTCAACAAATTGTCTCTGTATTTTAGTACTTTTATTCTATTACACTGCTGCTTTTCAGAGCAGAACAATTTGTTAAGGGAAGTCTGAGTCACTGTTTCTAGAGCTCAGAACAGGACAAAAAGAAAGGATAAGGTCTAACTTACTGAAATAATGAAAGGTAAACAGGAAGAGTTTGGATATGAATATGAAATGTGTCTCCCACTGTGCTTGTGTGTGTGTGTGTGTGTGTGTGTGTGTAAAAGAATATAACAAATACAAGTCACTAAAATAACCGATTTTTCAGGTTAGCACTACACAGTCCAAAGTATATATAGCAGTGTGGAGAAGGTTCATCTAATATATAAAAATCAAAGTTTGTTTGTCTGTGTGGGGCAAAGATCTCATGTGATTGGCTGGCTGTGAAGATTCCTTGGAATCCTGGGGTTTGCAGTTTAGGGAGGGGCCTTTAGAACTCTCAGCCAGAGAGTTCCTGGGCCTCAGGCGACTGCGTCTATCTTGAATAGGCTGCTATAGGCTGCTATGGAGATGAGGTCTAGCAGCAAGGAGGAAGGCAGTGTATTCCCTCAGGAACCCAACCTCTATGTTAATAACTCTGTATACAGATTGGATTGGGGAATACGGGGAAAAATTACAGGTACTGGATAAGACAGTTTGCAGAATTAGAGACACAGGATCTCAAATCTTTCTAACAAGCGTTATGTATGAGAAAATAAAATCCCGGGCAATGCCAGGTATATACACTAGTAAGACATAAATCTCTTCTTGAATTGAAAAAAGTGGTTCAAGGTCTCAACTGATTTTTCATTTTTAAAATGAAACCAGATGCAGTTTCAACTAGCAATCTTTGTCAGTGGCCAGTGTAAATCTTATGTTGTCCAATAGTTCCTCCAGAAAAAAGGGAGCACTAGAATATAGATTGATATGAAATAGAGATGCCTCTGCTCCTTCACTCCCCACTATGAACTTTCTCCCATACTGTTTTTCATAGTGAGGACTGTGTAGAATTTGAATAATTGATTATTTTAGTCATTTATTATATTTGTTATATAACTTTACACACACACACACACACACACACACAGAGAGAGAGAGAGAGAGAGAGAGAGAGAGAGAGTTTGGAACAGTGTCATATTTCTGACTCACATGCGTCACCTAGGATGTTTGTCCAGTATCAGGCTAAGACTAATTATAAAGCTTTTAAAGTAATGCTTTAAAGTAAAACAATCCATTTTCTTTTGTTGTCTGGAAGGATCTCCTATTCTGCGATTAACTACCATTGCTGAGCTATATTTAAAAATGTTATTTGTTAATTACAGTTAGAATCCTGTAGGTTAGTCCCAACTAAAGTAGATCCATTAACTCAGTGGGATTTGCCTATATATTCATTCATTGTTCAGCAGTTATTTCGATGGGTCTGTGCTAGTTGAGATTAACCAACAGTATTCTAGTTTACGTCATTTATCCTGCCCATCTTCCAGTGGGTTTGCCCTTACCAATTATTATAGGATCCTCTCAGATTGTGAACTGCAGGGCTCAGTTCATGAATTGAATCCAGGTTTTCTGTTCGTGAATGGCAGTCAAGATTGCAGATAGTATTTGCAAAGGAAAAGGAAAGAATGAGATATCTCCATACACACGGGAGTTTGTTTTAATGGAACCAGCAGATGCTTAAAACAGTTCCTCTTCACAGAGACTCTCTAATAATCAGCTTGAACCTGATACCTGGGCACTGCTGCAACACCTTTCACTTTTCTTGTGTTAAGACTGACACACTGGGCTCTTTCACATTACACAATTGTAGCACTATGAATGAACTTGAACTGCCATATCTGCATTTTGTGAGATCTTAGGGTTGTATTTTGATGATCCACTAGAGTTCTCTAGATTCTAAATATTCCTCCCTAACTTGCAAATCCTAGGATTCCATTGAATGCAACTGTGGCACACAGAGTAGAATAATAGAGCTATAATTGCACAGTGTGAAAATGTCCTCTGTCTGATAAAACCTTTAATTAAAACTGTGATATTTAATATATTTTATTTCTGTTGTTTTTTCAGGAATTAAATACCATCTATTACTACCTTCATGGAATGGACATACTGTCTCATCTCAGGGAGCATCAGTTAAGGTAAGAGCAAGTAGATTCGGGCAGATGTAATGTCTGTCTATGTTGGCGAAGAGTGCATTCTTTACAGTAAGGCTTTGAGCTCTGAAGTGCAAGACAAGTCTTTCTAGAAAACTTTAATGGTTGCTTTTTAAATTCTCTTTCAAAAGTAGCAAATAATGCGTAGTAGTGTCATTCAAAATAATTAACAATTTGGTTCTGTCTACTTTTTTGGCCAAAATGTATACATATTAACTAAGCAGCAGAGGAGAGGGGAAGAATCAGGATTGGCCACTCTCTGGATGACTGTGTGTAGCAGTTTGTGATTCTCTCACACTCTTTCTTTCTTCTCTTCTGCCTGACTTTCCTTCCCCAACAGGGGCTGCTTGTAAAGCAGTAATCTGCTCCAGTTTCTTGGCCTTCCCTGGCAGCATATGCTGGTTAAGCTTTTGGCTTGCTGCTGTTTCTCTTGGAGAGGGCAGCTGGGAAAGAATCAAAGTGCATGCCATTTGCTGGGGAAGGTACAGTGAAACTTTTTCTCTTTTGCCCCTGCAACAAGATATTTGGTGAACCTAATAAATTTTAACAACTAGTTTGGGTGGACTGGGGTGAACCAGCTGACTGACACCATTGATAATGTGCAATGCAAAAAAATGCGTAGCAGACATTTCTTATTTCTCTTTAAGCTCCTCCAAGTACGAGTGTGTAAGTTAGTTAAAATAAGGAGTGTGTGGTTCAATGAACAGCTCGTATGCACTTAATAATTGTGTATGGAATTCTTTTCGTATACACAACCAGAAGCAAATACTACCAAAGTATAAGTTGTGAACAGAGATGTATGTTGTTGTACCATAAGTAATTAAAATCAGTGAACTTTGTGTCTACATCGCATTGCTAGTCTTAGCTAGAGCAGATCCATTGAATCAAAGGAACTTGCATATGCATTGGCTACTAGTTTTTTTCTTTGCTCATTTGGATTTAGATGTTAGTATGATTGGCTCTTTGCTCTGGATGGCATCTATGATAATGTTTGTTTGTTTTTTTGAAAATTATTACCTTTAAAATAATAAAATGTTACTTCTTTGTTGGATGAATTTTTTGTTTGTTTCTATAATCCTTTGAGGAAGAATTCTGGAGTATATAGGATGGCTGAATGATTACAAAAGTGTAGTGTAAAAATGAAGATAGTTCCAGGATTCTGTGTACTGAATTCATTTGGGGAGCTCTGAGTTCGCACTTGAGCTAGGAATATTTTCAAAGTTTGTTCTTCAGCTATAAAATAAAAATATTAATTTGTGACCTCACTGATCACTGCTATGGCAATAGATGAGGTGATAATTAATTATGTACAGTTAACCAATGTGAATTCCTCATGCTTAATGATATTCATTTCCCCTCCTCCCCCCCAGAATTATGACTTCCAGTGCGCGTTACAAAAGATACGATGGAAATCAAGTTCTGTTTTGGTAAGTACACTATCTGAACCAAAACCGTAAGATATCTAAGAGGAGTATTCACTTAGATTTTCTTGACACATTTTATCAAAACATTTTCATTCCAAAAAGCTCCCCTTTTATAGTTAACAGTTAGAGAGTTTAGGGAAATGGCATGAGGCAACTGTTATGTAAAGCCATTCTTACTGTCATATTCTATTGATACACTATTGACAAGTCACAGTACTTGTGGGCTTAGTACTGAGCATGCACTACTTTTGTTAAAGTGTTAGCTAAGGAAAGGCAATACAACTTCACGTTATTTTGAATGTCTTGCTGTAACTAGGGTCTGGCAGGGAAGGAGGTTATTTTCCTTTTCTGCCCAAATGTTTTTCGCCTGCAAGTTTTCAAGATGATATTTCTTCCTGCTAGCTTTACTATATACTCAGTGAAATTGTTTTTAAGTCCTCTCACCATTCTAAAGTTCCTTTTTAATCCAGTAATTGTGCATTCAATTAAAGTATTATATTTTATTAAAATAGTAAACAATAGTTCATAATGCAACATTGTTTCTTACATTGGGATGGAGAAATGTGTTGCTTAGCTACATAGTTTTTCTGCAGAGCCCGTCTTATGCAATTTGTGCAGTCTGAGGATGTGGACAGGATCCTTGGGGAAGTGAGAGCTGCCACATGTGTACTAGATCCTTGCTTTTCCTAATTAAATAGGCGAGAGGAGTACTTGCTGAGTGGATAAGGGAAGTGATTAATGCAGGGTCCCAGCATGCCTGAAAGAGATTATGGTAAAACGTCTTCTGAAAAAACCTTCCCTGCATCCTACAATATTAGATAACTATAGGCAGTTCTAACCTTCCATTTTGAGCAAGGTACTAAAGTGTATGGTGCCTTCTCAACTCCAGGGGCTTCTTAATGAGGTGGGTTATCTAGATCCATTTCAATCTGGTTTCAGACCTGGTTATGAGACAGAGACAGCTTTGGTCACCTTGGTGGATGACTTACGGAGGGGACTGGACAGAGGGAGTGTGTCCCTATTGGTTCTGCTGGACTTTTCAGCAGTTTTTAATACCATTGACGTGATATCTTTCTGAGTCATCTCACTAAGATGAGGCTTAGAGGTACAATGGCTCAGTTCTTTCTTGCAGGGGTGCTCTCAGAGGGTGCTGCTGGGGCATTTCTGCTCAACTCTCTGGCCATTGACCTGTGGAGTCTATAAGGGTTCAGTCTTGTCCCCTATGCTATTTAACATCTACGTGAAGCTGCTTGGAGAGGTTGTCTGGAGTTCTGTTGTTAGGTGTCACCAGTGTGGTGATGGTACCCAGCTCTGTTACTTCGTTCCTCCTAATTCCAAGGAAGCTGTTTCTGTTCTAAACTGGAGTCTGGCAGCTATAATTGACTGGATAAGGGCAAACAAATTAAAGCTTAATCCAGAGAAGACAAATGTGCTCTTGATCAGATTTGGGAATAAGGATTCAACCTGTGTTAAATGGGGTTACCTTCCCCCTGAAAACACGGGTTGGCAGTTTGGGGGTACTTGTGGATTCAGGTCTGAGAGTAAAGGGCCAGATTTCAGCAGGGGGCAGGAGTGCTTTCGCATGGTTAAAGCTAGTGTGTCAACTCTGCTTGTTCCTATGGAAGTCAGATATTGCCACAGTGGTACATACCTTGGTTTTAAAATTCTGTTTGGATTACTATAATGCAATGCACTTTACATGGAGCTGCCTTTGAAAAGTGTTCAGAAAACTGGATGTCAACTAACTAAGAAAACAAAATATCTAGGAATTATTATAATGAAAAAGAATCAAGAATTATTTGACAGCAACTATTTGAAGATATGGAAAGAGATAAAAAATGATATGGAAAAATGGAAAAATTTAAATCTATCTCTCTTGGGAAGAATAAATGCTTTTAAAATGTATTTATTACCTAAGCTCATGTTCCTTTTGCAGAATTTACCAATAATAGGAAGAGAGAAGATATTTAAAAAAATGGCAAAAAGACCTACAAAAATTCGTTTGGCAAGGGAAAAACCCAAGAGTAAGATTTAAAACACTTCAGGATGCAAAAGAGAGAGGAGGACTTGACTTACCATCATTGAAAATTTTTTATTATGCATGTTACTTAGACTGGTTTAAAGACTGGATTCAATTACAGAGAACAACTATAAAAGAATTGGAAGAAATAAACAATAGATTTGGATGGCATGGATATTTATACTATGCTAGATTAACGGTGAACAAAGAGTTTAATAACCATTGCATCCGGAAGACATTGCTAAAGGTTTGGCTACAAATGAAGTGGAAATATTATACAAAACTTCCAGTATGGACTTCACCACAAGAAACTTATAGAATTGCCCCAACAAAACAAGGAAATGTACTGACATACCAAGAAATATTGAAATGGGAGGGGGAGAAACCAAGAATGTGCACAGTAGAAGAATTAAAGGCTGAAGGATATGAGTTAAACTGGTTCCCACAGTGACAACTTGAAGAAAGATTTAAAATGGATCAAAAATTGTATGGATTTGAGAGAAAAGAAAATGAACTAGATTTACTGATGAAGGGAAACCAAAAGAAGAAAATCTCTAAATTTTATAAACTATTGTCGAAAAGAGAAATGGAATCAGATGTAGTTAAAGATACAATGGTTAGATGGGCTCAGAATGTGGGACGTCCAGTTGAATTAGAAGCTTGGGAGAGAGTGTGGAAAACTGATATAAAATTTACACCAAATTTAAATTTAAGAGAAAATTTTTATAAAATGCTTTATAGATGGTATATGACCCCAGAAAGATTACAAAAAATAACTAAAACTGGGAGTGATGAAAAGATTGGATCCTTTTTTTCATATGTAGTGGACTTGTAGGAGGGCAAGAAAATTTTGGAAGGGGATACATAATGAAATTCAAAGCGTTTGTAATCTGAATTTTGAAATGACACTGGAGTTTTATTTGTTAAATTTGTTAGGGCAACACAGGGAGATAAGAAGTCATCAGAAGACATTGTTATATTTGATAACAGCTGCAAGGTTGATGTATGCACAATACTGGAAAGAAAAGAAAGATACAGATTTAGAAGAGTGGAAGCTAAAAGTTCTGGATATGGTAGAGGTAGAAAAATTTGCTTTCGGTTTGAAAAACAAACCTTTTTTTTTTGAAAGGGAATTGAAAGGAGTTTTGGATTGGATAAAGACAGAAACAAAACAAAGAAACAAATGTAACCGTCTTTCTCTTGTTAATGGAAGTGTAATTGTTCTTCTCTTGTGTAAATGGAAACAAAATAGATTCAACTGGAGAATATAAGCTTGGAAGTGGGGGGGGGGAGTGGGATACATCCAATAATGGTGTATATCCACTTGTTTTTTTTTATTTTTGCAATCAAATCTTTAATAAAAATATTTCAAAAAAAAAAAAAAAAGAAAAGTGGTCAGAAACTTCAATTAGCTAAAATTGCTACAGGTTGTGAACTGGGCCTGAAGGGAGCACAGAACTGTTTCGTGGCACAATTCAAGGTGCTGGTTTTGACCTATAAAGTCCTGTACTGCTTGTGCCCAGGTGACCTATCCTCCCCCCCCCAAAAAAATCTGAGATTGTCTGGAGAGGACCTTCTCTCTGTTCCACCACTGTCTCAGGTACGTTTGGGGGGAACAAGGGAGAGGACCTTCTCGGTGGCTGCTCCTAGACTTTAGAACTTCCTCCCTAGATAGGCCAGGATGGCCCCATCCTTACTCTCCTTTCGGTGGCAGGTTAAAATATTTTTGTGCTGTTAGGCTTTTATAAATTGATAGATTTAGGCCTTTTAATGCTGTACGAGTCTGTTTTTAAGGTTGGCATTGCTTTTAATGTATTTAATGTTAACATTTAATGTTTTAAACTCTGTAAATTGTTAATTTTTTTTTAAATCTTATGTTTATACTTTTATGTATATTTTAACTTATAATGCTTTAATGTCAGCCACCTTGAGTCCCGTTGTCGGGAGAAAGGTGGGATACTAATAAATAAAACAGTAATAACCATTTCCTTAATGATTTAAGTCCCCAGTGATTTATTATTGATTTTTGAGACAACAATTAACAGAGGAAAATGTTCTTATCCAAAATGATACGTAAAATCTAGTCTTTCATCTGTACCTCAGTACATGGAGATAAGGTTCTTGTGCACAGGTTGTGTGGTGCCTCGTCTGCAACTATAAGAGGTGTTGATAGACTTGCTGGTAAATCTTATGGTCCCCCTTATGGTGTCTGTTGTGTGCCAATGTTGCTTGGTCTACAAGCCATTGACTGCTGGTCTGCAGAGTAACTGGTGTGTGTGTGTGTGTGTGTGTGTGTGTGTATGTGTGTATGTGTGTATGTGTGTACGAGGGAGAGAGTGAGGGAGAAACAGTTGTAGCCAATGAGCACAAACAAGGTACCATTCCCTGGCCCATTAGAGGAAAAAAAATGATTGGTCCCTTTATATCAATAGCTTGAGAAGCATGGGCCTAAGTTGCTACCAAAAGGTTAACAGCAAGATTGTTGTAGTTCATGTACTGTTCCTTTATATTAGTCAAGTGGTGGATTGAAACGCACGATGCCCACAAAATTGCTTAGTTTTGTGACTAGTGATTTGAGATCTTGGGAGGAGAACTCACATGTTTGAAGGACCTTGCTGCTACTTTTATATTTGGAAGTATTTTCTGAGTATATGTGAAGTGGACCATGATAGGGCAGTGATTAGGAAACACTGGAAAGCTTTGATGTGGAATGCTTGATATATGGGTACACTTTACCTTGTTTTGCACTCCTTAATCTTTGTTCTTTTTTTTTATTTAGTTCAGACACTATTGCAAGGTGCTGGTATATTCTTCTTTCTGGATCTGTGCTAATGAAGGACTCCATGTTTTTGCCACCCTGCAGGTATGTAAGAAATCAATGTCCTTTTAGAGTAGAGGAAAAAAATAAATTGCAACATTCGGTTTAAGAGTATATGCAACACATGATGACAAAGAAAGCCCAGGATCAAGCTTGTAGGATCCAGTTTTCATAATGTGCATGCTAAATTTGTATTCTAATGTTCTTGTGTTCCTTCTCTATTTCGACGCCTGAGATAATCACTTTGATTTTATTTAAGATACTCTGTCTATAAAATCTACCTGTTTCAAAATTCTTGCAATGTTATTGCAACTTTAATTGATGTAGCAACTAAGGGAAAAAATCCAATGTGTAACAGAAAATGGATTAATTAAAGAGAACATGAAATATCTTACATGTGATATACCTTATGCATTTAGTTTCTATTTCCTTTACTAGTGTAAAGGATTGAATTTTAAATTTTAATTCGTTTGTTAATGCTTACAGTGAACATAAACAGCCAAGACTGCTGCTGATATTCTGAATTTTAGAGGTAAAACCAGCAGAATAAAAAGTATTTACTGATAATGTTATTGTTACTTTTACTACTATTTTTTGTATTTCTTTGTAATTGTAGCAGGGAATGTTACAGTAGAAAAAAGAGAAATAAAAAATAAAATCCCCCCCCCATTTATTTATTTATTTTGGCTTGTTATGTGTTATCGAGCTGGCAGATGTTCTTGGAATAGGTTATCAAGTATAGAAAACAAAAAAAACACAAGTGAATAAGCCAAAGTTGTTAGAGAAAATAAAACATTAGATTATTAAGAAACAGTTATAGTGAAAACAAAGATAACAATCAAAGACTAAATGTTTACTGGCAGATGAAGGCCTTAACCTTACCTCTTAGTGGTACTGATGGGGATGCCAGGCTAATTCCCTGGGGAGGGTGTTCTACAGATGAGTCCTGTCAGTGAGAGAAGCTTGCCAAGATAGTTCAGTATGCACTCTCTCCCAGTGTTTTGTGTCAGTTGTGGGGTTGTGGAAGGACATTTAACATTGTGACCAACCTGTATCTGTATGGCTCTGTTTCTTTCAAAGCATAGGTGAATACAATATAGCAAGAGAGCTGGACATCACTCATTTTTTTAAAGATTTACTGAGCTTCTGAAGTTGCCCCACACTTACCCAACTTTTTCAGATGAAAATTATCCCCCAGATGGCTCTAGACTACCAGTCACTGCTCCTGGTGGCTGCCACAAGTGCATCTTTGGTTGAACTCCCTGACCAACAAAGTACCTAGAAACTGTGACCAAAGGTTACTTTATGGTCAATTTCAGGTGCAATTTTCTCCTGAAAATTGGGTGGTGCAGCCCACTTTGGGTTCAGAGATGTCAAAGTAGCCCTTGCATCTACCACAGTTGCACATCCTAGCTTTAATGCAAGTGTAAGCATAGAACCATTTGCCCACGACAACAGCTTTCCTTTTTCTTGTGACCGGGTTATATGACACTTATTCTAGGTATTTAGCATATTAAAAGAGCTCAGGGCCTGGTTTCTGAAACAAAACTATCTGTTGCAAGAGTGTTGTCTTCATCATGTTAATCTTAGTGAGAAATTACTCTGTTTATGAAAATTCAGGTAAATGAATATTACTAAGTTCCCTGCCCCAGATGTAGTGTTATGAGAATGAGCTGCTGTGTGTCTTGATCTCACTAGTTCCACACCTTTCTGGCTGTCCATGGAGGTTGAAGTAGTTTGAAGTAGTTCAAAGTCGTCCTTGGAAACTGGCAGTTCTGTCTGACGCTGGAAGCTCTAGTCTCCTTGTAGAGATCCTCTTTGTTGTTCTGCTGCTATCTGTTTCAGCATCATTTGGAAGGCTTGGGGATTGTAGCAAAACAGAGAATCTTTCCCTTCCCTATGATGCTGTGGTCCTGTTAGCAAGGGACAGGTGTTCTTTGGCAAATAAGGTAATTGATGCTGCTCATTTACAGTAGGAAGAACTTGATAAAGGTGGATTCTCAACAGAGTTGATAGCCACACTGGCTTCTTTCTCTCTCTGTTCTGCAACCTGATGCTGACAAGTGACAGAGCAGAAAGAGACCTGAAATTAGTGTTTTATAGCAGAGCTGATGATTTTCGTGCTCAGTTTTGCCCCTTGTCTTATTAGCCTGATTATTTCAATTAACTTGAGGTACTAAAACAGTTTAGGATTTGGGCAACATGTCTTAAAAAAATCATTTAATCTGAAGTGGAAGAAGGGCGTGTTGGAGGAGAAAGGAGAATAGTGGATGGACTCACATCACGTTCCTACTTATTCTTGTAATGCTTCATGGTGGTAAGCAAATAGTCCATCTCAGTAGTCAGCCAAGACAGTCTCATAAATGTAAAATTTGTAGAAATTTTGAAATCATGAAAAATGCCTATTTTTCCTATTTCTGTTTCAGAAGAAAATGAATTTTTGGAACAATTGAATCAATGTGATATAAGCATAGTTGACAGATTGAAAGTTACTTTGTTACTTTGGGAACATAATCTACATTAATTGTTAACAAAAGAAGCAAAAGTCCGGAACTCTTTGGCTTAAAGTTTTTGATTGATCTTTCTAAAAGAAAAATGTTCCACAATCTGTTTTCATGATTTTTTTGGGGGGTGGGGGGGAGGCTTTGGAAAAAATGTGCCGTCCCCCCGGTTTTTCCTAGGTTTTTACATCTCTATAGAATTTTTATGTGAATTGGTCTCATGGTAATGGAATGGAAGTTGAAATAGTCAGCAAGGTATGAAGAACTTTTTTTCCCTTTGAGTCTGTGAAATTTCTGTAAAGTCCAGTAGTGTTGTACACACTGGACATGTTGTAGTTTCTTACCTTTATGAAAATCCAAAGATTCTGTGTACTTGCAGTGTTGCTCCACTGGTTTCCTCCTTCTAAATTTGGTTACTTACATATGCTTAAGAAGCTGCTCTTCAAATTGAGGAACCATTGCCATGTAAAGAGCTTCAGATAAAAAGGAAACCGAGACATCCTTCCTTCATTGTGTACGTAGAAGGTTTTAGTTTCTGTATGGGTCTTTTTGGATTCTGGCCATTGCTGTTGTAATTACTGTTACTGTTTCTTCATTACATTTGACTTGTGATTTCTTAATAGAGAGTTAATTCTGTTAATTCTCTGAAGGGAACTAAAGCAAGACTTTTAAAAGGTGGTTCCTGGAAATAGCAGGGTAAAGAGGAATTGGTTTGTTTTTTAATTGAGTCTTCCTTGTATGTAGTGAATGACCCTGTGAATGACATTTATTAGAATTGTTCCCTTTTTTCATTTGCACTGTTGCTCCTCTTAACTCTAAATGACATGAATGTTGTGCTCAATTGCATGATACAAAGCTGGCTTGTGGATGAATAGGGAGTAGCATTTCCTTCTAATATCAGCTTTAAAATATTGCAAAGCAATGGATAAAATGTTATCTTCCATGCTGTTCAAGTGAACATATCTTTTATTTTGTTACATACTGCTGGTTGCAATTTGTTAAGAATAACATTTTCAGTCTCATGTAAGAATAGTTCTGGAATTTCCTTGCATATATTTTTTTCTTTGTTGGCTTCTTTGGTATTGTATGCATGGAATATCCACTTAAAAAACCACGCATATATGAATCTTAATATTAATTTTACCATCAAGTGGTTTAATAAAGGCAAATGATTATAGGACTCTTTGCTAATTTTAGTTCGTGCTCAGAGTATAATGAATTAACTCCAAAGATTTTAAATGCACAAGAAATAAAGGTGTATTCAAGGTGGACCATCTTCTTTGCATCCAGATGATTGCACACTAGATAGAGGCTCCTCATCTATCCCAGAAAACTGAGGTTTGAATCCCTTAATTCTGGATCCTTTGGTACATTGCATGTTTGAGTTAGTAAGCTAAAGAAAGGGGGATGGTATGTAGATTTGATTATTAGGGAAAAAGGGAAAGCAAGACAAGGATGGCGAATAAAACCGTGAATGCACATTTGGTTTCATTCAGGCAATGCTTTTACTGCAGACATTTGTGTTAAATATAAAATAGTTATTCCCCTCAGCATAAACGTAATTGAATTAGATTAATTGATATTTAGTTTATTAGTGATGAACTGAATACAACACTTCTTTTATATTAACGTTCTTATCTCTGCATTCTTTGCATGCTTACCTAAAAGTAAACTCCGTTCCACCTAGACTTACTTCTGAGCAGGCATGCATGAAATTCTGCTGCACATCATTCGTTTTCAACCTCATTTCTCAGTATCCTATAAAAATATGGTTTGTCCAGGGCTTTAGAAAGCCAGAACGTCTTGGTGAAAAGTGTTTCCATCAACATTTGTTGGTGTTTTTTTTCCCCCCTTGTCAATCTTTTTCAGTAATAAATTAAAACTATGGCTGTTTTAACAAACCCAACCAATCTTCAAATGACAATCATGTTTGAAATTGAGAGAGCAATAAATTATTTGTAGGAGATCTGATATGTTTGTAGAACAGTGATTCTGTTGTTTGAGGATGGGCATTTTTTTGAGGAAAGTTGTAGTTAATGCATCTGTGGTGGAATTCATATGGGAAAGTGGATACTATTTTGTTTGAAGTTGGGGAAAAAAATACAGGAATATTTTCTTGTGGCATTGATCATCGTTACAGAAAACACTGCACCCAAGTGGGTTCCATGTAGAGGAGACTAGTGTGTGGGAAAATGTAGAACTGGCAACCTGAAACTTTCCAAAACTGTGGTTGCCAGCTTTATGGTTCAGTCCATATGTTTTCTACAAGTAATAAAACATTTTGTCTGTACAGGCATACCGCAGTTGATGAAACCTTTGATAAAGAAGCTCATTTTTACAAAGTCTATTTATGCCCAGCCAACCCAGCCCTTTTCCCTCCTTATGCTCTGTCTAGCTGGAAATGTTTCAGCAGCATCAATATTGGGAGGATGGTGAAGGAGGTATTTTCAGTGTCAAGTTGGAGCAGCATACCTGCAGTAAACAATGTGATAAACCTTGAGCTGGGAAAGAAATGGGATTCTATTCTAGCCAATCCTACTGTACCTGTTTGTGCTTGTACAACAGGCAAGGTAAGTGGCAGTTGCCTCCAGAATCTCTGTGTGAGGATAGTAAAACAGAAAAAGGGAGGAAAGCAGATAAGATACTCCCAGCATATTAAAGAAATACAAACCTAAAGTTTGACCACCAAAATGCAAATCATAACAAAAGCAGAGGCTGGTGAAAGGAGGGAAAAAACCAGACAAATAACAACAAAACGAAACAGCTTTGGATGCATTTTGGAAAAAGCTTTCAGCTTCAAACACAAAAGGATCAAGCCTTTTTGTTTACTTATGCAACACTTACCCGACCAGTTATTTCATTTCACATGTGCATATTGTTACTTTTGGATAAAAAGTCTACTGAAACACGTTGAACTGTTCTTCTTTGTTGTGACTGAGGAATCGACTGTAATTCTTTCCATGTTAATTCTGCTTCTGCTACCAAATTTTCTGTAAGGAAGTAATATCCAAGAACACAGCTACTTCATTAACTTTGGCATACCTGTATCTTTTTCAATGATCTACCGTGTGTCACGAATTTAATTGTTCGACAGTGATTTATTTTCTAGTGTTTTGTAATTGTAATTCAAAGCAGCTAAAAGAAACTAGAAATATTTTTCGTTCTGAGCAACTAGTCAGTTAGAAATGAGAACTGTACAATTTTGTTTGAGATGTCAGAATTCAAAGAGTCTGAAGAGATTGTGAAAGACCTTGTTAAAGGGAAATTATTGCTGAATGTATGTATGAATATTCATCAATTTTTATTTTTATAAAGAAGTCCTGACAATTTTCTTTTTTGTATTTGAACCTCTCTCTCCCTCCTTTTCTCTCTCCTCTCTCTCTCTCTGTCTGTCTCTGAATAGCCTTATTGGGTTTTTTCATGTCTTGAGATGTTTTATGTAGATGTTAAAAAGCATGAGGAATAAAACAGATCTGTAGAAGAGCTTGAAGTGTAAATGTCATGGAGCCATTGCAAAGCTATGCAGCCAGATACCCAATTGGATATTGTAAGAAGAATGCTGTGGTTGATTGTAGTGAAGAAACTGAAAGAAAAGACAAAATGGCACTTACTGTGTCTTTTTTCTGGTGAGGATCTTCTCATGGGGAAATCAAAATAATTATAGTATCAAAACTTGTCCTAAAAACTATTTGAAATAAAATTAGCCTCACTCAGAGCTGACTGGTTCTAATGGAAATGTAGTGTATAGCTTCCTAAGTGCTGGTTCTAACTGCACTTTCACTCATTTTAGTGGCACTTTCATCCTACTTGAATGTCTCCTACTTTTTTTGTTGTCAGGTTTAAGTTTTTTCAAGGCTTCAAGATTAGAATAACAGAATTAGAAGGTTTTGATCATTTTGTTCCTGAGGTCTTTGTGCTGTATATACTGTAACTCTCACATGTGAGAATTCCTTTCTTAAGTGGTTCTGGTCCTATCTCTCAGGTAGATACCAGATGGTGATGCTTGGGGACAGTTGCTCCTCGAAAAAGGAGCTTAAATCTGGCGTCCCTCAGGGCGCTGTCCTGTCCCCAATGCTATTTAACATCTACATGAAACCACTGGGAGAGATCATCAGGAGGCATGGAGCAAGGTGCTGTCAGTATGCTGATGACACCCAGATATATCTCTCCATGCCTCGGATAATAGCATCAACGAAGGGTGGCATCTCACCTCTGAACGAATGTCTTGAAGCAGTAATGGACTGGATGAGGAAAAACAGACTGAAGCTGAATCCAGATAAGACGGAGGTACTCGCTGTTAGGGACCCTAGCCCAGACATGGAGATTTGTCAGCCAGTCCTAGACGGGGTCACACTTCCCCTGAAAGACTGTGTTCGCAGCTTGGGGGTGCTCCTGGACTCGCCACTTCAGATGACAGCTCAAATAGATGCGGCGGCCAGAAGTGCCTGCTATCAGCTTCGGCTGATACGCCAACTGCGCCCCTTTCTGGAGCTGTAGCACCTAAAAACAGTGGTGCATGCGCTGGTAACTTCGCGGCTCGACTTCTGCAATGCGCTCTACATAGGGCTACCCTTGTGCTTAGTCCGGAAACTTCAATTAGTTCAGAATATGGCAGCCAGGTTGGTCACTGGTAGACCTAAAACTGACCATATAACACCAATTTTAAAATCTCTTTGTTGGCTGCCTATTAGTTTCCGGGCACAGTACAAAGTGTTGGTTATTACTTTTAAAGCCCTTCATGGCTTGGGGCCAGCCTACCTGCGGGATCGCATTATTATTATTATTATTATTATTATTATTATTATTATTATTATTATTATTTTCTGCAGTTTAGGAATGGGAATGTAAAAGAAATTGTAGATTTTTTGAGATGTATGTAGCATCAGAGACTGGTGATGGGAAACACATTTTCTTAAGCATAGCAAAATGAGTTTTAATCTGGCAGGAGATGAAGTAGTGGAAAGAAGAAGGAAATTTCCATGCTTGACAAATACAGCCTGCTCAGTGTATAGACCTTCATAAAATAATTGTTCCCTTCATGTGAGCGAATTTGAGCATTTTCCTTGAAGTGGGAGAATATTTAAGTTGTGAGTGGAGCGCACTTCAATTGTGTGTTGGTACAAGAGCATATATGATCTGGAAAAACTCTGTGTGTATCTTGGAAAACAGTGCTAATTCTAGTAACTTTCCAAAGTTTAATTAGGCTGCTTCTAGTTGTCCTTTTGTTTCATAAGATTGCCGGACTAGAAAAGCTCAATCATCATAATTGTCGTTGTCATCATCATGGAAACTGGGTCTTAAAGCAGCTTACACATGCTTCTAAGGTTAAAGTTATTGTTGTGTGAAACATAGCAACCTACCATATAAGGTGCTCAGTGCAACAACACAATAATCACGTGTGGGAAATGAGAGCTGGGAATGGCAATGGCTGGCTGGCTAGGGGGGAGTGAGAGAGCGCAAGGCAAAGGCTGCCCAGCTGTTTGGCTGACTGTAAGCTCCACTGCCACTCAGCCCGCCTCTCCTCTGCAGTGGAATGGCTGTGTGACAAGCAAAACTCGGGGCCTGTTTGCCTGCCTTTGCTTTGTCTCCTATCACATGGCACAACTGTTGTGGGGGGCGGGCAGATGGGATGAGCAGCCTTCAAGCTTTCATGGGCCTCTCAGGGTCTGCGAACCACAGGTTAAGAACCACTGCTCTATAGGATCTTCCTAATGGGAAATAAAAATGTATAGCCCAAGACCATACACATTTAAAAGCAAGTCCATCAAGTTCAATGGAAAACTCACCCAAGCATTGTTCCCTTATGGCAGAACACAGGCTCATAACCCTGCTTTAAATCCTGGAAGTCTTGTAAAATAACTGGATTTTATCTTCCCAGTAGCCTTCCTCGCTACTCAGGCATCAAATAGGTTCCCAGCTCTCTGGAGCAGGTTCTGAGATGCTGTAGGGGACTACAAGGAGATGGAATCCTCTTTGCTAATTGTACTGTTGTCTACAGTCCTGTCAGTGGAATGATGACACAGGTTCCAACCCTTGTCTTTCTTTTGTAATCCAAATATTATGATTTGAAGCAGGAGAGGGGGAAGGGTTTACTAGGAAGGATTTACAGTGAGTGCTGAATTTTTCATATTCCTGCTTGTTTTCTTTTCTTCTTCATTTACAAGAAGGCCAGATTATGTATGATAGCCAGTGATATCATAAACTTCAGTATGCCAATTTATGTCTACAGCAGAAATAACAGAGAAATCAGATTTGTTTGTTTGTTAATATGAACTGAACTAATCTGTGAACCAGAAAGTAGTTATCCTTCAGTTTTTGCCCTAATATTTAAATTGTTAAGACATGGAGTTGGAAATTAAAATTTCACTGATGTAACATTTAGTTCTGACTATGGCGGTCATTTGAAGGATTTTTTTTAAATTGATACATTCATTTCACTCTAAATAAGATTTAAGGAAGACTGCATTTCATTGCAAAGAGGGACATTTTAGTTATATTTGTAAGTTCATGACAGTTAAATACATTTTAAAAACTGTGTGTTCTATGATGTATTATCAAAATGAGAACTTGACAGTTGTAATTATGGTGCTTCTGACTCCTACTGATCATGACTCTGTATCATAATGACTCTTGGTATTAAAGCTTAACATCACTTTGAAGACTCTGAGGTTTTTAAAAGAACAGCTTCATAAAATGTCTGTTTTTGATGACTTCTATCTCTATTTTCTGGTAATTTTTTTAAAAGATTGTTTTCCGGCATGGACACTTGATCTCATGTCTTTACTTATTATTTGAGAATAAGATATTAGAGAAGTTTCACCAAAGATTTTTTTTTGTCTGACTGTCTGTCTGTCTACCTATCTATCTCATACTTTTATATCAGGCAAATACAAGAGTTGCTGATAAAATTTGAAATAACTTCAATGGATAATAGATTGTCTGAATTCATATACAGGCTGCTGTAGTATGCACAAGAATGACAGAACTATTTGAGTTTTGTTTGCCCACTAACTTGCTATTATAACTTCAAAAAGATTAATTGGATTTTTTCAAGTAACTAAATCATGAAAAAGTTTAGGGGGTAAGCATAGTAATCAAAAATACCTAACATTTCATAGATAAATGTGTGTCTTTGAAGCTCACATGCTTTCTTGTTCTCATCTGTATTTCACACTCTTCCATGGTGTACAAAGCTGTTAGTCTTTTTCTTCTTTGGATCAGGCATAATAAAACTAAATGCGATTTCATGCACTCTATAACTGACCTTAAAGTGGCCGTTCCTGAGAGCTAAGGAACTTCAAAAGGAGATGCACATGAGAGTTGTTGTGTTAGAATTTCATCAAGAAGTTTAGTTCTGTATTGTGCACTTTGAATTGGGACAAAGTTCTTTTTTAAATCACAGGATCGGAATTACTTAGGTTATCCAATGCCAAAGTATTTCCATTATCACCCAACAACTGTATGGAACATTGCTGAAGATGATATGGTTGGCGTTGTCTGTACTTAATGTATTTCTTTCTGACTTTACTATTTACTCCTTTTCCCTGAATGATATCTATATTACAGGTTTAAAAATTCATGGACCTCGGGTAGTCCATGAGAATTTGTACCATAGTATTTGTGTTAGTACTTGAGATGTTTTAGGATTCTTTATTGGTTTTGCTAGAAGAGACTGACATGGCTAGCACTGGAAAAATTATTTTTTGTATGTACTTCGTAACACATAATCAGGGGTCAGTACTGTCATTGTGCTTTCAAATATTTATCAGAGGCTGCTGGGAGAGGTCATCTCGAGTTTTGTGATTTTTATCTCAGCTGTAAGCTGCCGATGTTAGTTTTAAATTCGGATTTTAATATATTTTAATCCTGTGGTGAAAAAATGTCACAGACGGACACACACACACAAAAGAAATGTACATCATTTTGGGAGGTCCTGCTGGACCAAAAAATGATCAATACATGCTATAAATAAAATAATATATAATTCTCTTGAAGCTTTGTCATGTTAACGGTATAATGCTACATCCGAAGCTTGTATTGCCCCTTATATGGTCACATGAAATATGCTTAAAGTTACTACTACTGTATTTTATTGCTTATCTGTTTGCTCCCATGCTTATTGCTAATGCAAACTAACAGTTTCTTACGAATTGTTTTTTCTCCCCAGTTTTGGCAAGCAATCTGGAGGAAAACGAGGCTGCGAGTGTATTGTATTGGAGCCTTCTGAAATGATTGTGGTAAGAATAGATCTTTAAACATTGAAGCATGGAGATTTTCAGGAGGTGGTGGAATCAGTTTCTTGGCATGATTACCCTGGAGAGAAATCTACTGCTGATTTATGCCATTTCTCTGTTTTATAATACTCTCTCCTAGCAATTTCTTGTATCAGTAAAATTTTGAAATGCTAGGTCTCCGCAGGTACATAGAACAGAATTCGGAAGAGTTACTTTGTTGTTGTTAACTGCTGTCAAGTCAACCTTGACTTATGGCGACCCTGTGGATGAGAGACCTCAAAGCCCATCCTGTCACCAACTGCCCTACTCAGGCTTTGCAGACTCAAAAACGTGTCTTCCTTGATTAAGTCTCTCCATCTGTAATGCGATCTCTTTTTGTACTGCCTTTTACCTTAACAAGCATTATTGTCTTTTCTACGAGTCATGTCTTCTCGTGATTTGACCAAAATACAACAACCTTAGTAGTTGTCTTGGCTTCTAGGGAATGTTCAGGCTGGATTTGCTCCATTTTTAGCAGGGTATCTGAAGAACTTTTTTCCATCCCCACATTTCAGATGAGTTGATTTTCTTCCTATCAGCTTTCTTCACTGTCCAGCTTTCACACCCATTCATAGAAATTGGAAATATGATGACATGGGAAAACCTAACGTTAGTATTCAATAATATATGTTCATACTTCAGGATCTTGTATAGTTCCTTTATAGGTGCCCTTCCAAGTCCTAGTCTTCTTCTGATTTCTTGACTGCAGTCTCATTCTGATAAATGACTGAGCCAAGGTATTGAAAATCTTGAACCATTTCAGTACCTCAGAATATTATTGCTCCTCAAATCCCATAGCCAGCACATAATCTTTTTTAAAAAAAATTCTCAATGAAACTGCAATAATAAACGCTCTATATTAGGAATATTGGGTGATCTATGTGCTTGTTACCTAATTCATGTAAGAGATGGAAGAAGTAATACTAATAAAAACAACAATGTTTGCAATATACTATTGGCTTGTAATTATGTTATAAGCTACAGATATCTTCCTTTCAGTTGATATTGCGTACATTTCTTAATCTCCCTCTGTATTACCTGGCACTATTTAATCATGTCATACACTGTATTTGTTTTAATTGGTAAGCTGCCTTGAGTCCTGATTCTGAGGAATAGGTGGGGTATAAATATAATTTTAATAGGTCTGTTATGCTTGAGTTTGTGTACTTTATAACTTAGTTGTGTTTTTTGCACTTTTGCATTGCATTGTATCTTAATGCACATGCACATGTTTAATTCGGAAACGAGTAAGCATGAGATGTTTTGACTACTTTCGGTTACCTTAAAAACCCCAGAAATCTAGTGTTTTCATTGAGCCTTTATTGGAACTTTCAGTTTGAAGTACAGAAAAATGGACTAAGCTTCTAAACTGTAAGAGGAATTCAGAAATAAAATACTTCCTTTTTATGGATCTTAATCTCAATTTTATAAAAAGACATGGAGATATCAGTAAAAAAAAAGCTAATTTGTAGAATGGCTTTCATTTTTAAGGCCCAAGATATGGCTTAAGAAATGTGAGCCTTTCAAGTATGTTTTAATGGCTTACTGTCCAGTGCTGATGCTTTGATATATGCCTATGACCTATTAGTTTTTTGCTCCCTTTGTGCCTCGCTAGCACGTTCAGGTTAAAACTGGATCACATAAGATGTTACTGAAAATATCAACTACTCCCCCCCCTTTTTTTTGGTGGCTATCCTTATCAGCTCGTACGTGTGAGATCATCTCCTTTGTATGAGTGACTTTTAAAAAGCCCTTTCTTTTTTGAAGTCAGTCTTCTTACAGCAGTCACCACATGCCAGATTTCTGGTCAGTGTTTGCTTTTGTATTACTCATTGATCCAGCTATTTCCTCCAGCTCGTTTGATATTCTCTCTCCCTCCCTCTCTCTCTTGTATCTCTCTCTCTCTCTCTCTCTCTCTCTCTCTCTCTGTGTGTGTGTGTGTGTGTGTGTGTGTGTGTGTGTGTGTATTCCTTGCATGCTTCTGCACTGTGAAATCATGTATCCATACATTTTTATATTCTCTCATGGAAGTGTGCAGCAGATATGTACAGTGGGAAGATAGGAGGCAGCTTTTCCTCTTCTTCCTCTTTTTCTTTTTGAGGTTTTATTTCTACATCTTAACACATGTAGCAGTTAAAAGTCATGTTGACTGTCCATGGGAACATTTCCCTAAGTCCTAGCATTGGTTTGTATTACCACTATTTATAGATAATTTTCTCTTGCCTTAACTTGTCAGGAGTTATATATGTATTTGATGTCTTTGTAAACTCTTGAGGATGTACAGTGTGGGCTGTTCTGCTCCAGAGGATGTCACCCCTAATTTTCCCGAACAGGCATAGTGGTGGGACAGAAAGCTAGACTTTGCCTTAATGCTATGAGAACAGTGTTAATGTGGCTACTGTTGCATCAGCTTCATGCATAACTCTGTTTCCCTGGAATTAAAGAATGCGGCTTGGCACGTTATCCTTGTAGATTTATATTGGTGCTCTTGCCACTTGTGAAGGTTGCAAAGTGTGCACCTGACCTTTTTTTTCCCTTTGAATTTTTATAGTTGCTGTGATTGGTTTTGTTGAAAATGATTGAAGCTGCTGCTGTGCCCTGAATTTGTGTATATTTTAGAGTTTACTGCTGTCTTATTGTTTGGTTTCGATATTGTTCACATGTTGTTGGTTGGCTATGTGAAATTTAAAATCTCTTAATTTTTTTCCTGAAAATTTATGTTGTGGTATAAAAATATTTTAAAATAAATATTTAAAATAATTCACCCTTGTTGTCAAATACTCCTGTAGGCTTCCTCTTAAATGTGATTATTTAGGGTTGGATGAGATTTAAGTCAAAGGAGAAATTGATTTTAAAAAGTGCTTTTTCTCTTTAGTTGGCTGCTGTGTGCATGTAGAAAAATAACATAATACTGCCCAGTTCTTCTGAATGTATAGATTGTCTAACAGACTTTGTTTGCATGTACTAAGAGCCTGCAAAGTGGTTTTTTTTTAAATGTTGCTGATTACTGCTACTTGGAAGTTGTGTGGTGTTTTTGCTTCATATATTACTTTTTCTGTTACCTATGTGTATATGTACCTTCAAGTTGCCTGTTGACTTATGATGATCCAGTGAATGTACTAGGGTTTCCTTAGGCAAGGAATACTAAGGAGTGGTTTTGCCAGGTCCCTCCTGTGAAATATAGCCTACAGCACCTGGTATTCATTGGCATTCTTGCATCCGATATTAACCAGGGTTGACCCTGCTTAACTTCCAATATCAGAAGGGATCGAGTGCCTTTAGGATATTTAGGCCTCTGTTACAGAGCCATGGAGTAGTTAGAGAGAGATGTAAGTACATATTAGTAGGGCTGATTCTTGTCCCCATCCATTCAGAGATTAGTCACCCATGTCAGCAATAATCTTGTTATTTTCCATATTATGCAAGAATAGAACAACCTACCTGCATCAAGGGCATGATTCTAGTTGCTTATCTGCTCCGTGTGGCAGCAGATAAAGACAGAATCACATTCTCTCTCAACACAGAAAAGAGTGTGGTGGTAAAATGCTTTCTGTTGCTCCTCCTTGAGTATCAAGCAGTATTTGTTGCATATAGGAGTAACCAACTGTGAGATTGACTGTTGTGGAGCTGCTTGGTTTTCACCATAGCCTATTGTAAAGGCTTCCTCCTTGAAGATGCCTGCTGTTATCACCCTGAATTCAGCATCATAAATTTGTAAGTGCTGGCTGGTTCTGTGTGAGGATACCACGTGCAGCTTTTTTTTTTTGAAAGTAGGTCCAAGGTGTCAGTAAGACATCTTGTTTGATCTTACAATATCTGTTTTACTAAAACTTTATGCTCATTGTTGCAGAATTAAAGTGTCTAATTCAGTTCCTGAGTGAAAACTCAACAACATTCCCAAGGGTGTTTGAACAGAATATCAAAATCAGAGTTTGCTAGAAGAGAAATCTTCATGGTACAATGCACAGTTTGCCTGTATTTATATATTGGCTTTTGGAATACAATTCTTTCTAAGGAAGCTTGGGAATAATTTTAGAGTAATAAAATTTCAATGTAATACTGTAAATAGAATAATTTTTTTAACTGAACAGTCATGAGGATCCCCCCGTAAGGCATCTGTTGATAGATTTTGAAGCATTTGTTGCTTGCCTTAAAATCAAAGGAAGCTTATCTGAAACTTGCACTTGTATTTGTGCAGCATAGAAAGGTTTCACATTCTGCAGTGCCCTGGAAGCTTTATAGTACAGAATGTAAATGAATTGTCAACAAAAGATGTTTGTATTAGGGGATTTTCCAGCTCCTCGGGTTATATTTTTTCAGTTCCATAATGCTAGCAATATCTGAAGGAAGCAGGTGGGTGTAGTTACTATAGTTTCCACTTACAGTTCATTGTGTTGGCTTTTTTGGTAACAAAGATACTTAACCTTTCACTTTTATATTATTCAGCCTGTATTTTTTCTTTTTTTTTCTTTTTGAATATTCTTTGTGCTAGAAAGTTGCTTTGTAGGTCCACAGTTTTCTAAAAACAACAATGTGTTTGTATAATAAGGCTTGCTAATGAAGGTGCTAATAATCCTCAGTGAAGGAGTCTCCCTGAACTATCTTGTAACTTGTGTTCTCAGCATTTTAATGGTTTGGACAAAATAGCACTGGCATTAGTTGCTAAGCAGAGAGAATATTAGAGGTGGGTCTGGAAAATCTGTATTTGTTCAGCCATAGGGAAATTTGGAGGAAAATTATTCTATATATTAATAGCAAACTCATTCTCCAGAATTGATTTTACTTAGCTAAAGTAGTAACACGAGACAAGTGTGGGAGGTGTGGGCTGGTCTGGGAAATCCCCAACATTAAGAGAAGCAGTTTAAAAAGCTTCAAGGGAAAATCATGTGAGGGGACCCCCCCCCCCCATACACACTGCTGCATGTTGAGGTCTGAACATTCTCTCTGGCCCAAGAAAGCAGAGTGTTTGTTGAGGAAGAAACTAGGAAACCTGTATGAGTGAGTGATGGAACAGAGTATCTTGGATGAGGGCATAGCTGGCTGGAATTCTGAACTGTAGCATTCTGCTCTGCAGCATTTTGGGGTGGGTATAACTTGTCTCTCTCTGCACTTGAAATGAAAATTATAGTGGTCTGCCTTACAGATCTGCCTTGCTCATATAGTGTGATGATTGTAAACTACTTTTTACATTAAGTGCTATGTAACTGAAGGGGCAATAGAGTTAATTGATATACAGTAGCCCCTCCACATTCTCAAGGGTTTGGGGCACAGAACCCTCGTGAAAGTGGAAAAACTGCAAATAACTCTCCCCCATTCCCCTCCCATTCCCCCCCAAGTCCCCCCCCATTCCTTTGCCTCTGGCCCCTGCATTGTTGAGGGGGGAGAAAAAAGACAACCTAAAAGACTTAGCAATACTTTCCCATCAGACAAAGAAGAGGGGAGTTCTGATTCTGGCAGCCATCTTGAGAAAGGAGCACCTGACCAGTTAGCAGCCAATACACAACAGCATGTGCAACCACATGGCAGAGAGGTCACACCTTCAGTGGGAGGGGCTTTGCTCACCCAAAAGGGAAAAAAACCCACATCCATTTTAAATACAAGCCTTGTAAGCCTGGGGTGAGGAATGCAAGAGATGGGAGGCGGAAAATGGAGGATGGGAGGCAAGTACTGGCTTTGCGAATAATCAGATTTACAAAGGACAGACCTGTGAATGTGGAGGGAGGACTGTATTCAGATAACATACTGAAAATCCTAACTTGATATACGTTATCAAGTTCAACAATTATATTAAAGTGATCTTCATAGAGCCCATCCAAAGTTTAGCATTTTTAAGATCTGTTGACCTCAATAACATGCATTTTAGTGTGTGCCTAATTCTTCAGTGTGATTTGAAAGTGTTAAACTCTGATTAGATTGTAACCCTTGTGACTGACTGACTCCAATAATTGTTTAAATACTGCTTCCTTTTTAAATTGCAGAAATAGCCATGCAGTTCTGTAGTGGACCACCTCTGTTGATACAGCAAGATAGACTTTTTTTTTAAAAAAATGTGTTTTGCAGGAATTGAAAATAATAATTGGATATGCTTTCAGTTATCTATGTTGTCACTAGCTTCCTGATTATTGTCACATTCCAGTGAGTTGGAGTGATGATTATATCTAAGAAATACATGTGGTCCTTTCCTTGGTACACACTTTTTGTGTGTATATAAAATGTGTTTGGTTTATTGCATAGACAGTCTTGTTGTGTTTGTATACATGTGTCTGTCTCTGCTGTTTCCTGCTGAGATTTCCAAAGGAAATGTGAAGATAGGGCTTGTTTTTATAGTGTAAAGAAACGTTGGGGGAGGGTCAGTCTGAATTAATACAGTTTCAAACAAAAGTTCAGGAAGTTTTGAATTGTCCAAGTTTGGTTACAGCTAAGACTTTAATAAAATCTTAGGTTATTTATCATTCTGTCCTCTTTTGAAATTTTACTTTATATTTATGAAGTACTGAAATAGGGAATGGAGAGTGGTGAATGGAAATGAGCAAGTGAATTATATGTGATGAGTTGAAGTCATGGTCACAGGTTTATATGGCTAATAGTACAATTTAAAGTGATAATGATCTGGTATGTTCTGTTTAAAATAACTTTTATTTTTAGCAGTTATTCAGCAAGTTTTTGAAAGGTAGTGCAGTGTTTGCAGTAAGAAATAACATCAACATGTAATGATCAAACTAGTATCTTTTATGGTGTAAATATATTAGTATTCTATTTTTTTAATATGGTGTCTGAGTTCAGTGAATAGTTTTTATAGCTGGTTAAATAGCCTTGAATGATTTTTTTTTTCTTAAATGCTGTTTCCGGGAAGGAAGCTGTGGCCTCCCAACTCATTGTGACAACATCGTCAAAGACGTTTAGCTCAAGGTTCAGAAACTTGCATAGGCTCTCACATGGCGAGGTCTCATTGCTAGTTCATGTTGAGCCTGTCCTCATGAGTTTTTTAAGATTACATAGACTTTCAATGATATGGAAGAATTGGATGTTTAATCAAGATCCTGAACATGTATTCCAGGTGGATAACTCAAAGGAGAATGAGGATAATATTCTGCAAAGGGAACTGCCCCTCCGGCAATCTCGACGGAGGTTTAGGAAGATTAATCAGCGAGGAGAACGTCAGACCATCACAGATAACGTGGATGTTAGCAGCTACCTTTCAGTGAGTGTACTTCCCATACTTTTATCTATTTATATCATCTGTGCTAACTTTGGATGTGTGTGGTTTTTTTCTGTGGGGCTGAACTGAAAAGATGTTTAGTTTTACAAAGCTGATCTTGCAGGATTTAGAAGCAGATGGCTGTTTTGATATTTAAAGTAATTGTGGTTTTTAAAGAATCGTGCTAACAGGCATCCACAAATACACCACTTGTTTCTCAGTTATAATACCTAAGTTGACTTTTAGATTTCTAGCTTGCCTCATTCCAAAACGTCTGAGCTGTCTTAAAAAAGTGTAAGTTTCGGGCAAGTAAAAAGATTACTTAATTAACTAGACTCTAAATACTGGAAGGTATGTGTTCAAGCTGGGAAAAATGGCGTTTAGAAAGTCTTTATAAAAATGACTCTCTCTCTCTCTATATGTGTGTGTGTGTATGCATGCGCACGCGCCTGTTAAATGTGCACAGCTGAACTTAAATCCTGTTGTTCCCCACCCATTAGAGCAGGCATACTGTTAAAATTCTTCTTTCTAGAGGCAGGTGAATTACTGAGCAATGCAGGAATTGTCTTGTTCTTCCATGAATGTGTCTTCATTTCCTTATAATTTTGCTGCAATTACATTTTAGATATTTTTAGGAGTGTTTGAAAGGTGTTGTTTCCAAACTTCTGCAACCCCACTGACATACATTTTCAGGAGGAGAGAGTTCCATAAACACAACTGCTGTAAACATTGCTTCTCCTGCTCATGTTGTCTGAGCTTGATGCAGCTGAGATCCTTATGACAGTTTCTTTTAGAAAGGACATATTGGAGACCACATTGTCTAATTTATTTAAGTTACTTATATCCCATTTTTCAAACTAAAGTTACTTATATCTTACTTTTCAAATCAAAGCAGATTGTTGTAAAAGACAGAATAAGAAAATGTAATTTAAATATCAGACAAAACTGAAATATACCATAGTCATGTGAAAAAATAAATCAGTAAACATCAGGCCAATTATAAAATATTTTCCAAATCTAAAATGCCTCCAAATGTTTGCAAACACTGTAAAATATTTCCAAATCTAAAAATGGAATGTTGATTGAGCTTGTTAAATTGCCTTGAGAAAGACTTCTACATTTGTGGTGCCACTGCTGAAAAGTCCGTGCCCCAGCTGAGTGCTAATTTAATATTTGCCTGCCAGAGGCAAGATTGAGTGAGCAAAGGTATTCTTTAAGATGACCAGCTTCTGGCCATTTTTGCCTTATCAAGTCTTTAAATTGGGTCTGGAAATGGATCGATTTTTAATTAGTACGGTTTATCATGTAGGAGGGATGACTCCAGTCAGCTTCTTAGTGGCCACATTTTGCACCACTGTGTTTTCAGAGCTGTCTTTACAAGCATTGTGGCACAGAGAGTATACTGTAGCTCAGTCTGGGGTATAAATGAGGCAAGACCTATTTTCTCTGGGTAGGGCCACACCTACTGAAATGTGCTAAAAATGGGGGGAAAAAAGTGCGAACGGCTCATCATTTGTCTCACTGAACCCAAGATAAGTTAAAGTCAATCTCCCACCCCCTGCCTGTCATTCCTGATTGTTCATTTTGTTACTATTTTCTTCCTTTGTTCTTCCTTGCTCAGCTGTCACCCTTCTGTATAGTTACATTCATCTCGATTTGCAGCAGGGTTTCCACTCTTCCTATTTGGCTTAACCTTCATTCACCTGCCTGTGATTTTTTAAATTTTATCTCGTATCTTTCATTAAAACATCTTGGTGGTTTAAATCTCAAACTTCAGTATTGTTTTCTCCTTCATGGCTACCCTATGAGGATATTCCAGTATTTACTTCAAAGACCATGTTTCCTGCCTTTTAATTGGTAAAATGTATCAGTTTCTAAGTCAGCTGTACTGGATTGACCTAGGTGAAGCAGCCAGAAGCTGCAGAGCAAAGAGCTTCCACTAGGCCCCCATTAAATTTTTTCCAGGTACCCTTTGTTTCTAAGACATTTATTCTGATAACATGGATATATGTTTAGATATTTTATTTAATCAGTAAATATGTCCCTTTGAGTATAACCTGATGAATTCTTGTTTTCACAGTTCTGGGACAATACACTGTTTGAAATGTGTGATTCTTGAAATAGGCATAAATAATTAATAATATATTTAGGTATTCAGATTAAATTTATGTAATAGTCAGAATTAATAAAATATAGGAAATATATTTTGCCTTTTATTAAAGAGTAGGAAAAAGTTTTTTAGTACTGGTTTTATAATCTGGCGCATTACTTTAGAGTATGAGAGGTGACAAGATTTAATGGAATTAGTAAAATTAGCAGAAGTAATGGAATCTTACTATTCATTAGGGATTGCATTGTGATATTGTAATATAAAGAAAGTAAACATCTTAATCTATAACAGCTTTGAAGATATTTTAGCATAAAACATAACATAAAAACAAAGCTGTTATACATCGATGTTTTCTTGCTTTGATAAGGCACTGAGTGCATGAAGGTTGTGCTTTGTGTAGTTTTCTGCAGCTTAGAGATGGGCAAGTTTGGGAGCCATTTGTGCTCTTCCCAGACAGTGCTGCTTCTAAGGCCTGACCGTCAAATATTTTACCCACAAAACCTCTGAGGTGTGTGATTTGCCATTTAAATGTAATTCTTTCCCCCTGGAATTGGAATTGTATCATTCTTTCAAGCATCATGTGGTTGTTTTTCCTGAATTTATTTAATTTCATCATCATAACAAACCAATGAGAAGAGGGCACTGGAAATGGTGAGAGCTCTGGGACAGCTCTTCAAATCCAGTAGTATCCTTCCTGATACTTCTGCTGAAATTGACAAGCCCCATTCTGCCTACAGCCCCATTGCTCAACGCATCCTGTAAGCCTTCTCAGGAGGACTGGGAAGTCATCCAAAGAAAGTTTTGGGTACGCTGGAAAGCCACAGTGGGAGAGAGAGGAGAAGAAACCAATAATTCCACTGCTGTTGCATTCCAGAGTACAGCGTGCCCTCTTCTGTTGTGAACTTTGCACACATGAATGCAAAGTTTTGCAAAATGTCCGTCCCATTATATTAAATGGATGTGATGCACATGTGCCCACACTGCCACAAGCATACGCACAGTGAATTCAGTGGGACATAATGCTTACAGTTTTTGTTTTACACAGAGGTTCCTGGAATGGAATACAATAGATGCACTGTATGTCACTGGATCTTGACCACTGGGACTATTTGGTATAGGAAAAAAAGCAAGGAGGGAAGTGATCAAGGTACATACAATCATAAATGTTGTGAAGAAAGTGAATAGGAGAATTTTTCCTCGTTTTCATAGTACTAGATCTGAAAGTCATCCATGAAAGTGAAATTTTGGGAGAGTCAGGGCAGATAAAAGAAAGTATGTCACAAAGAGCCTAGTTAAACTGTAAATTCACTGCCCCAGGATGTAGTGATAGCTGCCAGTGTGGACTACTTTCTAAAAAGATTAGATGAATTAATGTATAATAGTGACTGCTGTTTCTGGGAATGTATATAAGAGATGGGAATCATGTGGCCTCCCAGATGTGGTTGTACTGAATTTCCCAGCTTTCCTCATGGTTGGTTATCCCCTCTAAAGCTGCTGGGACATGGACTCATACACAATTTGAAGGGATACATGAATCCCAGCCCTGCTGTGTACTATTTCTAAAATCAGAGAATAGCGGAAAATAAAAAAACAGTGGGCAAGCCAAAGGCAGGAAACTTCAAAAAAATAAACTGGCAACTGCTTCACACTTTATTTCAAACTGTTACAAGATTTTCTGGAGTTGGAGCTTCAGTGTACAGCAGCCTGTTTAAAACCTTTTCTTTAAAAACATTCAGTTTTCAAAAGCCTGGGAGCAAGCACTGAGAAGGCCCTTTAATTATTTAGAATACATAACTGCGTGCACACAGACAGACAGAGTGTTGGCCTGGAACACTTAACTAACACATAAAAGAGGTCCTGGCCCCTACTGCATTTGCTCCCTCTGGCCACAATAATTGATTTCTGAACCTTTCTCCTCAGAAATTTTGGTTAGGTTATTCAGTTATTCTCAAATCTTGAATGTCTTACTCTCAGAATTACCACTTGAAAAGAACCGTTATCTGTCTTTATTATCAGTGTGAGAAGAAAACTTGTGAAAAGTGAAAGGGCACTCTTTCTTGCTTAATACCTTTGTTAGCTCTCCAAAACTGCTTTTATCCATCTTTCTCTGTGATAATCTCAATTTTTTTCTCTTTGCTTGTGGAGTCACCTAGGCGCAACACTTAAATACTGATTAATCCAGCAATCTCTTCTTTCTTCTCACTTTTGATAGAGAAACTAGGGCAAATAGTTTTTCAGTTGTTGAGCCTCTTATTTGTGGGTTGTGTTAATGCTGCACTAAGATGATTTTTAACCTTGTTAGTGCAAGAAAGCCATGACTGTGGTGAATTAATTTCCTGAACGGTCTAGGAGTAGCAAGCTCCTTCTGTATGCCGTCTCTGAACTTGCAATTTACTGCTTCATTTGCCACCTTACTGCTTGCAGGAAAGAAGATGTCTGTTTGTTCTTGATACGTATGGAGTTACAATGTATTGGATCAGAATGCTGCAAAATGCTGTAGCGGAATATATTTTAGGTTTCTTTTTGATGGGAGTGGGCACGTGAGGAGAGAGATTACTTCAATTTTTGTTGTATGTTTTGTGGGCTGGTTTGGTGAGATGTGTGGAAGACTGATAGTCATATCTGTTATAGAGTGCTGCTGAATGATGTTGTCAACTATTACGGGAAGCTGCTTCTTGGACTCTGAATGCCAGATTTCTGACTGAAAGGGAGCATAACAGGCTTAAAATGGCATCCAGAGAAGCAGCATGAAAAACTAGACAGGGTGCGCTCACTGGCAAGCTGACAAGGAATTGTCTGTTCTGATTTCTGGCTTACATCACTGTAAATCAGCCTCTAAACTACCACAGCATTTACCCAGAGTTTACTGCTGCACACTGACAAAATACTGTCTATTTTAAACTAGTATTACTCATGCATGTTCTTAATTAATTAAGAAACTTTCTGCATGCCAGAGGCACCATCACAGTCAAAGCCTTGAGATAGGACATATTCAGCTGGATTAGTTTTAAGTGTAATATGCTGAATTTTTTCTTTGGAACTTGTTAGTTATTGTACAGTGCAGATGGTTGGGCAAGCCAGTGTACAGGCATATCTCAGTTTGCCTCTGACAAAGGAGCTCCTTTTAACAAAGTCTTTTTAAGGGAGTCTAGTTCAGCCAGAGAACCAGCATGGTGGTTTGCGTGTTGGACTACAGCTATGGAGATCCAGGTTCAGTTCCCCTCTTAGCCACAGAAATCCACTGAGTGACCTTGGGTGCATCACACTCTCAGCGCCAGAAAATAGGTTTGCCTTAGGGCCACCTTAAGTTAGAAACAACTTGAAGGAATGCAGCAACAATAAGTCCAGCCAGGGCCACTTTATCCATTAGGCACTTAAGGAACAGTACTTAGGGCTTATGAAAATTTTAGGGCCTATGAATATAAGATTTTAGAGTCCAGAAAGCATCTCCAGTGGTACGTTGAGGTTCAGCAGGGAGTCAACTACAAGACTGCCTGTGGCCTATAAAAACTTTAATGTGGCCCTGCATCCCCCCTTTCTTGTTTCCTGCCTAGCTGGATTTTTTTTCAATTTTTTTAATTTTAATTTTTTGGGGGGGCAGCATTGAGAGGATTGTGAAGCACAGACTTGTCATGTTGGGCTGCAACAGCATTTCTGCAGAAAACAATGCAATAAAGCTTGCCCTGGGAAAGAATGGGATTCTAATTTAATGGATCCTACTGTAACTTCATGTTCTTATGTGCAAGAGGCAAGGTAAACAGCTGCCTCCAGAATCACTTACTGAGCATGAGTGGGAAGCAGAACAGAAAGAAAAGGGAAAGGAAAGTAGCCTATCTTAGCAGCTACCCTGGCATGTTGAAACAAAGACATAGATCTGTAAATTGTATAAAATACAAAATGTTTGCTGAAACATGTTGAGGGGCTTTTCCTTTTTGTGGTGTAGGAACCTATCCCTATTCTTTCAACATTGCTTCTATCTTTGGTACCAAAATTTTTGTTAAAGAAGTCAAACCTGGGAACATACCTGCTTTGTTAACTGAGGAACACCTGTGTGTGTATTCATAATTCCCCCACAGATCAATAGTTTGGATTATTTGATATAGCAGTGAGGCTTGAGAAGAGTTTGAGTGAGAAATATATTAAATATATTAAATATTTACATGTCTGAAATATTTATATTGTCCTGTGAGGCCCTCAGTGTACTACCGCCAGGTAGCCTACATTGAGGATAAGTAAATCTACTGTATCTTTCCATTAAGATCTACTAACTGTTGCGGAAAATTACCACCACAACCTGATCTTCAAAGTCATCTCTTGTGCTTAATTCTTATGACCAGATTGAAATGTATTTTTTGTTTTAATTAAAAAAAAATAGCATGCTCTTTGTATTGGATGTTCTAAAAACAAAAGCTAGATGGAAACCTTTTTCTGCTTCTTATACATTGATCAGACACACTGTCAAAGCCATACATAATATGAAGGGTATCTGTCTGTCTATTTTTGGCTCTGCTGTGGTTAATTTTATTGTTTTGATTGTCTAGCTGCCGTATGCAGCCAATGTTTCTAATGGGCAAAGGGAGGCAGAATGACCTGTCTGTGATTGCCTACCTCAGAATGTGATCAATACTTGCAAATCATTCAGCTGCTTAAAAGCAAGCATACCAGCACTGCAGATCAAGTGCAGAGTACTGTATAACTAATTGAAACAAAAGATTTATTTGGCTGAGGCCAGCATATGTATCTAAACTGGCATATAGCCAGGATCCTTGAGTTTAATGTTCATCCATTCTCAACACACAATATCTTCCTTCTTAAAAATATCTTCTCTGGATGAATTTGCAAACTGCTGTAATCATTTTGTGGCATACTTTGTATGTATTTACATAGGAATACTTCAGTTAACCAAGTTTCTGATAAAGAAGGTGCTTTTTACAAGGTCCTTTTGTTTCTCCCCAGCATCCCCTTTCCTTCTCATTCCCTGTCTAGCTGGAATTTTTTTTAAAAAAATAGCTAGGGAATCTGTTAAAGCATAATCACCAGCATGTTAAAGAAGCATTGATCTATAAATTTAGTCACCAAAATGGGAATCATAAGCAAAGTCGGGCTGGTGAAAGAAAAAAAAAATAGATCCCTGGATCTATGTTGGGATAAAGTCTTCAAGTGGCCTGTGGAAGGTTTCAAGTGTTTTTGTTTACTTATTCAAGGCTTACCTGACCTGTTGTTTCATTTCACTTGTACATATTATTAGTTTTGAATAATTAGTTTGCTGAAATATATTGGATTGCTCCATATCCTCCAGCTTTGCTGATTTGTCAGAGACAGTCCCAGTTAATCTCGTGTTGTCCAGGTTTTTCAGCTGCCTTTTAAATGTCCTGGTTTCTCTCTCCTTCATCCACTTTGCCTCTTTCTTCTTGGGTTACTCCAGTTGGTGCATAAGGTGTAGAAGTAGTTTGCACTCAGTTAACTCAGCAGAGGCAGAGAACAGGAGGGGGTTGAGCCTTCTCCTTCTCAGGAGGCCCAGGCAAAGGCAAAGTGTTGCAGCTTCTCCTAGCTTGTCCGTTCTTCCCCAATAATATCTTTTGCCATCTCAACCAGACTGCGATGTTGTTTGGCCACAGTTTTCATCCTGTTCTTTCGATGTTATTTCTACCTCTGGTACCAAATTTTCTCTGAAGTAATGTCCAGGAATTTATCTGCTTCATAAATGACGTGTATGTATACTATAAGCTGTACTGCTTGTTGTTGTTGTTGTTGTTGTTGTTGTTTGCTTTCAAGTTGTTTCCAACTTATGACAGTCCTAAGGAGAATCTGGAGGGGGGAGGTGTTCTCAGCAACATTTATTCAGAGGATGTGTATCTTTGCTTTCCTCTGAGGCTGAGAGAGTGGGATTTGTCCAAGGCCACCAAGTGGATTTCCATGGCTCAGACCACTACACCATGCTGCCTGTATTGCTGATTATAGCTGAGGGAATGTGGGTTTGAATCCATAGTGACTTGAGCTCAGGTAGAAGGTATCACTATTTGCACTTACATAGTGCAGTATTGTACAGATTTTCCTTCTGACTCTGTCCTCTTTGTCATGCTGCATACTTTTCCAGAGAAAAGTCCTTGTCTTGGGCACTGTGCCTAACAAAAACTGAATGTGATTGTTTTTATTCTAAAAAAAAACACCTCTTAGTGGGTTTTAAAATAGCTGGACATGGGCCTAGGATAAGAATAACACAAAGAAACCCACCCACAACTTAAAACAGATAACTGAGCTCAAGCCAAGCTACTGTATGTGCTGCCATCTTCTGAGGGGTGCTGTTTCTGTCTGATTGTATTTAATTTCTTTATTATTTTTTATTTTTATTTAACTGAAAATGGTCGTGAGTGCCATTTTTAAGCAGAAAGGATGTAAATGTAATAAACAAATACAGCATGTTAGCTTGCGTCTTGATTATTGTGATCTGAACAGTGATAATGGATCCTTCCAGATGCCTGAGAAAAAAGGCAATCATCTATATGTTATAGTAAGGTTTTTTTGGCCTTTTTGGTTCTTATTCAGGGAAAGTACTCTGCCATTTATGTTTTCTTTAAAAAAAAAAAGTAGAATTCTTTCAGGGATTGCTCAGAAACCTGCGAATCTAAGGGTTTTACTTTTAGACTTTGATGATGCTTTTCATTCTTGTAATTTTGGGAATGGGCTTGTTTATTTTATGGCAATGTTAAGATCTCTGTTGCATGCTTCAGACTCATGGTAACCTCATCTTTCAGATGAAGGCAGTGTTTGTATTCTGTATTGTAGAATCAATTGTATTGAAGTAAACCTGTAAAGGTGATTGCTATGGCTATTGGCAATGTTTGGATAACTAGATTAACCTGTATTGTGGGAGGAGGGAGCAAGGATGGAACTCAGGCAAGGCAAATATTGGCTACTATATTTCTTCAAAGGGTCGTATGTTCAGTTCTGTGTGTGTATGTGTGTGTGCATGGGTGTGTAGATATATGTGTTTGATGTGAAAATTCACAGCTAGCTTAACTGTACAGAGCCTAGCAGTCAGATGTATCGACTGAGGAAATACTCTATTTGCTGGCTCACTTTTTTCCCTGAAAAATACTGTTTGAAAATGGGGTGCATCTTATACACCAGCGAATAGTATTTGTGGGCGTATAAATAGCATGTGTCTTATATGCTGGTGCATCTTATACGCCAGCAAATATGGTAGTTCCTGAGCATACTTCTTAAGTTCTAGGTAGCCAGATACAGTTAAGCTGTAGCATATACAACTGTTTGGCCTTAATTAATGAAAGACCAAGTATTTGCTGTATCTTCTAAATACTGATCAGTAGACAAATTCTCAAAATCACACGTGTGAAGTAATAATAACTGACAACACATGGTGGAGTTGGTTGGATTAAAAAAGCATTTTCTCCCCCCCCCCCATGTGTGTGCATGCAGTGTGTGTGTGTGTGTATCAACGTGCATTTTAATATTGTTGATAGAACAGCACAAGAGCCAGTGTGGTATAGTGGTTTGACTGTTAGACTATGACTCTGGAAACCAGGGTCTGAATCTCTGCTTAGCCATGGAATCTCACTGGGCAAGTCACATACTCTCAGCCTCAGAGGAAGGGAAATGCAAACCCCTCTGAACAAATCACACCAAGAAAACTTCAGAATAGTTTCTCCTTAGGGCCGTAGTTTGAAATGACTTGAAGTCACAACAACAATAGAAAGCACTTCCGGCATTCATAATGGTACTGTGTATTGATCTGCAAGGGATCCTGCACTTTTTAACAAGTGTATAATGAGCATGAAATCCAGCACTGCATCTCTGTGTAAGGAAAAGCTTCCACTGTTGAATTTTTCTCGTGGAAATCTTTCTGCCAGCATTTGACCTACTTCTACAAGATAGATCAGAAAGGCTTATCATTTCTGATTCAAAACCTAGTTAATTAAATAATAATTAGAGGAAAATACATTTTAATTAGAAGTAGCAGTTTAAAAATACACACCAGTCTATCTTATACTGAAATCAGTATGACCTATTTGTGGATGTATAGAATATATTTGAAGGGGCCTAAATACCCTAAAGACACCAGATCCCATCTGATGTTGGAAGCTAAGCAGGGTCAACCCTGCTTAGTGCTTGAACAGGAGACTTCCAACACATACCAGGTGCATAGGCGGTATTTCAGAGGAAGGAACTGGAAAAACTATCTTTGAGCATTTCTTGCCTAAGAAAATCCTATGAAATTCATGGGACTACCTTAAGCTGACAAGCAACTTAAAAGACATCCACACACATATACACACATACAGAATATATTTAGGGTAGGAGCAAATTAAAAACATTTCCATTGGGAAAGATAATTCGTACTTCCTGAGAATCTAACCTGTCCCTTCTTTTGCTTTGCTCCTCAAACTGTGTAAATTTTTCTGATGCTTCAAGATGTTTTCTGATGAAACAGTAAATGACCAATGTGAGTCGTAATATTTTATGTTAATCAGTCCAACGTGACCCTTCTGACCATGCAGCCAGAACTTTTTTTCTGCTTTCACATGAATGCTAAGTAAACTAGAAGATCTCTAGTGAAGCATAATGTCTTGGTTTGAGATGCTTTTGCTTACACCCTTGTGTCATGTTTTCATACTGCGACAGCCAGCCAGGAAGGACTAGCACGAAAGGAAGGGAAGGGAAGAATCTTGCCTGAAATCCTTGGAAGCTGTGGCCAAAGCTGATAAGGCAGCTTCTTATGTTCCTATATACAGAAGTTGCATTAATACAGTACTTCATGATTTTTTTCAGTGAAGGTTTCATTGTCTGCTTTACATTAGTTGAATTTTCGCAGTGAGGAAAATAAATCAGTTAGTACACAAGTAAAGATAGGAAAGTTAGTAGAAAAGGGATGATGTTTTTAAGTTAACCACATCATACATCCCCATTCTGTGGGATGTAGTATTTTCATAATTGGACATATTTTATGGCTGAAACACATGTTTGAAAGAATACTGGCTATAAGCATGTTGCCAGGTCAGGATGACCTCAGACTCAATCAGGTTATAAGTTTAGAGAGAATTAGGAGGGAAAGCCCAGTGCTTATGGGTTTGTGATAATCTTGTTAAAAACTCCCAGCTACAGGCACTCCTGAAAACAGTAGAAGGTGAAACTGCCCAGATGAAGCAGTCAGGGACTCTACTGTGAGCATATCCTATGAAGACCTTCCTTATTCACACTACCTGATCAGATCATTCAGAAATTGTCAGGACTGCCGTCAGTGTTTTGTCGCCTAGAATTAAGACAGTCAGCCCATTCCAGACTCCTGTGAGAAACCCATTACTGCTTTGTCCATGGACCCTCTTTCAGGGCAGGGAATAGGGTATAAAAACCCTAGACCTAGCCCCAGTAAACTGTAATACTTGGATGTAATACATGGCACTCAGACCTCTGTCCATTCTTGCTACTCTCAGATGTGCTCTCTGAGCCATCCCATCAACCTTCAGGACTGGTAACTATCGTAATCTCCACCAACCAGTCTCTATACAGCCTTTCTTGCCTCACTTTCCAGTAGTCTTGTATGGTTTTTGAGAGTATCTGGGTTCCTGGAGCTTGTTAATTCCTAAGAAAATACTCCGTTTAACTTTTAACTGGAGGCCTCTCTGCAGTTAGTACTGCTGTACACAGGTGAAAAGATCCTGCTGTCACCCTCCACTTGCAGGCCTCCTTTGAGCCATAATTTCCCAAGCTCTAAAGAGATGCTGGCATTGCTGATAGACCTCAAATCCCCCATCTCTTAGGGTAACAATTCAACTTTATTTACAGTAGAAAGGGAAAACATAACTACTGAATTTCTGTTTAAGTTAAAAGCCTGCACTGAAACTATTGCAAAATGAAACTGAAATACAGTCCTCTCTCCACATTCGCTAGGGTTATTCGCACATTCACACAAGTCCCCCAAGAAAGTGGAATAACCATGAATAACTCTAGGCCCTCCCAAACCATATTTAATACAAAAAAAAGTATGATCACCATATTCAACCCACCATGGATTCCTTTGAGGCATCAGGGGTCCTTCACAAGGCAGAAGTGGGTGGCTGGTGGGGCTTACTGCCACCTCCACTGCTGCCTCACACCAATTTTAATAGGGACTTGGGAGCCTCATTTGCAATTTCTCAGTCTCATGAGGCTTGCAGTCCCAATTAAAAATGGCATAGGGACAGCAGCAGAGGTGATAGCAAATAATCCGTGAATAATCAAATCTGCAAAAGTGAAACCCGCAAATGTGGAGAGTTGACTGTATACCTTCTGGATTTTACTGCCCATGTTCTTTGCCCCTACCATGAACTTGAAAGAGAGGGAAGCTTCAGTACCTGCACAGAGCAACATGTATATGGTTCTCTTAATACAATTGAATGACATAGTACTTGGAGAATTACATCTGCTATGTAATTTGACAAATATTCTGTTATTAGAAGCCTTTGTAATAACATATGTTGTTGATGCAACCATAGTGTATGTGGACATAATCCAGTTAGTACAGTTTCTGAAGGATGCACCTAAAAGCATGGGCTGACCTACATGTTGCTTTTATTATGCAGAAGCTGCTTGAATTTGCCTCTGTGTAGTATATTAGATCAGCAGTATAATATAGTAAATGGAGACTATTGTACTTTGGCCATACCATGAGAAGATATGGCTCATGAGAAAAAAAACAATAATGTTTGGTAAGGTAGAGGGCAGTAGGAAAAGAAAAAGACCATATTACAGTTAGATAGACTCAGTCAAGGAATCCATGGTCTTGAATTTGCAAGACCTGAGTAAGACTGCTTACAGTGGGACGATTTAGAGGTCTGTTATTCATAGGATTGCCATAAACTGAAGTCGATTTGATGGGAATTAACAACAACATCAGTGCAATATAACAAGGTGATATTATGTAAATTTTCCCTATCAGCTGGACTCATTTCATGACAGGTATCTTCAGAAATAGGTAGAGTTTGTTCATAATGCAGGAGACCACATGACATGCCAAGCTGTAGTTAACCACAGTTGCACGCTGAAGCCATCACAAGGAGGGAGTTGGGAATAATTGCCTGTGCATGATAGAAGTAAAGTACACTGCTCCAAAAAATCACTAATGTTCCTTTGTCTAAGCTTTTATCAGGAAGTTTAATAAATTGGCACTGATGTTGTAAAAGAGATACAGATCTCTCTACATTCGAATGTGACTTGCATATATACTAATAGCCTTTGCTCCACCTTTTCCCGACAGGGGGGAAAACACTGCAGTTCATAATATTCCCCTCCTTATGTTCCATTCTGCTAAAGCAGACTTTCTATATTGCAATAAATAATGTAATCTAAATTAAATTAGTGACTCTAAATTTTAAGGAAGCCTTAAATAAAACTAGATATTTTATCTTTGTAAGTTTACACATAGATCCCCCCCGTTTTGTTCATCATATTAGATATCGGCAGAGTTAACATATCAAAAAAGACATGCTTGAATCGACAATGAATGAAGCAACTTCATATAAATTTCAGATTAGTTTTATAAAAATGTAAATGTCAGATGCTCTAACTGGGAAATGACCTTTTCATGTATAGCACATTATCTTGAAGAGGAAAAGTAGCTACAGAGCTTACAGGGAAATTGAATCTGTGGTGCCTTTTTTTATTGTTCCCTCTGTATCGCTGATTCTAATTTTAGAAGCTTACATCATTTTAGTCCTAGTGACAGCCTCTCTCTTACACTCCCCTCCTATCTCCCTCCCCTCCCCTCCTCTCTCCTCTCCTATTTTGCCTCCCTTAGGATGGCTTACATATTCATACAGTTCTTGAATCTTGCTGTTTTGGTTCCTTTTTCTACAACATATTAGTAAGCTGCAGTGAAAACTATTGTGTGGTGGTTATTCTCAGAATGTAATGTTACTGCGGAGAAGGAAATGAGGGTCATTCATAAGGGTTGTCAGTACTTCCACTGTACAAAGATTCAAGAGTAGTATTTCCTCTTTTTTTTTAAACTCAGGATATTTGAATCTAATTTTATTTGAAAATTATTTGTTTTTAAATAATTGTGTGTGTGTGAGTGTGCGCGTGTGCACACACATGTGCGCATATATCTGTCTGTATGAAATCACAAAATTTGCTAGTGGAGCATGAAGGGGCACTCAGATTCTGCCCCTTTTGGCAATAATAATTTTCAGTATTGGTACTTTCTGTTCTGGAATACATTTAAAGCACTTTGGTTTATTACTCTTGGTAACCTTCTATTTTACTATTATGTTGGAAGTTCTGCTTGCCAAACTATAAATGACTTTTTTAAATGGTGCTTTGTAATGTTTGTTAGCTACTGGGTAATTCTCAGGTTTTTAACACCTATTTGAATGCCTTATTGAAGCTATGCTCTTACAGTGTAGAATAAGTAACTTGCTGGCTGATGCTTTGACACTTTTACTAGTAGTTGCTTTTCCATATGAATACCTTGGGGGATTCATCTTTGGTCATCTTCAGAGCAAAAATGAGTAGCTGAGACAAGAGCCATTTCTTAGACTGCACTGAAAGGAAAAGTAGCTTGGCTAGAAGTCCTGTAATGCCGATGATATATGTCATGTTAGTCTTTTGCGCAATAATTGTACATATGTTTATTTCAACTGGAAAACCTGTTCAAAATAAATACAGAAACAAAAATCTGAATAATAATCAAACTACAAAAATATGCTATGCTTCCTGTTGCTTGATTCCCATCATCCTGTTCTCCTTACTTCTTACCTAGATGTGTAGATAGTTTTTTTTTAAAAAAATGCTTAATACAGAACAACTTACTGATTTCATTTTCATTAAATGAAAGAAATGGTCTACAGTATTTCTTTGTTATCCTTAGCTCTGTGTTAGATTTAAAGCCACACTTTGATTACTGTCGTGCTGAAATATATTTCATTCTGCTGCAGACAAGTCTGCAACAAATAATTTATTGAGAAACTTATGTCACTGAAACGTCATTTTAAAAAAGTGCCAGGCCAGCATGGAATTAGGTCAGCCTTCTCCTATGCACATAGCTGTTAGGCTGGCAGGATTGCATGTGGGGTCTTGGATTCATTTCTGTAGAGAACTGCTGTAGCTGCAGTCTGATTTGTAGGAAAAGGAAAGAAAATGATGTCATCTTCATTTGAAGGGGAAACTAGGAGGAAGTAGAATTTTTCATCCTTAGCCTATGTTTATAGTAGTTGTGGAATATTGCTCTTGTGCCAAAATCTTTAGAAGATGGAGTTTCATGTACATCCCAGCAATTTTAAAAGGCTTATGTAAGGCTAATGTATCTCTAGCTTCCACACAATGTGTTTGCTAGTATTCAGGCAAAGGAAGAAGGATAGTCTTAATTGTACTAAAACTAACTAGAGCACACAACTTGTTCATTACTCCAGCAATTATTTAAGACAAGGCCTCATCTTTGGAAGCATAGTTCTCTGCTTGGGGTTTATGCTCACACTGTAGAGCAGCATTACATGAATCATTTAAAGTGGTATAGCTGCAGTAGTGGGACTACTAATTTACCTTCTTTGAGGGAATAAAAATATTACATTAAGCTTAAACATTGAATATTTCCCTGGTTTTCTCAAGCAACGCTTGAGATCAATAGATTATATTATAAAATTTGAAATACTCACACATGCATGGCAGTCTAAAGTTTTAGTCTATTTTTTTTGTTCTATAGTGTCCTTCCATTCATACAGCAGAGGTTTCCATGAGAGGAAGGGAAGGGAAGGGAAATTACAGCACATTTGTTGGTAACCTGCTCCCTTCCAAAGTATTCTTGAAGGTCTTCCAGTATTCTGGATCATAGTTTCAGGAAATTGGACAAAGAATGGGAAACCAGCAAAGATCACTGGGTTACTGTTGTGTGACTTCAAGTTACTTCTGACTTAGATTTACCTTAGGGTCAACAGATCATGGGGTTTTCTGGGGCTGACAGTGTGTGATGTGCCTAAGGCCACCCAGTTGGTTTCCATGGCTGAGTGGGAAATTAAACCTTTATCTTCAGGGTCGTAGTCCAGTGCTCAAATGACTGTGCGCTCTCTCTCACCAATGCATAATGATCTCCCCTCCCCTCATTTTGCTGGCACTGAAACTAAAGAAAAGGCTTTCCTTTCTGAATAGGAATCCAGCTTTCCACTAATGGACTTCTGTCAGTGGCAGTAGGACTAAAGTCCCATCTCCCAGGTACCTTGCTCTGTGAAACAGATTTTGAATGTACATGGGGGGGGGGGGATGCAGGGAGAGAGAGGGGCTTCTCCTTCCATCAGTGGAAGAATATAGTTGGCATTGATTGCATGTATCTTTCTACATCTGTTTGTGTTTTTTACATCTTGGCCCAATTAGAACACTGATGATTTCTGCTGCAAACCAGTTACATTTAACCTCCAAGTTGAGGGGACCAGCCATTAAGTGCTTTGCTTTGGTCACAAAAAAGATGTCAGTCCAGATTTTTTAGTGTCTAATTAGAGAAGTTCAAGATTGTGGCATCACCTTACCTGGTTTAGTGTTCTTCACTTGAAGATCCATTTGAAGCAGGCATTTGTGCCACAATCCATGGAAAGCAGCTCTTACAAAGAGTTATTTGGATACTTTTCCTTATTATAATATTGAGGAGAAGTGAGCAAAAAGGCCTTCAGATTTAATTGGGCAGCTAATGAGGTGGAGGTGAGTATTATATTTCAAGCAGGAATAGAGGCTTTGAGGGTCACTTCGTCCATGCAGAAAAGGGGAAACTTTGTGCTTAATTTTGAGTATGTGTTGCCGCTGGAAGGATAATGAACCCATGTTGCAGTTTTTCCATGAGCTGTACAGCAAATCTACATCATCCCTTCACCCACGCCTCTTAGATTTTGCCATTTAAAGGGGCACTTCTCTGATTCTGGATCATCGGTATAAAAAAAAGATAGTATTTCCTCATTTCAGGTGTTGATACGCAAAGTTTCAAAGACTTTTTGACTTCTGTTCTGCAGAGTGTGTATGCAGCACAGTGTATTTGTTGCACTTAGTGTAATATGGTTTTCCCAGCCAAGAATTTAAAATAATTGTGATTTTTTTCAGCATTCTAGAGTTTGAGAAGTTACAGTCCACTGAGTGAATATATTTGTTGCAAAAGGCTGTAGATATGCAGAGTCTATGGCAGGATAATGACGAACATGTATAACTCACAGTGGCAAGAGATATGCTTTGTTCATAATATTCCTTAGGAAAACATGTGAACAGACACACAGATTTCAAGAGTATGTGGTAACCCCCCCCCAGGAATTGTGTGTAATGTCAGATCAACAGAGCGATATGAAATGTATCATAGAGCATGTTTTGCTGAATTGTTGTTGTACAGAGGTGTGTTTATACTGGGTCAATAAAGATGCTCTGGCTGCATCTGCAGATACAGTAGCCAATTGATCTAATGCAGTTTCTAAAGGCTTTCTATACAGGTGATGTCATCCTTTTAGCTCCATTCCCCTCCCACTCTCTCCCCTCCTTATTAGATATTTCATCTTGCTGCGGAGCATCCAATCGATGAGAGCTTCTCCTGAGGGAGCTGCTGAGAAACGAGCAAAGATAGTAGGAATTAAGACTCGAGCATTCGGTCTTGCTGTGGGTGTTGCATTTTGCAGTGTGTGTTAGGAATGTTTTAATTGGTAAATTCTGGGCTTGGATTAATACTTGTATCTGACTGATGCTTTAGAATTCTAAGCTACACTGCAGCATTTTAAAGTCTGCATTGGGGGTGGGAGAAGTGATTTTGATTGCAGAGGCTTTGAGCAGTTCTGTATTGCAAACCTGTTAAGTGTGTGTGTGTGTGTGTGTGTGTGTGTGTGTGTTTGCATGTATATTTTTCCTGAAGATTTGAGCTCTGCATATATTCAAGTCTTGCAGTCATAGCATGCAGGAGTATAAAGAAGAAACTTTGATATGAAGGATTTCTCAGTCTACTTAAGAAGAACCTTTGCAACTAAATATGAAGATGGGGAAAGGGAATCTGAAGATTAGCCAGCTTTAACTGTGCCTTCAAATTGGAAAATTCTTAGCAGGAATTCAGTATCTACCTTCTAATGGACTGTTGCATTTAATTTGCAGTCTTGTCTTGAATTTATCCTGACTCTGCCATATCAGGTGCATATTCTGCTTGAGGAACCCTATTGACATTTGAATTTCAATAAGAAGCACCGCTTGATTTTTTTTTAATGTATTCAGTTATGTCCTTATTAAAACTGGACTTTTTTTTCAACACTGAAAGCTGCTGAGATACAGTAGGAACTATAATTGTAACTACTGTGAAAATAAAATCTGCCTAATTTTATGCCTGATGATCCATTTCTTTGGCCTATGGTTTGTAAGGAGCATCTTCTGAGGATCTTACTTAATTTATTGTCTGTGGCTTTTGCTTGCGAGTGGAAACTTTCCTCTTCAACCCAAGAAATGGCTTTTCTTGTTCGTTGTTACGCCAACTGTCTGCAGCCATGGGCCTCCAAAGTAAGTAAGAATTTATATAGGTTTTCCTTCAACTGAACAATTTTAAAATACTTTTTATTTAAAAACTTTGCTGAAATACCTTCCCTAATAGTTTGCTTCTGGTGTTGCTAGTCCCTTACTTTATATTTGTACTCCCATGATAATTCAGTGCATGCAAGAGAAATCTTTAATATAATACAATGTACATCAGTGTTTGAAGTCTTTGGCCTACTGAACAGTTTCTTTTGAAGCAGAAAATTGTCCTTGTGGTTTTCTCCCTTTTCAGTGTTATTGGAAACCGATCATGTTTTTAAGAAAGCGTCTTTCAAATATGTCTTTCAAGTGATCAGTTTGGAATATTACAGTATAAAAAGTAGTTCTCTATAGAGCAACATAATTTTGATAATCTTTCTTTCTTTCTTTTAAATGAAACCTTCCTATATGTGTCATTATCTTACTTTTTCACAAGTTATTAATGTTTTATGGAAGTTTCTGGTTGTGAGGACTGCATTTAAACCATTGCTTATGGTTAAAGATCTGCACAGCTCCTAAGTCAGAAAGTATATCTAGTATTCTTCTTCTTGTAATGTTGAAGGATGGTTTTAAAATCTAGTGACAGGACGGGCACATGTACAGAAATGAAAGGTAGCAAATGTTTGTTTGAAAGTTGGTAGCAGTTTTGGGTGGTTAGCATGCATCTTTATATTTCTGAACATCATTTTGAATGTCTGAGGCAAAAGAGTTAATGGTATTCCTTAGCTACTTGGTAAATAAGTCATTTCAGAGGCTCTATCTAGATGTTCTGATCTTAGCCTTCTCTACTACCCTGTTTCTGTTTCCTCCTGCTGATGTTTCCCTTACTTTGAGTGACAGTCACAACATTAGAAAATGTTCCTCCACTAGAAAAGACACCTGTGCTATGGCAACTGCCAGGATCAACCTACTCATTTATGTGTTTGTCCCCCACCCCAGAAGTAAGGCCAGAAAAGGGAGAGACAGACATATAACTACCACAGAGTTGCTGCATTTCTCTGTTTAGGGAAATCAAAATAGCATCATGACAGCTGTTAGTCTCCTGAGATGTTTGCCTGGGAAAGCAGTACTGCACCCACTCTGTTTTCTGAGATTGAAAGTCCACTGGCCCTGTAACACTAGGAGTCTTGAGTCTTTCAAGTATTGTGCTGTGCTCTTGCTGCCTTACTAAGAGCGGTACTGTATAACATTATGATAGCAATAGCTGCAGCCTGTACATGCTGGTCGGTCTAGGCCTAGTTACTTAGATTCATGTTTTTATTGATGAACAGGTTTTTTTGATACAAAGTTCCATTAATAGTCCCCTATTAATCTGCTCCCTTTTTTAGACACCCTTCCTCATTGGCTTATTTGACACCATATTTAAATAATAGCAGCTTATTTGGCACATTTTTTAAAAAGGAGGTGGTTCTTCTTACTAAGTATGTTATAGAAAATTCTGCCACTAAGGTTTGGTTATGTGGTGATGTCAAGAAGCTAAATCAGGCTTTGGTTAACATTCTTGTTCCATTTTGTAGCCTCATGTTGTCACAGTGGTAGACACTATCATTAATTGGGACTGGAAGCTTGTCTTAGTAGGTATTGTAAACTAATTGCTTCAGATCATCACATTTATGTAATTCTTCTCACCTGCTTTCTGTATATATCTGGGTTTTGAAAGGGTTGTCTAGATGTATGTAGGTTTAAGATTGGATTTCACTAATAGTAAGTTTCTTTTAAAAGACTTAGTTGAAAATTAACTTTAAATTAATATAAACATCTTCAAATTGTAAACATAGCTATATGTCAAATAGATTAAATATATCTTTTTTATAAATTTATAAATTTTTATAAATTTTTATAAATTAAGACATTTTACTACTGAAGTTTAGTTTCATAAACAGTGCAGTGTTTTGGCTTGTACACTGTTTTTCAACTCTTTTTTTATGAGACCCTCTTCTGAAAATAGTCGAGAAATTTCAATTAACCCAAACCAGCATGATTAGACTGTTTTGATAGAGACTGACTCATGTGGTCATATTGTTATTATTACCACTAACTTGCAATCTGCACTGTCTGGTTTCTGGCCCAGTTCAAAGTGATGGCTATCATCTTTTATATCTCTAGCCATTGTTTTCTTGTGTTCCTGTGTGAATCCTAATCTGAGACCTTTCTGAAGTTGCCCTACTGAACAAAGTGAGATAGGCAATGACAAGATAAAAGGGCCTTCTCAGTTGTGGCACTGCATCTGTGGGTTGCCCTCCCCAGTGAAGCTAAGTGTGCCCAAATCATAGTCTTTTGGTATCAGACATTTTTATACTTGCAAACTTGTTAAGAACTGGTTACAGTTCTTTTAGATAAGTTTTTAATACTTACTTGTTTTACTGTTGGGGTTAATTTGATTTTTCAGTCTACACTGTTATTATTTTTGGCTGCTCTTTTTATCTTGAGGTTTATGTTCTGTATTTTTGTTTTTTTTTAAATATGTTTGATGGATTGTATACTGCCCCCAAAACTCTGGATACTTTATGTTTTAAAAGTAAAATAAATAAATCTGGACCCAAACAAATCTTTTTCCTTCTTCTTTGGGCCAGTGTGCTTCTTATTTCTGCTCTGTGTTTTACTTCCCATTCATGTTTTGGACAAACCATGGTTTCTCATCGTAACCAAAATGGGCAAAACACAATTTGTGCCCAAACCAGAATTAGAAACTTGTGAGGAAAACAGGGCAAATTTCTTGTACCTCATTCTGAATTTGTCTTTTCCTTCCCTTGATCTAAGTAGCTATTTGGAGACTACATTGCGGAAGGTGTGATCTGAATGGGGTAATAGGGTCTCAGCTGGAGAAGCACAGCTTGAATTGTGGATAATAGACATGGAATCATGAATGGGTAGAGATAAGCAAGAAGAAGGGTGGAAAGAGTGAGTAGTCTTGAAGACGCAGTGGAACGCCTCTTTAACGATTATTATAAAAGAAGGGGACTGACAAATCATAGCTGCTTTTCTTCTTTCTCTCTCTTTTTTTTTCTAGGTATGACTGGACTGAGAAATTTAGAGTCCTGTTAGAGTTTGGTACTATGACACAAATTCCGATAAGTAAACCTGCCCGAGTTAGTAAACAAAGGTGTACTTTATGTATTTGTGCTTCAGCCTCTTAAAAGGTTGAACTACTATATGAGTTTAGTAGTTTTTTATGTGTTTTGTCTTGCTACAGCAGGAAATTGAGAGTTAACCTACCATCTCAGTGTTTTATTGTAATGCAACCCTGAGTATGTGGATTTAGGTGTGGAAAAATGAACACAAATGCTTTCTCTTCTGGAACCATTCTTTTAGCTGTGAAGAAACAAAGACAAATTGATAAAGCATTTATACAGGGTCTATATGATTTAAGAATATTTTGTAGGAACTTGCAGTAACTGGAGTTTGGAACTGGCCTGGTTTACAAGGGCTGAGAAGTGAATGATGTGAGGAACTGTATATCCAAGTCCACTAGTCCATGGAATCTTATGGACAGCAATCTAGCATAAACGCAAGTGTTTGAATTTTGTTGACATAATGATAGTGTACTAAAAATAGTTGCTTCTGCAGCAAATACGTAAAGCTAATACATAAAGTATTTTTGTTTATTGTTAGACATGTTAGGAAAACTTTGCTTTAACAAACACAGGAGAAGAGTCTAGGGGCCAGTTTTCTTTCCTGAGTACAACCACTTTACACTACTTTACGTCGTGAATATGCTTAGATCAGTTAAAAAAAAAAAAGACCCACAAAGGTAGAAGTGACTGAAAGTCTGCTACTAGTTTCAATTTTCTTTCTTTCTTTCCTTTTTGTTTTTTGGAGGGATGGGGTTGTTTTGTGCAAACTTGCTGCTTTTAGAAGCTTTCAAGAATGGCAGATGAGATTTTTTACGTGTGTGTGTGTGTGTGTGTGTGTGTGAGAGAGAGATCAACAAATAGTACTTAAGTTGACAAAACATTTTGACTTCTGCCTTCTTTGTTTGCTAAATAAAAGCAAACCACATCCAAAGCTGCAGTTCAGAGGATAATATACTCAAGTGGATGATGGTGTTATGTATTATCCTCTTGCATGAAACTTTGTGGTATTGGTCTTCAGTCAGTAGATCCACAAATTTCTCCCTTGAAAGAGGTGGCACATCAGTTCCAAACACAAACAAATTAGAGAAGGTGTTGGTGCTCTGTGTTAAAACATCTAGCCACTGGTTGATAAAGCTTCCTGTTCAGGACTGCCGATTTATGATTTCTGAAGCTTCTGTTTAGGTCTGTGGTTGTTTTCCCCGTGTACTGAAAATGGCATCATGTATATGTACATGCAATCATGTAAGATTGCAGGAAAGGGAGGCAATGTTTTGTTTAATATAGTAGGTTCTGCCAGTTCCTCTGTTCCTGAAAATGACTGTCTTCCTAAGATACATACAGATGATGCAATGTCATGAGTCACAGTGGTTTGATCCAGGATTGCTGACTGATGTATGAAGGACAGCTTTTACCAACTATCTTTGTAGACTAGGAGGCTGAGAGGAATCAGGAGGCCCTGGGATAAGTCCAAGAGGTACACATATAGCCTTAGTGCTACATGCAGTCTGTAGCCTGTGCTGAGCTCACCTCACACCAGAGGACTTCATTGAACATCTTTAAATTGTTGTAAAAATGTTCTTCGTGAGTATACAGTGGCACCTCCACTTTTGCGAGGGTTCAGGGCACATGCCGCATCTGATTTCCTTCTAGGATTCCCCCCCATTCTCTTGCGTTTTGGGCTTGGCATGAGTTCCCCAGAGTGCAAAATGCATGGGAATGGGAGGGAGGAGTTCTAGAGGGGAGAAAGTGCATGCTTACATGCCTCCCACTCATTCCTTTGCCTTTTTCCTGACCCTGCTTGTCTCTCTCTCCTCCATGCCCAGCAAAATGCAAGGGAATGGGGGGAGGAGAAGCAGGGAACGGGCGTACACTCACAAATAGCCAAATTCGCAAAGGTCAGACCAAGAAATGTAGGAGTGAGGACTGTAAAGTTACCATCAACTTATAGTCAACTCTGTTGTTAAACATTGAAATAAAACAAAAAGAGTGGATGGGGATGTAAAGTGATGCTACAGGTGAAATGGTATAAAGAAACGTTACATACGTAATGCAAGAAGATTTCCATTTGCAGGAGATCATGCTGAAATGGGGGTAATAGCTGCTGTCTCTATTTTTAGAGACAGTGATAGGCATTTGGATTGGTTGCTTTCATTACTGTAATAAAGACACAGTTGAACCCTTGTTAAACAGAGGGCAAATAGATAACCAGATGTTGTTATAATAATATGATGATGATTAAATTTAGGTGCTGTGGTTATGCTTGCAGTGATGGAATAAAGATCACTGACTATTCTTTGGGACAGTTTATGTGTAATACTAAGCACTGGTATACAGTGGTATACCAGCTCAAGATGGGCTGCAATAAACCTCAGGCTGATTTTCATAGTCCCTTCTTCTCTTCCACATTGCACTGTGAATGAACATTCCTGATACCATATTTACAGTGACCATCGTTTAGCCCTATGTCTGAATCTTAAACTATGGTTAATCATGACTGTGGTTTTTAAATTTTGCATTCTGTATGTATTTTGAAATTGTCTTATAATAAATCATAGTTAAGATTAATCATAATTTGTATGGTTCACCAAGTTATGGTTAGTCTTCTTGAAAGATGTGGTTAATTTAAATTGAAAGGGAAATCCTCTGAACTCCTTCTTCCAGCCATTCCGGAAAACAGGTGGGGAGAAGCATAGGAACCCACGTCTCCCTTAGGCTCATTCTTTATAGTATAGTTTCATAGCTACATCTGAACCAGCCCATTCATATACTATTTTAAAAGGGATTTTACTGTATGGAGGGGCTTTGAAGTTGAATATTAACAGCAAAATACTGATGTGTTACATCTAGCCTGTTTGGATTTTAGTAGAGCTTAGTTGTTAGTTGCTGGTGAAAAAAGGTACTAGCATACACATTAGTCATTTTGGCATATAATAACTAAATCAGTTTGGGATTTAATAGGTTGTGGCAGCTTGTTATATATTTTCTAAAATGTCATACATTTTTCCTGCAAACAAACTGCTGTTTTCCCACAATTGGAAACCATGTCTTGGTTGACAGAGTCCAGCTTGTTCTAGCTCTCAGGAACTGGGCTTCTTTACATTAGAAGTTACCAAAAATTAGATGTAGTTTATTCCTATTTTTGCCCTGTTAGAGAAGTGCCCTCCGATTCTTCTTTGGGAAATGTTAGCAATGGTTAATAGAAGCTATGGCTTAGCATTGTGTTAATAACCATAGTTAGATGAGAGAGCAATTATTATTTTAAAATCCACCACCCGGGCTTATATAAAGGAGAATAAGTAGTGAGAGTTTAAACAGGCAAAATTAGCCATAACCTTATTTGATTGTGAGATATTACCTGTGTATTGTGGAACCTAGTGTTCAGATATAATTATCTTACTTTGGGGAAAGAGAAGGATTGTTTTAAGGTTTGAAAAATTTTACTCCTTGAGTGTTGAGCACATTTTTTGTATGATGTTTGTAAAATTTAAATTGTAATTAAACATATATAGGAAGGCAGAAGAACGTTTTACTTTCAGATTCTAAACTGTTGAAAATGTCCATGAACATTCCTGGTGAAAGAATTGTATTAGTTCAAGATATATGTAAATTAACCAAGAATATTTCAGAGTCTTTCTGATCATGGGGGGGGGGGGGGGGCATGAATTCTTAAGCCGTACCTGCTTGCCATCCACAGCGTACCATATTTTGAATTGTATTGTATAGCTGGTGATATGTTTGATGAACATGTATACGTGGCTTTCTTCTTTCCCAATGTTTCTTTTAATATTTAACACTGAAATCCTATAATGTCTGCTTGAGAGTAAGTTCCATCAATTTAAATAAAGCTTAATTACTGGGATGTGTTATAAGATTGCAGCCTTAACCTTATGTGTCTTCAGTTGGCTTCAACTTAGAATCTAAACAGGAGCAGCATTTTTATTCTGGGACTAGCATATACTCTTATTTTTAAGTTGTTGATCTTGGGAAACCTAAAAAAGTAAACTGATATTTAGTTTCCAGTTCTAGTTGATTATAAATGTCATTTTTTTATTTAAAACAAGATTGCTTAGTAACTTGAAATAAATTTGCCTATTTTTATTGCTTTTGCCTTTCTGTGCATTGTTTTAAGTGGCTTTTGATAGTTGGTTGGCTACTTACTGGAAGAAATTTAACTGCTGTTACTGTAAGGTAGCAGTAATCAAAGACAGATGTAAAATCTACGTAAAATAATGTAGCACAGATACTTTTATATTTTCAGACATTTTATTCCTCTTAAATCTGAAATGGTACATTGCATTTTTGTCTTTGAAGTCTTGATAATAGGAATGGAGCCATCTTGACCAGCCTTTTTATTTTATCAGTATAAGATATTAGATGCGGTATTAGATGTATAAGATCAGCTGTAGTGTATATCATGCAAGAATATTAATTTAAGGCAAAGTAATAGAAAACAGTGCCACTTAACACTACATTAAAAGTAAACTGATATAAACATTCAGATCAGTAAATCTTGAGTGCCCCTTTTGGTTGCCTGGATATTCCTCTGTTCTAGAGATGGTGCCTTGTACCTTTCATGTGCTGCATCTCTGAAATGTATCCTGCAGTTAGAAGCAAACCAACATACTCCTTGCCAATTCAGGAGGATGTTAGAGCAAGTGATAGACAGCAAAGATGTGCTGGTTTCCTTGTCTCACTCACCAAGGAGAAGGGCAAATGGGATAGTTGAGTCCTGGTAATAATGCATTTACAACCACAGTAGAATAAATAATTCTATTTAAATAGCAAAGAAAGGGCAGATAATCCCAAATTATAATACTTACCAACTGTAATGATAAAATTCGTAGTGAGAATAGTGACAATTGTATTCCGGTAGTTGGTAATTGTAGAACCAGTGTGGTATAGTGGTTTGAGTGCTGCACTAGGACTCTAGGAGACCAGGCTTCAGATCCCTACTCAACCTACTTTGTGATCTTGGGTAAAGTCACTCATTTTTAACCTGAAAGGATGGCAATACCAAACCCTTTCTGAACAAATGTTTCCAAGAAAACTCCATGATAGAGTTGCCATAGTGTTGCTGTACAGTGGAATCTTCTTGAAGGCCCACAACAATGAAGCTGATAACTATGGTGTCTGTAGCATTTTAAAAAAATAGCACATATCCAAACTGATAGTTATCAACTATAGTATAGAGAAGCACATAGTATGAACGTATGGTAATAGCCAGATACTGTTTTTTAAGTGGTCCAAATTAATCAAGTAAAACAGGTCTGTAAGAAGGAACTTCATAAGTGGAATGAACTTATCCCTTGAACGCTCAGTAATCTAAATATGATAATTTTAAGAGATGCCAACTTAGAAATCTCTAAACAATTTGAAGCAAAACTAAAAATAAAAACTAAGAAATTGTACTGTATTACAAGTCCAGGATCATCAAAACAAAAGCAGTTGATTGGTTCAGTGAGCCCAAATTATCTTTCGTCAGTGCAGCCTCAATATTAACATTCTGATAAAAACAACATCCAAAGAGCTTTTCTATAAAAATAATCTGTGTTTCTTTCAATAGTCCATAGAGATCATTGTATTTACACTTCCAAAAACAATTGAAAGCTGACTTAATTAGCAATCAGTTAATATTCAGTCCCAGACCAAATTACTTCTTATAGCTTCAGCTTTTTGTTCATGCTAAGGAGCAATATTTCTATAAATTCTCTATCCATATTTATAAACATCATTCATACAAGGAAATGCCCTTAACACAAAATTTACAGGAACCCATCCTTTTAATCTGAAGGCTAATCACATGGATTCTTCTTTCAAAAATGGAGTTCATATTTTTGAAAGAGCCTGTTGATTGTGTATGGGAGTTTTTGGAGAAACTTAAAGAGTTTGGAGATATGGCAGGGTTTAAGATGAATAAGGAAAAAATGATGATATTGCTGAGGAATATGAGACAGGAAGAACAAGTGCTACTGATGGACAAGATTTAAGGTTTTAAAAAAGTACTTGGGTATCACGTTGTAAAAAAACAATTACATTTATAATGTGGAGTGACATCAAGAAAGATTTACAGAGATGGGCAAAATCAAGTTGTCACTACTGGGTAGAGTGTCTCTAATCAAAATGAATGATTTGCTGAGAATGTTTCTATTTCAGACTGTACTGATTTTTACAAATGTTTTATTTAAGTAATAGCAAACAGACATGTCAGAGTTTCTATGGCAAGGAAAGAAACCTAGAGTAAAATATAAAATTTTATAAGATGCTAAACGAAGAGCAGGGGTTGGGATTGCCAGATTTGAAATTGTATTTTGGTGTATACTGTTGGCTTGGTTGAAAGAAAGGGTATTGCTAGAGAATAAGAAATTATTGGATTTAGAAGGTTATGAACTAACATTTGGATGGCATGGTTATTGTGATAAGATAAAGCTAAAGTCAGTGTAGATTTTAATAACTGTTAGGTATGAAAAGCTTTGTTAAGTGTTTGGAATAGATGTAAATCAAGGTAATGCTTCAAAACACCCCTGGGGGTATTATCATGAAAGTTTTTTTTATAGGAAAGAAATAATGCAGAAGCTAAAATGGTTGATGCATCAAGATCTATTAGAAATTGACCAGGAACAGTATAGACTTAAAACAGTGAGAGATGTAATGTCTAAGGGGTATCATTTTCAGTGTTTTTTCTATAGACAGTAGACAAATATAAGGTAAATGAAAAGCTGTATGATTTTGCATTGACCGAATTAGAGTTTGAGTAACAGCTCTGCTCAGATGATGAACACTTGATTGGTAAAATGTGCAAACTTTTGCTGAAACTGGAGAGTGAAGATAAATTGGTCAACGACTGTACGATAAGTGGGCACAAAATATTGGGCATACCATACAGTTAGAATAGTGGGAAAAATGTAGTTGGAGAGTATTAATTTTACGTTTTGACCCCAAGAATTTTTAGAAGATGATTTGTCAGCGGTAGTTGACTCCAGAAAAAATTGGCCAAAATACATGAAGATATCTCAAAGAGATGTTGGAAATGTGAACAGTAGGTGGGAACTTTTGGTCACATGTGGTGGACTTGTGAAAAGGCCAAACATTCCGGAATCAAATACACGTTGTGGTGCACAATATTTTGAGAACAGATGTGTCATGAAAGCTTGAACTATATTTGCTGGGGCTGGTAGAAGATCAGTTAGAGAAGAAATATGGCAAGATATTAATATATATGGCCACAGCTGCAGACTATTGTATGTGCAGAAAGAATGCAGAAATCCCAAAGAAGATTGGTTGATAAAATTGCTGGATTTATCTGAAATGGACAAACTGACAATGTTGATAAGAGAAGCATTGGTTGCGACTTTTGCCAAGGACTGGGAATCATTAATAAGCTTTTTGCAAGAAAAAAATATTGTAATATTACAGTTGGATTTGGTAATTATTTTTGAGAAGCATAGCTGTGGAAGTATTAGGAAAATATTTGCACTTAGAGAAGTATTCTTTCCATAGAATAAATAACAGTCTGCATTAGGAGACTGGGAAACTAGCTTTGTCTTACTGATAGTGTTAATACTAGCGTTTTCTGTTTAGTGTTAGGGATTAGGGTTAGTTTCTAGTAATTAGCATTTAGGATATGTTTATATTGTATTGTGTCCCATTTTTCTTTTTTGTGTAATTGTATGTGGTTGTAGTTTATTTTGTTTTATAAGTATATGTTGTGTATTCTTAATAAAGTTTGCTAAGAAAAGTGAGTTCATGTTTAAAATATACCCTTAAAGCAGAGCTGGGCATGACCTTGAGGACAATTTGTCCAGCTTGTCTACTAGCTGAAGGCTGTATAGGAGAAAGGGATGTGTGATAGATGTTGGGCTTAAATGGGTAGGATAAATGAGATGGATTAATTCAAATTTACTTAAAATTAGTTTAAAATTACTTAGAATTGTTGAAAATTATGCATACCTGCAGTACACACACACACACACACACACACACACAGAATCATGCATCCAGATCTGAAAAACATGATGCTCTTTCCTTAATTCTCTTTTTTTCCTCCAGGGAAGAATTGTGATTGAGATCAATCAGTACTAAAAAATCACCAACATCTCTTTCACTCTTACAATCTCCCTAGATCACCTTACTATCTTTCATCATAAAATGTGTGATTATTATTCATTATTATAATTATTTTAACTTGCTCAATCACCGCATCACCCCGTCACTTTGTGAAACCCACAGAAGGACTGAATTGATAATTATAAATATTATGATGATATAACCATGGGAAACATTTCATAGTATTACTTAAAGTAATTTCTTCCAAACTCATAATTCTGCAGTCCTGCTCAGAGTAGATTGATTTCTCAGTAATGAATTCATAAGTCAGCTGGCAGCTTGAAGTCATAGATACACACATACAGTGAACTAACACTATTAATAATTAAAATGCCTGTTAACTATGTAAGATTTTTCAAATTTCATTTTATTTTAGAAAAATGAATTTAATTTAACATTGCAAGCCTCTCTGATGACAGTAGCAACTGAGTGTATGTGTAAGGACCAGAGCCAGCATTGGTCTAAGACTCAGTACTCCCGGGTTCGACACACCACCTAGCCGTGGGAACCCACTGAGTGGGCATGTCACACTCTCTCTGCCTCAGAAGAAGGCAAAGGACCCTCCTCCCCAAACCATCTTGCCAAGAAACCTGGGATAGTTTCTCCTTAGGATCACCATACTTGAAGACTCACAACAACAACCATGGAACCATAGAATAGATCTTAAGCAGGAACGTCTTCCAACGCAAAAGAATCAGAGAATTGGAGACAGCAGATCATTATAGAGGAATTAGTGAAGGTGCAGTACAATGTAGCACGAAACTCTTGGAAGTTGAAAATAAATATTAAACTTATAAAAGCTAATAATTTTATTTATTGTAGCTAGTGTATTTTCATATTTATTGAATGTAATACAGTGTTCTTTCAGTTTTTTTGCTGGTAGCTGTGAGCTGTTTTTGCTGTTGAATCCTGGTAGAAGATGCAGCTGTGATATTTTTTAGCAAAAAATTCTGTGAAAATCTGCTGAGGATAGAATGGGTGTGTATACAAAGCTTATCTTGATAGTTGCTGATGTTGTGGTCTCACAGTTCTTTTTGTTATATGGACATAATTTTGTAGTAGTGAGGAATTTGTCATAAATAATTTTTGTGCAATTAGAAAAATAGTTCAGAAGAACAGAAGAATGTTTAAACAACATGAGCGTGTTCCAAACAATTGACTTATTTGGAGAATAAGTAAACTGCATATCTGTTACAATTGATGTTACTCATTATTGTTTTTCTACATCTCTAAGTTTCTCTCTCTCTCTCTCTCTCTCTCTCTCTCTCTCTCTCTCTCTCTCTCTCTCTCTCTCTTTCTTTTGAAACCGGTTTAAGATTTGGTGTCAGAGACTTGAGCGTATGTCTGTGAAAACGTTTACATTGATAGGCAATGTATGAATATCCAGATTAACAAATAATGCTGTCTGATGAATGGGCATATCTATTAAACAGTACAAATTCACTCAATTCTGTGCTTGACTAATCTGTCTGATAGGATGTGCAGAAGCTTGGAACTTTCCCAGGTTTTTTTTAAGACTTTGATCTCTGAACGATACAACCTCCTTCAGACAGTAAATTCTTCGTTCGTTTGTGATATTGGACGTATAGTAGATTGTTAAAGTGATGTAGAGAATGAAATGAGAGAAAGTATAAAAGAGAATTCTGTAGGATGACTTGTTGGAAGATTTATCATGATATCTAAAGATGTACATTCAAAAGTGATCTTTTTTGTCATATTGTTATGGATGTTAGTAGTGTGCATGGTATTAATCCAGGTTTCTTTCTTTCTTTCTTTCTTTCTTTCTTTCTTTCTTTCTTTCTTTCTTTCTTTCTTTTACGTTTAGTCTGGATTCCAGGAGAAAAAGATTTCCTTGAAAAAAAGAAAGCCTTGTACCCTACTTAATGAAGAACATACTTAAACTTTTAAAAAAATGCATTAAATACTAGTTGCATGTTATTTCATTTCCTAATGCGTCATTCATAAATTGGCTACTGTCAGAACAAATGAAATGTTCAGAACAATACCCCTTGTCTAAAAATAAAGATAAGCAAATTAAATTGATTCCATAAACAACACCAGCTCTTTCCCTGTACCAAAGTTCTAAGTCCTGGATTATCATGTCAACTCAAATGTTGTTTTGTAGGGTAATAAATCTTAAGTTATTTCATTCTTCTGTATAGGAAACAAATATTCTGAAAAGATTTCTCCCTTCTAGGTGAAATTTTTAGTTTTTGCACATTTTCATTGTTTTTTTTTTTGGTATTTTTGGCCATTTTGTAAAAAAACAAAAAAACAAAAATGTAAACATAACTTCTTTTGCATATTTTTTGGCACAAAGCCCAGTTTTCTGGACAAAAATGTTTTCTGCACAAAATGCCAAGTTTTTCTCTTATTTTTTTTCCATAAAGAATTCCCATATTATGCGTGATCTAGTGGTATTGCAAATGTTTATATCCCTAGCCATCTTTGACTGTATAGTCCCATCTTCTAATAACATTTTTAAATGGCTAATTAAGGTCCAAAGTCAAGAAGAAGCAAGCTTCCCTCTTCTCCTTTCTCTCAATGCCCACTGCTATTTTTCTCGCCATCACTGCCACTTGCCAGTGAAAGTATGAAGGTATTTTCGGTAGTGAGAGTGATTCATGGAAAGACTCATGGAAGAGAGGGAGGTCATTTATTCTAATGTATCTTGCCTTTTGATTTGAGTTGTGAAGGATGAGAGGCTTTAGAAGTTTGCTTCCTCATTTAGTTGGGATGGGATTTCAGAAGCCAATCTTCTCTGAGTCAGAGCTTCCAGACGTTTAGCAACATCTCTGGTTCTGTATCTTCAGCACACAAGAAAAAAAAGTTATACGTATGTGATGGCAAAAGAATAAGAGGGGGAAAAAAAGGGCAAGCAAGAATGGAGATAATTTTTAGGGGTAATTGGTAAATTAAAAATTAAGAAGTCATTAGATCTTGTTGGTGCATATCTGGTGAGAGACCTTAAACTGAAATGTAGCTTTATTAATGTCCTGTCAGAAAGTTACAGGGTGGTAATAAATCTGTCTCTTTAACAAGAAATTATAACTTTTGAAAAGGGAAGGAAGCCATGATGTGGGAACCAGGAAATTTCACCCAATTAGCTTAACTGATAAATTGGTGATAATCCACACAGGGGGCTTTCGTGACCTTCTTGAACCAGTTTTTGGGGCATAATAATGTGGTGAACTAATACCTCTGGTGTGTCTTCTCCATGTGAAGAGAAGTAGCTTCTACTCATTTAATGAAATCTTTGGATCTAACCCAGTTTATTTTTATTGCATTTTGTAGGCAAATTTTACATATTCAGATTAAAAACCACACTCCAGCATGCAATACAGATTTTATATTCTTCAGAATAGAGAGCTTGAGAATTCAAAACTGAAGTGTGCAAATCTCTTTGAACAGCTGAAATATACCTTATTTGGTTATTCAGTGGAATGCTTAAGTAAAACTAAAATGCTTAAGTAGGTGCATTTTAAAACCTCATATTTTGTCATGTAAAAAATAAGTGAGTCTCACGTTTATACAAAATAAAAATGCCCTTGTGGGATCAAAATAATAAAAGATCTATATTACAAGTGAAAACTTCTGTGGAACAATGAGGTTTTGTTTCAGATAATTCCTTCAGAAAATCGAGCATATGATGCTTATATTTGTCTATCATGTACAGTACATTCAGGTGAACTCAAAATATTTTGCAGCCTGAGGCAAAACATTACCTGTCCAGTGTGTAGTCCTAGAGCACCTTCAATGGCTATAAAAATACAGCAATAAGTATAGTTGCGCCTCCATGTTTGTTAGGGTTAGGGGACGAGACCCTTGCAAAGTGGAAAAAAATGTGAGTATCTCCCCTGCCCTCCTGAGTGAGTGAGGGACACATGTACCTTTCTTCTTCCTACTCCCCCATCCCATCATCCCCCACCCTCACATTGAGCGTGAGGAAACTCAGACGTGTACCTTCCGTCGTCTTGCTCCCCAACCTGTCCTCATGTATGAGTGAGTGTGCAATTTACCATTTTAAGTAAGATTTTGGGGTAACGAAATCTTGGATAGTATCGGTTGCACTGTATTGATAGAGGACCTGCCTTTTATCACTGTCACAGTGACAAATATGTTAACCATGTTTTGTTATTTATATGAAATTTATTGTTGCTCATTAAGAATTCTTTCATAATAAATCACAGCAAAAATAAATATGGGAATTTTTTCTACCAAATTTTCTGATTGTGGTTAATGTCCTAAAATTCAGATAAAGATTTAAAATTATGATTAGTTGGTAGCCCAGACTGAACTGGGATATCCAAGAAAAATATGCACCCATCGCTTATTTTTATAAAAAAGGATATTTATATGCACTGTTATTCAGGAGTTCCTTAGCCATGCCCTTAGTTCCAGCCCTCTAATTTCTCTTACAAATTTGCAGGATTTGAAAATCTGTGGGGAAATTACAAAGAGCACCTATTAATAGAATAATGGTGCTATTTGTAGATCAAATCCATTCCATTTTTATTACCATAGTTGGCTGTTGTTATTCTGTATTCCCTCTGTAATTTGAGTAAACAAAGCTTTGGTGTCACCAGGGTAAATTGAATCAAGTCAACTTGGTTTCATCATTTTCCTGAATATATCATAATAGTAACACTTCATATTTATCTAATAAAATATGTTTCAACTCTAGGATACAACAAAACCACATTCTTGCTTTCCATATTTTCCTGTGCTTGTATCTCATGTGCTAAATTCAGGAGTAGTGTTTAGTCAAAAATATGATTGGGGAGTGGCCTGTTCAGGACTTCAGAATCATGTTTTGGGCTTGAAATAATTTGAGATGCTCCTGTAGTTATTATGCTGACCGGTAAATCCTAAGCTGCTCTGTAGAAAGTGATCTCAGTTTTTATGTTGAATTCCTTCAAGACTGAAAGACTTGAGGCCCTGAACACAACAACAGCTGTGTGAGGGATAACTTACATCATTTTCATGTTTGATTTTCTTACTCTAATATTCAAAGCAAGCAGAGCAGCACTCAGTAGCAAATACTCTTAAGTTGGGAATTGTCGTCATCATACCAGGCTAATTTTTATTTCTTACGTAAAATAAAGCTCTTGCTTGAGAAAATAAAACTTATCACATGATTAAACTTTTCCCAACTTTTTTTATTTTAAAAACATAGGAAATAACACTGTTTTTAAAAAACAATTTATGGCTTTAAGCAACTTCAAATTGCTTAGCTTTTAAAAGATTTTTTTAAAAGTAGGGCTACCAAGGGTCAGTAAAGAAAAAAAATAGATCACTTTAGCATTTGACTCTGCTTGGTTTCTGTTTTGTCAGGATAGAATCATTGGTCTGTGAATTTATTTTCTCTGGGGTGATTTGACACAATAGGTGATTAGGTGACTGGCATAGTAATATAGCAAATGTAGCCAAGTAGATTGTTGTATAAAGAAATAGAGAACTTTTCTCGTATTATGAAACATTAATATATTTGCAATAATTAGAATAATTGGACTGAATGCCATGTTAGAAAAAGCACAGAGAAGAATGCTGTTAATTTCTTCAGCTTCAGTTTATGGTGAGTCTATACATGAGAGATCTCCAAGAGATCCAGTTTTTAACAGCTGTCCTCAGGTTTTACGAGCTCAGGACCATGACTTAGGTCAATCTACCTGTAATGTGGTATTTCTCTTTCCCTACCTACATCATTGTTTTATCTAATGAGGCATGAAGTCTTATGGTATGGCCAAAGTATGATAGCCTCAGTTGGGTAAAGAAAATACAAGAAACAGTAAACCATAATTTTTCATGATCTACACAGTCAAAATATTTGTTGTTATTTATAAAGTAATTCTGAAATGAAATGAAATGAAATTGTTTGGTGTTCGCCTGCAAAATGTGCCTAGTTGCCCTTCCTTTTCTGAACCCCACTTGGATGTTTGGCATTTCTCACTGAAGTAAAAACTGTTGCCTTCAAGATTCAGAGCTTCTTTATGTCATGTTTTGCTTTGGCTTCTCTTCTGTCTTTAACTATATGAAGAGTTTCATCTGTCACCCAGTTAGGATTTTCTTTCTTTTTTGTCTTTCTGCATTCTTCTCTGACAGTGTTCTTGGTTTCAGTCCAGAAAGTTCTGAATCCCTGTTTAGTTTAGTAGGGCAAAGTTGTTCTTTATATGGCCTTTAAATGCTACAGGAATGTTCTCCACATTGTATTTTGACACAGTGATTGATTTAGTTTACTACTTTAACTTTACTCTAACTTTTACTATTAACAGTTCATGAACTGTGCCACAGTCTGCTTCTGGACTTTTTTCCCCCCCAGAGAGAATGGACCTTCTCCATTTTGTGTTTCCATACAGCTGTAGTCTATTTGATTTCTATATTGGCCATCATGTGATATCCATGTATACAGTTGCCCCTGTGGTTGTCTGAAGAATGTGTTTGCCATGAACAAAGTGTTGCCCTCACAAAATGCTGTACCACTGGAGTATAGCTAGTATCCTGTAGTCCCAGGCCTGCTGTTTTCCCTGTAGAACCTTCTTGGCACTGATTTGTACAAGTCTTCTCATAAGCCCGTATTTCTGAAACACAGTCTAAAGTTATAGTAGGACAAAATGGCTTGGCAAGTGTGTGTTATAGCAGTGTTATTTGGGTACTCACCAATGGAAGCTCTTTGTATTACAAGTTTTCCTCCATTTATACCCAGTGAAGTTTGAGTGTTGGTCTGCAACTATGGATATCAGGGGTCACTTTCCCTCTCAGCCATGGAAACCCACTGGATGACCTTTGATGCGTTAACACACTCTAAGTCCTGGAAAACCCTATGATAAGTTCATCTTAGAGTCTGTGTAAGTTGGAAATGATTTGAAAGCATGCAACAACAACTGCAGCAGCAGCGGTTTCAATATTATACTAATACATGAGAGTTCCTGGCTTTGGTAACATGGATGAATAAGTGAGATATTTGACCCATTCTGCCTGCATGAAATTCATGCAGTCTCTTGCATTTTAAACTGGAGAGGCACTCTGAGTCTCACTGTGGGTACCATCCCCAGTTAGCAGTACGACAGAAGGTCTTCCACCTGATGCTGTTCACATTTTGTTTTTAGGCAGCTGATGCAATAACACAAATTAGTGGCTGTCCCCCAGCCTCCAGGAAATTGTTGAGCTCAAGAGGGAGAGAGCAGTTTGCTTATGGCAAGAAGGGAGTGACGTAGGTTTTTGTCTCCCTTATTGTTGATTCTTCTCTTCTCCCTTGCTGTTGATGCTGTGGAGGGTAGATTAAAGAAAGAGTCCTTTGCAGCTGTATTGGATTGTGCATGAATCAAGATGTGGAGCCCATGCACACCTCACTCAAAAACCAAACCAAACCAAATCCCAAACACCTCTTGTTAAGTGTGTGTTGGTGACTAAGGTTTGCCTTAGGGTCGCTATAAGTCAGAAATGACTTGTTGAGAAAGCACACAACTACAACAAAAGGCTCTGTTCTAAAATATACAAGGCCAGAGCATATTTTTGCATGTAAGTTATACGTAATAGTATGTTCTATATATGAAAAAGATAATAAAAATTTTCTGAGACAGCATAGAACCATAGGATTGGAAGCTGAAGCCAAAGCCGTCTAGTAAAGAAGACTGCCAATGTAGTAATCCACATCTGTGGTTTCTCTCACAGATAGCCATCTGGTATCTATTTGAAACATCCAATAATATAGTCTGTTCCAGTGTCAAACAGCTCTTGTTGTCAAGAAGTTCTTCCTAATGGTTAATCAGAACCTTTTTTCTTGTAAATTAGATACATTGGTTTGCATGTTACCCTATGGACAGCAGAAAGCAAGGTACCTCTGTCATCCACATAACAGATCGTAAGAAATTTAAAAGTGACAATAATGTCACCTCCCAGTCTTCCGTTCTCCAGGTTAAACATGTCCAGTTTGCTCAGCTGTTCTTTTGTAGGGCTTTGACAGACCTGTTTTCATTTTAGTCATCTCCTTTGGACAGACTGTACAGTTAGCCCTTCACATTTGCTAGGGTTAGGGGCACAGGGCCCTCGCAAAAGAGGAAAAATTGCAAATATCAAAATGGGTGTGTGTGTGTGGCTGTGGGAAGAGGGCTGAGGCATGGTGGGGAATGGACACCCAGGGTTCAAACCAGGTCAGGGAAAGCAGAGAGAAGAGAAGTGGCTCAGGGTGGTGGCCCTGTACTTCCTCTCTCTCACCCATTTCCTTTGTTGGGTATGTGGGACATCAGGAGAGGGTTTGTGGTGCTGAGAAGTTGAGCTGCTGAGAAGTCCTTAGCTGGCCAGGCAGTGGCTGGTGGAGGAAGAGTAGGACTAGAGGTGGGTTTTTAAAGGGCTGCGAGGTCTGACTGGAGCTGCCAAGAGGGAAGGTTTCCCAAGAAAAGAAGCACCTGAGGTGGGGGGGGGGGCAAGGGTTGAAGAAACTTGAAAATAATCACATCCATGAAAGTCAAACCCGCAAATGTGGAGGGCCGGCTGTAATTTGTGAGTATCCTTCATAAGCCGTGGTGTGCAGAACTGCAAATGATGTTTAACCAAATCAGAACAGAGTGGTATTACTTCTTTCTATTAGTTTGGAAACAATGCTTTCTTTCATGCAGACTAGAATTGCATTGTGGTTTTGATTTTCGCTGTTGCAAAAATCCACATTTTGTCTTCCAAATTTGGTATCATCTGAGACCATCATTCTAGTGAAAGTAATAACATTATTGAAAAGCATCAGGCTCAGGACAGAATCTTGTGGTGTCCCACTTGCCACTTTTCTTAGGAGGGTGAGAAACCACTTGTGGGCACTCCTGACTATGGCCTACCAACCTGTTAGAAATCCAGCTAGCAGTAGGATCATCTACTTCAGGATTTACCATCTTATCTACAAAACTATTATGGGGACTCCTGGGAAATGCCTTGCTGAAATTCAGTTACATCACGTCTGTAGCATTTCTCTGATCTGCCTAATATCAGTATTAAAAGAAAGAGTTGGAGGTGGGGTTAGGCAAGCTTGACTTGTTTCTGAGAATCTCTTGGTGGCTCTTAGTAAACCCAGTGCTATTTTCTAAGTGTTCACACTCACCATTTAAGGATCTGTTCTAAAAACTTTCTAATGCTGTTGGTAGGTTTATTGGACAGTAGTCACCTGGATTTTCAGCTTGAAGATGGAGCAATATTTGCCCATCTCCATTGTCTTCCAGGTATTCCCAAAGATTGAAGACAAAGGCTCTGAGATTTGTTGTTGTTGCTGCTGTTTGCCTTCAAGTTGACTCTGATGTACGGTGAACCCATAATGTGGTTTCTTTGGCAAGATTCATTCAAAGAAGGTTTGCTATTGCCTTACTCCAAGGCTAAGAGCATGACTTTTCCAGATCATCCAGTAGATTTCTGTGGTTCAGTGAAGATCGAAGCCTTGATCTCCTGGAGTCCTGGCTCAACTCTCAAAACTACTGTACCACGGTGGTTCTCAGATTACACCTTCAAACTCCTTCAGCATCCATGTGTGCTATTCATTTCATCCTGGAAACCTAAATTCTTTTAAAGTATCTACTGTACCCATAATACCTCTGTAGTGATCATGGACTTCAGCTTCCTCACTGCGTCATTTATTGTGTTTTTTGCCAGGTAACACACTGAGAGCCAGTGTGGTGTAGTGATTTGAGCACTGGACTATGATTCTAGAGACTAGGGTTTGCATCCTCACTCATCCGTGGGAACCCACTGGGTGACTTTGTGCAAGTCACACACTCTTAGCCTCAGAAGGTGGCAAAGGTCACTCTTCTGAACAAATCTTGCCAAGAAAATCCTGTGGTAAGCATGCCTTAGGGTCATCTTATCAGAAACAACTTGCAGGCACACAACAACAACAACAAAACACACTGCTTTCCATTGTGCAAAAGACAAAGACAGTAAAAGTTGAGTTGTTCCACCTTCTCTCATTATTATTTCATCATCTTATCCATGCAGTGGTCCTCCTGGCTTTCCCCTATACTGGCTGGGGTTGTTTTTTTTTTGTACTCATCTTTGTTGATTTATCTGTCCTTTCAAATCCTGTACAGCCTCCTTCTAAATCTAAGTTCATCTGAAAGATCCTTATGTGGCTGGCCTGGTTTCTTTAGGTGCTTGCCACTTTCTCACTGGAATTGTTTGTGGTTGTGCCCTCAACATCTGACCTGTAAGATATTTCTATCCATTGTGGACTTCCTTCTGATAGAATATTTCTGACACAAAAATTTGTTAAGCTTACTGAATTCAGTTTTCTTAAAGCACAGGGTCTAATAACTCTTCAGTTTTCCATATCTTCAGTATACAAATGCCAAGAGGATGTGACCACTTCTACTCAAGACTTCACTTCATTAAATAGTTTTTTTTGTTGATGAGAATGAGATCCAGAATAGTTGATTCCTCCATCTCTGGAGGAAGAAATTGTCACCAATCTAAGTGAGGAAATTGTTAAGCCTTATCTGTTTGTCAGAATTTGATTTCAAACAGATAATCTGGGAAGTTGAAATCACCCATTAATGCTATATATTGCTTGATACTCCAATCAGAAGGGCATAATACAAGTCATTATTCTGATTTGGAAGTCCATAGTAGAATCCCACAGTGGTGTCACTGTTGTTTTCCTCTATTTTGATTTTTATCCAAATGTTCTCAACTGACCTTCAGTTCTTAAAGTTATGGATCTTTTCAGAGGTATGTATCTCATTTAATTTATTTCCTGATAAGGCTCTTTTTTTAAGTAATAATAGTAGTACATTCCTGTGGTGAATCTGTCTCATCCTATTGGCTTCTGATAATGTTCGTTAAACCATATTTACCTTTTCATGTTAAGATTTCAAATTTCTCTTGTTTGTTTCTCATTGGTATGCAGATGTCTAGATTCCAAGGGTCATTCCCACTATCTTTCTCTTATTTATTTTCCTGTCCATTGATTAGTTTCTGTACCACCCTCCTTGGTTCTACAATACAATAGATAGGTATGACTTTACTTTAAACTGGGGTAGACTGTTGCTGTTAGACTTTTTTAGCTCCTAGAATCCCTCACCTTTGGTGATTCTTGTGGTTTTGTGGCTCACTCAAACAGGCACAGGTAACCCCTATTTCTCTGAGTTCAGGGGAGGAGTTGCTCACTCATGTTGTAAGCATGCTTTTTCACTCAAGGAGGAACATTTGCTTGTTCATGAAGTGCCTCACAAGGCACACTAACATTAACAGACTTGCTTGAACCTCAGGTGAAGAGTATGTTTTGCATTTGGGTTATCTCACATTTTAAAATTTCATCCCCTTTAACATTTTTTTCTTTTTTGGTTTTCATATTTCGATTTTGCGTTCATATATATAAAAAAAATACGATTTGCCATCACTGGATCCTTAAGAAACTCATAATATTTTAACATTTGAAACAAATTGTTTCCTTTGTATCATTCTAAAATCTATTGTACACAAAATTCTCCTCATGTTTGATCCTCGATTTTTCTACACCTTCATGTTTCATCTGTCAGCCTAGAGCACAGGATGTGATGACAGCTTTCTATTCCTAAGGGCCATGTGTGCCATCCTCAGAAAAACCAAATTACAGGACTCCTGTCAGACTGCTGTTATGATGGCTGTCAGTCTAGATCTGTGCAGCAAATCGGAGGTTCTATATGATCAAAGTGCACTTTCTAAGAATAAATGCTCCTGTATAAATGAAAATAGCTTAAATGGAATTATAGAATACTTTGTTGTACTGTTTGTGTGTGATAGGAAAGGAATTCTAGGCGAGAGCTTTTAATTAGGCAGCCATGGGAGAAACAACATTGCATTTCTTGACTCTTTATTCATGCCAGCCCTCAGCACAGTATATTTTCATGGTCTCTTGCATTTTAATTTCCTCTTGTTAAAAAGGTCAATAGTGGTGATAAAAGACTTAGAAATGAAAGAATGTGATCTTTTGGGAAACCTGTCACTTCAGCACTGTTTGGTCTCTGATTCTAATTTACTGTTTTAGTGATTAAGATATATGTGCCCTATATTTTATGTAACTGTTACACTGGTACATGGATGTTTCCCTACTGTCCTCCACATCACATTGTGCACCTGGCAAAGAAAGCTTTAGCATGTAAAAAATAATGTTTAATAAATGTGGATGTGTAAGCACTGTTTGGAAATGACCAGAAACAAGATTATCTTGTAGATACATGTGTGCCAGAATAGTCAATATGAGTAATTTCCTAATTGTTTCTTCATTGCCATTAGAGTATAAATTACTAGACTCTCCCTGTCAGTATAGTCCAGAATCCTACTGGCAGACTACATTAGTGGTTACTTTTTTCTAGGCTCGCACGCCTTGTGAGGAGGAAGGCAGACAAAACTTGTCATCTCTTAGGGTTCTGCTTATCCAGTGCCTTCCTTCCTTCCTGGCCAACACACCCACGGCATTCTCTCCTCCTGTAGCCACTCCCCATAGTGACATAGTTATGTTGGCTTATTGGTCTAAAAGAAGTCCAGTCTGTGTCTTTATAATCTTGAGGGAGAAAACAATTTTATTTCCCATGCTCAGTGTCAAAGGCTGACATCTGCACAAGTAATAGCTGAAGCAGGATTTAAAGCCACTTGAGCCACACAGCGGTACAGCGGGCCCCCAGTATCCACTAGGGTTTGGTTCCAGGACTCCCCGTGGATACCAAAATTCGTGGATGCTCAAGTCCCATTATGTACAATGGTGTAGTAGAATGGTGTCTCATATAAAATGGCAAAATCAAAATCTGCTTTTTGAATTTTATTTGTTTGAAATATTTTCGAGCTGTGGTTGATTGAATCCATGGATAGAAAATCCATGGATATAGAGGGTGGACCGTATAGAAGTAGAGAAGCTATCTGTGTTTTGCTTTTTCTTTTGTGTAATGGGGAACACTTGGCATAGTTGTGAGGCATTTGTCCCCATGTGACCCAGTTATGAAAACTGCATTTACTGAAAAAGCTGCAAGCAAATACTCTGAAAGAAGCCTGAGGCCTGTAAAACAGTGCCTGTAATCTGAAGAATGGTGGCTGGCAAGTAGCCCAGAAGAGTTAATGCAGAGAATTAATTGCTGGTATGGTAGACTTGAGTAATTTCACAATTTCTTCTGCTGATGAGGACAGAAATGCAAGGGGAAAAATAGATGAGAGTAGGTGGAAGCTGATAAAGCTCTTTCGTGAATTGAAGACTTGAGAATGAAGAAATAGGGATTCACCCTACTTGAGTATTTATTTAAATAAGATAGCCATTGGGATGTAGAAAAGCAGATATGTAAGGCAAAGGAGATGAAAGAAACCCTGGGCTTATAATTAGTTGCCACTTGTCTTCTGCTAGGTGCACCACCTAATGCTTAGTAGAAAGAAATAGTATCCCTGTAATAATTAGAAATATAGGGAGAGTTACACAAAGTAGGATTTGCAGAGTTTCTTAGTAGTAAGGAAGGAACCGAATATATACTTCTACTGCTGAAGGGAGCCTAGTCTGTTCAGACAGCTGAACAAATAATAATGTGTTGGGAGAATGATTGTATGAACATTTTTTTTGAAGCGCCTAACGATCTGGCCTGGAGAGGAGAGTTCTGCTCCTGGAAATAACCTCTTTGGTTCACACAGTACCTCTTTTCAGATATTCCAGTTGAATAAATATTATGCATTATATTGAGTAAACATTATTCAAACTTTCTCCTACAACTAATTTTCACAACTGCTACCTTTATGTTACTAAGCTATCATAACAATGTGATTCAGCTGTGAAAGGTAGTTCAATATATGAGTAATAAATGTGTGGTGTATAGAAAATATATTCTGAAATTTATGTTCAGAGTGGTGTTCGAGTGGTAGGCAATACAAAGCTTGCTTGTGTTAGACAGGTATGGGCTTTGTGGGAGCAGAGATGGGGCCTCATTTTGGCACTGGAGATTTATTAGTTTATGCTCTTGTAGATAATGCCTCATATTACCTCACCCACTCTCTTGCACATATAAAATTTATTTGGTACCACTAGGTAGAGCATGCATAAACGACTGGTAGAGGAAGAAATATGCATGCTAAAATAATCTGTTGTAGTCTACAGCCTTCATTTTATAGCACAGAATGATGATACAGCATTCATATGCCAACTAGTAATTAAAGTAATGTATTCTAACAAGAGGAAATGTAACCCTATTTGCTGTGATATTTTTATCCTTTTGTATCAGAAATATAAAGCTCCTCAATTGGTTTTCTGCCGTAAATACATACTGCAGCTGTTGTTCTCTCTGAAAATAGAGGATTTACTTAGGTTATGAAGATGCTCTTGCTGGATGTACAGTTAAGCAGGCTAATGGGATCTAGCCATTTTGGACAGGATTGCAGTGCACTGAATCCATGTCTTTATTTTTGAGTTACGGCCTTACTGATGAATGCACAGGTAGCATCTGTGGTTCTTAGTATCTTCTACTAACTTAAGTAAGTACTGCAACTTCTGCCCATCAGCCTTTGTAGAGAAACTTGGCCTGATAGTCACTCAGTGGTAAAGAGTGTGGTCACCACAAGCAGGACATTTTCTGAATGATACTCTGACTGTGGAACTCTCCAAAATAATTTGCCAGTCACCAACACTTTTACATTTTAGGCAGTAGATTGCACCATTCTAAAACTGTAAGTTGTTTAGTTTACACATATCTTAATTAATGGTCAGTGTTTGATTGAAGATGTATTTTATTATTTTATGAATATTATTTTTAATATTTTATTTTGTTATACCATAATATTTGTAAACCTTAGGAAAAAGGATAAAATATAGATAGATGTGTCACACATATATTTATTTAAAGATGCAGTTCTAAGATTAGTTAATAGATATATATATATATATATGCATCCTCCTTCAGTATTCTGTAGTGGGAAACCCATTTGTTTATACGGTAGCTCCTTAACATTTGCAAGAATTATGGGTGCAAGATACAAAAGTGGGAAAAACTGAGAATATCCTAAGAATATCTGAGAATATCCCTCCTGACCATATTTAATACTGTTGCCCCTGTCGCTCACACATGAGCTCAGCTAGACCAGCGGATGAGCACCAGAAAGAAGTGAACAGACTGGCACTGGACTGTGCTGCTCTTTCCTGCCTCCCTGCACCTGCCTTGGCCATGCTCACCTGTTAACCGGGTCGCAGAGGCTACTGCCACCTTGCTGGGGCCTGTTATTTGTGGGAACGTGCCCAAGTCTGGCCACTGCTGCTGGACCCTACCCAGAACCATTGCCTCTTCTTTATCGTCCAGACATTCCACCAGGGCTGCCTCTGCTCCTGCAGGGGAAACTGAACATGTTCCCCAGAGCCACCATGCACTTGCAGTCTCTCGCAGCTTGCAGTCCCATTAAAAAGTAGGGCAGCAGCAGAGTTGGCAAGTGAGGAAGGCAGGCGATGGCAGGCCAGGGTGGAGGCTGCCAGGGCAGCTGAAGCAGCAGCACCACACAGAGCCTGCTCCTGCTTCTCTTCCTCTTCCTGCTGCTGCTGCACACTTTGATTCTTTTTTGCCCAGGCAGTGCTCATGCCACTGGCTGGGGCGGCAACTCTAGAGAACATGCTCAGTTCTCTTTGCAGGAGCAGAGGCAGTTCCTGTGGAGCAGCTCGAGGACAGGGAGAAGACAAGAGCAGAGCTCTGGCTCTCTGATGTTGCCTTTGTGGAGATGTTTTTGTGCAGAGCTGCCACTTGCACACAGGAAGGAGAAGAAGAGGTAGCAGCAGAGGAGGACAGGGAAGCGCAGCTGTGGGTGTGTTAAAAATCGGGTAGAGTAGTAGCAGAGGCAGCAGGAAATGTATAATCCATGAATAACCAGATTTGCAGAAGTGAAACCTGCAAATGTCGAGGGCTGACTGAATATGCTTGCATGACTTCCCTAGATGCTACTGTATTCAGTACTACAGTTCTCCCCCCACATTCACAGGTTTGACTTTCATGGGTTTGATTATTTATGGTACCTGCTTGTCTCCCCCCTCCTGCCTACAGCTTCCAGCAGGTGAAAGAGTGAAGGAGAGAGGAGCTCTCTCCCCCGTGCTCTCCCAATGTCACTGCCTGTCTGATTGTCCAGGTGGGGAAAGTGAGAAGGTCAAGCGGGGAAGATCTTTCCTCACTGGCTCTCTCCTCGGCAACCCCCGTGCAATCACGCAGGTGAGGGCAGTGGGAAAGCCACGCCAGGAAGACCTTGCCCCACTGCCCCCACCCATGCAACCATGCAAGTCAGGGTGGCAAGAAAGCCAAGCAGGGAAGATCTCCCACCCTCCTCACCTGTGTGATTATTTGGGTGAGGGCAGCGAGAAAGCCAAGCAAGGAAGATCTTTCCCTGTCAGCTCTCTTCCGCGCCCCCTCACCCGCACCATTGTGATTGCACAGGTAGGGGCTTGCAGTCATTCGTGATGTTTTCACTTTTTTAGGGATTCTTTTTCCCTATCCTCTGCGGATGTGGAGAGCCTACTGTATAGGCTAAATGTTTATACATACCTCATGTAGAATAACCAGGACTGGATAAGGTTCTTAGGTAGACATGCTTAATGCCTCTATTCATGAGTACACAAAGAGATCATATAAGTAAATTCCAGGTCCTCTTCTAATAAGCTGACAGAAAACCACCTGGGAAATGATTGTTTCCCCCCTCGTTTGCTCTCGTCTTCCTCTTCCTCCTCCTTTAAAAAAAAACACTGACATTCTGGCCAATCTGTTGTAAGCTGGCTTTTGAAATTACCATCCAAATTTGGAAACTTCCTAATATCCTTGGAACAATTTCATTAATTCACATCTGCTCTTCTTTAGCAGGAGTGTTTGGGAAAATACTGTTTTCAGATTCTTAGTTCAGTGCAATCTTAGCTATGCTTCTGTTCACTATTTTGTTTTTCTTTTTTTAAAGGTACAGATTTATCAAAGTTGTTTCAAAATGAGTTCAAATGGGAGTTGATTGAAGGTATAATTTAAATCTTTCCAGTGGAGGATTTCAGGTTCCTCCCTCAGCACTTAAAATTCTTAAGAACTGTAATGTCTCATCTGCAAAAGAGGCCCAAACACTCATCTGAATGTGTACCCTCTTAACAGCAGTCATGTAGAACACTCTGCTCCTGATCTAAATATTTTATTACACCAATTGAATTACAGAGAGTTATTTGAGGTAGAAATTCCCTTCTTGTATTATTGTGTTAATGATTTGGTAATACCCCAGACAAATTGCATTAGTAGTTGTAGCATTATAGCATAATAGGAATACTGTACAGGCATCCATTTGTTGCAGTATGCAGATGTATGTGGTGACATATTTTGGGTGTAGTAGTAGAAGACACTGCTAAAGAAAGTATTCTAAAGGCACCAGATCCCATCAGACCTTGGAAGGTAAGCAGGGTCGCTCTGGTTGGTACTTGGATGGGAAACTGCCAACAAATACTAGGTGTTGTAGACTATATTTCAGAAAAAGGAACTGGCAAAACTGCTTCTGAGTATTCCTTGCCAAAGAATACTCTGTGAAATCCATGGGGTATCCATAAGACAACAGGCACTTGAAGGCACGTACAGACACACACACACACACACAGAGTACTAAAGGTTTCTTCTTCGTGGTCTCTGTGAATCACACAATGGGGTATTTCGTGCCTGCGTGATACAGCATTCGGAACCTTCTGGAAACCTAAAAATCAGGCTTTTTGGCAGTTGGCCCATCCCCCACATCTCCAGGGTATATAAGTTCCCTTTCTTCTGCCGCGGTAGCGGTGAGTAAGGAGCCTTTCTCAGCCTGACTGATAAATTTAACGGTTTTCCATCTTGGACTGGTTTTGGTTTTTGATTATCTCTTGGCGGTTTTTTGGTGGTTGGTCAGACACAGTGCGTGTTTTTGGACTACGAGAGTGTTTTTCTGTGATTTGGACTTTACCTTGTATGGCAGCTTTCAAACATTGCATATCCTGTGGAGGGAAAATACCCGACAAAGACAGTCATTCCGAGTGTCTCCTTTGTATGGGTGAGGGCCATAATGTGGCAAATTGTGAACATTGCCAGTTATTTACTTCTCAGACAAGAAGGAACAGAGTGGCCCATTTGAAGGCACTTTTGTGGGAACAGGTTTTGTCAGCCTCTGAGCCCACAACTTCGGGAAAATCTGTTCAACCTTCTAAAACATCACCTACACCCTCCACAGATTGACACCATTCTGAGTCTCGGGATCGAGAACAATCTGTCCAGCCCTTGGTGTCAACTAAGAAAAAAGGTGATCCGAAAAAACATGTCTCCACCTCACTGTTGAAGAAAACGGTTTGACGTGAGAAAGACTGAGTGACAAAAAGAAAATTGAAGGACTCATCACGAGAAGAGCCTTCTAAAAGGTCTAAAAGCCCAATCTACCTGCTCCAATCCAATCTCCATCTCTGATGGTTCCAAGCACCTCCATTGATAAAATGACAGAAGATGTTCATTGTGTGATTGCTCACGATGTGTGCAAAGATACTGTGCCATCTAGTGAGATTGAGGAAGTTTGTGTTCCCTGTGAAAGGGAGATCATGGAGTCATCTCCAATACTTTCGGTGGTTTTGGTATCACGTTGCCGAGAGTCAAGATCTCCTGCTGGTGGACACTCCAGATTGAGACAACGTGATCTTGTTGAACTATCCTCTCCACCGAGGCGTCGGCGTAGAACTCCATCATTGCCTTCGAGATCCCCTTCTTGACATTCACGTTCACAGATGAGATTGCCTCGTCGGTACTGTTATGTGAGGGATTCACTTCCATACCGCTGTCGATATCCTGAGGAGGAGTTTTCCATTGACTCCAGGGATGTCTCGCCTTGTACTGATGATGGTCATTGGGTGCGCAGGCATTCTCGATACTGAGAGAAAGACTCTTTGACTTGTCATCGGTATAGAGAGGAGACTAGTCAACGTACTCATGTTCCGAGGTCGTCCACTAAGTCTCCAACTCCATCCTGCCGCAGAGCGTTGCCTGCAGTGTCTGGATCTAGACATGGGAAAGAAATGGAGAGAATCCAGCGACATTCTTCTTGTAGTCGGGTCTCTCCTTAACAACGGTCTATGTCTCACTACCGTTCTCCTCGGTACCGTACAGTGAGATCTCCCTCTGTGTTGGAGTCTGAGGGATCTCGTGTCGTATGTGCCTGAGCAGTCTAAATTGAATTTTGTTTCAACAGCAGAACGTAGATCCCATACTAATGATATCTGTTCTTTCTCTGATCTTGTTCTACGAATGTCTAGATTGTTGAATCTCCACGTGGAGACTGAAAAGGAGGACCTCCATGATCCTATTTTCCAGGAACTGCATGATAGAGTGCCTGTACCGTCTATCATTGCACCGTTGCCTTACTTGTTAAAGACGGTGAAGAAGTCATGAGATTCCCTGTTTTCTATTACTTCCACATTGAAGAAAGTAGAAGCACTGTACCATCTGATTGAGAGCGATCAAGAGCGGCTAACTCAGCATCCAAAGCCAAACTCGATAATTGTTGATGCAGCTCAATCTAGACAGTCCCAGAAGCTTCATGTGTCACCTACTGATAGAAAGGGAAGGAAGTTAGACAATTTGGGGAAGAAGGCATATTCGAATGCTGCCTTGCTGTTTAAAATCTTGAATTATGTGGTGTGTATGGGTGCCTATCAGCAGTTCTTGTGGACTAGGATGAAAAGGTTCATAGACATGCTGTCTGAGGATGAGAGAAAGACTGCTACCTCTCTGTATGGTGAGGCTATTGTTTGTCTTCCCAACAAGCCACGACTTCGAAACATGTTACTGATTGCAGCGGAAAGGCAGTTGCAGGAGCGATAGCTCTGAGGAGACACACTTGGTTGAGATCTTCGGGTCTGTCTCAACAAGCGAAGAGTGTGATTGAAGACCTGCCTTTTGACTCTGTAGGCCTTTTCAATGAAGGTACAAATACCAAACTCGAACACATGCAAAAGATTCACACCACTGCTAAAAAGTATGGGTTCCCAGTACTGTCGTCGTCATACTCCAGGTATTGATATCGCTGTTACCAACCTTATACGGCTAAAACAAGAAGTCCAACGCCCACACAGCAACAATGTAAAACATCAGGGCAGCGACAACTTTCAAAGAAATTTGCGATGTCCAAATTCAGACAACCTCAATATAAAAAGAAACAGCAAGACCAACAAAAACGGTGAGTTTGACAACCAACTGAACGATACCTCACCTGCACACAGTCAACATCTTTCTGTCACTCCTGCATTTGAAGATCCAAATCTCTTTGTTCAAACTTCAAATGTTGGTACCACTGTCGATACCATCTGTTCCACTGGTATCGATGGTGTGGAGATGTTAGATACTGTCATCTCTACTGTCATTACTGTCGACATTGGTACTGATGTAGCTGTTGTAGATTGTGGGACAGAGAAAAACAGACTGTCAAATTTCATCCATGCATGGGCCTTGATAACAACGGACTCATGGGTGTTGGATGTGGTGAGATGGGGCTATCTGATAGAATTCCACCAACTACCACCACTAGGTCGAATTTGCATCACACCTTCATCCCCAGAACTGGAAGAGGAGATTGCAACACTGTTAGAGAAAGGGGCAATCGAGAAGATCTCATATGCCCAACTAAGGAGGAGTTTCTCTTCCAAATACTTCCTAGTACAGAAAAGAGATGGGGGTCTTCAACCCATTCTAGACCTAAGAGGTGTCAACTATTACATCTTAACAAAATGATTTTGAATGATAACCTTGGCGTCGATAATGCCATTGATGAAGAAGGAAGAATGGTTTGTGACACTGGATTTAAAAGATGCCTACTTCCACATATCGATAAGGAAAGAACACAGACAGTACCTGGCCTTTGTGTTGGGGAAACAGCCTTTTCGATTCAGAGTTCTCCCATTCGGCATAAGCACGGCGCCGAGAGTGTTTACGAAGTGTATGTCTGTGGTGTCGACACATCTGAGACAGAGAGGTATCGTTCTCTTCCCATACATAGATGACTGGCTTATAGCTGCTCCGACAAAAGAGGAGGCTTCACAACACCTGAAGATTACAGTGAACCTATTGAATGCACTAGGACTGATGATAAATTTCAAGAAGTCTCACCTTGTACCACAAACAACAGTGAAGTTTATTGGAGCTGTATTGGAGTCGACCAAAGAGCTGGCTTTTCTGCTAGACAGCAGGTGGCAGAAAATGCGACGCGCCCTAAGGCAGTTACTGATAACACGATGCGTAAGAGCCAGAGCCATACAAGTGGCCCTAGGGCTGATGGCCTTAACTACTATGGTGACTACAAACGCAAGATTGAGAATAAGACCTCTGCAACACTGGTTCTTAAGAAACTTCAGTCCACTTCTGGATCATCAAAACAAGTACATGACGATACTGAAGGGGGTACACTCGTCTCTCCTCTGGTGGTTGAGGGTAGAAAATGTCCTAAGGGGCATGTTGTTTCTACGGGATCCATCCGTGGTCTCCGTCACCACAGATGCTTCCATGGACGGTTGGGGAACACATATGCAGAATGTATCTGTAAGAGGACACTGGACATCATTGGAAAAACATCAACACATAAATGTCCTGGAATTTCTTGCTGTCATGAAGACATTCAGGGCTTTTCAAGCGCACCTACGTGGTCTTGCAGTGCAAGTGAGAACAGACAGTACAGCTGTGATGTATTATATCAACAAACAAGGAGGGAGTCACTCCACAGTTCTTCTGAAATTAACAATCAAGTTCTAGAATTGGTGCCTTTCCAGAGGGATAACACCATCAGTGATACACTTGCCAGGAGCAGACAACACATGGGCGGATGCCCTAAGTCAAGCCCCAATGTCCTGTCACAAGTGGGAGCTGGACGACACCGTAACCGACAGGTCGTTCAATTTATGGGCGGTACTGTCGATAGACTTGTTTGCATCCAAGGACAACAAGAAATGCAAGATGTACTGTTCTTGCCGAAGGACAGACCAAATGAGTCTGGGGGATGCTTTCGTGTACAAATGGACGGGACCATTCCTCTACGCATTTCCACCATTCCCTCTCATAACAAAGGTGATCTCGAAGATAAGACAGGACCACGCGGAAGTCATATTGATAACACCATGGTGGCCGAGACAGCCATGGTTCTCGCCCCTTCTCACTTTGTCGAAACATCGGTACCAGAGGTTACCGTCGATACTGAACTTGCTGACGACGCACAACGGTAGCGTGTTTCACCCAGATTTGCAGAAACTTCAGTTGACTACATGGAAAGTATTATAGATTCTGCTTTCCCGGAGGAAGTTAGCCGCATATTGAGAGTGGCTCACAAACCATCAACTGTTAAGTCATATGGGTACAAATGGGACAAATTTTGCTGGTACCTGAGAGATCACGGTACCCAACCTCGGACCTGTGGTACCGCAGACATACTTTCCTTTCTGACACACTTCAGTACCGAGGGTCTGTCATTATCTTCAGTTAAATTTTATCTTTCAGCCATTTCTTAGTACCTACAGGCTAAGGGAAGACCTTCCTGTTTCTCTAGTCCAACTGTTAAAAGATTTTTATGGGGCTATAAGCATGTGTACTCTCCAACCCGCTCTCTGGTACCAGGTTGGGATTTACATTTTGTGTTGTTGCAACTCTTGCGTAAGCCATTTGAACCAATGGCAACCTGTGATATGAGGCTGTTATCCTGGAAAACACTGTTCCTGGTAGCTATAACTTCTGCAAGAAAGGCGAGTGAGTTGGCAGCCCTAAGAGTAGATGCACCCTTTTTGAGATTTCATAGAAGGAAGGTAGTACTAAGACCAGATATCACCTTTTTACCGACAGTGCAATCATTTTTTCATCTGAACCAGGACGTTGTTTTGCCAGCTTACATGCAGAATCCAGAAACTGATTTGGAGAAGAAGTTGCATTGCCTTGATGTCAGAAGGGCGCTAGCCTTCTATGTTCAATGCACTGCATATGTAAGGAAAATTAAACAGTTATTTGTCTGTTATTCGAGTCAGAAACCAGGGGAGCCTGTTTCTTCCCGAAGGATATCTAAACGGGTTGTTTCCGCAATAAAGTTGTGTTATGAGATTGCTAAAAGAAAACTGCCAGTAAATGTAAGGGTGCACTCCATGGGATCAATGTCATCTTCAGCTGCTTTCATGCATGGTGTACAATTGGAGGAAATATGCAAGGGCACTACCTGCTTGCAGCCGTTAACTTTTATTTCCCACTACAGTTTAGATCAAAGGGAAAGGAGTGATGCGTCCTTTGGTAAGGCTGTTTTGTTTTCCACAGTTGCACGAAAAAGAAAAAAAAAGGGGGAGGGAAACAATTTAAAAAAACATTTCTGAATGAATTCAAGAAACACAACATGATTGGTTGTAATCTAAATATTTATTTATTGACTTATATTTATTTGTTATTTTAATAATATTTATGATATTTATAATATTTATTGTATTGCAATATTACTTTTTTTAAAAAAGGAAAATCTGTTGTTTCTTTGTTATCACTGGTGTATATTGACAATTCGACATTTTCCACCTCCATCTTTGACAGCTCGCTAATCTCCCCATTCTGTGATTCACAGAGACCGCGAAGAAGAAGAAGAGGTTGCTTACCTGTAACTGTGGTTCTTCGAGTGGTCTTCTGTGAAGTCACACAAACCCACCCAGCCTCCCCACTTGATGTCTCTTCATTGGGTTCCTATAGCTGCTACCATGGTGGCGAAGGAACTGACCGTTACTTGGGGAGGGGCCTTATATACCCTGGGGATGTGGGGGATGGGCCGAACTGCCAAAACGCCTGATTTTAGGCTTCCAGAAGGTTCCAAATGCTGTATTGCGCAGGTGCGAAATACCTCACTGTGTGACTTCACAGAAGACCACTCGAAGAACCACAGTTACGGGTAAGCAACCTGTTCTTCTAATTGTCTTTATTTCATTTATTCTTTCATGGAAAGATTGCCTCATGAGACTGTCTCAGCTGTTGTGGCCAAAGCAGTTCACATGCCATGTACCTAAAATGGCATTTTAGACTTGTGTGTTTGTGAGAAGCGTGCAAATATTACATGACCTACTGAGCTATGCCACCTCCTTTTAGGGTAGACTCAGCATTTCAGCTACTTTCAGGTGCTTTTTGAGAATAAAATATGGCCATGTGCCTTTCCAGCTGAAACATGGTAGTAGTATTTCAACTGATGCATAACTTCAGTGGCTGCCTTACCTCTAGAACTGAGTTTGGATTGAGATCAACACAAATAGTGGAACTCTTTAGTTGTATTTTGTGAGATGTAGTGGTTCTGTGAATGTTTGTAAGGTCCAGTTGTAAAATGTTTTGAAGTAGAAGGCTATGGTAAAGGGAAAATAAGGTTAAAAAAATGGGCTGTGAATCTTCTCTAAAATGTAGCAGGTCAACATCTGTGAAGAACGCTCTGAGATCTTATATTTTCTTCTTGACTTGTCCCTGGGGAGAAATAGACATATTTCATGAGGAAAAAAAAGTAACATGCTGTTTTATGTCAGCAGTACACAACCTGTGGCTCTGGGCTATATGCTTCCTGTGTGACCCCCGAAGCCAGCAGGACTTGACCAGCTTTTTCCTGCACTTGGCTGATCAATGGGTTGCCAGGAAGTAAACAATACTCCTTTACTTCTGAGGTTGCTATTGATGTTCTGGTCTTGATAGCAAGTAAATGGGATTGCTAGGTGATAAGAGCACATTGAGGTATGTTGGTATGTTTTGAGATGTTTATGTTGAGGTAAATTGCTGTGCTTTGTATGTGCATGCTCCTCTCGCTTTCCATCTGACGGCAGCTGTGGCCCTGGGCCAAAAAGGTTATGCACTCCCTTTTTATGGTTCTCATCTTTTTCTTACTTTATATTCCTAGAGGGCCTGGAATGGGGAACTGTGCACTTTAAAAAACTCTTTGAGGCTTGTATGTAATTCATGATAGGAGGTGGAATCCAGTGGATTTGTTCTCATGATAAAGCTACATTGGAAATAGAAGGGTGCCATTCTTTTTTTCATTTGCAGTGTTCTGCACTCTCAAAACCTGCTCATGATAACTTGGACTCCCCCCTTCCCAGGCAGGTTTTCAAATGGTGCAGAAGATGTCCCTTAGCACACTGTTAGCCCTAGGCTATGGTTTCTTTGCTTGACTTGTATCCTGCTTTTGTACAGATATGGGAGCCAAGGTGGCTTACAAAATAAAACAATATAACAAAATACAAATAAAGCAATATCTAATACAAAAAAAAAATTTAAAAACATTTTAAAACCTGTTTAACGTATCATAAAATCTACAGAATCAAAGATACACCAGTTTGTTTGTTTTTTATTTTTCTCAAGCATTTCCAAGTTCTAATACTTTGTCAGTTGCAGCTAAAACATATTCATATAATATTAGAATGTAGGAATTATTAGAATGTAGGAATAGGGCAGTTATAACCTATTTCTCAGAAAATAGACCAAACAAGAAAGGAGGAAGAGTAGCCTTATATGTCAAGGATGTTTTCACCTGTGAAGAGATCTGTGACTTAAATTCAGGAAGTGAAGTCAAGAGCATCTGGGTAAGAATTAAGCGAGCAAGAAATAATAGGGATGTGATTGTGGGGATTTTCTACAGGCCTCCAGGCCAGCCTGAGGACTTGGATGATGCCTTCCTGGAGCAGATGACCACACATTCAAAAAAGGAGAGATACAGTAGTAATGGGGGATTTCAACTATCATGATACATGTTGGCAGTCAAACTCTGCCAAGACAACAAGATCCAACAGGCTCCTCACTTCCATTGCGGACAATTTCATGGTCCAGAAAGTGGAAGAGGTGACAAGGGGATCAACTATTTTAGATCTGATCCTGACCAACAGGGATGACCTTGATGATGGGGTGGAGGTGGTGGGAACCTTAGGGGAGAGTGACCATGCTCTATTGGAGCTTGTGATTCAGTGGGACAGAGAAGCCATGTGTAGCCAGACATGCATTCTAGACTTTAAAAAAGCTGATTTCTGTAAACTTAGGGAGTTACTTGACTAAAGAACTCTCAGCTGAGGTAAATCTTAAGAAACATGTACAGGAAATGGAAGAATGGTGAAACCACCAAAGAGGAATTCAAGCAAATAGCCAGGATATGTAGGGAGAAAGTCAGAAAAGCTAAAGCACAGAATGAACTCAGGCTTGCCAAAGAGATTAAAAACAATAAAAAGGGCTTTTTTAGATATGTCTGTAGCAAGAGGAAAAAGAAGGAAATGATAGGGTCGCTGTACAGAGAAGGTGGCCAGTTACTAACAGGGGGAAGAGAAAAGGCAGAACTGCTCACCTTCCTTGCCTCAGTTTTCTCCCAAAAGAATAGAAGTACTCAACCTGGAGGGGTGGGGAGGAGGTGAAGAAGGGAGGGAAATGCAGCACAGAATAAGTAAAGAAGTAGTACAGGAATACCTGGCTAGAGTAGATGAATTCAAGTCTCCAGTGCCAGATGAAACACGTCCAAGGATATTAAAAGAACTGGCAGAAGTCATTTCAGAACGACTTGCAATAATCTTTGAGAATTCTTGGAGAACAGGAAAAGTCCCAGCAGACTGGAGGAGGATCCTAGAGCAGATCATTAAACAGTCAGTTTGTAATTACTCAGAAAGCAATGCCATAAGCACTAGAAGTCAACATGGATTTCTCAAAAATGAGTCATGCCAGACTAATCTTACCTCTTTTTACGATAGGGTTACAAGCTTGATAGATGAAGGGACTACTGTAGACGTAGCATATCTTGATTTCAGTAAGGCCTTTGACAAAGTTGCTAGTGATATTCTTGCAAAGAAGCTAGTAAAATGCAGGCTGGACAGGGCTACTGTTAGGTGGATTTGTAGTTGGTTGACTGAACGAACCCAAAGGGTACTCACCAATGGCTTCTTTTCATCCTGGAGAGAAGTGACTAGTGGGGTGCCACAGGATTCTGTCCTGGGCCCAGTGCTATTCAACATCTTCATCAATGACTTGGATGAAGGAATAGAGGGCATGCTGATCAAATTTGCAGATGACACCAAATTGAGAGAGGTTGCTAATACACCAGAGAACAGGGTCAAAATTCAAAATGATCTTGACAGATTGGAGAGCTGGGCCAAAGCTAACAAAATGAATTTTAACAGAGAGAAATGTAAGGTCCTACACTTAGGCAGAAAAAATGGAATGGACAAATATAGGATGGGGGACACGTGGCTGGATAACAGTACGCATGAAAGGGATCTAGGAGTCTTGGTAGATCACAAGCTGAACATGAGTCAGCAGTGTGATGTGGCAGCCAAGAAAGCCAATGTAAATCTTGGTTGCACCAATAGGAGTATGGTGTCTAGATTGAGAGAGGTAATGGTACCACTCTATTCTGCTTTGGTTAGACCTGATTTGGAGTACTGTGTCCAATTCTGGGCACCTCAGTTCAAGAAGGATATCGATAAGCTGGAACGTGTCCAGAGGAGGGCAGCCAAAATGGTGAAGGGTCTGGAAGCCATGCCCTAGGAGGAGCGGCTTAGAGGGCTGGGTATGTTTCGTCTGCAGAAGTTAAGAGGGGACATGATAGCCATGTTTAAATATTTGAAAGGATTTCATGTTGCGGAGGGAGCGAGCTTGTTTTCTGCTGCTCCGGAGACTAGGACAAGGAGCAATGGATTCAAGCTGCAGGAAAGGAGATTCCACTTGAACCTCAGAAAGAACTTCCTGTTGGTCAGAGCTGTCCAGCAGTGGAATATGCTGCCTCGAAGTGTGATAGAGTCTCTTTCTTTGGAGATTTTTAAGCAATGGCTGAATGGCCATCTGTTGCGAGTGCTTTGATGTGTGTTCCTACATAGCAGGAGGTTGGCCTGGATGGCTCCTGTGGTCTCTTCCCTCTATGATTCTATAATATGATTTTTTTTTCTTTCAGCTTCCAGCAGATCTTACCAAGATGCATCTCACAGACAGCCAACATCCGCAGGTGACGCATGTCCCTTCAAGCCAGTCTGGCTGCAGCATTGCCAGTGATTCTGGGAGCAGTAGTTTATCTGACATCTACCAGGTGAATCTGAAATTTCCTTTAACTTTTTTTTAAAGTGGAAGGACCTAGACAGCTGCAGCATGGTAGCTGTTCACTTGCTCATGTAGAATGCTAAAGCAAGAGATGGCTACAGGGTGTTCATGTATTGCCCACCAATGATGCCAGTGTGTCCAGAAGCATTCTAGACTTCTACTCATTGGCAGGAAAGGTCTTTATGGGGCTTTGTAACCTTACGTACGCGAGCCAATATCGTGTAGTGGTTTGAGCATTGGACTATAATCCTGGAGACCAGGGTCCCATTCCTCTCTCAGCCATAGAAACCCGCTGGGTGACCTTGGACACATCACACACTCTCTGTCCCAGAAAACTCTGTGATATATTTACCTTAGGATCTCCATAAAGTGGAAATGATTTGAACACAGTTACAGAGTTTCATTGACAGGGAAACTATTAAGACCTCATTCCTAATCATGACAGCTGTGTAACTGCAGTTTAACTGAATGAAGTTAAACAACCCTATACAGATCTTTGTCTTCAACTCACAAAAATCTAGAATATTAGCAGGGGTATAACAATTCGGCTGGGGCCTCTATCACTAGTTTTTCCCTCCATGCAAGCAAGTGCATATGGCTTAGATGTTAGCAGAAGTGTAATGTTGCTTACTATTAAATGTGACTATTGATTTCCTAATTTAGAATGTGAAAACAACAAAAGAAGGTAGTATCTTTAGCTGGTAATATTACGAGTATTGAAGCTTTGATTTGTAAGATAATGTGCATTACTTAAAATTATAGTGCACCCACAATTGAGCAATGGTGAATTTATACAGGAGTTCATAATGTTGTGCATCCATCACAGTAGCGTGAACTGCTTTCAGTGGAAAACATGCATTTATAAAATCATTATGCTTAGTGTTTGTTTTTGAGCCACCTGTCAACCAGTGGCATTGGTGGTGAAGAGAAAGTTGGGAAGCAAAAAGGTTTCCTTGTTCTCTACGGTCTCTGTGCCCATAAAACAGAAAACGAAATTAGTAGGAGCATTGCAGTGCCATAAGATAACAGTTGTTTCTTCACTCTGAAGCACTGACTGAGGGAGAGTGGAAATGCTGAACTTGAATAATCTGTTAGAGCTTGTATCAGGCTCTTAGCCTGTCTCCTGCTGTTGAGTAGGAAAGATGGAAGCGCTCCCCCATCCCAGCTGCCATTGCCCTGGTCTCAGAGGGAGAAAAGAATTTAGGTATCATCTGCCATATTTAGTCCCTTTCTCCAGTGCCATTCCCTTTTCCTTGTGTGTCTGTCTTAGTTAGATTATAAGCCTCAGGTCAAGGAAGTGTCAAATTAACAATCTGTGAACTGCTCTGAGAGGCTTTGTGGCTGAAAAGCAGGGTATAAATGCACTGGTAACAAGTAAACAAACAAGTAAACAAACGGGAAAGAGTGCCCCTGAATTCTGTCTAGCTACTGCAACCAATTAATTATCCCATGTGACTCAATAACTTAGTGGAAAGTTATGGGAGGCGGTAGGGGGTTAACTTGCATTTTCCCCCCACCTTTGACTCTGCAGAGACTTTGCCTCACCTTCCCATGGGAGATGAGGATCCTATACACACGTGTGCTCACACATGAAGAGAGAGTGGACAAGAAGAGATCTTCTAAGGAAAGCTTTTCTTCTGAGCTATCTTACATTAGCGAAAGGATATTTTGTACATACAGGCTTCTTCCTTCAGGCATTACTTAGGAGTAGCTGCAAAGTTATAAAACAGTCTAAGTCATATTCAGCCAAGTTCAGAAACAAACATAAGCCTTAACAGAATGAGCTGAACATTCCTACTCTACTCATAGTACAGTTGGTATTCTGGGTCTTTGGATGTTCTTGGGAATCTAGGAGTCTGGATCTCTTTGTCCAGCCTACAGCCAAGCTTCCCGAGGGACAGTGAATCAGACAGCACCCCCCCCACCTCTTCATCAGTTCCAAAGTCTCTCAACTCTGTATTCTTTCCCAAGTCTCTCTTGTGCCTCTTGACATCATGTTTTCTACCCTCTTACCTTGGAAGCATCTAGAAGTTTCCACCTTGTCCCAAAACTGGTTATCCTTATTAGGCAATTGTCTCTCATGATCTCTGCTATTCCTATGTGGTGTGACCCCCAGTAAATGTAACCTAACCCATCGCATCATTAATCCTTGCCCTGTCTGGAAGAGAGGTTGTAATTATAACCCTCAGCTGCATTTGCAAGATAATTGGAGAGCCCATTATCGCATAGTTGATCAGAGATTTCTTTCCATATGACACCCAATTCTAAATCAAATGCTGGTTGCAGTCTAGGACATCAACAGAGTGGGGCAGTGGGGTGAGTTAACAACCAGTGGATGATTGCCTCTACTCAGCAGCAACTAAGGAAAAGAGGAGCCTTGATTTCTCATTAGGATGTGTGTGGTGGAAACAACTGATGTGACACATAGGTTATGTTATGCTGGCAAACTGCAGATTGGAATACATTTGGTTTAGACTTATTAGCCCTTTTATTGCAGGTGTTGAATATTCTGAGCTGGAAACTAAATCTATCAAGTTCTTAAGGTGAAACTGGTGAGGTAATAGACCAAAAGAAGTCTGAAAGAACAGAAAGTTTTATTAGGTACATTAGCATTGCACAGTTTAGTTTATCACAAGCTGTTTTCGTTTTAATAAGGATACATAATGTGTTAATTAACAAAATAGACTTAGAGTGTTCATATTTTGTTGTGAGGCAGAATTTTTCTCTCTCTCTTTGTATATGTGTACATACGTGGGAGAGAGGGGAGGTTGTTTCGGCATCAGCCTCATCTCCACATTACTAGACAAATTAAGAGCATGAACCTTGCTAAATCCTTTAGTTTGTTTATTCAGAATGACTTACAGAGAAATATGCTTCCCATGAAAAAGTGCGCAACTCAGCAGATATCAAATATTGAACATTGTTACGAGTAATGGGAAGAGCATGGGAATCCCAAAATTAGATCATTACAGTCAGATAAAGGGCTGTAGCTTGTTGGAGATGCATGTCTTTATGAAGAAATACCGGGTTCAATCCTCTGCTTCTACAGGTAGTACTGGAAAGAAACCCTATTTAACTGGGGAGTGTCTGACAAGAGACAACAGTAAGTTAGATGGAGCAATAGCTTGACTCAGTTTAAGGCAGTTTCCTGTATTTCTGCCTAATTCTTTTTATAGTGGTGGCTCTAATTCTGTGTGAAGACTGAAATTTGCCTATGCAGTGAATTCAGCACTACCTCCTGTCTACACTTTCTGCTTCAAAACCTTTATAATCTGAGGAAGCAGTTTGGAACAGAACTGCTTATATTTCTGTGAGCTTCAAAAAAACTTATCAGAATAAAGTTTCCCAGATGAACAAATGATTCACATCAGAGGCATAAGCTGTCGGTTGCCTAAAATATTTCCAGCCATGTGTTGTTTAACAGCCTAGGAAGACCCATGTGATTAGTGGAAAACAGCTAGACTTCCAGCCAGAACTTTCACCAGTTGAACTGTTGAGCAGCACGTTCCCAGCTGGTCTGGATATTTCTGATGGTTTTTTAAACTATATATTCAGTTTTATTTTTCTTGATAATGAAAGATTTTCAGAGTTAAAGTGGTTGAAGTCCTTTTCCTGTTTATGTAGCGGTAGGTCTTAATAAGATTTGTTACATATAAACATACATATAATCCAGTGATAAGGTGATATTCGGTAGATCAAGGTTTCTAGTATATTATATTTCTGTGTCTCTTTTGTGCTCTTCTGGACACAATTCAGCCAAATTGAAGTACCTTCATCCCTGTTGATTTCAGTAGAAGAGGTTTAAACACTTGCTTAATTTTCCCATAGAAACTGATGGGATCTAAGTGCTTAACTTTGTTTCTATCCTTGTTAATTAATTTCTTAATGGTTTGCCACATGAGAGTTGTACTCTAGGGGTTTATCAGCAGATTGATTCCAGCTCTTGATTGCAACCTGTTGTATCATTTTCTAACAAATGTGGGCTAAATGCCCGCTTAGAAGAAGAATAATGCTACGCCAGAATTCATAGTGTGAAGATTTTTTTTCTTCTTTCTTTTCTTCATTCATGAATTTGGATGTAATTTCCATAGAATGCAGCAGCAGAGGATTATGGAGCATACCTGAAGTTGTATTCTAAGGTGTTGACGTAGCTCCAAAGACTACTTTTAATAGAGAATATCTGGTTTGAAAGTGACCACTTTTGAAAAGGGAAGCCAGCAGAGAATGCATAGCTCTTTCTTCATCTGTTTGGTTTCTTTTCTGGTATCCCTTCCAACTTTGACAAAAATTATAGGTGGCTGTTTAGTTTTACAGGTAAATAGTGTTGTGTATGTCTAGAACTGTGCAAAAGGAAAACCTTGCAATGGGCATGACGACAAAGATAGAGAAAGGATTGTCCTTTCTCCTGGTGCTGTGCCTCAGATCACTAGTTCCTGAAACAGCATCTGTTGGACAGAAATGGGTGTCTACAGTTTATCACATGTTTTTGCATTGGTGTTTAGTTCCACCTGTACTTCAGGCAACTAATATTTGATGTTGTCACACAACGTAGATAGGTTTCTGTAAAAAGTGATTTGATTTTACTTTTGTTTTCGCCTGTCTGAACATACAGTGTGCCCTCCCTATATGCGACGGTTCTGTTCCAGGAACCTCGATGTAAAACAAAAAAAAGTGAAGCATCACCTCCCATTATAGTCAGTTGAGGTGATGTGTGCACACTCAAGGCAGTGCAGATGCCTGCCCACTGTGCTCATTGACTATAATGAGATGTCAGGCTTCACATGACTTTGCATTCATGTGTTGTGGTAAGGGAGGAGCTGCTGTATTTTGGAGGGTTGTTTTTTTTTTTGTCACTGATCCACTTTGGTTTAATAATTAATATTCCTGAGAGTATGTCAGGTGAAAATAGATGATCTTATAATAATTGATGTGTTTGAATTGCTTTGGCATTGATTACTAACATCAATTTTTTTTTTTTAGTATGAATGTAAAAGCAAGATTTTGTTACTAAGTCACAAAAACAACCCCTTTGATTTATTGTTTTGTGTTATGGAGTTTCTGTATTCCCTAAAAATCTTAAATGTTGTCTTTTAACAGTTGAGTCATTTGGGAAATATTGATACGTTATGATATGCTGTGCCATAGTTAGTTCCAGTTTCACCACTACGTGAGTGATGACTGTCGTTGGCTGGTGGCACAGTGGCTGTCTATTGAAGTGTGGCTGGATAGCTATTAGTGTCAGAGCGGTGGTGCTAAATTCCAGCTTTCTCTGTATTTAGCTAGAATAGACATAAAGAAGCTAAAGCCACAGCAGCAACAACAGCAGCAGAAGCAGCAGCAGAGAAATTCAAATTAAGATTCATTGCCTACGGGAAAAGAGCTGTGGTTCCAATAGTAATAGATGCATAGGAAGCAATTCCAAATGGACTGACAAAATATCTGCATGAAATTGTCATGGACAGGGTCACAATAGCAGCATTAAAAAAAGTGACAATATGTGGAACACATCACATTATCCAGTGAAATCTCTTTGATTCCTAGATTCTTGGGTACAATCTAAATCACTGTTAATCCAAAATTCCAGTCAGTAATGCCTGGTAGACTGTGAAACCAATGATATTTTTAAAATTATAATATTAACAGTTTAAAACCTCAGTCAGCTTATCAGGTCATCATATGTCACCCTCACAAACTACGTTACAGCGTGGCTGTGAGGAGAATGGGGACTGCTGTGGCCATTTCTGAACAAGAATAAATTGTCACCAACTCTTCTGAATTTACTTCTCATTTTTTACTTTTAATTTCTGATGAATTATCAGACTGGATGAGGGTTAACAGATAAACTTTATCCAGACAAAGCAGAGGTGCTCCTGGTCAGTCAAAGACAAATCTGGGAATAGCAATTCAGCCTGTGTTAGATGGAGTTATGCTTCTCCTGAATATGTAGGTCAGTTTGGGGGTACTCCTGCGTTCAGCTCTGAGCCTTGAAGACCATTTTCAGAGGTGATGAGGAGTGCATTTACTCAGTTAAAGCTACTGCACCAATTATATCCGTTCCTATAGAAGTCAGATCAGGCCATGGTAACACATGACTTGGTAACATATCCCATTTGAATTACTGCAATGTATTCAGTGCAGGACTGTCTTTGAATAGTGCTCAGAAACTTGGTCCAAAGAGCTACAGCCAGATTGCTAACTGGGACTGGGTACTGGCTGCTGGTACAGGGAGTACTGGCTGCTGGTCTATTTCAGGGCACGATTCAGAGTGCTGGTGATGACCTATAAAGACCTATACCGTTGGGGTCCAGGCTGTTTTAAGGGCAGTATCTCCTTTGTGAGCACATTAGAGTTCTTAGAGAGGCCTTTCTGTCTTGCCACCTTCTCAGGCTTGTTGGTGGAAGCTGGCCGTGCAATTTTATGGTTTGTATAATCTTTTAATGATTTTTAATGTTTTTAACATTTAATGTTTTAACTTTATAAATTGTTTAATTTGTTTTAATATTTAGATTTATACTTTTATCAAAGTTTTTAAAATAGTTTTTCTGTCTGTGTTGTTTTAAAAATGGTAGCCACCTTGAGTCTCATTATTGGGAGAAAGGCAGGGTATAAATGAATGTAGTAATAAGAGTAAGAATAATTTCTCAGATGTTTTTGATGTAGTGCAAATGTCATTTATAACAGTAATAAGTGGTGAGTTTGTGTTTTTATTGAAATAAAACTTTGTAGAGTTAAACAACAATGATAAGTAGTTCCTTGGTAGAGGTTTTTGGCAGAGAAAATGCTGCTATGGTGCTAGTTTGTAAAGATGGCAAAAGTCGCTGTTTTTAAAATGACATATGACCCTCCTCACCAGGAGTTTTGCATGACAGCCATGTAAAAATGAAATTCCTTCATTCCTCTGATGAACTGTAAAGACTGAAAAAGACTGTGTTGTGTGGTCTTCGCATAGCCAAGGAGAATCTGAATTTCCCTGAGAGCTAGTTGATTCTCCTAATGGTAATTGACCTTGTCTAGCTTGAGTTTAAGTTTACTTTCATCTGAAATGCCGAGGTTGCATTTACCATGTTGAAATCATGATTTTCTTACCTAATCATTCGTCCAGGCATTTTTAGGGCTTGGTATGGTGTAACTAAAATCAATTTTGTTACTCCTACTTCTGGTAGCGCCAATGTTAAAAACAGAGTTCCATGAGAGACTTGATAATCCATGTAGACTTTGGTTAAATTTATCATATTATTAAGGATCTCCCTAACTTTGAATGGGTTTTTGTCTGGAGAGCTGAATGGTCTTTGGAACTAGAGAGGTATTCATACCACTTTAAATAACAAATAATACAAAAGCTAGCGTGACCTGGAAAAATGTTTTTGTCATGATGCAAGAATAGCATAGTTTGTGTTGTAATGTAGTGTATTGTAGAATGCAACATGTTTCTTTTGCAGGCTTTGTCTTTTAAGTTATAATTAAACGTACACAAAATATTCTTCACTTTCTCTACTCTACTCTAATCTTTGTTCAACATTGATAATCCACTAAAACTAGGGAGTATAGCTTGCTTGCCCACAGGGCTGCTTCGGGCTGGATTATAGAAGCCATTCACCTGGAAGGTGGATGATAGGCCCAGAGCAAAGTAGTTTGTGCCAAAGTGTTTGTACTCAGTGTTCAACAACTTGGAGATAATTCACTGATTTTATGTACAGGCTACAGAAAGTGAGATGGGAGATGTAGATTTAACTGGTCTCCCAGAAGCACCAGTAGATTCTGAAGATGAAGAAGAAGAAGATGAAGACATTGATAGAACTTCAGATCCTCTGTTGGGGCGAGATGTTGTCCGAGAGTGCCTTGAGAAAGAGCCTGCTGACAAAACAGATGATGACATTGGTGAGAAAGTCTTTTTCTATAAGTGGAGCCCATTACTAACTTAATAGATGGCCTGTCATGTTGTGCAGGCTCTTAATTTTGATGTTGATGGCACAAAAATAATACAAAATTATGTATTGGCTTACATGCATGCACCCACAAACAAGTGAACTGAATTCCCCAGGTGTCTGCATGATAGGGAGGCATCAGCAGACTTGGAGGAACTCCAGCATTTTCAGAAGCACAAAATGCCTATAAGATGGGTAACCCAATAACCCAGACATGGCATACTCAGTGGAAACAAAACTTTGACAGTTGTGGCAAGGGTAGGAATAGAAAGCAAAGTGCAGGGCAGTGAAGTGGAGTATCCTAAATGAGAGTGTGGCCAGATGGATCTCTGAGCAGAAATGTCCTACTCTATAGCATTTTGTCTGTGGTGCCAGTTAACATATATGTAAAACAAATTCCTTTATATAGTGATGCCTCAGTATCTACAAATAAAATGGTGTAGGGCAACAGCTGGGGTGGTGGCAAGCTCTGGCTGACATGTGCCCATTCTTCAAGTTGGGGCAGTGGGAGCAAAGAGTACCTGCTCCTCTCCTCATGGGAAGCCTTTCTTTTTTGTGGGCACGGGGAGGGTAAAAAAGAGTGAAGATGTAAGTTGTTGTGGGTTTTCTGGGTTTTGAGGCTGTGTCCTGTTAGTATTTGCTCCTGACATTTCGCCTGCATCTGTGGGTGGCATCTTCAGAGAATCTGGTGGCATGGAAGTGAGACAGAGTATATATACTTGTGTAGCCCCCGGGTGGGAGGAAGGAATTTGCATATGTTACAGTTGCCTGTGTGATAGCCTATTGTTAAGTGGGACATCCCCCAGGGTTGTATTGCATTGTGTGTACAGATTAGTTTATAACATGTTCTACTACCAACCTGGACACAGAATGCTTTTTGAAAGCACAGAAATTCTGGACCATTCTGACAACTACTGTGTCAGACTACACAGAGAGGCCACTGAAATCCATAAACACATGGACAATTTCAACAGGAAAGAAGAAACTTGGAAAGTAAACAAAATTTGGCTACCAGTACTGAAGAACTCTAAAATCAAGACTCAAAAATATGCCAATGAACACCACCCAGACTCTGGAGGTCTCTCTACAGGAAACAGTACAATGGATTGCTAATGTACTTAATGCACTGTTACGCATATCCCCTGATTAACAATACAACCCTGCAGGCAAAATGTCAGGAGCAAATACTAATAGAACACAACCTCAGAGTCCAGGAAAACCCACAACAACCTGTAGATTCCAGCCGTGAAAGCCTTTGACTTTCAGAGTGAAGATGCGGCTGCCTGTTCCTTCTCAAGGAGAAGCGGGCAGCTGGCATGCTCCTTGGAGGTGGGGGAGCACAAAGATCTGGTAGCCAAGGTTTGCTGCGAGTGAGCCTTTTGTTCTGCAGGGTTGAGTCCTGTCCCAACCATAGTCTGCCTCTCCCCTCTGCGTGCTCTTTTCTCCCACTGCCTTGGCACAGGTCTGCACTGCCTAAGACAAAGGCAGGCCACTTTCCTTCTTTGGGAGGAATGATGCTGCAGCAGCAAGCAGAATGTCCCCCCCCCCCATCCCAAGCTCTGAGATTTTTCTGTATATTTTGTTTGGCAAACTGGATTTTAACCTCCCGTCTCTTTTTACCTTCCCCACACTGACAAGGGAAAAGCTCCCCGTGAGGAGGGGAGCAGGTACCCACTAGACTATGCTAGACACAAGAGACTGAGGTGGGGAGGCCTCAGCTTCCTCTCTGCTTAGAGCCCATGGTTGGTTGAATCCACATATGCTGAACCCGTGGATATAGTGGGCCCACTGTTCAAATATACCTATGCATGTTACATCCAATTAATGTAAGTATTTGTGTAAAGTAAGTTAATTTTGTGAAACAAACACCTTTTAAATGTTCTGTTACAAGAAGGACCCAGGAAACTTGCCAAGCCAGGAATGTAAAGCTGGCTTTTCCAACATTCTTTACTCATTTACCTCCTTGTATCTTTAAGACTTGTGGAGGGAATATTAATACTGTGTTGGATCTGTAGAACTTGTGAGCAATAGAAAATAATTGCTAGGTTCTTGTAGCAGTTCTCATGCTTTTTGTGCTAGAGATTTCAATTTCATGTGGGGCAGGGATACCCAGTTCATAGAAACTGCTCTTATTAATAGTGAGTAACCATGTTTGTTTGTTTTTTTCAAATGAAGAATAAGTAATATTTATTTCCATATACAATAGTTAATAGATTGTTGCCTTGTTTTATTCTTCTTTGGCTAGAACAATTACTGGAATTCATGCACCAGCTTCCAGCTTTTGCAAACATGACTATGTCTGTAAGACGAGAACTGTGCTCAGTGATGATATTTGAAGTGGTAGAACAAGCAGGAGCCATCATCCTTGAAGACGGACAAGAAGTGAGTAGGGTGTCATGGCATGGTCATATGGCTTTGTAAGCTTCAAATACCTCTGGTAGAAATATGTACTTGACTTTTCTCTGTCATGCAAAAAAGGATGAACATTTTAACAATATTAATAAAAAAATGCAGGAGGCTATACCTTCCCAATGCCATTAAATCTCATCAGAAGCTTTCTTGTGCCCAGCAGCTAAAGGGTGCTGCTGTTAATTTCTTGCAAGCTCTGAAGCTTGCACCAGTGTAAGCCTTTCATATTCACATTCCTGTCCCTTGGGTGTAGCTAGACATCTTGTATTCTGTTCACAATGACATATCATGCATGCATTTTCAAAGATCACAATGAGTACCATGCCTCTGTTTGCAAAGCTTTGAGGGATCAGTGTCATCTTAAAACACACTTACTTTTTGGAAATCACACTGCAGATTTCATATTTAGACACAGTGTTCAGCTTGTTGATTTTGCCTGTCCTAGTGTAATAGAAGGATTCTGATTGCTAATATAACTTAATGGATCAGGTCATTACAGTTGCCCAGACTGTTACAGCATTACTATAAAAGCACACTGAGCATCCAGTGAAAAAGCATAGTGTTTGTTGAGACATTTTGATAGTTAGTAAGGTAACTGAAATAGCTATTCTTGTTTTTTTCCCCTCTAGCTGGATTCTTGGTATGTTATTTTAAATGGCACTGTTGAAATCAGCCATCCAGATGGGAAAACAGAAAGTCTCTGTATGGGGAATAGCTTTGGGATTACTCCCTCTCTGGAAAAACAGTACATGAACGGTGTGGTCAGGACCAAAGTAGATGACTGCCAGGTAAGATAATTTAGGAGTAAAATATTATGCCACTTTTAATCTTATGATGAAATAATTTAATCTATTTTGCGTTTAAATACTCATTCTGAATAGAACACCTTACTTGTTCGTGAACTGTAACCAGCCATCCTCTTTGCTTCACATTAAAGAACAGGAATTCGTGCATTGCATTTTGTTCTTTTTTTACAATGGAATGTGAGCTGTGGTCTGTTAAAATCAACTCAGAATAGGAAAGCGGAAGACACACTTCCAGGTTCCCAGCTCAAAACGTCATCTAAATTTTGCAGCTGTGTATGTATATGTGTTTCAACTATGAACTTTTCTGATGAATTTGCAAATCAGTATCTGTAAGAATGTTTAACATAACAATAGACTTATATGTAGTATTGGGCCACTTTTGTATTACATATAATCCAGACTTAGCCAGTGGACTTCAAAAGAGTATTATTTCTGATTTATTAATTGCCTTTCTGTTATTTTTGAATAGTTTGTGTGTATAGCCCAGCAGGACTACTGGCGAATTCTGAACCATGTAGAAAAAAATACACACAAAGTTGAAGAAGAAGGAGAAATTGTTATGGTGAAGGAGCACAGAGAGCTGGACCGTAGTGGAACCAGGAAAGGACATATAGTTATTAAGGTGATCAGAAACAAAATCTTGCTAAGGATTTATCAGTTCTTCCATATGTAAAATTATTCAATATTTGTTACTTTTAGCACAATGTCCTGTAGTGTCAATTGTGTGATTTTTCATCTTAGTTCATTTGTATTCACTCAAATAACTATATGTTGTCAAAAGAGTGTGTCCCTGGGGAACCTGGAGTAGTTCAGTATTTCACCCTTCATAAACATTGTCTCATCTGCCCTGTTACATGAATATCCAGAAGATATAGAAGTATTTATCTAAAGTGACAGGTTTTTTTTTAGTATGAATTGATAATATTGTTTCTTATGAGAAGAGGAATGCTTTTGTTCATTTCAGTTTTTTTTTTTAAGGCAACACCAGAACGTCTCATTATGCATTTGATTGAAGAACACTCTATTGTGGATCCAACATACATTGAAGACTTCCTGTTAACATACAGAACATTTTTGTCAAGCCCTCTGGAAGTTGGGGACAAGCTCCTGGAGTGGTTTCAAGTGGACAGTCTCAGGGACAAGGTTGGTTTATGAATCAAAGATTAACAGTTATAGTTTTGCTTGTTCTTGTGTATTGGAAATAAGTATCAGTCTTGTTTGTTCAGTTTATCTGAACCTTCTGGTATATAGGACAACAAGTAGCAACACTACAAAACATGAAGAGCCTGGAATATCATTTGAAAACTGTTTCACTGAATAAAATCTGTAATGGCAATAAATTATGCACATTTTTGCTCATTCTGTACTGAGAGTAAGGAGTATCCCAAATGAAGTTAATCTTTTTGCTATCTCCTTTATTTTTTGCCCAAGTGCTTGGTCCTGGCTGCATTTTGGGAGTTCATTATGGAAGACCTTGCCTTTCGTATTGATTATTTTTTAAAAATACCTAAAATGGAATTTATGCAGTTTTGATCCAATAAAACATTTAGCTTGTAAAACAAACTTCTAACTGATGGGAAAAATCTGTTGAGCTCACTAATTGCCTGCCATTCCTCATGCACTTAGATGGGAAAAAATTAATAAGTTAATTTTATAGATATTTTCACAACATCCAGTTTGCTTAAACAGTGACTCTTGATTTATCTTTACAGATAGGTGCTTGAACTTAAGCTTTTGAGCTATCACTTTTTCCTTTTCAACTAAGGGGTGTGTGGGTGTGTGCCTGTGTATATGGATTGACGGACCAGCAAACAAATTGAGTAATTTAAACTGAAAAGTGTTTTGGTTTCTTTAAAAAATCTATTCTCCTCCTAAATTGTAAACAGTTGGTTGTCTTAAAACCATGAGGATAGGGAGGGTGCTTTTTTTTTTTCAATTACACATTAAACGACTCCAAATCTGTACTTATACGTATGACAGCAAAAGTTGTATGTTTATATATAGTATATAGGAGCAATTTTTATATTCTTATTTTTATAAAACTGCATAGTTGCAGTATTTGCATATCTGGTAAGACAGCTAGTACTGGTCAAGATGTGCTAGCCAAGCTGGCTACTATGTGGGGGGGGGAAGGTGAACATTCCTATCTTCTTGGTTAACAAAATCTCATAGAATCAGATCTTTTTAAAAAATTACTAATATTTCACAGTGACAGCAGATCTGATATTTCAGATTCAGCTGAGCCCTAAAATGTTTTTTATTTTGCAGGGGGATTATACAACATATTCAGTTGTAGGCCTGTACTCTCTAGTAACCAGTTGTTTCTCTTTTTGAAAAGCACTGGCAAAATGATTTTTTGAACGCAAGGTTTTATCATAGGCTTAAAATTAATGCTGAAGCTGTACTGTATGTTTTTTATTTTAAGTATTACGTATTCTAAAAGATAAAATAATTTCTTTTTTTATAAGCATATTTTCTTCATATGTGATTTTATTCTTAGGTTACTCGAGTTGTACTACTGTGGGTAAACAATCATTTTAATGATTTTGAAGGAGATCCTTCGATGACACGATTTTTGGAAGAATTTGAGAGAAACTTGGAAAATGCAGTAAGCCTAAACATTAATTAAGTTATAGTAGATATATTATTCTTAAATTAACTTGGCAGAAACAGCTATAGAATCATAGAATCATAGAGTTGGAAGAGACCCCAGGGGCCATCCAGTCCAACCCTCTGCCATGCAGGAACACCCATCAAAGCATTCCCAACAGATGGCCATCCAGCCTCTGCTTAAAAACCTCCAAAGAAGGAGACTCTGCCGCACTCTGAGGCAGCATATTCCACTGTCGGACAGCTCTGACCGTCAGGAAGTTCTTCCTGAGGTTCAAGTGGAATCTCCTTTCCTGCAGCTTGAATCCATTGCTCCTTGTCCTAGTCTCTGGAGCGGTAGAGAACAAGCCTGGTCCTTCCTCAACAAGACATCCCTTCAAATATTTAAACATGGCTATCATGTCCCCTCTTAACCTTCTCTTCTGCAGACTAAACATACCCAGCTCCCTAAGGCGTTCTTCATAGGGCATGGTTTCCAGACCCTTCACTATTTTGGTCACTCCCAAACCATATTCAACCCACTGTGGATTCCTCTGAGGCATCAGGGTTTCTTCACAAAGCAGATGTGGGTGGCTGCTGGGGTTTACTGCCACCTCCACTGGTGCCCCACACCATTTTTAAGAGGGACTTACAAGCCTCATTTGCAGTTTCTCAGTCTCACAAGGCTTGCAGTCCCTATTAAAAATCGCATAGGGTGGCAGCAAAGCTGACAGCAAATCATCCATGAGTAATCGAATCTGCAAAAGTGAAATCTGCAAATGTGGAGGGCTGACTGTACTGTTCTGTGACATAGTTCAGGCAAATAAGATGAGTTTGTGTAATTTTATCATTCGACCTGTGCTTTCCTATGAGTTAGCCTTTGACTTCATTATAGAGGGGATGTATTAATGTGTTCGTCTAACATATTTACAGAAAATGAAGGGGCACCTCAGGTTACTAAACATTGCCTGTGCAGCAAAGGCGAAGTGGAGGCAGATCACGCTGCAGAAACCTTCCCGGGATTCCCCACTTCACTTCAGCCTCCTTGGAGGAAGTGAAAAAGGCTTTGGTATTTTTGTTGAGACAGTAGAATCAGGAAGCAAGGCTGCAGAAGTTGGACTTAAACGTGGAGATCAGGTAAAGTAAAATGTCCCTTAGTTTTGATCTTATCTTTATCTGTTTTAGTTACAAGATGTGTTTTCAGTTGGAGAAATTGCAGTGTTAAAGGCTTACACAACTGAACAAAACTATGATCCTTTCCAAGTGGTCCTCTTCTTTGTTTATCAGAATATAATTTGCTATACCATCCGGATGAAGTTGACCACTAACTACAGTTTGCATATGGGCCTGGATGAGAAATGTATAGGGATGGGCCAACTGAATCGTCGAATCCTCAGCAAGGATTCAAGATTGGTGAATCCGAATCCCTGTGCAAAAATAGGCGAACTGAATCTTTCAAATCCACCAACCGAAAAATAGTTTCTTTTTAAAAAAGTTCTGTTTAAAAAAGTTTTTAAAAGTTTAATTTTTTTTAAAGTTGCTTTTTAAACCCCTTTTTAAAAAAGGATTCAAAAGATTCGAGATTCGTGAGATTTGTGGATTCCCAGAACCTTCCAGGGATTCGGATCCAAATTTGGAATTGGAAAATTCTGGATTCGTCCCATCCCTAGAAATTTACTATAACCTTTGGTTTTTGGTTCTGGTTTGGAATCAAAATAAATGACTAACCATAATTGGCCTGATTTGAGTGTCAGTTGGATGTTTAATCTGTATTTACTTTAATGTTTTGTAAACTGTCTTGAGTCTCAGTGTTGGGGATAAGGTAGGATATGAATGAATAAACAACAGCAATAGTAATCATGGTAAACTTTAGATGTGAAGGTGGGGGGAGATAGATCAGTGAGAAGACAGAGCCTGGCAGCATGCAGTGTGTTCAGAATGACCAAACCATGCTTTTACCATATTTTCAAAGCATCTGGGCTTGTGACAGAATTTTTTTCCAGAATATTATTGGGGAATAAATTATTTAGTGGTAATCCAGGATATTAATACACACACTGTGAAAAAATTGGGCCTTACATAAACTGTGATGGTAGTCAATTAGAAAACCCTGATAGTGAACCTGTGATAGTTGTCAGTTAGAAAAGAACCTTGATGTACTTAACTGATATGAGAAAAATACATGTATCATGCAGATTTTTAAAAGTACCCATTTTTAACTTGTAAAGTATTTGAGAGCCATACTTTAAAATGTATATATAGAACTGAACTGCATTTTAAAATATTTGCTTAAGATTTCATTTTAGTATACTATAAGCTTTCAATATAACTTTGGATATCTTTTCCTGTGTTACCTTAAAGGTAATGGAAGTTAATGGGCAAAACTTTGAGAACATTACATTTGCAAAAGCCACTGAAATCTTGAGGAACAATACTCATCTTTCCATCACTGTAAAAACAAATATTTTTGGTGAGTAACATTGTATAAATAATAGCTTTTAGACTTTAACTAGAATCCAAAAGAATGCTTCAAGTACATCTAAAGACTTTGCTGGACAATGAAGAAAGCTAAACGGAAGAGAGTAAAATCACTTAAAATGTGGTGCTGGAGGAGATTATTACAGATACCTTGAACTGTCGAAATAATGCCTAAATGGGCCTGTTAGCGTATAAATTGTGAACTCTCACTGGAAGCCAAAATGGTCGAAATGAGGCTTTTATACTTTGGGCATATAATGTGATGACACAGGTCAGTTGGAAAAGATTGATAATGGTAGGTAAAGTTGGCAATAATACAAAAAAGACCACAGTACAGGTGAATTAACTCAATGAAGGAAACCACAACCCTGAGTTTGCAAGATCTTAACAGGGCTGTTAATAACAGGGTCCTTTGTAGGTCTCACATTTATAAGATTGGTATAAATCGAAGCCAACTTGATGGCATATGTATGTTTGCTGAATGTATTCAAATTTCTGAATTTTCCTTTAAAGGAGGGAATTACATGTATTGGGCTACTTTGAATGGCTCACTTTCACATATTTATTTCAGTGGGATCCTGTTCATGGCAGGAGTTAAGCATGGGAAGGTGCTGTTTCAGAACATGTTGAACAGTTCTTTAAGTCTAAGTCATTGCCTTATCTCAGAAACCTCCATAAAATTCCATATTTTGTCTACTGTGACACATTAAAAGATATTATGATGTGTATACTGAGGTACAGACTACAGTAAACATTTGCAGTGTAGTCCAAAAATAATCAGGATATCATTTTTGGACCTCTTTTGGACTGCTCTTGGTTCTTGGTTGAAGAATGTGTTTCATACTTCTGGTAACACTGGTGGGGTCTGAATATGATACAAAGCCAAGCTACTTAGAAAGAAATATTTGAAAGAGGAAACTGATTTGAAAATTATCACTGTAACTTAAATAATATTTATACATAACTAGCATATATACCCGGCATTGCCTGGGATTTTATTTTCTCATAGGTAATACTTGTTAGAAAGATTTGAGATCCTGTGTCTCTAATTCCTGAAACTGTCTTGTCCAGTACCTGTAACTTTCCCCCATATTCTCCAGTCCAATCTGCATTCAGAGTTATTAACATGCCGATGTTGGATTCCTGAGGGAACATGCTGTCCTCCTCCTTGCTGCCAGGCCTTGTCTCCATAGCAACCGGCCTATTCAGAGCTCTCTGGCTGAGAATTCTAAAGGCCACTCCCTAAACTGCAAACCCCAGGATTCCATAGAATATTCTCAGGCAGCCAATCATATGAGGTCTTTGCCTTACACAGACAAGTGAACTTTGACTTTTCTATATTAGATAATTGGTTTATTTGCAGCTGTGCAGAAATATAAATATACAGGTGTGCTAATATCCATCCCCTTCCCTTCTCTTCAGTCACATGTTTGTCCTGACCGGACCAGTGGCTAGTTATACATTTTTGCAAGAGCCGTATGGAATACAGAGACAGAAATACTTACCCTGATACAAACACACAACTTTATTGATGATTTCTAGTTTCTCTGGTTTCTAATGGATGTTATTCTTTTCAAATATCTCCTTTGTCTGCTGTTGATGTAATTTCTTGACACTACTGAAGTCCATAGCAGAAGCTTTTTGCTGATTCGTTTTTTTTTTCAGAGTCAAATCCTTGTTATTTTAATTCCATATTATTTAAGGTGCCAAAGAATTCCTGTTGCTGTATTTTAATGTCTTCTAAAAAGTGTTATCGTACAGCTGCAGGCTGAGGTAAAGTCAGGCAGCATTAATTGATTTGCCATTAGTGCATGACTTGAGCTGTCTGTTTAGGGAAACAACAATGTGAGTAATAAGGGTTTTTTTTTTGTTTTTCTTTTTCGTTTGTTGGAGTGGGTGAAAAAACCTTGAACCACAAAGTATAATACAAACTTAGCCTTCTCTCAGCAGCCGTGGATTATAGTAGAATTTTTAGAAAAGCTTAACTACATACTATCTTTGTTTGCCTTCATTCTGGTTCATGGCAGCATCTCATATGGGATCCAAGCAGATCCATCCTACCAAATTCCCATATACAATTGGCCTTCACATTTATGGAAGTTAGGGGTGCTGAACCCCCACAAAAGTAGAAAAACTGATTATCCATAGCTCCCGCCATATTTAACGCACACAGAAAAAGAAAGGGGGGAGTATAAACATTTGAATCTGTGGTGGGGACCGTGCCAGACTCCTGGGTTCTACCTTCAAGGCATCAGGCTTCCTTTGCAAGGCAGAAGTAGATGGCTGCTGGGGCTTGGCACTGTCTCTAATGCTGCTGTACACCATTTTTAATAGGGACTTAAAAGCTTCTCCTGGCATTCAGTCTCCCACGGTCTCTTTGTCTTGCGAGCCTTGCAGAAAGACTTTGAACATGAGATGAAATTTATAAGACTCTATTAAAAATGACGTGGGGTAGTAGCAGAAGTGGCAGCAAAGAATAATCAAATCCACAAATGTTAAATCTGCAGGTGTGAGTGCCGATTGTACTTTTTTTGAAAATACGTCCTGTAAGGCATGAGTGGCTATCATCAGAAGGGAAACTAGGTGATATTGTAACTATTGCTTTTTCCACAAAACTCTTTGGACCCAACCTTTTTTCTCTTTCTGTCTGTCTGTCTGTCTGTCTGTCTGTCTGTCTTTCTTTCTTTCTTTCTTTCTTTCTTTCTTTCTTTCTTTCTTTCTTTCTTTCTTTCTTTCTTTTTGGTCAGGTAAAAATGATGCATTTGAAATAAGAAATTGGCTTGAGACTGTGTCAGATAGGTTTTTGTATCAAATATAGTGGTTTGACCACAACTCACCACAGAATTTGCCCTCTAAAGTGTGAAGTAGATGAGGAAGGATGGAGACTAAAGGACCTATGGATGGAACTAAGTGTTAAACAAGAGATCAAATGTGAAAAAATGCAATAGTTGTTCCACTGGATTTTCCATCCAGATTAAATGGAAACATTGCATTTTTTCCAAACTGGCCTAGATTTTAGCATGAAAACACCACATGTAAAGTATCTCCCAGATGTTTTCTGTTTGGATGCTGTTGTTATGTGTTACATATACTACAAATGATGTTGACTCACAGCAGGACTTATATAGAGAGAATTTTTAAAAATATTTTCTGTAGTATGTGTGCATTAAAGAGTGACACTCTTTAGTTTTCTTTGTATTTCAAAATGTGCTCTGTTAAGCTAGTATATATGCTTTTAAAGTGTAAATCTTGGCATTAAAGTACTAGTAAGCCTTTATTTCATTGATTGTAAGTTTGGATCCTGAAAAGTAAGAGTATTCTAAAACTGGATGTGGTGAACATATTGTTCTTAAGGTTCAGTAAAAAATTTAGTGTGTTAATGAATTTTCAAAAGTTTGACATTTCTTTTTACAGTGTTTAAGGAGTTACTTAATAGGATAGGACAAGAGAAAAATGGCATTCCACACATTCCCAAAATAGCAGAAAAGAAGAATAATCGTTATTCCATCCCTGATATTCCTGGAGATGTGGAACAGATGTTTCCTCGCGAGAAGGGAAACAAGAAAATCAAAGCGAATACTGTGTCTGGTGGAAGAAATAGAATCAAGAAAATTTTAGACAAGACTAGATTTAGCATCTTGCCTCCAAAACTGTTCAGGTATGATGAAATATTAACATACCATTTTGAAAATTGAGATTTTTATTTGATTTATAAATTTTAGTTCTATTAAGAAATCTACTTTTAATTTCAGGGTATTCTATTTCCTCTTTTCTCCCCACCCTTTTATCCTTTTTTTATGGTTTCTACAGTTGTTAAATGAACTGTTTATTATTTTGTTCGTGTCTTATTTTTATCAAAATTAGCAGTTCTCATGCTGGTTCAGTCACTTGTGGTGTCACTAGCAAGCCAGCATGGCATTTCTTACGTTGTGTGCAGAATGGAATGGTTTAGCTTTCAGAATTCTCTTGAAAACAGCTCAGTTCTAGCAAAGAGCAAGTTGTGTTTCCTTCATTCTTGTGGTTGTTTTATCTTTTCCACTTGGGCTGTACCTGAGGATGCAAAAGAGATATTGCCTGATTAGGACTTTGGTAACCTTGTATGTATGAGCAGATCTTGATCTTAATCTTGAGCAGAGTGTGGAAAACTTGTTTTCAGCCTTTTTGGTTACTTTTTTGGAACTGTAGTAAAAAAAAAAAGTCACTTTTCCAAACTCTGTTCCTGACAGATGCATCCTAAGCCAAGGTTCCTCAAGTAAAAGATAGATAGATATTTATTGTGCGGTCACAGGCCCAGTAAAACAAGCAAAACAATAACAACGTTGTTGGTACAAAAGTTAAAAGCACGATTGTTAAAACCAAAATCATTTAAACTTATGAATCTTAAAAGAAAACACACATAAAGCACGGGGCGCTTATTAATATTAAGACAGTCATTCAAGCATTCTTAATTAGGGAGTCATGGACCGTTAAAAGCATGTGAAATCAATTGTGAAAAAAGTGTTTAAAACAGAGCAGAGAACAGACAAACCAAAAGGAAGCATATAATCACAGACTCGACATATTACATATGTGTCTTAATCATATTTTTACGAGTATTAGCAGCAGTAAGATACTTTGCAACAGTTTCTGTTACAGATTTCTTTATGTCTCCTAACAAATAAGCCAGATACCATTCAGGGAATCTGCCAGGTAATTTATTTAAGAGAGGTGAAATTAATCTGAGTTGTATCATCTCAGTAAAAGTTACAGAAAAGAATTACATGGGATAAGGACTCTATTGAGCCATCACCACAGGGACAAAATCGCTCTTTATAAGAAATTCGCTGAAAGCGACCTTCTAGAACGGCTGATGGTACAACGTTAAAATGGGCTTTGGCAAAAACCCTACGGTATTTGATGACAGTCAAATTATCCAAATAATTTCGTACCTCTCTCACTATTAAATGACAGTCCCAGGTGGATTGGAGAACAAGAAGTACAAGCAACAGATACTGAGTATTGTATATCCAAATCTTTAATACGACGATTGAGGATCATTTTAGCTTTGACCAAATCTTGGGTAGAACGAAAGGCATTGGAAAAGCCTAATCTTTGTACTTTATGGCTTTGGACCACTGGCTTTGGTAATTGTCTGCTGACAAAAGGTGTATATAGCCAAATTCAGGTTTGGAATAAAAATTTTTAAGCCAGAACCTTAGTGCCCATAGCCAAGTTGTACGTCCACAGATGAAGTACCTGCTTCAAGTTGAAGTGCTGCTGATGGCACACAGGTAGGTACACCAAACAATTGCTGCAAAAACGCTGAAAGTATTTGTCCCATAGCCTTGGAAAAGCCTAAAATCCAGATAGAGATGCTGAATAACAATTGGGGCAGTACTTTGGCCTTAAATACCCTAAGGGCAGCAGGAATAAATTGCCCACCTTTGGTATAGTAAAATCGGACTATAGCTTTGGCACTATTAGATGCAGATTGGAGGGCAGAGGTTCGATGAGATGCCCAAGTGCCAGTAGATTAAAAAGTGACACCTGAATATCTAAACTGTCTAACCTGTTCAATCTTTTGTCCTGCTATAATCCATTCAGACAGAGAGTGACTTGTAGGGAAAAAAATATAATTTTAGTTTTGTAGAAGTTGATGGTTAGTAGATTATCTTTACAGTAATCCGCAAAAACTCTCAGCATACACTTAAGCCTCCCTTTACTAAAGGAGAGTAGAGCAGCATCGTTTGCATACAGGAGTAGGGGGATTTTAGCAGCAGCCAGATTTGGAGCATGAAAGGACTCTGAATCAAAGATTGTGGAAAGGTCATTGAGGTACAAATTAAAGAGAGTAGGTGTCAAAATACAGCCTTGATGGACTCCTTTTTGAACAGGAATCACTTTAGTTAGACTCCCTGTATGCTACATCTGATTTGTATGATAGTACTGTGGTATAGGACATAATTAACAAAAGAAGTGTTTTATCCATAGAAGAGGAAGAAAGTTTAGCCCACAGTCAATCTCTGGATATTGAATCAAAGGCTGATTTTAAATCTATAAAGGCCACATATAATTTCAAACTAAATGATCTTGTATACTTTTCCGATAGGTGGCTTAAAATTAAACAGTGGTCAAGTTTTGACGTGTTCTTTCTAAAGCCAGCCTGCTCATCTCCTAGAATGTTTTCATCCTCAATCCAGTTGATAAGTGTATTATTAAGATATCAGGCATAAATTTTGTCTACTACTGAAAGTAGGCTAATGGACCAATAGTTGGAGGGATCATTCCTGTCCCCTTTTTTATAAATAGGAATTATAATAGCCTGAGTGCAGTTATTGGGTAATTGAGCAGTCCTGTTAATTTGGATAAACAGGGCTGCTAATAAAGGTGCCCGCCACGTGATACTGACTTTCAAGAGCTCAGGCATTGTGGAATCGGTCCTGGGGATTTACTGGATTTGAGCTGTGTAATTAGTATCTTTATTTCAGCTTGGGTCATGGGTACCCAATGTGGAACATCTACAAAGTTCAAGGAATGGGAATCAATCTCTGTAGAGATCTGTTCTCTATGATCTCTAAATAAGGTGGAAAAGTAAGATTTGCACATCTGTGCGGGAATATTACGCTGACTTGAGGCTGTTAGATTCCCTAACATGCCTGATACTATAGACCAAAATGGTTTGGAATTGTTTTGGATAGAGGAGTTCATCAAAAGGCTCCATTGCCTATACATAGGTTCTTTCCTTTTTTGTGCAATCAGAGCTTTATAATGTTTTTTAATAAAATAGTAGGACTGAGGTAAATTTTTACTATTGTCCCTTCTATATTGGCAATACAGAGTCCTTAAATGTTTTTTTGTCTCAATACATTCCTTGTCAAACCAAGGTAGACCTTTGTATCTGGAGTTTGCTATCGTCATTTCAGTATTCCTCATTGTCAAAGACAGAGCAGACAGCAATTGGGTATACCTTCCCAGTATCACCTGCATGTCATTGGTTTCAGTGATAGTGTTTTTAAGCTTCATGCCTTCTGGTAATTTTAAAAATGCAGAAGCTTTAACGTTTATGTTTTCTGACCATATCAGTCTCTTATGCCTAACTGTCATAGCTGAATCAACAAATTGATTGTGCACGTGTAAATGAATATTGATAGGGATCCCAAGAGTAAGAGAGAGGGGCAGATGATCACTTTCGATTCTGTCCACCACATAAAAGTTTTGACAGAACTGAACAGCATATCTGAAATTAGTACATAATCAATAGTACTGCTCCTTGTCACTGAAATGTATGTAAATTCTCCACAAGATAAAAAAGAGGATTCCCATTAAGTATTCTTAAAGCAAACCAACCTGCCAGCTGAACAAGGCATATGTCTGCAGAGTTTATCCCAGTATCTTTAGAGTACTTATCATTGTTAAATATGTGGTCCTCTCTGTCAGTCAGGCACCAGTACCGGGATGCAAAAAGGGTGTCATTATTAGGTCCAATTGCAGCATTGAAATCCCCCATAACAATTAAATAGGCTGAAGGAAATTGTGACTCTAAATTTACTATATAGTTTTCTAATTCTTCCCAGTGCTGTATGATCTGATCTCTTCTGGAAGTGGGAGGAATATAAACGTTTACAAGCAGAAAACTCATACAGCCAAAAACAAGTAAACAAGATACAGTAATCTGTCTGCAATGATGCAGGCAGTTAATGGAAACTTGAAGGGATGTGGCGACCAAAATGGCTAGCCCCGCCTTTGGTCTTCCCTTACCAGTGGTGATGGAAGTAACCGCTGGTAAGTCATTGATAAAATAACCATTAAGATCTAACTTATTTGTACACCATGTCTCTTGAAGGAAGATCACATCATGCTCCCCAATAAAATTTATCACATCGGTTTTCTCCAGATTTGTGATTCCAACCAGCTATATTCCATGACAGTGTTTTGAACTTTTATTTTGGGGAAGCTAATTTTGTACTAATTTAGGTCAGGGAAGTGAAACTACAGCTTTGTGACTTGGCAGAGATAGACAACTCACTATGATGCTTGAGTTGTCAATCTGTAGAGTGAATCTGGTCGAAATATCCCTCCTTGCCACAGAACACTGGCCCACTTTTCTGGAGTAACATCCTATTAGGGCACTTTTCTTTTTGTAATTGTGTTGCTGATAAGGGGATAGGGTCCTCTAATTTACTTAGATCTTGAGGCCTACTTGACCTTTCTTCCATCTTCCATCTTCACTTTCAGATTAACTATAGAATAAGCAGGATCATGTTCACTCCTGCCAGCATGTAGCTCACTCCTCTTGATATGGCTGGAATCAGCTAAATTGTTAGTGTCGTGTGTAGTTGATTGCTGAAGCCCCACAAATAATCTGTTGTTCTTTACCTTATTTAACAACAAGTTCGGAACAGACAGCTGAAGGCTTACTGAACTTGGGCTTCTCTTCTCTTGGAAGCTTAGTAAAGTTATTCTCAAGGATGATAACCTCTCTATTATTTCTGGTTGTACCTGTGGAGGAAGTAATTGAAAACTCTCCAAAAGAGACTCTTCCTCTGCAATCCTGATTTCATTAAATTTTGTATTTGGCGACAATGCATTGTGATAATCAGTCAAGGCTAATTCATCTTGAGAAGTACGAGTTAAGGAGACTGCTCTGTCCTCCAGATTGATGAGATTAACTGATCCCATTTCAGGCAGTTCATTAATTGAAACTGTGCTGGGGGGGTTCTTAACCAATAACATGGGAAGGTGCTGCTTACGCTGCAGCTGGGTCAGTTTTCCAAACTCTGTTCCTGACAGATACATCCTAAGCCAAAGTTCCTCAAGTAAAAGGCTTTCGGTTAAGTGGCAGGGATCCTTCTATACAAGCACTGTCTCCATCTGTACTTTATTCATCTGTTGTACTTTTGACTACTTTCTAAAAACATTAGAGTTTCCCACTGTCTGTATTTTTATTTCTTTTATTGAAAACCTTTCTTGTAGATGTGCAGTTCCATATGATAGCTCTTCTGCTATATGAATGGAGGCTAACTGTTCATTGGATAGTTGTGAAATAAGAATTTCACAAATGTTCAGTTTCCAATACGTTCTGTGTGGAATTTGTGACTAGCTTTGCTTTACAGAAAATGATTGTCGTCCTATTCAGATGTGATTTAAAGTTTTTACTTGAGTGTGTGATTGAGGATGAGGCTGGGGACACTCTTAAGTCATTCTTGCCTCTTACTATCATGTATGTCAATCAGTCCCTCTTCCAGAATTGCAAGATGGAGGGCTTTGTCTTGATGTGGGCCAAAGCCATGAGCTACTGATGGTTCCTCTCATGCAGAAAACTCTGTCTTTCTCTGCAGATTTTCTCACTGCATCCACAGACACCTGGGAGGCTGCATGGAGTTCATGATGTCAAGGGCAAGTGTACTCATTGTAGCCTCAGTCCAACCCATGTGCTCAAGAGAATAAAGCTTATATTTCTGTGTTATCTAACTACACACAATTGTTAATGCTTTCTTACAGTGATGGCAGTGTAAGCCAGTCGCAGGATGATAGTATTGTGGGCACAAGACAGTGCAGACACAGTCTGGCAATTATGCCTATTCCTGGCACGCTCTCTTCCAGCAGTCCTGATCTCTTACAGCCTACAACCAGCATGTTGGATTTTTCAAATCCTTCAGGTACTGTCTTTCCATGTGTATCCTACAAAATCTCCTCAGCTACTGGAAGGTAGCAGATTTTAGTGACTAAGTTTTGTAGCTGGCACAGCAACTTTATATATGGCTGGCTGATTGTGTCAGCAGGTCCAGTCTAGTTGTTAGAGTCTTTGACTTTGATGTACACCTAGGTATTTGGACACACCAATGTATTTCCTTAAGTGTATCAAGAAATATGAACACTTTCCTTTTAAAAGGAAAGAGCCTGAAGCCCCTTAGTCCACAAAGGCTTATGTCTGTAGGGACCACTGAATGTAGATTTGTGGCCAGTGGGGTGAGCTAATGCATTTAGAGTTATGCTGCCTCTGTAGCTCTTGGCATATACAGTTTGTAAAGTCTGAAGGAAACTGAACAGAATGTACTGTGTAACCCAGTAACTGTAATGTATTAAATTATCAAGGGTGCCTTCTGTTGCCATGAAGTATATTACTTCTGAGGTGCTTTACACCGTAGGAAGAAAACTTTTCTAACAGAACGAGGCCCTGCTAAAGGCACTTATCAAATACACTTTTTAATAATTGTTCACAACTAGATAGGGTCTTTTGTTCTCGTGAGAGTTGTAGAGCAGTGGCTCCCAGCCTGGGGTGTGCGTATCCCCAGGGGTACCAAGGAGAACATTTAGGAATAATGGCAGAGAAAGGTGCATATGTCAACAGTGAGACATGTATGCATGCACCGCAGGAAAGAGAGGGGGAGGAATCTACCACACTCCTTTTGCCTGCGTTTTCTTTCCTCCCTCACCCCCTGCCTTCCTCCTGTCTTGTTTACATTCCCTTCTTCCTCCTTTCCCAAAGCAAGTGGGGAGAGAAAGAGGGAGGCACCATACTCCTCCTCTAATTTTTCTCCACCTTTCTTCCTTCTTGGAGGAGCGCTCACCACAGTGGCTTTTGTGAGGGCTAAAAAGGCCTTTCTAAAAAATAGTATGATAAAAGTTCAGTTTCTTTTTTTTTTACAAACAGGAAGGTTGGCCTTTGGGATGAGAGAAGTGTGGAAGCAACATTGCAACGCATGTACCCCTCTCTTTTTGCTGTCTCTGCGTGCTATGGTGTGTCTTTTTCTGTCCCTGAGGCTGCCAGGCTTGTGGCAAGCGAATGCAGGGAAAGATGGATGCAGGGCTGCTAATCTTGGCTTGGTTCCCTTCTTTCTTCTCCCTGCCAACTGGCTGGCCAGCCCTGAGCCAACCTCCCATCTTCTCATCCTCTTTTTCTCTCTCTCCTTCTCTCCCCCTTTCCCTCCTTCCCACTCTTTCACCTGCTTCTTTCCTTCTACTTCACCTGCCTGCCTCTTAGTGGCTTTCCAACTGTGCAGCCCTGCCCAGGCAGCAACAACAACAATAATAATCAGTGCCTCTGATGTAGTGGATTGTTATGCACAAAAGCTCAGGCTAAAAAATAGATCAGTTAGTGCAGCTAGGTATATATTAATCTATATTAATCACAACATTTTGCTAATATGAGAGGTACAGTTTATGGAAATGGGCTGCCAAGGGGTACAAAAGTGGGAAAAAAAAGGTTGGGAGCCACTGATGTAGAGACTATGCCAAATTTCACCCCTCTAATGGATTGAAGCCTTGAAACTAACCAAGCTTCCATCTCTACTTTTAATTAGCGATCTTTATATCAATTTGCTCTTGACTCACAGTCACTTTTGACCTAACACTTCTTCCCCCTTTTTTAAAATCCAGGCCAGATTTATAGTATGACATTATAAATGCACCCATCTTGTTGCAAAACTAAAACAGGATAAGGCCTCTTGAAAACAAAACAAAAACAAATGGTGGGTTGCTGTCCTCTGTACACATTTTTAGTTTAAGTATGGATTCTAACACAATCTTGTTGCTTTGATTTATGTTCACATAACAGTTTATGTAACAACTTGTGTTTATACTTCTGCAGATTTCAGGGTTTTTTTCTGTGTATTTAGTCAATCTTACAGATACTATTGAGATCATTGTCAGTATACTGTTTTTTTAGCAGGAGAAAAATTAAATAGTTTTTCCTCAAATCTGAAAATATGTAGCTTTTAATTCATAGTGTCAATGTCTGGATCCTGACTTTTTCCTCCTTTTTCCTCCTGCAGCGGTTGGTTTTTACTGTAAGTATCCCAATCAATGACAATCTTGTAATTTTTCATATTTTTTTTCCGGCAAATATAAGTTATTTTTTTTAGTGTTTTAATGTTAACATTTTGTTTCAATAACCATAACAGTGAAACTGATTTTAGCCAAACCATGTACTTGCTCTAAATTATTGCTTCTCCAAGGGTTGAAGGTAGATGATCTAGTCTCATAGATATAATGAAACTTTCCTAAAAATATTTAACTTGTCATCCTTGCTTACATTTTTTTTGTAAAAAATTGCATTTTTCAGCGTAAACGTTCTATGGAACAAAAGGTGATTCAGCAGAGTGCCAAAGGTACATGTAGGAAACAATGCCTAATAGTGACTTACTGCCTACTAAAGAAGGCAGTTGTGAGGCACACTGTATCTCCTTGTATGAGCTGAGCTGGGCTCTGAGATCATTAGAAGAGGTCCATCTTTCAGTTGGACTACCATCGCAAGCACAGTTGGTGAGGACGCAAAAGAGGACCTTCTGCAATATCTTCTCAGGTGTAGATAGCAGGAAAGGAGAAATTGGCATAAGGGTGGATAACTCGAGTCCTTTGGATACCTTAGGCCTACAGCTCCAATCAGCCCTAGCCATCATAGTCAATTGTTAACAGATTATGAGAGCTGCAGCCCCCTCCCCCCCTCGCAAAAAAAGAAGCATCACACAAATGGATCCACAGGAACTTTAGAACCACGCCTATTCATAAATAATACATGCACGATAGGAGGCTGTTCCTCATATCTTCAGAACTCCTTCATTGATTACTTTTGATCTTTTCTCTTTCAATGGCAGCAGGATTGATAAGAAGGAAAGGAGTATGTGGTCATTTAAATTGCATAGCTGTGCAGTTCTGATCCTGTGTATATGCATGTGGTCATAGCAGTAGAGCTTAACAAAGAGTGGATTGTCACAGGAAAAATGAATCAAGAAACTGAACTTGAAGCTTACAACCTCATTGATATGAGGCACTTACTTCATATCGTAATCCACATCTCTCATGGTGTAGTTATTTCCTAAATCACTGTTAGAATTATATACATTATTGATAGTGTAGGACAAAAAGTTACATAGTTATTCAGTTTGTGCACAAAGGATCAAAAACTTAAAAGTAGTACTGTGTTGTCAAATCAAAAGAGTGAGACATTCTCAGAGAAGAAACTAGTCCTACTGCTGTAGCTGAACAAATAATAATAAACCTATGCTTACATAAAACATTTTTATTGTGACTCATTTTTGACATAAAGGATGAGAAATGAACATTTATAGGTTATTGTTTAAACTCAGAATTCTTTATAGTATTTTATTCATTCAGGGAAAATAACTTATATACTTTTTTTTTTAATGCAGACATTCCAGATCAGGTTATAAGAGTTTTCAAAGCTGATCAACAGAGTTGTTACATTATTATCAGCAAAGACACAACAGCGAAAGAGGTTGTGAGCCATGCAGTGCACGAATTCAATTTGACAGGAGCCCCAGAGACATATTCTCTCTGTGAAGTTTCTGTGAGTCCTGAAGGAGTTATCAAGCAGAGAAGGCTTCCTGATCAGTTCTCAAAGTTAGCAGACCGAATTCAACTCAATGGGAGGTAAGTGTACTCATTTATTTTTGTTTGAAAGTGAAAGAGAAGGAAGTAAATCAAGAAAAAAAAGAGATGCCTCCGAAGTGTTGTACACCTGTGTGCGATAGAGAGAAACAAGAGATTGATTTGTTGCTTCTGGTAGAAGAAAGTCTTTAAGGTATATATAAGAATTATGATGACATTGAATAAAAACAATGAGGTACTTCTGCATCTGGTAATAAATCAGATGGTACTCTTTTGTTGAGATTAAAGCCTGATGTTTTATACAGAGAATGTGTTTAAAAGCTAGAGATTTGTGATAGAGAATTTTGTTTTAATGTTTTGAACCATGTGGCTACCTCTTTCAGGTTGTATTAAGAGTCCTTTAATCTTTGTTTCTTTAACTGTGCTTTTAGGTATTACCTTAAAAATAATATGGAAACAGAGACTCTGTGCTCAGATGAAGATGCTCAAGAACTGCTTAGAGAGAGCCAAATTTCCCTCTTACAGCTGAGCACTATTGAAGTGGCTACTCAGCTATCAATGAGAGACTTCGAATTATTTCGGAACATTGAACCTACTGAATATATTGATGACCTATATAAACTTGAGTCTAAAACAGGAAATGCTAACCTGAAACAGTTTGAGGATGTTATTAATCAAGAGACATTTTGGGTTGCCACAGAAATTTTATCTGAACCAAACCAGCTCAAAAGGATGAAGATTATAAAACATTTCATAAAAATTGCTCTCCATTGTCGAGAGTGCAAGAATTTCAACTCTATGTTTGCTGTAATAAGGTAGATTTTTTTTCTTCTGACAGAGTTAATAGAGTTAGTTCTTTTAACAGAGTAACAGTAAATTTAATTGAAAGGCTTTAAGGTCACTTGAATATCAAAGCCTTAAATTTCAAATTGAATAGTTATTAAGAGACTAGAGATAGCTTAATAAGTATGTAATATAGCATTGGTTGAAGTTTAGAGGAAAAAAAAACACTGAAGTTATTACTGTGTAGTATAATGGGATACAAATGTGATAGTGTATTTATATCCCATGCATCTAATGAGTCAAAACTACCTTATTTTTGTCTACCATATAATAGAATATTCAGAGACTGTCTTGGTTTTGTGATTTCATTCAACCTACTTATCAAATTACCATTTTTTCATATTTTACTTATACTTTCCGGTAGAAAACAACTGCTTAGAATCCCTTCAAACTTATGATTCTTAGGTTGCTTGATTTTAACTGATTTTCTAGAAGATAGGAAATTGGAAAAAAATGGGGAAAAAATCTCTCTTCCTCAAATCAATTCTGTCTTTTTCCTAGTCTTTCACATCTCTTTTGTTAAGCATATGTTGACACATAAATTAAAGGTCAATAAAGGTCACTGAGGATTTCTGCTGAACTCTGCATCCTTGGTTTGCCTTAACTGTTTTGTCCATCTCAGTGTAATATTTAATTGTAGTTAAAATGGGAATTTACACTACAGAATGGAAGAGGCAGGGAGGAATGCATAGTGCTAGCCCAAATGTGCAACATTGGTTAAACAGGTTCTTGATGTACAAGTGGAAGGGCTACAATGACTCAGAATGCTTTCCTGAGCAGTATTTTAAGAGATGTGTTCCCATAAAGAAATCCAGCGTGGTATAGTGGTTTGAGATTGGACTGAGGCTCTAGAGACCAGAGTTCAGTTCTATGCTTGGCCATGGAAACCCACTGAGTGTGCTTGGACATATCACACACTCTCAGCCCCAGAGAACCCTGTGATAGGTTCACCTAAGGGTCACCACATCTCAGAAATGACTAGAAGGCACATAACAAGAACAACAATGACAACAACAGCAAGTCCCCTAAAAAGCTGCATGGAGATGGGTGATACCCAGTATACGTAAACTTTGTCAAATTTTGTTTTAAAGATTTCTGAAATGCAGCTGTCTTTCTGGCATAGCTGGTAATGCTAACAATTATCTCTTGCAGTGGTCTCAATTTGGCACCAGTTGCTCGACTTAGAGGTACATGGGAAAAATTACCAAACAAGTATGAAAAACACCTTAGAGACCTTCAAGATCTTTTTGATCCATCTAGAAATATGGCAAAGTATCGCAATATCCTTAGCAGTCAGAGCATGCAGCCGCCAATTATTCCTCTCTTTCCTGTTGTCAAGAAAGATATTACATTTCTGCATGAAGGTATGATAGAATTTGTTGGACCACGTATTAATACTACTTTGGTTTGTGCCAAGGAAGCTGAGATGCACTGTTAAAGGAGGGAAGCACTAAGTATGCTTGATGAAATAAAGAACGTATATGCTGTTCATAAAAAAGTTAAATTGCAAACAAATGTTTAATAATCTGATAAGGTACTTGTCCAATGCTAATCCTTTCTAGAGGAGACTCGTTGAAATCAATGGGGCTTATTAGTCACCACTCAATTAATCAGTCAAATCCCATTGATTTCCATTTGTTTGCTCTGTTTGGGACTAGTGTTTAATGTTGCCCATTATATTGAAAGTCTTAGGACTTTGTGTTAGCGACGCCTTGATTAATAGGATGAATTATAGTTACATACATCAATACATTGAATAATGCTGTATACACTGGTGTGTGCATACAAAGAGTAATTCTGAATTTAATTTATTTGTGCCTCAGCCCATCTCTGTACATGGCAACAGTAAATTTTACACCTTTAAAAAGATATTGTACTAATATTGTAATATTCTTAAGAAATGTACTTTCATTTGTTTAATTATGATCTTTGTTTTTGATATGCCTTTAATTAATACCACAGCTTTCCCCTTTGTTACATAAAACTATTTTTTTTCCTTCATGCAGTTGTAGCTATAAAAATGCGTTATGCATAATGAATGCTAAATGTATAGTCCTTGGCTGCAAACTGTGAATCTAGTGCAAAGCTACTCACTAAGAAAGAAAGTGCAGCCTTGTGCTTCATATTATACGATTTCATGAGAGTCAAGTGTCACAATAATCAGTTTTCTATAGTTCCCTTACCTTGCCCATTGACCAATAGTGCTGATGTCATCTAGTTGCAAACGTCCAGTAGAATCTATTCTCTTGGCATTCATTGAATCTCTGGCTTGTTAGGTTCTTGAATTTGATGAGCGATTTGGACAGGGAAAGTATAAAAATTTGGTGCAAATGTTTCCCAAAAGAAACGAAGCTCTTCTACTTGCATCTGTACCTGTTCTTTCCCTCTCTTTGTTCTGTACCTTTTGTAAAGGGATGTGTCCTCTTCTCTTGCCCATCTACTGTACGTCTTGTTTCAATATGCATAATGTGTAACACCTCCTGCCATAACAGATTGATCAATGGTGCCTTTACCATTTTGAAGGAAAGAAACACAGAAGACACAAAAGAAGAAAAATATAAGAAGAAATGCCAAATGCAAAGAGAACAATGTTATTGTTTGTAGCTTTAAGAAAGACTAGCTATAACATGCTGTCCTGTTATACATGTTGTAATTTTCCTTTTGTATAACTATTAAGGTAGAACAACCTATCTTTCTTTCACATTATGACCTTATTTCTGAAAATTATGAGAGTCTACGTAAAAAAATTAAAAGTGGATGCCCACTTTGTAGATGAACTTTGCGGATGGAACATGGGTCTGAAAGATTTGACAGCTGTGGTGAGAATAAATTATTCTGTCCTCACCTAAATTAAAAGGCAGTACCAGTTTTTAAACAGTAATAGCCTTGTTGGTATCATTTTCATGACCCTTTCATTGTTCAAAAATCAAAGTGAGTACAGCACAGTTGTTACATTTCCTGCCTGCTGACAGCTGCCACTATAAAACAATTGAGTGAGAATAGTTAGCATTTCTGCTGAGTTTTGACTGGCATCTGTACTCTGCATTACATCTTCTTATGGTTTTGACTGATGCTTGAATTCAAGACCTTTGGCATCTGATGATATATTGTAAGATATGAGAAAAATAACCTGTCATCTGCAGAAGTATTTTGAAAGCCTTTTTGCACATATTTTAATTGTGTAGGAAATGATTCAAAGGTGGATGGCTTGGTAAATTTTGAGAAACTCAGAATGATTGCCAAAGAGATTCGGCAAGTCATCAGAATGACTTCAGCTAACATGGATCCTGCTGTGATGTTCAGACAAAGGTATGGCATATGAAACGGAAATGGGGGTGGGGGTAGATCAAGCATCAATAAATGTACATTTACGTGTTTATATTTTGTTTACTTTCATTGTTTCTTAGCATTCATCATAAGGTAAACGTGAAATGAATGTAGATGTTCTGTTAATGCTGTTTGCAGTGCTTGAGTGAAGGTCTAAATACCCATATAGACAACAATTTATTTAAAAACGACGCTGTTTAATCTTGGCTTATTTCCTTGGATGAGATCCTTAGCTTAGGATTCCATGTCTTACCAGGACCAAAGTAGTATGAGAGTTAACCCCAAGCCATGTGTAAGTCAAGGCAATTTGGCAGCTAATTCTTTTTTTGGGATTAAAAATGTGACCCATTATATTTTTAAAATGGAATGTTCATAGCTAAAAGTATATTGTAATATGATCAGTGCTAAGGTACGGGATGTAATTAATTACATTGTCCTTGGGATAGATTCCAGTACTTTAAAATATAAACGGGAAAAGGAGTTGCTCTAAAAACAATACTATCTGCAAATTTAACTGGAGCCTCTCCATCCAGCTCAATTAGAGGTCTCCCTTCCTCATTCCCAAACATGATCTTTTGAATCCCAGCCCTTTTGTTGTGTGTGTTTCTGTATTCACTGTTGTTGTAACAAGTTTTGTCTCTGTATTCCATTGTAAAAATTGTGTCACTGTTCTGAGGAGTGTTTTACCTGATTGAAAATTTCATTCCTCTTTTTTTCTGTCTACATCCTTTTCCTTTCTGACTTTCAACTGTGATTTTCCCCCTTTGCTTTTCTTTTTAAATACATGCTTCATTGTATATGGCTCTTGCTTACAGGAAGAAGAGGTGGAGGAGTTTGGGGTAAGTGTAGAGATTAATGCAACTAAGACTTAAACAAAGTTATGCAACTTTTAACATTCTGCATCCTCATTAGTGCATGCACCTAAACAACAGCATGCATTTTATTAACCCCTGCAGTGATCATTTCTAATTATTTCCAAATTGAAGGGCATCAGGGCCATGCTGATAACATGGGTTGTAGAAAAAGCTGACTGCACTCATATTTTGTATTGTTGAAAACAAAATTATATATGAGTTGTTGATTTTTTCCATTTTAAGGTATCTTGACATTAACTCAATTTAAGCCCACATTGTGTATTTTCTTTGTCCATTGGCTAACTCTCTGAGTGCCAGCTGCAGCCTTTTTAAGAAGTTGTCTGTACATTTACGAATATCATTTAACGGATAGCTACTCCACTCCTTCCAAAACCACAGATGAACTCCATACTTCTAAAGAGATTTCTTTGGTAATTTTAGCCAGTTGGCTGAACTTACTCCCTAATTTGTAAAAGAGAAGGAATCTACATGGATTCCTAGAGGCCACAATATGTTGTCACCAAAGGTGCCTGGAGTTACCTGTGCAGGCTGCAGGCTGTGAACAAGGATGTGTCTCTGTTGATTCTTTCGCAGAGGGCCTAAGTCTCCACTGCTCAGGCCAGACCTATGCATGCTGACTTTGCTTTGTGCGTGTTTAGCACTAGAAGCCTGGTTGTAGGCTCAAGTATGGCCATTCCAGCTGTGGCTGTCACTGATGTGGGCCGTTCAAAATCCACAAGTATTCCAGAAAATGTCTCAAGATCCTTTCCCTAAAGCAAAGTAAAAGGAGTCATCTGCATCAAAATCCCAATTTTGATAGAATTGTTCAGCAGTGATTCATGTGCCAAATCTTTAAGTATCTTAGTTTGCATAGGAGGGATAAGTAAGTTTCTGTGATTTGCATATATTGATTTACTCAAGAAGCAGATTGTCAGTTTGTTTCTGCCCTTTCAATATATAACATAGATTACATAGTATATCTACAGATTTTGTAGATATATTCAATAATGCTCTGGTCAGTTAGCTTTTATACTCTAGCCATTTTCATGTCTTGACACAGTAACTCTCCTGCCACATGGCTGTGGGTGGCTCCCATTCAGGGATGAATGTGTAAATGTAAGCTTAATATATGAGATCTGTATTCATAATAATCATGGGAATAAGTAGATTCACAGAAAGTGTCATACACTGAATGATTCCTTCATGTCAAATAAGTAGGAAAGTGCTCCATGCCATTCCAATAGTACATATTGATTGCTCAGACTATAGCACTTGATTGCAGATTTCTGTGTGCACAACTTATAGGTATTCATAATGTATTCATACCACCTTGAGCATTATTTATTGTCTTATAAAAGTACTGAACAGGGGAAGATACAGCAGTTACTCATAAACTGAAGTTCATATTACTGAGATACAGGATCTTTTCTTGTAGGAGTAGGCAACCTGGTACCCTTGAGATGTTTTAGACTACAGTTCCCATTAGCCTTAGGCATCTGTAGTGTTCTAAGTTATTTTTTCATGTTTGATTAGTAATCCAGAGAAATCAGTTCTGATAACCAGAAATAACAACTTTTAGATTCCCAGTGTTGCTAAAAGGTGGTGAAGGAGGGAGGCAATGATAACATTTGGTTTAAATTAAGAAGGGCTAGCTTGTCACAATAAAGGGGAACAATTGATTTTAGTCTTCTATAGCTTATGTTTAAATACTTGCTTGAGAAAGTTGAAAAAATATGTGCTACTACTATACTTATTTTAATAAAAGAATACCTAGAGCATATTTATTTGGCAAGGTATTAAAAATAATCACAGTGTATCTCATACCAAAGCCAGCAGGTGGGATGGCTTTAATACCTTGAATATTCGCTATCAGTTACATAACTTCTCTTTCCATCTCATGTTTTGTGAATGTTATGGAACTTTTCTGTATTCAATCCATGCAACATTTTGAATCTGTTGTTCCAATATCAACAAATTAGTGATGTAGTCTTTATATGTGAATTTCTATTTTTCTGAACCCGTTTTCCTCTGTGTATTAGTTCAACTCATTATCTACTTTCTTTCAAAACCTCTTTTTCCTTAAGACCACAAGTTTTTATGTGCTCTGCCATTGGATAACTTTATATATGTGTAGTGAAGCACAGGTATTTCAGACTATATACCACATGGCTGTTGGAATATTGCAGAACTGGATGAAATGTTAAAATCATCTTCTTAAAAAACAAATTACTGTGGCCAATGCATTAGTACTTTCTCTTTCTGTACCTAGTGTCCCTTTTTGGGGGATGGTATAAGAATGTCAAAATTAATATATACTACCTACCACAGTCTGAAGTGCAACTTGAAGTATATGGTAGGACTTACGTCTTTAGTAGTTTGAAGTAACAGTATTTCTTTGAACTGGATTTTGTTTTCAAAACTGGGGTACATTCAAATATGTTAGCATAGAATTATTGTACGATTCCTGACGAGAAAGAAACCTGATGATACACAAAATTTCAGCAGCTTTCATGAGATGGGCAACTGGCTCATCAGGATCCTTAAACTTATATCCTATCTAGTCAGAAACTTTCACAGGTTCCATCTACATCCTGATATTTACCTTTTCTCCATCCTTACCCTGCCCAGTTTATTTACTGTAAATATACTATCACCTTCTTTCCTTTCCCCTTTGTATCCCTGTTGCATCACTGAATGTAGACCCTTAATTTTTCTCCTTTCCCATTTTTATTTGTAGGGATCTCAGGAGACTCACCAGAACACTTCATTCAATTCAGTCATTTCCTCTTCCTATCATCTCCTTTTCTTTTTCTGTCTTCTTTTTTAATCTGCTAAGGTTCTGTTAAAGCCATGGATCCTCGGATTCATGCTCCTGTGCAAGCCAGCTTGGAAATGTATTCCTTCTAAGGTTCTTTCTAATTTCTATATCCTTGCTGTCATGGAGTGTGAGGGTTTTGTTGGATCTTTAATGCTTTTTTCAGATTCAAGCTTGTGCAAGAAAATAATGAAAAGCAGATTTTCCATACAACTGTAGATGAGAAACTGCCTCTTGCAGGTCTCAGTTTCCCTTTCCCCAGCCACTGTTGCCTATGATAGATTGGAGGAGGTTTATCCAGATGCCCGGAATTTTATGGATGCTTTTTAGAGGTCTCAGTGAAGAATCAAAATCCTCACTGTTCATGTTAAAAACACAGTGTTTAGGATTGCATCTGTTGTTTAAAACTCAACCAAGATGAGTTCTCTGTTCTTCCTTGCAGTAGGGGCAAAATTGAGAGTTTTCAAATTACATGCTTTTAAAGATAATGGGACTTCCTTCCACATAAGTATTAATCCACATGTTGAGTGTAAGCAAAGCTTGTTTTTGTCCTAGGGTAATAATTATGTTACAGATATGAGGAAAAGAAATTTGTAGATATTGCTGAAGACAAAAAGTCTTCATAGGAGATAATAATTTCCTAACTGTTTTTAAAACATAATCTTTAGTTCTACAGTCCTCATGCATGCAGCTGGTTGACAGTGTTTTTACTTTCTCTCCAGCAGTTCCTCTTACTGAGCTGCCCGTGCTTTATGATACAGTTTGCCATTCAAAGGAGGAACTGCTGGATTAAAACCATGAAAGAAAAACATCCAGCAGTGTGCATGACTCTTTCACACACAGATCTCTTGATCGCAGCCAGTATGTGTGTTCTCCTTCAGAAGTAGAATAGTAAATTATGGCACCTCCCAGGAAGGAGTTAGTTAATCTCTCTTGGCAGACTTACCTTTGTTTCTTTGAAGAACATATTGCAGTCCTCTGATAAAAGGCGTGGGGAAAATGTAGTTTCCAGTGAAGCCATCCCAGTTGGTTCAGGAACAGGTTAAAATGCTAAAGTTCAGTTGTTCTTACACAGGTACCATTGGATAATATTAACATACCACAGTCCTCCTTGTGTGTGAAGACCTGATTATTGTTTTATTGCAAATCACCTTCCCTAGTTCTTCAAGCATTTGAAAAGCTCAGAGAAAGAGAAGGGCAGTTTAGTAATCACTTTGCCCATACTGCAGTCTGCTGAGACCAAATTACTTTAACAACATTGAATTCAGAAGGGAAGGGAAATCCCATCTTGTATTCTCAAACCTAATATTGAAATAGTTTTTTTCAGTGAAAGTATGACGAGCTTTAGTTACATTTGTTAAAGTGAAGTTGCATAGCATTTGCTTCATTCTTGATCGCTGTGCACTTTTTTTGCTTAATAAATCTTTTCTGGACATGTTAACTCTGTTACCAGTTTTGCAAGTTACTTTAAAATAAATGTTGTGTTAACACTGTTCATCTCTTTTTAACTTGACATTAGCATGCGCTTTCAGTGGAAGAGTATTTGTGCTTCCGTGTTTGCTACTTGGATTTTTCTCACCTTGAAATGATGCCGAACTGAACTGCCTGGATGATGTCTTGTTTTGCAGGTCACTGAGTCAGGGCAGCACAAACTCAAACATGTTGGATGTTCAAGGAGGTGCTCACAAGAAACGGGCCCGGCGCAGCTCCTTGCTAAATGCAAAAAAGTTATATGAAGATGCGCAGATGGCCCGGAAAGTCAAACAGTACCTGTCCAATCTGAATGTGGAAACAGATGAAGAAAAGTTCCAGATAATGTCACTTCAGTGCGAACCTTCATATAGCACTTGTAAGTTAAACAGACAGTTAAGTTAGTGATGGAATTGACTTGAATGGCTTTAATTTTTGGTGAAACAGGTTTAGTGCAGAATTAATAAATATATAAAAACAGATGCTGCTAAAAGAATCAGATGCACATGTGGCATCTTGTCATTTGCATTTGGTTGAGTTTGCACAAACCATACCTTTAGTTTTTAATCACCAGCTTGCCAAAAGTCCTGTAGTGTAATGGCTCTTCCATGGCTCAAGTTAATATTTTGCGTAGTTAAGGAAAAATAAAGGTAGCACAATGTGAATAGCGAGAAGAGGAGAGGACATTAGCTAAAGATAGGTTAGATATTTGCTATAAAGAGAAAGAAAACAGGAGGAGCTGCAACATGTCATGCCAGCCAATGCATATTTGAATGCATTGGTAATTCAGGGTGATACTGTGGAAAAGGAATGCATATGCACGACACTAATCTTCATATTTTCTAAATTACTAATTTTTTAAGTTGCAAAGTCACACATTGAAGTTGCTGAAATTTAGCAAGTATTCTTAGCATGGTAAACAACCCCACAACATAAGCTTTCCTTTTGGTTTATTTTATTTAGATGAAACTGTTTCATCTATGACATTTCAGCTTTTGTGGTACAAAATTTTAGAATTTAGAACTATTTGTGTTCTACTCAAATTGACATGAGGGCTAGTTTAGTAGAGGCGTTCCAGTCAGACATAATCCTGGAAGTTTCTGCTCCAACGCTTTACTTGTCCATGAACTCACTAATATAAGATGAGTGTCATTGGGCTGTATCTAGACTAGCTAGCTATCCTGTTTCACATAATAGCCAGCCAGATAGCTCTGAGCAACACACAAAAGACACAAAGGCCATTGTTCTCTCGTGCTCTTTTTCTCAAGCACTTGATATTCAGCTGTGTGCTTCAGCTGGTCCTGGAGGTCACATATAGCCATCTAGTGCCTTTTAAACTTCTCCACCATTCTTTATTTATTCACTTATATTTATTTATATCCTGCTTTTCTCCTATAAGAGACCCAGTATATATACCTGATAAGGATGTTATACACTACAGACTACATTGTTCAGCAACCTACATAATTAATTGGTAGTGCTACAAGTGGTTGGAACAGTTCTGATAGCTCCCTGCTAGTCAACAGAATGCATCATCTTGACCAGCAAGTGGCTATAGGACCATGTATCAGTTCTCACAGCAGTTTGCGTTTTGAATAGCCAGTGGGCCTGTTGTCTCAAGCAATGGCAGACATTTCCATGGAATGATAGGTGTGTGCATCAGTGTTTTCATAGTGTTTGGTGAAAAGGGTTTTATAAATAACCATTGTTGTTGTTGTTCTTATTGTTTGCTAGCTGAGAAAGTGATTCTAATTTTGTCTTCTAACAACTTCTTTTCCCTCAACCTACGTTTTTGTGTGAAGTAAATTTATTAATATCTCATTATTACAGGGTGTTGAAAACTGTAATTTCTGAAATTTTGATAGGAAAAATGGTTGTGGTTGTTGTTGTTGTGTGCCTTCAAGTCATTTCTGACTTATGGAAACCCTAAGGTGAACCTGTCACATGGCCTCTTCCTTCTGCAGCGCAGCTGGGTATTTTCCCAGGCTGCGCTGGGAGAGGAAGCGTGAGGGCCGTGGCTCCGGAGCTGCGCACGGACGGTAAGTGCGCGTGTGGCCCCGGAGCGATGCGTGATCGTGCACCATTTTTGGCTAAAAGCCGAAAGTGATATAGTGCACGATCGGCACCTGCTGGCCCTGGCAGTGTTGCATGATTGCGAGGGCGTCGTCTGAAACACTCCTCGCAATCGCGCGACACTCCAGAGGACCTGTTGCATGACGAATACCATGCCAAAAGGGCCAATGTGGAGCAAAGCAGTATAGGGCTTTAAAGGTCATAGCTTGCACTTTGAATTCTACTCTGAAATGGACTGATAGCCAGTGAAACTGTTTTGACAGGAGGATATATATTCCCTGTAACTCTATAACTTTAATTATGGGATATACATACAGATTACAAAGGTAACCATGCGAGAGTATGGGCATTTCTATTTCTTATTTTCAAAGTGTAGTTTCCTTGTTTTAAAGTACAGTAAATAAGAACAAAGATTAAAGGCCAAGTTTGTTCCTAATTGTAGCAGTTACTTAATTCTGCACTGATGGTGGAAGGACAAACATTATGAAGTTTTCCTTCAGTTTTCTTAAGTCCTTTGTAGGAGCTTTCAACTGTATATCCTGTCACATGATGCAAAATCTACATGCTTGCTTGAACTTAACAAAAACTTGCTTTCTGTATTGAATCAGAAACTTTACAGGGCTCCATATATAAACAATTCATTAAGTTCTTTGGAAAACCTGCCTTCTGGAAAGAGCAAGCATATTACTCGCTCATTGGCTGATGAAAAACGGTGTAGTACTGATTCATAAGTAGATCCTTTCTTGTTTCTGTATGAAGCTGACAAGTACAAATATATTTCATACATTTTTCTTCTTGTAAGCCAGTCAGAGATGCAACTTACTGAACAACTATTGATTCTAAAACTGCTTTGGATTTAGGAATAGATTTCAAATTGAACATAGATCAGTAGCTTTATGATAATGAAAACTGAAGCGGTATATTTTATGCTTTGAATTAAGTGTGCCACCTAGTGGAAAACAAAAGGGACCACTCTGAGAAACAGCCTATCTTTAATATCAAGATCAATGGACAGGAAAGATAGTCATGTCTACAGCCAGCCTGTTGAAATCAACCTAACTTAGGTTAAACCTAACCTAAATTAAATATAACTCTCTTAAATCACAGTCATTTCAAAATATATTACACTCAATATGATTTTTATCTGAAGTTAGTATTTATAGCAGCATGTCATCTACTGTTTAAAGGGTTAATCCATTTCAGAAGTGAATGTTGAATTGAATACTAACAAAGTAAATTGGACTATAAATCATTGAGTTTCTTTTTTTTTTAATCATGTCAGTGACAAAGAATTTAAGTGAAAGGCGAGGTGTAAAAGCTGCAGAAATGTCTCCAATGCCACTGAGATCTGTTGGTCAAACCACAAAAGCTCATTTACATCAACAAAACAGAATGAGTCAAGTCCTTCAGGTTCCAGCTGTTAATCTGTACCCTATTAGGAAAAAAGGACCGACAAAAGACCATGTCACATTCAGTGAGTATATGTTTGCTTTTAAAATCAAAGTTCTATATAAAATTGGAGGAAGTAATTTTTTTTATAAAGGGTGCCTTTAAGCTTCTTTTACAGCATTATTATATTTGTTTCCATTTTGATCAGCTGTGTCAAAGCATAATGCTAAGTGACACAATTTAATCGCTTAGGGGATTGCTATTAACTATTTGTATCCCATCTTGCATGCAAATCCTCCTGAGGTAGCTTGCAGACAAAATCAAAACAGATCTTTCCCTATGTGGTGTATCTTGAAGCAGATTGAGATTTTCTCTTTTGGTCTACTTCGCTCTCTGCTGTTCCTGTTTGCTTAATGTGTTGAACGAGTATTGATTACTCAGAAGATTCTCTCTCCAGACTAATTCAAATTCTCCTGATAGCCTAATTTACTTGTTGAAATGGAACCTGCATTCCCCTCAGCTTTCTTACTGACCAAGATGAGCCTTTCTTATCCCTGGCCTGTTGCATAATGGCTTTGCTGAAGGCTGCTTGTAAGGCAAAGGGTTGTTCTTGGCTCTTCTGTGTCCAAGGCAAGTTATTGTGGGCAAGAAATTCATCCCTATAGGAGTAGCTGCTTGGACTTAGATTAGAGGCAAGTGGAAGTGATATGTGGAAAGGAGAAGGATGGAGAGGTGATGGATATACAGGGCAACTGTGTTTATTTGTTTGGATGTTTGGAAAGTCTTTGCTTTTCACAGAGACAAATTAAGCCAAACCAAATGCACCAAAATCTCTTACAAATCGTGGATGTGGTCATTGAAAATTCACAATATAGCCTGCCTCCCCAACTAGTTACAAGATCACCAGGAAGCATTTATTTCCGTTTGCTGAGGTTATATTTTATTCTTCTCATTCTTCCAGATGAGACACAAGATGTCAAGAGTTTGTTACAATGAGCAATGTAACTTATGAGAATACTGTGTTTGCTCATCAGATCTGAAACCTGTATTTTCTTCTGTCAAAATGATATTCTGTTTCCAGAGTGAAAATACTGAAAGAAACGAAAAACTCTTATTTGCCCAGCACAGCACATGACCACTTAAAAGAGAATGTGTTTTGTTTTTGCTGTGTGTCTTGCCACTTCTGTTAAAACTGGTTAAACAAGACAAGGGCCCTTTCTGCATGTGGAGGGGGAAACGGGGGAAAACGCGCTGAAACGGAGCTTACCGGCAGCCGGGTAAGTCCGTCCCCATGGAGAGCAGCGCGAGCTCGCTGTTCCGCAGTCCTCCAGCATCCAAAATGGCGGCTTCCGGCTGATGGAGGCTCTCCACCAACCGGAGAAGCTCGCCAGCCGGAAGCCCGCTCCCGGCAGATCTGCAGGCACGCACTGGTGCGCGCCTGCAAATCTGCACTGGAGCGCGGGAACGGAGTGGCACGGAGTGGCGCACTCCATGCTTTTGAAAAACCTGTAAAAACAGGTTTTTAAAAAGCACGCTGCGTGACCACTTCGGGTCACTCCGGAGCAGACTGAGGTGCGGAACTGCGACAAGTAGTCCGTCCCAGTCCACTCCCAAGGTGGGGATGACCTCCGTCAGAGGTCGCACCACGCCGTACTACTTACCCCATGTGGAAAGGGCCAAGGATTATTCCAGATTCTTTTAGGTGCTGTGTTTGAGAGCAGTTTGAGTTGGTGTGTGTTTCACATACATAAACATTGCCATATCTTTATGTCTATTCCATCTTAATTTTGGCATTTTGCTGAATGAAACTAACATTGCCAATAGGGTGAACTTCCATGGAACTGTAATTTCAGTCAGTGGGTTCTTTTGTTCAGTTGTCTTGGGGGAAAAAAGTGTTCCTTTGTAGGGATTCTCGATCCTGAATTATATGAGTGAGCATTTCCCCTCCATAACATTCATAGGTGCTGGATCTCCTCAGAAGTCAGTGAGTTTATCTGAAGAATCAAATAGTAAAAAACAAGCAGAAGATAATGTATCTATGGCATCGTCTTTACATTCTAGTCCTCCTGCCTCTCCTCAGGGCTCTCCACGCAAAGGTAGGAATAATGACAAATCTTGTTACATAACTTTACTATCCAAGGCTGCTTTTCTATTTCTTTTTTTTTAAATCATTTTATTCAAAATTCTCATTATAAAAAAAAACATACATATTCAATTGTCAGCTTCTATAGAAATATATCTGATCTTCCACATTGATCTAGATTCCATTTTCCAGATTTCTAAAGACTTAAGATAGTGTACAACATTCTACTGTTAATTTATCTGATAGTTCTTACATTTCATTCATCATATTTCCGCTTCATGATATATACCTGTCGCCCACGTGTATTATAACTTTAATCATGAATTACGTATTTCCAGCTGTTAAAACCCAGCAATTACCTGTTACAATTTGCCATTCTTTCTGTATCACATTGTCTGATTTCCCCTTTAATCTCTGGGAGACCATATCTGCATTTTTATTTTCGATAAGTGTAGCCCACCACTGTTCTATTGTAGGTATTTACTGAGTTTTCCATAGCTTTGCATATTCAATACGAGCTGTTGTTATCATATACAGTAATATTCTCCAATGCTTCTTTATACCAACATCCTCTATAATATCAGTCATATTTAACAAATACAATTCAGGTGTCTTAGCAAACTGACCTTTCAATCAGGTGTCTTAGCAAACTGACCTTTCAATCTCTTTCTTCATAGGCTCATAGAATTGATTTTGACATAGTTTACTAATTGGAAAAAAGAATGTTAACTTCATGTGTGCACATGAATGAGTACTGTGTCTGAATATGGTTTAAGAATTTGCTCACTTACCATTCACAATATTTACCTTTTCTATCTTGGCCTCGACTTTGGACACTTGCAATAATTCATGATTACTGTTACATTTTGAGTTCCATAAGAAACATTCTGGCAATTTCTTATTAGGATAAGAAATTCTGTTCCAACATTTGTGTTTTTAATGTGTGGGTTATATATGATATATATAGATATATCATACATTATAATACAATCATATGTATATTTATGTATGTATATATGTATGGTTAATGTTTTTAATGTATGGGTTATATATATTTGTTTTCTAAATTTACTTTATTTAAGCTAAAGAATCATTTCTAAATATCCTTTGCTATATTTGGCAATTCCTGGGGAAAATTGCTTTGTTAAAATCATCTCATGTTTTCATGTGACTCCATGAGAATTGTTTTCTTTCTTTTTAGGTTGATTTTATTTCTGTGATTTTTTTTTCGGGTCTTTTTTTCTTCTTAAAGATTAGCCTTGTTTTGATAAAAGTAGTTCCTGCCTTGTTTTGTATAAATGGTAACATCTCATTTATGGAGCTAAAATTAGAATATCCTTTCTCTAAGTAATTAAGCATAGTTGTCTTTGTCACTATTTACTTAACTGCAGGTTGTGTTTGCTTTTTTACTGTATCCAAATATAACATTACATGGATTAAAAAACAAAAAGTGCATTCATTCTACTGTCAGTATGTTGTTTACTTTATGTGTTCCTTCTTTGTAGTTGGTAACCCCCAGAGATCTGATAACTGCAGCCAGATTAATCTCTCTGGATCCTCCTCATCTCTTGCAAGTGAAACAAGCAACAAGAACAGTGGACAACGCAGCTATGGAATAGGTGGGGCTTATTTGCAAAAGAAAATTCAGCAGATGACTAGCAGGACAGCGGAAAAATCAGTCAGTGCTGGAAGTAGAGAGAATGAGGATGCTAGAGACAAAACAGAGATTTTATACAAGCCCAGGAAAAGAATGAGGTCCCCCTTTGGAAGATTGAGGGAAAGGAGTATCTCCAGGGAAAGACCAGCGTTCACCTGTGACATGAAGGCAGCATGTATGCAAGAGAGAGATAGAAATGATGAACAAAAAGACATAGACAGTAATATGTTGCATACAGCCAGTAGCCATGGAAACAGTAGCTCTCTTAAATGGTTGTGTCCACAACTGAGGCACAAAAGAAGGAAGACTATATAATATGGTGTTCGACTCAAATCAGGCTGTGAAATTGTATTATATACATTCAGATATGTTAAATATTGCTCTGTATTTAGTGTCTGAAGCATCATTTTCAGTTGTCCCTCCCCCCAGTATTGCTGACATTTTTACAAAAATTTCTTACACATAATTTATGTATGCATGTTGAATCTTAAAGCTGGGAAGTTATTTAACAGGAGCAGGGCACTTTACCTCTCCTTAAATGGTTTTTATCCAACAAATTCTACTATTGAAGATTGAAGCTTGGTTGCTCCAGTTTTCCGACAGTTCCAGTCACAGCTTCACAGGCTGTGAATCTCTCCACACAGTTATCTGTGTGCTTTGTGGGCTCTATGTGAGTAAATCATTGGTGCTACCTAGGCAATACTGTACAGATCTTAATGATTTGCATATATATAGGAACCAAGCCCTGTAACTTGCTTTTGTCAATGTTGACTTGAAAAGAAGTCCCAGGGACTTCCTACCAAATACCTCTATGCGAGTTTGCATTTTTAGAGAGTTATGTATGTACATAGCATGAATCTGAATCATGCTGCACGAGTTTGCTATTTTGTAGGGAGAGAATTGTGTGATCTTGAAGCTCCAATCTATATTCATCACTGCTATAGTTAAAGTCAGTGGGTGGTGTCTGAAAGTGTCCTTTCTTCAAGCAGTGGTCTCTTGATGACAGATTTTATTCCTCTGAGAGAGTTTTCCCTGAATCTCCTCCAAAAGCTTGAGAGACGCTCAAACAAAATTTAAATGGTGCATATTAGCCTCAGGAGGAAAGAGGAAAAAGGAAACTCCTGTTGCATGAGTGGAAGTTGCTCATTTAACTTTGGATTTAGCCTCACCTGCATTACTATTCAGTTATTTAGAATACAGCTAATATGTGAAGTAACAGAGAATATAGTTATATTACATGTAGAAGAATATAATTTTGTATTACATGTAATAATTATATGTGTAGTAACACATTAATTAAAAGGATATGAGTTTTCAGGTTTGGAAAATTGTAGAATAATTTTATTTGTAAATACTAATACAGTCTGGACGTTTAACATAATGAGATGATTCATTTTCCCATCTTTGGATTATAAGCTGCTTCTGTTTTTAATGCGTACATAAAGCTGTTTCATAATAGATAGATATTAACCTGTATATTATTGTTTCAAGAACATAAATGTAATCTAAAGTAGCTATTTGAAATGCATTTGCCTCCATTTAAGTTGTCAGTTCCTCATGCTTGATAAAATAACACTGTTACTCAAATGTTTTACACTTCTCAGAAGTGTAATTAATTTTAAAATTATACACAATTCCAATTTTGTGGATTTTGATTTTGTTTCCAAAAAGCCAACCTACTTAATCACAAAGTTTATAACTGTACATATTTTCTACATTTGTAGATTATCCAAATTCATAGAGGTCAACATTGTTTTTAGACAGCAGTTCAGATATTGTCTAATTTCTAAATAAATTTATTAACAAGTTTTGACCATGAGTCACACAAAAGAAAAGTGTAGTCTGTACATGTTCAAGAACTTTTGTAGGTGCTGGGTGAAAATCTCTGTTAATGAGCACTTCCACTCAACTTCCAAACTGTATCTTGAATCCCCACCGCCCCCCCCCCCCCAAAAAAAAAGGCAGTTTGGGAGCTTGCAGCAAGAGCATAGAGCTTACTAGATCAGAAATGACATAGGTGTCCATGTGGAAAATCCTCTTAGACATCAAAACCACTATGTGGTTTTTAAACTTGGAACTTCTGTGCAAGCAGCTAATGAGAGAGATGCTATGCTCATTGTCCCTGGATCACAGCAGCTTTTTAAAAAGCATAGGAAAAGTGAAATTTCATAAAAATTAAGTGCATTTTATTTTCTTAAAATATCTGAACAAGGAAGAGGAAGAGAAGCACAAAATTCCATGTCCTCTGTAGTTGACTCTCAGATTCTATATCATCTTTACCTTTGTGCTTTCCATATTTTCTTAGAAAGCTAGGACTGAGCATAGTTTACTAAATAAAGTTGTAGCACTGGTTAAAAAATTGATTTAAAAGCAAAAAATAAAAGTAGTGCAGCTCCCTGCAAAAAGACCCTTTTCGTGTAAAACAACTATGTCCTCAATGCCTGCTGAAATGAAAAGCCTACTGACAAAAGGACAGCAAGAAGGAAATCACCCTAGCCTCCCTAGGAAGTAAATTCTGGGGTTTGGGAGCAGCCTTAGAGAAAGCCCTCTCTTGTGTCTACAGTAAACATGCCTTTGAGAGTGGTGGAGAACATCCCCTGAAGATGTTAGTGCTCAGGCAGTCTGATATGGGAAGATACGCTCCTTCAGATTGGATGTGGGCTTTAAACTCATAACCAGCACTTTGATTTGGGTGCAGAAACAGAGTGACAACCAGTAGAATTACTCTAACAAAGGAATTGTGTTCTCTGTGTGAACAGTCTCCATTAACAATCTGGTTTTGTACTCATGGAAATGTTTGAGTATTCTTAAGGCACAAATCTACCTGGAACATATTACTGTAAAGTTCACAGGATGCATTTAAGGCACGTTTTTATGGTTGTTGTCTGACTTCAAGTTGTTTCTACTTATGGCAACCCTAAGGTAAACCTATTACATGGTTTTCTTGGCAAGATTTGTTCAGAGGGGGCTTGTCTTTGCCTTTCTCTGAAGCTGAGAGAGTGTGACTTGCCAATGGTCACTCAGTGGCTGAGCAGGGATTTAAACCTTGGTTCCAGAGTCATAGTTCAGTGTTCAAACAACTGCCATGCTGGCTCTCTAAGGCACATGTTACCTTGGCCAAATCAGACATCTGTAAGAATGCCTACTAGTTGGCACACTGGTTTTAATTATGGAAATTTACTGGAAACTGCTGAAACCTGAGCATCCAGGTCAGGCTAAATCTAGGAGTACATCCAAAATATGAAGCTTGGTCTTATTTTGGGAAACCAAGCCAATGTCTTGAGCTTGGAGACCAGAGTTCAGTTCCCCACTTGGCCATGGAAACCCACTGGCTGACTTTGGATGCGTCACACACTCTCAGCCCCAGAAAACCCTGTGGTAGGTTCACCTTAGGGTTGCCATAAGTCAGAAATGACTTTAAAATAACAAACCCACAGTATGTAGTTACTTCTTCTTAAGGTGACGTGTTTTTCCTTTGTGGACTGTTCATGTGAAGCTTTGACTCAGTAGAGTTTTCTATATCTTCGATAAGAGAGTAATGTCAGCCTGACATTTAACACAGTGTAGAAAGTTCAGAAATAGGGTAAAAGGAATCAAACTGTTTCTTAGGATATAGTCTGGATTTTAGCTTTTAAAAACTCAGATGGAAAACTTACACAATTTGGGCTTTGTGCAAGGAAGCCAAGGTTTAGCAAAATCAGACTCAGTAAATTTTCAAAATTAGAATGGCAAATAAAGAATGTTATTTGATGTTACTACATGGCATCAACATAAACCCATTAGGGTTTTTCTTTCTGTGTGAGTTAATTGTTATATTCAGAGAAGCACTAAAAATGGATAAAGCCTAGACGTATGCCCCTTTTCTGTTTACTTTCAGTTGCTGTGGCTGAAAAAAATAGAAATCTAAATGAATTACATCAGCTCTTTATATGAACATGGCTATATTTCTCCTTACTTGCTTACATTTTATACTGTTTGTTTTGTCCTATTTGTCATTTTCAGCAGTTTAGAACAGCCGATCAGAAGACTACTAATGGACTTGCTTTCTAATAATTAACCTAATGTGCCTGCTGTGATTGTCCTCAGCTGGAGACTTAGAAAAGCACTTCACTGTTGTGGTCCAAAATTTGTCTTCAGTTTACTATTTATATTAACCTGGGAGTTTCTTCAACAGAGTTCTACATCTAAATCTTACAAGCTTGAAAGTCAAAATTAGAATAATAAGAGTGATTTTTAGGATGCTGATAAGCTTTTTTTTAATCATTGAAAATTCAGAATTTGAAATGCTGTCATGTATTGTTTCAGTGAAGATGTAGACCTGATCAGTTTGGGCAATGAGATGTTAGAATTTCGTTATGCGCTACCATACACAGAAGGATTCTCTGCAGGTAGAAAAGAGCACAGTGGAAATAAGCTATGTAGCCCAAAGTATGCCTTTCTCAGTCCACCCTGTTTTTGCACTTGCAGGTGTGTGTGTGTGTGTGTGTGTGTGTGTGTGTGAGACATTCTGGACTATTAAAAATGTGGTTCCTTCTTTCAGTCCAAATTGGTGCATTCTGAAGTTGTCCAGGGTAGTGTTTTCCACATCATCCTACTGATGTAAAGACTATATTATGGTGTCTGTTGAGATGGTTTTTCTCCCCCGCTGCAGCAAATCGGGGAGCAAAATTTCAGGATTTTGCATTTTACCATCACTGTAAAATACATTGAAATAATGAATGACTTAAAATGTAGATGATGAAATAGGGTCTCAGTGCAGGCATAATATTGTGTGATTTTCCTAATCAGCAATGCCAAGACTTCAAGCCATTTTTTAAGGATAGGAGATCTGTAAGGCCAGTTACTGAATAAAGGTGGGGAGGCTTCATGCATTCAGTGTGCAGTTTCATTTTTTACTAGGACGCTGAGTAAAATCGTTTAAAAGAAAGGAATTTCATATTAAGGAATAGTGTCTCTGAGCGCATTCTCAGTACGTTTCAATATCAGAACTCAACTTTGTCCTTTCACACAAAATGCCCGTTATCTGTTTTATTGGATTGCATTGGATATAACTAGCTGTACAAAAGAGAGCATGTGTTCCTCTAGTAAATTTCCAAAGGCATTAATGAGACATCTTTCCATGCTGTGACCATGAGGAAGGAAGTTCTGTAGCATGAAATGAATATGAGGTGGGGTGGGGATCCTACCAGAAGTGTTGAGGCAGATGGATGATGGTAGAAAGCATTTCTCTGAAGCAATGTGGTAAAATTCATTCATTAATTAAAAAACCATACCAGCCCGCTCCCTTTATAATCCCTGTCTTCTCCTATCATGTTGTAGGCTATGCCCTGATACCGTCGGCCAAATCTGAAAATTTCTCCGATTCCAGCCACAGTGAGATCTCTTCCAGGTCTAGCATTGTGAGCAACTGTTCTGCTGACTCCATGTCTGCAGCCCTTCAGGATGAGAGATGTTTGCCTCAGGCGGCGGTGGTGGTAGATTCAGTGGGAACAACAGAAAGGAAAGAGCACCTGCTACCATCCTCGGAATACAGTCAGACTTGCCCTGGGTAAGAACCGATTGACTGATCCATGACAAGAGAAGTGTGACAATTATATATTTAAGCCATTGACAATTGATGGCATAACTGTCATGCATACAGGTATTATTAGCCAGCTGAAAAGCTGTTTGCATTTTAAAAGAGAGTGAGACATGCTCCCTCCTCAGGGAATTTCAGGTTTCAAATTTTAAACAGGTGATGATTTTCCCTGTATTGCAAGGCCATAAATTGATACATTAATGCACATCCAAGAAAGTGCATTAAAGCTATGGGATTTAAATAAATGGCTTCTGGTATAGCACAAGATACTGAATGTTCAAAGATGTTATCGTTGCCAACATAAAAAGGCTTGCTGCTTAAAATGCATTCAAATTCAATGTATAGCGTGACCACAGTGGTTCGTGACAGTCTTTTAATGGCTGCACTACACAAGTAGGAAATTTGCTTCCAGGCATATGCCTAAGGCATCTTGTCAAAACTTGAGTTCCTTCTTTTCTAAGTTGGGGGTTTCTTGCTGCCAGCAGAAGACTGGACAATGCTAGTTCACACTGCAGCCTCCAGGCTGTGAAGTATTTTTTTTTTTTAAAAAAACCCTGAATTTTTGAAATGAATTTCTGAGCACATGCAATTAATGTGATGCTGAAGGTTGGAATGCAACAGTGCTTGACATCTGTAAATTTTTTACACTGATGGACTGAGTAATTGGACATGCCTGCATAAGAAATATTCCTGGCTGATATAGCTATCTAGAGAAAATGTTTTAATGTTTGTTTTAAAAAATTCTCCCCACTTTCTCTTAGTGGTGTACAAAGAAGCACCCTAAGGTCTGTGCAAGGTTTTTACTGTAGTTTTGTGCTGTTTCTGAGACACGTGTGACATGCAGCCAGTCATTTCTGCCTGCACTGGAGACATGGTTATGTGCACTGATACAGCTTTTGAATGTAAGCAGGAGCAAATTGTCCCATTTAGTTATTTTTTATGCAAGCATGTGTCCCACCTTCCTGCCTCTAGTGCACTGACTAGAGGCTGTCTTGTTTAGTTGCTGTCTTATTTAGCTCTATCAAGGTTGTAGCACTGAGTGCCTTTAGACCATAGTCCTGTGGATCTATACTGACTTTTTTAAGAAAAGAAATTGCCAAGTAAAAGATAATACACACCAGTCTTTGTGTTGCTTCATACTGGGAGAGTCTTTGGAATACTTTTTTCCTTGGCCAGCATTTTAGTGTATAACTCTTGGTTCAGAAATGTTTTTGCTTGTTCATTTGTTGCCCGCCCCCCCCTTTTTTTTGTAATTTAGGGCCAATCTACACATGCTATTAAACTGATCATTAGAAACTACTCTTTTTTTTTTTTTGCTAATAGGCACTGGGGTGTGTTGATAGCTAATTTTCATCAGGTTTGAGGTGTGGTTTGTGTATTAACTCATGCTGATATCCTCTCTCCAAAATATTGTCCCAAGTGCTCCAGTTGACATATTTTTTTATTTCTTGCTAAGGGGGAAAACACGAATGTGCTTCCTAACATCATTTCTGTTTTTGCATATCTGAAAAAAGAGTTGACATTCCTTGTTGTTGTTAACTTGTAAGCAGATAAAGTTGTAACAGGTGACTGTGTAATTGCCTGATTCTGTCAAGTATGATGAATGTACTACATGTTAACCATCACTGCCTCTCTCAGAAATCTTATTAGAAACTACATTAAATGTTGAGTAAGCACTCCTGTTCTTCTGTGGTGTTGTACTGTTTACCGTGTTTTCATCCCAGGAAAGATTGCCTTTTTTCCTGAAAGAGAGCACCATGAGATAGTAGAGGAACAACATTTTCATTGTTGTTGACGCAGCCTGGGAAGATTGGCTATCAGAGAAATAATCTAGGTAGAGAAAATCAAACATAGGAACAGATTAAAAAGAAGTCATAGATAAGACTTCAGTGTAGACCCAATGTACGTAATTAGTGCGTACAATAGATGTTGTAGTTATACTCCCACTTATGCTGCAAATTTAATAACTTCTTTTTAAAAAAATGTTCATGGTTCAGCAATATGCTCTATTTGCTCAGATGTGAAAAGTTTGTTAAAGTTAAGTGAAACTTTTACAGGTTTTCTGTAGCACTGGATGTTTTCAACACTGAATAGTTTGCATATTCTCTTCATCACTGCTGTTGTTTCCTTCCTAAGTGATGTTGTCTTCTGTTCCAGTTGGCCGCTACCTAGACTTCCAGTGATTCGGGGGCTGCCTGTCCCATCTTCCATGAGTACAGAGGAGATTTCTCACGAGCACATCACAATAGAAGCAGCAGATAGTGGTCGTGGAAGCTGGACCTCTTGTTCTAGTAGTTCTCATGATAATTTCCAAAATATCCAGAACCAGAAGGGATGGGACCTCTTAAATTCTTACCGCCACACTCATTTAGAAAGGACCATAGCTGAAGTAGAGCCATTGAGTTGCTGTCCTGAAGAAACACATTTGCATTCCCACCCTCACTCAAATAGCAGCAGGCAATCCAAAGCTGGTGTAAACTTTGACCAATTACGGCAAAGCTGGGCTTCATCAAGTTCCCTATCCGACAACCATGAGGCAAACTATGGGACAGTAAAACGAAGAGGACCTGACAACTTAACAGTGGAGCAGGCTGAGGTTTTGGACTCCAAAGCAGGGAATGATGCAACATACAAAACTGTCACATCGAGTACAGAGCGAGGCCTCATAGGTAAGCCAAATCAGAATTCTGTGGAAGCACCCACAGCTGTTATGTGTTATACTGTTAAGCTGTTAAGAAATGACATCACCAGATCTGGGGGCTGCATTGCATGTTAAAAACCTACTTTGTACATATGTTTTCAGTCAAATGAATCCTCAGAATGAAATGTTTCCAGACCTCCTTGGGAGCTGGACTGGGATTTAAAGTAATAGAGCATCATTCTTTTTATTGCCTTAAAGGGAGGGGAGCAGGCTTATGCAACAAACAGAGGAAGTGTCTTTGTGACCTTTAAGAGAAAGGTTTCTTGCAGTTCTCCCTCTGATAAATAAGACTTTGGGCTCTTACTTTAGAGCACTTAAGTACATTATATGGAGCAGAAAGTGTCTGGTGAGTGAATCCAGACTGAGAGGCTGTCTCTGCCAATTCAAAACTGCCTAACTTCAAGATAGGAAGGAAATAATCTTCAGGAGTAGTGTTCAGTTGCCATCAGATTGGCCATCATCCCAACTTTGCATATCCCAGGGAGCATTCTCTGCCAAGAAAAGGAAGATTCCTCTCCCACCCCACATCTCCAAAATATACCATGTTATTGAAATTGGAGGATCAGCCTTAAAATGACATTGTAATTATGCACAGACTGCAAATTGTTCTCAATTAAGAGAATATTTACATTGGGATGGCCAGCTGCATGGGGGCAGGGGCCAATTTTCATGCCCTTTGTGGTTCACCAGTGCTTCACAACATGTTGAATGAGATGATACATCACTTCCAGTCTCCATTTTTGGATGGTTTTTTCTTTTCGCTGAAAGAGACATTGGGAGGGTTGTGGGGAGTGGAAAAATAAACCATTTTTGGGATAAAATTGCTTGAAAATCAGCCTGTTTTTAAAAAAAATATATATAGTTGAGATGCAGGTGGGTCTGGGCAGAACTACCAAAAGATTTTAGGAGGCCCGAAAAAGTAGGATTTGGGGGGTACATTTTGCATTATGGTGATTTTTATACAGGAAGCCCTTACCTTTTGATGCCCTGTTATCTAACAACTTGCTCTTTTGATGCTTCCAAATTAAGGACAAGTTCCATAAAATCAGCAAGGGTTCCACTCTTTCATCAGTTCTTTTTGCCTATGGATGCTTGCTTGGGACTGCTCACACAGGCACCCTGCTTGTAAAGCGAGCTGTCGGGGGAAAGGTGCTACGCTGGCTCAGAGACTTTGAAAGCAGCGCATTCATGGTTGGTCCAAGTGAGCCTCCATGAGTCTTTCATGCTTCCTACTGTACAGTACATGGGTTCTGCTTTTCAAGCAATTCCATTTTCCAACAGTGCTCTGGTCCCTAACCTATTAGATAAGTAGGGAAGTCTGAAGAGAAACACTGACCTTAGATATGAAGGCCAAGAAAGTGTGGGTGTATGTGTGTGTGTGTGTACACACACACACACACACACACACACACACACTTGCATATATATGTACACATACGCTTATATATACATGTATATATAGATGTGTGTAGATACACACACACACATAATAGATCTTATAAGAATAGCCATGGTACAGGGATGCTTATAATTTTTACATTTTCTACAAGTTCAAGAAACTCTAAACTTAAGTGAGATAAGGACTAAACTTAAGTGAGATAAGGATAAATTATCCTCATTTAAGGACTCAGTTGTGGGTGCAACAGCTGTAACACATAAGCCAAGTTGCACACCCTGTAATGGTCAGGGCCCCATTCATTTTCAGAAATACAACTGGCAGTGGCCAGCACTATAGAAGAATAAAATAGAAAGAAGAATAGAAAAAGAATAGCTTTAAAAATATTCTTCATGCTTAGAAAGATCATGGGAGTTTTTCTACATTTTTGATGATTTTTTTTTGTACCAGGGATTTTTTTTCCCCCTGAAAGAATATTATTTGTGAAAAAAACTTGTGTGGCTTTGGGGGAGGGGGCTAATACCCCCCCCCCCCCAAAAGATCCTACAGTGTGAAATGTCTTCTGGAAGTTGATCCTTTTTCTAACAGAAGGGGCAATTTGTTCACATGCTGTTACCAGCTGAGGATGAGTAAATGTGTGGGTGTTCTTTATATGCCTACGGTTTCCTAGATCTAACATTTTAAAGATTTGTTCAGTTACAAATGGCATCATCTACAGCCAGCACAACCAATGGAAGTTATAGTCTGGCCTACATGAAGAGCACTAGTTAGGGAAGGACTGAAGTATTGGGAAACTAGATTCAGTGAAGGAATTCCTCTGAGCTATTAGAAAGTCATGCCCAAGAGCCTGCCTCCACACTCTTTTCTTATGATGGTCATAGTACAGGGGCATTACCCAGTATAGAGAAAAGGAGATGGGTACATCTTTCTAGATGCTCTCTATTTCTCTTGCCTACTCTTTCCAATGCATGATGCTCTCTGCTCTTAGATTACTATCCCTGCATCTATGCCTGTGTGATCTCTTCATCGTATCTGTGGCTGTACAACATGTTTCTTTATATCTCACTCTCACACCAGGACTCAGTGAGACAAGATCAGATATCAGTCTACCTTCTCCACAATAGATTGTCTTGTATGCAAGCAGTTTCTCCTCAATATTTGCACTAGAGGCTTTACCACCAGCAGGTTCTTAATAATGTCCTGGATCAGAAATGGAATAGGGAAATATGAGCAAAGAGAATTGGATTTTTTAGAGTATGGGATTTTTTGCATGGATTTCTCTTTTAAACCTTGCATAATTGCTTTATAAAATGTTTGGAAGCCCAGTGAAAGAAATTGTAGTAAGCCTGACAATGTAATGGCACGTTCATCCTTAAGCTGGCATTGTGTACTAATAAGAAGTATGTGATCTTTGGGATAAGGTGGAGACAGACCGACTTGGATTGTCTGCACTCTCCATCTATGAGCGTAGAATCCTAGAACCTTAAGGAACAGCTGATCCAACGCCCTGCCAGGAATTTACAACTATCGCAGTCCTGAAAGTTGCACATCCAATTTATATTTAAAGCCCTCCAAAGATGGAGACTCCACCATCTTCCAGGGCAGTGCGTTCCATTGTCAAAAAAGCATAAGGGCTCCTGTTGTTCACAAATTAGACTCCACTCTCATGAAACCTCCTGCTGGTAGAAGAGGAAGAAGATGACACCCCCTGCTCCATTTTACCTTTTGCTCTCCAGCCCTCGCCAAGCAGGGTAAAGGAGAATCAATGAAAATTGCCATCCACTGCCACCAGTGGACATTTGTGACTGGTGTTATGTTAATAGGAAGTTAGGATACAAGCTCGTGAGCCCTGTAGTACATTTGAAACACATTGTACTATATGAACAACTAGATCTTCAGCCATTTAATACATCAAGATAGAATCAAAGTCAACAGATGGATCCTGTAAGAAAATACCAGACTATCAAGTGCTTCTGTTCTGTATGTCTTTAAAACACTCCGTTCCATTCCCTATCCCACATGGTTTTCTATGCCCACCCACAGGTTTCTGTAGCCACTGAACACTCACTCCACACTGAGCTCTCCTCCTGTGCCTCAGGGAATTTTCTAAAAGATGTTTTAGTACTCATGCAAACTTTGTGGTTCTCATACCTGCTTCTTGTGTATGGATGGGTTTTTGACTATGTAAATTTCCACACTTACCTCTAAACTTTGACAGTAAAGCTAGAGACTATGAAAAGATTGTGTTATAGCATATGTCAGAAGAGCAGAGAACAACAGCAGAGGACTACATGTCTTTAAAAAGAAGGGATGAGACTTCACAGTTCGTGGGTCAAGAATCCTGGTGTAGCACCTAGCCCATTTCTCTTTCCTCACCACACCCTAAAGCTGGAATTCACTTTGTTTTAATACCAGTATGAATTGTGGCCACAGTTCAAAAGTAAGTGAGATTGAAGTGTGAATGAACTCTTTATATAAAAAAAAAGGGAATTACCAAGAAGTAATACAAGTAAAATTTGATTAGTAAGCATTTTATTTAGAGTGTAACTTCCTTATCAGAGGCTCATTGCTTCTCCTCAGATTATTTTAGAGCAGGGCAGCTGTTATGTATTTGGCAGGAGGGTGAAGTGCACTGGGCCCCAGGAGAACTTGCAGGGCTGCACTACCTGCTAAAAAAATTCAAAAATATTTTTGCTGTTAATATTTAATATTAATAATAATGATCTCAAGGAGGCACGTTCTGCCCTTCTGAACCGTTTTAGGTCTAGTAGAGGCTGTTTTTCCAACAAGAACTGAGCTGAAAGTCACTCCTGGTTCTCTTTGTGTTTTAAAGAAAGGCCTTTCTTGGGCCTCCAGTAGCCTGCAGGGACAAAAATGTGCCAAAATTGCTCCCTGTACCCTCTAGAGAAAAAAAAAGGTGTTGGAAAAAATAGTTGAAAAGTGAAATAGTTCATTTGCAACCCATGGGCCACAGTTTTACTCCTGCCTCAGAGGATAAGGGCCTTGTATTGCATTTTATTCTCTGCCTCTCTTCAATGCAGCCATATAGTTGAACATCTGGGTCTAACCCCCATTCCCCTGAAATCTATGTAAATCTAGTATTTTCTTCCCAGTTGGATGTCCTTCCTCATGGTTCCTATCCATTCTTGCCTTCTCTGTCCAATCTGATATTTTACCAGTTGTTTTTCACCTTTTCTTAGGCCTCCATCAGAATGTTACCAAGAGTCATTCTGCAAGTTAGTCCATCAGAGAATGAGATCCTGGCATGAAAACTACACTTCCATATTTTAACACAGGATTTCCCAAATGTGTGGTTGCAGTTGATTTCACCTCTTATTTATTATCAGACAAAAGACCAACACAGAAACCTATATATAGACAACATTGATTGAAACAGTATGAAGTCAATAGTCTCACTTTCAGTTTTCTTCCGTATTACTAGAAAACAGTTGTTTGAAACTTGAAGTCACCATGCCACCTATTGTAATTGTACCCCTCAGCCCAGTAAATAAGCTTCAACTTGAAATTTGCCATCAGCTACTAGTGCATTGGACACCTCACTGTTGATATGTGCTATCATCTTTTTTACCCAGGTGATTGGGAAGGTAGTAGTGTACCATAATATTTTTTGCTTTTCCTTTCCACTATCTGTGTTGCCACTCCTTCAAGGTTTTGCACAGGAAAGTCGTAGACAGTGTTTTGTGTATGTAGTAGATGGCTAAAGTAATAGGTTAGCCATTTAGGATAACCTGACACTGATGGAATATTGGAAATTTTGGCTGTTCTGTGTTACAACACAACTGGGTGTGTTCAGAATTACGAAGATGACCTTCTACTGTCTGAGTAAATTTAATACTAAAATGATAACTTAAGAGTATGTACAAGTGACAGCTTTTGGAGTGGAGGGAATTCATTTGTTATTGATTTGGATAACGAATCTGCATTCCAGTGCTAATACCACTTGTCCATTCTAGATTGACTTGGTTAGTTTGAGATCTAGAAAAATCACAATAGAAAATGAGAATTAGGTAGTTGAAAACCAGAGATAAAATAGTTGAACTTCAGCCTTGTTAACAAATTAATGGAGTTTGGGTGAAAGCAAGTTGAAAGTTTACGCTGTCCTGAAAGGGCTGTATTCCCTTGTAGATAACCTTTGAAGAGAGCACATACCAACAATCCAGAGACCAAATCCAGTGTTCTGTAGGGACACAGCTACCCTTTACAGACTCTTTCACCCACACACCTCACGTTGTTTCTATCTCTTTCTCTCAAGAATCTCGATCTCTACTGGCAGGAGGTGGGAAAGAACAAAAGATGTCAGGTGGTACGTGTTGGCCCAGGTTGCTCACCAGTGTCCTACACAGACAGATTCAGACCAAGACCATTGCTCCCTTTGTTAATATTGGCAGAAGCCAATCAACCATCTCCAAGTTGATGGATGCTACTTCTGGGAATAATGCCTCTGAGAATGCAGTGCCTAAAGAATAATGGTACACTGATATCATTACTCCTGGAAGTGCAATGTAAACTTTCAAAAGGAATTTGCCTGCAAAATGGATTTTCTTAGCTGTTGTGGTTTCACAGTATGTTGTCCTCCCCACCTTCAGAAATTAAGTACATCTAGAAAGTAAGTGTCATTTAAGCACATGAATAGAATACTTATCACAATGGAGAATAGAAGAGAAATTCCAGAGCTTCTCTTTGGTAGGTGGCCTCTTTTCAGAGGAACATGTTCCACATAATAACTTAAAATACATTTTTTATCTAACATGCGTATTCTTTTTTTCTTTTTAAGGGACTATGAGAGTTTACAGTAATACATGTTCAACTTTTCAGCTATAGATGAGCTGAGCTGATTTCAAATGGCTTTTGGTTAAAGGCTGTAAAACAGCAAAATAGAGTAGTTGACATGGGAATAACCAAGCAAGGCATCATTAGCATGACAGTTCTGGATAAGTACAAGTAGCTGCCAAAGTCTGTACCACATATTATTTAAGATAGTTTTTCACGTGTCACTATATAAATGCATTTCTAGTACCACTCTACCCAGTGCAGGAAGATTTGATATTCTTACTTGAGTTTGAAGAGACTTTGGAACCTGGGATAGAAGGTGCTGTGAAGTGCAAATGCGTAGCCATTTTTATTGCTGACTGCTTATTTACAAGCTCTTAAGGTCACAGGATTTTCTAAACACTACTTCTTTTCTTTGAATCTAGTAATCCTGCTTCTTGTACTGCTGCCAGTAGTTAACGTTTAAAATCCTGCCTAGTGGCATTTTATAACCAATGATTCTACATTTACTTTTTATTATCGTTTTCAGTTTTAATCATTGTAACATTTCACTGTTTTTTTAAATGCTTTTTTTTTCATTTGTTTCCTTCATTAACATTTCCATTGCTTATTTCTTGTGCCAGTGTACTGTGTCACCTCATCTAAGGAAGACAATAGGTATAGGGAGCCACCGCCCACCCCGCCAGGATATATGGGGATTTCTTTAGCGGACTTAAAGGAAGGATCACCTCACCACCCACATCTAAAACCTCCAGACTATAGTGTGGCGGTGCAGAGGTCAAAGATGCTGCATAGCAAGCTCTCTAGGCTCTCCTCCGCTCCTCTGAGTAGTGAACCAGTGGCCTGTTTTCCAAAGAAGATGCCTCAGTGGCATAGCCAACAGCCGGCCCATCCTAAGGTAGCAGATATGACTGACGCAAATAGTGAAGAGGATGGTATGTTAAAGATCTCCTTTGATAGCTATTTAGTAAATTGGTGTGTAATTATAAGTGTGGGCAATGCGCAAACTGTCTTACCTCACAGAGAACACCTTGAGTGTGCATCAGTGATTCTTTTCCTTTTAAATCATTTGCACATGCTTGACAAAATGCTTATTGTGAAAACGAAAGATCCTAAAAAATCAGCAAATGTATCACTGCGCGAATGATTAACTGGCATGTTTTACAACAAAGTCAAGTATAAAGCTGACACACAGAGTGGTCCAGAGTTCTTGTCCTTGAACAGCAGCCAAAACAAAACAAAACCAACTGTTCGCAGAGCGTGTAACATGTTTATGCATTTCAGAATGATAAAAGAAAAGTTGCTTTAATGTACTACAGCAGTAGTTTTCAACCTGTGGTCCCAAATGTTGTTTGACCACCATTTCCAGAATCCCTCACTGTTGGCCATGCTGGCTGGCATCTGGGGAAGCTGAATTCCAACAACATCAAGGGCCTACTGAACGAGTTTTAGAGTTAGGGTAGGAACACACGACTTCCTTATTGCATGGTGACTCTCTAAAGAAAACCCTCAGTGTTTCTTTTAGTTTTTCTAAGGTTGTCGGCTAAGCACTTCCTCACATACTAGGCTGCAGGAGCATTCTGAGACCCAGAACACAATGCAAGCAGACTGTGGAAAGGCTTACTCTCCATGCAATCAGAGGTGTAACACAGTGCAGTTTTAAGTATCAGCTGTCTGCACAGTAATGGCCATTATTTCCCCTACTTGAGATTCTGAAGAGAACGCTCTCACACTGCAAACAGCTGAGGCTTTACGTTGCAGTTTCGATTGTTTACATGCAAAAGTTTCAAACCTTGTAAAATTGCCTAGTGGGCAAAATGAAACCTGCAGAGACCCACTAATTGGACCACGCTGGTACTTTGTACTTGACCCCTCTTCTGAGCTCTTTACATCTCAACAATCATATTCTAATGGATTGAGTTCACAAAAATCATGAAGATTTAAAAGGAATCAAATGTGGAGGTTTTACGTCTTCTTCCTCGCTTCTAGTCCGCCTAATGAAAACACACAAGTTTGATTCTGTTCTTCATTTCATTTATATTCCACCTTATGTTCTCTCTCACTCTTAGGTTGTTCATTTATTTGGCACATTCTTTTCAGTTTTAATTGAATGCATGAACTGTAATGTCTTTGACGCTAAAGTTGTGCTTACGAGATCAGGATCTTGGCACAAATGTGACTTGACATGCTTCTTTGAATTTAAAATCATTTGATGTTGCTGTCTGAAGAAGCTTGCAGTTGTGCTGTATTTATAGTCTCATGTTTTAAAAACAGTGGGAAAGTGGGTAAGCAGATGTGTGGTCCTGGCTGCAAATGCATAATTGTGTGTGATCATGTTTCTGGGCTTGCATAAATATTAGATCAAAATGTGCATGTTTTTTGTTGCATTTCTAAGCCTTTGTTTCTTGGGGTACTGTTGGTTTCACCTTATCACAGGATCAGCCTTGCTGACCAAGGTATTAAAAAGACACCAAAAGATAACACATTAGGAGGCACTAATTTCTATTGCAAAATTATCTGTTACATTTTCTTTCTATATTACATTTTTTCCTTAAAAAAAAAATCCTGCCTTCCTCCAAGATGTTTATGATTCTTTGCCTATCAATATGAGGTGGAGTAGGCAAGAGTGACCAATACTAGCTTACTCCATCACAGATTGAACATGTGAACCAGTCTTCTGGCCTGACAGTCAAATTGAGGAGAGCACCATACTCTCTTTCATTTTATATCCACCTTAGTGTACTGCCCACTTGCAAAGTATGAGTGGGTTCCAAAGGATTACTTTGAGGAACAACCATTGTTTAGATATGTGCAGCAGGATTTTTAACTTTTTTTTTTGCCGAGAACATCAAATCCCCTTGTCATATTGAAGCTTGTTTGAAAGCCCCTGTGTTGACTGTGTGGCATGAGGAGAGTATAGGAATGATCCAATCCACCAAGCAGTGTTCAGAATTCCAGCCCTATGAATTACAAGTGTCTTTTAAGTTCTGCTAATTAATTTGAAGCACAATTGACAATCCAAAGAGGTTTTTGTGAGTGCCCAAACAGTCATATGTGCACGTTATGACTTAACCAGGAAGTGTGCACATTTTAAAAAATAATTTTTAAATGACTTAAAGTAATTAATTTAAAATAATAATAATAATAATAATAATAATAATAAAAATAAAAATCACTTCATTTCAGAAAGGGCATGTAATAATTTTCCTCCCATATCAAGTTGTGTGTGACCCTCCAGATATTGTTGGACTACATTATTCACCATTTACTAGGCTGGGTGGCACTGATGGGAATTGTAGTCTGACAACATCTGGAGGGCCTCATTCTTTGGGTTACCATAATATGTTAAGAGTAGATATGACAGAGTATTAACTATGTTACATGACCATGGCATAGACATTTTACAATATTTTTCTTGTTTCACAGAAGATGAACAAGTATCAGCCGTCTAGCCTTTGAGCTTCCTGTGAAAATTGCCTCAAGTCACAATAACATCGTTAAGAAGCAACCATACAATACTGTTAGCTGTAGCTGACAGCTTGCTGCTATTGATTTCCAAATGTTGCTTTTGCTTCTGTTCTGAATCACATGGTGAACTTCTCTGGGTTGTAACTTTGAACTTCAATCTGCTGAGATCAGCTCTGCAGCCTAAGAAAACTGTTTATACCCCAGAGAGACAGACGGCTTGATCTGAGGAATACTGACCTTGTATTGCAGAAACCAGTATCCAGAAGGACCTAACTTTTAATGCAGTGGAGCCACCTTGGAAGCATTCTTCTCTGGAAAATCGATAGAATCTTTTAGTAGACTTGGCTCAGATATTTTCTATTATGACCATTCTGGCTCTCAGTTGAAGAATGTTATTTTATGTAGTTAGAAAAACTGCAAAAACTTCAGCAAAACCAAGGAGACTTCTGCGGCAATCAGAAGAGTAATTTATTAATTTGGAGTTTATATAAGAGTTTTTGTTTGTTTATATGTGTATTGGAATGCTCTGGTTGGCTAATGTGAATGATTTTACAAAGAAAGGTAACAAATTAGTTGTTAATGAAATGTCTTGTGCTAAGCAGAACAATTTGGACTCAAGAGGAACTGGACGTTCATGAGTGCAGCTAGAGGTTTGTACAGTGCAACATAAACCTCTCTTGTAAAATTATAAGCCCCTGAAGTGTGTGCTAAGTGTGCTTTAGTATAAATACAACAGTAGAATACTGCCATCTGTTGGTCCTGTGTTTTAAATTGTAAAATACATGTGACCATCCTTTCCACTATCAAATGACTAAGAAAGAACACACAGTTCTTTTTTCTCCAACATATCCCGTTTCCAGCCCTTTAGTATAACTGATTCATGGTCTGTGTTCTATGTACAGCATTGTCTACCAGACAACCCATCAGATGCAAATCCCATTGTTTTACATAACAAAACATTATTTTATATAACAAAAGAAAAGATAAAGGAAAAAGCACAATGAGATGGTGGCTGTCGACTTTCACTGGAATAGTGCCCATCAAGCTAAGTTCTGTGGGAGACCAGCCTGAGGTGTTTGAAAGTTTCAAACAGAACCTGAGAAATGTAATAAGTGTTTTATGCTAGATCTCCCATGAATGAATACAGTCATAAAATCTTGTATTTCACTTTGATGATCAGGTTTCTCTGCTAAGTTTTTCCTGCAGGTCCTCAAAAGAATCAGATTTGGACTGATCTGTACCCGATCGGATGCACTGTTCATTCATATAAATGCATAGGATCCAGGATAAACCCTTTTGTTTGGAAATTCATTGGATGCTAAGTCCCTGTGAGGCTTAGCTCCCATGAAGCTCTGCACGTAACTGTTCAGACCTCTCTGTAGCCACAATGACATGGAAACAAAGCTTATTACACGACTTGTGACCATTACATTTGAATATTTGCACTGTAGACTACTGTATACTTCTTATCCTGTTCCTGCAACCCAGGTGTGTTTAAGTTCCTAGACTACCCCAGACTATACATATTGAATACTTTAAGTATAGGGCCTTTACATATCAGATAATTCACCCTTCAAGAGTCTGTTAAATAAAATGTGTTTTTTGCCATCCACAGGAGCCCACAAATGCTACTCCTGGACTCCTCAATAGTGAGTGCATCTGTTGTGGATGAAAGACAGTAGGCAGTGACTATGTCTGCAGTTGCTGTGAGCTTTGTGAGCACTCAGAAGGAGCCAAGCTTACTGCTTCCAAGTGCCCTAGTAGTATAATATGACTGCAAGATCAAGCCCTCTGCCTCATCTCAGACTTAGGTGCTGGACTTCAGAGGTGCTCAGGACCAGTTTTGGGCACCTCCTGAGCCCAGTGTGACTGCAAACATATCAGCCCACCTTCCTACTGACTTTAAAGGATGTTCTGTTGTGTTCTGATGCCGAGTACTTCTTAAGAGACAAAACATCCTGGCTGAAGCTTGGATGATTACAAAGTCTCAGTTTGCCAAAAACTGTAGACTCCTGGCTTCTGTGTGTAACAAATACTTGCACGCACAATATGTGTGCAAAGGTAGAGGACAAAACAAAGTCACTGTTTGTTTACAGTTAGGTGAAGCTGAAGTTGCAGTTTACTTAGCCAACCAGAGTACATGGAGAAAAACTGGAGTAAGCTTTGTTCATTTTCTTCCTCTAGCACATATTGATGGTCCAGTCAAATATTATAAATAGACATGAATGTGTCAATGTATATTTCAAGTTTACTTGTAAATCTTAGCATCGTAAATGTTTACAATCTTAAGCTAGAAGGAAGATGTTTGTCAGTTTTAATGGTGCCTCAGAGTAACTTATTTTTACACTTCAAGTTATAAAGAGCTTTCAGATTTTCTTTTGCACGTGAGGCAAATGCAGCATATTCTGGTAGCATCCAAACACAAGTACCAAAAAAAAAAAAGTCTGTGTGCATTATCCATATTGACATAGAACAGTGCAAGGTAACCAGAGGGTATGTTTGAACAAACCAGAAATTCATAGCAGGAATTGGAAAAGCTACCCAATTTAATTGGTTGACTGTATGGCAACACTCAAGCCTTAAGTGTCTGAAATAAGTAGCTGAGACATCAGCCTGCTCTTTCTCTTTTCTTTCAAGGCCTTAACAAAAACAATCAACTTGATGAAATAATATAAAAACCTGACTCAAGTTGGCATCCATGATTTCACCACATGTATCAAAGCAGACATAGGCACAATCCACAGCAGATTCTTCCTGTGCAAACCTAGTTTGGAAGTCCACAATTCTGCAGTTTCTGTTGATTTCAGTGAAACTTGTGTAGAGTAGTATCCTGATGAATTATATCCATGAGCCACAATCCTAGATAGCCATAGTAAAGACAGGGTAAAAGTACATGCATAGTTGGATGTGGTGTTGAAAGTTCTTACACAACTGACACCCAGTAGAACCGGCAAGCTGTTCTTCAGCCGAAAACTGTACCTTGCCCGTTCCGCCTGCTTATGGACTGGAGTAAGAACTTCAGGCGCCTCTTGCTGAATATTTCTTCTTCCCAGATGTACTAGGGCTACCTATGAAGGGGACCACCCTTAAGAAAAGCATGTAAACCGCAAGCCCTAGCTCTTAGGAAGTCCAGTTCAAATGTTTATTAAGTGGTGCATACCTGGTAACTTATGCAGATCTAGAAGTGTACAAGAAAATATGGTGTTTGGGGCCAACAATGTAATGTCTCAGTAACCTCAGATATTTGTTTCAGCTTACAGGAACAAAACAAAAGGATCAAAGCCTTCTTTCATGAGGTAATAGTCCTTTCCCCATTTATACGCCCAGTACTTCTTACATTTTTGTTACTGATGAAACTCAAGGTCTTTCCTCCTCATCTGAAATCCGTTAAGCCAGCCATTTGATGTCAATGTACCCTTTTAAATTTGATGTCTTCATATTGACAACATCAGTAATAGTTTTTAAGTACATTGGTTTTAAAACCAGGGCACATCTTGTTAATCATGTTTTCCTAATACAGAGACCATATAGTGTAAATATACTCTGGGTAAGTGAGCTCTTTTTAACGGCTTCATATTTGCACAGTGCGAGTTGCCTCAGTCTGTCCTTGCTCTGATCTTCATTTTTGTGTTTTACTTTTCTTAAATCAGCTGATCACATTGATCAAGAATGCTAGCCAAAATGCAACAAGGCATAGTCTGGCTCCAGCAACAAAATCACCTTTTAAAATCAGTTTTTCTTAGATTTTTTCCTTACTCTTTTTCTATGCTGTTAATGTCATTTTTGTTTGTTATGTATTCGCTGTGTTCCTTGCATGTTCTGTGCTTTTGTTATATCATTTGTCCAATACATCATGTATTTTGAAATGCCTCCTCCCTCTACAGATCATTTATGCTTTCTTCGGTATATTATTGTGAGGAAACTAGCACAAATCAAACAGGCTTAATTTTTATGGGATTTTTGGCATTTCTACCCCCTCCAAGTAGTTTAATGAATAAGGGGGATAATTTTGACCTAAATCAAATTTTAAGTCCCAACTAGAGTAGATCCACTGAATCAGTAGGAACTTGACCGAGTGAACGCTTATGTAGGTGTCCTGTGACCATAAGTTTCAGAGGGTCTGTTCTAATTGGGAGTGACAATTGGATTTAGGGCCCTGTCTCTTAATATGTAAGTAGAACTGGCACCTGTAGATCATGTATGCTTGCCAGGCAAGCTCAGTTTGATGAAGCTGAGCTCATAATGTTGACCTGTGTTGTGAAAAAGTGAAAAATACTGGGGTAGAAAAAATATTACTTTAGAGGTACCAGTGTTTTCCAAAGTAGTGATTTGGGGGTGCTCGTGGGTTTTTCTGTGCTTCTCTGACACTAAGATGAAACAACAAAAATCTATTTTCACCTCAAAAAAAAAAAAGGCTCAGGGTTCACCTTTCTCTGCTAAAAGCTGGAGGATTCTGCATGAACACTAATGGAGATGGTTTTCACTTAAACTTTTGAAAGCACTTCTTCATGCACTTCTGCGTGATCCTGCAGCAGAGCTCGGTGATTCTGAATTATATGAAAAGGGGTATTGTATGAGAATAATGCTACTTTTCAGTTGCCTTCAAAACACAGTTGAGGAAAAAAGGATACTCCCCTGTTTTACTTAAGCTTTTAAATGTTACAACTGTTCAAAATTGGAGCATTCCCCTCTCTTCAGCCCCGCCCCACCCCACCCCAGTTGTCTTTGTCATCGTCTTGTCTTTAATTTCTTTATATATATACATGGAATGCAGTTTAGCTTGGTATTAATGACATTTTGCATATGTGAGCATATGGGCAAAAACTGCACAGTTGTAATGGTATTCCAATAGCAATTGTAAAACTGCACAAGTCAGTGATTGTAAAGTATTCTGTAACAAGCAATGTTTGTCTTCTATTTTTTGATACCTCTTACACTTATGTCTTTTAGAAAGACAGTGCCTCTGTATGCTTTTTGTATTTTTACTGAGTGATTGTAAATATTTGTTATATTTTTGGTTAAGAGAATGTTTAAAAGTACTGTTTAATATCCAATCTACTAATGTTGTTGGAACCAATAAAAGACTAAACATGGAATATGATTTCATTTTACTTTTAATTTATTCATTTCTATCCTGGCTTTCTTCCAGTAATAGGACTCAAGGCAGCCAACAACATATTTAAAACATTTCAAATAGAAACCATACAAGAGCATTAATAAATGTATAAATATAAGATCATACAAACCATTTATAAAATTAAAACATTAAACATTAAAAATATTAAAAAGCATTAAAAGACTATATGAAAACCTTAAAAACAGTACCATACAACATTAAAAACCCAGCCCTAGGCAGTCTGGAAAAACTTGAAGGCACAGAAATGCATTGCTGTGGATGACTTCTTTCATCCAGGTGGTTTCGTACTCGCCGCTTCTTAGTTTGTACTCCTATATCTGCATATTTACTTGGACTTTTCTGTGTAGCTGAATAGCACAAGGTCAGAACCCATGCCCCTCCAGGCTACATGCAAGTGCAGAGCTGTGGTATCCCACCCCCCCAACCCTTTTCCTCTCTGCCACAGCTGCCAAATTCTCACACCGCCATCTCTGCTTTCATGCGCCAATGGCATAGAAGGGGCAGTGCTAAGCAGAGTTTCTGGGAATGCGAGGGAGGAAGTGAAAGCTTCTTTCTAGTATGTAATATATACTCATCTATACTCACCTGCATCTCCACAGTATAGATAATATATGGCTGCAGTCAAGACTTACTTTGTCAATGGCTTGTATGAGAACTGCTGCCACAAACCAAGAGTGAAGAATGTGCAAAAACTCTTACTCCCTTACTGTTTCATCTAGGAAAGGGAAAAAGTAAGAGGGCAACGTAAGTAGCATATATAGGAGGCTTTTGAAAGGAGTGATAGCTGGGTGTGTGCACTGTTTTTAAGAGCACTAACTGTGCAGGCCTGCGTAATTTTCCCTGCAAGTGTGTTATCACTGAGTGCAGTGGATGATACTGCCAGGTGATCAGATCAGTGATTGTAGTCAAAAAATTTAAAATGCTGAATTGCATGGTTACCTCCGCTCCTCAATTTCTGTCTTCTTAAATCTTAGGTTTGGGGCATAGATTACAAACCGAATCATGTAGCAGGGAGCTCAGTTAATTTCCCAAGTCAGCCATGAAACTCATAAGGCAATCTGATCACTAGTCATGCTCTCAGCCTGACCTACCTCACAGGGTTGTTATCATAAAGATACGGAAAAGGAAGAACCATGCTGAGTGCCCCTAAACAAATTGGTGGAAGGGCAAGATAGAAATGTAATGAATGATGAGCTAGTTGATCAGCCTTTCTTCTGAGCATCAAAGAATATCAAATCCCATCTTCTCCATTTACCAGACTGGCATGAGCTCTGCACTACATCTGGTAAGACCCTGGGCACTTACCCCATTGTGAATTGACCCAAAAGAGAAGACTGCCTCCTGCTATGGTTCTTTCTGATTATCAGTGCCGAGCCCCTCTAAAGCAAATATTCTTCTGTTCTTGTGGAAGTGTGTTAAAGTATACTGTGAGCCCACAAGCAATTGCTTCCTTTGTCTGCAATCCCATATAGAGTTAGTAGTGCTTGATGGAGTGCTTAATCTCTCTTAAAGAGCCAGCATGGTGTAGAGTACAACCCTGGAGACCAGAGTTCACTTCTCTGCCGAGCCATGGAAACCCCTTTGGGTGACCTTGTGCGCGTCCCACACTCTCAGCCCCAGAAAACCCATGATAGGTTCACCTTAGGGTCGCCATAAATTGGAAATGACTTGGAGACACAGAACAACAAATATCTCAGATTAATGGTGTAGGAGTGGAGAAATTGTGGGCCTCCACATGTTGTTGGCTTACAACTCCCATCAGCCCCACATGGCATGGCCAATGAATGTGAAGTATGGGAGCTGTTATTGAGAAGGCCACAGGCTCTCCAGCCTCGCATTAATGGAAACTTCATTTATTTACAAAAGGGCCAAATATGAGAACACTGGTGGCAGGGGGGAAGGTCTGCCTCCCCCAGATAATTTCTTTGGATTGTGTCAGCCTTTTCTCAAGTTCTTGCTTGATAAATTTTTATAGTCTATTACTGACTTTATAGCAAGGGGATGTATTGCTCTCCCTTCCCATATCCATTGCATCCCCACCTTTGAATTTTTAAAATATTTCCAGCTTTGTTTGTTCTAGCATACTGTCCCATACACAGCAAGGATAATATTAACACATTTTGTGCCCCCGGGGCCATATTAGGAAGTCAGCTTCTGGTTGACATTCTGTTTACAGAAGGGTCTTTCCTGGGCCTATAACAGGCTAACTATCCCCACCCTTGTGGCAAAATCGCTCCCTGTACTTCCTAGGGGTCATGGAAGGAATTGGAGGGAATTTTCCTCCATTTTTTTTCACCACTGAGGGGGTGCTGGGGGCTCTAAGCAACACTTTCCCCGTTCCCTTTCTATGTCCTGCATTAAGAGTGCCCCTGCCCAAGAATACCGTATGAAATTCATGGGTTGCCATGAGTCAACAGGCAACCTGAAGGCAAGGCATGCGCGTGCGTGCGCACACACACGCACACACACACACACACTGCACCCTTCCCCATGTGGCAAACAAAGTAGAACACAAAGTTTTCTGATTTCCCAGGGATGCACATAACAGTGCTAATACATTTTCTCCTGCTCCTGGTACTTCCTATCCAAGGTGATGGGAGTGAATGTATCTCCCTGTGCAAAGTTGTGGGGGGGGCTTTTCCTGCCAGTTTTGTTATACATGGTCCCTAGGAAGCATAAGCATTTTGTACATGTTCACTCGTAAGTTCCACTGCCTTTAGTGAAGCTTACACCTTGGTCAGTATATACAAGATTGCAACATTGATCTTTTTGGAGGGAGCTATTTAAATGTACCACAGTCTAACCTCCCCCAACAGGAGTGCATCTTTGGTCCCCCAGGTGTTGTACTTAACTTCCATTAATCTCGGCCAACAGATTAGTTGACTTTTACTTCTGTGCTGGTAATAGGACAGCATCTTCCAGAACAGTAGAGGAAAACTGCTTATTTTAGGATGCTCCATGGGATTCCAGGAGGGAGGGGCTGACACCGTAGTCCCTAGCATTCATCCCTTCACCTAATGGCAGGGTTGGCTGCAGGGGTGGTGAGGGGAAGCTCAGTGAGATTTGGCAAAGGCCATAGCCTCCGCCATCCCCGTTTGGCTTCCCTTCCTCACCCAGTTATCTACCATTTCATTAGGAAAAAAGCAAAGAGAGGGAGGCTTTCTTCCCACTATGAGAAATCTTTGAAAACTGCACAGTTTTTGAGGAGGGTCCCACAGCAGGGAGAAAATTGATAACATTATTCATTCTTCTCTGTGGGAACAAGTAATTTAAAACAGTACATCCATCCCCTTTTATTACCTTCTTGACAGAATTTTTCTCTTCTCATTTTGTTGACCTCAAATCTCCACTTAGAAGTGGAGACTAAGGCCCTTTCCGCACCAGGCAATTAGAACGGGGCAGTGCATCCTCGCAGGGAGGTCGTCTGCACCTTGGAGCGGACTAGGAGCAGACTACTTACCGGAGATCCGCACCTCAGTCCGCTCCAAGACGACCCCAAGTGGTCCTCCAGCGTGTTTTTGAAAGACCGAAAAAAACAGGTCTTTATTTTCCCGGAAATGCGCCATTGCGTTCCTGCCCCTTTGTGCAGATTTGCAGGCTCACGATCTGCGGAGGGCAGGCTCTAGGTGTGGTGAGCTTCAGCAGTTGGTCGGACCCAGCCAGAAGCCACCATTCTGGAAGCTGGAAGCCACCATTTTGAAAGCCGGAGCAGTGCAGATCTACAGACCTCGCACTGCTCCGATTCGCCCTGGACCAAGGAGGAGCCCTGCGGAAGGGCTTCAGGGACAGTCCGCGTTGCTTCGGACCCCAGAAGAAGCGGTAGGTAACGGCACGGAGCGATTCCCTCACCTCGTGCAGAAAGGGCCTAAGAGACTTTGTAGCCCTGGAAAACTTTTATAATGGGTAGTGTTGTTCCTCTGTTTCTGTTTTGGTATTAAGCACAGTTTTAACAGCAGCCTTCTGTGGTTAATATGGAGCCTATGACTGTGGCACAGGAAAAAATACGAAGTCAATATAGCAGCAGTGAATTTTTAAAAGTCTGCCACAAGAGGGCAGCATGATACATCTTTTCTTCTTGCGTGTTCTCCCAACTCTTCTGCTGTCAACTAACTAATCAAGGCTGCAGGGGAAGCCATACAACGGAGGACAGCGTATTCAGGTTTTAGGAAAAGAAAATGCCTCTCTAAATACAGAACCTTACTCCTGGAAGGGTAAGGGACACAAGAACATACTGAAACCTTCTGCAGCTGACCATCTATCTTATCAGGACAACCAACCTCAGCTGCTTATTTTTCAATAGGAGAAAAAAAATAATAATTGGAGCACGTCTGTCCAATAGCCTTTTCCAAGTCAGTACAAATCTTTCAGCACACAGGTGCTTGGCTGTAAGTTATAGAACAAATAGTTCTGGTCCTATTGCTGCCGATGAAGTGAGACACAGATACTTTTTCAAAAAGAAAAATCTAGGAGAGCAGTGGGAATCAGGCAGCCCTCCAGATGATGCTAGATTGAATCTCCCACCATCCCTAGCCAGAATAGCCAATGGTGAGGAATGCTACAGTCTGATGACATATGGAGGGATGTGTAATGCCCACCCCAGTTTCATCAGAGTTGGTGTAGCAATTCAGCCATGGAACCAAATAACAGAACATGTGGAAATGGGCCTCCGTGTTTCATTGCCCCATAAGCGAGGGATAACACGTATTGTGATCCTGACAATTTTGGCTCGGGTGGTGTGAGGAGAAACTTTTCTGTGGCATGAGCAGAGCATCTTTTGGTGAGTAGCAGCTGGCAAGAACCACAGCAGCTTTCTAGAATGCCCAGATCATAGTGTTGTACAGGAATATCCTGGGGAGGGGGTGATGAGTAATTGTGCCCCCTCCATTGGCTGTTATCATTACCTCCCCCTGGTTTCCAATGCAGCTGCTCACTACTTTAAGAATAGCTTTTGCCTTGTCATTCATCTGTCTTCTCTTTCCTTCACAATTTGAGATTAATGTTGTGGTCTGGCCTTGCATCAGAAAGTTCAGAATGAGGTGAATATTGGAGCTCTTCAACTCTCCATTTGCAATTTGTAGTTGCTGTGTCACTTCAAGTCTTTTCTGACTCATGGTGACTGTAAGGCAAACTCAACAGGAGGGTTTCCTAACAACTTCCTAGATTCTTAGATGAGGCAGATTATCTAGATACATTTCAGGCCTAGTTATGGGACACAGACAGCTTTGGTAGCGTTGATGGATGATCTACAGAGAAAATTGGACAGGGGGAGTGTGACCTCTTAGTAGCTTTCAATACCAGCAACCATGGCATCCTTATGAGTTGCTTCACTGAGAAGCGGCTTGGAGATATTGTTCTACAGTGACTTCATTCTTTCCTGGAGGGGTACTCTCAGAGGGTGAGGGAATATTCCTGCTGAACTCCTTGGCCAGTGGCCTGTGGGGTCCCTCATCCATACTTAACTAATTTAACATCCATATGAAATTATTGGGAGAGATCATCCAGAATTTTGGGGTTAGGTGTCACCAGAATGCTGATGATACCCAGCTCAAATACTCTTTTCCACTTAATTCTAAAGGAGATGCTCTTGTGCTGAATGGGTGTCTGAAAGCTACAATGAACTAGATGAGGCAAACAAATTGAAATTTAATCCAGACAAGACAGAGGTGCTCCTGGTCAGTTGAAGGACAAGAGATCTGAGAATAGGGATTCACGCTGTGTTAGATGGGGTTACACTCCCCCTGAAATTGCAGGTTCGCAGTTTAGGGGTACTCCTGGATTCAGCTCTGAGCCTGGAGACCCAGGTTTCAGCAGTGACCAGGAGTGCTTTTTTATTGTCAAAGCTAGTGTGCCAACAGTTCCTGGAGAAGCTGGGCCTGGCCACAGTAGTACATGTCCTGGTTACATTCTGTTCGGATTACTATAATGGATTCTATGTGGGGCTGCCCTTGAAAAATGCTCAGAAACTACAGATGGCCAAAAGAGCCACAGCCAGGTCATCAACAGGGGCTGGCTTACAGAGACCACACAACTCCCCTGTTGCAACAGTTCCACTGGCTGCCAGTCTGTTTCCTTGCACAATTCCAAGTGCTGATTTTGACCTAAAGGCCCTATACAGCTTGATTCCATGTTATTTGAAGGTCTGTATCTCCTTTTATGAGCCTATTTGAGTCTTAAAATCATGTAGAGAGGCTTTTGCCTCTGTACCATCACCCACTCAGGCACGTTTGGTGGGAACAAGGGGGAGGGCCTTCTCTGTGGCTGCTCCAAGACCTTGGAACTTCCTCCCTAGATAGGCCAGGATGCCCCATCCTTACTCTCCTTCCGAAGGCAGATTAAAACATTTTTATGCTGTCAGGCTTTTATAAATTGATAAGTTTAGGCCTTTTAATGCTGTACAGCTGTTTTAAGGTTTTAAGGTATTGCTTTCAACGTATTTTAACATATTAAATGTTTTAATGCTATAAATTATTTGTTTTTTTTAAATTTTGTGTTTATATTTTTATATATGTTTTAACTTGGACTGTTTTAATGTTAGCATAAGTAAAATGAATAAATAATTAAAAATTCATCCCGAGGGGGATTGTCTTTGCCAGTCCAATAGCATCTGGAATACTGCATGGCCACCATCACTGTTGCAAAGACTGCTGAGAAATACGAACGAAACATTTCCAACATTTGCAAATGCAAAATGAATGTGATATATTAACTGCTTTACCTTGAGGTACAAATTAAGCTTTGGTTGTCTTTCAGGTTCAAGGAGGATAAAGTAAGCTGTGATCAATGAATACCTGGGGTTATGCTTTAAGTCTAATTTCTTTGGTTAAAAATTAAGTAGATGTCTGTGAGGAACTGGAGTGGAACCTTAGTCACTTTCAGGAGTGTAGATGCCCTCCTTTCATTCCTTGAAAGAGCACAAAGTAGCTCATGCCTTGAATATCTGGGCAAACAAAAATGTTTGGAAATGACACTGAAAATATTATATTATCAATGGGCTTCACATCTCCACGTGGAGAGAATTCTACAATCTGAGTGTCATTACAGATTTTTGTTGTCACATAAGGTACAACAGATACTTGGAGAGGAACCTCCCAGGCCAAATGGACTTTCTTGTTCGTGCTGATTGTTGGTTCTAAGCCATTCAGAGCTTTAAAGAGACCAGAGTTTGGGCTCAGAATCAAGGAAACAAGTAACACTAGCTCTTTCAGAACTGATATAATGTGATTCTACTTCTCCGCCTTGGTTACAGTTAGGGCCATCTAATAGCTGCTACCTGTGAGTTGTCTTCAGTGGCAACCCCAAATACAGCATATTGAAGCAATCCAGCTTGAGAGGGGCTACTCAAATGTAACTCACCAGGGCCAGTAAGTTCAGAGACATTAAAGAGGTGGAAGCAACCGCTAAACAATTTTCTGTTTGCCTAGTTTGACTACTCACTTTGGAAACGAATTGCTCAAAACAGCAATCTGGTTGTTCAATGGTCTGGCTTTTGTTGCTCCCAGATTCCCATAAGCAGGTAAAGCATCAACTAGTATCTTGTTTCTTTGGTCCATACAGGTAGGAGTCCAAAGGTGTGCTCTCTTTCTCTTTCTTTTTCTCTCTGTCTCAGTTGCTTTCCTCATCAGGAACTCTACACATGGCTTTTGAACTCAAGTTCAGTATACAAGTTTGCTTAGATTGACTCCACTGAGTTTTGTTTGGAGGTCCCTGTGTGGTTTGGTGCCTTCCTTGGCTTTTTCTTCCTCTCCACACTCCCTTTTCTCCAGTGAAACATCTTTTTTATTACATGTTGTTTAAAGAATTTCTCTTCCATGTATGCAGAGATATTCCCTTGTGTTCCAAAAAATAGTTCACAGGATTTTGTGACATTTGGCATTTTCTGGGCTTTGGGAAATAAATCCAAAGGGTTTTTCTTTCCTTTTCAAACTGAGCTCAAGGAAGTCCTTGGAATAGAGATTAGAAACTGCCTAAACAGCTCCCTACCTTAAGCAGGAATAGGGAATAGGACTGCCAAGTTAGGGCTATGCCAGGCACTGAGGTTTCAGGACCAAAACTTGAGACCTTGGGACAGCTCTTTGTGATGTTACAAGGGTGATGTTACAGGAGGATCTGTGATAAAGTCATGGAACATGATACATTAGCATCAACCACAGCTGAACAGAGTGTGGTATCTATATAAAAAATGCAAGTCAAATAAGAAAGCACTCACGTTTTAAGATAGTGCTTTTGCCTTAAAATTTCCTCTCCCCCGCCCCCTTGCCCTGAGGACTAAAGAGAAAGAGACAGCCCCTGACTTCTGGGAAAATCTGTTTGTTGTAGGATCACAGCTTCTGTCACCTCAGACTGATGGTTGTGCTGAGTAGCATCCATAAGAGCTGCCAGGCAGGAACAGCTTGGACCTATAGGCTCAGGAGTGGATTCCTATTCTAAAAACAGAACAACTTCCCAAAAGGGAATGTACCAGAAAAATATGAATCTCCTCACCCCACCCCCCCAACTGTAATGGTATTTCTTTTTGCAAAAATAGTGCCACAAATCAATTCCTTTCTACATTTATTTTTTTTTCAAACTTTTAGTGGTTTTAAATGCTCTGACTTGCAGTGGGTGTATAAGTATTTGGCTGTTTAGAGTGACAACAGTGCCGATTCTGGAATCCTTGTTTCAGCGTCAGTTGCCTTCTTCTGTGATGTTGCATAGCCAAATCTGTTTGCTTACATGGTGGTTTTGTGAGATTCTCATTTTTGCTAGAATGGTTGGCAGGAATTATTTAAGGGTTGAGACTCAGGAATCAAATCCCAGCAGAGAAGCATAATCCTGGCAATCAAATGAAATCAAAGAGAGTATCTGTGTGTACTGAAACAATTCTGACTCCAGAAGTGCACTCCTTTTGGCTTAAAAACCCGATTGATTAATATTTCTTGAAGATTTACGTAGGATTTTAGTTGTCAATAGGCCTAGCAGTATAGCTGTCCTCAGGTTTTTAGGCCTCATGAGGTGTGCGGAGTGGAGATGAGCCTTTTGGTTACCAATGCCGTGCCCTGCCTCAGGACATACTTACAGTGATTTGTTACCCTTTTGGCTATTTGGCTACTTAGAATTCTCTGGTGGAGGGCTCTAGTACAGTGATACTTAGTCTTTGCTTCTCTGTTTTAGATTTAATCTCCCAGAATGATGAAGGATTGTGGGACCTGAAATCCAAAACATCTGATGGACCAAAAGTTGACAGCAACTGGTCTAGTCCATTCCCCCAAACTAGAGATGAAAAATTTCCAGAAATTTTGAAGTCAAAATTTTTCCCAATTTTTTTCAGGAAAAAAATGGGAATTTTTGGAAAAAAAGTCCTGACTTAACTGGGCAGCAGCCACTGTGAGTGATAGGACTTTGTTTTGCTGTGGATCAGGAACCTGTACACTGATGTTCTCACAGTCAGAGGCAGAATCAGTGTTGCAATTCTTGCACCAGAGATCGCTCGCAGGAGTAGATTGTGAATATCATTTCTAGAGTGTTACTCCAAAATATAGATGTCACAAGGGCCACCCTGTGATGTCAGTACCTCTATGCAAAAATGGGGAATTTATTAGTTCAAAATCAGGAGGCTAATGAGAGGGGAGCAACTCAGGAAGGCCTTTTCTACCAATGTTTATGGGCTCATGCAGGAAAAGAACCAGCCAGAGATTCAAAACTAAACTAAAAATGTGTTTTATTTAGGGGAATTCACTCATGCAAGCACACAAGATACAAACAGTCCAACATTCACACGAGAGCTGACTGAAGGATAAAGGGAGGAAAAATTATGGATAGAGAGGCTGAGGGTTTGGGGTTATAATTACCAGTCCAGAAGAGTAGTGAAGAAGTTGCAACATGGCTTAGACTTGTGTGTCTAAGGGCAATGCACAGCTGGGAAGCAAACTGGCAGAGTGACCTTCAGCAACTGATGAACTACAAAGCTAATTGCTCAGAACTGGAGACTCTTATACTCTGTTTCCCACCTCCAAAGGATGTGAGTTAATTGCTCTCTGGCAGAGTAAATAAAAAGAGTCTGGAATGGACTGATTGTTTCAATGTCTTGGTTGAGTGGGGTTTCTGGGCCAGACTTTGGTAGGAAATGCACATGGCAGGGGTCTTTGCCTCTGTACCTGAGCACCTTATTGTTTTCTGAGGTTGGGCAGTTGATAGGCTTAGCTCACAGCTATTAAATCAGGATTTCTTGGCTAATTCTTATGGCCTGGCCATGTTGAGGTTACCTCTCACCTGCTCCCAGCCAGTGTCCCTTTCTTTCACATTGCCTTTCCAGCTATAAGTATATATAAATTTGTATTTTTGCCAAACAAACATATCTGCCAATTAATATTTTTCTGCCAATTAAACCATATCAAAGCATGGAGGTGTACGGTTGCTAACAAGAGTTCTCTAGCAGAGAATTCCAACAAACTACAAACCCCAATATTCCACAGGAGACAGCCTTGACAGTTAAAGTGGTATGAAACTAACCTGACTCTGTATCATGGGTACACTCCTCAATTATTTCAAAGTGTTTCTACACCTCTGAAGCAGAAAGCTTTATTGATTGGTGAAGGCTACCTGCAAAATTTACAAGCCTTCGACATTTGGGATTCTAAATCACGGGAAGCCTACGTGAGTCAAAAAACCTCCCCACTGCAGATACCCAGCCCCAAGCATGTGGAGGATTATAAACCTAGCAATGGCCATGTGAAAAAGGCTGTAGGAATGGAGGTACAAGCTCCTCAGGACTGGCACTGTGTGAGAATGAAAGGGATGTACACTGTAAATGCTAATAGAATGGGCAAATCTGTCCCTTTCTCCCATGTCTGAATTTTGGTAAATGTGGTTTAAAGAGGAAAACAGCCATCACCTAATGCTAATCCATATCTTGGGCAAAGGGAGTGGATATGTACCTGTAGTTGCCTGATGGAGTTTTTGGAGAGATTTAGCAACAATTCAGACATTCTTGAATCATTCCAAATGACTCCCTATGTAGATGGAGCTTTGCTAAAGAAGCTGTCATTTCAATCAATAAGCTTGAGTATTGTATGACAGTGTTTTTCTCCCTTCTCCTCTGCAGTAGCTTGGAAAGGAACAATTTAATGGCTCATTGGAATTACTTTGTCAACTAATGGCTGGGGCTGCATCTTTCATGTCCTGATTTAGGCTAATAGTGAACTAATTCACTGAACTTCTCTTGATCTAAAAAGTCTAATCAACTGAGGTTGTGTGTAAATCCTCTTTTCATCTTTCTTGGCTCCATTTTACTCCCCTGGTCTTGTGTGGGAGGGCTGATGCATCCATTAACAGTCATTTAAAAAGAAATAGAGAAGGATGTCTTATATTCAAGGGCATGTGTGTGTGTGTGAGAGAGAGAGAGAGCGAGAGAAGGAGAGAGAAAGAGAGAGAGAGAGAGAGAGAGAGAGAGAGGAGATTATTCATTCCTTTGGTGTACATTTTCTGGAATGGATCCTAACATCTTAAAAATCCTGACTTTTATTTGAGCAGCCACTGCAACAACAAAAAGTGTGAATCAGCTGCACAGAAAAGAATAATATTTTGTCTTGCCTATACTTGCAGATCTGCCTCATGATAGCAGAATATGATAGTCATATTAAGATCTGGTAAAGTGGAAAGCAAAATGTCAAACAGAACTTGTGGGTTGTTAAGATGCCACTAGATTCTCTCTTTGTTTTAGCTAGGATAATATGGCACATGATAGATATGTATGAATGTTATCAATTGCAAACAACAGGAATATACAAACTATATTTTAAATATGGACAGCTGAAATAAACTCTCGCTACCCCCAGCCAGAAATGATCACTTTTTATAATATGACATAAATGAGCTTGGAAGTTATTTTGAAGTCAAATGAATGTTTTGCTTCACTGAAGCCATCCATAAAGGAACGGTGGTAGAATGATGCTCTGGGCTTCAGAGCATCATCCTACCATTGTTCGATTAACTGTCCTTGTTTTGCTACTGGGAAGTTCTTCTGGACATTGTTGCTGTCAAGTTGACTTCGACATATGGCAACCCTATTGATAAGGAACTTCTAAGTCACGCTATCATCAACTGCCCTGTTCAGCTGTTTCAGATTCAGGGGCGTGTCTTTCTTGATTGATCTGTAATGGGGTCTTTCTCTTTTGCTACTGCCTTCTATCTTACCAAAGATTATTGTCTTTTCTAGTGAGTCGTGTCCTCTCATGTTATGGCCAAAATACAACAGCCTCAGTTTAGTAATCTTGGTTTCTAGGGAGAGTTAGGGCTTGATTTGCTCTAGGACCCATTCATTTGTCTTTCTAGCAGTCCAGTGTATCTGTAGTACTCTTCTCCAGCACCACATTTCAAAGGAGTTGATTTTCTTCCTGTCAGTGTTCTTCACTGTCAAGCTTTTACAACCGTATATAGAAAATGGAAATACAATGGCATGGACAATTCTAACGTCAGGATTTAATGATATCTCTTCACACTTCAGGATCTTGTCTAGTTCCTTGATATCTGGCCTTCCAATTCCTAGTCTTCATCTGATTTTTTGACTGCAGTCGCCATTCTGATTAATGACTGAGCCAAAGTATGGAAAATCTTGAACTATTTTATCGTCTAGTTCATCATCTGTGTCAAGCATCTGTGGTCATTATTTTTGTTTTCTTAATGTTCAGCTGTAAACAGCCTTTGTGTTTTCTGCATCTTAAATAATCCTTTCAAGACTTTGCTGTTTTCTGCTAGTGGTATTGTGTCAACTGCATATCTTACACTGTTGATGTTTCTTGCTCCAATTTTCATGCCTCCTTCCTCCATGTCTAATCTTGCTTTACGGATGATACGTTCAGTGTTCAAGTTAAACAGGTAGGGTGATAAAATGCAGCCTTGCCTGTCCTTCTTGCCTATTGAAACCAATCTATATCTCCATATTCTGTCCTAACATTAGCCTCTTCTTCTCTTGCATGCAGTTTAGGCGTCAGGACAATCAAATGTTGTGGCACAGTGGTTTTTAACCTGGAGTCTAAGAACCTATGGTAGAAGTCTTCATTGTAAAATTTTGAGCATCACTTTACTTTCATGGGGGATTAATGCAATGGTCCTGTGGTTACTGCAATCCCTGGTGTTCCTTTTTGAGGGACTGGAGTGTATATTGAGCATTTCCAACTGTGGGCCATTTCTTTTATTTCCCATATTTGTTGACAAATTTCAGTTAGAACTAGGGTAGATTCTGTCTCTGTAGATTGAAGCAGCTCTATTGGCATGTGATCTGTTCCTAGTGGTCTATTTCTCCCAAGTGCTCTGAGTGCAGCTTTCACTTCACTTTCTAAAATATGTTTCCTCTTTGAATGAATCTGTCAGCCTTCCATCTCTTTCATATAGTTCTTCCATATATTGTTTCCATTGTTTCCATGTATTTCTAATTGGTCATGTAATGTTCCTTTCCTGGTCATAGAACATCCCCATTCTTGGTTCAAAGTTCAATTTGATTTCTTGTATCTTGTAGAAGAGGTCTCCTGTTCTTCTTTTTTTGATATCATCTTCTATTTCTCCACATAATTATGGTAGTTCTCCTTGTTCCTGCATGCAAGTCATTGAACAGTTGCATTCAGAGTTCTGACTTTGTTTCTGCTGCCTTTTACTTTGCTTCTCATTTGTCCTTAACTACTTGAAGAACTTCCTCTGTCATCTATTGAGGCTTCTCTTTCTTTTTGGCTACAGATAGTGTCTTTTTGCTTCCTCTCTGAAAATGTCTCTGGCTTAAGTCCAGAGTTTTTCTGGCTCCTGGTCAATCAGGCTTAATAATCTGGCTCCTGGTCAATCAGGCTTAATCTATTTTTTACATTATCTTTAAATTCTACAGGGATGTTCTTGAAGTTTTATTTTGGCATGATGGTTGGTTTTCACGTTCTTCACTTGTACTCCAACTTTTGCTGTTAGCATTTCATGGTCTGTGACACAACTTGCTTCTGGTCTTGTTTTTGCACAGAGAACAGAACTTCCCAATATGCTGCTTCCAATTATGCAGTCTGTCTGATTTCTATATTGACCATCAGGTGATGTCCATGTATACAGTTGATTCTTAAGTTGCTTGAGGAAGGTGTTTGCAATGAACAAACTGTTGGCCTTGCACAATTCAGTCAGTTTCCTGCTTCATTTCTTGATCCTAGGCCAAATTTTCCTACTATCTTTGATTCTGCTCTGTTTCCTACTTTCGCATTCCAGTCACCTATAGTCCTGCTTTAGTGTGTGACCACTGAAATGAATAGTATGTTTTTAAGAATGTCCTCTTAGCTTTTGTGTTCATGCTGACTGGAAAATACATACACCTTGCATTGTATGTATGTGTGAATGACATGCATATAAATAGCATGATTTCATATGGAAATCACAGATATCATGAGTGAGAAGAGTCTTAAATTTTCTTTGTTTTGCTAAGTTGAGCAATGATTTAAAATGCGTGCTTAGTGTGTGTATCTGTGTGTGTGTGTGTGTGTGTGTGTGTGTGTGTGATTCATCAGCAGGTGCATTTATATTCCACGGAAAGATATCCATTAAGGCTCTGCTGAAATGAGCAATTTATTGAACAAAATCTAATTAACAAGGAACAATTTCATTAGAAAGGGCTCCTGCTTAATAAGTTATTTTGATACCAGCATCTTTGTCAATTTAAATGTTTTTTAAACAGTCTGAAGAGCTTACTTAACCGATATTGTTGTAAGTGGATAATTAGAATAACAACAACTTAAAAAAACAAAATATGTTTCAAAGTCTTGGGGCACAGATCTTGGAACCCCTCAAGCTGCCTCATAGTAGGCTTTTAAAAGTTCCACATAAAAGCAACCCAGTGGGAGTAAAGACTATTGTCTTCATCTGCCAACTCACAATTTCCCCCCCACAAATTTTGTTCCTACATCTTATTACTAAAGATTTGCATCATGAGAAGTAGCTTGTTCAACTGTTACAGCCAACAGTTGTTTGTGATAATAAATTGCATCTGTAGCATTTAAAAGTCTCTCGTTCAGCTTCCAATCCATGTCAGTTTGCCATGTGTTCATAAGTCCATTCTGTGCTGTTTCTCAGTTAACCTGCATTCTTAAAAGGAAACAATCTGCACACACACACAGAGTTTTGGTTCTACTGTCTCACAAGGTGCATAGTTCTAAATATGCTAAAAATACATGGCTGAAGAGGATTTACATTTTCCTAAGCTAACTAATGTATACAGGAAATAGAATTGGGTAGTTTCATAAAGCCCATATTCCTTTAAGGGCTGTTGTGACATTACTATATATGAGTGTCCATTGTGCAGAGGTAGCCAGTGGAATGAGTGACGGGCAATCAATTGATGTGCAACAATGAGCATTGCTTCCAGGTGTACATCAGGGTTGCTTAAATGGTACCTTTCAGAACTGCAGCTATTAGAGTTATCAACCCTTGCACGTCTATATTGACTGATTGTTAGGTTTCATGAAGCTATTTGTTTGTTTCACAGTACCCACTCTTTTCTTGTATTTCTCTAGCATGCAGCCATTTCTTCTTTCTCTCTTCCATAAAGCCATGCATTTTATTTTGCATGAGTATTTATAAGAAGAACCATTTTTAAATGTTTTACAAAGATTACTAAGCTTACTTCTTTTCTCTGGTATTGGTGGGTGGGTGTGGAACTGGTTGTTGTTCAGGTTCTGCCTTGCAAATTTTATTACTCGACTTGAGAGTCCTAGTATTGTATCTCATATTTCCCAATAACTATATGTTCAATTACAAATACTACAAAAGAAGTTAAAAGCAAGTTATATACTCGCCATCTTTTGCAAGATACTCTTGTTAGCATTTACAGTTTGTGCAATATTCAGCTTCTGAAGTGTTTCAGAAATGCAAACAATGTTTGACAACACATAAGTGATGCAAGCTCTTTTCTTTTCTTTTCTTTTTTTCTTTTCTTTTCTGTTTTGATATAGAGGGATAGAAGAGATGATGGGAAAAATCATAGTCTAGAGTAAAGTCAGTCTTTTATAATTTCATTGCTAAAACCCTCTTTTAAGAATCCACTGTAGGAACAAGAATGACGCTTACTTACCCACTGTGCTTGCCACATGTCAAGCCTCCCCTATTTCCTTTCATAGTTATCTAAGCTTTGAACATTTGTTTTGGAGTTTTTAGATGCACACCATTTAATGACATGGCCTTGTTGACACTAGAAGTGGCAAATTAAATTAAGATTTAAGAATTTAATTTCCTCTGCAGTAGAAAATGTGATAGGTGATCCACTGACAAGATAACAAATTACATAAATTTGACCTGCCAGATGTCATTGTTTACTTTAAACAGTCAGTTGATGTATCTTGTGTGCAAAACTCTGTACTGCCAAATTCTTTGCTGACTTAGGATAAACATTACTAAGATTACAGTTAACCATGCTGTTGCCATTGCTTCTGTCAGCAGGAGCAGACACTAGCTGCTCTAGTAAAAATAAAGCAAATATATTTTGTTTAGCTACCTCTGACTTGCAGTGGATTTTCTTTTGCAGCATGCTTTTGGGGGCACGCTGGAGTGGCAACTAGGGGCTGATTACAATGTTTGTGTAGTTAGGTATGCACAAGGTTTCCTCAACAAGGACATGTGAGAGTCCTTTAAAACAACAACAACAAAAAGCAACTGGGTCAAACTAGACAATGGGTGGATATCATGGCTGCTGTTACGAATGCATAACTTTGAGTTACACATTCATGACTGGTTTGTATTTATAATCCCTATGTATTCCGTAGAGTGGAATATGTAGGGCTTATGAAAGTCCGCTGATCCAGACTTGCCAGGCGACAGCCTCTGAGAGCGACAGGGGTCTGTTCTCCTGTCAATCAGGATGTAACAGACTGATGTTTCCACCCTCTTCCTCCAGTGATCTCCAACATGAGAAGGAATTATGCCAGGAATCTTGCTTTTCTGATTGTAGTGCCAGACAGTACAGACAATTGGTTAATTGTGGGGTCATACATTTGCTGGTGTCGAAAGCCCCTTCTGTGTATCTGTCTCACATTAACGTATATCTAAGGAAAATTTGAATATTGGGCCACTTTCCATCTGTCCACATATTCTCAGAAATGTACAATCCTATTAGAAGACTGCATTTTGTGCACAGTTGCAGGTTTGAACTTTAAAAATCTGAGTCAGTTCTGCTTGGGAAAAGAAAAGAAACTATCACTTTGAAGGGGAATGTAGGGTAGACTTCCATTCCTTAATGATTTTTTCACAAACAAAACAAAATCAAAATGAACAGCGGGCAGAATTTTCTCATTCTTGTGGTTTTCAGAAGAAACAATTTTCTAGTGGATATTTGAACAAGGTGCAAATTACAAGAAGATATATTTGTCAGTTTGGTAAGTTGGTGATCTAAATAATTTTTAGTTCAATATACAGCACAGTCCAAAGGCTTAGTCTGTTTTTGTCACATGATATGGTAACAATGGTGAAATCCCTTATCCAAACCAGTAACATTTATAAGATTACTGAAATTTCTTCTAAGTGAAGCAAGATTGAACTCTTTAGCATTAGGTTATATATCATTCTTTGCAATGCCAACAGTTAAAGCAGTGGTGGGTAACATGTGGCGTTCCAGATATTATTGAACTGTTTTGTAAAGTCTACTGATTGTGTCCTGTCATGCTCATCTAGTAAGAGAATGGCATCCATCAAAGGAAAAGCCTATATCCGCCAGTTGTTTTTCTAGGGTTTGGGACTGTCTACAGCAGAATCTGAAGAGCTGTGAGAGGAGAACAGAACATGCTGCTGCTCACACAGAATTCTCCTGGTGTGACTCTGGCCATTTCCACACTAGACTGTTAGAGTGCTATTATTCCACTTTCAACATCGTGTGGAATTCTGGGGTTTGCAGTTTAGGGAGGGCCCGGCTGACCCCTTCCTAAACTGCAAACCCCAGGATTCCACAGGATGTTGAAAGTGGAATAACAGCACTATAGCAGTCTAGTGCAGAAATGGCCTCTGGCTCTCACTCTTAAGAATTAAAGCACTGTAACTAGATATCCATGTTTACATACTGTTATGCCAATAGGTGTTGATTCCACATTTGTTTTATCTCACTAAAATGGCTTAATATATCTTTAGTTTCTCAGATTAAATGGTAACATTGGGTGAAATCCCCTATCCAAACTGGTGAAACTTACACAGTTACATATGTTTCTTCTTAAGTATTCTGAGTGAGGTATGAGAGGCAATTCTGGGATTTCTTGTTGTAGTCAAAAAGTAACTTTTCTAAGCTTGGCTTCATAGTAATATCAGCTTTTCTGGACATGCTCATGAGTCAGCCCTTTCACTTTTTTATTGGCTGTCAGACTCCAAAACTTAACTTTTATAGTTTTCACTGGAAGTTGTGGGATATTTGTCCCCAATACAAGTTGTGCCCTCAGGTGGTTTGCACAATATGCCATAGGGAGTAAAAAGCTCACACACAATCCATCACGGTTTTCATGCCAGAATCATGCGGTCAAGCAGAACAGAAAGTCAACATGCTCCATTATGCATTTTACATAAGGCAGTTCCTTCCTCCTCTAGATTCTATGTCCTATTTTTCTTGCCTCTTTGGGGAGCTGGTTCAATTTGCTGTCAGCCAGTAATTTATTTATTGCAATGTGTAGCTTTAGGTTACCCTTAGAGTGAAGGAAGAAGGAGGTAGCAGAAGAATTCAGTTACATGGATGATATGTGTTTTATGTAATAGATACCTCTGGGTTTTTTGTTTGCTTGCTTGTCTTGAGGATATTACTTTTTCTCTTTGTGAAAATGACTTTGCATACATGAATGTGTGAGGAAAATATCTAATCTCTTCTCTTCTCTCTATCTCCACCCACCTATTCTACAGTCAGTATTAGGAAATTAATGTCAACGAAGAAGTCTCTAGAAGCTAAGGAAACTGTAGAAACAGCATATATGTATTGCATCAAAATCAAAGTTCTGTGAGGTTTTTTTTTCCCAGAGGTGAAGGGTAAGATGGCACCCCTATCCCAAACTACATAAAGAAACTGTTGTACAGTTCCTTCACCACACTGGAGAGATCAGTCTAGTTTAGGGAACCCAGAACAAATTGTTCAGCATACACCAGACCCCTTTTTCTCCAAGAGGATGGAGTGGTCAAAGAGTTCATGAAGAATAACTGGGAGATTGCCACGTCTGTTTTCATGTCAGCAGCAGCCACCAGAGGCAATTGCCTCTAAAGTTGCCAGATCAGGGCTACTGCATGACCTTACATTTTAGGAATCAAATCGGAGACCGAGGAATGACGTCTTCTGATGTCACAGGAGGTGGGGCCCAGTGATGTTATTAAGCCTGAGATATTGAGCTTCAACTACAGTTGTCTAGACTACTCTATTCAAATAAAAAAAAAATCTAAATAATTAAGAAAATATACACGTGGTGGTAGAATTCAAAGACACAGCTGTGCTAGTAAGGATCTGTATGCAAAGATCTTGTAGCACTTTGGAGATTAACTGAGAGAAAGGAGTTGGTAGCATATGTTTTCATAGACTTAAGGCTACTTCACTTGATGCAGTCTACAAAATCTTATGCTACCAACTCCTTTTGCTTTATTGGTCACAAGATCCCTTAGCACAGATACAAACACACTTTTCAAGACAGCCTCCTTGCTGTGAGATTTCTCACACTCAGGATCACAGTCCAGATCCTGAAATCTAGGAACCCTACTTGTCTCACTATGCCTAATGGTTGGAACAGCCGCATTCAAAATTTAAATTGTCCACCTAACCTGCTGATAGCTAGCTCAGGTTTCATTTTATCATCTTCATCCTTTATTAGTATTATTAGCCAATCTTGGTCTAACTAATTAGTCCTTAATTATACCTTTATCATATAAACATGCATTTTAAGAAACTTGTAAACCTAAGAATAAGAAGGGCTTTATAACTTGACTAAAAGAGCACTGTGGACGGCTGGGTCCTGATGAAGTCAACTGCATCTCTAAGAATAGGGTTTAAATGACGCCAACCCTATTTTACTAGTACACTCACTATTTTATGTTGATTCAGGTCTTCAAATTAGGAATTGTTAATTCAGTTCTTTTTTAAAAATAAGTTCTGTCTTGAAAAAATGCAAGGTCAAGGATATATATCAATACTAGCAGGTTTCATATATCATTTCTGGATAGTTGTATGCCTATACAATCCTGGTTAGAAAACTTTAAACAGTTTGAGGGCCAGTTTTGACTCCATGAAGGTCTGCTGCAAGTTGCAACCACCCCGAAATGTGAAGGCTTTTGAGTTATTTATTTAAAAAAATAAAAATAACCAGATTTTTTTTCAAAAAGAGATAGAGAAAAAGTGCAGTTACCTTAAAGCATGTGTTAAATGCTGTGTTAGAAGTGCAACAAAGCTTAGCACTGAGGAATCCAGAATGCCTCACAGGGGGCAGTAGTAGTAGAGTTAGTTGGAGTGACCCGAAGTTTTCTCGGCTCTACCTATCCTGACCTCTTTGTGATGAAAATTGATACTCTCAGGGATGTTTCTCTGCCTCTTCTCATCACCCTCGCTCTCTTCCCTAGCAATTCCCAAGAATGTAACTAGATTAGGATAGCACCTGAGTTACTTTCTTGTCTTAGAATGGAGTTCCTATAATAAAGCGTTCGCTTTGTTTCTTTAAGCCATTGGTGTCTTTGCTCTTTAATCAGTATAGATGCTCCATGGTAGACATGCACTCTCTATCATGATGTAGATGAGAATGAGTACACTTTGAGACTTTCAGGAGTATGGTTCTCTCTCTCTTTCTGGAACAAAAGCAGATTTTTAGTGGCAGTGGGAAGTTTGGGGGTAGATGGGTGAGGAGATCACACAAAATGGATGGGAACACTGCAGGTGCCTCAGGCCCTCTTGTTGTACGCTTCTGCTTCTCCATATTCAGTAATCCTCCGCATGGCCAGGGGGTGTAGTGGACAGAGGATTGGACTAGAACTGAGAAAGATCAGATTTAGATTTGGCTGTGAAGTTCAGCTGGTGAACCAGTCTCTCTCTTTCATCCTCATCTATGTCACACAAATAACCGTTAAATATGCATCTTTCCTCTTCTAAAAAAAATGGCGCAATGGGATCAGATTAACAGAATGTTTTCACAGACACGGAATTAAAAATGCACGCAGCCCTATCAGTGATGATGTAGCCGCACAGCTTCTTCCTGTTTAGTCTAATGTGCTTCTCTGTTGAACATCCAAAAGCTCTGCAGCAGCATGTAATTATTCTCTGATATCTGAGAACGCTTGGAGGACTACCAAGCCAGCTGGCTTTGCAGGTGCCTCAGGTCCTCTTTAGCGTCTTCACAAATAAATGACTCTCAAGGCATTATCTCCCCTCTTCCACTCCAGTATGGTGAATCCAAGAGGCAGTTTTCTGCTTCAGGATTATTTGGGGTCACATGGACTGCCCAAAGCAGCAAAACCCAAAAATCACGTAGTGGAAGTGGAAGGAAGTTCATGTCTGATTTTTTTTTAGAAAGCAGTTTAAAAAAAAATCATGTGTACAGAAGGCCCATTAATGTATTTAAAAGATGAATTGCTGTTTCCGGTGGTGTTCTGGATACCAAGGAAGGCAATTTTGTGCTCTCTTTTTTCTCCAGAACAAAGAAAGTCCAGGGAATTTTGAGGGGGCAAGGGTTACCCTCCACTCCCCACAAACTTAGGGAGGGTCCCTAGGACCAGCTCCTGATGTAACCCATTACAAAGGAATTTTCCAAAAGTAACTCATTATCATTACTGCTACTTTTCTCCTAAAAAGTAGATTGTTCCTTTATTCTTTATGTCATTTATGGCTTTTTAGTTCAATTTGAAGGGAAAACAATCTAATCTAATCAGAGAAGAAAGTGGCTGAAAATGTGTGTGTGTGGGGGAAATTAGCTCAAAAGCCCCCACCCCAGCATTTTAACCACTACAAAACTAATGAGGATAACTAAGACGTAACCATTACTTGTTAACAGGAAAAAACATAAAGCTATCACTAGTTTTTTCTTTCTTTGGGAAAAGGAACATTGTTATACCCCCGTGACTCCAAAAAGTAGTATGTTACAAAGAACATTATTACTTGTAACATGTTACTTCCAAGCTCTGTCCCCTCTTAACTGTAGCACCCTTTCCTTGTATTCATAAGTAGTCTCCATTGCTAGGACAGCCACGTGCTTCTGTCCACCTCACTTTGCGTGATGGAAACAGTAGAAGCTTAGGAAAGATAAAGCAAGGAGTTCAGCTAACTTCAGTAGTTTAGCATATGGATTGGACACATGCTCATTCACATTATTCTAGTATTAGAAGGTTAATGAGGTGTCCAACATTACAGAGGACCAAGGAGTCTACCTTTCTACGGTCGCTGCTTCTTGTTCCCAGTATAGATGTGGAGCTGTTCTGGCTTTTTCTCCTGAAGCTGTTTCCCTCTTCTGTTTCTAAACTTGGAACTGATTGCCTTCTCTTGGACGTTCTGAGGAGAGAGTACTTTGTTAATTGCACTGCTGGCATCCCAATTGCCTGACAAACATTGGCTGTACAAAAGAGCTGTTAGTCTAAGCCCGAGTTTCATTCACTGGGAGCATTCAACCGAAATGTTTTCTAATTTTCTGCAGGGAAGTGAGCCTCAATCAGATTCAGGGAAAAGAAGATGATGTGGGGAAGGGGGAAGCGTTTCTCAGAAATAACATTAGGAAAATTTTGTGGTTTAGTGTGATTCCAGAAAAGTCGAGAATTGTTTCTTCAAACGTGTGTGTGTGTGTGTGTGTGTGTGTGTTATGTGCTGTCAGGTCAATTTTTCATGTATGGTAAAAATGGTGTATTTATGGTGTAAATAAATATCAGTGGTATCCAAATATCTTATTGTTTACCACTCTTCTCAGTTCTTGCAAACTCAAACCGTGACATGCTTTACTGAGTTGTTCCATCTTATGTGTGGCCTTTATCTCTGCCTTCTCCAAATGTCCTGCAAAAAGAGATCAGCCCATTTTGAAATCCTGCTTGATTTAGAATTAGGGTGCAAAATGTCTAGATCTGACCTGATTAAATATGGTTCCAGATTTTTTCCCTCCCACTTAAAAATGGCAGGGTGATATTTTCCATAATTCGGCTATGCCTGTTACAGCAGCTCCTGTCACCTGATGATGGGGAACAATGCCTTACCTCCGGCCCTACCTGTGGTTATCCGGAGGACAGAGCCAGGCGTGTGCCTGAGGGTGGGGAGTGGATTGGCAGGACGGTTCCATTTTCCATCATCCTCTAGATTACAACATACAAACATTAAAAATATGATTGAACTATCAGTAAAACTGAAAATAGTTAAAAGCATCACTATTAAAAAGAAACAACTTAGTACATGAAAGGTCTTTCTCCCTGAGAAGTCAGCTCCAAAAGCCTGCCAAAACAAACGTGTCTTCAGCTGCCTACAACAAAATAGCAATGAGGGTACCAGGTAGCATTTCTAAAAAGGGACTTTCAGAGCCTGGGGGCAGCCACTGAGAAGGCCTCTTCTGTGTTCCTACCATATATACCTGTGAGAATGGTGTGACAAAGGGCCTTCCCAGAAGATCTCATGACATGAAAAGGCTCAAATAGAGAGATATGGTCCTTCAGATAACCTGGAGATGAGCCTTATAGGGCTTTGTGGGTCATGAATTACAGAAATATAGACGTATATATATATTGTTCCAAATACCATAGAACTGAGAATGAAATTCTGAACTGAGGGGTTTCTTTTAACACCCATGGCCAGGATTAGTTTTGAAAATGGTTTATGCCACTCCTGCAATGCTTGTTGGGTCACAGAACCTGGATTAAAGCACGCTTGCTTTGCCTTCTGTTGTTTTCCTGTCAGAAGTGCATTCTGAACAGGGAGCACTGACACATGTTGAAATGTGGTCAGTGCTTTAACTGTGGGTAGGTGGAGGTAATTCTTCTGTTGTGTTGTACTGTGGAACACAGTCATTGCTGGACTGATAACCACTGTGTGGGTGGCAATAAAGTAAGTAAAAATCCATGGTGGCAGGTGCTGAATTTTAAACTAGGTTTTATGTTTTGCTGCCTCCTGTTGTATATTTGTGTGGTAATTGCATGTTTTCATTATGTATTGATGTCCTACATGATACTGTTCCAGCTTTGGGAGTGTGATCTGGCTGAGAAATAAATAAATAAAACAGAAAATGTCTCATCTAGCCCAAGTAAGCATACCTTTTAAATGTGAGAGCAATTATGCCTTTTGTCCTTGACTGAAGTTCTTAATATCAACATATAGACAATTTTACCACATTCTGCAAGTTTGTAGATCAGAGTTGTAGAAATGTTGACTCTCTAGATGTGTCTTTGCTCATGTGAAATGGAACTTTTATGACCTGAAGCCCAAAGCATTTGGAGGGGCAGAGGTTTCTCACCTTTTGTAGTGAAACCCACATTCAATAAGGCACTGTAAAATCTACTTCTGCCAGTACTGCAGCAGTCTGGTAAAAGCTGAGTAGGAAACATTGGAGACTACCCTGCATCTGTTGTGCAACAATGCATTCACATGATACTTCCAACATGTCTCTTTGTGTGGAAATTGGACCTCAGCACCCACTAAAAATGGGATGGTTCGAGCATTACCATTCATGCCAGAACATTTCTTTTCCTTGATTCACAACTTTGCATTTCTCAGGTTGTGAGGCACAAGCAATAACTGTAATCTATCACAACTGGACATGTATGTAGACATCATCAACAGAGATGCTACTAACACACAGCTAATTGCAGCATCCAAGTGGATTTATACATAGCCCATCTATATACGGAGGAGGGTTAGACATGACAATAATATCTGTGCAGATTGTATGTTATAGCCAGCATGGTACAGTGGTTTGAGCATTGGACTACAATTCTGGATTTCTCAGTTGGCATGGAAACCCATGGGTGGCTTTGGGTGCTTCACACAGTCCCAGCCCCAGAGAACCCTGTGATGAATTTGCCTTAGAGTCACCATAAGTTGGAAATGACTTGAAGGCACACAACAACAGCAGCAACAGCAACAATAACAAAAGATTGTATGTTATTTTTCTACACTAGAAGTGCCTTTTGTGCAGACTTTTTGTTACATATAAAACAGCCTGATGTGCTGGACCAGGAATTTCCTCTGAGGGCCAATGAGGAGGGGGACATAGAACTTCAGGAGAGGGGGCTTGTACCTCCACTGTGCACATCTCCTTAAGGGGCATTTGTCTTACTTTTTAGAAGAGTCTTTGGAAAGATATATCTTCCTACTTCTTGCTTAATCTTTTCTCAGTCTGGAAATATTGAGATTTCTCTCTACTGCCACATTTTCCCCCCTTGGTCTAAGAGGAATGTTAATCAGGTTTAACAAATGTTTCTGTTCATATCTGTATATTCATCAGGGGAGTAATTACCAGGATGACAACTTTGTAAGTCCATTTTGGCTTCAGCAAGATGAGGATAAATGGGAATAAATGAATTTGAAACATAGACCGAGTTACATTTAACATTTATAAGCGGCAATAAAAGTGAAGGCTGTAATTGTATCTGCAGTTTGCAAACCACAGGACATAGTTTTACCCACTCAGACATCTGTCTTTGGATCCTTGTTGAGTGTGTGAGATAATTGGCTTATCAGACAGGCGTCATCAAGTTTATTATAAATTCAAGTTCATTTCTTAGAAAGCAACACTTGTCTTCAGCAACAGTGCCAGATGACCATCTTGGGAATCGTGCAAAACCTTCAGAGCAAGACATTTCTGATGGCAACACTGACCATTTTATTTTCTTATTTTATTTGTGCACTGCATTTCACTCAAAGCTGGGGTGCAAGGCAGTTTATACCATATTAGAGTATCTCATAAAATACAGTAAATTATTGCTGATGTTCTACATTGACTACTTAGTTATCCCTGTGTAACTAAGTAATATCTCCTGGCCTAAACCTCCCAGTCCATCTTAAGAGCCAGCAACCAGATTACGTGAAGGACGTCTGTTCTTCCAATCAGGGTGTGAGAAAGATGATCTTTCTACCACTGAGAGAGGCTGTGATAAGCACTTGTGACAGAAGCAGAGATCTTGCATACACAAAATACAAAAGGAAAAAACAACAAGAAATACATACTTCCCATTCCAACAGTCCATCATTGGTCTTCACATTCTCCATACATTAACTTCCCCTCAGGTTTCCATTATATTATATCTTATTTTCTATATATTACAAGGATCTTTCTCTTTAAATGATATAATCATCATGATTCCATTTACACGTGGTTAAGTATTAGACTTCTACTCTAATTATTACAGTTGTGAATGTAATTAACATAGAAAAAGAAGTTAAACACAACTGATCATACTTAGACTTTAACTTCAACAGAGATCCTGCTTCTGATTGTCACCAGCTTGCTTGCTAGTGAGAGGAGGCTGGCATGTATAAGTTGGCATTTAATAATGCAATTGTGAATCCATAACTACAATACTTAATGCCAGACTATAAGTATAAAACAATACAATTACTTTAAAGCAGACATTGTTACACTTTCTTTTATAAATACAATAAAATATAAAGAATTCATTTTAGGCCCAGTTAGTTGTTAAGGTAGAGCCAGCATGGTGTAGTGGTTCGAGTGTTGCATTAACACTCAAGAGACCAGGGTTTGAATCTCTGCTCAACCATGGAAACCCTCTGGGTGATCTTGGGCAAGTCAGGGTCTCTCAGCCTCAGAGGAAGACAAAGGCAAGCCCCCTCTGAACAAATCTTGCCATGACAGGTTCACCTTAGAATTGCCAGGAGTTGGAAATCATTTGGAGGCACACAAGAACAAAGTTGTTGAAATCCTGCCTGAATGAAAGGTCTTTGCTGCTGGCAAAAGGAGGCATTTGCAGTGTGGATCCAAACCATCTGCAATTTTTACAGATTTATATATGCAAAGGTAGGAAAAAATGGGAGGGTGGATGTGTAAAGAGTAGAGGGGACAAATTCTATCATGTGTACATGAACTGTTAGTGTAAAAAGGTGTTGTGATTGCTAGCACTATTAATAAAATCAACATTTGCACTAATATGTTCACAAACAGCCCTGTAGCTAGCATAATGCATTACTGAAGAGGTACTTGCATCAAAATTTAGATTGTAATATAGTTTATTTCCAGCTTTATTTCCCCCCTGCTCCAGTGTCTTGAAAATGGGTTGTAAGAACTGACTGGCTGATTTGAACACCTAACATAGAATGATTTCTTCATGAACATATGAAGTAATTATCATCCCAGCTATCTCAGTTTTCATGGAAGATCTAACTCACAAGAGCCAAAATATCTATGATGAGCATAAGTTTCATTAAATAGAAAGCGTGAACTGCTGTTTTAAATGCCGTGGTGATGGAGTCATAAGGGGGAGGGCATTCCAAAATCAAGGGGGCACCATCTGAGAAAAAAAGTCCTCTGCCAGCCTAAGCTTGGGAAAATTCAGACAGCCAATGAAGTTGGTGCAGTGAAGGAAACTATCAAAATGAATGCCATGTTCTGCTTAATAACTAGTATGGCTTCAGTACCTCGAATTAACTAATGGCATATTTATATGATGCATTGTACACATGCCATGAACGTGCAAATCACATTTTGTTTTCACATCTCAGTGAGAGCCAGCATGGTATAGCAGTTTGATTCTTGGATCAGGATGCTAGGAGACTATGGTTTGAATCTACACTCAGGCATAGAAACCCACTGAGTGACTTTGGGCAAGTCACACCCTCTCAGCTTCAAAGGGAGGCAATGGCAAACTTTCTCCAAATAAATCTTACTAAGGAAACCCTCTGATAGGGTTGCTATAAGTCAGAGTTGCCATGAGGCACACAGCAACAACAAGGAGCAATTATAGTGAATTCTGAGGAAGTGTGCATGTGTGGCCCTTTCCACACAGCATTTGCTATGTGAAAGGGTGCCTGGAGCGTTGAGCGATTGTGAGGAGTGACCTGCATGACACAGTCACAATCACGCGACGCTCCAGGGTCTGGCAGGCGCCACTTGTGCACTTTTTCATTTTCGGCTTTCAGCCAAAAATGGTGCACGATCGCGCATTGCTCCAGGGCCCCATGCGCACTTGCCATGCATGCAGAGCCTCTGGAGCCATGGCGGTTGCGCTTCCTGCCCCAGCGCAGCCTGGGAAACACCCAGGCTGCGCTGCGGAAGGAAGAGGCGGGGCTCTCGCTCTACCTGTTTGGGAGCAGGCAGCTCATGTGGAGCTGAAGCAGCAGGGATGTGAGAGCCTCTCACTGGAGGCTGCTCGCGCGATCCCTGCACCCCAGCGCTGAAAAAAGGTAAAGTATGGAAAGGGCCTGTGTGTGGCAATTGGAGAGCAGGGCACAACGTGAAGGCATGTAGCAACAGCAAACTCAGTGTTCACCAGAGTTCTTGCATTGCAAACAAGCAAATATACCAACAAGCATAGGGTGTAATTCATCTTCATGAAAGGTGTGGAGTTGCTGTCTCTTCATTAACAGATTGGGATGGCCTTATCTCCTCTCAGTAAACTGAGATATGAATGAGCCCCTTCTTTCCTCCTTCTGCTGCACAATCAAACCATAAAATCGCTAATTACCTTGAATTTCCCATTTCATCCAAACTGGAAGACTTGGTTATAAGTTGCAGAAGAAGCCAGTTTATTTGGATTGTTACCTTCTTACTGGCTTGTTCAGAAGCTGGTAATAATATTTTCCCACTTGAGATGGAACAGGAAACCATAATTAATTATAGAATTTCAGGCTTGTATTTTGAAGGGAAGAACAAAGAGATGTCATAAGTGGCCTAAAGGAGCTGTGTCCAGGTATTTTCTCATGCAGTTTAAATGAATATGTGAGAAGGCAGTGCATAGATCTTAGAAAAGGTACTTTAGGATCAGTGCAGTAGCAGGTAACCTGAACCGTTGGAGAGGGGAGGGGGAATCTTTTTCAAGACTGATAAACATTTCTATTCTTAGACTTTGCTTTCTCTCTCTTTCCTCTGATACTGCTTCCTGCTTTTTCTTCTTTTTCCAGCTAGAGAGGTACAGGCACCACATTAATACAGGGGTATAATGCAGGGGTAGGAAACATGAGGCCTACCAAATATTGTTGGATCACAGCTTCATGGATTCTTTACCATTGGCTATGCTAGCTAGGGCTACAGTCTAACAATACCTTAAAAGTTTCCTGAGTCTCACCCATGTCATAAAGGCAAACATAAAAACAGCTTTAGAGGCCTATCTGAGTCCCTTAGTCTGAATCTCTTAAAGCAATAAACACAAGCTTTCTACTTCTACCTAAATACAGCTTTGCAGAGTAGTCCCTCTTATTTAATACCCATAAGCTCACAACACTAGATTGCTGGTCTCTTTTAGTATGAATGCCAGACTCCTACCTAGATGGAGATTGATTGTCTGAAGAAGAGTGCCTCCCCTATGTGAGGAGGCGCTCCGTGTGATTGGGAATGCTGATTTTTCCCCAGTACTTCTGAGTACATGGAGAGCCTTTCTGCATATGTATTTAAACTGTCTCAGAGAAGGCTTAAGTACAGATTGACTTGTCCATATTCCTCTGTCCAATTTCCTGCAGTTCTTCTATATCCACTACAGACCTCCACTGTTACCCCAAAATGTGGGTGACTCAGAGGTTTACCCATGATGCCAGTACCTCTGTGAAATGGTAGGGAATATTAGCTCAAAGAGGAGACCTATGAGAAGGGGGTAACCTTATGAGATCTTTTACACCTAAGTTTACAGGTACTAGTGCAGGAAAGAACCAGATGGAGATCCAAGAGTAAGCTTAATTGTTTTATGGGGGGAATTGCAATCACACACACAAGATCCAAGTAGTCATGCAATCACACAAGGCTAACTGAAGGAAAGGAGGAAAGTTTTAGGTAAAGAGATTTTAGGATAAAGTAGGTGATATTTACGAATCTAGAAGAGCTGTAAAGAAGCAGCGATGTGGCTTAGATGCAACTCTAAGGGCAGTACACAAACAGGAATCAGAGTGGCAGGGTGATGACCAGCAATTGGTGTGCTGTGAGTTGACTGGCCAAAAACTGGGGTTTAAATATTCTTTTTCTGCCTGGAGGTATGGGGGCTACAGAAGGAGGGAGTTAGGGGAAAAAAAGCTGATTGCATGAACTGTCTTCTCCTTGGTGTAACATCAGATGCAACCCTAAAAGCAAATGTCTTATCTATTTACTTTTCTGCAACTATTCAAGCAGTTTCCATTTCTCTGAAACACTTTTCTAAAATGAAAAGTGTATTTGCTTAGGAACAAGCAGCTCATTAGGTAGAGATTTGTACAATCTAGAAAACATGACAGCCCATATATTTCGTTTGCATATGTTATGTGACTGCCCACTTCTGCCTGTGAAATTACTGTGCTGGTTATATGGAGGTATTTGCTTTGAAAGACTACATTTTAACATTACACATTTACTTGCAACGTGATATCCAGATACAGAGTAGAAGGTGGCCATTGACGATAATATGTGTTACTGTTGGTGAATTTTGATATGTGAATTTTATTTTCAGGTGCAGAATTTTAGCAACTATGTTATTACAGCTGACCCACCCTGCCCTTCTCTTCTTTTTCTTTCCTTTTGTGTATACAGACACACAAGTGAGCAGGCAGGCACTCAAAGGAAATTCAAGCAGTTGTGTAAAAAGCTTTTAACCAGATGGGTGGGTGATGTTCTTTGTTTTATTTATGTGTTTTTAATTGTGCTTTTGAATCTTCTTAACAATTCAATTATACTGGCTATATTCAGTTTTGTCATTGTTACTGCCCTGCCATTTGTTGCGAGAAAGACAGGTTGTAAATCCAATGAACAAATGAGCAACAGAGCTAATTTTTGAATTCTGTACTGGAAAGCCATACACCACTACTGAACCTTGCTGAGATATTGTTGAGGGTGTTGGCCTCCCAGATACATCATCAGGGTGATGGCCTGTACAAGACACAAACAATGAAAGTGGTATACACAGTTATTATGACTGCAATTCTAAATCAGATTCATGTTCCCTGGAACTACGGTAGAGACCTCCTAATAGCATCTAGCTTTCCCCATGGAACAGCAATGGTTTTGCAGTTGCCCCATGTGGTGACCCATGGCAGTCTGGTGCTGTAACCCTTGGATTGATTCTGTCTCAGCCTGTCCTTTGGATCCTTCTGGCCAGAAAAGTCCAAGAAAAAAAGTGATTTTCTAGCTTTCTCTCCAACCCTGATGCTTAGTTTGTTCTTTAGCCAGCAACTTGCTCTTTGGTCCTGAGTATTGGCTTTGTTTTGTGGCTTCCCTCAGACCGCTCTCCACCACTGCTTAGCCTAGATATCAACTGGCCTAGGACTCATCTAAAACTCGTAGAGCCTACAACTCCCGCCATTCCCAGCCAGAGTTGGCTGTGCCTCTTGGGGTGGTGAGAGTTGTGGTTGAACATACCTGCATCTGGTTCCATGTAAGTACTGTGGTGAATCCAGTCTGTGTGTTAGTCTAAATTTTAATGGAGCTGTCTACAGTTCTGAAACCTATCCCCAACACAGGTTTGACACTGTGAATAGGTTCTTTAAAATTCAAAATTAAACCTGAAACCTGAAACCTGTTCACTGCCGCACTGACACAAAAAACCCACGAGCTGCCACTGCCTCCAGATATGGGAAACCTGAGCTGATCCAATGTTTGAGCAACTACAAAGTGATTATAGTTATACTGAGGCCAAGAGCGGGAATCACGAGGGCAGCCAGATGTGATTAGACTGCAAGTCCTAGCACTCCTAGAAGTTGAGAAACGCTGGGAGCTGCAGACCAACAGCTTCTTGAGGACCACTCAATTCCCACCCTTGCTTTAGGCTATGAGGCTTACTATATATCAGCAATATTGATTCTTCTGGTGTGCCATCAAACCAATCCATTGGAAAAGCAAGATGCCATTGGTTAAATGCTTACCTTAGTTCCAAGTGACATGAATCTAATGGAGAATCATAGTCACAAAGCTTGCATCATTCAGTGGGTTCTGACTCATTCAGGCTCAATTAGCCATTCATTAGCGACTAATGAGTAACTCATTCACTGCTTCATTAAACCCAGCATGACCTCACTTCTTGGTTCAGATCCCCATTCAGCCAGGAAATTCACTGAACTAGTTAGAGACCAGTCACTTAACCCATGCCACAGTGCTGTTGGGAGAATAAGATAAGGGTTATAGTTAAAGAGGGTGGGGTAAAATGAGCTCATCTCTCCATAAAATTTCTGCCCCAAAAATGAAACTTTCCTTCTGTCCCCACTTTTCCAGCACAACAGAAACTGAGACTTTAAAAAGTGAAAAATGTTTGCTGCGTTTTCATTCCCATAATAACTTGGCCTGCCCCCTGCCTTTGAGTGCCTAACCTGTATTTGTGAATGCTCAAATGAAATTTCAAGTAGCTGAAATGCTAGAAATTTGGGGACTGAATGAAAATTTCATTTCACTAGCAGAATTATTATTGAGTGGCCATATGGTCATTTCCCCTTCCCCACGTAGCTGCATCACTGGAAGATAAAGTTGATACCACTTAACTCCTTTCCCCTTTCCACCAGTACCTTCTCTTCTTGCCCTTCTCCTCTGCTATCCATCTCCTTTCCCATTTACGTCCTCTCTTGCCTGGACTTCTCTTCCCAATACCCCACCCTGGGGAGTTTATTTAATTACACTTTTGCCCCTCATTTTGGGTGTCCATGGAAGAATCTGCTTAAATTTAGTTACACGTCACCTGCAATTTACAGCAGCCACACACACACAAAAAGTAATTATATGTAATTGAAGAAGCAGCTTCTAAGGAAGGATGCCTGCTTTGCAAGCAGCATTTTTTTTTTTTTTTGCGTAGGAGGGCACAAACAATTAACTGAGAAAACGCAGGGAAAGAAAAGGTGGTGATGGGGAAGAAAGGCATTATTGTGCCTGTTCTTTTTTTTTTCCTCGTGTTTTCCATTTTTCAAGAAGGGGGGCAGGGAGAGAGGATGGGAAGGAACACGATGCAAAGATAGGGAAATCAATGGATATCAGCATAAATTGTTCTGCTCTAGACAATGGCAGGACCAGAAGCAGTGGGAGGAAGGTGTGCGTATGGGGAGAGATTTCTTTTCTTTTCGCCCTTTCCCTCCAAAACAGACCATTTCACTGCAGTTGGCTGTTGGAAATGGGGGAAGATATGAAAAGTAATTTGATTAGGCTGTTTTTGCAACAGGGATGTTTTGCCCAGGTTATCTGAGCTATTCTGAAAAGGCTGTGGTGATTAAACCATGCTGTTGGTGTTTTTCTTCTCCTCTCCTTCCCATACAAAAAAAGTCATAATTGTGGGCCAACTATAGCAATTAAATCTGACAACTTCTATTTTTTGGTAACTCCATGCTTTATGCAGCGGGAGGAACAGGTCAGTTAGAAACGAGCCAATTAAAATGATTTAAAGTTAGTACCATCTTCCTTTTCTTCTTCTTCTCCTTTTTAAAGAAAATACTCTCTAGACATTGGAGGAGCATTATGGGATTCCTCCTAGGCCTAATGACACGGGCCATTTCTGCATTAGACTGTTATAGCGCTTTTATTCCACTTTCAACATCCTATGGAATCCTGGGGTTTGCAGTTTCGGGAGGGGCTGGCTGGGGGGACCCTCTCAACCTTCCAAACTGAAATAGCTATAGATGAGGGGTGGACAACTGCAATGGGTCCAGGGGCAGGTTTTCTAATTTGCTAATTTTCACAAATTTTCTAAAAAGGCAGGCAAGCAGGCAAACAGTAAACCTCTGAGTTTGAAAAATGTGTGTGTGTATTCACACATACACATACACACACAAATTATATCTACATCTATATCTCATCTATATCTCTATCATGAAACAGTGCCTGACAGGGGTATGAAAATTCTCTTGGTGACTTCTATGAGAGGCAATTCACCATATTTTGGCAGTAAAAATAAAGGACTTTGAAATGGATGTGGGCTACAAGAACAGTCTTGGAGAAGAGCACATGTGGCCACAGTTTCAAATGCGGTTCACCACTCGGTTATACCCTCCGCCCCCATTATGCCCAAAGTCAGTGTTTGGGTGCTTGTTCTTGTATCTCTGTTTTGCGTTGGTATATCTGAGGTACCATGAGGATGGTGGATTTTTAAACTGTACATGTTAGTAATTGAAATTGGTCTGAGTCATTGGGAAAGCGTGTGCCTGGCTGCCTGACAAGATGATGCCTCCCTTCCCATTCCATGCACAGCATAAAAGGTCTGGCAGTTGAATTTTACTTCCACAGTGGCAATGAGACAGTGTTGCCCACCGAATCCCTGTGAAGCTATGTGACATCCATAATTCTTTCCCTCAACACACAGGAATGAGAGGGGACTTGGGATGATAGGTTGGGGGAGCTGCCATTGCTACCCCAACGGCAAGCTTCTGTCCTGAGGTCATTGTCTCATTCTACCTAGTAGGAGGGTTGGCCCTGTGGTACATCTTCATTTCTGTTCCTTAAATATTTAAATTTAAAGAAAGCTAAACAAAGCTGACAGCATACACATCTGTTCTGTTGCCCTCTTTAGGACACTGAGGAAAAAATCTTCTCCATGAACATTTAAGTTATAAGCTAGTATAAGCTAATATTGTAGCCTGCTTTAGGATACACAATTGGGTTATTGGTTTTATTTTTGCATTTAACATTATTGTTTTTGCTTTCCATTTTGGGGACCAGTTGTTTGAAACATGAGATATGTATAAAAATAAATAATTTAAAAAATTGCTCATGAACAATCTCATCTCAGATGGTACTTACAACATAAGTTCAAGACGGGGAAGTTCAATCCTAAACCCAGCTATATGGGGTTAGGCGCAAGGCTCTTCTGTTGACAGAAGTTCCCTTTTGCTCAGCGTCAAGGACCATGAGTTTCCTAAAAAGGCAGGCTAGGCATTTTTCCCCCCAATGGCTGATCTGCTGACAGAGCAGATGGAGATCTGCTGACAGAGCAGTTTGACAGCAGAATTGCTCTGCTGGCAGAAGACCCAAAAAGTATGTGTAGAGGGAGGGTGAAGGGGCAAGGCATGAAGGAGCCAAGCTATACCAAATCCAAACTTCCTCCAGTCCAGGGGACACAACTGCAATGCTGGGACACAAAATCAGTTTCTAATATCCCTGGTCTAGAAGGGTCTTTCGATTAATCACAGTTTCAACTGGCCTACCATGGGCTCAGCTAGGCCTTGGCCATCTCAGTTAGGATGGGCCAGCTTTGTGTTGCAAAGCATGAACAAAAAAGAGAACAGAAAGATGATTTAATCAAAGTAAGAGCAAGTGAAACTTAACTATTTCTAAACACCTGGTTGTCACTGCTTTTAACCCTCTCCCCCCTCCCCTCCTCTCCCCTCCCCCTCCCCCCCTCTCTCACACACAGAGAGAGAGAGAGAGAGAGAGAGAGTAAGCATAGGAAGACCTAAGTTTTTTGGTTCTAGGTCATCTGAGTTCAGAATTGCATCTTTTCGTAAGGAAAGAGTATAAGCCATATTTCCTGGTAGCTTTCTTGCTGACTCTTAAACCAATATTGTAACTGAACAGTTTGGATGAGTGATGCAGATAACATCCCTACCATATGCAGGCAGCTAAACTGCCACTCACTTTGCTATTTGCACACACCATTTATCCTGCTGTGTGTGCTCATCAAGATTGTGTGCCAACTTGGCATACAGCAGTGTGAGTACAAACCTATGCCAGCTGGACTTCTGATAAACATTCTCATGAAAGTCTTGCTTTAGGAAGAAAGAAAAAAAATTACATCATTGCAGGTGTCACCAAATAATTCAGCAGTGACATAGGCCTTGTTCTGACAGCTGCACCAGCCAAGCTGGGCTAGGAGTTTGGAGAATGCAGACATGGCTTGCATGCAGATAGACTAGAATTTTGTTCTCTTTTTCCTTTTTCAGAGCTGAGGGGTGGAAAAAAAAAATAAGCCTGGAAGTACTGTACCTCAAACAGCATTCTTCCTCTGATCAAGTAGAACAGCCTCCTCCCACTTGGTGCCAACCAGATGTTCTGGATTCCAACTCTCCGTGGTGGCCAGGCTGGCTGTAGATGATATGAGCGGTGGCCCAAGACACTGGAGGGCTTAAGACTGACGGGAGGCTGAGCCTTGGGCAAAGGGCAGGGGTCATGTTGGCTATGTTGCTGAGGGATGATGGGAGTCTGGACCATATCTGGGGGCAGTCAGGTCAGCAAAGGCAGAATTCTTAGGACTGGCAGTGGGGAGGGGCTCTCCAACATTTCACAGATTAAGGCTGTGGCACGTGAGGGCAACCTACATCACAGTGTGATCAAGATGGCAAAAATTATTAATGAGAAGGACAGACAAACTAGGACTGGCTGCAGCAGTTTGCTTTTGTTTGAAGGTAGTGGGAAGAGCAAGGTTCTCTCCTTTCCAGTTGCTGAGTTAATGGAGTACAAACTGCTTTTGTACTTTGAATTCAGTTTGAAGCAACTGAAGTAAGGTGAGGACAATGAGGAAAGTGGGAGGAGAAGAGAAAATCTGGGACATTTTAAAGGCAGCTGAAAAAATGGGATGGCAGAGAGTGAATCAGGACTGTCTCTGCCAAGTCAGGGCAGTTAGAATGCTGTAGGGATGGGCCAACCGAATCCTCGAATCCTGAGTAAGGATTCAAGATTCCCGAATCTGAAGCCCTGTGCCAAAGTAGACAAAGTGAATCTTTCAAATACGCCAGCTAAATAGATTGCTGGAGACTGGAATGCCTGAAAACTAGGAAGACCAGGATGCTTGAAAACAAGGGAGACCAGGATGCCTGAAAACCTGGGAGACCATACATACGAGGGAAGATAGTAAATAGGTGAGGGTTTCCCTTGGAGTAATAATGGCCTTTGCTAACAATTTCAGAAAGGACTGCCAAGGTCAGAGACCTGGGCGGTGAGCCAGCCCAGAGAAGGGAGTGTGAGAGCCAGCAAAGTCCAGCCAGGAGGAGACAACCAAGCACTTTACACAAGGCAGTTCATTTACCAGAGCATCAAGCAAAAGCCGTAGTCAGAGTTTCAAAAGCCAAGGGTCAAGAGTCCAGATCAATTCAAGGTAGCAGGAACCAGATGCTGGGAGCAAGGCCCAGGCAAGACAAATGCTTGAAAGAAGTTTGCCACAAGCAAAGGAAAGCTTCCAGGCAGGCAGTTATATAGCCCAAGACACAGGTGTGGCTAGTCACTGCTTCTTGAACTTAATCCAGGAAGCTTCCCTTTGCTCAGCTCTCTTGAGTCTCCGCCTTGTTTGTGGGCTGATTGGCACAGGCTCCAAAGCATCTTCAGAATCGGGTCCCCGTTGCCCTAAAGGAGCATGCAGAGGAACGTCCATGCCTGCTTGGTCCATGGCAGCAGGGGGAGCCCTTGAGCTGCAGGACTCACCTCCAGCCAGAGCCACGGGGACCAACAGCTGCTGCTCATCACCAGCAGCTCTGACAGGGGCTTCAGGTGTCACACTTACATCTGGGCTTGTATTCTAAGATATTTAAATTGAACATTTAATATTTAAGTTCAGTACTTGACTGGAAGCTACAGGCTTGAGATTTCAAGGACAGCTGAAACATTCCTTTGCATAGCTCCCTTGCAAACCTCTTTCAGACACAATTCTGGGGTTTGGAGTTTTACAAGCTGTCACAGTCTTCTCTGCCAAAGTATACTGGTGCAGCATCAAACTACAAATCCCAGGATGCCAGAAGGAGCTATGCAAGGAAAATCCAGTTTTGACCTGGATTATCTCTCTACTGTAGTATGTAGAAAGGGCCTTCATGTCATTTTCAATCTGGGGGGGATCCTGAGGCAAAACTATGACAATTGTGCTGGCCAGATTTCTTCAGAGGGAGGTTTGCCTTTGCCTAGGCTTTTGCTAAGGCTGAGAGAGTATGTCTTGCCCAAGATTATCCTTCTTTCCCTTGCTTTTTAAACTCTTTTTAAAAAAAGGATTCGAAAGATTCGAGATTTGTGAGATTCGTGGATTCCCAGAACCTTCCAGGGATTCGGAAAATTCTGGATTTGTCCCATCCCTAGAATGCTTCCTCCCTTTAATTGAAGTGGTGTTGAGATAGTTAAATGATCATGGACTTAGTGACAGGACAGGATTTCCTCAGAAGAGCACAACAGCTGTGGGAGACGTTGGAAATTAATGGCGATTCCTTGTAAAAAGTGAGAGATCCAACCAACATCTTGCCAGGAATGTTGTTGGGAAGGCAGGAACACAGGCAATCACCTTCTAACAGTAATATTTTCTACTACTCTGTATGTTCTCTCAGCTTCCAGGTGCAGTTCATTGATGTCCTACACAGAAAGAATGAAATCCTTGTGCACCCAATAATGCATTTTCCATTCCTTCTCTGCCCCCAAATAGTTGTCCCCAAAGTTGCCCTGAACCCTCCTTCCTGGACCCCGTGGGATGTGCCATCAGCACCAAAATCTGTATCTGAGGTTGTTGCACATTCTTAGCAGTAGTATAGGAATGTTTTGACTCAGTTTCAACTCAGAGGAAGACACTAGACTCATTCTAAGCACTACATGTGTGTTGGTGTGATTAGTGATCCATTTTAATTTAATGAGGAAATGCCTCCACTCTTTTTGATAACATACCCTCCAACTCTTCCTATTTGGCAGGGAAAGTCCCGATTAATACTCTGCCATCCCACTTTTTCAGCAGTTTCAAAATGTCCCACCTCGTCTCTCCTCTTTCCACTTTTCCCTTTTTTTCTTAGCTTACTTCAATAGGTGCAAACTTAGTTCGAAGTGCAAAGCTAGAGCAAACTACTTTTAACTTTTAACTACTATCATTAACTCAGTAGGGAGGAGAGAAAAGAAAGAGATAGAATCTCACCCTTTGCAGTGAGTTCAGGCAAAAGCAAACTGCCTTGTGTATTCTTCCTCATTAACAGCTATTGCTGTCTTGACCATATTCTGATATTGCTTGGCCACACATGGTCTGGTTTTCATCTGTGAAATGTGGGAGGGTGTGAGATAGGGACAGCTAAGGGATGTCAGTGAAAAAGCCCCCGAGATTGAAAAAGCCCCTGAGACTGAAGCTGAATCCACAGAGGAGCTTTGAGTAGAGCCACTGGCAGGACTAGAACATATAAGATAAACCAGTGGCTGGGTTGCTTGAACTGAAGCTATGTGGGCTCTGGAATAAATAGGTTCCAATCCACTTCCCATGATAACTGCACACCAACATGCTTATTTGTAAACAAAACTCCAGACCCTTAAAGATAATAGGGACAATTGGAAGATAATAATTTCTGCTTAATGATGTTCAAAAATATTGGTATTCGAGGGTAAAAAGGACTTCTGGAAGCACCTGAGCACCTCTGCAAGTATAAGTAAAATAACAGATATGGGTGAATTGTTTTGCAGAAATACAGTTTGCAAACCTGTTATCATATCAGTTCTAAAACCCCAAATGGATAGGTGGGATAATAAGCAGCTGTAATACCCCTAAGGCATTATTTTATGATGATGCTGCAATCAGAAGAAGCTCTGTGACCTTGTTCTCATTCTGACCCACTGGCGCCATGAGTCAGTCGCAATAATGGGATTGCTTGGAGGAAATGAACAATTATTGTTAATTAGAGATTTCCTGTCTTATGAGAAGAGGGCAGCAAATGGGCCACATGTGGGGGCAAAATACTTATTTGTATCTTCACTTGTTAGTCAAGAAATCATTGCCTGAAACAGCTCAAGATATGAAAACTAAACTAAAATGTTAGGGCATTTGAATGGCTTTTAGAAACAAATCTGTTTCAAAACTCTTTTGATTGTGTAGTGTTTTGAGATCTTGTTTCCTTTTTCTCTATCTAAAAAAGAATAGCATTTGACTTCGCAGAGGAAGAAATCTAAGACTTTTAGAACATTTGACCATCAATTGTTGAGTGGCTCTGCTGATTTCAGTGTGGCTGACTGCTTTTGATGGGGAATGTTCTGGTAAGTCTTCACCAGGTTTTAATGTTTTTCTCAGTAAAACTGCTTGTTCTTGAGACCATTTAAATTGTAAGAATGTCTGTATGTCTGAATCTTCTGTTAGCATTACTTGCTTTAACACATGTCAAATCCTGTCTATTTGGGGATATTTATGGCTCCCAGATCCCTAGATAACAAACTCCCTTGTGGACCATCAAGTCATATTCCTGCTCAATGCAGGAGCAGGAATGTTGTCTGTCATAGTCTGGATGTTATTTTTACATCCACAGCTGCTTCCAGATGCCTTATGGTACAACAAAACAACAACAAAAATAATAATAATAACAACAGCAATAATCACCACCACCACCACTACTAGTTGCTTAACAGCATGCTGTTTTAGGACACCTTCAGAACCCCATCTAACCACAATTTCCACACCATTATCCACATTGAACATTTCCAAGATCACAAAATCTGTAGAAGCCACACACATTTTGGGGTCTTCTATCAAGAGAAGGCCAAAGCCTTTATTAACCAAAAAGCTCTTGGAGAACCTTTAGCAATTTATGATCTTGGTTTTGGAAGTGACTTTTTCTGAGCCATCTTATCTTTATCTCAGCAATCAGAACTATTATTTCATAGACCACATCAAGACTGTACCTTAATTTGTTCATTGTGTCTTTGTATATTGTGTATATTTTGTTACTGATGTATGCTACTTTGACCTTTTCTGATCTAAGCAGTATATACAATTTGGCAAATAAATTAACCAATAAAAATAAACTATTTCAAGCAAGCCTACAAGAAATAAATTCCTACTATATGGAAATATCAATTATGTGGTACAACTACCAGGTCAGTATCTGTCCTAGTATCAGTCTCTACTCAGACTTGATGAACTTGAGAATTCTTTTAATGAAAAGAGTTTTCATTGTTATTGGCCCTTTCTGCAGGAGGACTGCATCCCGACGTGGGGACGGGAGAGGAGTGGGACTACGACAATGCTTCCACAAGATGTTGTCATGGTCTCGTTCTTCTCCCATGACCAGCTGGCACAAAATAGTGGGGTAAATTATTGACGGATTTTGTCCATCAATGACCTCTGATTGCACGATGGTCCTGCACTTACCTGCCCTGTGGAAGGCCCAAAAGTGTGATGGAGGCATTTCTGGCCCCTGCACAGTATGGGAAAGAGCCTGGCTGTGCTGCAGAAGGAAGAGGCATGTCTGTTGTGCTCTCTTCTGCAAGGAAGCAGTCTAGTGTGGAGGGGAGCATTCCTGTCACACTCCGTTCCCAGCAGAGGCACTGCTAGGGCCACTCCTGGAAGACTATGGGGAAAGGTAGGGTTTGGAAAGTGCAATTGACAGACGGTTTAGTTTGTATTTCCCTCTCTCTCCAAGGAACTTGGAGCAGCAGGCAGCAAAGTGTGGAGGCAACAGGCGGTTTTAAGTGTAATTTTCCTTAGGTTGGAAGAGTGGCCCCTTTACTTCAGCACTGGTATAACACTGAACTCAATGAAGTTATAAGCAATTGTTTAGCTCCCTCGCTTCCTTAGGCTAGGATATGCCACTTCCGTGGCTGTGTTGCAGGTTATTGGCTGTTTCAAAACAATCACCTCACAAGTTTACCATCTAATGGGATTGTTCCTACAAGTTATGGTCTCAGAGGCCAAGTCCTTACTCAGTGGACCTTTGGCTACTGAGTGACCAGGCTCTATCCATCAGATTTCCCACTGATGTGAAAGCAGAGCATGCATGTAATCTTCGCACTTACACTGAATGCACAACTAGTGGGGAACATGAGCAACAAGAGGTATGGTCTTAGGGCAAGATTCTGCAACCCACAATGCTTTTTTTTTGGGTACAGAGTTGAGGGGCAGAGTCATTTGAATGTCCCTTCTATCTCTTACCATAGGAATGAGCAAAGACGTACTTGTTCAGGCCCTCAAAATCACTGACCTTGATTATTTTTTTTTCTTGAATTTTTAACTTGATGTATGCCCAATTTCTCTCCGAGTGTTCACAGTCTTACTCCCAGTTACTTTCTTCTCTGAGGAAGAGAGTGCATGTGGAGAAATCTTCACATCAGGGAAGCAGAAGGAGTAGTAACATCAGGATGGGGCAGAAAAAAAACATAGGGAATCTTTGATGGAAGCTTTCAGTCAAGCTCTGTGATTTGTTGGCAGGTAATACAAGAAATATATAATTTTTTTGCTTAGGGAAGGCCCCAGTGTACCTCTGATCTACTTTCCTGCCCTTTACTTCCTGGGATCCCTTACTCTTCTCCATTTTTTTTCTTCAGGAATGCAATGAAGGCAAGGATTTTGGTGAGGTGGGCTAAGCCTGTTCTAAGTTGGGCACAAATCAGAGGAAGGTTGGGCCAAACTCGAAATAAGATGAATGAGTTTGAATCAAAAGGTGCTTATATTTTAACCCCCTTCCCTACTTCAGATAATTGGCCTTCTTTAATGGTGTTCTAATAGTGTTCTGAAATAGCAACCTGATGGCACCTATCTCCACCAATTTTCATGTACCTTAAAGTTGTTGATATTAAAATTAGTACATTTTTCATTATCTGAATTACTCAGAAGCTATTTTTGGTGACATTGTTCTAACACAATTGTATAGAATTCTTGTTCTATCAGCTTTTGATCACAATCCCATTACATCTTCCTTCTCAGAAAGTATCACTTCAAGTAATATAAGTTATGGAATGTAGTGCACATACTTTGCATGCAGACATCCCAGATTCAATCCCATTTAAGAGGAGGGTTGCAGTGGGTCTGTGAAGTACTCTGTCAGAGATTTAAGAGAGCCTGAGCTAACAAGTGTCCTAGGCTAGATGCTTGAAGGTTCTGAGTCTGGATTAGCAATTACTGAGATTCACATGAAAGTTAAATGCATGCTTGCTCTTTGTAAAAAAAGGATTACAAAGCCACAAATTCTTCAAAATTGGGTCAATAGTTCAGTTGAAAAACCACAATTAGCTAGATTTTGAGAAAGAATTTTGATCACTTTTTCTTCCCCAGAATTTTCATCTAAATTCATTTGCATCATATGAAACTTATGGAAAGGTGATTGTGTGAGTAAGCATACACCTAAATTAGAAAATCTCAATTTATTGTGTTGAGCTTTTTACTTAGCAGGTAGAATAGACAAGTTCATCTTGAATAGAGATGACTGTGGTGTTAAAATAAGAAAAAGAAGGAGAGAAGGTAATTTATTGTTTTACACTTAGATACAACATTGTTGAATTTGTTATTTTTCCGTGCACAGAGTTCTAAAGCAAAATGCTATAGTAGGGCACATTCAAAATTATTTGGGTGTCTGCGAAGTATTAGGTAGCGTAGGTGGTGGCCTTACCTTATTGTGGAAGAGTGTCTTGACTAGATGGCAGATCCTTCAGATATCTTGGGGCTGGATAAATAGAGTTGCCCACACCTCTCAGTCCATATACTCACCTATATTTCACCATTAGTGTTATCCTAGAAAAAATGTCCGGACTGTAGACTGTCTGCCTCCTCAAACACAAAACTATAACATGCAATTTCTCTACCATATTTAGAGTTTTTTTTTGAGGGGAGGGATTAGACATCATCTTGCATTTGTAAAAGATACCAAGTAAAAATGTTCCACTGGAATATCAGGAGCAAATGACAAATTGGCAAGTTTTCTAATGTCACCACAGCAGACACAAGTCAAAGTTTTCACATGAGTATACAACAATCCATGTAGAGATGATTAATGCAGAAAATCCAGTAGAAAGTATGGGCTTATCTCAGGTAAATAACAGCAAAGCAAAAACTACCATTTTTATTTGGTATCCTTTTGACTACTCCTTTGGATTTTTTCAGCTTTCATCTGCTCAATGGACTTCATTTTGTGTTCTACATGTTGCATTTATTCTGTTCTGCATTATATTGATTATATTGTAGCTAATATAATACCTTATCACACTTACTGCTATTTATAGTTTACGTATCTTACCACCCCATAACGATAGGCTGGTGGTTACATGTGACAGAGCTTTCTCTGTAGCTGCACCTTTATTGTGGAACTCCCTCCGAAAGGAAGTCAGGCAGGCTCCATCCTTCCTAAATTTCCAATGGGGAGTGAACACTGGGCTGTTTCACTTGCCCTCTGGTTCTTTGTTAAACTGGTTGCCTGGCTTTAGAATTATATTTAGAGGTGTTTGGGCTGTTTTTAATTTTTTTTTCCTTATGTATTTAATGTTTTTAAAGTATTTATCAATTGTGCATAACCGTGGGGGCTCTGGTGGAGTGGGAGGCCATAAATAAATCCCATGAATGACTGAATGAATAAGCTATAGACATATTTGGCTATCACAGGCAGCAAAAACAAGACAATTTTTCATTTTTCATTAGACCTCAACTGACTCCAGTGCATTAACAAAGCAGATGTCCATGTAAGCCACAGGTAGTGAATGGCCATTCCAGTGCTTGCACTGTAAAGAAGCGGAATGCCCTTCCACCAATGAATAGGGGTTAGAAAAAAATAGGACTCAGGACTCAACTATTTTTCTGTGAGGGACCTCTTCAGGGGAAATCGTTTCACAAAGTCATACAAAGTTACCCTCATCTTTTTTGCAGCAGCAATTCTATATTTTCCTAGTTCTTTTCCTGGTTAGTAAGTGCCTTTTTCAGACCTTTTTTTTTTTTAAATGCAAAGGACTTAGAAATTGTAGTTCCAAGTTCATCAAGTCATTGGTTGAGGCAAACCATTGTGTGGCTTTTTGTCCAGTTTTCAGAGCATCTTATTCCCTTAGGCCAGAGTAATGGTTTGTAATACAGGTGTGAGGCATTTTTTGGAGCAGTATGTAAGGGCAGTGGTGGTTGGGATAGCCAAAGAACCCTTCTCTGGTGCCAGAAAAAAACTGCCTTGCATCTCAGGAACTGGCAGAGCAGATTTTTTTCCTGTCAGAGATGGCTCTCCTTGCCTTTCTGTCTCCTCCTTGTCACAGTGCTTTGGCCATACTACCTGTGCCACCACACCATCACTTATGCCGACTCTGCTACCTGTGCCAGCATAGTTATGCCAATCAACTGCTTTGCATCCTTACTTAACCTATTGTCTGTCTCTTTCTGTCTATTGTTGTGACTGCCTGTTCTGTTATGTAAAACTTCTGGAGGAGAAATATCTGAGAGAATTTTCTTGTAGCACTTTACACCTTTTTAAAAAGCATCCATTCAACAGATGCCATAAGCCCCTCAGAACTGTTTTTATGGCATCCTGGGGTTATTGCCTGAGGCATTCCCTCAAGTTTGTTTACCTCAAAAATATTGTTTTGTTTCATCCCTGAGCTTATCTGCCTCTGAAGAAGTACTAGATCTAGCCACCAGGATAAAGTGGTTGGCAGCTTTTCAGCTGTTTCTCGTATCATGGCAAGAAATATGGTTCAGAATTCTAATTGGATTTCAGAAGCCAGGTATACATTGCTTCTTGTTTCTGGCCTCACTCCAGTTTAGCTTCATTATGATGCTATGTGCTATTCTTGTGAAGTTAAAACAGAAAGAAAGCATGGCCAGGAAGCAGAGCTCCCTTCCTGTGTTCATCATTTTCTGGATAGGAAGTTGAATGCATCTGGAAGAAAAATGCCAACCATAAGCAATGCCACCTCCAGCGAGAGGCTCTTGTGTCTCCGCTGCTTCAGCTCCGCATGAGCTGCCTGCCCCGAGCAGGTAGTGCAAGAGCCCCGCCTCTTCCTTCCGCAGTGCAGCCTGGGAGTTTCCCAGGCTGCGCTGGGGCAGGAAGTGTGACCGCCGCAGCTCCAGAGGCTCCACCTGCACAGCAAGTGCACGTGGGGCCCTGGAGCAATGCTGAAAGGCGAAAATGAAAAAGTGCGCAAGTGGCGCCTGCCCTACCTTGGAGCGTCGCGCGATTGTGAGTGCATTGTGCAGATTGCGCTTCACAACATTGCAAGATTCATAATTGAATCAGACCTCTTGGGTGCTTTTTTCTTTTTGCAGAAAGGTAAAAACAAAAACTCCTTTGTCATCCAACAGAAAGACAGCAAAGGTGGAGGGGGCTCACCTGAAGTATGGTGAAAATGGAAGGGGGTTCTTTGGGATGAGGGCTGAGACATGTAGTTGATAGTTATCATTAACAGGAGGTGCACTATCCAACAGTGCCTCTGAAAACCACACAATCAGTTTCCATACATCACTTACATTAAAGATGATAGGGCAGCTAAGATGAGGAGAAGTAACTGTCATTGCCCTAGTAACAATGTCTTGGGGTTTGAGCACTGAGAAAGTAAATTATCCCTGTGACAGAAATGCATTTCTGAGAGAAAATGTCCAAATCCTCTTTTCCTGCTTAAAAGTGAGTCATCTATAAATTTACTGCATATATAAATGATAATTTAGAAACACCCTGAGTAGTGAAATAAACTGATAGCCTGGGTAACTTACCCAGCAGCTAGGATTGACTATAAATTCAATTTGCTTGAAGATCTGAGGCTTCATTCAAATGTTTACATCTCTATTTTCTCTGTTTCCAGAGAGATTCTATTTCAATCCTGAATTTCTGGCTGGAGAGGTACTGAAGAGGTTCCAGAGAGGGGAAATATCATGGATATTAGAAGTATGATGCTGTAGACAGTTTCACCCACTTTTGCATGAGGAAATTCAACCCCCAGCTGGTCAAGCCTGTAACCAACATCAGACTCAAAAAGATAATCTCTCTGTCTCCTTGGATAAAAGTTGTATGTAGCTTCTATTCCTAGACTGATAGCACACTTACCGAATAACTGTACATTTGGACAACACCTTTCTCTTAGACAGTACTTCTCAAACTACCTGAGGTGTAGGACTAGTGAATTTGCCCCCAATGTGCCAGGAAGCAGCATCATATTTCTGCCATATTATATCAACATTCATAGTAATGATATAGTTAATGTAATAAAGGTTCAAGTAATAATATATTTATTTTACATTCAGTTTGTAAACAAATAATACAATATTGGGTTCCAGGCTGGGAAACATGAGATATAAATAAAATAATAACAAATATTATTCCAGTACAAATAAAAATATTAAGTAATATTAAGGAGTATTAAACTATTAAAATATTAAGGGAGCTATAAAAGGGACTTAAGGGACAGGGATTGACAGGGTGGCTGAGAGAAGAAGGTAAGAACATGCAGACCGATAGGGGAAGGAAGAGAGAGGGAGAGTGAAAGAGAGAGAGAGAAGAGAAGAGAGAAAAGGCTCTTGCTTTCTCTCTCTTGGTGCTGCCTTGGCTGAGAAATGGTGGCTGCGCTGGCGCTTTTACACATATTAGGAAATATTTTAACTCAGTGGACCAGCAGCTGTTGGGACTCAGGGAAGGACACCAGTCTGTGGGCCACCATCTAGAGAATCACCACTCTAAGGCGGACCTGCACAACTTGGCAGTAGGTAAGGACCGAAATTAAATAGGTTAAACTTCTTCTGGCTGCAGATAGGTTTTAGCGCTTCACTTTCCAAGTAAAGTTATAATAATGGTATAAATAATGTTTTTTTTATTTGCAAAATAGTTTAATCATTAATTATACTATAATTATTATAATATAATTAATGATTAAACTATTTCGTAAATAAAATAAACCATATTATGAAAATATGTTTTTATAATATGCTTCCATGCCTTCTTATCAGTGCTGGGACAGGTGAGGAAATGCTGGAAGGCATCATACTAGGCCAACAACAGATGGCTACACATATGGACCATCTGCCAGGCCAGGTCTTTGCAGCACTTGGAAATGAAATCCTCCTTAAAGCGCCTGGTGGCGGCTTCTCTGGCAAATGGGGCACTGAGATGACAGGAAACTTTCCCACCAGGTGCCCATAGAGCCAGTCAAAGTGCTTCTAGTGCCAGTGCACCTGCTGCCCAGTGTGTGGCTGGGCACCAGCTTGTGGGCAATGTACCTTCTTCATGCCCTTGAACTTGGTCCGCTTGGCCTGCTTGGTGGGGTCTTTGATGGAGCACTGGAAACGGTATGGGTTCTCCTCCCACTCGAGCCCATAAGTGCCCAGCACCACACAAAGCTTGTCCCTATCCTGCAAGAAACCCGATGCCTTGCCCAACACAAAGGCCTCACTGCCAGATTTCACAAAAGTGGAGAAACGGTTCAAGAAGAGGCCACAGTCGCCTTGGCTGTTGACACCCTCAAACCAGCCCTTCATCTCCTGGTTGCTGCAGAGAGTCAGCACCTCGTGTTCCCACAGGGAGATCTAGCCCGGCTTCTACTACTTGAAGTCATACAGTGCGTGGGCTCACAGCAGTGCCTTGGCCTGGCTGTCGCTGCCATCCAGACAGGGGATGGGGATGGAGACAGGGATGCGGATGCGGACGGGTGACCGCAGGACTGCCAACCAAAGGCAACTCCTCCTCCTCCTCCTCCTCCCTTTCCCGCTGGTTCTTCTCCCACCCACTCTGGCAGCACTCTCTTTAGCAGACAAATGGGCGGGCTCCCCCCCGACACCCACTTCCCCAGCAGCACCTCGTCCTTTGCTTCACTCTCTCTGGGTCTTTTTATTTTCCTCGCAAGCCATTCCGTTCTCTCTCTTTCAGCACTGGGAGAGGAATAGCATGTGTATATATGTGTGTGTGGTGCAGCTGTGGTGGTGAGGAGAGAGCTTCCTTTCTCCTTTCAGTCCTCCTCACTCCTCAGTGACTGAAGAAGCCAGCCAAGTCAGTCTGGGTACCGCCAACCCCATAGGAGTCCCTGCTTCACCTCGTCTGCATAGCCTGGGTGGAAGGGACTGTGTGTGTGACTGAGTGTGTGTGTGTGGGTGGAAGGGGCTGGGCCGCACCTGGGGACTGTCCCACCACGTCACCAGTTTTGCTAATCCAGAGCTGAGAGGCAGGGCCAGGGAGCTGAGTGCAGTGTGGCCATCCCCATTGATGGGGCTCGGCCGGCAAACAGGCGCAGGAGAGGTGAAGATAGGGGCCGCACAAAATACTTTGGTGGGCCGCATGTTGTGCAGGCCTGCTCAAAGGCATAAGAAGGCAACTGTAGCTCTCCAGATGTTGCTGGGCTATAGTTCTCATTAGCCTTATACACCATTGTCAATGCTATGGTTGGCCATAGTTTCCAGTTTCTCTGTGCCTAATTTTAGGTAGCCCTGACCCTAATTCTACAAACCCTCCTTTCTGATCTGAGGCCATACTAAAAGTGATTTTATTTGTCCCTCCCACAGCAGCCTACTCGAGAAGACAGAAAATGAAGCAGAGCTGTGGTTTGGGGGGAGTAGCTTTGCTTGGGTCTCTCTCTCCAGCACTGGCCTTAGGTCTGACTAGCATGGCGAGGTTGACCACCCCTGCCCTAGCAAACAGCAGCATAGAATTGCTAATGTACAACACAAGCATTCTTTGTATTACTTCAAATGAAACTTGGCTGAAGGCAGTTGTGTCTTGTAACTGAACAGGTGGGAACTGGTGCCAGAATGGTAGAGCAAGACTTTCAGAATGTGAGGCTTTGCAGGTTTGTGATTAAGGGGCCCCATTTGGGTTCTGTTCCAGCCATCAAAATATTCCAGGCCCACGGGCTTCTTTGTTATACATCTGGAATTAGTGGCCTTTCTTTCCCTCATTGTGGTTACTGCACCCATCCCTTAAGTAACAGCACAGCAGTCTATGCTGACTAATCAAGAAGTGGCTTTGTTTCTGTTCCTGTTGCTGAAAGGCCTCTCTACAGAATTGCAGGGATGATACTTTTTATTTTGTCATTTTCTCTGATCCTTTGCTGAGGTGTAATGTGTCAGTACAATGTCAAATGCCTACTGCCTATGGCAGCAGTTAATAGACTTCCCGACATCAGATCTAAAGTCAATAATTCAGGTTCTTAATTGCCTGAGATGCTCTATCACCTATGATTTGTTCTAGGTGATAAACAACTTATCATGCTTCTTGGAACCAAACTTGAAGCCTTTTGGAAAGGTTCTGCAAGGCAATCGTGAAGAATGATTGCTTGTTTTTTCTGAGGAGATAGAAACCATGAAGAGTAGCCATTTCTTTAGCAGCTAGAAATAGCTATGAAACATTCTTAATACGGATGTACAGATTTCATGCTGGCATCAATGGTCAGTGGAGGTAGATAAATGCTGGAGACTCAAGTCAAGACCTGTAAAGAAGCCCATCAGAGCTGTGTATTATGTCACATCACTTTCTTTGTGTGGAATATCCTGTCATGTAGTATAGATGGAAATAGTATGTTTCTTTCAGGCCATTCTTTTCTTCATAGAGACCCCACATGAAAAACAGTCTCCTAAAATTCTTTGCCCATCACAGGTACCTTGCAGGAAAGAGATGGTTTTCTTTAGAGTGGATATCCTAGAAACATGACTGACTAACAAAGTAGGCTTACTTGTAGGTTTGCCTGCTCCTTTGGACACAGTCCTTTCCTTTAGGCATGGTAACTGCTGTGTGTGCCTGTGCCATAGGCAACCAGCTACAGCACACAACAATTTAAGGGGATTTCTACAGTCTTGATGGTAGAGTGAATAGGCCTCAACTCAACAATTCAACTCAACAGATTTTTTTTTCGCAACGTTGCATCAGGGAACTAACAGTGCAGTACTCCACATGTCTACTCGGAAGAATTACATTTCTATGTTTTTATTGGGTTTTCTTATATGCAAATAGTTACAGGATTGAAGCCTAAATGTTGTTTGAAGATTAGATGAAGTCATACAATAGCTTTAGCATATGGAAACTCTTGTAGTGTTGCATAGATTCTTTTGACCTACATTTCTAATATGCCAATTTGCTTTATGAGAGTCAGTCCTTTCACTGATCTTGATTATGGGTTATCTTCAGTTCTGGCATATAGCTGTCAATCAAGACTCCTAATCCACCATTACTCTCTGCTTTTGCCATTGATTAAATGTGGGCATTCAGTGGGAAGGAGAAGATAAGTGTAGCCAGACATTCATCTTAGATTTTAAAAAAGCGGACTTCTGTAAACTTAAGGAGCTGCTGGCTGAAATTCCGTGGTCAAGAATAGTGAAAAAGAAAGGAGTTCAGGAGGCATGGGAGTTCCTTAAAAGCGAGATACTGAAGGCACAGGCTAAAACTGTGCCAATAGGGAGGAAAAATGGAAGGCATCTGAAGAAACCAGAATGGTTGACTAAAGAACTCTCAGCTGAGCTAAGTGTTAAGAGAAACATGTACAGGAAATGGAAGAAGGGGGAAACCACCAAAGAAGAATTTAAGCAAGTAGCCAGGAGATGTTGGGAGAAGATCAGAAAGTCTAAAGCACAGAACGAACTTAGGCTGGCCAGAGACATTAAAAACAATAAAAAGGGCTTTTTTAAATATGCCTGCAGCAAAAGGAAAAAGAAGGAGACGATAGCGTCGCTGCGCAGGGAAGATGGCGAATTACTAACAGGGGGAAGAAAAAAGGCAGAATTACTTAACACCTTCTTTGCCTCAGTTTTTTCCCAGAAGGATACAAGCGCTCAACCTGGCGGTTGGGGAGCAGGTGAGGAAGCAGGGGAAATGCGGCACATAATAGGTAGAGAGGTGGTACAGGAATACCTGGCCACACTGGATGAATTCAAGTCTCCAGGGCCAGATGAATTGCATCCTAGGATATTAAAAGAACTGGCAGAGGTCATTGCAGAACCGCTTGCTATAATCTTTGAGAAATCTTGGAGGACAGGAGAAGTTCCAGCAGACTGGAGGAGGGCAAATGTTGTCCCCATCTTCAAGAAGGGAAAAAAAGAGGACCCAAATAATTATCGCCCAGCCAGCATCGGTACCTGGAAAGATCCTGGAGCAGATCGTTAAGCAGTCAGTTTCTAATCACTTAGAAAGCAATGCGGTCATCACGAGAAATCAACATGGATTTCTCAAAAATAAGTCATGTCAGACTAATCTTATCTCTTTTTATGATAGAGTTACTAGTTTGATAGATGAAGGGAATGCTGTGGATGTAGCATATCTTGATTTCAGTAAGGCCTTTGACAAAGTTCCCCACGACATTCTTGCAAAGAAGCTAGTAAAATGTGGGCTGGACAGGGCTACTGTCAGGTGGATCTGTAACTGGTTGACCGTTCCCAAAGAGTGCTCACCAATGGCTACTTTTCATCCTGGAGAAAAGTGACTAGTGGGATGCCACAGGATTCTGTCCTGGGTCCAGTGCTGTTCAATATCTTCATCAACGTCTTGGATGAAGGAATAGAGGGCATGCTCATCAAATTTGCAGATGACACCAAATTGGGAGGGGTTGCTAATACGCCAGAGGACAGGATCAAAATTCAAAATGACCTGGACAGATTGGAGAGCTGGGCCAAGGCTAACAAAATACAATTCAACAGAGAGAAATGTAAGGTCCTACACTTAGGTAGAAAAAATGGAATACAGAAATATAGGATGGGGGACACGTGGCTGGATAGCAGTACGTGTGAAAGAGATCTAGGAGTCTTAATAGACTACAAGCTGAACATGAGTCAGCAGTGTGATGCGGCAGCCAAGAAAGCCAATGCAGTTCTTGGTTGCACCAATAGGAGTATGGTGTCTAGACTCTGCTTTGGTTAGACCTCATCTTGAATACTGTGTCCAGTTCTGGGCACCCCAATTCAAGAAGGACATGGTCAAGCTGGAGCAAGTCCAGAGGAGGGTGACCAAAATGGTGAGGGGCCTGGAAGCCATGCCCTGTGAGGATAGACTTAGAGAGCTGGGTATGTTTAGTCTGCAGAAGAGAAGGTTAAGAGGGGACATGATAGCCATGTTTAAATATATGAAGGGATGCCATGTAGAGGAGGGAGTGGGCTAGTTTTCCGCTGCTCCAGAGACCAGGACAAGGAGCAATGGATTGAAGCTGCAGGAAAGGAGATTCCACCTGAACCTCAGGAAGAACTTCCTGATGGTCAGGGCTCTCCGGCAGTGGTGCCTCTGCTGCCTCAGAGTGTAGTGGAGTCATCTTCTTTGGAGGTTTTTAAGCAGAGGCTGGATGGCCATTTGCCGGGAGTGCTTTGAGGGTGTTCCTGCATGGCAGGGGGTTGGACTGGATGCCCCCTGTGGTCTCTTCCAACTCTACATTTCTATGATTCTATGATTTTGTATATACCTAGCTAAGTGGCAGAGGCAGTAAAAAACCTGGTTACTGATTGTGAAGATGCAAGTTGAGACACTGGCAAGAATTCCCAATGCATATTAATGCCTGATGCTCGTTGGGATCAATGTGATGCACATCAGGACTGATGCTTATTGGCTCATTATGCATCAGGTGCCAATGTGCTTCTGCTATTTAGTAGTGTAACAGCAGCCTTCTATTGCATATAGATGTTGTGCAACTACACGATTCTAATTCCACTTATGAAGACTCAGTGCCCCAACAGGATTCCAGCCATCAATTTTAGTTCATGATAATATTTCCTACTTCTGTTATTTTTCAGTATCCTTCTGTATTTAACAGTCCGATCAACGTGTGGAGTGTTAATGGAGCATTCTGTCTAAAACAGTTTGATTCATTTTTGTGTTCACTGATGCTTTCTGACTAATTTCAACATAGGGATTTATTTGGGATCTTCAATCTGTTTCCTCTAGTGACACAGTAAGTTTATCCCCCCCCCCACTGCCCGTGACAGACAACTTGCAGGTGTGCACACGCGCTGTAAAGGTGAATTGACAAAGCAAGAATTGATTTAAAAAACCAAATGAGTAAAAAGCATTGGCAATGGATTACATTTATAGAGGTGGGATGACATATTATTGATCTTAATATTAAAGAAGTAAGGGATCTGGACTAAGTCATTATAATAAAAAGAAGCAAGTGTATTTGCTGACAAGATAGTAACCATTTCCCTCCTACTTTTGCTTTTACCTTGGACAAAAATACTTAGATTTTGAGATAAAATGAATCCCTGTCTATAGGTATTAAGAATAATTGGGCTTAAAAAAAAAACACCTTACTACTCAAGCCTGGGTTTCTCATTTGTCCCTTTCTCGCTAAGCTGCAGACTGTGAACAAATTGTGATGTTAATAACTATCACAAAGATCCTACATTGCCTACTTAGGCCCTTTCTGCAGCTTACCTTCTTGCAGCAGCATCAGGTAGTGATCCCGGCAGCGGCTCTACTGGGAGGGGAGCGCAATGGCAGCACTCCCCTCTGCTCAGGACCACTTCTTGTGGAAGCGGGCGTAGTGGACATGCTGCTTCCTTCTGCAGCACAACTGGGTACTTTCTGAGCCTGCGCTGGGGCAGGAAGCGCCACCATTATGCTTCCAGGGCTTCCGCAGGGCAGTAAGTGCAGGATGATGGTGCGATTGCATGTCATTGACAGGAAAAAACCATCAATGATTTAACTCATGCAGAAGCATTGTCGTGGTCCTGTCCTTCTCCCATCCCCATGGTGGGATGGGAGGGTGCTGTGGAAAGGCCCTTAGTTATGAATGCTTAACTAAGTAACACCTCCTGGCCTTATCACCAAAACCTGTCTTAACAGCCAATAGCTGCTTTGACCAATGGAGGTCTGTTCAGTTAGCAATCAGGGTGACGTAGGGTGAAGACCGAGACAATCAGAAGCAGGATCGTTGTTGCAATTCTCTGGTGGGAAGGGAGCTGGAAACATCATCTTGCTGCATCCCAATCATAGAATCATAGAGTTGGAAGAGACCACAGGGGCCATCCAGTCCAGCCCCCTGCCATGCAGGAATCTACATCAAAGCACTCCAACAGATGGCCATCCATCCTCTGCTTAAAAACCTCCAAAGAAGGAGGCTCCACCATACTCCGAGGCAGCATATTCCACTGCCGGACAGCTCTGACCATCAGGAAGTTCTTCCTGAGGTTCAGGTGGAATCTGCTTTCCTGCAGCTTGAATCCATTGCTCCTTATCCTAGTCTCTGAAGCAGTGGAAAACAAGCCTGCTCCCTCCTCGACATTACGTCCCTTCAAATGTGGCATCCCTTCATGGCTGCTGGCTGTTAAGGTAGGTTTGCGGGAGGCATTTATGATTGTGGTAATAGTGCTACAATCATGAATAAGTAGTATTAATGAATGTGGAGCAGTTAGGGTTCATAATTCTGGATTACGAATCCATAACAGCAATACAGGATGCCAGCAATAATAACAATAGCTGCTGGCTAGATTTCCTAGAGTAAAGCATCTTTGAGAGGATAATGTGAAGTGTAAAAAGAACAGGAGGAGGGAGGATGTCTAAATGTCCGTATGCCTACTGCTTCCCCAGACTCCCTCTCCTCTCAGCTGCTTTTCCTCCATAAGATTCCAAATCCATGTTTGCTCCTGCAAGCTTTAAATTCACATGGGGGAGGACGGCTTTAGAGCAGAGGTGCACAGCTTCTAAACCACATGCTCAGCGTAAGTGACCTCTCCTGTTGTCTTTTGCATGTGATGTTATTTGATAGCTGTCTTTGATAGCTGTTCAGTTACCACTGGATGACCTTTGTCATGTTGACATTCCTACTAAATAGGGATTATTTCTGCCATTCTCTTCATGACAAACTGTTGTAGAGCACCTAAGAGTGCTTGCACATAGTCCTTACCAATTTAGAAAGAAAGAAGTAGAAGGAGACTAAATCTAGATGCTTTTATTTTTCACCATTAAGTGCTGTGTACAGGCAGCCCCAGATGGATTGGACTGGATACACAGTACAAACCTCTTTGCTCATGCATGTCCCCATCCAGCTAAGGATACAAGTACAGAAGCCTGTTCTTAACTGTATCAGGAGTTAATCAGGAGTTCTTAACTGCCTTCTCAGGAGTAGTGACTACCATTTTCAAACACAAATTTCTCATTTACTGGACCATTTTTTGGATGCATCAGCTTCTTCTACAGCACATGGGCACTAGTGCTTTAAAGAGTTAGCTGCAAATGTGCAGAAGACAGGTTTGGCTGGTGTGGCAAGTGTTCCTATTTTCATCTCCTTTTTGTTCTCTGGGATCATGGAGTGAACTCTAGAGACATTAGAACAGCAGCATGAAAGCACTTTGTTGGGAGTTAATCTTCTCACACATGGGCTGGCTTAATGGTGTAGTTATCACCTAGCTTGGATTCTGGTGATCAGAGCCAGCAGGCTGGGGAGAAGTGGCTAGTAGTGATCAAAAAGGAGGCCTGGAACCCAACTATGTTGTATGTGTTTTTTGTCTTTCTCAGTCGTATCATTAGCGGTTTGGGGGGAATTGAACTCTGCACTATTGGACTAAGACCCTGGAGACCTGGGTTCAATACCTCCCTTGGCCATGGAAACTCACTGGGTCACCATGGACCATCTCACCTTCTCAGCCCTAGAAAACTCTCTGATAGGTTCGCCTTAGGGTTCCCATAATTTGGAAATGACTTGAAGGAACAGAACAATGACAACAATCATATACAAGGTTTGTAATCCTGTGTAAAGATTTTTATCCAGTCCACTGGGGGCTTAACCTTGTCACCAGGCAGGCCAGGAAGAGATGGAAAACTCCTTGGGAGTTTCTCCTGCAACCACCAAGCAAAGGGAAATGGCTAGGGGAGCCAAGGAAGAAAGTCCTTCCAGCTCTGGATGAGCCAGGCTGCAGCGCACTCAAGGTACTGGAGACCCTCCTTTCTTTCTTGCTGCAGCAACAAATGGCTTCCTTGATCTCTCCCCTGCCATGAGCCTCATGCTTTCCTTACCACCAGGTATACCGCAAACACACTCACTAGGAGGCCCCCTCTCAGGCAGTTGATCTCCAAACTCTCTTGCTGGCCCATAGAAAGTCAGGGAGGAGAGAGGGAGGGGAATAGGAGGAGAATCCTTCATTGATGCCTTGCCCTTCATGCAGAGCTGGGACCCTCTTTCCTGCTCGGCTGAAAGCTATTTCTCCTATTCTTCTTGTCTTGAGCACTGGTGGAAGGGAGACCTTTTCTTTCTAACAGTTCCAAACAGAGGAAAACCCCCAGGCCAAATATTCCTCTTAAATACAGTTTTGCTGGACAGAGAAAGAAGAAAGGTGGCTTTATACCTGTTTCTAAGAGGCCAACAAGGTCCTTATTTTTCCTGTTTTGTTGAGTGCTTGCCTGGTTACTCAGCAGAGTTGCTGGTGTCTTACACTTGTGTAAGTTCTCTTGTGGAAGTGGTTGGATGTACTTGTCTTATGCAAAAACAGACATATTCAGTTCAGGGTTGGGGAAGTAGAGTTGTGCGTGTGGTGCCATTAGGCATGGTTGCACTTTGCACGTGGATGCACATGCTCATTGGGCACCGTCGTAGATGGAAGCACACATGCATCTTACATAGTCGTGCATTGCACACCGCACACTTGGGGCCTTTCCGTATCACATTGTTATAGTGCTATTATTTCCCCTTCAATCTCTTATGTAATCCTGAGGTTTGCAGTTGAGGGAGGGGCACTTAGAATTCTCAGCCAGAGAGCTCTTTGGCCTCAGTAAGCTACAAACCCATGAATTCCACAGGAATAAGTGGAATAATAGCACTCTTAGCAGTGTAGTGCATGGAGACCCTTGGTTGCACCACGTCACAATTTGCTAATGAAGTGATGTTGTGCAAGTGCTTCATTAACTCTGTGAATATAAAACTGTTTTCCTGATGTAGGAGCTTGGCCTTGGTATCTTGAAAGATAACAGGTATTACCGGATTAGATTTCGTTGTGAAAATGCTTGCACAGAGTAAAAGATACCTGGTTAGGTAGTCTGACTGTCAGCCACAAGCTGTGATAAAACTGGTCAAAATACCTTGTTTACACGATAGTTTACAGAAGCTTTTGATAACAACGTAGTGGTCCACATAAGGGAAATGTGGGGAACCACTATGGGAATACCTATATGCTCATTACCATGCTTAACCAAGCACCATTATATGCTGAAGTGAAAAGACAGTCAACATGTCCCGAGTTCCACAGCCATGACTTATAGTTACTCCTCTCGAAGAAAGGGTTATTATGGTGATAGCTGTCTTTCTTACAGCATGAAAAACCTCTTGCTTGCCCAAAAGATGGCAGTGTTTTTCTATTTCTCTGTTAATGGCAGCTTTTTGCACAATCCAATTTCATTCACTATTGAGCGTCTCTTGATGCATTGTTTTCTCAAGGCTTTTCATAAAGTAAACCCCATTATTTGCAAAGGCCAAATGACTGCTTCTGCTGTACCCCTTTTGACTAGGAAAAAAAACTACATAGCTTTAAAATAATATTACATTATTTTCCTAAAAATAATGCATGAAAGGAACAGTCCTCAGTGATGAAAATGCTGGTGTTTGGAACCATGCTGCACTTAGCTACCTAGAATTAGTGTGCTATCCAGTTTACAAAACAACAAATACATACATATAGATATTGAAGATTTTTAATAAAGGGAATTATTTCTCTCTTCATCTGAGTCATAGTTAGTAAATATGCTTTAACCTGGCCAGAGGAGCTGGAAGCACTGTGAGACTAATATTTTGATAAAAGCAGAGCTTGAAAAAGATACTTTTTATGCTACAGCTGTCAGAATGCCCCAATCAGCATGGACATAATTAAGCACACTGGGTACTTAAGGTGTGCAGCTCCCTTAGTTATGTAACTGCAGCCATTTCTGTCCTACACTGTTATAATGCTATTATTCCACTTCAACATCCTGTGGAATTCTGGGGCTTGTAGTTTCCTGAGGCCAAAGAGCTCTCTGGCTGAGAATTCTAAATGCTCCTCCCTAAATTGCAAATCCCAGGATTCCATAGGATGTTGAAAGTGGAATAACAGCACTATAACAGTGCAGTGTGGAAAAGGCCTAAATTATGTAACAAGCCTGACCCTTTCCCCAATCTCAATTTACTGGGCACTGGCCACTGCAAGTGCAGGACTTACTGGGCTTTTGTTAATCAAGATATAGCAGACTGATGTTTCCATCCCATTCCCATGAGCAATCTCTAGTGCAACAGTCAGAAGCAGGATCCCTGTCACAATTCCTTCTCAGGCTGGAGGTCGCTTGTGGGAGTGGGGAGGAAAAGTCAGTCTGCTGTGTCCCAATTACAATCCACATATATTCCCCACATTATTGAATACATAGGGATTGTGATTCTGTTATGAATGCATACCTCTAGATTACCCATTCACAATTGCAATTGTGAATTCCAGCCAATACTGTTTTGAGAATCACCCAAACTGCGCATTCTGTTACACTGGTCCTACTTAGATAAACAGGATCTACCCTGGTTCATAGTTCAATCTTTCAACCACTGCACTACTCTGTGTTTCTAATTTTCTTATTTCTATAAATGCTAATTGTGCAATTGCTTTTCTTCTAACAAGTATATTTTTTTTTTAGAAAAAATCACCATTCTGCCATCAAAGTGTCAATTTCTGCTCTGCGATATGGATGCAGTAGAATCATTTTTACAAAAAACAAAACAAAAAAACCCAAAAAACATGCAAGTCCAGCAGCTTGTGAGAGCACTGACTTAAAACCAGCAAGCTGGTGTAGCTGTTTTTGCAACCAGCTGCAGTTCCACTCCAGCACCACTAACTCTAATAACCAATAAAAGATGGTCTTTCTGTAGTGTAATACATTCTTTCTCTTGGGAACTCTTTGGGATAACGGATGGCAATATTTTAGTCTCAGTTTAATGTCTGTGAGTGTAACTGCCTGTGGCGTTCTTGAAGAAATGAAAATTTAAAGCTACAGTGAGTTTTAAGAAGGCATGCCAGGTGATCTGTTCCTCTGGTGAATACACTTAGCTTGATTGCTTAATTGAAGGTGATAATGGAGATTATTTGATCTGGTAATGGTCTCTGCTATTTCGTAGGGACCTGGCTAGATAGGACCAAATAAGAGTCAAATCTGTTTCTGCAGAAGATTTAGCAAGAATGAAATTTGAAATTGTCCCATTTCTGTGGGATACTGAATGAATTAAGGATAAAAACTAAGTCAAAACATAGAAAGGGCGTATTGTTCGTTTTAATTGAAATTCAAAAATCTCTGACATAAAAGTTGCACTTATTTTTCTCTTCACAAACAGACACACTAGCAGTCTTCATCTGAAATTTGCCCATGGCATAGCAATGCAGATGCATGCTATTCCCTCTAGCACACATGTTCAAGTAGGTTTCCTGTCTTTAGGTGTAGTGCTGGCTTTCCAGAAATTACTGGACACAAATTCCCATCAGCCCCAGCCAGCATGGCTAGTGGTCAGGAAGAATAGGGTGTGTTGTCTAAGGCCATTTCTGCACCTTACCTGATCCAGCTGTCCTTCTGTCGTGATCCTGGCAGCACCTTTGCCAGGAAGGGAGCGCAACGGGAATGTTCCCCTCCATACCCAACTGGCTCCCTGTGGAATGGAGTACAAGCTGGGCTCTTTCCCTGCTGTGCTGGGGAAGGAAGTCCCTCCATTGCACTTCCTGTCCTTCTGCATGGCCAGGAAGGACAGGAGCATCACATGGTTGGGAGTCACTGATGGAGAGACTCCATCAATGATATATTCCATGACCGCGCTGGCTGGTGACATGAGAAGGACGGGACTGCAAGACATCACGTGGAAGCATCATCATGGTCCCACTCCTCTCGTGTCCCTGTGCTGGGACACCATTGTCATGCGGAAAGGGCCTAACATCTGGAGGGCTTTAATTTTCCAGACCTGTGTGCTACCTAAGTACCAGTTCCCCACTATGTTACAAGGCAAATTATATGCTCTTATATTTGGAATACTTTACTTTAAAAGAGGGAATTATAAACCATTTCCATACTCCATGTTCCCATAAACCATATGCACTCATTGCCTGACCTTTAATGAATTCAGACAGAGTATTTCAACATCTTCCACTTGTGTCAAGCTCAAAAAAATAATGGGGATTCAGAGGTTGCTAGAGTTTATTGTGTAAATCTGGGCCTTGTTTAGGCTTTCCAAATTTAGCTTTGCTGGCAGGGAAGCTAAACACTTGTCTGGCACTTTGTGTGGACCTCAGCAACTCAGATTTTTTTTAATGCTTTTATTGGTTTGTTTAGCTTATTGAGGAACAGGTACCTTTCTATATCTTTTGCTTTGATCTAGCAAGCCTTGCTTTCAGGAAGCTGACCTTCATAGCCAAGAGCACTGAGATGAAATCATAGTTATTCTATACTTTAGGTGAAATTAATCAGAACAAAGGCCAAGTGAGGGATCAGATTTCTGCAGGCCTGTTGCTAGAATTTTTGAGTAAAGTGGCCTGAATGTAATAAAGGTGGTTTCATAATTAACTGAAAAGTAAGTGAGGCATTAAGAAAATAACAGTAACAATAACAATATGGGCTCCATATCCCCAAGCAGGAAAAGCATAGCCTAGGGGTTGTGCTTTTTCCTGCTCCAATGGCTAATCTATTTCTGTTCTGGGTGGAAGGCCACAGGGATGTTTTGGGAGGCTGAGCCTCATCACAGCTAAGGCACTGAATATTTACAACTTCATGGTGGGAAAAGAGTCTTCAATTTCTCCTTTCCATGTGAGAGAGTGTGGGTCTACGATTTTTTTGGAGTTCCTAGGGTAGAATGGTCAGCACAGATTACCATCAATATGTCCAGATAAAAAGGCAGAACATTTTGGATGTTGGTGTATGGTGTCAATTGTATAAGAACTGAACTGGGAAAAGGGAGGATATAAACATAATAATATTGATAGCTAATATCCTGCATTGGCTGTGAATGTATAACTAAGTAATGTCTGCTGATCTGACTCCACTTAAGCCACCTTAACAGCCTGCAGCTGCATTGAGAGAAACAGGTCTGTTCACCTGCCATTTGGGGAGCAAGGAGGATGCCTCTGCCTGGCAGTGAGCAAGGATGTGATGAGGAATGGTAGGAAGGACTCTGTTTCTGATTGTTGCAGCTTTGCTTACTGGCAGAAGGGATCTGGAAGCATGAACTTGCTGTGTCTAGATTGCCAGCAGAACAGACCTTTATCACTTGAAGCAGATCCCTGGGATTTAAGGTGGCATTTCTGGGACATTTATGATCATGGTAATAGTGCCACGATTGTGATTATGCAGTGCTACTGAATGCAGAGCAGTTACAAGTCTCTAAGTCTAGGTTACACAACTGTATTTGCAATACAGAATGCCAGCTAATAATAATGACTGGAATCCTGTTGGGAAGTTATGAGTGCATAACCACTGGAGTTATGCAGCTATGCAGTAATCCCCCCCCCCCATCTCCACTTACCGAGCAACAGCTGCTGTGATTGACAGGGATCTGTTCCCTTGTTGCTCAGGAAGCAGCTGACTGACATTACCAACTCATCCTGTGAGCAGTCCCTATTGTGTCAGTCAGAAATGTGTTCCCTGTTGCAATTCCCCTTCAAAATGGACTTCTGTGGATCATAGAATTGCTGCCTGGCAAGTGGAGACTGGGGGACTTTCACACCCCGTGTGTTTCCTTTAAACTATGGATTACATAGGATTATAACTACCCAGTAGTTACAAATACATAACTCTAGGTTACGCACTCATAACTCTCCAGCAGGATTCCAGCTTACCACCACCATCATGATCATTGTTATAATGCTTCTATCCTGTTAATCTGGAACTGCACAGCTTGTGACATACTAAACCAAAAAAAGTGTAAAGTATGGCCTGCCAAGTGTTTCACAACCCACTTTTTTCCTAGCATCCATATGAAGCAGAAAGGAGAGGATTATAGTGATTCTGGCCAGAGGGCTGTGCTCACCTTTGAAGATCACAAGAGGTACTAGTTGTTTGTTGTTAACTGTTGTCAAGTTAGCTTTGACTTATCATCAGTCTGTTAATGAGAGGCCCCATGCTGCCCTGTCATCAAGAGCCCTGCTCAGGTCCTGAAAATTCAGAGTTGTGACGTCCTTGGTTGAGTCCATTCACCTGTAATGTGGTCTTACTCTTTTCCTACTGCCTCTCACTTTACCAAGCATAACAGTCTTTTTTCATGAGCCATGTCGTCTCATGATGCAGCCAAAGTACAATAGCCTCAATTTAGTCATGTTGACTTCTAGGGAGAATTCAGGCTTGATTTGATCTAAGAGAAGAAGTGCAGGCTTGCACAGATCCTTGGTAGCTGCAGAAACAAGATCTTAAAACTTTGTGAGGGCCACTAGCTTAGATGGCCACTAGCTTGGCTTTACAAGGAAATTAGATGGATTAATGCAGGTAAAGCGATTGTATGAGAGCCAACCTGGTGTAGTAGTTTGAGTGTTGAACTATGAGCCTGGAGCCCAGGGTTTGATTCCTCACTCGGCCATGGAAGCCCACTGGATGACCTTAGGCATGTCACACACTCTCATTCCCAGAAAAACCTAAGGGTCCCCATAAATTGAAAACAACTTGAAGGCACACACCAACTACAACAAACTTAATGTATCAGTGGCTACTGGCTACTATGGATCCATCTTATTTCAGGCATCAGAGATGGATTGCTTAGGAATACCACATGAAAGAACATGAGCAGGGAGATGCTGCTATGCTTGCTATGCATCCTGGTGCACTTTCCATAGGCATCTAGTTGACTGTGTGTTGAACAGAATGGTAGGCTAGATAGGGCTTTGATCTGATCCAACAAGGATCTTCTTTCATTCTTGTGTCCTTAAGCTGTTTTTTGCCCAGAAAGTATAACCAATGGTATTGTTGTCTAGAGCTCAGATCAGTCATTGTGTAGAACACAGCTACAAACAAGCAGCCAACTGTGCCTATGATAGAGTTGGGCACTAGAGCACAGTTTAAGGCCTGGTATTGGTGACAAGACCTTCCAACCAATCCCATCCACAGCTGGCCTGGGAGGTGCAATAGGATTTGGCAGACCTGAAGAGAAATAATCTGAAACTACTTTCCCAATTAGAAATATGCACCTGAACATGAAAAATCAGTACCCTTTGCTGTTTACACAATAATACATCAACCATTAAGGAAGGAATAATTTTCTGTAGTGTAGGTATCTATAGCACCTCTGACTGAATTTCCTCAGTAGGAAACAGGAAAACAACCTCCCAACAATATACCACTACTAAAAGAATCACAGTTACTTGGTGATATTTTAAAGACCTGATTTGTAATGGTACTTTGTGATCAGTTACAAGCATGCAGACATATTGATTTTATTAATGAAAATTAAGCATGCAGAAATCTGCCTCAGCGGAAGCCACAGGCAACAGAAATAGAAAACTAATCACATTCAACATTTGTAATTCCCATCTTCAAAATTCTTTACACATCCTCAATGTCAGGATTTTGATTAGAACACTGGAGTGCCCAGCTGCCAGCCAGTCCTTGGCTTATATATACCTGCCGGTTTTGACATGCACGCTATGAACAACAGATAAAATGGAAATGTTAAGAGTCAGAAATAATGATCTGAAAACTATCTAAGAATTTCCAGCTGATCACAGCATGTTTTGAATGGACTGGTACAGGCTGAGAATATAGCCAGAGAAATATTGGGTTTGAATTCAAGTTTAAATATTCTACAGCTACGATCCTATGAGATAAAAGCATATAAAAATTGTGGAAGTCTGTACTAATTTGGACTGGAATATAAATTTGTCCAATTTGTAATGCTCAGCTGCATTAAAATCTGAGCACTAGTATGTATCCCAAAAGTTATTTTTCTGTTCAGATCACAGTCTGGGTTGATAAACTCCTTCCCCTCCAAGGGAACCTGGGAAATACTATTTCCATAGCATGGATTCTCAGGTACCTAGGAAATATGCCCCATGGTTTCTTACTCCTATGGGGCTGTCAGATGTGACACAATCAGTTCTCTTGATGCAATTTTTTTCCTTATGCTTATATTACTCCATAAAGCACAACACACAGCTATGATGCTATAGACAAGAACAATTAATAAAGTACATAAGGAAAGAAGGTTCAGAGGAGAGGTAGAATACTGCCACATAGAATGGAGATGAAATGGGCAATACAAGCCTTCAGGTGCAATTAAATGGCACTTATTGGAGGTGGTAGGTCTGGTGGACAAGCAACCTAAGGTCCAAATTTTAACCAAGTGGGAAGGCAGAATGAGAAGTTTAGCCATGACAACAAAAAAGAAGAGACAGGGGAGGAGGTCAGGATCTTTCCCTAACACACACATAAGAAAAAGGTAGATAGTTGGAGGAAACCCTAAATCCTCAGGGAAAATTGTTGTTGTGTGTCGTCAAGTCACATCTGACTTATGGCAACCCTAAGGAGAACCTATCACAGGTTTTGCTTAGCAAGATTTGTTCAGAGAGGGTTTGCCTTTGGCTTCCTCTCAGACTGAAAGGGTGTGACTTACCCAGTGTCATGCAGTGGGTTTCCATGGCTGAGCAGGGATCTGAACACTGGTTCCCAGAGTTGTACTCTTGACACTCAAGCCACTAGCTCTCTCTCTCTCAGGGAAAATACTCCCTGAAAAATAAGTGTAAGGGCTGATAGAGATTCTTTTTCCTGAGTCTTTCAAGACTTTACTAAGGAGATACTAGGGAATGTTGAAATTCAGACTGGAATGGTGCAAAGATAGGGGATTGTGACAGACATCTCACAGGTGGATGAATCAACCAAAAATCCTACGGGCCAGGATATTAAGAGAGAAAGGCTTTTCTGGCTGAAGTCTGGATTCTGGGGTGTGTATGAGAAAGATATTTAGGTTAAACTTAAGAGTTCTAGGCTTCATTGATTTCAGCCGCAAGGCACATCCAAGACTAGGATGCAAGAGGTTTCTTTGTAGATATTTTTGAGTGCAGAAAGCAGATTCCCCCCCACCTTAGAATTAACGCTGGCACTTGGATTCTTCTATGTGATTTTATGGTGGGGAAGGAACTCTTAAGCTTTGTTCACCCTCCTTAAGCTGGTATTTTCCACAGTCTTGCAGTATCACAAACCCTGTTTTAGTATGCCAATGAGCGGGTGAAATAGAATAAAAGGAAGACTAAGGCTTGCCTATGGATATAAATCCAAATGTTTTTCCTTGCATGTGCAGATAAATAACTTCTCTTCACTGTGGGGCAAAATGAATATTTCTGCATTTTTTTTGTCTGGATTTTACACATTGAGAGAGTTTCATGAAATTATTCTGTGCAGAATACACAGTGGCCCTTTCCGTAGCACCCTCCCATCCTGCAATGGGGATGGGAGAAGGATGGGACTGCGAATATGTTTCTGCATGATGTCAACGTGGTCCCATCCTTCTCACATCCCCAGGTGGTGCAATCACGGATTAAATCATTGCCAGGTTTTCTCTGTCAATGACACAAGACTGTGCCACCATCCTGGACTTACTTGTCCTGTGGAAGCCACAGAGGCACAATCACTGCACTTCCTGCCTGAGTGCAGCCTGGGAAAGTACCCGGCTACACTATGGAAGGAAGAGGCGTGGCCATTGGTCTCCTTCCACAGGGAGCCAGCCAGTGCTCCCATTAAGAAATCTATTTTCCAGCTGCAAAATGAATAGTGGAAAATATTCTTTCCACCTCTCAGCTCAACTGGTTGAGATGGGAAAAAATATGGCTATATTTTGGCTAACCGAAAGAGAAAAGTGTCCAGCTGATCCTATAGCTCCACCTTCTATGTCTGTGGCTGGCATCCTGTTCATTAGGTATGATGGCTACAGTACTGTAGTTGTTGCGGTGTCCAGCCCCCTGCCCTTTTCAAGCAGTGCAGCTTCTCCCAACTTGGCCATTTCTGTGTTCCTGGAGGATGGGGAAATGAGCAGGGATGCATCCAGCTGTTTCTGTGTCCCTATGGATGCCTGTTGCAGTGTGTCCAGCTACAGGAAAAGAGCTCCCTGCTTTCTGGCATCTTAGAAATGGATAAGTGTGAGTGGCAGGGGAGGGGGGACTGCACCACTTAAATGTAGGTCTTGGTGGATTAGCATTGGGAGACGTAGCTACATCTCCCAATGTAAGATATTGGCCCATTTTATTTCTCTGTCCATAAGGCATTGTTAACAGTCGCGCAGGGACGAGGGGGTGATGGGGCGGTTCGCCCCAGGCTGCAATGTTTTTGGGCATCCCAGCCTGTAGCCTCGCCCCAGTGCCCCCTAGCCATACCCCCATGCACAATCGTCAGGACCCCATGCTGTAGCCCCCCCTCCTGCCCCCCCACATACTCCAAGCTCCGCCACTGATTGTTAACCAACTACAGGATGTTACACTGGGAGGAAGAACTCTTTGCTGGAGTGTTCACTCATGTCCATTAACCTGATCATTATCTCTTCACCCCCACTCTCTCTTTCACATACACACTTTCATTGTAGTTAAGGGAGTCATGTTCCTACTCTCATTCCCATATTGTTGCTAATTTAAGGATTTGGCTAGAGAAGCCATCTCTTTCAATTCCAGGCTAATCCCACATCTGTCTTGGTCAGAAGGGATTCCAGTTTAACCAGCAATCTGATATAGGGCAGACAGATGGATGGAGAGAAACAAGTCTTGACAGGGAATGTTGTGCAAATACAGACAACATGGAAACATCCTGATGCTACAAGACTCCTGTCTCATGCAATGAGCTGCATGTGCATGCCATAACTAGAGCCTACCGGCACATAAATCTAAGTCACTGGATTTTTTTTTTTGTCTTTTTATTATCACTCAAATAACTGAGTTCATCACTAGAGGGAATGATACTTTTTTTTATAGACCCTGCATCAAACAACCACAAGCAATAGCACCATAGAGGTACAGCTGGAAAGGTTCTACCTCTGGTAGGAAGAAAGCAAATCGCTCAGTGTGTTGTGCACAACAGCTAGCCAGCTATCATATTTTACTGTAAGACAAAGAAAGGAACACCTGTGAATCAACAACAGAACATGTTTGAAGGTTTGTCTCTAGATTAAATAAAAATAGGTGTATGCATGCCCCCCTCCCCAGTTTAATGTAAAACCCATCTAGTCCAGTCTGAACCCAATCTGACATGACTGGGACTCTGAATCTTAATCAAGTGTTGGGAATCCAGAACAGCACATTTCTCTCATTGGCTCGCATTGGTAAAATAAAAAGACCTGTTTTAAAATTTTATCTCACATATCTGCATAACATTCAGAGATCTGGGAAACCATAACTAGAAGATAGAGTTAAATTTCTGAGAGGAAAACACATAACAACGATGAAAATCCTGGTGTCATTCTCTTGTTGTATACCTTCAATTCCTTTCCAGCTTATGGTGGCTCTAAGATAAACCAATGATGGGGTTTTCTTGGCAAGATTTCTTCAGAGAAGGCTTTGCTTTCCTTTGAGGCTGAGAGAGTATAGCTTACCCAAGGTCATCCAGTGGAATTCCATGGCCTAGAGGAGGTTCTCTAGAGTCATAGTCCAATGTTCAAACCACTGCATCATACTAACTCTTGTCTTTCTTTATCCACAGATTAAATTTGCTATTTTTTTAATGGACTGCTAAATCTTGGTAATTCATGCTGCTTTTGTATTTTACTATTTGCCTAGAGTGTAAGTCCACTAAGTCTGTATACTGAAATGGAAGTGTGATGAAAAGATGCTGCACCAACAGTCCAACTGGTGAGAATCTAAATGTTTTCCTCCTAAAGGCATATGAAAATCGGGCTGGCATTGGAAAGCTCCTTCTCATGGGCCCGTGGCAGAGGGAAGAAGAGACTGAGACTGGTTGCTGCCAGAGGTTCTTTGCTCTTTGCTTTTGCCCTATGAGTTTTAATCTGCTGCTTGACTGGGATGACTTTTCTGCCTGAACAACATTGGATTTTTTTGTTACCTCTCAAGTTGTTGGAATTGTCTGGTGTTGTTGTAGAGCCCTGGCAATTTAGTCCTGCTCATTTTCTGTCTACAGTGAAGGTGGATGGCAATCCTGGATCTGCTCCCACCTCAAAATGTTCCCAGACAATGTTCTGCCTTTTTTTTTCTGTAGTGACTCAGACTGCCTGCCTTCTGTCTAACACCTAATAAATCAATAGGGGTAATGGGAGTGGAGAGAATAATTTTGCTATCTGAACACACACAGACTCACTAACAAATTAACAGGGAAGGCAACAAGATTTAGTCAACATATTCAACAAGACAAAAGGAAATTACAAAGGGAAAGACTCAGAGAGATCAACAACCACTCATCTTTACCACTTTCACAATCTACTATTGACACCGTTAACTCTACCAAATTAAAGAAAATATGCAGAAAGTGGTAACTGACGAATTGACTATAGAGCTGTTAGTGAACAAACCTTAGCTCTACTCCTCCCTTTCTTTATTACACCATCTTGACACTTTCCTTATGCCCATGTTGAAGATCGCTATGTGGCTATCTGAAGTACTTCCGAATGCGCTGTTTCAGTCTGGAACTGAATCAGGTCAGTCTGATCTAATCCAGAACTGGTACAAACAGCCCAAATCAACTCTATTCACTTTGTTATTTGGGCTTTGGCTGAATGGGTTGCACAGTTCTAGAGAACAAAAATAGTTGCTATAGATTCCTGCCTTATTTTTCACTCTTAAACTTTGTTTTTAATTTGCACGAAAGGGGATCTCACTCAGAGATTGCTAACATTGCAAAAGTAGCAATACAGGCCCTTTTCACATGTGGGGGGGAGGGGGACAGGCGAAAACGCCCAAAAACAGAGCTTACCTGAAACCGGGTAAGTCCGTCGCCACGTGGAGCAGCGCGAGCTTGCTGCTCCGCAGTCCTCCGGCGTCCCAAATGGCGGCTTCCACCAACCGGAGAAGCTCGCCAGCCGGAAGCCCGCCCCCAGCAGATCTGCAGGCACGCACTTGCGCTCGCCTGCAAATCCACTTCGGAGCCGGGCGACGGAGTGGTGCGGGGCTGCACGCTCCGTGCTTTTTAAAAACCTCTAAAAAGAGGTTTTTTAAAAACACACAGCGCGGCTAGTTCCAGCCGCTCCTGAGTGGATTCTGGTGTGGAACTACAAAAAGTAGTCCACGCCAGTCCACTCTACGGTGTAGAAGACCTCCGTGAGAGATCGCTTTGCACCATTTCAGAAGCCCGGTATGGAAACGGCCACAGAAGGGGAAATGAGGAAAACATGGATCAGAAAATTATGCCCATTCTTATGAAAGGATTATATATTTTAGGAATCTTATTCCCTGTTCTGATTCTATTGGTGATTGCTACTTGGTTACATGAACGCTATGGTGTCTCAGAAAGAAAACAGCTCTTGAGAGAGATGAAATTGAAAAGGGTAATGAAATTCTGCATATAAATAACTTTCTTAGTTTGGGAAGTTCTTTTTTAACCTGAAATTCAGGAGTAGGGGAGACTTGAGAGACACCTTTGAAACAGCAACCCATGCAGCTGTTACACCTTGAGGGGAAGAAAAGCTCATCAATGCAACTGCAGGCTATTCACCCTGAGCATAGTTCACCTCAGCGTACTCTAGTAGTGAGAAAGATTTATATGAGCTTTTTTTAAAAAAGAAAAATTATTAAATTTCCATATTTCAAAAAAGGAAAACTGTTCTCAAAGACATGATGTTATACTACTAACCTTATTTCAATCATGAGATCTATTATACCAAACATTTTACATTAAAATTGACTTCCCACCAACCCCACGTACTTTAAAGATAATAATATCTCATAATTACTCCTTTCATAATAATCTTCCTTTCCAGTTTTCTTTTCAGCGTTACATTATCTTGTTACCATTCACATTGCATACTGGAAAATAATTCTATATTCTTATCAAAACCAATAGTTACAGTTTTTCCTACTCCTTTTTTCACATAATCCATGAAAAGTCACCTTAAACCATTTGGATATACTAAAGCTTTTGTTAAAAGGTAGAAGTTTAGATATATATTTATAAATCTAAACTTTTACCTTTTAACAAAAACTTTAGTATATCTAACTCAGCTCATTCTATTAATCTCTATAGTCATTAATTTATTTCATGGCTTTTTTTACTTTTCCAGTTTTTTGCATAAATCAGTCTTGCAGCACTTATATAATACAGTAATACTACATTGTCTCTTTCCACTATATTCTCATAATCCAGCATGTTTAATAAAAATAATTCTGGTGTAAACCTTATTTTTAAAAATTCTTTCTATGACTAAATTAATTTTCACCCAAATTTTTCTTACTTTAGTGCATGCCTATCACATATGATAGAAGGAGCCAACACACTTACCACACTTGCAACACATACTTTTTACACCTTTGTACCTTTTAGACACTTTTGCTGGTGTAATATACTACCTATACATCATTTTGTATAGGTTTTCTATTGAATCAAAACAGCATATAAATTTAAAACCTTTAGTCCAAGAACAATTACATGTCTTGGCAAATTTTTCTCTTTTGCAGCCAGTGTATTGATCTTGTACATTCTACCTATCTTATTTTCCAAATACCTTCATCCAATTCCAAATTAATTGCTAAGTTTTTAATTAATGTACTTTTAATATCCTTACTATTCTGTTCTGGAATATCTCAAAACCTTAACCATGCTTCTTTTCCAAAACATTAATCACACTTCTTTTTCCCTTTGTTCTACCAGGGCTAACCAGTCAAGCTGCCTTTTTAATTCAGCGTTCAGGTTGTGAGTATCTTTCTTGATGTGCTGGGTCTCTTCTTTATTTTCTTGTCTTTTTCTTAACTTGCAGTACCATATCTTGAATTGCCTTAAATGTTGTATTTATATCATATAGTCTAGTTCGAGTTTCCTTTTTGAACCGCCTCATTTCCTCCATGGAAGCTAACAGAGAATGGAAGATTTTCTCTTCTGACTATCCTCTTCTTTGCTGGATAGAATGAATTTCCTGAAATTTTGTCCTCTGTCTTAACCCTATCACAATTTCTCATCTATTTTTCATCTTCTCACTTTAGTGCCAAATATCTCACTTATTCTTTATCTATTTCCTCTTATTTCTGTCTGCCACCTCTTTTTTTTCCCTTCCTTCCTTCCTGGGAGCCCTAGTTGCACAGTGGTTAAATGCTGGTACTGCAGCCACAAGGTTGTAAGTTTAATCGTGCTGGGTTCCAGGTTGACTCAGCCTTCCATCCTTTGGCAGGTTGGTAAAATGAGTACCCAGCTTGTTGGAGGCAATTAGCTAACACATTGTAAACCACTTAGAGAGCACTTAGCTGATAAGCGGTATAGAAATACACATGCTATTGCTATTGCTAAATACACATGCTTCCTTCCTTTCTTCTCTGCTTCCTTTTAGGTTCTCTTTCTCAACTACCTCTTTACTATCTTCCACTTCCCCCCCTTCTTTTCTTCTTTGCCTATTTGTAGATGTGTGTGCCTTCTTCCTGTCTTTTCTCCTCTCCTGCTCTTACCTCTTGCCATCTTTCCTTCAATCTCTTCCTTCTTTCTCTTCTTTGCCTTTCAAATCTTCTTTCTTCTTTATCCTCTTCTATCAAGGGGTCTAACAGTCTAGTGCGGAAATGGCCACTCAGTCTGCTGACAGGGCCTTACTCGAAGACTTACTGACTTGGTAGAACTTATGCTAGAACTTATGCTTCATTGACATAACTTTCAGGAACCCAGGATCATCTCAATTCCAAGCTCAGGGGGCAGAATTTGTGGAGAAGAATGGACTATAAGAGATTTCTGTTGATACACTGAGTTGTATAATATGAACCCTACCACATAAGAGTGAAAAACTCAGGTGATTCCATGCTATGTGAATGGACTATATGAAATAGACATGTATAGTTCTCTGTGTGGACACCATGAACAATGTGTCAACAGTGGTTAAGTTAATATTGGATGTCATGCCTTGCCTCCAGAACTGTTTGCACATATGCGGTCCATTTTTATGCATGCTTACTCAGAAGTCTTACTGCGTTCAAATGGGCTTACTTCTATGCAGCCGATTGCTGCCTCTATTCTAACCCAACTGAATAAGCCCATCACTCAAATTCTCTTTGGGTACCCTTTTCTCCCTTCCCTCATTGCTCTTCCTTGTTTTTCAAAGTGGTCAAATGTTGAGTGTAAGTTGCTTGGTGCAGGAGTTTACTGTGCAGTCTAGAAGCATAATAGATTGTATGGTCAGTACCTAAGAGGCATAGAACTTACAAAACAGTAAGACATATTGACATGTACATACAGTTGCAGCATTAGGCCAGATATTTGTTGTGTGTGTGTGTGTGTGTGTATACACACACACATACATATATGTATGTGTATATATGTGTGTGTATATATACACACACACATACATATATGTATGTGTATATATGTGTGTGTGCGTGTGTGTATACACACACACACACACGTGTGTGTGTGTGTGCATACATATATATATATATGTGTGTGTGTATATGTATATATATATCCACCCACACCCACACACACTGGTATCAAACTTACATGCAGAGGTGGGGAACACGCAGCCACCCCCAGATGTTACTGAAGTCCAACTTGCCTCAATGTGAAGGACAGAGAGAATTGCAGCCCAACATCTGACAGATGAAATGTCCTCCCTCCCCTGCTATTATGGATAGGATTTTCCCAACAATATTTGAAGTTTGGATTTCATTTTACTTTTCTTTCCAACTGTATACTTCTGTTTCATCTAGGGAAGAGGGCTGTTTTATTGCCTTTATGTAGGACAGTTAAGAAAACGAGACTGAAAAATCAGCAGGCAGTGGCAGAGCTTGGAGTATGTGGAGGGGAGGCGGGAGGGGGAGGGGCTATGGTGCAGGGGGCATGGCCGTGGTGCATGGGGGCGTGGCCACAGTGCATGAGGGCATGGCCAGGGCACACAGGGGCGTGGCTACAGGCTGGGATGCTCCAAAAACATTGCCATCTGGGGCGAACTGCTCTCATCGCCCCCCTGTCCCTGCGTGACTGTCAGCAGGGCTATATTGGTAAAAGACTGTTATTGAGGACTGTTTAAGATGTCATGATAGGCAAGTTCCCACGATAGATGCTACTTCAGATAATTTTTAGACCGTGTGCATTAGTCATGTAGAGGTAATAGGAAGAGAATAATTTATGACACGATGTTGACTTAGATCCTACTGTGTGCTGCTCTAGAGAACTGAGGAGTCATAAATCTAAGAAAGTGTTTTGAACTTTAATAAAACAGTCTCAACTCAGAAGTAAAACCCATTAAGTTCAATGGATTTTAATTCTTGCTAACTGGATATAGGGTTGCAACCTATATGGTTTGAGATATGATCTGTGAGTTGTGATCATGGTCTCTCTGACAATCTGCACTTAGTTTCTTGTATTTTTCTTTCCTCATTTTATATCCTAGATGTAAAAATATAGAAGATAAATATATTTATCTCTTGAGATTATTTCTTAAAACAACCCTATTGGAATGTGACAATATATGACTTATTGTAGCTCAGAGAATTTGGAGAGGTGAAGTAATATCTTTTTAGTGCACCTTGTAAACACATGAATGATCCATGCAGTCCTGTACATGTCTGCCTGCAGGTCACACCCACTGAACTCAATTCCAGGAATATTGCAATATTCAATATTGTAGCCATGGGGAATGCATAGGAAAACAGTTCCCAGCGTCCCTCACCATTAGCTATGGCTGATGGAAGTTGCAGACCTCATGCTTCTCACCTCTGGATTGTAGCCTTAGATCAAAAACAAAGCTGGGTATATCTAGTAGAATTGTATTATGGGTGACACAATTATTTAAGTTGCTTGAAGTGCTGCTCTGTGGAGACCTATTTCGCTGAATCCATTTTTTGAGCATAACACACAATACTCACTGGCTGCATTGATCAGTAGTGTTCTGAGTGCTTGCAAGATCCGTGGATATTCTGGAAATGAATTAAACCTGGAAATGAATGCTTCAAGATAAAGAGCTGTTTTCTTTCCCTTTGTGTACAATAAAGCTAGGCTTTGATTGCCAGAGGGCACACTATTTAGTACTCTGTGTTGTTTTTAATCTTAGGATAATGCACTTTGTAGATGTGTGTGCTTTTCAGTGGGCTAACGCAGGCACTTGTCAGCTCAGTGCTGCGCAATCAAGAAGCCATTACCCAAGATTCAAAATAGCATTGCTGCAGTCATTATGAATATCTTGGTTTTCCTTTCATGGATAGTGGCAATGTAGTGTTGAGAAACTGTTTGCAGTAGGCATATTGCTCTCACTGAAAGATCCTGATTTAATTCCCTGCTTGTGTACACTTTCAATCAAATTACTGAAACAACAATTGTGTGTGTGTGTGTGTGTGTGTGTGTGTGTGTGTGTGTGTGGGGAACAGCATAGGAAAGGAGGCAAGGGTAGTTTGTAGCACTTAAAAATATGTGGAATGAACTAGTGCTCTTTGAGTTCAAACTCTGTTGCTACCATAGCAGCAGAGAACTCCCTATCTTTTTGATCTCTGGGAAGTATCCTAAGTTTGTTTAGCTTGTGCAATGCCTATTGCTTTCAAAAGTCATCTTATAGAATGCAAAGTGTGATTTGGACTTCTTGGTTGTTTACAAGGACCATAAATTCTTTATCTGCCACTCCCGATGATGTGTTCATAGGTTTTTTAAAAATCTTTGGGTATCTAATAAACAGAGATCTTAGTTTCTCTGTTGTCTTTGTTTGGAAGTTCCTTGAGAGACTCCAATTAGTATTTGAAACATATTTTATAGAGACAGAATAATGAAAGATGTCCAAAATCTGGTCAGCTGGGAATGTAAAGCTGGATCAGTAAAGAATCTTGCATTTGAAAATGGTATGGGGGGAAAAAAAGCTTTTGTATTTCTCACACCTACTTCTTCAAAAGCAAAATGATTAGAGATTTTGGGGGGGATTGGCCCCTGGCAGCCTCAGAGCAAAAGGTATCCTGGGGCATATTTTCAGTCGACTGGACAAACACACACAAGTTTCCCACTGTCCTGGACAGCCAACTGCCATTTCTTTTGTAAAGTTCTGCATTCTGAAGATCCAAAATCAGATGATCTATATTTTACAGAAGAATCAGCTGCTGGGATCCATAGGAAATATTACAGGAAAGTATGTGAACATCACCAGCCTAAATTTTGCCAGGAAAGAGAAGATAAAGTACTGTGAAGCACATGAGAAATATCACTCTACTACTACCACTCTAATATCATGGCATATGAGATACAAAATGCTCATACCAATAGCCATGCATGAAATGCATAAAAGATGTGTTTTACTATTTCGGGGATATCCAGGATTATGTTTACTCTTCCATCATAGGTAGGACCTTGTTCACTGGTAATTGAATGATATGAGTCTAACAAATGAGAGGTTATTGTGGCAGCATCTGTGTTAATAGGATATTCTAGAAGCAACTTACAATGAGGCCTGCATGGAGGAAAAGAACCTTGGTAATTAATTGTCTGTTGCAGAACATGCTGACACTGTTATCTTATCCCTTCTGACAAAATCGTGGAAAAATATCATTTTGGAGTCAAACAAAAGAATTTTAAAATGATGTGCTACTGTGCTGAAATATTTCTGGTGGCTCTGAATCTGTCTTTTTTTTTTTAAAGTGAAACAGACTAACATGGCTATCTCTTTTAAAACTCTTTAAAAATTATACCTAGTGCAGTCCTTTTCCAAAATACTCTGTTCCATGTCCCAATAGCCAGCATTCTGTGGCTCCCTGTGCTGTTTTGGGGGGTGGGTGTTGCCCTTTAACTCTTTTCCACACAGTTGTTTTTGTGCTTCCTCAAACCTTGAGGTTTTCTAGTATATGCTAAGGCCTTCTTCTGGTCTGGGGTGGGGAGGGGGGAACCATTTGGACTCTAGGAGCAACAAACCAGAGGATGAATTTACTTTCTTGAATAATTCTGGTGGAGGGTATCCTTTTCTGCTATGATGTTCTTATGTGACTTAGCAATGATTAAAAATGGAAGAGCTTTAGCAACAATCACCTATCCCTTTATTAGCCATGGATTGAGGTCAGACCTCAGTAGCTAATGCTGAGTGATGCCTCTGTATAGCTATAAGGCAGTCACCTGCGGTGGCTGCTGGCTTTAGCATGCAGAGCACTCATATAATGACAAACAGTTGCTGTTTATTCCTAAAAAGCTTCCTCTGCAAAATCTGGCTCTAGAATAGCTTCTTTCCTTATCCGTGTGTTAGTCCAAACAAAGCTGTACCAATGCTGTACCAATGCAGTGAGTTTCAGTAAAACCGGTGGCATCTGTTTCCCCCCTCATTTTAGCTTCTCCAGACTCGCAAAGGGAGATAAGAAAGTGCTCATGTGCCAGTTTAAATCCCCAACTCTCTTTCTCTGAGAAAAAAACCATCATATTATCTAAGATGTGTGGCTACTGCAATAGCATTAAGTTGATCATTTCTTAAAGACTGGAGATATCTGTAATCGTCTTGCTGTGCTTTTCCAAGAGATTATGTTAGATCTCTCCCCCCCTTATAGTGGCGTATTTGTAACTTGGGTATTAATATTGTATGACAATTATCCTTTGCTTCTCAGACAGTCAAGGCAAATCACACTTCCATTTGTACAATAATATGACATCCCAGCTCCTGGACTCAGCTGCCAGCTCTCCTTTTGTCATGCAAAGACTGTCTTTTGAGTTCTAATCTTTCAAGACTAGGCATCAGAAATTATTTTTCCTCAGTTCTTGTTATGATGGTTCATGCAGAGGAAACAACACAGGGCTTAATCATTTTCATGCCCGGTAGTGAAGCTGCAGGCAATTGCTTGGAAATTGTCATTTCTTAAAAATACTAGATGACTGCAGAACATTTTGAAAGAGAATACATAGAGAAGACTACTATGTAAAACAACTTTGGCTGCACCAGCAGTCCCTAAACCTGATTCCAGGTGAAACCCCAACATACAGCATGGTAGAGAACTTTTCTTACAACTTCTGTAAATGGGGATTTACAGTAAGCCACAGACTCATTGTGTATGCTCAAGGAATTTATGCCATGGACTTAGGATCTTATGGGTTTATTGCCAGTGGCTTACTGCCTATCATCCTTCTACCTTTTTGACAGACTCCAGAAACATGCTATTTAAAATGGTTTGGGGATTGACTCTTTTAGGTCACTTTGCTCCTAGAAGAGGGTTCATGGAGTGCAGTGGCTAAATGGTTATATGGAGCAGGACTTCACAGCTTTTGTAGTGCCTTTGTTCCAACACCTCCAGTTTTGCAGGAAGAGCTAAGCTGCAATCCTGAGCTCATATACCTGGGAACAGGCCCAGCTCAGTTCACTGCAACTTCCTTCAGATCTATAATGGATTAACCTGTCAGTGCTTCTTTCTATAATATTATAATATTTTTTAAAAAGTATTCTGTTTCCCTCCCATTTATGAAGAAATCTGTGAATGTTGCTAACTTCGTATCATAGAGTTACCCTATTTTGAAAAGCAAAAAAAGAGACCATATTTACTATTTCAAACCACATATCGTTATGATGACTCTCCCTTTAAATACCCCAACTATATAAGCTGTGATAATTGCTACTGGAAATATTATTAATCCTCATTGTACTTAAATAAAAACAATTTTGTCTGTCCTTTCCCCATTCACTGCCCCTTCTGACAGCTGCCTCACTTGTTCCACCAAGCTACTCTGTTCCATTGCACGGGCGCAGCAGGGGGCTCCCTCAGCCACCTCACTTAGGTAGTTCTCCTTCCTTCTCTGGGTCTGCCCCTTCTGCCTTCCACAGCTGTCTCTCTCCCTCCCTCCCTCTTTCTCTCAGAGGGCTCGGCTGGGATCACGCCCGTCCCTTCTCCTAAAGGAATTCACAGTGGAGCCAGTGAGATGGCAATGAAGAAGTGGTAGGGCCAGGCAAGAGGAGAGGAGAAGCAGCAGCGGACATTTAAAAAACCTGCCCAAACAGAAATTTCAGCTCTAAAAAAGAGGGCTTGTCTGGGAGAAAAAGGATTTATGGTCACCCTATGCTATCAAAAATGAACCAAACAAAATTCCTGCCAATCTGTACCTGTCAAACCTGGCAGGTACAGTCTGAAAGGGCACCACATTTCTCCTAACCATGATGCGGCTGTAGAGGACAGAGAACCAGCTCTGAAAGATGACATACCAATTTAGTACAATGCACCAAATGATAATTCAGCATCAGCAACATGGTTGGATATACAGGGATTTAAACTTTCAGTAGGTAAGCTCTGAAAATCCTTTGCCTGGGTGGATGTATCAGTCAGTTTCATTTTCTCTAACATTATTATTATTATTTTTTTTAAATCAAAAATCTCCATCCATTTTTGAAGAAATGTAAAAAGTGGTTTTGGTAAGTACTTAACCAGCTGCCTTCCAAATTATACATCTCTAAGCAAATGTGTAAACAGATCATGCTATCCATTTCTACTTGAAAAATTTTGTAAACATTGATCAGAGATGTGATATATTTAAAATATGGATTAATACAATTAGATATGAAATTGTTATCCTCATCTGGAATGCTCATGCAGGAGGTTATATCCAGAGAAGCATTATTTGTCATGCCTTTATTTAATTCTATAAACAAAGCATTTTTCTATTAGGTATAACAAGTTAGAGCTATAGATCCCCAATTTAAATGAATGGTGTGAATAACAGATGACAAGATTCAAAGCATATGCTAACAGAAATGTGTGTATGGTGGGGGAATCTAGCAGAGAAGGGCAGTTGAGGAGTATAAACCTGAGATTTGGAGGGCTTAGGTGGGTGTGGCAGTGGTACAGTAACTTCTAAAGGAGACAATTGGTCCTGGGTTGAAGACTTCTGAAAGCAGAAAAAATGTATTCAAAGACATAGCTATGTGCATTTTTTTCCAGCTTAAAAAGACATAGAGGAATCTGGTAGCACCTTTGAGACAGAGAAAAAGAAATTTTCAGCATGAGCTTCCATGGACTTCAGTTTAGGGAGGGGCCTCAAAGATCGCTCCCTAACCTGGAAACCCCAGGATTCCATAGGGTGTTGAAAGTGGAATAATAGCACTATAACAGTCTAGTGCGGAAATGGCCTTGGATTCCAAAAGTGACATATTTGTCTATTTTCATTATTAAAGGTCCAGTTGTAAGATTCTTTTAAATAAAGTACTACAAATAAAGTACTACTACTACATACTATTTCCTGTATTCAAATTTGAGCCATCTTAAATAAATTTAGGTCTTGTTATAAAAGAGACAATACAAATTATGTCAGAAATCCCAAACTTCTGAATATATTTGTTCAGAGATCTATTATATGCAAGTGATATTAAGTTAACTATTGCATTTAAATGCATAGTACAAAGCAAATAACGTGATCTGGTGGGAACCATCACAATACTAGGTCCTGATTTATTTTTTTAAAGTACTGTGTGTTACCTTGATTTCTGGGGTCCCGTGAGGGACACCTCAATGTGCTCAAAATACTGGAGAATGGGAATTAGCAAGAGCACAAGCTAAGCAATGCAAGAGGCAGGGCAACCAGCGAGATCTTGAACCCAATGTTTACGGGGTCAGGCCGAGTCAATAATCAAACAGAAGTAAATAATAATTGTTTTCCTTTATTTTAAAACACAGTCGATACGTACGTATGCAACCACTCACACAGACCTAATGAAAGAAAGGTAGGAGTTGGATAGAGGGTTTTGATAGGGATTTTTAAGGGGAAATACTACACCTGATCCTGAAGCCCGGTTTATCAGAAGAAAAGTCAGTTGTATTGGAGATTTTCAGCATGTGGGAGCTGAGGGGAAGGCTCGTCGAACGGAGCGACAGCAAGGCAGGATGGAAGTCAAAGCAATCCGAAGAGATGCTCAGAATCAGGGGGTCTTATAGGGGAAAATGTGCCTGTAGGCTAGTCCGTTCCCGGGGAAAACAATGGGTTTCGGGCTGGAGACAAAGCCTGCGAAAGGTCAGTACTTTAGATGATTGAATTATGACAGCATTGTCAATAGCATAGACAGTATGCAAACGCGGAGTGCTTGAGAGTTGGATAGTTGGCTCGTCAAGCTGCCTGCTCGGGGCAGGGGATCTTTCGTAAACGGTGTGCATACATGATATGATCTTAAGACGGTACTTGCCTGGAGGTATCCTGAAGCTGCAGTCCAGCAATTACTGGCCTGCCTGGATTTGTTTTGAATAGTTCAGCTATTTTCGGCCGTGCCCGTGTGTGCAAGCACATGGAGAGGAATGGGTAGTGAAGGCCAAATTCTTGATATCAAATGATATCTAATATACCACAAGTCTGGACTAGAAACTACAGTAACATGTGTTGAGTAATGAGTGGGTTTGGACAGTCATTTCCACCCTGAGTGACTTTGCAAATAGCATTTGGAACCAGGTTTACTGAAAGAGCTGAACTGCCATGAATAAGTTTTTTTTGAAGATGTTTAGGGCTTTATCATAACAACCTAGATATTATTCTCTGCTATTGTTATGGAAAGAATATGGTTGACTGAAGATATCCCATCTCTAAGTAACAGAATTCACCAAGGATGGGAATCATGTGGCTGCAAATTCCAGGAGGCTAAGCTGACATAGACAATGATGAGGGATGCTAGAAGCTTGAATCCAACAACATCTGGAAGGAGCTGGATTCTTACACCCCTGACTTAACAGCAATCTTGAAAAGAAAACACCTCTAGAATAAAATAATTACTGCTATTACATGTCTAATATTGTTACTCAAAGTTAATAGACCTTACTGGTTCCAGATACATGTAGAATGAAATTCAGTGAGTTCCCATTGTTTACTTATTGTCTGCATTAAACACTGATATTTAGATGATAGCAGGCCCATTTGCTAGCTAAGGTTCTAATCTGCTTTTTGCTTTTCTGTGAAAGGAAATGGGAAATCATTTATATTGGGCACTGCATAATAAAGCATGAGTCCTAAATAGATCTTATTAACTGCAGTGGAATGTACTTGTGAGTAAGTGCTTAAGATTATAACCTATTTCTTCTGCTAAAATTGAGCCAACGGTTCCTGAAAATGTACTTAGGGGTTATTTTTTAAAACTAATATATCATCATCATCATACACCTGCAGCCTTTACAATGAGAATTCAGTGTTCTTATGTTAATCAGCTGCACCAATAATGAGGTTTTGCAAAGCAGAAATCTGAAATTTAATTCATTCCAAAAATCATCCTGTTTCATTAATGTTTTACATTAATTAAAAATGCTGACTGTTCTGCTGGTGTTTTTACTCACTGAATTAACTGGAGGTTCCAAGATATAGAACTATCAATAATTAAGTTGTAGCTTCCAAAATGATTTATATGACACTAGTTTGATGTTAACTGAAGAAACCAGCAGATGTGTGAGCTACACACAAATACCTTCTTCAGATAGAAATAAAAAGAAGGAAGTTAAACTGGCGAGACCCTGGCACAAAGTAACCCAAGAATCAAATGACTCTTGCATTGTTACAGCCAAAGTATAATCCCATGCTAAGGAATAGGACAGAGACACAGGTGGCACAGCGACCATTTGTTTCCACTGCTGCCCAGTACTTAAGTAACAATTCCTCAGGTATACAAATTCCTAGATGCACCCACAGCTCCTATTGGGGAGGAAAAGCAAGTTACACATCAACAGGCTTTGGGGTAAAATTGGTTTACAGACTCTTACTGGCTACAGTTTTAGTGGGGTGTAAGGCCCAGATCCTCTCAGTGGATAGCCCATTCCTGATATATGTAGGCATGTAGCAGCAAGGACCCCAATGGCTACAAAAAACAAACTAAAGTTTTATTATAGGTGCCCCATTCAAGATAGGAAACCTCTTTAAGGGTATGAAGCTCAGCTCAGCTAAGGAGAGACAGGAAAGAGCAGACCTGAGCTGTTTTCACTTTTGTAGAAGTGAGATAATAAAGAGGAGATGGAGAGAAGAGATAGAATATCAGTATATGTCTGGCATCCTGTTGATTACTCCTGACTAGATTATACCTACTAAATCAAATCTTAAATGATGTGTCAAAATTTAGATTAATCTAATGGATTAAATGGGTCTGCTGGAAGGACCATACCTTTATTTATGAGTTCATTGGAGCGCTAAGATCTTCTGGAAGGAGCTTCTTTGGTGAGAATAAGAGAAAGGGCCTTCTTGGTTTCTGCTCCTAGACTTTGGAACTCTCTTCCTAGGGAGACCAAGATGATTTCTTTCTTGCTGTCCTTCTGCTAGCAAGTTAAAACATTTTTAAGCTGCCAGGCTTAAATAATATTAACAATACTCTAGTCAGCACTAGAGAATTTAGCCCTTATCTCAGAGAGATTAGGATAGATGGAGGAGCATCTATCTAAATAGCATACTCCAATGCTATTTAACCCTCTCACTGCTTCTCTAAGCAAAGGGATCTTGTAGCATCTTTGAGACTAATTGAGGCTATTTCTGCACCTTACCCTTTTCTATTGTGGTCCCGGTGTCATCCTGGCAGTGCCTTTGCCAGGATGGGAGTGTGTCCCCAACGCTCTCTTGCACACCTGGCTGACACATGTCTTCCTTCTGCAGTACAGCCAACCTCTTTCCCATGCTGCCCTGGGGAAGGAAATGCCTAGCTTGCACTTCCACCCATTCTGCATGGCTGCCAGTGACAGGAGCATTGTGAGATCACTGTCCATTAATGGATTTTTTCCGTTAATGGAATATCCCATGATCATGATGGGTGGGGATGTGTTGGCAGCAGGACCATGATGATGTTGTGCAAAAGCAACATGTCTCCATCGCAGGACAGCAACGTCATGCAGAAATGGCAGGAGAAAAAGAAGCTGGTGTCATAAGCTTTTGCAGAGTAAAGTCTACTTCATCAGATGCATGGAGTGAAGTGCCTAGGAACAGGCCTTTATAGGTATGAATGACCAAGTTGTATGCTTAAATAGCAATAGAAAAGCAAAACTTGGAGTATGTTGATGAGATGATAAATTCAGCTTTAATTATGGTTGTTGGGGAACAAAGGCAGGAGGAAAGATGTTGCCTAAAGCCAAGGTGAGTAGATAACCATATGAATGGGTAAGGGGGTTACTGGAGTATATTGTGATGCTGGCTGGGAACCAGAAAGGAAATGGGATAAAGTGACCAAAGGAGCCCTTATGAGGCTGGGGTATTAACTAGTGTTATAATAAGTGTAGTGTACCAGGAAATGGCTTCTTTAAGACATATTTAACTTTTTAAATGTTGAATGTTGTTCCATTTCAACAACTTCGAGCCCAACACACTTGTTACAGGTAATGAGAGGAGTGATAGAAGTATCAGGTTCACTATGACATGTGCCTGTTGTGTAGATTCTTCCCTCCATTTGTGTGTGGGACAGCCAATGTTGCCCTGCTGGAGAAGGACTCAGGCCCAGCAGACCTGTCACAGGATCTGTTTCTTCCTTCACCCTGGATGTCTGAGTGTTATGTTAATCCTGGAGCTGGACTGCAGGAAGGGTTCAGCAATAGGAGGTTCCTACTTCTGCTGTGAAAAACCAAGTGACAATCAAAGGATAGCGTGGAGCGTGCTGAGCCAACCTGGACCCTCACAGACCAGCCATAGAATCTGTATCTTTCCTGTGCTTGGTACAGCAGTCACATTAGCCCTGGAGCTGGATTGGAGTCTTGCAGACTGGGAAAAAGAATCTGTTATGGAACTCCTGATACTCCTGCATTTCTCCAAAATGAATCTTGCCTAATGCCTACAGCACCAGTGAGAAGCTATGCAGGGAACCCAGTGTGCCCTCAGTTCCAGTTCAGCTGAAGAAGCCAGACTGAATATCTCTAAGCCATACTTTAGTACCAGCTGTAGACCTGAAGAGCTCTTCCTGCTTGAATGAAATGTCCAGATGCCAAACAGTATAGTTCCTCAAGCATGGTAGGAAATAACTCATAGCTTTGTCCATCCCTGAAGGTTCTGGGGCCAATCTCCAACTTTGCCTTTTCAGGAGACCTACACTGAATTAAGTTCAGAACCTCTAGCTTAAGAATGAGACTCAGGGTGAGATTGTTGGTGGTGAAGAATGTACGATTTCGTATGCTACCCCATTTCACAGATGAAAGCTAGGACACACGTGGCCAAGCAACATCAAGAGTGTGGTCAGAATGGCAAAAGTTATTATAGAAAAGGAAAAATAAAAAAGAAGAGGCTGAAGTAGTTAGCTTTTGTCTGAATCTACTGGGAAGAGCAAGAATCTGCCATCTCCTTTCCTCTTCCCCCTTGCTGAGTTAATTGAGTGCAAACTATTTTTGCAGTTTGAACTCAGCTGCAGCAATTGAATTAAGCTGAAGACAAGGGAGGAATGTGGGAGGAGAAACTGGAATATTTTAGGAACAACTGAAAAAGTGGGATGACAAAGGATTAATTGGGACTGTCCCTGCCAAACTGGGACAGTAGGAGGGTATGTGATCTATACATGCAGGATCTCCATAGGCTTACATCCTAATCAGCACAGCCAAAATTTGCTATTCTGCTGTCAATGCGGCTGTTAGTTCTGAATGAATGGGCACCAGACTTGCTTGCAAGGAGCCCCATGGTTGAGAAGCATCTCTTGAAGATATAAAAAAATTGGTGAGGACTAAACTATCAACTTGAATTAAAAAAAAAAAAAAAGACCTGGCTTACCCGGTCAGATGCAAGAAAAGACTAAGGGCCTTTCTGCACTACACTGTTACACTGTGGAATCCTGGGGTTTATAGTTTCCTGAGGCCAAAGAGCTCTCTGGCTGAAAATTCTAAATGTCCTTCCCTAAACTGCAAACTGCAGGATTCCACAGGATGTTGACAGTGGAATAATAGCACTATAACAGTGTAGTGCGGAAATGGCCTTAGAATAATGCAGAGAACATAATATGATAACTGGTGAAGCTCTTAGATGGATTCTTAACCCCCTCTATGGGATTTTAGTTTTGGAAAACCAGACAAGTGTGGTCAGTGAGTAGATATCCATGCCAGATGGTTTGAGTGGAATCTGGGAAATGCAACAAATAATTTGGCAGTTTCTTAAGGTTGCACCATCCCTTTTAGTAGAGAATATCCAGCACTGGGCCTAATTGACAGTGAAGATCAAGTTTAAACTGTTAATAAAAATCCAAGGGCTGTCTTTAAATTTTTTAGCACTCAAAAAATCTTCAAAGCTGGAAGTGCCAATGGTTTATAAATCAATTTCACAATTTTCCTCTGAGGAGAAATGGCTTTCCTTTCCCCCAAAGACATCTCTTATTCTACTCTAAATCTTCCGTTGCCCAGTGATTTTCTCTCATATTAGTCATACTCACTACAGGTTAACAGTTCTATAATTTTGCCAAGGAACCATCTCTTAAAATTATGTATGGGAGAGAGCAGTAAAGGAGAAAAAGGAGTCTCGCATGCATGATAAAAAATCTTGTGTTTTAAGTCCAAGTCTGAGGCATATCTTAGTGTGAATAGTCACAGAAGTGGACAAAAAATGTCCTTGTAGACGTATGAGAGAGAGACAGCAATTTTTTTTTTTTTTTTTTTTACAGTTACACCTCCTCTCTCCATTCCAGACAGAGTAAGAACATAGCAATTGTGGGCTATTGCACTACAAATGTTTTGAATGGGTAAGAAAGTAGAAAAATATTGAAAAACATAGTGAACAGCTAATTGACCTAGGTCAAATTTGGTGAAGGAACATGGCCAAGTCCAGGATACAATACAAGCTGTCTAAAAAATAGGAAGAGGTGCTTCTTGTTATGGCATGTTAGGTAGGGGTGTGATTATTATTTAAAGAACAGAATGTGTGGGATCCCAGTTACACGGGAGGTATGACGGAAGTCTCAGCTTGCTTTGGGAAACTTTAATCGTGCCAGCAAAACTTTCAACCTCCCCACACAACTAAACAATATTCATCAATTCTTTACACTAGTTTCCTCTCTGTGTTTAAAAAAAAAATTCCTTTCTGAATCAAAATATTGCTTCAGACTTAAATTTATTGTGCTTTTAAACAAAAAAAACACAAGAAATTACATTACTTGATGAAATTCCCTCTTTTGGATTCAAGAGCATATAGAAATCTAAAAATCCCACCAAACTTTAGAGAAGTACTGTTGCTGTTGCGTGCCTTTAAGTCATTTCTAATTTAGGGTGACCCTAAGGGTCTGAAAGTATGTGATGCGCCCAAGGTTACCCACTGTGTTTCCATGGCTGAGCAGGGAATCTAACCCTCGTCTCCAGGGTCATAGTCCAATGCTCAAACCATTACGCCATGCTGGCTCTTTTTAGAGAACCACATATCTTCACAATAAACCCGTAAGACATGGTATAAGATCAGCTTGGATTAGGAATTTGAATATTAAGTCTCCCAGTATCTGGCTTAGTTCTAGCCAGTAAATCGTGTTGAATGTACCTTCAGAAATCTGTTTTAACACACTGCAGGATCAGTTCAGTGGAATTTCCTTAAAGAATTTCATTGGATTATTTTTGTTCAGCACTGTAGCAATTGGGATTACAGTTTACACTAGTTGCTTTGGGTGATGCTTTGGTTTCTGCATTCTTTAGCACACCAGCAGGACTTGGAAGTAATGCATTGTAAGTAATAATACATATTTGTGATGAATTAATTTGTGTGATAATGAGGAAATAACTTTCTTTTTGCATTTTAATGTTAATGCACTACGATTTTGGTATAAAACTCACTCCTTCACTTTGACCGTTATGAATGCATGTTTTGTATTCATGGTTCCTATATATTGCCTAGTTTAGGGGATATGTAGGGATCATGAAAGTCTTTCATTTCCCACTTACCAGACAGAAACTGCTGCAAAGAACAGGGGTCTGCTCCCCTGTTAATCAGAAAGCATCTGACTGATTTCCCCATCCCTGCTTTCATGAGCAATGTCCAGTGCAAGGGAACCTGCTTCTGCCTGTCACAACAGAGACTGCTCATGAGAGGGAGTGAGACCATCAGTCAGCTGCTTCCTGAGTGAGAAGGGAAGGGACCCTCATTGATCACAGTGGCTGCTGCCCCATAAATGGAGCTTGGGAGGGTTGGAACAGGAGCCATTGCATAGCTGCATAATTACAGTGATTATGCATTTGTAACTCCCCAAATGAATTCAGTCAGTCTTTCCTTGAAATGCTAGAGTTTTCTGAAGATTTCTAATACTGAATCAAGAAACCGGAGACTTTTATTGAGACACAGTAGGTCTTGGCTAGAATCATAGAGCTGGGCCAGCAGGTCCAACCCTCTGCTCAGTGCAGAATCTCTAGCTACAGAATTCCCAGCTGGTGGGTATTAAGCCTCTTCCTTAAGACATCCAGAGAAGACCTCAGCACCTCTCTAGGCAACTGGTTCCATTGCCAAACCACTCTTACTGTCAAGAAGGTCGTTCTAATGTTCAATCAGAATCTCCCCTCTGGTAACTTAAAACCTTTATACCTAGTTCTAACCTCTAAGGCAGCAGAGAACAAGCCTGCACCCTTCCTTTTGTGGCAACCCTTGAGGAGTTTAAAAAGTTCAATCATGTTTTCCCTCAGTCTTGTCTTCACCAGGCTGAACATGCCCAGCTCCTTTAACCTGTCCTCATATGTTTTGTCCTCCATATTTCTTATCAACCTCACTGACCGATTCAGAACTCACCCCAACTTGTCTATATCCTTCTTAAAAGGAGGCACCCAGAACTGAATGTAGTATCTCAGGTGAAGCTTGACCAATGCAGAATGTAGGGGGCTGTTACTTCCCTCAACTTGAAAACTGTGCTTCCATTAATTCAGGCTAATATAGCATTTGGAGATCCGGTGTAGTGTAGTGGTTTGAGCATTGAACTACCACCCTGGAGACTGGGGTTCAATTCATTGCTTGACCATGGAAACCCACTGGGTGATCTTGGGTGCATCACACACTCTCAGCCCCAGAAAACCCCATGATAGGTTCACCTTAGGGTCACCATAAGTTGGAAATGACTTGAAGACACACAACAACAATAGCAACAACAACAACAACAAGATCACATTTGCCCTTTTTGCTGCAGCATCACACCACTGTCTCATCTTCAATGTATGATAAACAATAATCCCAAAGTCTTTTTCTCATGCACTGCTGAGCCAAGTACCCCTCATCCTATACCTTTGAATTTGTTTTTTGTGGCCCAAATGTAGAGCTCTGCATTTGTCTCTACTGAATTTCATTTTATTAATTTCAACACAGTTTTCTCATTTATCAAGGTCTTTTAGAATTCTGTTCCTCTCCCAGTTTTTTAGCTAATCCTTCCAGTTTTGTATTATCCACAAATTTAATAAGGATTATCTCTACCCCATCATCTAAATCATTGATAAAAATGTTGAAGAGTGTCAGCCCCAGGACTGAATGCTGAGGCACTCCACTTTAGATCTCCTTTCAATCTGAAGCTCAGCCACTGATGGTCAGGGTCAGAGATCCAGGCAGCAAGATAGCCCAGAGAAGGGAGTGGGAGAGCTAGCAGAGTCCTGCCGGGAGGAGTCAAGGAAGCACTTACTCAAGGGAAGTGCATTTACCTAAGCCAGAGCGACAAGCAAAAGCCATAGTCAGAGTTCCAAAAGCCAGGGGTCTGGAGCCAAGAGATCAATCCAAGGTATCAGGGGCCAGGTGCTAGAAGCAAGGAGAGGACTTGTAGAAAGTTTGTCACAAGCAATGGAAAGCTTCCAGGCAGGCAGTTATATAGCCCAAGACACAGGTGTGGCTAGTCACTGCTTCTTGAACTTAATCCAGGAAGCCTCCCTTTGCTCAGCTCTCTTGAGTCTCTGCCTTGTTTGTGGGTCGATTGGCACAGGCTCCCAAGGATCTTCAGAATCGGATCCCTGTTGCCCTAAAGGAGCAGGCAGAGGAGTGTCCAAGCCTGCTTGGTCCATGGCAGCAGGGGGAGCTCTTGAGCTGCAGGACTCATCTCCAGCCAGAGCCGCAGGGACCAACAGCTGCTGCTCATCATCAGCAGCTCTGACAGGGGCTTCAGTTATCACACTGATGAGCACAGTTTTCCAAACAATTATGGATCCATTTGATGGTTTTCCCTGTCTATTCCATATTTAGTTAGTTTGCTAATCAAAATATCATGGAGGACTGCATCAAAATGCTTTGCTGAAATCCAGATAAATGATATCCACAGCATTCCCACCATCTACTAAAGTAGTGACTCAATTAAAAAAAAAAAGTTAGGCAGGATTTGTTCTTGACAAGATCATACTGGCTCTTTCTAATCACTGTATGGTTATCAGGATACTTGCAGAATTCCTGCATAATCAGTTTTTATATTTTTCATGGTATTGACGTTAGGCTGACTGGCCCGTAGTTTCCAGGATCTTCGCTTTTGTCTTTTTTGGACAATGTTTGCTTGTCTCCAGTCTTCTGACACTTCACACGTTCTCCAAGATTTCAAATGAATGAATGAATATTGGCAAGTGGTTCTTCAAGTATGTCAACAAATTCCTTCAATATTCTGGGATGTAGTTCATCTGGCCCTGCAGATTTGGACTCATTTAGGTTTACTAGATAATTCCTGACTAACTCCTTATCAATCTTAATTTGTGACCTAGATTTCTTGCCATGGTCTCTGCTGATGCAGAATATATCTCTGGTACATGTCTCTGTAGTATGCCTCTATCAATTCTGTCTGAGAATTCAGCTGGCCAAACACACTCGGGGTCAGGGCAGACTTGTTTTTCACAAAAAAGAGTGGATATCGATTTTGTTGTGCTTGCAGAAGAGTAAGGGACATTTTTTGGTAAATGAAAGCTTACAATCTGGGTGAGATGCTAGTTAAGACAGGCACTGGCTAGAACACTTAGAACCCAGATACAGTCTGGCTAAACTAGGGGTATACCAACCCTAATTGCAGATAGTGGGATTTTTTTCAAACAGATACAAAGGACGCCAAGTTGGGGCAGACTGTCTCAAACAGATCTTCATCACAAAACTCCACCTTTGTGCTTGAAGTACTGGTTGCCTCCAGTAGTACAGTGTGGACCCAGGGCATGAATTATGCATCCCCTCTTCAGATGAAATGCATAATAAAAAAACAGGACAAAATGGGAGACAAATTTAAACAAAAATTTGTGTGTAATAATTTAAATACGTAGTTGCAAACTTTAATTCAAATAGAACTATAACACAGCTCACCACAGTGGGGAAGATTCTGAGCAGATGGCATGTTGGACAGTAAAAGAATAGCTGGGATCCAGCATGACACATGTGGAGCGTAACACTCTGAATGTGCAGGTTCATACTTTTCATCCCTGGCAGCTGTCAAGCCCTGGCAAGTGTGCTGGCTTTGCTGTGTTCACTGCTCGTGGAAGGAGAGGAGGTAAGTGACTTTGGTGACTAAGAACCAGTCAGTTTGGGCTGTGAGGGGAAATAGAAGGAGGTCTCTTTCTTCACCATTTCCCCAAGCTGCTATGTCTTTAATCTTTTGTTTCATGTATAAATAAGTTTTAAATTGTTTTAACTTTCTGCTTTCAATAGATTTTTTTTTGTTCTGTTAAACTGTTTTTTAACTTCTTTTTTAAGTGTACTTTGTTTTAACTGATGTAAGCTGCCTTGGGTCCCATGCCATAAGAAGGGCAAGATATGAGAAGACAGACAGACAGATATGTTATTTTATATTTCTAGGTCGTACCCCGCTTCATTGCTTCCCTGGTTGGCTACTCTGGGAACAGAATGCTGGCCTTGTTTGGCTTTTGGCCCAATCCAGCATAACTCTTGCATCACCCTACCTGTGTGGGTGTGCTCATTTTGATATCCAAGTGATTAACTATTGAGAGGGCAACTTCTATGACCCTTCCTTCTTTAAACCGGATTTTGAACAGAGCACACTTCAGAGAAAGGATTGCCGTCTGATAGCTCTTATAAAGAGAACTGTTCTCTGTAATTGAGAGCACATCTGTGGCTACACTAAGCATGAATACAGTCTTTTGCAGTGTGTACCAGTTGCTGGATAAAAGTTAAGAAAATATCTTTCTGTAGAGGTAAAAAAAAAGGCAGTAAAAATGACGAAGTCTATCACATCTTTCAAAACAAGACAGTGCGCTTGTTGCACTTTATGCGTACACAAATATGTAAAATAGTAAGGTGGTGGTATTTTTTTTTCTCAAGGAACTCATTTGTCAGATACAAATGTTGCTTTTCCTTTTGCCATAAACAGTACCATATTGTCAGCTACGGCTCCACATCAGGGAATAGAGCTTTTCTATTATTCTGTCAGAATAAGCAGAGTTTTCAGTTTTAAAGTCTGAAGCCAGACTTAGAAATTGCTGTAATTTGTTAGCGTACATATATATGTATATGTATATATGTGTATGTATATGCGTGCTGCACTTGGATTATTTGTTACTGACTTGCTTTGAGAATGATGCAAGCTAATGTTCTGGCTGAAAATAAGAGGAGATATATGTGAGCAAGAAAATGGGCTCTTTGGGTTTGATTTCTTTAGAATGAGGCTTTCTCCCTTCCTGAACATCAACTTTTATAACTTTCTGCATGGCGATCTTAACTCTGATTCACATCATTATGCAAATGCAATAATTTGCAATAAAATCAATTAATGCGCCATCAAGCCTCATAAAAATATGTAATCACCAGCTTACTGTTGAGACAGTACTTCTGCTGTGCTTGCGTACAACCTAATGGTCGTGAGAGGAGAGGAGCTGTGGGTTGAATTAACATGGAGGAGAATGTAGTTTCTTCTCATTTGCTGTCTGGCTGTAAGTTGACCCAGAATTTTTGGCTGTATGTACAGCTAGGCACTTCATAATGAAGGAGCTGAATCACAAAAGGCCACCTTATGCTGGCATATTTGGAAGACTGAATATGATGCATCTGCTACACGGCTACCCCCTTTTCTTCTTAGATATGATATGACTTTGACCTTTAGTTTGTCAAAACAAATTGAGGCCATTATGGTTAAAAAATTATGGGTAAGGAAGCTTAGTGAAAATGTGGAAAACAGTGACAATGTTGGCTGTTTTCAAGATATCAAACATTACAGTGAATGGTTAGGCTTCTTCTGAGTGGTCATGGGGATAAAATAGATTTCTAAATGGCTCTTGGAATATGTTGTACCAAGAGTGACTGACTGCTTGCAGAATTGTCTTTATGAACCATCTCAAAATGCCTGGATGGGAATATATTGCCCTTCAGAAGGAATTGGAATAGTGAGGCAAGGGGAAATTTCTGAATACCAATTCGTTTTTATTTCTTTATAAAACATTTCATATCCTAGCTTCCTGTGTTTGTCTCTTAATCAAATGCCTGCAGCCAAGTTCTATGATATGATTGCATTTGTTCAAATTTGTTTGGACAAATTTTTCAGATTAAGAATTAAATCTGTTTTTTTAGCCCAATTAGAGTAGAACTATTGAATCAATAGCAATTACATTTGTGTTAACTTACCAAGATAACATTGATTCAATAGGCGTGCTCTGATTAAGCCTAGCAATTGGATTTAGGCCTATGGATTTACAACATGTATTGCTCAGACATAATGCCTACTCAAAAGGGGTTCAAAGTGTTGGAGTCTGGCCCCAGTCCTGTGGGGTTTAAGCCAGGGAAAGAAATCTGAAGGCAAGAGTGCTCCCTTAGAAAGAAAAGATTATCATTAGTTTACAGTGTGTCACTCTTCCTTCTGCTGAAGCCTGCTTTGTGATGACTGTTGTAGGTTCTCAAAGGGTGAACTTGGCCACTTCCTCTCCCTGATCTTTCAACATTTCTCAAAACATGTCTGACATCACTGCCAGGGTTGTTACTATGTGTGTGAGGTGGTGGTGGTGGTGGTGGTGGTGGAATTTGGTTTTTACCATCCCATCAGACTTCTACCCTCTCCATGAAATTTTGTTCATTCACCAAATCGCTAGCATGATAGCAACTTAACGCTTCAGTTGAGCATTGAGAAACACAATTTAGTCATCCAAAGCAAAGGAGAAGGCAAAATTACCAGGGAAATGCAAACATAGAAGATATGAGATCTGGATGGGAGTGTTTTTTCTCTCTCTCTTTTTTTCTCATTCTGTAATGCTAGAAATGTAGAGACTGGAGGGATTTTTTGGGTGGGTGGGTGGGAGAGTAGAACTATTTGGTAGAGGGCAGCACTCTCATTTTGCCCCCTCCCTGTAGCAATGACCCTGACTAGTGTTCAGCTGCAGGGACTGGTTAGTGTGGGGGAAGTACTGAGTTCCTTCAGTGTTCACTATCTCATGAGTCACTAATTTTGGTGACACATATTGCTGCTTTATAGTTTTTCTTACACTTTGAACTGTTCCAGCTCTGTTTGCACTAAGGTTGCCTGATCAGAAACATCCCAGGCCCTGAAAGTTCACTGCCAAAACCTGAGACCTAAGGACTTCCCCTGGTGATGCAACAAGCAGCAGGCTTGGAAGTGTACCCTTGAAAGGTGGGCATCCAATCTCTGCTTAAAAACCTCTTCATTTTTTGGCATTTTAAAAACAGAAGCTGGATGTTTACCTTTCTGGGATACTTTAGTGATGAATTTCTTCACTGGCAGAGAGTTGGACTAGATGGCCATTCCAACTCTGTGAGTCTACAATTCTATGTTACAAGGGTGACATTAGAAAGGGCAGCTTCTGGTAATGTCATTAAGGATGATACGTTGAGCATCAACTATAGTTGCATTCAAACATGCATATCATTCAAACAAAACACACCAAGTCTAACAAAATCTTCTAGCATCAAACAATATTAAACAAATTATTCCACAGAGTGCCCCACTAATACCCTAAGGAGACCAGATTACCTTAGCTGTTAAGGATGGCTAAGACTGGACAGAATGAAAAAAAATTCTTCTACTGATGATACCCATTTCCCAATTTTGTACTATACCAGTGGTTCTCAACCTGGGGTCTGGTTAACAGATGGTCTGCAAAGCCTTGCTGCCAGACACCAACATCATCATCAGCAGTAGGGATGTGGCAGTGGGGTGGTGGTAGTTGTGGGTGCTGAAATGAGGGAGCAGTTTGGGCACATGCACATATACCTCTGCTGTTGTGTCCCTGGGGAACGGGATACAGCAACAGGCATATATGCATGCCCAAACTGTGACTCTGCAGACCAGCATTTGAATCCCCACTCAGCTATGGAAACCCACTGGGTTACCTCAGACAAGTCACATTCACTGAGAAAGGCAAAGGCAACAAATCATGCCAAGAAATCCATTATGCTAGATATGCCTTAGGGTTGCCATAAGTCAGTTCTCAAAATGGAGAGACATGATGACTAGAAAGATCTCCCCTCCCAATGTCACTGGTCCTTTGTTCTTGTGTACCTTCAAGTTACTTCTGACATATGGTAGCCTTAAAGTGAAACTATCACAGTTTTCTTTTGTTTTTTGCAAGATTTGTTCAGAGTGGGTTTGTCTTTGCCTTCCTCTGCGGCTGGGAGAATGTGACTTGCCCAAGATTGCTCAGTGTCTGAGCAGAGATTTGAATCCTAGTCTGCAGAAGCCGTAAATAAATAAATAAATAAATAAATAAATAAATATTTGAACATTTAATTGAGAAGTCTAAATCTAAATATTTAAATCTTGAGTTAAGTTTTGGGGGTCTCTGTGAAAAAAAAATATTTGCAGGGGGTCCCTGGTAAAGAAAAGGTTAAGAACCACTGTGCTATGCCATCTTATCACCTTTCCATATATCTTCCTGAAATGTTAATCTGCATTAGACTCCTTACATGGCGAACATTTTCAAAAGGCTTTGGATACTCATTAACCACATTGTAGTAATCACATTGCACTAATTTTTCCCCAGGCTCAAGCTCTTGTGCGTATAGCTTGGTTCTAGTAGCAGCCTCTCACAGAAGACCCTTGTAGAACTGGAGAGAGACCCAGCTGCCATTTTAAATGTGTCTTGAGTATTTCCCTCAATAAATCCATGTTTGACCTTAAAGAAGAAGTTATTGGGAACGTCCAGGACCTGACCTGACTGAAAGAAGCACAGGGGAAAGTGCAATGGGACCATAAAAAAGTCACCTCCTTGCCAGGGCCACCTTTCAATGTAGCCCTTTAATACACCATAAACTCAAATGTACTGTACTATTTCATTCTGTTTTAAAAGGCTCTCACAGGAGCTGAAAATGGAAAAGCAGCGCCATACCATATGCTGGGGAGCTGGAAGTGAAACTGCAGTGAAAGCGACATGTGCTGAAGTGCATGCTTTCTTTTTTAAATTTTTTTATTTTAAAGACTATAAAGCTTACATAGTAAAATATAGCTCATTTCCCACCAGTGGATTTATTATCTCTGTGTTCAGAAAGATTCCAAGTGGAGGATGCTGCTTTCTTTGGGCATTCGAGCCACCAACACAGCAGTGGCCTTGTGAAGGGCTGGCCCCACCACATGGCAGAGAGAGAGGCCACAGCCTTAGGCAGGCAAGGGGTGGCCCCTCATTTGTCCCTCCTGAATCTCCTTTCTTGAAGGACAGAGCCACGTATTCCACACAGCCTGTCCTGCATGCCCTAAACTCAGCTTCTGACACTGGGTGTGGTGGAGAAGCATGTCTTGTTGACACTGACGATGTAAGGTTCATTGAGGGTGAAGTAAGGGACAGAGCTTCTGTCCTATGAATGATTATGTAGAAGAGGGAATTTCAGCAGGTATTGTTTGTGTGACAAGAAACATCTGCTGATATTCCCCTTTCTACACAACTGTTCAAGAGGTCTTGCCCCTTGTTTTACCTGACAAGTCTATGTTCAACCGACAATCCAGCTGGCCTTTGTAAAGGAATGGTGGGAGCTTCCATGTTCTCCTTTGTCTCAGGCAGCAAATGTGTTTGGCCAACCTTAGCCTATGAACTTGCCTGGCAGTCTTTTTTCCTTGAGAAAAGTCTGTGTCTGTGAAGGAATACCTGAAATACTTGGAAACACTGAATACTCTGAAACAAAGAGTTAAGTCTCATTCAATACAGTGGGATTTACTTCTGAGTAAATGCATACAAAGGATTGCACTGTTGTAGTTCAATTTTCTTAAGAGGGTATCTTATCTCTGTATCTGAGACTTGTTTTTTTTTGTTAGTCTAAAGATTTTCATGTTTTTTAAATACTTGAAACAGTAGAAAAATGAATTTGGACACAATGGAACAATAGCAAAACATGATTATTATTTTGAAACTTACAATAAAAGGTGAGAGAAAGTTCAGGAATATCTCTATGTGATGATTTATTGCCACTGAAAAGTTATTGTGTAACTTAACTTTTACAGTTACTGAAGACCTTTTCTCATTTTCCAGGCTTTTAATTACTGATCTCATGTATTTTATATTTCCCTTGGACAGTTTTGATGTTTCCTTTAATTTGTCGTTTCAAGGTTTATTGTATTTTTTATGATATCATTGCAAATCATCCGGACCATTTTTAATGGAAGGATAACCTTAAATATTTCTGAATGAATTCATTTATTAGTTTATTCCTTAATTTTGGCCATTATTATTCATTTTCTTATGATAAACTGTGGGAGGACTGTGGTTCATGAGTGCTAGACATCCTGAAAAAAAAATGAATCAGCAGCTAGATGGTTTTATTGGTCTTTTTCTCCTACGCTCTGGTCAGACAACCAATTCGCATATCAGGATTGCTACAGAGCTCTAGCAGAGTTTCCTCTACTCTTGCCCTACCCAAAGATAGTTCACAATCTTTTGGATCCGCCACAAATTTTATTCTTTTGTTCTTCCACAAAATCCTAGGCCCTTTCCGCAGCACCCTCCCATCCCACAACAGGGACCAAAGAAAGACAGGACTATGAAGCTTCTGCATGATATCATCATGGTCCCATCCTTCTACTGTCCCCAGGTGGTACAATCATGGATTAAATCATTGGTGGGTTTTCCCCATCAATGACACATGATTGTGCCACCGTCCCTCACTTACCTGTCCTGTGGACGGGCAGGAAGTGCAACGACTGCCCTTCCTGCCCCTGCGCAGCCTCGGAAAGTATCCAGCTGCACTGCCTAAGGAAGAGGTGTGGCCATCGCACTCCCTTCCGCAGGGAGCCAGCTGGCGCAGAGGGGAGTGCTCCCCTCCCAGTGGAGCCACTTCCAGGAACCCCACCAGATGACTTTGCAAAAAGGTAGGGGAATGGGCCCTACTGTACCGACCCAGCATGGCATAGAGGTGAATCTTGATTTGTGAATACTATACCAACAGGTTCTAAGAGGATACTAAGTACACCCCTGGTGGTAAGCATCTGGCATTGAGGACCAGTGTAGCTATCTTTGCAGTGAGTTGTCCAGGTGCTGATGAATCCTGATGTGATGAAACACATCAGATCCCTAGTAGAGCAGAAACAATGCATCAACTGATGGTGATAAGTCAACATGTTTATGATTCCCACAGATTCAAGCTGGAACTAGCAATTAGATTTAGGCTTAAGCATGTCTTCACTTCATATTGTTTATAACTTGAACTACAAAGGTGGACATTTTTTGATTTATTAACTGAATTATCTCCTTCATGTGAGTATTAATTCCGTGTATCACAAACTTCTGTGGAAATGCTTTGTTTTGTTCTAGATAGTGTAAATGAGAAGAAAGGCAGACCCTTAGAATATTTCAAGTATAATCATGACTTAATCTAACTATTTTCTTGTTATAAAACATGTTTTTAGGCTATTATTCCACCCAGCAAAAGTAGAATTCCCCAGGTCTGTCTTGTAGATGGTCCTCCATTAAACAGAACAAAATTGGCCCATTTATAATTCATTTTAAGGTCTAAATCTCAGCATGATGTTGAAATGGCAATAGCTAGACCTGGAAGGCAGCCAGGACTACTTCTATCCTTTTCTTGTTCTTCAGAAGGAAATTTATTTTCAGCACAAAAATTCAATTAGGACAGCAAAAGTGAACTCGGCACCATGGGGAGCCCAAGCTTTTCCAGGCCGTGACCTTCTTTCAAGAACTCTTCAAAGAAAAGGTGAGTTTGGGTTCTGGCATGCTGGAGTTTGCTGACAAATGTATAGTTCACTGCCATCTGTCCCATGACAGGATGCCACCTGAGCCCATTACACAATGTCCTTCATTTGAGTTTGCTTCCCTTCCTACCAGAGTAATTTATGAACACATGCCACACCATGTTCTTACTGACTAATTTCTAGATCGAAAGGAAAAAAGAATAGTTTCCTTGTAAACATTGGTGCTTAGTGTATTTTGTAAGCTAATATTACTATTTTACCAATGTATGTTTGTCATCTGATGTTTTTCTAACTCTTTCAGTAGATATATGTCATATTTAATTACAAAACAGATGGTGGCCAATATTCTTCATCAGCTATTTCATTAAATATATTCAACTGAGTACATTTCAGTAACCTCTCCTGGCCTGACTTCCCCAAACCTGATGGGAACATCATTCATCTGGGCTCTGATCATTGGCAGAATGGATCTCCTTCTCCCCATGCAACTGATGCCCAATAAAGCGGTGGGTGGGGAGTTGCAACAGTATTAAAACGTGTGATAAGGTAGCAGTCAGGAGTGCAGAAAAGGTACCTAGATGTATTCATTCCTAATATTCACAATTGCTACTTATGATTTTAACACTATTGTCAGATTCATAACTCCTCTGCCCTATATACTTTATGAGGAGGAAGAGGTCCACTCTGCTAGTGATCAGAGCATGGGTGAATGTGTGTGTGTGTGTGTGTGTGTGTGTGTGTGTGTGTGTTGGGCCAGGAGAAGTTACTTGGTTAAATATACTTAAGTAGCTGCTGTGTAATAGTGGCTGATAATTTTTAATTCTTAAAAATAGATCTTTTATGAAAAAAACACAATTTTTATGATATTAAATATTTGAAGTCTACAATTATATTTTCCAAATTATTACATTTGTGCTACTATACTTAGAAAAGTTTCACTTCTGTGAAAACAATGAAACTTCTAAAATTTCACAGCGTTCAAAATGGAGGTGGGTGGAGAAAAATACTTCAAAAACTCCAACCCAAGTTTTCTTGAGTCTATCCTTGAAAAAAAGGACAGATCTGATTTGATCTAGTTTTATAAGGCAGTAATTTTCTCAAAAATTATCAGCTGATGTTGCTCACTGTTGAATAAGGAAATTAGTGTTTCATTCATTCCTTAGACAGCCAGTGTGGTTTGAGTGTTGGACTATGACTCTGGAGACCAAAGTTTGAATCCCCACTTAGCCATGGGCAACTCTGGGCAAGTCCTACTTTCTCAGCCTCAGAGGAAGGCAAGGTCAAACTCATCTGTGAATAAATCTTGCTAAGAAAATCCCATGATAGGGTGGCCATAAGTCAGAGTCAACTTGAAGGCACATAACAATATTTGCTCTTTGCCATACTTGTAAACCCACCGGAGACATTTGCTGGCTAAATGAGAACACCCAAATGGCAGTGCAGTTTCTCCTCACTCCCCAATAAGTAAATAATGGCCAGTGTGCTGGTCATGTTGTGCTCTGTGTTTCTACTTCACCCTGAAAGCTTGTCCAGTCCTTTCCATTGGCAGGAAAGCAAGAAAGCACACATTTTGTCAGATACAGATTTCTACCTGTAGATGGGATACTCAAGTAATTGAACTCCTTTTTCTCTGCCCATATGCTTATGTATTGCACACAATTTTGGATAATATATTGCAGGATGTACACCAGTGATAGAGAGCCAGCATGGTGTAGTGGTCTGAGCACTGGATTATGACCCCAGAGACTAGGGATTGATTCCCTGCTCTGCCATGGAAACCCACTGGGGGAATTTATGTGTGCCTGACACTCTCAGCCCCAGAAAAACCTATGATAGATTTGCCTTAGGGTGGCCATAAGTCAGAATGAAGGCACACAACAGCAACACCACTAGGGGTGGGAATCAAGCACAAGCCAGCAAAGCCAGTGGTGGGGAATATCAGGGCGGCGGGGTGGGGTGGGGATTGCAATTCAGCTATCTCTGGAGGTGTGCATGATCCCCATTCTAGATGTAAACTGACCAAAATAGCAATAATGAAATATTCTTCAAAGTAAGGAAGTGCTGAGTTTGGATGCCCAAGTTCTCAGAAGGAAGACTGTAGCTCTTCAGATACCTAAAAGGTTCAGGCTTTATTCTGTACTTCTTTTCATGTCTTAAGACCACAGGTCAATTGTTCCAGCCTTCCCAGTCACACAATACAAAATCTGGGGTGGTCAATCCATACCTAGTCCTGGGGCCTTTTTACACTGAAGTGTTGTAGCATTATGATCCCACTTTAACTGCTGCAGCTGCATCTTAGGGAATACTGGGATTCATACTTTAGGGAAAGGCATTTGGAATCCTGAGCCAGAGAGCTCCTCTGGAGCATTTGACCAAACTACAAACCCCAGGATTCCTTTGGTTGTTGCCACGGTAGTTGAAATGTAGTTATTGCTGTATAGTTGTGTAGACTGAAAAGTGTAAAATGTGAAATTCCTTCTTCAACACAATCATCAAAGATACAGGAGCCATCTGCATCATATAAATGTCCCTTGCCTTCTTTCAGTTGTGAAGAAATCACTATGTTTTCTAGTTTATCATCATATGGATATGGTAACATGTGCCCCTTTTATGAAGCAAACTCACAGAGAAAGATACACACACATATTTACTTTGCCTGGACACAATGACACTTTCACTGAAGGAAATACATTCTCATGAATGTCAAAATAACAGAGGGACAGCTGCTTGGGAAATATAGCAAATGCTCAGCTGTCTGAGTTAAACATTTTAATATCTCTGCATCAGCTTTTTCTTTAATCATTTGGAGAAGAAACATTGCCAGATGCAGCTGATACACAAATTGATGCCAGCCTGGTCTAGAGGTTATTATATCTTTAATAGAATGAAGTTGGCAGGGTGACCTTGCTGAGCAAAGCAAAAATTGGAATATTAGGTCATTCTGAACTTCTGCCTTTTGCAGATTTTCACCTTCACCAGCCAATGTATAGGCATCTTGAGACTCATTTGTAGTGCTAATACCATCCCTTGAGTAAACTATTTTTGCTCCATTTTAAAAATCCAACTACTTTTGTTTATTAGAGATAATGAATAGGAATCTATGTTACAAATATTCTCTTTGTACCTTTTGCTTTGTGTTTTTTTTTTCCTGGGTGGTCAGTCAATGGAAAACATTTTTAAAAACTATACATTCTTTTATCTATGTTAATATAAGCCACCAATTCTGTTTATGGAAAAGAGATTCAGCTGTACAACTGAGCTGATAACAGTACTTGTGAAAAGTTTCTTCTTTTTTTAGTATAACAATCTAAACATGAATCATCAGTGCGATACAGCCGCTAAAAGGCAAATGAAGTTCACAGTTTCATCAACAGAAATGTAATGCACAGATGGCAAGAAGTAGGAGTACTCCTGTATTCTAACTTGTCCATATCTCAGCTGGAGTGTTGCTTTCATTTCTGTTAAAGCAGTTTAAGAAGAGCGTCAACAAACTGAAGTGTATGTAGAGGAAAATAATTAAGTTGGAGCCAAGTCCAGAGACTAAACTGGATGACAAAAGGTTAATGGAGTTAGGTGGATTAAGCCTGAAAGGTTGTGCTCTCATGCATGTTTGTGATAGAGTTTTACATTTTACATGTTATATAAATTTGTTAAATCACACAAACATACACATGTTCATTCTACTCAGGTCCACCTGTACAATTGATCTTCACCTGCGATTTTGGAAGATTGTTGCATTTTTATACAAATCAGGAATGAGCACAGGTATTTATTTATTTATTGAATTTTTCTTCCCAACTGTCTCCCAAATGGGAGTAAGAATACAGCAGTACAGAAATTCTCACCAATATTTGACTATGTACATGTACAATGGGAGCACATGTCCAGTGTAACCTGTGAATATCTACTGCCTTGGGAAGTGGTGAACTCTCTTCATTAAAAATTTTCAAGCGAAGGCTAGATGGCTGCTTATCAAAGATAATATCATTCTTAATTTCCTCCACTGACCTTGAGGTCTCTTTTTAACTTTATAGTTCTGAGACTCACCAAGGGCTCTTTCACACAACACAAATATACTATTACAATTCCACTTTAACTGCCATGGCTCTAGCCTATGGAATGCTGGGATTTACAGTTCAGAGAAGGGCATTTAGAATTCTCACCCAGAGAATTCTTCTGGTGTCTTTGGCCAAACTAAAATCACAGGATTCCAAAGGACATTGCTATGGCTGACAAAGTGGAAGCATAGTGCAATAATCGTGTACTGTGAAAGAGTGTCAGGATATCCTGATACTACCAACATGATAATGAATTCTTTCTCAAAAACTTGCAACTTTTAGGACATCCACATTCTTGCAACAAAATTGAAAATTTAGGAGATAATTATGCATTTTGAGGCCGTTTTGAGGCTCACCTGAAGCAGCCTATTTAAAATACCTGAAATGTTCCTAAGGATTCACATACCAAGTTCTCATTGATTCAGTGGGTCTACCCTAGTTGTGAAAACCAATCTGGTTCAGTGGTTTGAATGTTGGACCAGGGTTCAGTTCCCCATTTGGCTATGGAAATCCATGGAGTGATCTTGGACACATCACATATTCTCAGCCCCAGAAATCCCATGATAGGGTTGCCTTAGGGTTGCCATAAGTTGAAAATGAAGGCACACAACAACAACAACATCTAGTTGTAGGTGACAAGTGGATTTAGGTGTCAGTATATTGTGGATGCTATGAAACATTGTGGCTAACTTTTTTTTTTGTGTGCTTTTACTCACTGAAATGGAGAAAAAGCATCTGCAATGTTTTCTCCCTCATATCCATTGTGGACAGAGCAAAATATCTCTGCCTTAGGCAGCAAAACATTTTTGGCTGGCCAAGCTGGTAATCTAACTGATTTCTCTCTCTCTCTTTTAAGAAAAAAAAAAGTCTAAATGTACTTCCATATGTAGTTTTATTTTAGCACAGTTTGGGACAATGATGGAAGGAAACAAAGGCTCTTTCCACATGTGGTGGTGGGGAAACGGGCGAAAACGCCCAAAAACGGAGCTTACCGGCAGCTGGGTAAGTCCGTTGCTACGTGGAGCAGCGTGAGCTCGCTGCTCCACAGTCCTCCGGCGTCCCAAAGGGCGGCTTCCGGTTGGTGGAGGCTCTCCACCAACCGGAGAAGCTCGCCAGCTGGAAGCCCGTCCCCGGCAGATCTGCAGGCACGCACTTGCGCTCTCCTGCAAATCTGCGTCGGAGCCAGGCGACGGAGCGGCGCGGGGCTGCACCCTCCGTGCTTTTTAAAAACCTCGAAAAAGAGTTTTTTAAAAAACATGCAGCAGGGCTAGTTCCGACCGCTCCTGAGTGGATTCTGGTGTGGAACTACGAAAAGTAGTCCACGCCAGTCCACTCTACGGTGTAGAAGACCTCCGTGAGAGGTCGCTCTGCACCATTTCAGAAGCCCGGTATGGAAATGGCCAAAGATTCGAGACACCCTTTATTGCAATGGAGTTTTTAAAATATCCTTTGAATGACATGTCTCCACCTTTTTTTTTTTTCGTTGCTTGAAAGATTTACCCTTGTGGCTGCTGAATTAAACAACAAGTTCTAAATTTGAGAAGTTAGCAAACATTGTTTCAGTAAGTCAAAGAAGACCCTCCAAAAGTAATGCAACAATTTCCGCCTCTGGTTAGAAAGCAGAGGTCACCATCTACAGTGAGTCCTGAAATACTGTTGTGGCAATTTTACTGCCTGATAAATGCAGTTCTTAAGGGAGAACTTAGAATCAAATAGAACCCAAGGTTATGGACCATGGCTGTGGGATAAACGAGATTATCATCAAGGGAAACAAACAGGAAGGTTAGATAAATGTTTCTTATACCCACTACTCCCTATAAATTTTTTCCTCCTTTGTCATCTGTTTAGGTGCTGACATCGTTTCTCATGGTTTGTGCCCTTATTTATGTGAAATTCCACTTATTATTTATCTTAATGTTTCTGGCAGCTTTATTTACAGTTTCCACTTTTGCTTTTCTTATCTTTTATTATGCTCCCTGAACTTCATTTGTCCTTTGTGACTGGTGTTTCATAGCTCACACATGCTTCCATAAAAGCTGATATCCTTTTGTTAAAAACAACAACAATAACAACCAGACAAAAATCAAAAACATGTTTATCATGCTTTGTATCTTGGATTCCCTCTCTTACCAATGGAAGGAGCTGTGTGGCAGATTTGAGGCAGATCACAAATAAACCTAAAAGCAATTTTTAGGTTGTATTATTTATAAAAATTATGAACATAAGGGCCCCAGAACTTTGCACTTTGTGGATTCCGACAGCTGGAGTCTTATAACAAGGAGTATCATGGTAAATCTGGAAGTGCAGAGGCTTGTCATGACAGTTCCTGTAGCCAGCCATCCATATCAACAAGCCTAGTAGTTTTCACTCTTTTGTAAAGCTAATGGAGTGCCCATCCAATGTCACGCTATCCTCAGACACTTCAGCTGAGGCCATTTCTGCCCTACACTGTTATAGTGCTATCATTCCACTTCCAACATCCTATGGAATCCTGGGGTTTGCAGTTTAGGGAGGGGCCATTAGAATTCTCAGCCAGAGAGCTCTTAGGCCTCAGGAAACCACAAACCCCAGAATTCCACAGGATGTTGAAAATGGAAGAATAGCACTATAACAGTATAGTGTGGAAATGGCCAATATTAGAAGGCCCTTAGTTCTCTCTGTCCCACATCTGGTGGGAATATGGAAGAGGACCTTCTCAGTGGCTGCTACCAGGCTCTGGAAGTCACTTCCTAGAGATTCCAGGCTGGCTCCCTCCTTCCTTTCCTTTCATTGGCTAGTGAAGACAGCCAGTGTTGCTTCAGCAAACCTTTGAGGGCTTATTGCTTAGGCAAAGGAGCCATTCATGTGCTGTGTAGTTTATATTTGTTGTTTTTTTAACACTTATACTTTGAACTACTTTTAATTTTATTGATATTTCAATTCTATTTTTAACTTTTGGATTATATAATTTTTAACTCTTTTACGCTGCCATGACTGGGAGTCATTGTTGTCATCGTCATTGTCATCACCATCACTATTGTCGCACACACGACCCTCCCTGGACTGGGTGGCCGTGCAAGGTTCGAAGTACGAGATGCTGGGAGGCAAGAAACAAGCCAGTTCTGGTCTTTGAGGATGCAGTTTATTAAGCAAAGAAGTGAAAAGAAAAACGAAAGGCACACAAGCATACATACACTCTGACTCCGTCGGAAAGGCAAAGCAGGCAACGGAGCAGGGTCCTTTTTGTTCCAACAGATTATACAGGGTTTTTGTGTGCGAGTGGCAAAACAGGATGCCAATCCGCCAATCCACCGTGCCAAAATGGACGCCAATTACTGAGGCACCCATGGGCCAGGTGCATGATAGGCTCGTGGCCAAATCTCATTACCTGCCCGAAATGGCAGTGGACGGTCTCTAATCAGGCTTCACTCTCCTCTCCCCATACGGGACGGCGCGGGGAGTGAAGTACCGCTCGTTAACATTCCTTGGCTATTCTCACAGGACTGCAGCATACAGGGCAGCCTGACCTAGCAGTGCAATAGCATGAGCTAACCCCCTAAATATGTTCGTTAGTGTGAGAGCAGGCTGAGCTAAAATATGTGAGTAACACAGGGCCTACCCAGAGGGCCTCGGGCCCAACACTCCATCCCCAGAATGGTCAAGGAATGTGTACTGCACATTACAATCTCTTCTTACCCTGGAAGGGCCAGGTCTTCTTTGCCCTACTCGTGACCACTCCAGGGGGGAAATCAGGAGACAAAGGGGCTAGGCCATCAAACGGACACTCAGGTTACAACACCAACAAGTTAATACAAAACAACAAAGCAGCATTAAGGCTACAGCTATCATTTGTTTCCACCACCACCCCGATTCCTTGAAACCACGCTGCAACAGGGTCAAATATAGACTCATCCTCTGGTGCTCCTGCCAGTTAGTACAAATCCAGCCCTGGGTATCATTGGCTGGGCGGATGTGAACAGTTAGGCATCCTTTACTAAAGCCCACCACCCTTTGGAACCGAGCAGCCACACCACCATGCATCTGCTGCTCCCAACACACACGCAGCTCCGGAGGGGCGTAGACTCTCAGTGGGGTGATCCAACCCACTCCATCATAGAGCTGCTCGATTTCCCCTCTGAGACGGGTGGTACGGTTGGTCTTGTGTGTCCCTATCTGCTGAGCACAAGCCCTGGTGGCCCTAACATCAAACCAGTGGGCACAAGCCGCCGCCAGCAGCAGGAGAGGCACTGAGGAGAGTGAGATTTGCATAGTCTTAGTATCATTCAGATAGTGGTAAAAGGCACATAATAAATCCTCATCAAAGTCAATCACAACAAGTGGAAAACCAGCGGCATGATGCAGCATAACCCAGCAGATCCAGCAGTCATAAGCAGGCTGACAGCATATGCGTGCAGGTACGAAAGCATACGCTATCCACTGCTCAGACCCGCTGGCCCCACTCGCCAGTCTAGTTGGGGTCTGGGGCATCCAGATAATTGAGCTGACTCAACATGATACCTACGTCCCAAACCCGCTGGCCAATAGCGGGTCCTAGCATGCTCAACAAAGTTCCCTTGTAGGACACAGGGGAGTTTCGGAGCAGCTTCCTCCACATGCCAGCGGTAAACCGGGCTTCGTCCAGGCCATGGAAGATGTTCCCATAGCAAGCCGCTAACATCCCCAGTTCATGCAATTGAGCCTGAGCCTCCCCCAAAGTTTACCAGGTGCGGCTCAGGCCATCCACTGCCATACTGTCGGGCCACGCTTGTCGCATCGCGAAAATGAGCCAGTCCATGAGGCTATGGATGCCCTACACAGTGTGGGCTGTACGCAGCAATTGCTGCAAAGTTGGTTGGCTGGTGACTCTGCTCAGCTTCTGCTTCTCCTCTCCTGTCAGCTGCATGGAATCGCCCCCAGGGTCCCATATCCGAGCCAGCCGGGTTAACAAACCTTTGTTCTGCTGCTGCTGGTATTGCTGCTGCAAGGCAAGCAATTCCTGGGTGGAATAATCCTGGACCATTTGGATATTATCTACCATGGGGTTGTTCTGTTTGGCTACCTGCCGGTAGCAGATCTTATCCTCGAACAGGGGATGGAGCTCTGCTTTCCCTGTGGTTCTCATCTTGTCCTCTGCTCCTGAGTCCCCTTCAGACTCAATCTCAAACTCGCCTTCCTCGTTGTCTGCCCAGTCCCACGGATCCCAGCACACTGGGTCCCAATCTGGATTCGTGATAACACTCCGTACCCGGGCTTGCCGTGGGCACTTCCTCCTGCTGCGCCGGATGAAGTGGACGGCCAACTCCTCAGCCTTCTGTCCCCACTTCGCATTCTGCATCAGCACATCTTGCAGCGTTGTTCCACTCAACACTCGCAAGTCCCTCTCAGCATCCAATTCAGCCTGAAGCTTCCCACAGCTCTCCTCCAGCTGCGAGACGGTCCGCAACGGCATCAGGAGCAGCCAAGCCAGCGGCACTGCCTCACGCTTCCCAGCAGTGGATAACCGATCCAGCTGCAGGGACTCCAGAGCACTCTCCAGACCAACTGGTTTGCACTCCTTCTCGAGCACCAGACAGGCAACAGGTCTCCTAGGACTGCCAACTTCTGAGCTACTGCACCCCATGGTGCTTGGAGCCCCCAACCTGGTAGCTGCTGACTCGCACCAAGCTTTCTAGCAGTCCTCTTCTTCCAGAGCCTGAGCATGGCCTCGCACAAGCACTTGTACCCCACTCCTGGTACCAAGTGTCGCACACAAGACCCTCCCTGGATTGGGTGGCTGTGCAAGGTTCGAAGTACAAGAAATGCTGGGAGGCAAGAACCAAGCCAGTTCTGGTCTTTGAGGATGCAGTTTATTAAGCAAAGAAGCAAAAAGAAAAACGAAAGGCACACAAGCATACATACACTCTGACTCCGTCAGAAAGGCAAAGTAGGCAACGGATCAGGGTCCTCTTTGTTCCAGCAGATTATACAGGCTTTTTGTGTGCGAGTGGCAAAACAGGCTGCCAATCCATCAATCCACCTTGCCAAAATGGGTGGGTGGGGGGCTATTCCACCTCGGACGCCGATTACCGAGGCACCCATGGGCCAGGTGCATGATAAGCTCATGGCCAAATCCCATTACCTGCCCGAAACGGCAGTGGACGGTCTCTAATCAGGCTTCACTCTCCCCTCCCCATACGGGACGGCGTGGGGAGTGAAGTACCTTGGCTATTGTCACAGGACAGCAGCATACAGGGCAGCCTGACCTAGCAGTGCAATAGCATGAGCTAACCCCCTAAATATGTTCGCTAGTGTGAGAGCAGGCTGAACTAAAATATGTGAGTAACACAGGGCCTACCCAGAGGGCCTTGGGCCGAACAACTATTCAAAGTAGTGGTTTTTTGACTGGTGCCCACTCACGAGCTATCAGCTGCCAGTCCCTGGAGAGTCAGGAAACAAAGAAGCAAATGTAGCCAATGGCCATAAATATTACAACTAAGTAGTCATTCCCTCCTTTTATGTTTTTATTTTCCTGCTTTTGTTATACTGGAACATTATTGTATGTAATGGGCTCCCTAATTGAATAGAAATAAACATTTTTTTAAAAAAGAATGTCAGTGTGAATCTCATCAGTCTGGCAATGCAGAGTCCTTGGCTGTTCTCCATGCACAGAAGTGGGCTGCAGTGCACGAAAGCTTATGCTATAATGAATTGGTTGGTCTTAGAATTGCTAGAAGACTACTTTTCCTTTCATTTTTATCCAGAAACAGATTAACACAGTGTGGTAATTTTGGTTCATGCTGTTTGAAATCTTTTATGGCAGTGAGTTTTGTGGGGTAGGGATGGGATATTTGGATTTGGGTTGTAAGTCATTGTATAGGAATGATTTATCACATACAGCTCTCCCTTCCATTTAGATTTTGCCCAGTGCCCATCACATGTAACCTTGTGTGAGTCCATTGATCCTCATTTCAATCATCAGAGGAAAGTGCCTCATTTAAAGTCTGAGTATCAAGGTACGTGGTACCTTAATGTCAACTGGCACATGCCATCTTTTGAGACAGTCAATTAAAGAGTTGTATATAAACATACCTACCAATGGAGCTACCTTTCCATGGTGGTGAGATTGCATGCTCCTGTGAGGGAAGATGCTGAGTTGATGGCAGCAGAGTTGCTAGTATAGTCTTCCATGTCAGACAGGCTTTTGCCAAGTAGCCACACTAAATGTTTCAGACAGCTACTGGGCAGCAGCAATAGTGGCAGAGGAGCTTGCAGAGATGACAATGGCACCATAGCTAACACTTGTTAGTACTTTGCAGACAGAGGCACAGTAAATTCCTTTTGATTTTTTTTTTTTACCATGAGAATCCTGTGATTAGACAATCCTATATGAAAGAAGAGATAGTGCCAGAAGATGAAACTTCCATGTCAGATGGCACTCAACAATCTACTGGGGAAGAGCAGAGGACAATTATAAGTAGTGCTGTGGCTAATGATACAACTGGTCTTAAACCGAAAGGGCATTCAGTTGTTGACATGCTCAGAGATGAAAGACTGGAGCTGCACAGCACATAGTATAGGAACATGGAAGGTGAGAAATATGAATCAGGGGAAGCTAGACACAGTAAAACAAGAAAGGCAATATGTAAACCTAGTAGTACTTGGGGTGAGTCAGCAAAAGGGGACAGGAATGAGACATTTTGAGTCAGATAATTACATAGTGTTTCATTCGGGAAGTGAAAATGGCTTCAAACTACAGGAAAAGAGATTCTATCTAAACATTAGGAAGAACTTCAGTAAGAGCAGTTTGATAGTGAAATATGCAGTTTTGGAATGTGGTGGAGTCTCCTTTGTAGGTTTTTAAGCAGAGGCTGGATGGCCATTTGTCAGGAGTGCTTTGGTTATGTATTACTGCATGGCTGGGGGTTCTTCTGCCCCTGCTTCTGCCTGCTACAACCCATTTTTCTTATATGTCTTCTTTCCCCTACCTCCTGCCCCACTGATCCTATTCTTTCCTTCTCTTACTCAATTCTTCTGCCTCTGTTTCTGCCTTATACAACCCATTTGGTGAAATATTTTCTCTCAAGGGGTGCTTTCCCAGACTACTTAAGCATAGTGTTTTGCATCCTCTATTAAAGAAACTTTCTTTGGACCCTTCACTTAGTGCTGTTGCCCTGTGTCTCTTTTCTTGTTTCTTTCAAAAATTTTGGAGAGAGCTGCCCTTTCCGAGTTGATGCATTGTCTGACTATACATGATTTTCTTGATCCATTTCAGTCAGGGTTTTATACAGGTCATCCCACTGAAGTGGCTTTGATTCATGTAGTAAAAGATATTCTAGTGGCAAAAGGGCAATGTGAATCTTCTGTGTGGATCTTGTTGGATCTTTTGGCAACCTTTGACACTTTGAACCATCAGATCCTACTATTACGGGAATTGGGAATAACAGGGAATGTTCTGTTCTGGTTTAAATGTTTTTTTGTGTGATTATTCCTCTTCTATCTCATTTCAGTGACCTATGTCAAAAGCTTCCCCTGTAACCATAGCCGTGCCACAAGGAGCAGTCTTGGGCCACCTTCTTTTTTAGTTATATACACTCCTGCTTGGATTTCTTATTTCTGAATTGGGTTTTCAGCATCACATTATGCAGATGACACTCAGATTTCCAGAGTTTCAAATCAATTGATGCGACTGTGTGGAAGTCAGTGATTGACTGTCTGTCACGTGTTTCTTTGTTCATGATCACTCACCATTTTAAGCTGAACTTGTAGAAAATTGAGATCTTGGTGTTTCAGTCTGACTGTCCAGTAACCCCTCCCTCATGCCTTCCACTGGATTTACAGGGTCGCACAGTAGCTCCTGTCTTGGTTGCCAGAACTCTTGGAGTCCTGCTGGATCATCGCCTGTCTTTACATCCCTTCATCAGGGTGACAGCTATGGCATGTAATTTCCATCTTGTCTAATTTCCATCTTGTGCAATTTCTATTTTTGTTTGTCTAGGCCTTGGTTATCTCATACCTGGATTATTGTAACAGATTACTGGCAGGTTTGCCTTCCTGCTCCCTTCTTTCCCTGGTTTTAATTCAGAACAATGCCATCCAGGTTGTTTTAAATTTCCTTAAATATTCACTTTTATCTTTTCCCTGTAAGTCTCTTTTCTGGCTATCAGTTCAGACCATGGCCTGTTTCAAACTTTTGGTTTTGGTATTCAAGGCTTTGCATTCTAACTTCCCTTAGTACCTCACAGCTTGGCTAATATGGTATGTTCCACCCAGGAATTTAAGATTTACAGCCAAAGGATTATTCTTTTTCCCACCAATGTGCACATCTCAGTCAAGGCTCCAGCCTTTCAAGATTTGGCTACATATTTGTGGCATGTTCTTCCTTTGGACCTTCATCTGGAGGAAGATCTCACCCATTTTCATAAAGGGCTGAAGGCCTTCCTCTTGGATTCATCAACTTAAGCTGCTGAATTGTGTTTAAGGTGCTGTAATGGGTAGAGACTGCTGGGTGCTGGGAATTTCATTTCATGTGTTGCTATATTTTATTGTCCTTGTTCCTGACTGTACATGTTGATGTTCCACTCTTTGGTGAAAAGAGTGTTATAATTAAATGTTGTTATTGTTATTTTGTCTTGTTGTGTGCCTTCAAGTTGTTTCCAATTCATGGTGACCCTAAGGCAACCCTATTATGTGGTTTTCTTGGCCAGCTGTATCCAGAGGGGGGTTGCCACTGCCTTGCTCTGAGGCTGAGAGTGTGTGACTTGCCCAAGGTCACCCTGTGGGTTTCCATGCCTGAGCAGAGGTTTGAACTCTCTTCTCCTGAAGTTCTAGCCCAGTGTTCAAATCACTACACTACACAGGTTCTTCTTTCTTATAGTACTTGTCAAAATTTCAGATGCAACATTTGTCCTGGTGGAATATAAACAGACACAACTGGGACTGTTCCAATATATTTCATGAGTATTTAAGCCATTTGGCCACCACCGTGTATGACTATAATTTGATAGGACAGCTATGAAGGAACTAGACAAGATCCTGAAGTATAGAGATATATAATTAAATACTAAAATTAGGATTGTCCGTGACATCTTATTTCCAGTTTCTATGTATGTTTGTGAAAGCTGGACAGTGAAGAAAGCTGAAAGGAAGAAAATCAACTCCTTTGAAATGTGATGCTGGAGAAGAGTTTTATGGATACTGTGGACTGCTAAAAAGACAAAAAATGGGTCTTAGAGAAAATCAAGCCTGAACTCTCCCTAGAAACCAACATACTAAATTGAGGCTGTCATACTTTGGACATATCATGAGAAAACATGAATCACGAGAAAAGACAATAATGTTTGGTAAGGTAGAAGGTGGTAGGAAAAGAGAAAGACCCCATTACAGATGGATGGACTAAATTAAAGAAGCCTCAGCCCTGAGTCTTCAAGACCTGAGCTGGGCTGTTGATGACAGGGTGACCTGGAAGCCTCTCATTCAAGAGTTGCCATAAGAGAAAACCAGCTTGATGGCCATCAACAACAACAGTATAAACATGGGAGCTGAGATTAGCATTCTGCTTGTGTGGAGCTGTGAGCTAATCCATAATACTGCTGTGATGATTTGGAATCTTCTCCACAAACCAGAAGTTTCGAAATAGAAAATATCAGTGATGTAGACTTGAGTCGGTTGACTCAGACTCAAGTCAGACTTAAGTCACATCAGTGACTTGACTCGGACTTGACTCAGCAAAAATTACACACTGACTCGACTTGACTCGACTTGAGACTTGCATATTTTTAGTGACTGACTTGCTGCCCTTGGTTCAGTAACATAACACATCCATTCAGAAACCTTACAACTTACTGGTCACACAATGACCTGTTTCAAGCCCAAAGTGTGGACACATTTCTCAGAGGAAACAGCAAACAGGTTATGCAATAGGCTTGAGGTGGGGTTAAGGACTGCTCTGCAGCCTGTGCCAGCTACATATAGGAGGAGTTTTTAAAAAAAAATTCCTAAGAGCAGAAGGCAAGACTTGTGCCCAGAGTGCAGGGTATGTATCTCAGAGGAGATCAGAAAATGTGTTAGGCAATGGGCTTGAGAAGGAAGGAGCCTTCCTTCTAGAGCTCTTGAAGCTTCAGTAATTGGGAATAAGAAGGATCCTATTCCTCACACTTCCAAAGCTGCAGATGGCAAAGTCACAAAAGCAGAGGGCCGACTCTACTTAAATTGTTAAAACTGACTTTATTCAACTCTGTCCAGAAATTCTGGCATACAGGTTGGAGTATTAAGTTGGCTCTCAGACTTGAGACTTGACTCGAAAGTATCTTGCAAGGACTTGAGATTTGACTTGAGACTTGAAGATAGAGACTTGCCTTGAGACTTGGAGTAAAAGACTTAAATACATCACTGGAAAATATCCTGCCATTCATCAGTGTTTATTAAGAGAACCTAGGAAGCAAAGCTAGAAAGTTTACTGGGCAGCCATACTTACCTGGTGAATTATATTCAGTTTGGTAAGCCTCAGGTTGGCTTTATATTGGCACTTTTATATGCCAGTGCATCATTATGTAACACATGAGGGCCAGTGATTTTATTTGACATTTCTGATAAATAAACAGTAACCTTGGAAGCAATCTATTTGCCTCTCTGTGGAACCAAGTAATTTGTGTGATCCACTGTGGCATTTAAATGACTCTGCCAAGTGTCTCAGTTTTTCAGGAGAAAAAGCAAATCATTGGAATTTCTCCATGTTACACAAGCTTCCACTAATTCCAGTTATTTATTCATTGTTATGAATGGCAATTGTAGTCACTTTAATATTGACTATTGCTATAAATATACAAGGAGGAAACCATTCTTTTGGTATTTTGTTTACTAATTTACAAGGTAGTGATTAGGTTTCTGTATTCAGGGTTATTTCTTCCTCTCAGCTGGGTAATCTAATCAATATGATTGACTATATCTTTCTTTTTTTGAAGGGGAAGTTGATAAATAAACTCTTCCATTTGTTTCCTAATGAATTTCACTAGGTATGGATTTACATTCTCATGTCCCACTTCTCGTCTCACTAAACAAATATGTATTATTCTGTACAGGGCTAGAGAACTTATCACCTGCCAGATATTGTGGGACTACAATGCTCATGAGATCTAGCCAGCATATACAATACTGAAGAATAATGGGGCTGGTCGTGTAAGAGCATCTGGAGAACCCGTGCGTCAGTCTTCATTTAACACCAGCAAAAGCATGGTTGGCAAAATGTTGTTCTGGGGCTATGTGCCCTGCCCTGTCCCGCCCCACCAGACCACTCTTCTTCTGGCAAAGAATTGCATGTTACCTCCAAAGACTGGCCTCTGAAATAGCTGACAGGGGATCCCTGCCCTGTTTAACATCAGAAGTACCGATACCAATATTTCAAATACTCTCCAACTGTCCCAGTTTGGCAGGGACGGCTTCAGTTAATTCTCTGCTGTTTCTCTTTTTCAGTTGCCAATGTGAGATATATCTATTTAGCATAACCCCGTTGAGACCAAAGTTTTTTTTTCCCCCTCATACCAGCATGGTTTATCTCTATCAGCTTAGTTTTCAGCTAAGGAGCATTGCAGCTGTTTCAGGACTTTTTTTGTGAAAATTCTGTGAAGTTTGTGTGTGTGCGTGTCTGTATATATGTAAGCAAAAAGACATTGTTTTTGCACACACAAAAAAGCTACTTTGCAAAATTTTGCGGAAAAAAGTCTTGACAAGTTAAAAAAATTCATTGCAGTTGACCTTTTTTTTTTTTAAAAGGAACTTTTTTTATCAGACAATTTGAGAATATTCTTTACAGCTATGGACATTTCTGCACTACTCCTGTTACAATGCTATCATTCCACTTTCAATATGCAGTGGAGTTCTGGGGTTTGTAGTTTCCTGAGCTCAAAGAGGTCTCTGGCTGAGAATTCTAAATGCCCCTCCCTAAACTGCAAGCCCCAGGATTCCACAGGATGTTGAAAGTTGAACAATGGCACTATAACAGTGTTGTGCGGAAATTGCCTAAAGTTTCTCAGCCATATCAGTAATCCTTTGGCCACCACCCCTTTCTCTGCATTAGAAATCACGTTCTCTATATTGGAAATTTTTTACTCTGGAATTAGTCTTCAGTTTGGAATGCTAAACAATGGCCTCTTTGACACCACAAGAGACCCACTGAATAAATTGTTGGATGGTGAGTGAATACATAAGTAAATTACATTGATTCAATGGGTCTATTCTAGCTGGGACAAAGACCGTTTCCACCCTACACTGTTATAGTGCTATTATTCCACTTTTAACCTCCTCTGGAATCCTGGGGTTTGCAGTCTAGGGAGGGGTATTTAGAATTCTCTGCCAGAGAGCTCTTTGTCCTCAGTAAACTACAAACCCTAGAATTCCAAAGGATGTTGAAAGTGGAATAGCAGCACTATAACAGTCTAGTGCAGAAATGGCCTAAAATAGGTTTCATGCTAATAGTTTCATGCTAATAGTTGCTGAAATGTTGTGGATCGGGGAAAAGGGAAATGCAGATATTTCAACAATTGTTTTAAAAAATTGCTCTTAAAAATTATCCTTGCAACCAAGTCTTGATTTCCACAGAGAGATCTACCTGGACCAATGCATATCACCCTCACACAGTCACAATGACACAAAGCTGCTGTGACCATTACACATCTGTTTCCTGATTGTTAAGTCCTGCACTTTAGAGAGTTACATCCTGCCCGGCTTTAACAGATTTCCCAGTGTGAATGCTGAGTTGAATGTAATGATCCCTACACTGCACACTAACCAGGTGCTGTTTATTGCCTTGAACAAACATTCATATACTTTATTATTGTCATAGAGAGGAAGGCAAAGAGGTCTGTGTGTGTGTGTGTGCCAGGGGTGAAAGGAATTCATAACGTGAACCTGTAGTCATTCATTCAGTCAGTGCAAGTGATCTGTTCTTCTGTAGTGCAAAAGGTACAGCATTGTCTCATTAATGGGTCTGAAGGAAAGGTATTTTAATTGATAAAGGAATGACATTCTCCTTTGACACATCAGGGTGAATTCATTAGGACTCAACCATCTTTCTTACAATTTCTCATTTTTTTTTCTCTTTTAAGATTTGTTTACAACCCATCTTCAAAAGCATGCTTCCTTTTTTTTCTTCTTCTCTTTTTTTGACACCTCCTCATATGGAACCCATGATTAAGACTCCTCTTCTTGTCAGTTTTCCTTTTGTAGCAGGGGAATGGCAACCACTTCAACAAATACTATGAATAAATTTAGTGTGTGAGAGAGGATAAGAATGATCCATTTTGAAAATTCAATTGGGAGAGTACCAGCAGTGTGCTGGATTGTAAACTCCTGCAACAGATTGTAAAATCCTGCAACAGTTACAGCAATGTTTTATTTTACTTTTTTAAAGAAAATATTTTCGTGTCATTTAAATTTAATGTATATTTCATGTCCTCAGGCTTTCACAAGGGAACTTTTTTTTTCTTTTTACCCCTTCCCCCCTCACACACATATACACACATGTTCCCTGAGATATTTCTCTAATCTTGTGATTTTTTTTAGAAGCAATCTAACTTTTTGGCAAGAGATGATAGTTAAGGAGAACTGACAGTAGGGTTGATTCTAAAATTTCAACATAATCCATGTCAGATAGGAAAAACAGGCTGGAATGCTCTGTCATGGTGTACATTACATAACTTTATGCATGCTTAGCTACATAGCAGAGGCTCTAAGAAACCCCGTTAGTGAATTGCAAAGATGTGTAACAGGTTCCTGGCAAGAGTGCCTGGATGTGCATCAGCAACCCCTCACCAGCATCCTGTTAAACAATGGGACCGTGGCACAATGGAACAGATATACATCAGTCCTTTTTGTGCATCAGTCACTTTGCTGGGTCACCTATGTAGCAAAATAACAGCACTCTGTTACAGAACTGCTCAGTTCCTGCAGACCTAAGTCCACTTATGAAGATGTAAGTCCCCAACAGAATTTGGGCCAAAAGCTTTGTAAGTCTCATGTTTTGTTCCTGTACAAACAAATTTATATTGGCAATCCGTATGAGATTTTTCCATACAAAAGTTTTACCTCGGAACCTCAGTGATATTATTAACATTATGTATCAAGAACCAACCACAGCTGATCCCAGTTTGTTGTTCAAACACACAGACATGCAAACATGTTTTCCTTTCTGGAAATTAAGACAAAAATCTTTGCTAAAAGGGCTGTTCCCAGATCACTGTAGCAAGCTGCAGCTCCCCTGGCTGAGCTGGAGATTTGCACATAGGCATTTTCTCCTGAATAGAGCTGAGCCTTCCAAAACTGGAGAATTGGTACCCTCATCTCCAACCTGAAGAAGACTGTTGAAACCTGGAGATTTAAAGGAAAGTGGGGAGATCTGTCAACCATTTCAAAGACTTTGTATTCCAATTATACGGGCCAGTTTAAATTAGCCCAATACTTTCTGAAATGAATGGATTGCTTGCTTGCCACTTTTTCCTACTGTCTCAGGCTCAGCAAAGATGGCTGTCAAGTAAATACAGCTATTGCTTCCAGGACACAAATTCATTAGAGATCAAGCAAGAGAAAGAGAATGTTAAAAACAAAATCATCCTGATGCTTAGATAGTATTATTTTGCTAACACACTTTAGCACTTTGACTACAATTCCTGAATTATAGAAAAAAAAAACACCTCAGTGCACATTGGGGAAAAGCAGTTTCTGAAATGTTGTGTGAGACTGGATGTGACAGTGGGAGGGGGAAGGAGAAGGACCTGAGGGAGGAAAGCAGTGAAATCCAACATATTTCAAGAGAGTGGACTTGGCGGAAACCTGTGAATATAAAGGTACAATCAAAACAAAAAATAATTGTAATTTTGAGATACTTTCAGGAAGTCTGGTTGAGCTCAACCACACTTGCAGCAATACAATCACAGCTACAGATGCCATACAATTGGGCAAGAGTAATCTTGCTTCTTATCTCCACTTCTACAAACAGTGGAGACTGTTTGTTATTGTACCGTTATATTGTTGTTAGTTTAGGGAGAGGCATTTAGAATTCTCAGCCAGAGAGCTCTTTGGCCTCAGTAAACTACAAACCCCAGAATTCCAGAGGATGTTGAAAGTGGAGTAATAGCACTGTAACAGTGTAGTGGAGAAATGGCCATGAAGTGTATCTACATGGCACAACTGTCAGTTTCGAAACACTTTATTTGTCATGGCTCCATCCCAAGGGATGTCAGAATTTTAGTTTCGTGGGGTAACTTGAATACTCTGTCAGAGACAATAGTCCACTTCTCTGAACTACAGTTACCAAGATGAACTGAATGTTTTCCATTTCTAAAATAGATGTTCCTCATGACCAATGATAGGGAAAAGTATAGACTGGTATTCTAGACATCTGGAGTGCTAAAGTTTTCTTTTCCCTGTGCTAAGCCATAAACAGTATCTACTCTGAAAATGGATAACATTGTTACATTCTCACACAACTCATTTTTATAGTGGCAGTAAAAGAGATCCCTAAAATGGGACATAACTTCTTCAGTAGTCAATCAGATCATCATGCCAGTGGCCTTGATTTTTGTACGAGTGTCTTTATCTTCTGCACTGGGGTCAGTCTATGCTGCTTATTGATGTGTAATGCATGTCCATCTTTGTAACAGCTATGTCAAACCCTGCCTGACTTTTGCTTACTACTTGTATAATTGAATCCCTTTTGATTCCTGCAACTACTTAGCTGCATAAAAGAGCTTATGTGAACTTTGACTTTTCCCTTCCTTCCTTTTTTACATTTTCATATTCTTCTTGAATGTGACTAAGTTCAGAGCAATTCTTCATCAGGGGAGTTAATTACTTCTGGGTGAGTCACCGAGGGTGCCAGTTCCTGATCATTTAAACATAACTTTCATTTTTGAGTTATTCGCCTAGTTGCCAGTTCTGCTTCCTAATGACAAACATTTTCACGCTGTATCTTTTAAGATACTTAGAGCATCTGTGAGTCAGGGCAGAGAGAAGACCAGCACAGCTGTTTCAAGAACTGAGAAATTAGAATGTAAACAAGAGATTGGAAATGAAATGACTTAATCAAGCAGCACATAGGACTAGACTTGGAACTAGGTAGCTAGGCAGTGGGACAGAGCACGAACTAGGGCATCTATACCAAGTAATGAAACCATGAACATTGATCAAGATGGCATTGAATCTTGCAAAGATAATATTTTCAGCATTGGCTGATTTAGGTACAGTCTTAAGATGAATGTTCAAGCAGGTACATATCATGTGACATGTAAGTCAATGGACCTAAGCAGTAGATGGATGGGTTCATGGAAATATAACCTATTGGACTGTTTACCAAACTGGACGTCTTCAAACTATTGAAGCTCAATGAGGAACCCTTTCAATTGTGGCTTTTCTTTGAAGCAGTCGCCCACATCTTTCACTGAACCTATGCCATGGTGTGGAGAAGTTTAGAATATTCTAGGCTTTGCATTACAGATTCTATCTGTGCAAAGTAGTAGCTGGGTCATTTGGACCTGAAGTTGATCACAAGCAGAAGACATCAGAGTCCCTGGAATTATAATAGTTTTGTAGAAGATGGAATTTCAGCAAGTGGGTCTTCTCAAGCAAGTAACACCTACTGAAATCCTTTCTTCTACACAACTATTGCAGGAATAGGAGCCCTGTCCTCTTTTGCACTTGTAATCCTATTTTTGAATAAATAGGTTTAGGAGTAAGGTTTAATGAGAACTGTGGGATTTTTGTTTGTTTGAGAAAGGTCACCATCTCAAGATCAAAATTTTTCTACCTCACAGCCTGGCACATCTAATGTAGTTGGGTTGAACAGGAAGAGGCACACCAGTTGTGCGCTGGTCTTTTTAGAGCTTATCTTCTTGTACAAATATGAGCCTTTTTAAGATGTAACATCTAGGAAACAGTGTCACACTCAAAGTGCAGGTCACCAGAAACTTCAGAAGATTAACTTTAGACCAGGAAAGGTGTTGATCTTGGTTAAATCAATTTGATCGTGTTCCAGAGACCTTTTAATATAGTGTAGGATGTAAATATTTAATGTAGATAGACTCATAAATGTTCCCCAGTTATTTGGTGTGTTCAGCAAATGGGCCTTTATTAAAATAGACGCATTCAAGACAACTATAAACTTTAGGGTTAAGATTTGTCTTTTTTACCTCAACACAATGACAAAGGTCATGGTCTGCAGGATCTACTAGCTACAGGCTTGTTGCACCTCTGAGGAATGTGGACAGTCTGGCAAGCCATCCATGGACTTCGCAGCTGGCAGAGATCCAGTTGCCATCCCTCAGTGTTGCCATTTAGGCACACCAACTGAAACTGTATGCATTTGTGCAAGCCTTCAGAGAAATTTGTTACATTTGCTACATTTGTTTTGCTGTTTTTTATTATTTATCTCTTTTCTTAGAATGATTATTTTAATAGAATGATGATTTTAATAGTGTTTTTTGTTGGCTATGTTTTTTATTGTTAGTTCTCTTGGGTTCTTGGTGGGTTAGGATGGACTATAAATAAAACAGAAATGATAACACACACAAATAATATTGGTCCCATGCTTAGCTCAGAAGCTTCAGTCATTTTTCTGGTGGCTGGGTTTTCGTCCAATGAACATTTTGGGGAACTTTTCAAAAGCAGATCCACAAAGAACACCCCAGAGTAGTCCTCAATTATGATTGATGGGGGCCAAGAATAGTTTTTCTAAGCAGGTTCAACATGAGAAGGAAGCTGTTGTAGCCACAAGAGTACCTGCACACTTAATCAGCATTAGTCCAAGGTCCGTCCAGAACGATGTTGATTCTAATGGGGATCTCTTAGGGTGAGAGCACAATGTCTTCATGCCAAAGTATCAAACCCCATTAACTTTATGCTCAAGAATTTCAATTTTTAATAGTTCACTGGAGTTTATTCCATACAGTAAGTGGGTTGAGGACTCCTATCTTGTAGTGAATAATAAGTTACTCAATTTCCAGTTTAATATGATGGATAGCTGGATGCGTACAGTATCTTCTCAGGAAATTTGTGTGCTCATGACAGATTTTGTTCAGAAATGCATGCAGTCTCAATTTCTATGGGTCTTTTGACCACCTATAACCCTCATTTAATTCTTCTATAATTTTTTCATTAGGATTCTCCTCCCCCTGCAGCCTAATAGTTCAGACTGCTATAGCAATTGTAATGAAATCACTTTCCTTAAATAAGTATGCCTATTTCACTGGGTTGGAATCTGTGTTTTCTATCTAATTCCCAACCTTCTGTGGGATTTCCCCCCTCCTCTATCTTCTCCAAGCAGAAAATAAGCTATAATAGATATACTTGAATTATTAATCTACTTTCCCTTTCCTTTTGTTTTAAATAGTATTTTACCATCAGTGTATTAAACTGAGAATATGCAGAGAAAATTTTAAACACCCTCTTGAGATGTAATCATCCCATTTCATGGCATGCATTCATTGGCAGCACTGTATATATTTCACCCTGAAATAAGTGAAAAATTCATCATAACAAGCACACAAAATGATATAGTGGAGACACTTTAAAATAAAGCCATGTAGAGATTTCTTCTCACTATAAAGTATAGATAAGGAGGACTCTGAGGACGCAACAAGCTTCCTGCTAGTAGCTGATGAGAAATGAAAGTCCTGTGATGAATACAAAATGCCAGGACTGACCCAAGCAAGTTTTCTATCTGAGGGTGAGAAACAAATGGAGCTCCTGCTCTAATCAAGGTGCATAATAGCCAAGTTCTTTTGGCATGTGAGGCAGAAGAATTCTACAATCTTTTTTCCTCATTCCTGACAGTAAGTATACAGTCATAACAGAGTAAATAACTAACAATTTGCTGCTCTTTGATGACACTGAACATCTGCTAAGGGAAGCAGATGCTTCACTCTGCCTCATGGGAGGGCTGACCACAGGAAATGGCACTTCTAGAGGTATATTTCAGCAATCAATCCATTTGGCTCAGAAAGAAAAAAAACACTACTTTTTCTTGACATGGGAAGAATTTGGAAATGCTATTATAGCACAGTACTGTACATGGCATTGTCCTGCTCTGAATAAATGCAGCCCTTGTCAGTGCAGAGTCCAGCTGGTCAGAGCCAGGGGTGAGTGAACAAAGGTCTAGGGAAACCAACTCAGTTACCAGGAAGTCAGAAACGCTGCTACAGAGAGGAGCAAAGGGTGTGTGTTGAGAGCAGTCTAATGTGGAGAACCAAGTATTTAATTAATGTCAGAAGATTGAAGAGGTTCACCCACAAATATGGTTATAAATCATTCTGGGTTATAAACAGGAGACAGAGCTCCAGAAAAAGTTTAGAGTCAAGAACACTGTTATTTCTAAAGCTGGTAAAAAGGACTTCCTGCTTATATAGCTAAAGACTTCTCACCCCAATCAGCTTCCCAGCTGATATCAGTCAAGCGTTTCTAAATGTGTTCCTTCTGAGGAGCCCTGGATTGTAGCCACACTCTACATCTCAAGAGAAGGATCCAGTTTTGCCACTTTTGTCTTCGCTTCTCTGAGGGAGTGGGTGGTTGTTATTCCATCTTGTTCCAATCCTAACCTTTCTTACCTGAGAGAAGAGGGAACTGGTTGGTCCTTGATCATCACACTGGATGGCTGCTGGGTGTCCTCCTTCTTGTGCTGGCAGGGTAAACCTTGTTCCTTTTCTGATGAAAAGCCCTGGAGAGGAAGCATGATAGATATTCATGTTCATGGGTCAGGAAATCTATCACTAGGCTTGTTACCCCAAAATGGGTGACTCAGGGCTCCATCCATGATGCCAGTACCTCCATATGACAGAGAGGAATTAATTAGCTCAAAACTAGGGGGCCTGCAAAAACAAGATCTTTCCACCAATATTTATAGCATCTTGCAGAAAAGAACCAGCCAGAGATTCAAAAGTAAACTAAAAATGTGTTTTGTTGAGGAGAATTCACTCATGCATGTACACAAGATACAAACAGTCACACATTCACACAAGAGCTAACTGGAGAAAAAAGGAGAAAAAATTATGGATAAAGAGGCTGAAGGTTTGGGGTCATAATTACCAATCCAGAAAAGTAGTGAAGAAGCAGAAATCTGGCTTAGATTTGTGTGTCTAAAGGTGGTACACAGCCAGGAAACAAACTGGCAGAGAGACATTCAGCAACTGGTGAACTGCAAAACTAGTTGTTCAGAACTGGGGATTTTTATACTCTGTTTCCCTTCCTGAAGAAGTGTGAGTTAATTGCTTTCTGGCAGGGTAAGCAAAAGCGGTCTGGAATGGACTGATTGTTTCAATGTCTTGGCTGGGTGATGTTACTGGGCAAGGCTTCAGTAGGAAATGCACACAGCAGGGGTGCTTACCTGCTGTACCTGGACACCTTATTGTTTTTGTTGAAAGGATTAACTTAGAGCTATTAAGTCAGGCTTTCTTGGCTAATTCTTACAACCTGACCACGCTGAGGTCATCTCTGACCTACTCCCAGCCAGTGTCCCTTTCCATATGGCCTTTCAGCTGTAAATGAATATGATATATTTTATGCCAATTAAACATATCTGCCAGTTAATATATTTTGCCAATTAAACCATATCAAAGCATGGAGGTGTAAGGTCTGGTAACAGGCTCTGTGAAAGAGCCTTGTGGGACAAGACTTTTATTTATCAACCAAGAGGAGCTCTACCAGAATGGCACCACTAGCGTTTTTTGTTACGGATCATAGTAGAAAATACCTCAGGCTGTGAATAGCCTCCATACTAGGATTCTTTTTTTTAGGATTGCTCCTCCACATCACATTCTGCTAGTAGTGAATCTGTTGCTCCACTGAGATGCATATTGTTGTGCTTTGCTCCCATCCCCAGGGCTTGTTCTCAGAACAAAGGTGTAAAGGTCAGCTATGCATCTTTGAGGCAGTCTATGCAAAGGTCTGAGCATTTGTTGGGTGTTTTTCTCTCTTCTGTTTTTGTTTTTTTGAACTTGTGCTTTCATACCAAACCAGAAGGGAAATAATAATGCTTCCTTTCCTCTGTCTGTCAAAGCAAAAGGGGCAAAAGAAGGTGCTGCATTGTCAGCTGGAAGTTGCCTCCTTCCTTCAGCATCTAAACATCTGCATGTGTTGGCAATTCCCAATGCTAGGCAGTGGGGGAGATCTATTAAAAGTCTCCACTCTTAGTAGTTCTGTGAGTGAAAATAGCATATGAATCGCTCAGAGCTTGTCTGAGATGGGCACACTATGCAATTACAGCACTTCGATTCTACTTTAACAACCATAGCTCCATCCACGGGAATCCTGGGATTTGTAGTTTCATGAGGAATTCTCTCCCAGAGCATTCTAGTGCCTCCCCAAACTACAAGCCCAAAGAGTCCATAAGAAACAGCGATAGGTAAAGGTCACAGGTAAAGAAAACTATTATGCTATAACTTATGTAGTGTGAAAAGTCCCCAGTTAGAACTCAGTGGTAGTCATGCAGGCACTAGATATCTTCCAGAGATTAGCCTACAGGTCTATATGAATTCACAGACAAGGCAGTGCAGTATTTAGGAAACCCAGGCATGTGGGAATGCCGGGTTTCAGTTTACAGATAGGAAGCACAGAAGAGAAAGAGTCTACAAGTCATTAAAATTTCCATGTGGTATGTTTGTAAGCCGCTGCTCTGCGATTTGCTTAGAGGGAGGGGAGTTTGGATCAACCGTCCAGTTGCATCAATCACACAAATGTACCTGAAGTAATTTAAGTGACTTTTAGCTCCTCCGTCTCCTTCTCTCTTCCTCTGTTCCACTGAATTTTAAGGAATCCAAACAATGTCAGCTCCTGAAAGCACCACAAGCTGAAGATTAGTCTGTGGTCATGTTTCCCTAGTTTTGATTTTTGCAGGTTTGATGGCTTTTTTAAAAAAAACAATCATCTTTCTGAATAAAGTTTATTGCATGGGGTGGGAAAACAAAACAAAAACTAAACAAAGAAACTGTCTAATTTTAAACGTTGACAGATTTAACTCGAATTATGAAGGCAGTGAGAAAATTCAACTAATTTAATAGTTACAAAGATCTCTGTCAGATATTTATGTTAGTGCTAAAACACAGCCCATCTTTCTCCTTCAGATCTACTGTCGCTGCACTGCTGGTGGGAGGCTTTCTTTAAAAAAAAATTCTGAGGGCAGCTTACACATCAGCACTTTGACGTATAAAGAAAACCATATTTTTATGTAAGAACAACAATGAAAGACTGTCAGGAAAACAATGGGATATTCAATACTGGACTGATCTAGATTATCAAAAAAAGCTGACTGAAGAAATGACGTCAGTTCCAGGAAGTAGGCTTTGCATGAAAACAACCATGACTTAGCCCAAAATATTTCCATGTAAACATATCTGGTTCTATCATTAGGCAGAATGAGGCAACTGCCTTAGGTGGCAGATGCTGGAAAGCATCAATTGCAGCCTTCCATCCTTCTAGCTGTTCCTCCAGAGCCTCCTGCCTTTTTCATTTCTTGGATGACAGAACTGTGTAGCACGCACAAAGTCTGCCTTGCCTTCCAAAACTGGCATAGTGCTCCTCAGGTGTAGTGAAGCTCAGAAAGCTACTTTTAATAAAGCAGTTAGTTACAATTATATTTCAAATGCTCCAAAATGGTAACTTTAAAGTTATTTGTACTTTCCTGTTTATCAAAAGTAGCTAAATACAGTAGTTACTTCCAAGTCTGAATGTTACAATCTACTGGCCTATGGCATAAAACACACTCTCCTTCCATCTACCTCATTGTCTCCTCAAAAAACACAAAGCAGCAAAATGAGGCACAGGATGAGCCGTATGATATTCTTCCTCTACTCTCTAGTCACTTTTTCATTGCTTCTATAGACCCTGGCCTGGTCTTACTAAAATACAGTGAGGGAGATCATAGCCCTGAGTATAGAAGTACTGAAGACATTAGTGATACCACATAATGATGGAAAATATTGCCACTAAGGCAATTTCCACCCTACACCATTATAGTGCTATTATTCTACTCTCAACATCCTGTGGAATTCTGGGGTTTGTAGTTTACTGAGGTCAAAGAGCTCTCTGGCTGAGAATACTAAAGGCCCCTCCCTGAACTGCAAACCCCAAGATTCCATAGGATGTTGAAAGTGGAATAATAGCATTATAACAGTATAAGACAGAAATAGCCTAAGTTACAGTTATAACACAGTGTAGTAAACCTTTGTGATTGGAAAAGAGGAATAAATAAAGAATAAACCCTTAGCCTTACCCTTATCCTATTGTTGGTGTTTGAAGAAATGTTCAACGGCTTGTTTAGTCAGCTTCTGTCAATAAGAAAAGAGGCGCCATCTTATCCTTTGGTTTTGGGAAGAATAGTGACTCAAATATGTTCATGTTCTCCAATGCACTTAGTAGATGGGGATACAGTGATGGTGATATCAGGGCCCACATTAGGTAATCTTATAATTTCACCAAAATTACATGCTTACAGGACATTAGAAGAGGAAGCATTTGTTGGTTTAATGCTCATCTTCTTCTTAATTCTTCCATAGTGGGAAGTGAAAGATAACACTTCCAAGCCCAGTCCTTTAGGCTGCTGCTGCCCAAAGCATCTAGTCCATTGTATTTTCCTATAGTTGGATACAGAATTATTGTAGACAAGCAGAAATCACTGGGACTTAAGTTAGCAAAGGCTGGATTCAGCGTAAATACTTTGAAGACTCCAGCTCATGCCTGATTTCAGAAAGTAAGCAGGCTCAGACCATTAAGTACTTGGAAGCAAGCCCACCAGGGAATAAACAGGTGCTGTAGGCTATACTCAGAGGAAGACAATGTCAAACTTTGTCTGAATAAGTCTTGCCAAGAGAGCCCAATGACAGGTAGCCGTAAGTTAGAATTAATCTGAAGGTATATAACAACATGCCTACATCTGGAGTGAATCCCCCAGTCATATGGGCTGACATCTTAGGCCATTTCCGCACTACACTGTTAAAGTGCTATTATTCCAATTTCTACATCCTATGGAATCCTGGGATGTGTAGTTTAGGGAGGGGTATTTAGAATTCTCAGCCAGAGAAATGGCTGAGATGGACAGGCAGAGTATAACACACCATCTCCAATTCCGTGTCTCAACCTCCACCCCAGCAGCTGATACACCTGAGGAGAAGTACCTGTTGTTGCTGCTGTTCACCAGTGGGAAGGTAATTCAGATGATGAAGAAGCAGTTGGTCTCAGCTTGGAGGGGGAAAATATGAACATGTGTTTACAGATGGAATGTACCTTTGTTTTCCTTCCTCTGGCAGCCCAGAGCAGCCACATCTTCATTGTCTGAATTGCCTCCCCATTTCCTCTTCTTTCCACCAGATGGTCGTGGCAGAAACAACAGCAGCAGCCTCTCTCAGGCCTTCGCGGGTGTTGTAGTGCAAAGGGCTTTGCGGGTGTTGTAGTTGCACCCTGTCCAAAAAGAAACATAGGCCCTTTCCAGACGTTGGGGAGGAGCCGCGCAAAAACGCTACTCACTGGACTTCTTCAGTGTCCGGGCGAGTCTGTCGGGACGAGGAGCAGTGTGAGCTCGTCGCTCCACACTGCTCCGGCGTCCAAAATGGCGGCTTCCGGTTGGTGGAGGCTCTCCACCAACCGGAGAAGCTCGCCAGCCTAAAGCCCTCCCCCGGCAGATCTGCAGGCATGCACATGTGCGCGCCTGCAAATCTGCACCAGAGCGCAGCAACGGAGCGACACGGAGTCGCGTGCTCCGTGTTCTTTAAAAACCTCTAAAAAGAGGTTTTTAAAAAGCACGCTGCACAACCAGTTCCAGTTGCTTCGGAGCGGACTGAGGTGTGGAACTACAAAAAGTAGTCCGCCCCAGTTCACTCTACAGTACAGAAGACCTCCGTCGGAGGTCGCTCTGCACCGTTTCAATTGCCCCGTGTAGAAAGGGCCATATACACAGATAAGCCAAACACACACACAAAGGTGATATACCCAATATATGACATCATTAAACAGAAAGATTTCTTGCCTTTCCCCTTCATTTGGATATGGCTTACCAGCACAGGGAAACTTATCGGGCCATTTCCACACTAGTCTGTAATAGTGTTACTAGTCCTCTTTCAACATCCTATGGAATCCTGGGATTTGCAGTTTAGGGAGGGGCATTTAGAATTCTCAGGCAGAGAGCTCTTTGGCCTCCGCAAGCTACAAACCCCAGAATTCCACAGGATGTTGAAAGTGGAATAACAGCACTGTAACAGAGTAGTGTAGGAAGGTCCATAGTTTGATGTCATAATGGCATGCACGTGTATCACTAAATGCTACCAGTACAAAAATGGAAGAAAGAGATGTGGGGCTAGATGGCTATCACAATGTCATTCAGTTCTGTGTCCTTTTTGCACCCGTAACTCAATAGTTTATGTGCATTTTTCAAATGAATATTATTGTTACAATGAGTGGCTGGCCTTCTATACTGCAGTTACAGACTCATAACCTAATGTTACAGAACCGTAACTGCTCTGTATTCAGTAAGACTATGTAGTCTTACTGTAAGACTCCTAAACACCCCCAAACCCAACTTAACAGCCAACAGCAGCAACAGGTGAAGAAAGTCTGTTCAGCTGCCAATCAGGATGCAAAGAAGTTATCATTTCCAGCCCCCTCCTACCAGAGACTGTGACAATCAAAAGCAGGACGGGGCTGGAAACATCACCCTCCTTGCACCCTGATTGGCAGCTGAACGGGCTTCTTTCAACGGAAGGGGCTGCTGACTCTTAAGATGGGCTTGGGGAGGTTGGCCCAGGAGATGTTATTGAGTCAAGCTATTCACCTTTAGTTTTATTGCAGAGAATTTTCAGAAAACATTTGATCTATACCATATTAAGCTTTGATTTATACTATATTATCTCTAAAGGAAGAGCAAGCAACTGTGACTTCTAAGATATTGTTAGATTGCGACTCCCATGATCCTGGTTTTGCTGGTTAGGGCTGATTGGAATAGCAGTCCCATGATATCTGGTGGGCCAAAGTTGCTGTGTAATAGGGTTACACAACAACTGGTAGGTGTGGGAAAAACAATGTTCACCCTGATGGCTGCACAGCAGGCTTCATCGTATCATTGTTTTGGTTTTACAGGCAGCCAAAAATGGAACTAGTAGATGCTTTCAGTTGTAACTTTTGAGCCTGATGTCAGGTTTAGGGAGGACAGGCATGCTAAAGTAAATCCACTGCTTGTGGAGTCTCCCAGAAGTGCATGTGTGCATGCCTGGGTTTGTTGGTCCAGTGGCTTTGGGGAAGAGTTCTTGGAAAAAAATTGGGTAGCATAAAAATTACAGGGGGAGCAAATGCAGCTTATGGGCTGCACAATTCACACACCAGTTGTATAAGAATTGGACTCAAATAATGTTCCTTTGTGGCTGGATTAGCATTCCCCTTGGTAATACCGGTATGTCCTGGATTTGGACTTCTACCCTGAGAAACATAAAAAAGTAACATATAACATTTACAGTAACTTTGAGGTATACTCTTCTTATTTCAAAATTGGAAACAGAATATTTCCTGTGCAGAGATAACTGATGTCTGTACATATGGCCAGTAGAGCCTCTTTTGCCATTTTGACTTCTAAAATTAAAGCTTTGGCCTGAAAGAGAAATTCCCTCCCAGCGCCTTCTGGTGAAAGACTTTGCAGACTGGGTACTTTTCTTTAAAACATTTAATTTTCTGGGATGTGAGACATGTGATAAAAGTAAGAGATCAGAACTACAAGAGACTCTGTATTCCGATTGGCTGTGTGCACAAGGGTGATTTATAAATTCTAGCAATGTATGAGGCTGAACTGTTCCTGAAACTAAATTACCCTCTTCTGCCTGACAAAGGTTGTCTTGCCAAATGAAAGGCCCTAGTTGAGCCTATAAATGACAGTGCTCTAATCATAAAAAGGCCACATTTCACAGGTTATAACCAATAGTCAAAGGAAATTCGAAGCAAAAAAGTCTAGCCAATGTGTATTAAGATGCTTTGAAAGGGCGTATTGTGAAACTTTCATTATATCCTCTTACATTTTACATGAAATAAGCCTTTGCTGCTGAATCCACTTGTGTTCTTTTCCCCATCCTTTGGAGCAATGTACAATATTTTTCCCCAGGCTATATAGACTTTGGGTGGGTAAATAGTGTAGCAGCTCATGAGTCTTAAACAAAAGGCTGGCTTTATCAGCATGCTGCCATGTGGCTAGATTCAAATTAATACTAACTGGCCTTCCTTTTATGTCTGATGACTAAATGCCAGTAGCCAGACTATGGATTTTATTAGCCTATGAGTTTTCAATAGTGCTAAAGAAAGTTAAACACTCAGGAGAATCACAGAACATGTGGGGCACCCAGTTCTATTTAATTCTTCTGAAAGTGCTATTCAATGTTGCAGTTAATTTGAGATGCTTTCTGCTAGAAGATACAAACCTAGCCACCTGAGCAAGTCACACACATGTGTTTTCTCCTTTGATTGATAATAATGCTTTGTACTTTCTTCTTTACAAGAAGAACTACCATCACTCTTATCTCTTTAAAGCATTGTCCTCTGGAGGAGGTAATGGCTCATGGGATATTTTATCTCACTGTTCTGTCATTACTATCATTTCATCAATGTATACACTGCTTCTGTATCTAATAACATCTTGCAGTGGTGTTTAGCAAATACTAAAAAAACCATTAAAACCTGTTAAATGTCAAACATTAAAACAGAAAGCATCAGACAATCAATTACAACTGTTGTCTGTTAAAGCATTTAAAATCAGAGGCTCTTTACATAATTCTTAGCACAGTTTGGAAAGGCCTGGATGAAACGATGGGTCTTTAACACATATCTAAAGTATGCCACAGCTAGATACCTGTGTGTATATAAAATTTTATATCCCTCCTTGCTACTGGATGGAACTCAAGGCCAGGAAGGGGCATTCCAAAAGGTAGGGCCCACTACAGAGAAGACCATCTTCAGATTTTCATCAGATGGTGTGATAGATGATGATGCTGTGAATGAGGAGCAACTGGTTGTGCAGGGGGCCGAGCCGGTGAGTGAGCAAGTCAACCTGCAAACATCCCCTGCACTGGAAGGTCAAACAGAGACAGAGCTGCCCTAGCCAGCTCATGACGGAGAGGGAACCAGCAGTGATGCAGAGGAGTTGCAGCCAGCTGTGCCCATCAGCCCTCAATCACGCAGACAGCTGAAAAGGGCTGCTGAGAGAGAGGCTGCTTGGACTAGGCTGAGGAAACAATAATGAGCGGCACCTGCTCACAGGGGCTATTTAAGTCTGCCGGCGTGGCTGCTCCTTGCTTGCAGCAAATTATTAGCAAGCCCTCACAACCTTTGTGTCTCCTGCTCCCTGAAACGCTCCGGACGGATCTCTACCTCCTGAACCTTTGGACTGGATCTTGACCTGGCTCGGCTTGTGTTTTCCTGGTATTTGGTATATTCAGACTCCCCAAGTGTTCCTGACCTCTCTCCTCCCTTGTTGGCTGTGGCCCGGCAGGGAAAAATTCCTGACAGATGGCCATTGAAATGTCACTGGCCAATCAGCAATGCTTTCTCAAGGGCCTTGGGGATCACATAACTCCCCATCAGAGAAGGTGATCTACCAGATGTTCCAAACCCAAATTATTCAGGGCTTTACAGCAAAACAGGAAGTCATTGTGTTGGCTCAGTAGCAAATAGGTAGACAGTGTATGTGTATAAAAGGCAATGCATAATGAGTAGAAGAGTTTTCTTACCTTTGTCAAGAAAAAGTGCTTTAAAAAAAATGGAATATGACTTTTCATAACAGATGCATATGTTATAAATGGATGTTGCCATAATGGGGAAGAAATTTGTGACTGCTCAGTCCACTATCCACACTTTTGATGGTAACTTCAAGGCCTCTGTTTTCTCTTCCAATTCATGTCTTTATTTGATATATATCCCTCTTTACTTTCAAAAGCAGGACTTAGGGTAGTTCGCAGTAGTTTATATGGTACTTGTAAACCTGGACTTGTATGGGATAATCCTCAAACAGAAGATGCCTTCACATACAGGATTCCCACTGGCAGCTCTTCAAATATAGGACCGTTCTCTGCAAAGAAGGACACATGGTCACCTTCAAAATGTATCTGCAGAAAATGGATCAGGTTCTCTGTGTATCAAAGCTTTGCAGTTTAAATGCTGCCAATCTCTGAGTATATATGAGACAGATAAATTCAGCTTGTTTGCTAGCATGTCCTAGGGTCTAAAATCTAACTGCTAGTCTGACTAAAGTTGACTCACTAAATCAGCCAGAATTATTTAAGCATTAATAATTCAGCAATTGGTTCAATGGGATTGGTTTAACTGGAAGTAGCAACTATTCTTTCAGTCTAGGTTTGTTTGTTAGGCATGTGTCTTCAACCATTGGTTAGGGTCAATCTTTTCCAGTCTTCCAAAATCTCATGCCATTTTCAGCTTGTAGAGACAGAGTGCAAATTTGCTAAATACATGGATCTGGAGCCAGAACTAAAATATAGTTGGTCCTCCATATCCACTAGGATTAGGGGCACAGGACCCCTGCAAAAGTGGGAAAACCACAAATATCAAAATGTGTGTGTGTGTCTGTGGGAAAGGGGCTGAGGCATGGTGGGGAGAGTGGGCACCCAGGGTCCAAACTAGGTCAGAGAAAGTAGAGGGCAAGGAGGTGGGTTGGCATTGTAGCCCTATACCTCCTCCTTCTCGTCTATCTCCTTCCTCGGGTGTGGGGAAACACTGGGCAAGGGTTTGTGGTGGGTGCTGAGAAATTGGGCTGTGAGCCATCCTTAGGTGGCCAGGCAGCTGCTGATGGAGAGAATGAGAGGTGGGTTTTTAAAGTGCTGCACAACCTGATCAGAACCACCAAGAGAGAAGGTTCCTCTGGAAAAGAAGTGCCTGAGGCAGGGGGGCAGGGGTTGGCAAAACTTGCAAATAATCAAATCCATGAAAGTGAAGCCTGCAAATTTGGATGGCTGACTGTAATTTAAGCATAATGAATGACTTCTTCATTCAGATTTAGTTACTTGGCTCCATTATGGAAGGACTAGAGTGAGGATGGAAGGACTAGAGTGAGGATCAACTTGCATAGATGTGAATACTAGCTGCAGAATAGAGAAGCTTTTTTATGATATCAGATAAATAAGCAAACATACTTGATAGGAACATGTGGGTTAATATTGTGAGGCTTAGTTATGGACATACTGAAGCAAACACTTAGAAAATGACAAAGCTGTTCTTTATGACATTACATCCATCCAGCAGCTGTTTCCCTTAATTTAGAATTTCAAATTAGATTTCAGCAGCTTGCATCCATATGTGTCCCACATTTAAATGCTACCCTAAATGAAAGTAGTGTCATCATTACTTGACATTAATGGCCATGCTCATATATTCCTCTTTTGTATGGGGTGTTTCTCAGACTTTTTTCTTGGGTAGAGGAAATGAAGATTGCAGTTCACTTGTACAGCTCATGTCTCATGCCGAGCCCCAAAACACATGTCCACTGCTTGTGTTGATTGCTTGCCTCTCTGCCTATGGGTTTCAAGCTCTCTTCAGGTGTTTGCTGTGTGCCTATAGCCTTCTTCAGATGCTTGCTTCAGGTTCTGTGGGAGGTTTGGAAGCAGCCAGGGTTGGATGCTCTGTTTGTGACCTTCCTGAGAAGGTTTACATGGAGAGTGTAAAAGCACATTTAACAGAGCATGCTTATGGTGCTCCATAAGACTGAGAAACCTGTAAACTTGGATTCCACTTTCATGGCTCCTGAAGCCCCCACCAGCCTGTGAAAGCCAATTTTTATTAAAAATTTTGGTGCAATTTTGGACAATTTACCCCTTAAACCACACGCAAAGCCATCACCCCCAATATGAAAGCATGCAAAAGTACTCCCAGCCCAACCCAGAACTCTATTTTATCCCTAAATATATCTATTTTCTGAAGCAATCCTACTCAAATTGTGATAAGGTGTGACTCAAAATAGAGGTAGGAAGCATGACTTCTGAAAGGATTTCATTTTTTTTGAGATATCAAATAACACTATAGTGCTGGTCCTGGATAGCTATTATTAATCTTGTCTAATTCTTACATTACCAAAGTTGCAGTCTTATGCATGCTAACTGGAACTCACCAGGATGTACTTCAAATGAAATCCCAGAACAGTGGTATCAGGTATGGCAGCAAAATGCCATTCTTTCCCCACCACACACACATATACAAATGGTCTATGTACATATTTTCATATTTTCAGGTGATATGGGCAGATGAGGTATTTTAAGATGTCATCAAGACGGCTATAGTCACCTTTTCTAATCTAAGCACCCTCTCCTATAAACTTTGGTGCTTTCTATCTAAATGGAATAAGTTTTGCAAAGTTTCTGTTGTCTCCTTTGCCAAACTTCAGACAGGTAGGAAAAAGACCCTTCATTTTACAGGCTGTTAAATAAAAGGCACAGATTTCTAAATAAAAGGCACAGATTTCTTATGTGTCTAGAGTACTCTTCTCTTGCTTGTAACTTCTCTGCTTGTAACCTATATCTCAAAATGATTGAGAATAATGTCCAGTCAAAACATTCATTTTTATAGAAGACCCTGTCAAACATTCTGGGCATATACAGTCAATATATGTGTAAGGAATAAGGAACAGCCTCACCCCTCCAATAAACTGTGGGCTATTGCAAATAATGCATGCACAATACTGGGAAACTATGGCTATGAGAGACCCTAACATTACATTGGGCTGCAATCCTTCATTTTTGTTCAAGTAAATCTGGAATATCTTCTACTGGAATATCTATTGGAATATTTTCTCCCTTCTTCATGGCACATGGAAATATAATGGTTCCCATGCTGGAACAATAGTCGAATATTGATTAAATGAATATAACATAATATAATAGGGTTGGATCTAGGCCTAATCATACCTGGATTAAGTGCATTAAAATCAACTAACTTGACCCATTCATTTTACTGGACCTGCTCTAGCATGAGTGAGTCTGGATTCAGCCCAATAGCTCTAACAGTACCGTATTTGCTGGTGTATAAGACTCATTTTTTCCCCCCTGAAAAATACTGTTTGAAAACGGGGTGTGTCTTATACACCAGTGTGTTTGCTGGTGTATAAATAAGTGCGTCTTATACACCAGTGCATCTTATGTTCTCAAATACAGTAATTCAAAAATTGCTGTCAGTATTGTTTATCCAAAAATCAATATTTTGCTTTTTGCTTTGTCTTCATTACTAGGACCTCCTGGTAGACTCCTTTTAATGCTCAACTAATTTTTTTCTGGAAAGTTTACCGTATTATGTCTCAATATATGCCTTAGCATAAAAAACAGACATTTGAAAATATTTCCCCATTCCTACCCCTAAGAATATGAGTTTGGGGTAGCCTGTCTAGTTTTCATCATCAGCTTTTGAGAAAATATGTGTTTAGCTACTTTTTCAAAGGAAAATAAAGAGGGTTAACTGATCACAGATGTCTGAACTGGTAGCAATTAGGAACCCAATTAACCTTGGTAATGAATGCATTCTCTTCTGTGAAGTGACAGATTATTCTGATCATAAACTCTGCAGCCACTCAACCCTATCAAATGCCCTTGTGCCTGATGGAAAGTGAAGGTAGAATACCCTAAGCTATTAGCCGTTATTATATCAAAAGATAATTTAGTCTTTATAATAAGACAAAAGTAGGATATAGTTGATTTAGCCCACATTTAAGAACAGCTGTGCAAAATGTGAGCATCCCAGTCTGATGACTAACTAATTAAGTATGACAAGTGAAGAGAGGAAGGAGCAAAGTGCTCACCTGTCCCACAGGACAAACTAAAGGAAGACCGTCATCACACCGATGGTTGAACTGCAGACTAAGCTATGCCCCTAGATCTGTGGAACTTGTCCAGATCTCCCCCTTATTCTTTGTATTTGCAAAATGTTGAGGCATTGCATTCTCACTACTGCTAAAGTTTTGTAGCAGTAGCACCAGCACCTAGTACCTGGGCTTTCTAGCTGCTTTGTAAAACAAATTAGGGGGGAAGGGGGAGAAAAATGCCTTAGAAGCTGATTCTTGGATTACCTCAGAGCAATGTAAGTGCTTATTAAAAAGAATTTCATGCCATTTTTAAAACACAATGTCCATTAGTGTGGAAATGGGATGGAAGAAATTTGATTGTGAAAATATGCAAAGGAGACATAGCTCAAAATTAGACTGAACCATTCCTTTCTCCTAATTCCTTTTCATAGGTTTCTTTTTAAAAGATTTTTATTTCCCTTCTAGGATTGGAATGGGCTCTGTTGACACCAGATTTGTTTAAGTTACTTTTGAACCTTTCCCTCATCTCTCTGATATCAGACCATTTCTTTTAACGTTGAATGTATTTCCATAAGCCAGAGGTAAACTAGTGATATACTTACCTCATTGCAGAGTAGGCTTACCTGTATATGTCAGAAATCTCAGCAGAAATCTCTAAAGTCTCAGGGGCAAACTCCATGTTATTTATGTGTATGCATGTGGTTTTACATTGTCTGCCACTCTAGAAACCCTATTAAAATTGAGTTATTGTAAAGCCTAGGCATTGTATTTTTTTTCAAAAAAGAAAAGGCTCTTGGGGAAGTATAGATATTGAGATTGTGAGCAGATAAATGACAAAGAAGAGGAAAATGTACAATCCTTTCTCTAATCAGAAGTGTTGCTGATGCATTTTTACTGACTTGCTTCCCCCTTTGAACTCCAGATTAAGTTTTCCCCTCTGATGGTACCCATTCGACATGCTTAGGACATTTTAGCTGTCCAGGTTCAGAAAACTAGAAAGGAATTAATAGAGATTCAAGTGATTGTCAACTTGATGGTCTATATTACATTTAAGTATCATATTCTCCCCCCCCCCGCTTCTCTCTCTGTCTTTCTCTCTCTCTCTCTCTCTCTCTCTCTCTTTTTGGTGTCATGCTGTTTTAGTAGTCTGCCGTTATAAGTTATCTGGACTATTTTGCTTAGATCCAGCCCAATATGTTTTGCTGCCTGAAGGAAAGAACTGTTGGGAAATTGAAGCATTCTCTCTCACAGTTGGAAAATTCCAGCATTCCCTCTCCTCTGCCGGGGTTGCTGTTAGAACAATTGGGGTAGATAGGATTGAATTTTCTGCATGTGAAATCCTTTGTCTTTCTCACCTAAAGCATTTCAATTTGGTCTTTCTATCCATTGTAATGCATGGTCATAAATACCTTTTGTGTATCCAGTACCTTCTTGTGGTACACTCTCCTGTGGGTATCTCCACTGTACCACCACTCCTTGAATTCTGTGAGGATGGCAGATCTTTTTTTTACAGTTGCACCCTCTACTACTTGAAATGAGAATGGTTGACTGTCATTTTCACAACTGAAGAACTGTAGTCAGGTGGTACCTGGAAATCTCCCCATCATCCTCACCTTTGATTGGCTGCATCCTACTGCCATGAAACTGTGTCACACTGAGAGTAGAAGAATACCACTGGAGTTTTACACTCTGCTAGTGCAGAATAAAAGCTTAGCCTAGATGTAGTAGACTAGACACACCAGTTTATTACGCTAGCCAGTGTGGTACAGTGGTTTGGGTGCTGAACTAGAGCCCTTTCTGCGCCTTACCTTTTTTTGGCACTGGGGTGCAGGGATCACGTGAGCAGCCTCTGGGGAGAGGCTCTCGCATCCCTGCTGCTTCAGCTCCTCATGAGCTGCCTGCTCGAGTGAGAGCCCTGCCTCTTCCTTCCTTCTGCAATGCAGCCTGGGAGTTTCCCAGGCTGCGCTGGGGCAGGAAGGGTGACCAGCGCAGCTCCGGAGGCTCCGCATGCCAGGTAAGTATGCATGGGGCCCGGGAGCAATGTGCGATTGTGCACCATTTTCGCCTTCCAGCCGAAAATGAAAAGGTGCGCAATCAGCACGTGTTGGCCCCTGGAGTGTCACGCGACTGTGATTGTGTCATGCAGATCACTCCTCACAATTGTGTGATGCTCTAGGCGCCCTTTTGCATGGCAAATGTCATGCGGAAAGGGCATAGGACTCTGGAGACCAGAGTTTGAAACCCTGCTAAGCCATAGAAACCCCTGGGTGACGTTAGGCAAGTATGACTTGCCTAAAGTCACCCAGGGGTTTCCATGGCTTAGCAGGGATTCAAACCCTGGTCTCCAGAGTCCTAGGCCCTTTTTACATGCCATTTTTCATGAGAAAGGGCTCCTGGAGCTTCGCATGATTGCGAAGACCATTCCACATGATATCCTCACAATTGCACAACGCTGCTGGGGTCAGTAGGCGGTGATCGCCTAAATATATCATTTTCAGCTTCTTCCTGAAAATCATGAGCGATCGTGCATCACTCTGGGACCCCACATGCACTTACCTTGCATGCGGAACCTCCAGAGACACGCTCTCGTGCTTCCTCCCCCAGTGCAGCCTGGGAAAGTACACAGCAGCGCTGTGCAAGGAAGAGGCAGAGCCCTCACACTTCCTGCTGGCCAGCAGGGAGCTGCTGCAGAGAAGAAGCAAAGGGGACACGAGTGCCTCTTGCAAGAGGCTGCTCCCGTGATCTCTGCACGCCCACATCAGGACCAGATAAAGTGCGGAAAGGGCCCTAGTTCAGCACCCAAACCACTGTACCACACTGGCTAGTAAAATAAACTGGTGTGTCTAGTCTACTACATCTAGGTTAAGCTTTTATTCTGTACTGGTAGAGTCATACTCATGCTCTCATACTCTCACACTTTCTTAGCCTGAGAGGAAGGCAAAGGCAAACTCCCTTTGAACAAACCATGATAGGTTCTCTTTAGTTTGCCATAAATTGGAAATGATTTGAAGGCACACATCAACAAGATATACCATAGGTTCAATGTAGTAATCTATGGTGATTGAGGATATGTAATATTGTGTGTGTGTGTGTGTATTCTCCCTCCCCCCCCCGGCCCTTTCCACAGGATGTTGTCATCCTGCACTGGGGACAGGAGAAGGACGGGACCCAGATGATGGTTCTATATGACATTATCCGGGTCCCGTCCTTCTCCCATCGCTAGGCAACCTGATTATGCCACAAATCATTGAGGACTTTTCCCCATCAATGATCGCACAGCCCTCCCACCACATGCCCACACTTACTTGGTGTGTGGAGGTCCTGGAAGTGCAATGGCTGTACTTCCTGCCCCAGTGCAGCCTGGGACAGCACCCAGTGGCGCTGCAGAAGGAAGAAGCAGTGCCATCACACTTCATTCGTGGAGGCAGCTGGTACAGAGGGGAGCATTCCTGTCATGACAGAGACAACGCCGGGACCTGTACTGGATGTCTCCGGAATAAGGTAAGCTGCGGAAAGGCCCCCCCCTTCATCTCCCCTCCCCTCTCTTTCTAGCTTATGCACACTGATCAAACCAACATGTCCGTGGGTGGAGTATTGAGGTTCACCTCTGCTACAGTGAAGATATTCTTAATAGGTATTTCATGAGCATGGGGAAGGGGTTGGAGTCTATGAACTATATGGTCTGTTCCAACTCTGCAATTCAGTGCTCCTAGATTAAAAGCAAGTAATGAAATTCTTCATATAAATGTCATGTGGCAGGATGCTAAATTTGGAAGATACTTAACCGAATGAAACATTAAGGTAAAATTTCCCAGTATATGCTCAACCATTTATCTGGTGAGACACGCCTCCCAGTACGTGATATGAAAAAGAAAAGGTTCTTGTGACATCCTGCAGAGATCTGTGGCATTTATAAGATTATAATTTTTAGATTCAAACATTTTGTTGCTTAGCTACAGACATCATCAAGAAAAAGGAACACTTCTTCATCACATGCTGCTTGTAACATCAAAAAATGAACCCTGAATATTCACAGTCAAGGTTTTTTCCATTTGTTTTATTTTAAATACCACTTGTATGAGAGGAAAATACAGGGGTGAAACTCTTTAATTTAACTAAAATCTAAAAAGAGAATTCAAAAGGACTAACAACAGAATATCAAAAGTGTAGGACATACTTTTGTACATCCAAAACTGGAACTGAAAGCAAAGTCTTCAAGTGCACAAATTTATATTTCCACATTTTTTTTACTCAAGAGATTTCACGTAACTTTTCAAAATTTTAAAGCTATTTCAAACTGATTTATCATGGATTTAGAAACAATAATGAAGTAACCTTGCAATTACTAAATACCCAAACAATTTAAAAATAATACTGATGGATTAAAAAAATAATAATCCTAGCGTACAATATAGCAGATTTCAAAGCATATGCCTTTCAATCAATCCAACATAGTTCAGAACAAAACAGCTTATACCAAAGGTGAATTGAAACAAAATATCTTCAAAATAGCAGAATGTAAAGAATTTAATAACAAAAGAAATCAAGACAGTATTTACACTCAATACAGCTAACAAATGAATAGCAATATATAACTAAACAGAATGCCACAATTTAATAATCTAATATATAAAAGTCAAAGGTTGTGAGTTTGTCTGTGTCGGGCAGGTGAAGACCTCATATGATTGGCTGCCTGTGAAGGTTCCATGGAATCCTGGGGTTGACAGTTTAGGGAGGGGCCTTTAGAATTCTCAGCCAGAGAGCTCTTGGGCTTCAGGCTGGTCGCTATGGTGACGAGACCTAGCAGCCAGAAGGAGGAGGCCAGTGTATTCCCTCAGAAACAGAATCTCTACATGTTAACAACTCTAATAAAGGTTGGATTGGGAATATGGACAAAAGTTAACAGGCACTGGACGAGGCAGTTTGAGGAACTAGAAACACAGGATTTCAAATCTGTGTATTTCAACTGGATCTAACTCCTAAGATGAGGTAAGGTAATTCCTAAAGCAGGGCTTTCTAGAGATTTAGTGTGTCACCTGAAGTGTATAGGTGTGTCGCCTACAATCTTGGAAATGTATATTATTATTTATAAATTATATATTTTTAAAAATATATTTAATGTTTTCATGACATATGTTCTGTCCCCATACATCTTGTTATTACAATTTATGTATGTGTCTGTATCTCTTATAAGGGGTTAGTTTAACCTCCCTATAAGAGGTTAATTTGTTGGGGGGGTGTTATAAGGGGTTAGTTTAACCTCCAGTTTGCTAGTAAAACTGAATTACTGTGTCACGAAATGACGCGTGTCTAAAAAGTGTGTCACCAACATGAAAAGTTTGGAAAGCTCTGTCCTAAGGTATTTCTAACAAGTGTTACCTATGAGAAAATAAAATCCTGGGCAACGCTGGGTAAATACATTAGTAATTAAAAAAAGTACCTTACCGAAAGTGGTATTACAAACATAGCAGGAAAATCAAAATACAGAAAGCTACATCAATCACAAAGGTATCTACATCAATCACAAAGCATTTGAGGTTGTGACCCTGCCCATCTGTGTTTGTTTCAAGACAATAGTAGTAGTAGTCATAGATGACTATCTTAGGGGAAAAAAAAGAGTGGGCCAAATCTGTCTCTTTATGAAATCTTAAATGAGCACTCACTACTGAAAAGACCATGACCTGTCTTATACCTCACAAATTTCATTATACCTATTGATGTTAGGTATATTTTAATTATACCTACTGAGATCAGAGTATCAGTGACCGGTCTCATGGCCTAGGGAGGTTCTCACAGGTGCAAGCAGTCCATCAGATGATTGGTTATGACATCTGTTGACTATAGCCATTTCCACACTAGACTGTTCTAGCGCTATTATTCCACTTTCAACATCCTATGGAATCGTGGGGTTTGCAGTTTCGGGAGGGGCCAGCTGGTCCCTCCCGAAACTGCAAACCCCAGGATTCCATAGGATGTTGAAAGTGGAATAATAGCGCTAGAACAGTCTAGTGCAGAAATGGCCTATGTTTGCTCGGTCAGGATTAGGCACAGACAGCTGCAGACATCATAGTGGGCAGCCCATCATGATGTCATTAAGCATAAACCACAGTGAAGCATAAACCACAATTGCTCAGACCATGGCATTCAAACAAACAAACAGCTCACAACATCTAACAAATGACAAAATATGTTTCTGGTGGGAAGTTTATTTATTGAATTAATTTGTATCTTGCTGTAGTTGGCAATTAGGTTTTCCAAGCTCTATAATGAACAGGATCCTGCTTGTACCGACATAGGGGAACTGGAATCTAACGATATAAAATATTCCAAGATACGTTTGGTACAGAAAGAAGAAAACTTTCCATGTCCTTCTTTTTAACACTTTTCTAAGAAAAGCTTTTAACTACATCTGGGAGTTGTAGTCCAACAGACAGAAACACAAAGGAACATTTTCCAAACTCTGCTTCTGATAGCTTGCCCCTATTAACTTTCACCCTTAACTGCTCCCTCATCTTTTTTACAGCTGAGTTGTGGAACCCTCTCTCATTCCAAAAAATAACCATCTTCAGAATAATGCTATGAATAATCTTGAGGTATTTGGGGAAGGAGAAGGTGATGACTAAGGAGGAAGAGGAGGAGATGATTTGTCCTGAAGTTGGCAGTAATGATGATGGTGATGTTGATGACAACAATGACAGTCCAACAGGCAAACAGGGACCTGCATGGTAATTTTTTCTGTGCAGTCTATTCAGAAGCAAGCCCTATTTGATTTAATGGGAATTACTGTGGCTTGGGGTGGGGGCAGAGGGAGAAGGAAGATGAGAAAGTGAGGTGGTGAGGGAGAGAAATTAAATCCAGAACTGAAAAAGAAAGGCATCAAATGCGTAAGAACTGCTAAAGAAGAACAGCATTTATCTAACACTTTTCGCAAATAGTGTTGCAATCTGCATTCACCTCACCTTAAGAAAAGAAATTGTACTGCGGCCTCAGAGTGATGAAGGTGAGAATGGACTTGGGAAAATTAACCATAAGATGAGAAAAAATGACTAAACATCAATCCTCTAATATCATATTCAGTAACTTGTGAAGTGCCAAATACTGAAATAACTCAATATTTCCCTGCACTGACTCCTCCTCCCAGCTGAGCCCAACTCCTGACAGCTGTTTGAGAAATTTTGAGAAGGTGAAGAGGAAGAGGAGGAAGCAGACAGATGACTCCATAAAGACTTCACAGGAGCTCCTTTAAAGCAGTGGCAGCACCGTGGACCAGCAGCACACTTAAAAACAACAACAACAATAAGCACTTTTGAAGGCAGTGCTCTCCCTCTGGAAATCTTCTTTTAGCCCTGAGGGCTGAAAAAAAGAGGCCTGGCCCTGAAGCTTTCTGAGATCTAGAAATCCTACTGCTGACAAAGCTCAGAAAAGTTACTTTTTAAGATCAGAACTCTAAGAATCTCCCAGCCAGCATTGTTATTGGCCATGCAGATAGAGGGATTTAGAGAATCCTATCCAAAAAAGATGATGTTTCTAAGCTTACGTCCCGCAGCCTTGCACAGTGAAACAGCCAGTAATTGAAATATGGGCACAATGTTTGCATTTCATTTATACCTATTGCTTTGAATCAGAAATACAGGTATGCTCACTTAAACTTTTGAGCCATATCTCTGCTGTGCAGTGTAGATTTGTTTAGACTCCTGATCATTGAAACAAATGTGTGTAAATTCACTTAAATTGGCACTGAATTTTGGCCCATATTGTAAACCTACATAGGAGAGGTGGGATGATAAAGTGCAGTTGGATGTCCAGGTCTTTTCCAATGGCTTTTTAATAATCGTATGCAGTATATATGGAAAAGGATTTGGAGTAATCTGACAGGTGTTTGAACTGCTGTCAGCTGCCCTTTGAAAAACTGTTCAAATGAAGCACCTGTCAGATGTTGAGATGGTGCTTCTGCATTTTCATTTGTACTGCTGAAGATTCCCTCTTATTGTGTGTGTGTGTGTGTGTGTGTGTGTGTGTATTGAATGTACAGATTGAATTCATTTTCTGTTTAGATGGATATAAGGAACTATCTATGCATGACAGAAATGTGATTTTTTTTAAACTGAGCAACAAATAAGATTCTTGCCAGGGAAAAAGGAGGAAGAAATAAAACGTTGGGATTGTCTCCAAATCTCCCATATGAATTGGTCCTTTATGATGGTAAGGGGCAGCTCCCAAGGCTGTTTTTGTGGTCGGAAACCTTCCCACACTGTCCAAGCTGTACTTTTTCTGCCCACCTAGGCAATTCCATATGCTCTACCGTTTCACCAATGACAACTGGGACTTATGTGGCCAAGCAACATCAGGATGGCAAAAGTTATTCATACAGGAGTACAGACAAGCTAGGAGAGGCAGCAGTCTGCTTTTGCCCAAGTCTACAGGAAAGGGCAGGTTTCCACCCTCTCTCCTCTCCCTGCTGCTGAGTTGAGTGCAAACTACTTTAGCACAGAAGTAAGCTGAGGATGAAAGGAGAACATAGGAAGAGGAGAGAGAAACTGACATATTTTAAAAGCAGTTTTAAAAGTGGGACATCAGAGACTGTCCCTGCCAAATTGGGCCTGTTAGAGGGTATCCAATTCATGACTTAAACAATTTACAGAGACCCTCTGCACTGATTAACATAAAAACTCTTATTATTCAAAATGGGGGGGGGGATTTTAAGCAACCTATGGGACCCCTGAAGGGTCCCAAGGGCAGAAAAATGTCCCCTGGAGTCACTACAGATGCCCACTCCAACTTTATGTGAGATCCCTGGACGTTTTTAGAAAAAGTGATAATTTCTCATGAAAGAAGTGAAAACCAAAGAAAAATTTTCCTGGATCATGTCAACCTGTCACCAGGAGACCTGGGGATGCTGGGAGCTAAGCAAAACCGCTATAGCACTTCCCTCCTGACCACTGAACTCTGGCAAAAGGCTGTACCAGAGTCAAATGTACAAAATGCCCAAAATATAGCAGAGATTGTCCGCACAGCTATGCAGGCGTGCCCAGCACAGATTATCTTAGCAGCAACGCACTGTAGCCAGGAAAAACTCACACACGCCACTTGGTATCTTCCATCAAGGAGGCAGTTTATTCTTGAGTCACGACATATACATATTTACAAGAATGTCCAGAAGGTGTTCCAGCATTTCTCAGCTTGCTCCTTCTGACAGAGCCTTCAGCATACATGCTCAGGCACCATGTGCGAAGTTGACTAGTACTTGGCTACATTTATACAGGCACCTAGCTGATGCAATCCTGGTCTACCTTTGCATTCTCCCCATATCTGATGCAACTTTCTCCCCTGATTGCTCATCAGCCTGACTCAGCATGACTTAGCTAGAGTCACATGATGTTTCACAGGTGCACTTAACAATTTACATCAGAAAGTATTTTCTTTGGACTACAGGTTTTGTCCAACCTGTAGTCCAAAGGTTGGACCAAAGCCCTACCTAATTCAACATTCTGTTTCCTACGGAGCCAACAATATGTTTACAAAACTATTTAGCCAACATGTGGCATGGTAAAAAATGAACTTCATTTGATGGGGACCCTGCCCGCATTAAAGGGGACAAAGAAAGGCATGACTGTATTCTGGGTGGACATTTGCCCACCCTTGCTCCCTGTGGCAAAGCCTAGGTTTGGTCTCGTGTGCTATGGCAGTCCTTTTCTCATTCCAGCAATCCAAGAAAGGGATTGTGAATAATAAGTGAAAAAAAGATTTGGCAGCATTGGAAGAATATACATAGTTTAGCATTATCAAACTATATAGGATTTGGAGGGTGGGAAGGTGGATGGGGGCAGAGGAAGAACATTTTGACGTCATGCAACCAGTCATCAATAATAACATAGGAGAAGTTACTGCATTTAAATAGGAGTCAAACAGAGCACAGCTAGATCTGTGTAAATATCTCTGAACTTTGTAAGCAAACAAATCATTTGCACAGTTGTGTAGTTGTTTTTCTTTCGGTTAACAAACACTTATGTACTTAAATATTTTACTGATTTGCCTCATCTGTATGCACGTGATGGGAGATTTCTGAGCACAGGAGCTGCAGAAAGCACTGAGAGCTATCAAGTCTAATCTCTTGTGTATATATCAAGTTTAAGTAAGCCAGACAGTTTATACAAAGAGTCATTTTCATGCAAGTATTCTTTGTTCTCTGAAACATTTATTGATGAGGATCCAGGGCTTGGAAGCATTTGAGCATGTGGGTGACTCACGTACCTCTTCTTTCTTCATGTACATGCTCTCACATGATTTTCTTGGTGTATCCTGAAATGTTTCTTCATTTAGACTGTAGTCCTATGCTTGCCTGGCTATGAAATCTGTGCACAAACAGTAAAAAACATTGGGTACAGAACATGTCACGTTGGTGTTCATAAAAGCACCACTTTGGTTTAGAAGACGGGTGAGAATCATGTGGCCAGCCAGATGCTGTTGGAATGCAACTTCCAGGAGCTCTAGCCAGCACATCCAATGGTGAGGTATGCTATCTGTTGCACTCAGGAAGACCTCAAGACTTCTACCCATGGTCTAGAACACCAGCTTGACAGAACACTGTGGCTTGAACCCAAAGTGTCACTTTGGTTTCTTTTCCATAGTCTTGAATGTGAGTAGCAATGGAAATGCAAAATTTGTGCTACGATGATGAGGTGACAAATTCAATTGGATTTCCAAAGATTGGAAAGAGATTAGAGGGGAAAAAAACCCAGAACTGAAATACACCCACAAACTTCAGTCCATTGACAATGGGTTGAACAGACACAATGGGTTCCTGGCACACTATACATATTATAACACTACAGTAGTTAACACCTTAGCCTTGTGAAGGTTCACTTGGCCATTTTATCACATCTTTCTGGTTCCTAGCTGGCATCACACTATATTCAGATAACTTCCTCCACTCTTCATGTGGTTATCTACTCACTTTGGCTTTAGGCAATATCTCCCATCTGTGTCCCCCGGTGACCATTGTTAAAACTGAACTTGTCACCTCATCAACATACCCACAAGTTTTAGATTTCTGTTGCTATTCCCACACACAGCCTGCTCATTCATAGGTATAAATGTCTGCCCCTAGGTACTTGACTCCATGAGTCTGATGAAATAGACGGTCTACAAGAGCTTATGCTACCAACTTCTTTCAGTCTCAAAGGAGCTACAAGTTCCCTTTTTTTGTTAACTGTAACAGTCCCTGTAGTGTGTGTGTGTGTGTATGTGTTAGAGAGAGAGAAAGAGAGAATTGGATTACATTTGTATGTCTTGTAGCCCTTCTGACAGAATCATGCCTGCTTACTTTCCTGAACTTCAACTACGTTAATACAAACGGCCAAGATTCTGCATCGTCAGACATAGTTATAATGCTCTATCATTGTAGCTACTTCTACTGAAGCCACCCCTGCCCCAAACCTGCCTCTTAAGTCAGGTAATTCCTCAGCTGAAGAGTTACTGAGGAACAGCAGATTTGGGTGCTGGGAAATCATGACTGCAGTGGTCTCTCGGTCATGGAGTGCCTTGAAACTGGGAGCTGGAGAGATCCCTCAAGCTCCTGTCACAACTGCTTGTCTCCATGCTCACAGCAACCAGGAATGTGCTGCATTTGCAATGCCCTGATCTGCAGTACCCCAGAAAACTTTAAGTTGGGGTGCTGCTTAGCTCAAGTGGTATTTTTTTTTGGGGGGGTGCGTCACATTCAGTCACCAACAACCATAAATGCAAAGGTCAAAAAGTTTTGAGATCATAAATCCAGTTTGCAATTTTGTAAATACTGAACTGGATGCCAGCCAAATGCCTGTAATATTATTCCTTGTTTGTAAGCAAACAAGTGACTTTCTCAGCTGTGTAGCTGTTTTTTGCCCAGTTAGCACATGCTTGCACCTGACGGGCAGCTTCTCTGGCCAGAAGATGGAGAAATCACTCAGAGGGATCAGACAGTTCTGTGTGATAGGGCTATGCCACTGTGGGGCCAGGATGGCCTTGGTCACCTGGTTGTGCTTCCACATGATGTCACCACTGGCCTGCCATCATCTTGTCCCCAAGTGACACATGTGTGGTATTTGCAAAATGGAAAAAAATCTACCATTGCACTGTGCTCTCACTCTTCCTGGCCATGTGGAAGGGCCAGAAGCACGTTGGTGATGCTTCCTTCCCCAGGACAGCAATGGAAACTGCCTGGCTGCCTGGCAAAAGGAAAAGCAGGGCCACCGCACTCCCTTCTGTAGGGAGTTGGTGAAGTGCAGAGGGGAGTCTTCCTGGTACACTCCCTTCCCAGCACGAGCACTACCAGGGCTGTAAGATGACAACGCGTGCGAGTGTCATCGTATGGAAATGGGGTTACTCTCTTGTGTACGTAACAAGTTTATGTAAGACAGATAACACAGAGCATCAACCCCTCCCTGGTCAGTTGTGGAGGAGCTTCACCATCACATTCATTCTTCTTCAAAGTAACTTTCCAAGCTTTGCATATTTCAGACAAATCTGTGCAGAATTTTTTTTTTTAAGGAGTCCTAAACAATTGTAGATGTCTTAAGGGGAACTCCCTCTCCACCTGTGCAGTTTTGTGTAGTTGTATTTATGCATGCACAAAGATAGTGACTCTCACTCTGTCCTCTTCACTCACCAGCTGCCCTATCTTGCTGCCTGATGGCAGACCTCCATCATCAACTTTTGTGGCAGACATTTGTCATCAAGCTGATTTTGGCTTATGCTGACCCTATAAATGAGAGACTCCAAGACACCTGATCGTCAACTGCCCTACATAGGTCATAAACTGCTTCTTTTCGCAATATGGTGACGCTCTCCATATATTATTCATCCAGGGAGAAAGTGGTAGACAAGTTTGATTTAGTTTGCAGGGACTTGGCGGGACTTCTATGTAACTGACCATTGAATTTGGTGGCAATCACCGCAGAGCGAAAAACATGTCAGTGTTGGTTCTCATGCCACTTTGGGACCCACGGAGATCAAATGCTTCTGTGAGGCAGAGCAGAGTTTCTCTTATATTTCTTCAGGTCCCCCAGCCCCAAAACATTGTGTTGGAGAGCCCTGAAAAATTGTTATCTTATTGGAAGTTTAGGTTGCCACTTACAAACCCACCTTTTCTTCTTTCTGTGCTTCATCCTCCACCCCTTGATATTCTCCTTTTATGGAGAATTTGCAAAGCTTGTGTGGAGCTGAGTATTTTATCAAATTGGGTTTAACAGAACAAATGAATGAACAAACAAAATGACTAATCCTAAATTAGGTCTGATACAGAGTGTCTAGCCTGGCCCGGAGCTGATCTAAATGTCACGAAGCAGGCAGCTTTGTTTCAGATTGCATTCCACCTGAAGTTAATCTAGCAAGTGTTGCTGAATTCACTGTGATGGACATCTGAGCAGGTCAGACGGATGCACTGTCAGGGGGTAAGTAAAACTTCCCAGGTGGGAGTCAACTTTGTATATTAGAAAAAAACAGAGTATTGCTTATGAAAGTACATGCCACAGTAAACTACAGTGGCACAATCACAAGACATTTAGCTGGTCAATAAGGTGCATACAACAATTAACACAGGGAAAGATTGTGGTTTTAATAAAGTTCTTAACTATAAGTGAGACAACATTCAGAGGAAGACTTTTGTTTCTGAACAGAAATAATATCCTTTTAAATGGAACACTTTTAACTTCAATTTAGTTCCAATTTTTAAAATCATTAAGAAGTGTGCAGTGAAGCATTTATAAGCTAGTGTACTAATCTGGGTATTTATTTTAACAGCCTGTCCATAAATTGTATCAAGATGCCTGAGTAAAGAGATCTGATGATCACAGTTGCTGATTCTGCAAATGGATTGCAGATGCAGAGGGGCCAAAGGGCTGTTCAATAAAGGGAGCATGCTCAGTGTTGCCTAGTGGTCTGAGCATTGGATTATGATTCTGCAGACTAGGTTTCAAATCCTACCTCAGCCATGGAAACCCACTGGGTGGCCTTGGAAAAGTTATACTCTCTCAGCCTTAGAGGAAGGCAAAGGAAAACCCCCTCTGAAGAAATCTTGCCAAGAAAACCTAGTGATAGGTTCTCCTTAGTGTCTTCATAAGTCAGCAATGACTTGAAGGCACACACAACAACAACAACAAGCCTTACTGGCCTACAGTGCTTTTGAGACTATAATACTTAGAATAGGTATAAAGTATCTAGCAGCATTTGGGATTCTAGGAGCTATGGTCCAAAAAGTAACTTTCCCAAGCTCTGCTCTGTCACAGAGGTGGGAAATCCCCATTCTTCTCAAGGCCATATTATCTCAACAGTGTGGGGAGGACACGCAGGCAGAGGTTAGGATCAAAACCAAATAGTGTGCTGGAAAACATTGTTAGGAGTGGCAGCATGCCTATACTAAGTAGTTGCTGGTTTGCATGGCTCTCTATGGGTTAGGGCAGTGGTTCTTAACTTGGGGTCCACGGAACCCCAGGAGTCCACAATGTCCTCATGAGGGTCTGGAAAAGGCTCAAAGGCTGTTCACCCTGTCTTCTCCCCTACAACAGAGTGGCGATATGACAGGAACCAAGGCGCAGGCAGGCAGGCAGGCAGGCTGTCTGTGTGTCTGTCTGTCTGTCTTGCCCTGTGCATTGGTGTTCAATCCACTCCAGCCTTAAACTGATGGGAAGAAGCAGGAGAAAAGTTTTCCATTCCCCTCCTGCATCTCTCAAGGAAGTGTGCATTTATTTATTTCTCCCTTCTCTCCCATTTTGAAGACCCTTGATGAACAATTTTAAATATTCGATGCATTTTAGAGTTGTAAATCTTGAGGTAAGTCTTGGGAGTCTGTGGCAACAAAGGATATTTAAAGGAGGTCCCTAGTGAAGACAAAGTTGAGAACCAGTGAGTTAGGGCATAGCATATATTCAAGGTTTTTTTTTCCTGTTAGTCTTAACCATTTCCTTTCTCTTCCCCCATTGTTTAATCTGCAGTTACTCTGTTTGTCCTCCATTTTTAAGTCTGCCATGCCCTCTCTTCTTCATATTTGAAGGGCACATGTTACATAGCCTTTCACCATGAGATGTCATGAGACCTTCCATATTTTAAAACAAACATCCTTCATTTTTTATTTTACACAGAAGATCAAGCCTGCTTTATTTCTTTGCTAGACCCTGTGTATATGGAGTGGCATTGGTGGGTGGGTGGAAATGGTTGTTGCTCAACTTCTACTTGAAAATACTAATTACTTTACTTGCGAGGTAGACTTCTGCCTTGCACATTCCCCAGCAAAATGAGGGCAGTGGGATCCCTTTTTCTCATCCTTTATTTCTGACATTCTCTCTTCTTTCACATGCCATGACCTCCAGGGCAGGGACTCACTACTTTCCCCAAAGGCCTGAACTGCTTTCTTGCAAAGTACTCCAAGCATTGGATGCCACTCACAGGCCAGACACTGTTGACCTGTGTTCTGTTGAATGACTGAAGATTTCCTGCAAAATCAAAGCAATTTTGTAGTGGCCTTCATCATATTTTTACCTTAAGCCATTTCATTTTGGTTTAGTTCTCATAAAAAGGATCTTTTGGGCATAAAACAGATCTTTTGGGTATAACATCACTTATTACTTTCCAGCAATGCTGAATGGGAAGACAGTTTCTTTAATTTTGGAGGCTTCTACACTGACCTTGAAGGTATATGGACTCTCCCCTCCTGCAAATGAGACAGCTGCATGCATGAGAGTTCACTTTATTCCCATGCTCCTTTTCACATGAAGAACTAATGTTGTGGTTGCTTATTTGGTACAACAGGATCAGGATTGTGCTGTTTTATTCCTTAAGGTTTAAGATGGGAGTAGGTGGGTAAAAATACTTCATCTGGTATGTCTGGCTTCCATAGCCCATATGGACATCATTCCATTGTTTCCATGGCTTGTAATTATAAACTGTAAGCAGAAATCCCGTGCATGTTCAGGTTTTCTATCACCTTCTTGTAGAAGGCTATAGCAGCAGCAGCAGCTACTGAACAGGGGTAGTTTCAATCCTACACATGCCTTTTTATAAGGAAGTTCCATTAAGTTCAACGGAATTTATCCCCAGGTCAGTGAGCTCAGGACTGCTATGTTACTATAGCTGGCATCCTACATTACAGTTTTAAATTCATAACCCAGAGTTACAAATCTATAACTGCTCGATATTCAGCCATGCTCTGTGTTCAGGAATGTGGCACTATTACCACAACTGCATATGCCTCCCCCCACAATCTATCTTCACTGATAGTGGCAGCATCAAGCGATGGAAGTTGGCACAACATGATGAGGTTTCTTGTTCCCTCCTGCCAATGACCTGTGGTGCAACAATCAGAAGTGGGGCTCTTGTTACACCAACAATTGGTGGTGGGAAGAGGTTGGGAATATCATCCTGCTGCACCCTGAGCATTAGCAGAACAGACTTCCATTGCTCTATATTGTAGCTTGCTGTTCAGGTAAGTTTGGAGAATCAAGTAGGGCAACGAGGAGTAGTTACATATTCACAACTACATGTTGGAGGTAGAATCTCAGTGTTCATTTGATATTTATTTACTTATTTATTTAATATCTCATCTTTCTCCTAATATATGACCCAAGGCAGCTAATAATTTGAGTTAAAATGAAATACAGTAAAAACTTTATGTCTAATACAAAAGTGAAATGGTTTAGATTGTAAGCTGGACTTCTGATCTTGTAACCTGTAAGAACCTGAGCTCCATTGTTGTAGTTATATCTGAGAATGCATTATCTTGGCCATTGATTTAAAGGAGTTTTCAAAAGACAGTTAAAAGGTAAAAATACAGATCCAACAGAATCCAGTTAAAAGACCTTTTGCACCTGATGGATATCACTCACAGGCCTAGATAAGCAGGCCTTCCAACTGTCAGTTGAAGGAGAGCAGAGAAGGACCCATTTAGCCTCCCTTGGCAGGGATTTCCAGTGTGGGAGCAGCCACTGAGCAAACTCTCCTATGACAGACAGGAAGGTTTACTCTTAGTAGGAGAAAAGGTACAGATTTGCCCAGGAGGTAGGCTGAAGCTAAGAGCCAGCATCATGTAGTGGTTTGAGCATTAGCTTATGAACGTGGAGACCAGGGTCTGATTCCCTGCACAGCCAAGGAAATTCACAGGAAGACCTCGGGCGTGTCGCACACTCTCAGACACAGAAACCCTGTGCTAGGTTCTTCTTAGGGTTGCCATAAGTCAGAAATGACTTGAAGGCACACAACAAGAACAACAACAACAACAACAACAACAACAACAGTGTTGAAACTCTATCTATTGCTGCCACCTCCAGCTTATGTTTTATTTACCAGCTGTCTAGCTTTTCAACACATCTCATGTTACAGAAAAGAAAATCAAGGCAACATAGGTAGAAGGGCTGGGAAAAACTGTGGCCCACAGACTGCATGTGACCCAGGAGCTTTTTGTGCCAGCTGCCAGACTCTAAAGACTCCTGAGCCCCCATGCAGCCCCAACTTTTGGACAATGAAAACTGCCCAAATTTGGTCAAAAAGCCACTCCTCTCTCCCACAGCTAGTGGATACTACCCAAACAACACCACAACTCTTCCAGAACTGAATATTAGGTAGAAACAGAAACTGGAAGTAAATTCCTATTTTATTTTTAGCCATTTATTGACCCTTGTTTTGGGGCCAATGTGAAAATTGGCCTCAGTTGCCCATCCCTGATATGCAGGGTGGTACAGTGTTGTTCATCTGAGATTTTGAAGGTCCATGTTCTAGTCACCCCTGAGCTATGAAACTCACTGAATGCCCTCGGACCTTTCATTCTCTTTCCACTTGCCCTCCTTCACAGAGATGTTATAAGCACAAAGTGGGAGGAAGAAAGCCACGAACACTGCCTTGAGTTCACTGGAAGAAAGAAAACGTATAATTGTAACTGATAATTTAGACAAACAAACACATTCGAGAGATATTTAACAATGAAATGGAACATCTGGAAAAGTGGTGGACTCTCCCTCTTTGGAGGGTTTTAAACAGAGGTTGCATTGCCATCTCTTAGAGGTACTTCCATAAAATCCAAAAATCATAGAATTGTACAGTTGGAAGTGACTAGAAGGGTCATGGCGTCCACCCCCCTGCCATGCAAGAATATACCATCAAAGCATTCCTGATAGATGGCCATCTAGCCTCTGTTTTAAAACCTCCAAAGAAGTTTTTAGTAGCGTATTCCTGCATGATAGGAGCTGGACTAGATGACCCTTGGGATCTCTTCCAGCAATTTGAGCCATTGCTTCAATGATTGTAATAACAAGGGAATATTTTCCATGAGGCTAACCTGGTATGTATTTTCAAGGCTCACCAAACAAATCACTATAATATCTAAGATATTCTAAATGTAGAAATTATATGTAACATAACAGTTGAGACTTACTATAATGCAAATGATCCTGATGCAGTACCAAAATGTACTGCCTTTGTAACAGACTTCTTGCATAGTTCATCTGTACCATTCAGTGTTCAACAGTGAATAGTGGTACTTTTTATATCATATTTATTTGCTTATTTGTTATTAGTCATCTTCCATTAGACAAGATGTCTCAACAGGTTGAGATTTCCTGTCAAAAAAGTTGCCAGATGCTGCTAGATTCCACCCTCCCCCTTCTTTTTTTAGCAAATGCAAAAAGAGCAGCATTCTTCCAGCATAAGCTTTTTCATTTTCCTTAGCTTTCCAGCTAACATGGCCCCTTGCTTTGCTTATAGGGATACTCTGGGGGTTCCAAAAAAGTAAGTTTGACCACGTGTGTGTGTGTGTGTGTGTGTGCGCGCACGCCAATTTACTTTAATGTTTTATGCACCTGATAGTACTTCACACATCCTAGAGATTTATGCCGTAATAAAGATGTAAGTCTTTAAAGTGCTACAAGACTGTTGTTTCTGCTACAACAAATTAACACAGCTACCACTCTGGAAATTATAGATACTTGACTTTTCAATGAATCTTTCCTTATAAATGGCAGCTGTGAGTAAATAAAGGTTGGCATGGCTGTGGCTTAGAAACCATTGACTGTTCATCAATTCCCAATCTCTCTCTCTCTCTCTTTCTTCCCCCTTCTCAGTTCAGAAAGACCAGTAATTCTTCTACATGAAAAGAATGTTTCTATGAGATGGATGTGGATGCTCTAAAACCTCATTCACACTCTCTTTTAAAATAACAAAATTTAAAATAAAAGTGTAATGCCAGCAATTTAGAAAGGTATAAATAATTCAGAGAACAGCAAATCTTCCAAAATATGTCCCTAAAGTGAAGGAATACTTACTCAAATGTGTTATGGAAATGGAAGATTATTTTCCTTTTTCCTTATGGGGAATTCATTCTGTGTATTTATTTGCAGGGTTGTTTGTTGATAGTGACATTATTGTCATCAGTGTTACCAACGAGCTGCTATTCTAACAGAAAATTGACAGGTTGCCTCGTACAGTAGGCAAATCATCCAAGGACTTTCTTTCAAATCTTTTGATGTTTGTCCCATACTTGGCAAGTCACCTTCAGGAATAAGAGCAGAAAGTTGAAAAGGGAAGGGTGTACACATATGTAACAGATTTCTTACTCAAAGAAAGAAAAATAGTAATATTTCTTCTCATCAGACATATAAAAACTTGGGTTATCTTTCCAACAGTGCCCCTAGGGTGGCTCCAGATTTTTGAGGATCCTTGACTATAGGGGCAGCCAGAGCTTTCCATGTCATTGGTCTGTAAAATCCACTATTGACCCTTATTCTGGAATTTAAAAGAGCTATCCAAGGTGCTGAGGCTATGTTGAGACTAGGCTTCAGGACCATGGACAACTCATTTGTAGCCTAGAATAAAACCCAGAGCAGATTTGCCATACACTTCATGTGAAACCTTCCACTGCCTCTGGAAAGGTGTCCTCTTCAAAGTACCACTCCTGTCCTGCTTGACCTCTCATTCTGTTCCTAAACTGTACAACTGCCCAGAAGAAGAATGCAAGGCAAATCGGGGCTGCTGTCCCATCATCTCACTTGCATGTTTGAAGAGTGCAGGTGTACTGGCAGCAGCAACAAGGAAGAAGTGCTGTGGGACAAGGAGGTTATTCCATGGTATTTGGTTCTAACTGGAGTGACATAGTCCTAGAGAGGGCTCTTAGTGATCCATGGCTCTTTTTAGGGTCAGAAAGGTGTGTGTGTATGTGTGTGTGTGTGTGCATGTATATATGTGTGTTTAATTAGCTTGACCATGATAACCAACACTTGGATAGTTCCTCACACCCATCATACTTGGATGGGGTAGGAAAAATGCAGCCCTGGGGGTCATATACATCCCAATTTTTTTTTGGCTTTCTACCCCTCTGTGCTGCAGTGGTTTAGGTGCTGAACTAGACTCTGGAGACAAGAGTTCAAATCCTTGATCAGCCATGGGAAAACACTGGGTGACCTTGGGCAAATCACACTCTCTTAGCCTCAGAAAAAGAGAATGGCAAACCCCTTCCGAAGAAAGCTTGCCAAGAAAATCCCATGATAGGTTTGCCTTGGGGTTCTGTGGCCAAACAGGATCTCCAGGGCTTGACTTCTGGGCAGGCCAGGGGGCAGACACTCCTTGCAGCAGCTCTACAATGAGGAGAGCTCTCATGGTAAAAGTGCTGCTAGATGGAGTACCCACTATAGATCCAAGGGGAGAGTGAGGGATTACCCATCAAGGTCTGGCATTCCTATTATGGGGAATGATGAATGGGAAAGACTGAGGGAGTTATATCCTTTGTTCTTGCCATGAAATGCAGCTGAAGATGTGATGGCCCCATGACACCAATCTGCTTTTTTAAAAAAGCTCACAAAACTTTAGAGTCACAAAAGTGAAAAATTCTTCTGTTTAAAAGAGAACAATGGAAGCCTTGTCAATCACCTTCTTTCTGCAACCAGTGTCTAGTAAGTGTGTTTACCTCATAAGATTGGGACAATAAAACTAGGAGTTGACATATTTCAAAGAGAAGAAATAAGGATTTAAATGCATATATTTTCATGAATAGACTGCATTTCATCTTACTTAAAAGACTGAATTGGACTATAGAAGAAACTACAGAATGAAAAAGTGCAGGCATTATGTTTTTGATGCTGATAAGACCGGTTTGCTGGCTGTATTTGGGTAGGCGAGAGAAGAACTGAACTGTTAAGTCTGTAATTGCTGGATCTGAATGGAAGATGGAATCTTCCCAGGGACTTTCTCAGGGCTTCCTGCAGCAGATGTTGGAGAAGCTATGTTCTTTGAGAGAAGAGGGACTCCCTAACTAAATGAAAGATTTGATAAAGAACCTGAGGAATGAAGTCAAGGCAGAAACTGTGGGGAGTGATAATGCAAGCGGGGGGGGGGCAGGATTGTGAGGCTAACATGGAAGTGAAGGAAGCTGAAAACCACATAGAGAGACAAATCCAAGTTGATCCGATGAATTGATTAACCATTGAATTAGAGGAGATGAAGGGCCAAGAAGTTCGGTTTGTGAAATGTGGAGGAAGCGAATTTGAAATCGATCTGTAATGAACTTACATTGATGATTGAATGAAAGCAAATTGGTTTAATGAAAGATCAGCCTGTATCACTGAAGGGGATGAGAAAAAGAGGAAAAAGAAAAGTGCTCTGTCTCAGGACAAATACTTTAAAACAGCAAGGGGGAATGACTTGGAAATATTAACAAAGGTAAGGAAGGGAAGAGGGGGTGGGAGGTTCATAGACAGAATGGACGAAAAAACCTGGAGTTTGGCTGAAATTAGATTTGAAACTGGATTTGATAATAAATTGTGCAAAAGACTCAACAATATGAAAAGTTACAGAAATATTTGGATTTAGTGGTCACATAACATATAAAAAACTCACAATTTTAAGTAGTGAAGATTAGTATCAAGTAATCAAGTCAGAAAATAGTTTTTAGTATTCAGATTAGAGAATGCAATATCATTTATCACATTAATGTAATGTGTAACAGAAGGTAATACTGATATATCATACCAGACATAGTAACCTTTGGAAGAAGAAAATTCATTTTTCTTTTATGGCTGTTGGAAAAAAATGAACTGGAGGAGGAGAGGAAGAGAATTGCTGGATATTACCTTTGGGATGCTTGGAACAATTTGACGTTCTATGCCGTTTAAAGGAAGAGTGGAAACCACCTCTTTTTTTTCTTGTTATTTATTCTTCAATTTTTAATTCTTATGCTTTATGCTTTTTCAATGCCTTTTCTCTTCTTTTTATGTATTTGTACAGTTTTAGTGTTTTTGAAACTTATTAACAAAGATATTTTAAGAAAACTGGCCTCACAGTGTCCTAGTCCAACACTCAAACCACTACATCATGTTGGCTCTCCCTAAGTTAGCCCTAGTTAATGTTATTTACATGTCAGACGGGAGGCAAGCAGTCTGAGTAACTGCAGAAAAGGCAGAGCATTGTCTGTTGTCATTATGAGGTGGGAATAGATTCCAGGATTGCTTTAAACATTGGAGTTTCCTTCTTTGGAGGTTTTTAAGCAGAGTCCATCTGTTGGGAATGCTTTGCTGTGGGTTCCAGCATAGCAGGAGGTTGGACTGGATGGCCCCTGTGGTCTCTTCCAACTCTATGATTCTATGAAGGAGCCAGGACAAAGCATCTTACATCTTCAGCAGTCTGCTCTGACACCTTAAGACACAGCACTAAGCAGTCTTGCTCAGGATTGTTGTTGTTGTGTGCCTTCAAGTGATTTCCAATTATCGTGACCCTAAGGCAAACTTATCATGGTTTTATTGCGGGGGTGGTGGTGGCAGAGTGTGTGTAAGATGCCCAAGGACACCCCGTAACTTTCCATGACTGAGCAGAGAACTGAATCCTGGTCTCCAGAGTTGTAGTCCATATCATGCTGGCTGTCATAGCTCAGGACAGTGGTAGGTCAGTCTAAGATGGAGGCTAGTGCCAGAGGCAAGATGTGTAAGACCAGAAGAAACGAGGATGGCAGCAGAAGATCCAAATGGGATCTGAACCACATCAGGGGACCTATGCACAACTCTAGCATAGGCTTAAAAGGGTCCTTCACATGTTAACATCCCCCTCCCCTTTAGTATTTCAGCTGCCTTGCCATAGGTCTTGAGGTCTAGAGGACAGAGGTTTAAGCTCAGGTGGAAATCTCCATCATACAGATCTCATTGGTGGGAGAGTCAGGGTGGGGATATAGGGAGATACTTGGAAATGGCCATTCAGTGTGGCCCCAACCTTGCTCAAGCCATGTATTTTCAAGCCATGTATTTTAGTTAATGACTGAATGAAACAAGAGATCACATTTATTAGGAAGAAATTTCAGGAGGAAATGCAGAGTGTTCTTTGCATATTTGGATTGTCTCCAAATGAATCAGTGCTTAATATCCCAAAATGATATTTTCACATTGCTGCTAAAGGCAAACATTTTCTCCTAATGCTCTTGAGTTTCTCAAAGATCTGACATTCTGACATTGTTAAGATAAGTAGTATCTTTGGTGATTGTGAATCATAGAATCATAGAGATGGAAGAGATGGCAAGGGCCATGCAGGAACAGACTATCAAAGCATTCCTGACAGATGGCCATCCAACATCTGTTTAAAAACCTCCAAGAGACTCCACCACAGTCTGAGGCAGTGTGTTCCACTGTCAAACTGGTTGTTCTATCATGAAGTTCTTCCTAATATATAGATGGAATCTCTTCCTGAAGTTTGAAGCCATTGCTCCATGTACTAGTCTCTGGAGCAGCAGAAAACAGGCTTACTCCATTCTCCGTATGACATAATTGATAACAATATCCAGCTCCCTAAGCCTCTCCTCATAGGGCATGGTTTCCAGGCCTTCTACCATTTGGGTTGTCTTCCTCTGGATGCATTCCAGTTTTTCAATATCATTCCTGAACTGTGGCACCAAGAATTGGACATAGTATTCCAGATGGGGTCCAACTAAAGCAGAATAGAGTGGTACTATCACTTCCCTTGACCTAGACACTATACTCCTATTGATGTAGCCCAGAACAGCATAGGCATTTTTAAGTACCACATCACATCACTGATTTATGTTCCTCTTGTGGTCTACTGCTACTTCTAGACTCTTTTCATGTGTATTGTGGTCAAGCCAGGTGTCACCCATCTTATATCTATGCCTTTCATTTTTTTATGCCCACATGTAGTACCTTACACTTCTCCCTGTTGAAATTCATTGTGTTGTTCTTCTGTGTCGTTGTTAGATACCCCTTTATTGCATTTCCTTGTGTCGATCCAGTTTCATAAAGGTTTGAAGTGAATCCTGAGTCACCAGAGCCTTTATATAGCCTGCTTCTCTATAAAAATTCATTGGGACAATACATTATCAAGTTGGATCAATTTGCAGCTGTTAGCACATTACCACCTGTGGAAAAGGGATAAGAGGGATGTATTTGAAAAGAGCAGGAAAGAGATAAGAGCCCAATTTTATAATAGTACAAGGTGAGCAAACAATAATGGTGCAGTCACTTCCACTAAAATCAATGAGAAAGAAGGAAGGAGAATAATGGTGCTCGAAGGTCTGCTGCAGAAATGGATCTTTACCCTTTCATAATAGGCATTCAGAGCCAAAGGGGAGCTCTGTTAGATTAGAGTGGCAGCAGGTCTAAGATACTGGCTCTGAAGCAACTCTGTGGGCATGAGGGAAGAAAAATCCTTTTTATATGTACCTTACTATCCACTACAGTGTATCTTAAGAAAGGGTTTGGTCAGTTGGCTCAGTAAGTGTGAAACTATATCTCTCAGTATGCTTAACTGTTAAGGGCAATAGGAGATACTGAAAGGAATTGTTACTTAAAAATAATAACAATAAAATCTTGGAAATACTGACAAAAAGATTGAAACATCTGTATAATTAATGCAGAAGATGCATTATGGAGCCATGAAATATACTGCATTGGGAGTTAGAGGCTACAGAAAAGCATTGAGGTCACCAGCGCTGCTTTTTATAGAACTGGGCGTGGGGGGGACTGCATCCATGATTTCATATAACCATTTAAATGATTACATGAACCATTTATAACTATTTAAATAATTCTGTTGTTGTTGGGTGCTTTCGAGTCACTTCTGAGTTATGGTGACACTAAGGCAAACCTATTATGGGATTCTCTTGGCAAGATTTGTTCAGAGGGGGTTTCTCCTTGCTTTCCTATGAGGCTGAAAGAGTGTGACTTGCCCAAGGTCACCCAGTGGGTTTCCATGGCTGGGATGGGATTTGAACTCTGGTCTCCTGAGGTGTAGTCAAGTGGTCAAACCACTATACCATGCTGGCCCTTGCTCTGCTCTTTTTTAAGTTGAAAGGAGTTTTATTCTTTTACTGCATTATATTGCAGGAGAGAGAGCAATTCTTTGCAATGCAGCCAACAATTTAAAACTAGAGTAATCTGATATTGAAACCTTCCATTTTAGAAATTTTGCCTGCATTGAAATCTGGGCTCATAGTTCCTGTGAAGTTCGGGGTCATTTTATACACCAATCCAATCCACTGCCCTCAAACATACCCTTGAAATGATGGAAGAGCACAAGCATTGTGGAGCTTGCTTGCCATAGATGACACCCTACATGCCATGGCCATGTCTCTTAATTTAGAGAAGACTTTCTGTCTGAAGGAATCTTCTATTTGAAGAGCTGTCCAGTTCAAGCACAACTTAAAGGCTTTTTTAAAAAGGATACGAGAGGAGATGCATTGTCCAGCTATTGTTAAGTGAATTAGTATGGATATATACTAAATATACCTATTAAATAAAATGGAAAAGAATCAATCTGACTGTTTGCAGGAAAAACTAAAATGCCTGTTGATAGTATACACAAAAGAGTGGTACTCTGTTGTGGAAAGGGCATACTGTCTAACTGTCTCAAATTTGATTAACCCTTGGTTGCCCTACTTCTTTAGCTGCTTTTAAAATGTCCTAGTTTATCTCTCTCCTTGTTCTACTTTCTTCCTTTGTCCTCTGCTTACTTCAGTTGCTGCAAACTGAGTTCTAAGTGCAAAAATAGTTTAAATTCAACTTACCAAGAGGAGGGAGTGTAGAAGAAGGACAGAACCTTGTCTTTCCCTATAGACTCAGGTAAAAGCAACTTGCTCCGACTCTGTATGTCTGCTTTGGAAAGGATGGGTGCTATTGGGATTGTAGGTGGGGCTGAGTGAGTTTTACATGATGAGTTTGAGGAAAAGAGGGAATGGCGTACCATAGCCCTGCAGTGTAGCGTCCATGAAAGGGAGGTTGGAGAACAAACCATCTGACAAGAATCATCTCATAGTATGTGGGGATCAGAAAGTGCCTTTCAGTAGTCCTGCAGTGTAGCCTAGTATGAGGATGTCCTTATTGCTATTGCCTCTGTATCGTAAGAAGGAAGGGTGTGACAGCAATCTCTCATTGCAGGGAGAAGCTGAGAAAGATTGGTCTATAATTTCCTTGCAATGTATAACATGCATAAAATAACATATAACATGCAACCCGTATTAGTGGGCCAAACAACGATATCACTGTTTTGTGGATATGAGATTTTTTGTATTCTGCAATGTAACATCATCCAGCACTTTCTTACCCTCACATTGTCTGGGGATGGATGAGGAAGTGGAGTGTTGTTCAGATTGTGTGTGTACTCAGAGACATATCTGTGTGTGTAGTGAGGGAGGATTGAATATGCACGTGCTGAGATGTCTGTGAGTGTGCGTAGAGGTGTTCCTGTGTGCCTACAGCCCACTGCCCCCAGCCGACACTGGATTGAAAAGGTTGTGCTTCTGCTAGTCTAAATCAACACAGGAACTGGCCAAATACAGAAAAAGTCATAATTCTGCTGAGGTGTTAATGATCCTCTTGGAAGCTCAGACTGGGAAAGTAAAAGGTCGAAGAAGCAGAGATGGGAAAGCTTACCAATGAGGCAATCAATTTATAAGGAGCAAATGCAAAGCTTCTGTGACTCCACTTCACAGTATTAAGATGAACAAAATCCCAAAGCTATCTCTTTCCCAAATGGAATATGTTTGATTCAGCCGCTATATAACCTCAGCTTGTATAGATTTTTACCTCGTTCCTGGTGTTTGTTTATTTCAGATGCAGGAGAGCAAGACAGGGAAACTGGCACTCCTGGAACACATTTGCAAAGAAGTCAGACAGACCGACAGGAGGGGAAGTCTGGGTCATAGAAGGGGATGAAATGGAAAAAGTCAGAATGATTAGAAGTAGTAGTTAAGGAAGTATCTTGGGAAGATGGGTGCTGAGACACTGCATACAAATGAATGGAAAGTTTTGCTGTGTGAAGGTAAAGAATAGTGAATTGAAAAAGGAAAACAAGAGTGGAGTCAACCAAGGTGAAAATAACCGAAATGGGACCTTAACAGTCCAGGCTTAGGCATAGCCTAGCCCCAGGTTTTCTTACCTGTCTTACCTGGGTGCAGGGATGTAAAGAATACCCATAATTTCCTCACCTTGATGAGAAAGGGTGTCTTCATATTTCAAGACATCACTACATCATGGTTAATCACCAGAAGAGTTTTCACATTTATAAACTTTTTAATGTTTTGCTTCTTATTACAACACAACAACACTGCACACAAAAAGCTGACAATAATGATCATAAAATGAAAAAGGATAGGAGTGGGCAGTTTGGTTTGGATGTTGACTGGCAAGCTCAGTAGTTCCATAGGCAGCACTGGAGAACTCCAGAGATTTAGGAAATGATTAGAGAAATAGAGGCCTTAAGCTACACTTTTCCCCTTGAGCTCTGGGTCCCTAGCTAGTGAGGGCTTGGCATGACTGAATCATTAATCTGGCCCTAAAGATGTACTCCTCAATTTTTTCAAACAATGGCAGTGTGGTGGTAGTGGTAGTAGGACAAACAAGGGACACCCTAAGCTAACTATGGTATCTATCTAACAAACCTCATAGTGTGGAGATACAGGTCAACAATACATCTGCACTGGCAAAAGAGAGTGATGTATCTAAAAGAAAAACATTTTAGATGGGCACATACTTCTTTCTAGACAGGTATGGCATGGGGGCAATTTCATGTAGTATGATCCTTCCTTCATCACATATAATCTACCAGTTAGGTGGTCAACAACCACACTGCTTTGTCCTTGATGAGCCAGATTTCTAAAGACAACCTTTGGTTTGTCTTTGGAACTCAATGCACCCAAGAAGATGGTCTCAAAATCATCATCTTTGCCAATAACTTTCCTCTTGATTTGATGCCAATTATGTTGCTTTGTGAAAGCAAGTGTGGTATAGTGGTTTGAATGGTAGACTACCTCTCTGGAAACCAGGGTTCAGATCTCTGCTTGGCCATGGAAACCCACTGGGTGACCTTGGGCAAGTGATACTCTCTCAGCATCAGAGGAAGGCAAAGGCAAACCCCATCTGAACAAATCTTGCTAAGAAAAACCCTTTGGATTGCCATAAGTTGGAAACAACTTGAAGACATACAATGACATCTTTCTTTGTGCAAATCACATTTCTTTTGTTTCTTCCTTTGTGCTTCTTTTCTTCTGTTCACCAGCCCATTTTTGCAATTGATTTCAAACTGTTAATTGAATTAAAAGTTTGTATAATGGGAACTCAGTTATTTGAATCCTTGTATTGGGAGATATGTCATCTTTTTTACCATGTGGTGTAGTTTTGCAGAGCAATTTGCTCCACTTTGGATCAGATAAGAGAAGAAATATGCAAAGGTGTTCTCTTTAATTATGTTCATTATTTATAATTATATATGCTTATTTATTATGATAAAGGACTCAAAGATTTTAGATTTTTGAAATTGAAATAATAGTATCATTTTCAATAGCTTTTCTGTTTTCTTTCTCTGCTTCTTCAAAACTGATAATATAAATTAGGAGCTTTGATTGGAAGGAGCACGCTGAGAGAAGGCGGGGTTATAATCATTTGAAAAAAAAATTCCAAAGACTGCACTTTTTGAATCAATCTATACCCTGTTGCCTTCTCTACAAAACATATGTATGTATGTGTGTATGTATATATCAATATATTAATATTTTGGTGTTTAATTGTTAGATTTTTCTTTTTAATGTTAGTTAATAGCTAGTATGACATTGCTTTGGTCAGACAGTTTTCATATTAGCTTGACAGAACAGACTGCTTGTCCTTGAAAGTATACTCTTGGAGGTTTAAGGACCTTTGGGAAAAGTGTGGACAACAGAATGTGTACCTAGCAGTATGATATCTCCTTAACTGCTACAGTTCCATCCTATGGAATTCTGGAATTTGTGGTTTGAGGATGTTCTGTCCTAGATCACTCTCCTGAATTATATCCCTTGAGCAGGGGATTCTAAGCACGCTGTCAAACTACATATTCCAGGATATGTAGCAGTTAAAGTAGCATGCTGTAACACTGCTGTAAATATGTAATGTAGATAGGGACACTCATCGGGTGTGATTCTATATTCACAGGCAGAGGGTAACTCTCCACTTGCACATGCTTCTTCTCCAGAAGGCAGCTCCACAGGGCTGGAACATACCCAGCCATTTAGAGAAGACTTCCAGTTGCTGAACTTTATCTGGACGCTGCCTGGACACCTTCGCAAGCTTTTCTATTTACTAAATAGACAGAGGAGCTTTGAAGTTGCCTTCCAATGGGAGGAGGACTTTCATGAAGAGATATTAAATAACTCTCTCCTCAGTGTCCCCAAGGAACATATGTTCATGTAACCACATGAACTAATATAACATTATTAATGGTATTCTAGTCATGAAGTGAAGGGCGGTAGTGATGGAAACTGTTGGTGGCAAAAAAAAATCCTCATATCCAAGTTGGAAAACGTGTGACCCTCCAAATGCTCATAATCTCTAAGCAATGTGAGGGATGAGGACACTGGCACTCAAGCAACATCCCCAGGGATGCATGTTACCCATGCCTACCTCAAGGGAGCAATTTAGGATCCAAGTCTCTTTTTGGTTTGTCCTTTTTTCAGGACTGTTGTATCTTATTGCTTACTGCTTCAGGCTTCTGTTTGGAAGGAACGTAAAAATACAAATGTTAAATGAAGAAATGAGTTGTTAGATAAGGTTTGAAGTTCTTGATTGTATTTAGCTAAGGCCCTTAGCTTAAGGGCCTAAGATAATATACATTTCAGCTATATAGTTGCAAACAATACTTTGCAGTCCCCCTCATTACATGTTATATCCAGCTTGTGGGAAGTAGGCATGAGAAGCTTAATGTGCAAATAGATCAGAAAGGATAACATAGTCAAGGGGAGAGTGAAACTGAAAATATGTATGGATCCAAGTTCTCTGACTGGAGTGTGATATAGGGTGGAGACTAATTTGGGCTACCATTTGCCAAATTTGAGCCCTGAAAATGTAAATACAGAGGGCCTTTCCTTACTGCAGTCCCCCCCCCCCCATGAATGCAAGGCCATGTGAAGTACTGCATTCCATTATAGTCAATGTATAGTCAACAGATGCAGCAGTTTCTGCCATGGGTACATGCATGTCACGTCCATTGACTATAATGGGATGCGATGCATCATGTTGTTTGTTTTATGCAGGGGTTTCTGGAAGAGAACCCCTGCATATACATAGAGTACACTTTAATGGGTTCAGGAGACAGATGCAATATATAGTCTAACATAGAAAACAAAAAGCTTTGTGTATGTGTGTGTGTGTGTTTTACTTGGAACAAAGAGAGAGGCTAATGTCATGCAGAACACCTACTAAAATGGGAACAAGGAGATGGCGATGTGTGCATTTCTATCAACCCTGAGATGTGAGCAGATTTGACTGCTAATAAACCCACAAAAAGAGTAATGTATGATGTGGTCTGATGGAAGGCGGAAAAAAGCCAAGATCTAGTTTTACCCCAGTTCATTGTTATTATGTGGAGTAATCTGATTGAAGGAGAAGATTGTTGATATAAACAGGATTCTGTCAGCACCTTTGTTTTGATAAGACAGCTGATAGTTGGGCAGAGGCAAGGGAGAGAACAAAAGTAGTCAAGAAGAGGCTGAAATCAGATTGCTTTGCCTGAAGAGGAAGCTATGATGTAGCCTCTGAGCTGCTGCACCAAGCTGATGATGCTGTTCCTACTTGCTGAACAACCAAAGTATGCTGGTGCTGGTAAGAAAAGCAACTAGGCTATATTAAAATAGATACAATGATGCTCATATCTATGTAACAGAAGTATATAGAGATAACATTGCTCAAAGATAGTAACCCCTTGGATACCCACTTAGAGATGTGTTATGCCTCAACAGGTGAGACTACATTCTTTGATGGATAGGTGGCTTTGGATATTATACAAGAGACAGAATTCTGTGTAAGTTTAAAGTCTTTATGAAGTGTTTGTATAATGCCATAATAGACACTATAGAAAATATGAAAGAACCTGGTGATGCTATAATGTGTGTGCTATTCTATATGCCATGTTATGTAACGTACTGTAATAAAAGTAAAGCACCAGACATTGACATGTCTGTGTTTCTCCTTAAGGGGAATGTATATGTTTGTATATCTATGACTGTATATAAACAATGTCCTAAAAGATTATCAAAGAACCTGTTTGTTTTCCCATATCAATATCTTGAGATTCCAGTACTTACGAATGCTTTACTGGTGTGCTGACATTAACTTTGCCTCTATGGTTTTAACCACCATCATGAGCTGGCTGCCTAGGTAGCCAGAAGGTAATAATAAGACCCCACTCAGAATCCAGATTAGCTGACAAATAGCAAATGACCCCCAGTTCCTCAGTCTAAAGAGATAGGGGGAGGAACATCAGGGTACAGATGTTAAATGAAATGAAGAGTTGCTGGATGAGGTTGAAAGGTCTTGATTTTGCTTGACTCAGATAATATACCTTTCAGCTATATGTTAGAATACTTTGGTTCCCTAGCTACATCTTATATCCAGCCTGTGGGAGGTAGGTAGGGGAAGCTTACTGTGCAGATAGATCAGAAAAGGAATACAGTAAAAGACAGAATACTTGTAAAATTGAACATATGTCTGGACCCAAGTTACTGGATTGGAGTGCAAGGTATTACACTTGTGGATTAATGTGCTTAGCCATGTTTTCAATTAGTTCTATGCCAGAAGGTCTTTCGGAGCAGATTTTTTTTTTTTTTTTAAAAATGAGAATGCTGCAGTTTTCATTTTAGTTTTGCTGAGTTTTCAATCTGCAATATTCATTATACAAATGTTATGTTTCTTTTGTAGAGAAAACAAGTCTGTTTGGGTGGGGTGGGGTTTTAAAAAAGTTATTATACAAATATAGCCAGGCTCTTCATCTTAAAACACATGCATGCTTGCAAAAACCCCTGAGCTTTTGAGAACCATCTGCTGTATATAATGGATGAGAAAATGGAAGAATGTGAACTGCATTCTCTTAGATTTAAAGCTTTTGTGTTAAGAAGCAAAGTTTGATATATATTTTTAATATCATATTTGAACACAGGGTGCAGAAGGGAGGGGTGATTTAATAACTGCCTTAACCTCCTCTCTCTCCTCAAATGTGCATCTTGAAAAAAGGATCATCAAGACCCAAGTAAAGACAGGGAAATATGTCTAACTTTCTTCTGTTCGCCATGGAGCACTTCAGTCTGGTTACAAGACTAGAATAACCCAGGTACCATTTTGCCTCAGTAATGCAGTCTAATACATCAAATTAATCATATAAGGGACGAGAAAGGTTAGATGAAAAGAAGTCATACTTCCAAGACTAGTTCGAAGAAATATCTCTGCATTGTTACTTAAAGCCAGCATCAAGTCCACCCATTGGACTAGAGCAGGGTGAACAACATGCAGCTTCTGGGCCCGTTTACTTTCGTGGCCTTATTTTTGAACGGAATCATGCCATTGGGAGGCTCCAGTGTGGCCTCCATCCCTGGACCACGGTAGCTACTGCTTGGAATTTTGTTCTTTTCCTGGCTTATCCAAATGGAACATCATCTTGCCTTAGGCATCCTGAAGACTAACTATGAGCACTTCTGCAGACGTCAGTGGCACTCTGTTTAGCACAATGACTTATTTTTGTTGGCCTTAGATAATAAGAAATTTAACAAATAGCTTAAACAGGGCCAGCTTCTGATGGTAAATAGATTTGTAAGCTTTGCGTCACAATGGATACAGATGCCTTTCCCTCCAAAATCAGCGGGTATCAGGTAATGCAGTATTTTAAAGTCTGCACAAAGGATTGAACAGATTTGTCTAGCCCAAGCTATGAGCTACGATACATTAATATAAATGTCATGCTCAGAGATACTGTATTTATGAGTACCAAATGCAGATATGGGAAAACATTACTTTCTTGGAGTAAAGACATAGCTGTGTTACTCTGGATCAGCATGTCTCTGATGAAGCAGACTTACGTCTATGAAAGTTTATGCTGCTAACTGCTTTCTCCCAGTTACTCTCAAAAGTGCTACAAGATTCTTGGCTTACTTTCTTGATCTACAACTCCCAGAATCTCTCAGCAAGGCTGGAGGTTAAGAAGTGTAAAATACGTTCTTTCCTTCAGGCTGCAAAAATTGCTTCTGAGCACTGACTAGTCAGAATGTTGAGAGTTGTAATCCAGCAGCACCCAGAGGGCTATGGCTTTCCAACCCTTGCTTTAAGACATACATATGAATATGCTTCACATGCTTGCTTTTAGATATAATATATTTTGGGGGACTGATGACTTGGATTCTATTATTGGTAAAGAAGGGTTTGGGTCTTATCTACATAGTGGCAGGTTTTTATAGATTTCAATTGCATGGCCACAGCTTGGAAAAGATCCTCTTCTTTGGACTACAATTCTCAGAATCTCTCAGTCAGCATGGTTATTTTTTTAAAAAAACAAACTTTTCAAAGTTGAGACCATTAAATGGCAATCTAAATGCAGTTTATAATACAATAAAGATCAAGGAACATCATTCTGTTACAAGGGCATTTTTCACTTTCTTTGTATGTCCTGAATTATGTCCTGAAGTGGGCAAAAGGCCCCAGAAGATTTGCTGAAGCTAAATGGATGTAGGTATTGTTGTCAGAGCCTAGAAAAAAGCCATTTTTTGAAACAGAGTTTGAAACTATTACTGTACCTTTTATGGACTACATTTCCTCAAACCTTCTAGGTAGGGGATTCTCTCAGTTTAAATTCCAGAATGAATGGTTCCAGGGCCTTTTCAAAAACTCTATATACATTGCCTGTCATGTGTTCTGTCATGGAAGGAAGGTGGTATGCAAATACAGCCCTCCCTCCACATTTGCGGGTTCGACCTTCATGAACTTGAATATTCACAAGGTGCCCGCTTGCCTCCCCCATTCTCCCCCTCCCATTCCACTACCTTTTGTCCAGGCACATGTGTCTTCCTTCCATTTGCTTGCCTATCACCCAGATGCCTGGAAGACAGTGTGCCCAAATGAAGCACAAGTGAATGGCAGAGGCTGGGGGGAAGCCCTGGAAGGGAATGGGAAGGGGGCACTCACTTGGGCAGGGGGGAGGTATTTGTAGTTTTTTTACTTTTGTGAGGTTTCTGCATCCCAAACCATTGTGAAAGTTCAGGGGACGTTGCATAAGCAAACTTTAAATAGAATCCCAACCTGAAGCCCCTTTCACATGCCAGAATTTGTGCTTTGTTGCTTCTGTTCTGTCACTGATCTGATGAATCAGGAAATGTTAATGCCTGTGGACCAATAAATGCATCAGAAGAAAGGCTGAGAGTGTACTTTGCTAGAAATCTAAAGCATATTTATCATTATAATTTCCAGGTTAAAAAACAGGGTTCGCAACAGTCAAGAAACCTCATTGGAAAGAATAGCAGGCCCGTGAGAATTTTGTGCAATTTTCTCTCAATATCCAAAGCAATTATTCTTGCAGAGTAAAATATGTATTTTTGTGCCCCCCACCCCCGTTTCTGCAAAGAAAATGCGTTTCCTGTGCACAAAGCACTGTTTCTTGTACAATAAATCAATTTGCACTGAAAAACGAACAGATTAATTTTCACTGAAAAAAAAAAAGTTAATTGTGCAAAAACTGTGAGGTTTCCACTGCAGAATAATTTCTCTGAAACACTTTGGGATGTTTGAATGTGGAGACAATACTGTGGAGAAATGTTAATTTTCTCTAATAGCAAGGATAATACTGCTGAAAACTGATTCATTCTCCCATGCAAGAATGGCATAGTTGAGGATTTACTCCTGCCAACAATCTTGAAGTTCAGAGAACCTTGATCTGCATACCATTCTTATGGTTGGTAGTAGACTTCTTTCATAAGGCTGTGGTTGGAGAAAACAAGACAAAATTTGCATGGCCAACAAACTTTCTTCAGTTATACACTGTTCTAGAATTTGACTAGGCTGCTCCTTCTGGTTGATTAATGGACTTAAAGAAACTGCTGCTTCCTCTGTTTTGCATTCATCCTCAACTCTAATTATACCACCCATATATCACCAGCTCTTCTTCCCTACCCAAACGTACATTCAGCATAAAATGATTACTCTCCACCTCAGTTTTACTGTATTGACAAATTTCAAGAACAAACTGCAAAGAAAAAGGAAACACCTCTCTAGTCAAGTACAACCCAGTCTGTACTATAAAGGCCAAAATATTGTGTTGAAGCAGATGAATTACAGGGCAGAGAACACAGCACAAATGAAGCCCATTTCATAGTTCATTGTAAATTTAAAGAAACTAATACGTGTTTTCTCCACAGTGAGGAAAAAGTACTCAGGGGAATAAGCACATACTGCCCAACATCTGATGGTCGAAAATCAGGACACAAAGATTGCTAACTCTGCTTTCTGCTTCCACGTACCAACTGGCTCTCCTGTACAGAGTCAGCAGTTTTGTGAATGGGTGCTCATCCAACACTCTGTGAGGGGGGAAAAGAGTAACTGGAGGAATTGCCTGTGTTGTGGCACAGGCAGCTTCCACAGTAACCCAGTTTCCCTTCCAGGCAGACTGCTGTTGCATTCAAGAAGCTTTCGGCCTTGTTTCTTCATTTGGTTTGGAGGCAATAGGGGAAGGAAGAGAGGGGGAAGAGTGCATGTGCTTGCTCTACCACACTGCAGGCACACTGGGTGGCTCCCCATGCCTTCTCACCTTTGTGCTTCTTTCCTTTCCAAGCACATACCCTCCAGCTGTCCCAATTTTGGCAGGGATAGTCCTGAGTAATCCTGTGCCATCCCACTTTTTCACCTGCCTTTAAAACATCTCAGTTTCTCTCTCCTCCCACAGTCTCCCTTCATGTTCAGCTTACTTCAGTTGCTGTAAACAGAGTTCAAAATGCAAAACCAGTTTGCACTTGGTTAACTCAGCAGCAGAGAGAGGGAAGGAAGTGGCTGAATCTTGCCCTTCCCAGTAGACTCAGGCAAAAGCAAACTGCTGCATCCTCTCCTAGCTCGTCTGTTCTTCCTCATTACTGTAATAACTTTTGCCATCTGGATCACTCTCTATGTTGCTTGGCTACATGTGCCCTCGTTTTCATCTGTGAATTGCTGAAGGGTATGCCGAGTCTCCTTTTCTACCTTTACCTCTTCTTTTTCTTGCTTTTGCTTGGGTCATCCCCTTGAGCCTGTAGGGAAGACAAAGCTGCTGGGAAATAAGAAGAGTGGGGAGGTGAAACAGCAAGAGCACAGGGAGTGAGTGCTAGATTGCCACTGCCCCATATCTCATCCTCCTCTTTTTCTTCCATAATCTGGAAGGTATGGAGGCATGGCAACCAGTGAGGAAGAGAAAGAGGTGGGAGAGTAGCTGTAGGTGATTGATAGAAAACAGCAATAACAAAAGCAAGCAGCATAGTAGCTGAGACAGGAAAATGGGGGCATTTTACCACCCACACTGACAAACTGGGAATGGAAAAAGTTAAGTGTGAACACCTGTAGTGCTTAGAGAGTATGTAAAAAGACTGTGCTGGATTTGTACTAGATGCAAAACAAAGGACTAGGAGCTGTAAATAGGCCTCAAAGTCTGGGGAACACCCCATTGTCTCATGGTATCTAAACACTGCTATCTTGCAGACTCATCCTTTATAAGTAAGGGAATGGAGTGAGATTCTTTCACTAGCTGGACCTGAGATAAAATGGTAGTTTTCAAACTTTTCTATTTTCATCTTGGCTATGGGGCTCTTTGGGCACGTGTGATGTGGCAGGGAGAATCTGGAGAAGGGGCTGGTGAAGTGGAGCTGGAACTCAACATCTGGGAATCTGGCCATGCAGTGATTTCTATGTGTTTCTCTCAGGCTGGCTATTGCAGGGCCAGAATGGGCTAAGAAGCTGTTTGGAAGAACAACAGGCTCATACGTGACTGATATATGCACAAATCACAGTGTTCATTGGTTGAAAGATTACTGACAGTTTTCTGTCTAGTTGTTAAAAGAAACAATGGGTGTACCTTCACTGCATAGTTATAGCAGTCTGATTCCACTTAAACTGTCATGGGTCCATTCAGAAGGACTTATCTTCTTTGCTTCCTTAAGTAATAATCTTGTGCCCCTTGGAAACATAATCTTAGAGGTTTAAGGACCTTTGGGAAGAGTGTGGAACATAGACTATATTACACTGTGATGTTACAGTGCTTTGATAAATCTTTAAATGTCATGGCTCCATCTTACTGAATCCTGTAATTTGTGGTTTGATGACATACCTAAAATTGTCTGCTAGAGGGTTCTAGTCTATTCTCCTGAATTACAGCACTGGAGTATAGAATTCTAAATGGTCCACCAAACTACATATTCCTGGGTTCAGTGGCAATTCTGTGCATGAAAGCTCTAGTCCTCTTGTTTGTACTACATTTTCCAGGTGTAATATAGTATATAGGCACTACAAAATTAAATGGGTTTAATCCTCGATCCTGCTCTTCTGAGAATAACACACACTAAATAGTGAGACTCGCTATTGGTTTACAGCAACGCTTCAATATTGTCCAGATGTATTAGATCCCTTTTTCAGGTAGTAGGGGTGGGGACTGCTGAGAAGTGGTTGTTAGCAACTTTGCGATGTAGTTGACTGATAATATTGCAGGTCAGAGATGGAGTGAGCCTGATTCCCAGTCAAAAATCTTCTATACTACTGGATTGTGCCCTTAGACATTCTTTGGGGGAAAGCTAGTGTGCCACAGTATGCTGAAACCCCATACAGCATTAACATGCATGCAGATTAGATGCAAATTTGAATATCTAATACTTTAAAAAAAACCCTGATTTTGCACCCAGAGTAATTTACTTGGGTAGTTATTTTGGGTGCAAAATTAAATTTGAAGGAATTTGATCCTAACAAGATAAGCCCTGCAGCCATAGCCTCAGGTGACATGGGCATATAGCAGATGGGGCCAAAATGAGGGCATTGCTCTCAAATAAGAATTCTGCCTTCCCAAATTAATTTTTCTTCAGCCTTCAGATTTCTAGCATTGAAATAATTCAAAACTTCAACTGAGCATTTAGAAATAGAGTTTAGGCATCCAAAGAAAAGGAGCAGACCAAGTTCCCAAGAGAATGGAAACATAGCAAATGTAAGAGTTCTAGGCGTGAGTGATTTTCAATATCTCACTCTCTGCAATGCTAGAAATTTGGAGACTGAAGGAACATTTCATTTGTTGGGCAGAATTCTTTTTTGAGCTACACCACTAGGCAACATATGCATACAGGGAAGCCACAGTGAGATTGCCAATTGTATGACATCAGGCTTCTCCAGTATACAGCTTGTCAACTGTGAAGCCCTAAATGAATGGGCATGAGATTGAAGCAGAAGATCCTTCATTATTTCTAAAGCATCGGCATATCCTGGTCTGGTGTAGGAAATGGAAGGGATGGGCTGACTTACTTTCCTTTTTCGCTGGTTGTTGGCAGAATCATAGAATCATAGATTTGGAAGAGACCACAGAGGCCATCCAGTCCAATCCCCTGCCATACAGGAACACACATCAAAGCACTCCCGACAGATGGCCATCCAGCTTCTGCTTAAAAGCCTCCAGAGAAGGAGATTCCAAGGCAGCATATTCCACTGCTGAATAGCTCTGACTGTGAGGAAGTTCTTCCTGAGGTTTAGGTAGAATCTCTTTTCTTGCAATTTGAATCCATTGCTCCTTGTCCTAGTCTCTGGAGCAGCAGAAAACAAGTCCGCTCCCTCCTCGACATGGCATCCTTTCAAATATTTAAACACGGCTATAATGTACCCTCTTAACCTTTTCTTCTGCAGACTAAACATACCCACCTCCCTAAGCTGCTCCTTATAGGGCGTGGCTTCCAGACCCTTCACCATTATGGTCGCCCTCCTCTGGACATGCTCCAGCTTGTCAATATCGTTCTTGAATTGAGGTGCCCAGAACAGGACACGGTATTCCAGATGAAGTCTAACCAAAACAGAATAGAGTGGCACCATTAACTCCCTTGATCTAGACACCATACTCCTATTGGTGCAACTAAGAATCATGTTGTCTTTCTTGGCTATCACATCACACTGCTGACTCATGTTCAATTTGTTATCTACCAAGACTCCTAGATCCCTTTCACGTATACTGTATCCAGCCATGTGTCCCCCATCCTATATTTGTGCATTCCATTTTTTCTGCCAAAGCGTAGGACTTTACATTTCTCTCTGTTGAAATTCATTTTGTTAGCTTTGGCCTAGCTCTCCAATCTGTTAAGGCTATTTTGAATTTTGTTCCTGTCCTCTGGGATATTAGCAACCCCTCCCAATTTAGTGTCATCTGCAAATTTGATCAGCATGCCCTCTACTCCTTCATCCAAGTCATTGATGAAAATGTTGAATAGCACTGGTCCCAGGACAGAACCCTGTGGCACCCCACTAGTCACTTCTCTCTAGGAAGAAGAGAAGCCATTGGTGAGCACCCTCCCAAGTTCTAACTCAAATTAAGGACCAAGACCTTAGAGGATCAGTAAGGCTTTGGATCTAGCACCTCTGAAGCCACCTGCACCATAGAATCTGGTAAGATTACTTGTTTGGGCTACATCCAGAACTTCCCATGGTAGATTTCCAGAAACTCTGTGATAGTTGTATCCTCCCTCAGCCTGCAATAATAGAAGGATGCCCTATCCTAATCTCTCCTAGTCAAAAGATCTGGCTGTTAGGATTGGTCTCTCAAATGTATTTGGGTTTTGTTTTCCTTTCATCAGGCTACAGAGGTGCCACTAAAAGCTAGAAATATAATCTGACTGAGTTCTAGTGCTCCAGTCCTCAGTTTTATAGTTGAGGAACAAATTCAGCTCTCTAAACTATCATAAATCTAGCTTTAATATACTATATTGTAAAGACAAAGAACCTGGCATTTTCATACCTATTTAAGCTGTATTTGATTTTCACTTATAGGCAGATAAAATTATCTTGTGATAAATGATGCACTGATATTTTACCTTCACATTCTAGCAATCCAGAAAGAGCAAAGGTATATAAAGTCAGATGTTACTAATGAAGCAGACAAATCTCCTCAGCACCTTGCACTCCTTGAAGTAGTTTTACATAATCATCTAAAATTACATAAGCTCATCTGCTTTTACATCAGTATTTTACACACTGGAGAAACTTGATGGGGTATCACATTTTTCAGTGGTTTAAAATTTCCTAATATTGTATATGGGGCTGTCAGGATTATCATTAGGAAGAATGAGATGACTGTCTCAGACAACAGTTCTGGGTTTCACAATAGAAGGTAGTTATTTCATTTGTTATCACCACATTATATTAATTAATTAATTATTGTTAAGGAGTGCAGAAGATAACTTGGTGATTTTCTTTTTTATGTGCCAAAATAATTTGGTTCTCTTTGGCTTTAGTGGAAGGATAGGTACAAGATGCCATTTGCTACTCTGTCTCAGGCCCCATTACATCCTGAACAGCTTTGGAATCTGTACTCCAAGGGACAAAGAATGAACTCCTACAGGAGGTTAGCTTGTTGGTAGAGCAGAATGTCTTGTATAGTTAAGGTTGCAAACCTATATACACTTATTTGGGATTAAGTCCATATAAACTCAATAGGATTTGCTTCTGGAAAGAGACTGGGCAGTTACTTTTTTGGATTCCAGCTCCCACAATCCAGTGACCATGATTTCTGGGAAGTAGTGGAATTTGAAGACCCCCAAAGCAAACACTGCAAGCTCTCTTTCTCAGTAGATGTATGTAGGACTCCATGGTTCGATACCAGCTACTATGTTAGGCTTCTGGTGCTAAAGGAGTACAATCCTGTACATATCTATTCTGAGGGAACTCAGTGGAACTTATTCCTAGGCAATGAGTACAGGACAGGGCTGTGAAACCTGTTAGGGTGAATCCTGAATAATGAAGCAGGATTGGGCTGATTTGGATCAATTTATATAAGTTCCATATCATAACAGAATGGCCCAATTCCATTCCAGAGAGGAGCAGACACAGTCTGAAGTGCTTCAGACTGATCAAGGGATCTGAATTTCAGAAATAAGTGAATTGTCGGTGAGGGGCAGACTGTGGGCATTGTTACTGCCCTGTCTAGTCCGAGCTTTGGGATATTAAAAGATATCTTTTTGATATCACAATTCAGCTTCACTTCTCTATTCCCCTCCACGTGCTTGCGAGGCCACCGGACAAGCACGCCACCAAGCTCGGCTGTTAATCGCCGTAATATTCCTGGACAATACAGGCAGGCCAGAAAATAGCTGACTCGCTGCTTTAGGAGACCTCTAGACAAGTACTCTAATTAGGTATGCACACAACCTACAAAAGAGCCTCTGCCCAGCGATGGCAGCTTAATGGGTGAACTATACAATACCCAAGTACTCTGCGTTTGCATACTGGCTACTCTACTGAGAACCTCTACGATAACTCAATCATTCAGATTCTGACCTTTCGGAGGCTTTGTCTCCAACTCCAAATCTATTGTTTTCCCCCAAGTACGGCATAGCCTGCAGTCACAATTCTCCTATAAAAACCCTTGATTCTGAGACCTTCCTTGGATCGCTCCCGAGTTTCATCCCGCCTTGCTGCCGCTTTGCTTGGCGAGCCTCCCCTCAGCTCCACGTGCTGATCTACATTGCACCCCAGCCTCGCTCTCTATTTTTCCCGGCTTCAGGACAGGTGAAGTATCACCCAAACCAGCAACTCCTCTAAAAATCCCTCTATACCTCTCCAACCTTTATTTCTTTAGTTATCTTGTGTGAATGTGTCACATACACTGTTTTGCTTGTGTTTAATAAAACATCATTTATTGTTTCAACTTCTGTGTGCTCCTTGACCCGACCCCGTAGACACAGGGTTCAAGATCTCGCTACGTTACCCTGCCTCTCGTAACACTAAGCAGTGCTCTGAGCTAATTTTCCCCACCTTTAGTTGAGCACATTTTGGTGTCCCTCCCGGGACCCCCAGTACACAGGTTAACAGCATATTCACACTACAGAGGTATAGTGCTGTGATTCCACTTTAACTGCCATGGTTCCATCCTATGGAATGCTGGGATTTGAAGTTTAGAGGGAGGGATATTTTGACTGCTCAGCCAGAGAGTTTCTCTAGTGCTTCCAACCAAGCTACGAATCCCAGGACTCCACAGGATGGAGATATGGCAGTTAAAGTGGAATAATAGTGCTATAATTGTGAGTGTGAATGGCTCTGTGTTGTCAACATATAAGAGAGATATTGAGGAGGTATGATTTGGAGGTGGAGGAGAGGAGCTCTCCAGAGTAGGCTTTATGGAGAACATAGTGGATTAGAAGTAGGAAAGGATGATTGCTTCTTTCCTGCTTCTGTTGGATCCAGCATTGTATCTTGCTAGATCACTTGATTACAGTTGTACTTCACAATTACGTTTTTTGAAAAATCATAACATCAGCATTGCCCTATTACGAAAGCTTGAAAAACACTCCGTTGCAAAGTATATAAAATCTCCTTACCTTACTGTCAGACATTTAATAGTTGGATATTTGTTATCTTTACAGTACAGTGTAATGATCACAGCTAAAGCTGGGAAGGTCACTGGTTACTCAGAAAAAGCAAGAGGATAAGACACTGACAAATAATAAAACAGGGATGCTTAAGCTCGATGGCTCTCTTCAGCTCAGCTGTAAATTTGCCTTAAAAGAAAACAGGTACAGAGATAGCCTGGATAAAGAAACCTTGCTGAATATAACAGTTGTTGTTCTTGTGTCCCTTCCAGTTTTTTCAGACTTATGGGGACCCTAACCTATCATGGGGTTTTCTTGGCAAGATTTGTTCAGAGGAGATTTGCCTTTGACTTTCCAGAAACATATGATACCCAGTTCTTAATAGTTCTTTGTGGCAAAGTCTCACAAACTAGAAGGAAGTATGTTGAACAGGCTGCAGGGAGAAAAGAAATGGTGCCAATTACATGGTGCTTTGGGCAGTTCTGTGGAAGCCTCATTAGCAAGTCATGAATTTATATCCATCTAACCCACTAAATGGTTGAAGATGCAAAAACTACCACACAGTCACATTTATTTTTATTCTCCTTAGTATAAAAATCCATTGGTTTTTGACATCACTAAAGGGGGGAAAAGTGGATATTAGAAAAGTCTTATTCCCTTCCTTCTTTTCTTTTCTTTTCTTTTCTCTTCTTCTTTCTTTCTTTCTCTCCCTCTTAACTTTTAGCTTCCAGAATCCTCTAGGAGCTTGAGCAATCTGGGGGATTTCTTAGATTTGTAGTCCAAAACAAACAAACAAACTGTTACAAGCTGTGGAGAAAGAGGAAGCAAGGAAATGAAAAGAACAAGGAGCCAAACATATGAACAACCTACACTGAGAAGATGGGAGTGACTCTAGGGCCCAATGACGATTATGCTCATTAGCAGTGGAGCAAGAACAAGATGACGAAAAACAGCTCTTTCTAATTTATACCAGAGCTAGTCAATCACATGAGGCGGGAGGAGTGTATTTTTCATCCTGCCACACCTCTAACAGAACATATCACACTGCTATGCCGAAACTGGAAATCAGGTCTGCTTTCATTTTCACTTTTTTTCTTTTTTGGCTGGTTTGAGCATTGAGGGCTTTGGGGATGGGTCAAGGAGTGTAGAAGGAGCCGAACCATTGTTTTGTGTAGCACTTGGACTCTTATTAAACTGATTTTGAGGTCAAACAGCTCAGAACAAAATAAAAATGGGAGTGTGTGTGTGTGTGTGTGTGTGTGTGTGGGTCCTGGGCTGCACAAAGGATCACAAAGGTCATTCAAGGCTGCATCTTCCCCACCCTCGGTTTATTGGTAAATAGCAAGGTGTAGTGGTTTGAGTATTGGACTACGACCCTTGAGACTAGGGTCCAATTCCCTGCTTAGCCATGCAAACCCACTGGGTGACCTTGGGTGTGTCACACACTTTCAGCCCCAGAAAATCCTGTGATGGGTTCACCTTAGGGTCACCATAGATTGGAAATGACTTGAAGGCACACAACAACTGTTACTCCAAAATGTGGGTGATTCAGGGGTCCACCTGCGATGCCAGTACCTCCATGTGACAATGGGAAATTAATTAGCTCAAAATTAGGAGTTTTGCGAGGGGGGTAACTTAACAAGATCTTTCCACCAATGTTTATGGGGTCACACAGGAAAAAACCAGCCAGAGATTCAAAAGTAAACTAAAAGTGCATTTCATTGGGGAATTTGCACACATATGCAAAAGATCCAAGCACTCACGCACTCATGCAAGGCAGACTGAAGGAAAAGAGAGGAAAGTTGTAGATAGAGGAAAGTTATGGATACAGGAATTTTAGGGTTTGGATGATAATTACTAGCCTGGGCAGAAGTGAGGAAGGTGGTGATATGGCTTAGATAAGCACATAAGGACAATTCTCATTTGGAAATCTAGGTGACAGTGAGGCATTCAGCAAGGTGAGAGACTAAGTGCTGAACCACTAAAAGCAGAGGCTTTTATACTCAAAAACTACCCTGCAGGTATGTGTGTGAATGACTCTCCCAGCTGAGTGGACACTGGGAGTTGCGATACAAACAATGAGGTCTGAATGGTGCTAATGGTCTCATTGTTTAGGTGACAAAGGGGTAATGGCTGTTGTAATAGCTCTGTATTGTGGAGAGCTTGTGAAGACAAAGCAGGGAAACATTCAGGTGTGCGGGACCAGGGTTAAACAATCACAGTTTGTTGGGAACTTCTCTTTTCTGCACTGAGAAGTTCAGGTTAAGCCTATTGTCTCCAGAATAGCCTTGTAATCTGCCTGACAATGATTTTGGTTTTGCCTAGAGGGGTGTGTGGGTTGGCAGCCTTGCAATCTCAGTTAGTCATTTTCCTCTGTTCAGCTTGACCTTCCAGTCACCTTAGGTTCCATTTTACAGCAATGCCAACTAAATAATATTTGCCAATTAAACCATATCAGTCTCAGAGGGTGTGCGGGGCTGTAATACAAGAACAAGAAGCAAGGATGTATAGATGATTGGAAATTTGGTTGTTCTGGGACGATGTGGTTCCACAGTGAACAGTAGACAGTACTGGCTCAGGCACTACTACTGTGGTAAGGTGGTTTTTCTTCTTTAAATGTAATCATGTCTACACAGTCACTTTCTTGACTGCTGGTGTTTTCGTTTTGTTTATGTGAGGAAAAAGGAGTATATTCCAGGATGTTAGCCCTTTGGCGAAGAATATGAAGACTGGATCTATTATAAAACAGCCTCCCTCAGTTTTATAGAAGTAATGTGTCACACTTTTCAATTCCTCCCCAGCTGAGACTGTCTTAAACCAAAACCAAACAAAAGGACCAAGCAAAGAAAGAACTTTCCTAACTGCTTCTAGAATACACATACACGTGAAATGCCTACATCTTAACTATTGAAACAATTAGGTAAAAGGAAGAGTTCCAGTAAGTTTAAGGCTTTAACTCACCGTGTTGAAGATGAGTACAAAGAAAGAGAGAAATAAGATAGAGAAGAGGGAGTTTTTATATGGCCAACAATCCTAGAAGTTTCTTAGGTTACATGGTCTTGTTGCTTAGATGTACAAATTATTTATGACCATGCATTGGAATAGATAGTTGAGCAAATGAGGAAATCTGAGATAAAGAATGAGCATAGGCATACAGGATGTTCCATACTATCTAAAATCACCAATTGCTCTACCAGCAGTGAAAGGCAGTGGTGAGAGAGAATGCTTGATTTTCCAACAGTTTGGGATAATATGGAATGCTGGAAAAACATACCTGTGCCAGTGTGGAGTAGTGGTTTGAATACTGGCCTAGGGTTCGGGGACACGAAGGTTTCAATTCGTGTTGGCCATGGAAATCCACAGAGTAGCCTCATTTGAATAAATGGGCAAGACAACCCTGTGATAGATTCGGCTTAGGATCAGAAATGACTTGAAGTCACCCAACAACAACAACAACAACAACAACAACAACAAGTGCCCACCTGAAAAGAGGAATTTGGGCCATTATGTTAGCCCTATTCAAGCATTACATTTTCTGAATGTGTAAAATATGGTCCTGGCTTGTGAGTTACAGGTGGAAAAGCGTTTTAACTGTATTCAAATGAATGTGATTGCAAACTTCTCTGTGGTTCACAACCCTGTCTTTTCAGAATTCCTGATCTCATGGAGCTCCATAACGTTCATCCAAACCAATTTCAATGCATGGAGATTGCGAGTGAAGGAGGCAAGACAGAAATGTGCATCTTAGACTCCTTTTACGTAAATTTGAACCAAAACACCTGAATAAAGTCACTCTGTTGCTGCATAGCTGACAGCAGGAAAAAAGAGGCTCACTGGCTATACTTTTGCCATCTGTCATCAAATAATGGGAGAGAAGATCTGAGTATAGTAACGTAAGTAGAACAAAACTAAACCACAATGATTACCAAAAATCTATCAGTCAGGAGGGTTTAGCATTTTTTTTGGGTGGGGGTGGGGGTGGAATTCTGATGAAGAGTTCTAGAGAACTCAAAAACTTACTTAGGACTTTGTGACTCTTAATTGATTTGAAATAAGTTATTGCCATATGTTATAGGTTTTTTTCTTTTTAAAAAGCACATCTTAAATTTATGTCAAATGCAACTTGTAAATAATTTACCATGCTCATTAATTTTCAATACTTAAAATAAATAAATAACTCTTTAAACACACATTTTACTACTGATTTATAATTTCAAATTGGGATACAGAAGATGCCCTTCAGACTAGGAAATAAATAATGTAGAAAGTGAACTGTTTTTATTTTAATATTTACAGATTGTTTTCTTCCTTTTTGTTCATTCATATTCTCCTTTTCTTTCATCTGTGTTGTCCAACAATGAGTCACATCAGTAATTCCCCAGAACCATCAACCTACGTCCGTATGGAAGTCTGCCTAATGAACTGGCTCCTTAATACACAGTCATATTTCTGTTTTCAAGTGGAGTACTCAAGAATATTGTAAGCTTCTTTAGAAACTTTTTTTTGGGTTGATATACAATCCTAATTGCTTCCCAGAAGGTTAGGAAAGGAATGCTTGTGTACATTTACAGAGGTCAACCAATGGCTTGTATTAATCTTTGGCTTCAGCAAAGCTTAAATGTGTAACTGAGATACACTGGATGGGTGGGTTTTGTTCCAAGGAAACTATGAAACACAGTAGGACTGCATGGTTAATTTAGGGAGTGGAGCTGAAATGTACCGAGGCTTAACAGTACCCGGGGCAAGGGGGCAGAGTGAGTGGCAAGCAGAAGTGGGCTGAGCCTTGAACCCTAAAAAGTTAAGTGTCCAAAAGTGGTGAATTGTGTCCCTAGAAGCCTTGGGGTACATACAAGGCTGCCATTTAAAATCTGTTTTAGGCTCTGTTTCAGGCATGACCTTTCCTTTGAAAGTGGGTGTTTAGAAGTGCCTCCTGTTTCTAAAGAACATCTTTTCTGACCTAAAGCAAATATTTACATGGACAATCAACCTCCTGGAGTTTCTGTGACAGCAATTTGTCAATTTTAATGATGGGAAGTCAGCATATGTGGCTGTAGACCACTAAGGTCTGGCAGATGGGAAAAGCAGTTCCAAGTTCTCAGAAATTTCCTACCTCTGTCTTTGCTAGAGGATACAAGCAGGACATAGAAGGCAGCAGCTGAGCCACATACATTCCAGTCTATCCCCTTTGCTGCAGCATTTCGCAATAGTTTGTAGATGAAAGTGTCCTCAGAATGTATGTGTCTTCAAGTCCGATTATTCCAATGTCATCTTCTTTGAAGTATGTTTCCATTTCACTGATTTGTGACCATGGACAATAAATATGTAGAAATAACATTCATCTGTCTGACAGTATTTTCTTAGGTTATTGTTTTTTGGTCTGAATGTAGTTTGTTGAATTGTGTTCAGACAATCAGACAGGCTGTCAGTTGAGTTGGACTGCTTATCAAAAACATTTCTTTTTTTGCCAATACTATGGCTGAAGAGCACAGTTTTATGACTGTCCTCCATGGAGTTCTCTGCCGCAATGGTTTGTGCAGATGGTGATACATGGCTCTGCTGCTGTTAATATTGATCTTTGCTTCTTTCCCTTCTAAAGTAATTTGTTGGAAGTGTATAAAAAATGAAAGATATCTAGACCCAAAGGTTTCTTGTCTTTTTTTTTTTCAGATAGACAAAAAATGAAACAGGATTGTGTTGTGGGACACTAGTCACTGTGCCCTGGGATCATGTTTCATAACAAGTGAACAGAATGAATTATAATATCTAGAATAAGTTAAATGACACAATGGTCCAACAGACAAGTTGTGCTAAAAGGATAAAATGTAAGTTCAAGCAAATGTCTAGAAAGCAGAGAAGAATGGAGCTGAGTGTACTTGAACATGCAGAAGAGAACTGAAGGAAAAAATGAAAACAATATAGGCTGAAAATAATATAGACTACACAAAAACACACTCCTAGGCCAAAAGGACTGTGATTGTCAAAGACAATATTTTTGTCTCATTGGCCTTTTCTACAACTCATCTTTTCATGGAGCTGGTGTACAGGGATTGTGCAAGCAGCCTCTAGCGAGAGGCTCTCGTGTCCCAGTTCCTTCAGCTCTGCAGCTGCCGCCTGCTTGCGTGAGAGCCCCGCCTCTTCCTTCCGCAGTGCAGCCTGCGAGTTTCCCAGGCTGCCCTGGGGCAGGAAGCGCAAGCGCTGTGGCTCTGGAGCTCTACACGCATGGCAAGTATGTGCGGGGCCCCAGAGTGGTGCGCAATTGCGCACCATTTTTGGCTCACAGCCGAAAATGAAAAAGTGCGTGGTCAGCACCTGCCATCCCCTGGAGCGTTGCGTGATTGTGAGTGCATTGTGTGGACCGCTCCTGACATTCGCGTGACACTCGAGGGGCCCTTTCGCATGGCAAATGCTGCTCGAAAAGGGCCATTATTTCAATAGAACACATCACACCAGTGATTACTTGATTCACTTCTCTGATAGCATGTGACTTTTTTGGCTCAGAGGAAGTCAAATTGGTGTCTCATGTTCTTCTTTATTATCTTTTTTTAAATAATGATAGTAGAAAAACTTGTATTGAACTTGTCTTAAATTCCAGGATACTCAATATGTTTTCCTCCTCTAACGAAAAGGCTAAAACTACCTTGAGTTTTAGAAAATTTCCAACATGTTGGGTTGTAATTTTTTATATTAACTTTCCTAATTATCACAAGTAACGTGCCTCATATAATTTCTACAGAATTTCCTCAAAACAATATTTATTGATACAGAACAATTATGTCCTCTTGACAACACATATTTCCAAAATTCCATATAAATACTCTGTCACACGTCCTGTGCTCTTACATATAAAGAAACAATAAACTAGCAAAAATAGGTTAATTTTTGGACCACTTGTTTACAACTTATTGGGTTTTGCGTAATTCATCTTATAATACCAGTTGTACCTTAGTGTTTTGAGATATTTTGATTAAGCAGATTGATAGACCTGTTTTTGCAATCCGTAGATTTCCCTCTGTTGTTAAAAGAAGTAGGTCTGAATTCTGTTACTAATCCTATTTAAAGTAGACATATTGAATAAATGGGATTTACCAATGTGTTGACTTACCATTCAACAGTTAATTGAGTGGGTCTACTCAAGCTGGAATTAACCAAGGATTCCAGCCATAGTAAATAAATAATTTTTTAAAAATGAAGTTGTATCAATATCTTCTTTAAAATCCACAACAACATAATCAGTGTTGTGATGGTAGGTGTGAAACATTTTTCCCAATCCTTCATGCTGTTCGCAAGCTTTCACCACATACTCTGTCAGATCTGATTTAATTTCCATGAGTTTAGTTTGTCTTATAGATCAGTGTGTGGGCAACTTTCCCTTGAGTTTGGCTCATTTTCTCAGCTGTGTTTATAGCCAAATGTATTCTGCAAACCAGAGGTCTTCTTGAATCACTTGGAGACCATATTTCCATATTATCAAAAGAAAGAGTAATTCTTTGGTAATTTGCATTTGATTCAGACAAGCAAGAGCTGACAAAACCTCTCTTCTCTGGAGTTGTACTGAAAGGAGAGGGGATCATTCAGTAACCGGGCATGACATTGTTACTTGAAAACTATGAGCTTTTAATTTAACAAGAATTTATTATGCCCCTGGAAATGATAATGCTAAAAGACATATTTCTGCTGAACTAAAGGTCACAATTAGGGCAAAGGGTTTAAACTCTGAAAAATTAATGGTGAGTGATTATAGCACTAAGAACAGAGGGAACTAAATCACTTCATAAAAAGCAGATTGCTTAACAGTGTCAGAGGGAGCAAAGACATAGAATTAGAGTGGTTCTTATTTTAGGTGAATATAAAGCTCCAAGATACGATACCAGTTTTTTTTTTAAAAAATGTTAATAAGCACAGTCTCCATATTTGTGCATTGAACCATTTTCCGAAAACAGTGGGAAGGAGACAAGTGCAAGCAACTAGGAAAATCCAATCCTATTGTTTAAACATTAGATTTCAAATTATAATCAAATATTTGTTGTAGTTATGTACCTTCACATCATTTCCAACTTATGACAACTCTAAGGTGAACCTATCACAGGGTTTTCTGGGACTGAGAGGGTGTGATGCACCCAAGGTCACCCAGTGGGTTTCATGGCCCAGCAGTGACAGAGCTTGGAGTGTGTGTGTGTGGGGGCAGGCTACGGCACAAGGGATGTGACCACTGTGCACGGAGGCGTGGCTGTAGTGCATGGGGGTGTGGCCAGGGTGCACAGGGGCATGGCCAGGGTGCGCGGGGGTGTGGCTACAGGCTGGGATGCCCCAAAACATTGCCACTCGCGATAAATCACCCCCCTGTGCCCATGTCCCTATGCAACTATGGCCCAGTGGGAATTGAACACAGGTTTTTAAGGTAGTAGTCCAGTGCTCAAACTGCTACACCACAGTGGCTCTCATCCAATATTTACTTTTTTAAAAAAACCCAACAGGTTCTAATTTGTTCCATATTATTATCTATCTGTATTTTCTCACTGCTGCTTGGGTATTTTAATTTGCACTTGGAAGTGTGACAATACTACCAGAACAGACTCACCATCGATCACAAGCTATGGGCGATACAACCATAAAATCTCATCTTAGAGAGATTTCCTTGCCCTGAACAGGAGCAAACTAAACCAAAATCCCACACACTTCTTCAGATATTGTAACCATCAGTAATCTCACAGGATCCACTTTCACTATCATCTCTACTTTACTATAAAACTGGTAATGGTGACCAGACAGTATATGTGCTTAGGAAAAATAGCAATTATAATTAAATTTAACATAAGATAAACTTAGATATTAGCAATCAATTATTATTACTCTCCAGGACATCAACATTTGCAGCTGCAGTTTTTCTATACAATACAATAATAACAAATTAAGTCTTAACCACATTACACAATTGTCTCTTGCTGTCTCTCTGTCTTCAGAAGTGAGCTGGTCTTTCTCTGTTTACTTCCACATCTTGACTCTGTCTGACACTCATCATCTTCATTCTCACCACATCATTCTAACAGCACCTCCCACTCTGTCTCAGCCAATCACCCTCCATATGCAAAGTTACTCCACTCAACACTGTGTACCTGTCACTCAGTCTTCATACAGTCCGGTAACCATACATAACTACTAAAGGGCTTTATCACATGGGGCAAAAAAATTTGCAATTACAGCAGAATAATAGCATCTTTGGCAGGGACTTATTATATTACGCCCTTCCTCTTCTGTTGTTCTCCTGGTGGGAGACCATCCGGAAAACATTTCTTTTATAAAGGAGGTCATGAACACTTTTTTTGTATTAATAAAAGATGTAAGGCATTTCCGCACTACACTGTCATAGTGCTCTTATTCCACTTTCAGCATCCTGTGGAGTTGTGGAATTTGTAATTTACTGAGGCCAAAGAGCTCTCTGGCTGAGAATTCTAAATACCCCTCCCTAAACTGCAAACCCCAGGATTCCATAGGATCATGAAAATGGAATAATAGCACTATAACAGTGTAGTACAGAAATGGCCATACTTTTCAAATCTCACCCAAATATTAGGAAGAACTTTCTTTTACTGTAAGATCTGTTCAACAATGGAATGGACTGCCTTTTGAAGTCTTTAAACATGGTTTGGATCCACATCTTTCGGAAATGCTTTAGTTGTGTATTCCTGCATGGTAGAAGAGTGGACTGTCTGGTCCTTGTGATCCCTACAACTGTATGATTCTATGACTTCCCATGGGTTCTGCGGGAAAGGTAGGAGCTTGGTTACTTTTCTATTATATTATCAGAGATGTCTCATCAGAAGAGTGTTGGTGACAACAGTCATATATATAAGAAATGTCAAAGTGAGATGCTTTGGAATTAATGTGATCACAACAATTACATGAGCATTGTCAGCACAGAAAATTCATAATAAGTATATTCTTTATGAACATCATTAGGCATTTTTGAAGGCACAATTGAAATATACACGTGATCTTTCAGGAATTTTGGCACAACTGAAAACTGAATAAACGATTCTATGCCAAGGTAACCTTGTACCTTCTGTACTAAAAGCTCAACCTTGCAGCTTTTATCAATATGCAAAATATACTATCTGTGCATATTTGAGGGCTAGTAATTAGAAAGATTGAAACCTCTCCCTTCTGAGACATATGTATTACTCAAGAATTTTTACAACTGAAGTCACAATAAAAATACAGCAATAATGAAAACAATGGAGGCAGAGCATGACAGCTAAAATATTTATATGCTTAAGAGATTTGTAGGTCTCCTTTAGAAATGCAGTATTTACATAAGATGGCATGCATAGTAGAATCAATTTAGAACACATGCACAGAGATTCTGCATTGAGAGACATAGCTATGGAGGCATAGCTACTTCTCTCAAAACCAACCTTTTAAGCAGTGTACCCCCTCCCTAACACAATCATTCCCACATTTCAGGAGAGAAAAGCTATCAGCAGGAACACATCCAGTAGCCGGACATGCTGCAACAGACATCTATAATGACGTCTCCTGAAGATCCGTGTCATAGTACATCCAACTGTATGAAGAAAGATGGATGTATTTCCATTCATCCCCCAATACTCCAAAGACATGGAAATGGTCAGCTGCACTGCTTCACCTATGCAAGAACTGCAAAAAGTTAATTGCAAGACTTACACCTTCTTAATTCATGAACAGGATGCCAGACATTATCCGTATTAAAATTAAAAAAATGAGCAGAAAAAGACCAATAAAACCTCATTTCATTTTATTTAATTTCAGTGAGCCCTTCTACTATATCATCCAAACAGAAATCCAACAACAGCAAACCTAACCTATGCTCTTCATGAAAATCAGAACATTGATTGGACCCACCTGCAAATAACAGGATGAAAACTAATTATATTTTCCCAGGGATATATTGGGCCACCACTATTAAGGACATTTCCCTTTTGTATAAAATGCCAGGCCTCCATACTTAATCTTAATGCTCATGCAGATGCACATGGCATTTGTGGTCCTTTATGTAACTTGGTCTCAAACCATAAAGGGATTTAAAGTTCAACTCAAGTACTCTGAACTGGATTTAGAAGTAAATATGGTAAATACTGTAGCAACTAGTGTAATATGGTCTGAACATTGAGCACCAGTCAGTCTATGGGCTCTTGAATTCTGCACTAGATGAAGTCTGTGAATTTTGTTCATGAGACAGTGCTATGTAATGTGTGTGAATAACATGTAGTCTGGTTGTTCACAAGGCAGGAGACAGAGTTATATCTGGTGAATCAGATTAAGTTGATAAAAAGTAACCCTAGACACCACCTGCAACTTTTGTAATATTAGGTTAAAAAAAAAAAGACTCTTCTTAAGACTCTCCCTTGGCTGCCCCCCACCGTATCTTCACATAACCGTGTGGAAGAGAAGCAGAAAGAGTTCATCAGAAATTCAGGCAATCTCTTCCACAATATTGGTGGAACCACTGAGAAAGCCATTTGTCTTGTCCTCAAAAAACTTGTTTCCATCATTGACAGGACAGAGAGAATGTTTTCCCCACTTGAAATTAATGATGTTAGAATGAAAACAACTTGAAATGTAAAAAACTAAATGTAGGGGAAACTGAGATTAAAAGATTCATCTGTCCAGGCCCAGGATTTTCATTTAAAAGCCTGCCTTTGACTCCCTGGGTATTCAACCATGTTAGTACTGAATTAGGGGCATCATCTCTTTTTAATTATCTAGATAGGAAGCAGTTACAACATTGCCCTCTTCCTATCCTGGGAAATGCAGTATCTATGAAATTTGGCCAGAGCAAATGGAGAGGAATTTAATGCCAGTTGAGTTTTGAGATGTTTGCCAAAATTTCTTCATATACTAGAGGGGGGAACCTGAGGTTTAAATCAGAGGAACGTGATACTGAGATGTATTCCCATTTTTAGATGTAGCTCAGTTGTTGATGACCTGTTTTATACACAGAAGTTCCCAGGTTCCATCTGCAACATTACAGAGAAGACTGGAAAAGAACTTGTCCCAAACCCCAGAGAGTTACTGCCAATCAGTTGCGACAGTACTGAGCCAGATGTATCATCGATCTGGATTAGTGCAAAACAGCATCTTCTATACTGTCTGCAGACTAATAGAACATATAGTCCAGGAAAGGCATGTGACTGTTTTCTTTTTCTTTTTTTTAATGAGCTAGGATAAACATCTGCAAAGGTTGTTTAATCCTATTTAAACAATGTGTATATTTGAAATAGAATATTCTTATGAATATCTTGTGATCCTTGACATTTCTATGATCCCAAGACTTCACAAATTAATGTAGTTTATTTTGCTTTTCCCTTTCTGTAAAGCAGATCAGAGTAATCAAGATGGTTATCTTGTACAAATAGGATAATTGTCTTGAATGCCATTCCCAGTAGCTTACTGCTTTTGATCATACAGCTCTGTCTAATACTTATGTACCTTAAGGGAGTTATCTTACCCTCTGGTAATTTGTATGCATCACTGCATAATTTTGTAAATTAATTACTGTGTGTCTAGTTTTCTTTTTTTCCCCTAGTACACAGGCAGAGGGAAACACTGAACTGTACTATAACAAACAGGAATCTGGGTGGGACTTTTCAGAATTTATTTACAGAATGTGGCTGGTAAAGCATGTTCTTTTTTAGTTTTTTTGAAATTCATGGATGTAATATTTCCCCTAAAACATCGAAATAAATAGCTCACCCTAGTCTGAAATCATTTTTAGAAACTTTTCTCTATATGCACTGCATATTCCAGGAAAAATGGTGGTCTTAAATCAAGTTCTTTTTTTTTCCTTCCTGGTGAGGGGCTTTTCAAACCCTGACAACACTGGTTCTTTTTGAAACCAATGCAATTCTTTCTAGAATAAAAATAGGGTTTACAATTAACTGGATTAAAATATTTGGGGTGACCAAAAATATGAAACAAAACTAGTAAAATAACATAAACAATTATAAGTTTTGAGAAGAATTAATACTGCCATATTTTCAAAGCCTTCTTCTCTTAACTGCTCACCTAAATCTGACCCAACTCCCTCCTTTTCCAGCGTTTCCTCCAATTTCCATGGTAACCATCCATATAAACTCCCATTTTACCCTGGGGAAATCTTATTTTTGGAACTTGAGTGGAGGAGGATGCAAGGCAGGATGGCATCCAATGGTCTCTAGAAAGATTATGTTTTCAATAAGTGTAGAGAGGGAAATAAAATTCCCATGCAAGGGAGTAAAACAGACTCTTTTGTAAACTTTACACCAAGAGTGTGTGTGTGTGTGTGTGTGTGTGTGTCTGCATGTGTAAAAGGGAATAAGAGATATAGAGAGGATGCTAAAAATAGAATTCAAAGCTGCAGTGAAACTGAAGCCTAATTTATTTTCTTTGCGGAAGTCTTCTATAGGAATAGGACAGACAGACCTCAATCGTCCCTGTGGTCTTCACTCAGCTCACTGAGTTTTCTCTACTTTGTTCTACTACTTTGCATTTAGATACATCAATGCCCTTCAGTCTTTCACTGCAGGTTATTTATCTTTCTGCAGATCACACGATGTGGGCAATTTCCATGGATCAGCCAGGAAAAGAAGAGAGTTGAGTGTGTACAACTGTGCAGCCTCCCACCTTAAGAGCTTCAGAACTAATAGCAGACAAATCCGGAAAAAGGGAAATTTTTGATCAACCTTTAGTGGCATGAACATGGATAAAGACCAAAAGCTGAGGTTTCTTTCCTCAAATGTCTGGTCAGATGAGCGTTGTATCATTCTTAGGCCTTTTCCACACGACGATGCTCTCATGTGTCGTCCTATCACAATCCTGGCAGTGCCTTTGCTGGGATGGAGGCATGTTCCCAATGCTCCTCTCTGCATGTGACTGGCTGCCCGCAGAAGGGAGTGAGATGAACACACTCTGTCCTTCTGGACTGCAGCTGCCTTTCTTCCCATGCTGCAGTAAGAGAGGAAGCATGTAAATCATGCTTCCAGCCCTTCTGTGCAGCTGGCTGCAACAGAGGGCTTGCACAACTGGGGCTCACTGATGGAGCTTCTCTGTCAATGATATCCCCTGCGATCCCAGTGGCTGGTGATGCAAGAAGGGCAAGACCACAATGACAGCATGCAGAAGCATTACTGCAGCCCTGCTCCTTTCGCATCCCCATGCTGGGACACTGTCATCATGCAGAAAGTCCCTTAGATACAAAATTTCCATAGTATACCTCAGAATCATGCACATTGGAAAACCCTTTGGTGGTATAACTGGGATTCCAGCATGAAGAGCTGGAGATAAAGGTGATTGAGCTGGGAGGAGTCTAAACAAGGGATTGTTTGGCTGACCAAAATGTCTTGACAGGCTAATATTGATTGATCTAAATCTAAAAGCAAATCCTAACCAGAATAAAACCCTTGGATCAATTGCCGAATAGCAAGTCAACATTTCACTGAGTTAATAGGCCTACTAGTAGTACCTCTCCAAAACTGACTAATCGTATTTATATGTCATGTATATACCTCCACAAAGGCCTTCCAGAGCTAACATTCTGTACTTTTTGTTGTTTGTGCAGTAATAGTGATTTAATTTTTCTCCTACAGCTCTAAGGGACCCTCTGAACTATTCAGTTCCAGCATTATTGGCCAGTATATAAAAGCTGTAACACAATACAGTTAGGAATGTCTTCTAGGTTTGTTTGTTTGTTGAATTTGTATGGTGCCTTTCTCCCAAGTTGGGATTCAATGTTTTATGTGATGAAGTCTCTGAAATCTGCCAGATAGCAACAATTCTAATTCTATGTTAAGGTACATTTATTTAAAGCAACCTAGGCTTTTTTCCTCTTCAGAAGTGGAGGAGGAAGCAGTCAAGTGTCAAAAACTATAGTCTTTATTTATACAGTTGTACTGCTTCGGTTATGACATGGAGTGTCACTCATTTGAGAACATTTCACTGATAAATTGTACCCCATCTGAAAACTCACCATCAGAAAGGGAAAAGAAGTTTTCAAGTTTTTTTCCTTGAGGCAAATGGTTTTAAAATAGGCTGCAATATTTACATGGGGCTTTAAGTTTTTTTTTTTAAAAAGCAGCAGTTTTAGAAGTAAGGTCATTCGGTAGTGAGTGAGGTATATACAGACTCAGCAGTAAACATTTCAATTAGCTCTTAGATTAACTGGGTGAAATGGTAGGTGGGAAAGCATTTAGCATGAGTGCAGGCACATAGCCCCTGTATTTGCATTTTGCTGTTTTCCTGTTTTTGTTCAACATAAGTGGAATGGGGCTAGGATAGATTATGTCTCCGAATGAGTGATGTACATAATCAACAAGGACACAACCTTATTGATCAAAATGTTTTTGTCTAGCCAAGTGCAAATGATTTACTCTTTGTGATTTTAAACTCATCTGTCCATAGACCGAGTGAATTTCTCTCTCTCTCTCTCTCTCTCTCTTTCTCTCTCTTTTACCTTGTGTGCTTTCATGCAGGAAAAGATGTGCTTTCATATCAAAACTAATGACTGGAGTTTCTGGTTTGGAGAAATTAACATTGCAGCTTGTGGTGAAGTTTAATTTAATCACACTGTTCGTTTAAATTAGTTCCTTTTGTCGTTAGGTTAAATTTTCTGTGATCATATATTTATTGTTTACAATGATTGTACTTTTGTTATAAAACAAGCTGGCAAAAAGCTTTCATGTTTCATAAATGATCATGGTTTGAACCCTGATGAGTCAGAAGATGACTGGGAAAAACATTATGCCCAGCAAGCCATAATAATACTGATAGGTTGAAAAAGAATGTGTGGCCTGGTAGTTACAAGATACCCTACAGAGCTATGATTAAAAGTGGCTCTGTATGGTTCTGCATTCTTCCCCTCTATATGAAAAGATAGATCTAATGTGTTCATTAAGTACCAGGTAAACATCATCTCTGCATTGTACATGTGAGTCTCGATTGCCACATTTAGGCTGAAATTCTACATCAAGAGACATATCTATGGTGATGTAGCTATGCTTTGTGGCCATGTTCTACCCTAACAAACTTACCTTTTAAGGCACTCAGCCCGCCGCCTGCCCCAAATGTGGTCACCAAGTAGGTGAGCTATGACATACCCAACCCTCTTCCTGCAGCTAGACATGCTAGAGGAAGAGTGCATGTGTGTGTTGGGAAGGAGAGAACTGAATGGCTTAAAAGTTTTCTGGAAGGACTTCTGGACAATTTATAACATTATAATTATTGAAGAGAATGGCAACCTCAGTTTACTCAGTACCATGCATTCACTATCAATTTATATGCTGTTTGTATAGACTAGGAGAGCCAGCTAAAGAGCCTGTGTGATATAGAGGTTTAAGTGTTGGACTACAACTCTGCAGACTAAGGTTCAAATCCCTCTTTGGCCATGGAAACCTACTGGGTGATCTTGGGCAAGTCACGTTCTCTCAGCCTCAGAGGAAGGCAAAAGCAAACCCTCTCTGAACAAATCTTGCCAAGAAAGCCCCGTGATAGGGTTTACCTTAGGGTTGCCATAAGATTGAAATGACTGGAAGGCACACAACAGTAACAGAGACTGGGGGCAGAATTGTGTTGTCTGCAGATTCCATACGGCCCTTGCCCCCTCTAGTTTCCCAAACCAAAACACTCTCTCTCTCTCTCTCTCTCTCTCTCTCTCTCTCTCTTTCTTTCTTTCTTTTACAAAAAGGAAAATAAAGCACTTGGGAGAACACATGCCCTAACAGTAGAACACCACTCCTTAAAATCACCTTGAAATGACTGTGGGTTGCTGGAACATCTCTTCCAGCTTTGGAAACAAATGGCACCAGTGCAGTCTGATGATAGTCCAGTGGAACAAACAAATATTGAACTAAAGCAAAAAACAATAAACAAATCCAATCACCATCCTCAAACTTTCAACTCTCAGAGTGTGCCAACTTCTAACACAGATGAAATATGATGGCTGGGATCCTGTGCAGTATATATGAGACTGTCAGACAGACTTACAATCTTGTAACTTCATGTTTACAGTCATTAACAGCTGGGTATGATTGCAACCCTTCACCTTTTCAGCCTGGCTGTGTCCCAAGGGGCTGCAGATCAGGGTGCTGCGAGCTGATGTCTGCAGTGCTCATCTGGTCACAGGGCGCACTGACAACAGGCAATTATGGCAGGTCTCTCCAGTTGCCTGTTTCGATGCATCCATGATTGGAAGAAAGCTGCGGATATTGTTTTCTAGTGTCCCAGTCCTTAGGAACCTTTCAGTTAGGATGCTCCCAGGCTAAAAAGGTGGGATTTTTTTGTGTGTGTCGAGGGGAGGAATGGCTTCAGTAGTAGCTATGATGATGGAGCTCTGTCATCATAGTTACATCTAATGATACAGGATCTCAGCTGATAGATTAAAATATAGGTCTCCGCCGCAATGGTGGTTTATGAAGAATTGTATTTTGGATTGGAGTGAACTGACTACTGATTTAGCACAAGATGTGAAACTAAGGGAACTTTATGCCATTGTTGCAAGGATGGTTAAAATGCCAGGATGTTGGATCAAGCCAGGTGAGTTTGTAAGACCTGAAAAAAGTGCCTATGAGGGCAGCAGTTTACCTACTTTTGGTACAGAGCTTCTTTGGCATGCAGCTATAAGAGACTGCAGGTTAGAGCAAGGGGAATAATTTATGGCTTCCACCCTTATGAGACTGTAGTCTTATTCAAGCACTGAAGTACTGCCTAATCACAACATCCAAGGAGGAAGGTATGCATGATGACTCTACCTATTCCAGCCATATGCTTGTAGCCTTCCTCATCTGAAGGAGAGAGAGCCTTCCATTTGTAGAGGTTCTCCATGCTATGCAGAACCCTTAATTTTATGGAAAGATTTTCAAGGGGATGGAGAGGACAGAGCTAATGTGGTCTCATTGTGTATTCTGATCAGGCAATATTCAGATGCCCGAATAGGACTCTGAGGAATGCAATATATAATAGTTTCAAGGCCCTATGGGATGCTTTTGGAGAATCAGTCTATACTCTCTGATGTCCAATAGTACAACATTCATGGAGGAAGGAAAGGATGTAATTGACTGGGCTAATTAGGAGTTCTAATTTATACCTGATGATTAGTATCACTGGGTATAATTCTGCCCCTGGGGTGGAGCAGGACCTTTGATACTTTGCAGTTGAATTTCTTATGGGATACAATATTGAGCCTCAGCTAGGATGAAATGCAAATTGCTTGATTTCCATCAGAGTCTGATAATTTCTCCCAGGATCCAAAATAATTAAAATATACTTGTACCACAAATGAGTTGACAAGCATCATCAGCTTGCGTTTCAGAGCACTTCCCTCTCTTCTTGTCCCAATTCAGGGCCTGAACATATTTCAGAATAACAATGTTTACATACAAACTAGAGAAGAGAGTGTTTGACAGCAGCAGGGACTCTGTCAGTTTCCTCATTGTGTGGTGCACAGCATTTCATTATTTTCTCCTCATGCTATAATTTTTCACAGTGGTGTATTGGATGTTGAATTCAAATATAGCAAAGGGGCGATTCACAGAAACTGTTTCTGAGAAGTGGCAGGCTGTGGGAGACTGTCCTTGTGACGAATGTTGTATTTCTGAGGAATCAGATTTTTTGTTCTCTTTACCACCACCAGAGAAAGCAAGTCACCACATCAATAATAAATATGTTTTGGGGTGTTCTGTGGTGGCATGACAACTAGCCCTGTGCATTTATATATTGGAGGAAGGTGGGTAAAGCAACCCATTCCTTTAAGTGTCAGGTATACCATAACAAATTGATGAGGAGTATAAGGGAAATTTGCTTCCCTACCAATTGGGTTCAAGAATGTGAAGCAGTAGTGATCTAAAGACAGCAGTTTACTTAATGGCATGTCCATACAGATATCCTGCATTCAAACTGAGCAAACTGGCACCAAAGCAAATATATACCTTATCATATTCTCTAGTTTTGGAAAATCTACCAAGCAATAACATCTAGCAAATCACAGGAATATACCAGAAAAACATTAGCCAATCATTAAACAGTGGTCATTGAGATACTATAGAAAATTATTAAGTGACCATAGTATAGTGGTTTGAGTATTGGACTATGACATTGGAGGGTTTGACTCCCTGCTCAGCCATAGCAGCCCACTGGGTGACCTTGGGCAAGTCATAGCCTTTCAGGCCATTTCCGCACTAGACTGTTAGAGCGCTATTATTCCACTTTCAACATCCTATGGAATCCTGGGGCTTGCAGTTTCGGGAGGGGCCACGTGGCCCCTCCCGAAACTGCAAACCTCAGGATTCCGTAGGATGTTGAAAGTGGAATAATAGCTCTATAACAGTCTAGTGCAGAAATCGCTTCAGTCTCAGGGAAGGCAAACCCCCTCTGAACAAATCTTGCCAAGAAAACCCCGTGATAGGTTTGCCTTAGGGTTGCCATGAGTCAGAAATGACTTGAAGGTGCACAGCAACAACAACAACAACAAGTAAAAACCATTCATGTCAAACCCTTCCTTTATATTTCAGGTTGTTCTTTAATTGTTATTAGTAGAAACAGCCATTTAGACCATGGTAGGCTCAGAATGTTCTAAAAATGCTTAAGCTGCTTTCTGTTGAGATTTGTAGGAGCTTAATAACCCTGCCGCTTCTAAAATTTTCTTTGGATGAAGATACAGAGGGCCTTCCGTTGGCGTTATGGTCACCCTCTGATCTTTCTATATTAAAGGGAGAAAACACACATACACGAAGGACTGCAGAATATAGTGAAAGTAACAGAGAATCCTTGTAATACTTGCTTATGTATCACATCACTCACTAACCTATTGTATGTATTACATCACTCACTGCTATTTAGCCTCCAGGACAGCACATCCCTATCTATCGTGGTGGTGGGGACAACCTATGAAGGGAATGAATTTACTTTGCTTAAACAGGGAGCCAAAGGGAAGAAACTACAGCCGCATCAAGCATCCATCCCAGAACATCTGCTTCACATGAATCAAAATACTCCATGTCCAGAAGGCTTTATTACTAACAGTCAAATCCCAGATGGAGTAAAGGGTAACCACGGTAAGTTAAAATACTTCTTATTTTAAGATAAGCCCCAAGATCTTCCCTCTTGGTATTACAGACTTTAAAAATGTTGTTTTCTTGTAGTTTTTGTTGTTGATGGTGTCTTTGAACAGCACTGCTAAACATCTGTCAGAGAGGTCTGAATCAGAGCAAATGCTTCTCTTTCAAATGTCTTCCTTCCTAAGATATCTTTTTTTCTTTGAAACCCCAAGATATCTGGCTACTACTGGATACTTACTTTCTGATTATTCCTGCATGGTTTCTACTTATCAAATCCACGGAAAAGTTCTGTGTACTGCTGGGATATAACAACATGCCACATGTCAAGAATGTTAAGATGCCAAAAGCCTAAGGTGTTCTTTGAACAAAGCCTGCCCATTTGTAAATGCTTTGGCAATGTGAATCTCAGTCAGCTTTCATGAACATCAAGCTTTTCTGGAGGATTTGTAAGTGTGCTTCAAACAGGTATTCTTCTGTTTTTTTCCTCCCTTTATCCCAAGAGGGTTTCTTGCCACTTGTTTTTGGATTTACCTGCAAGTGATGAAAATGCATTTGGCAGCATGGAGTGAATTCAAAAACACATATGATTAATCTCTGAGAAGGATGTCCTGTGGAGCTTCTTCAGCCCAGTCTACAATATGTTTGTTACTATACAACTATATTGCAAATAATGTTTTGCTAGCCTACTAAAAATGTGTACCTGATCAAGTAGGTGCTATTCAACCACACAGAGAAAGAATAAACCCAGCAGCACTAGCCTGCAAAGCCAATCATGAGGAATGCTGGGAGTTGCAATGCAACAACATCTGGTGAGCCAGACATTCTTCAGCTTTGATCACTGAATAACTTATGTACTTAATGGAATGGGTGGTTCTCTGTGTATATGGTAGGGGAGCATGAAAGTTTACATACTTGCCATGCCATAGAACGTGTAATGCAGAATTTATGCATTCACACAAATTCCTGATCTTTCTTTTTTGAGGGAAAACATGTTGGGAAATTTAAGAGACAGCAGTGCATCTGATGAGCAGAGTAATTAATATTCACAAGAAGATGAACAACAACCAGTCCCATGCTCCCCTTCACAGGGTTTAGCTGGCTTAGCATGTTTTGTAAAAGCACAAGAAGTAAGCTTACTTACAAATACTAAAGCTTTCATAACAGTTGCGTAGGGACGTGGGGGCAGAGGAGGCGATTCGCTCCGGGTGGCAATGTTTTTGGGGCGTTCCGGCTTGTAGCCAAGACCCCATGTGCCCTGGCCAAACCCCCACGCACCGCAGCCACACCTTGCGCCATAGCCCTGCCCACCTCCCGCCCCCCCCCACATACTGCAAGCTCCACCACTGTTTCATAACATGTCATAGTGAGAGGTTCTGTAACATGTGTTCTTCAAACAAGGAGAAGAGAAACAGAACTGCAGAGTATGAAATGAAGGACAAAGGCAGACTTACAACAGACTAACTGATGTAGGAAAGGAGAGGGCATGGCTAAGACTAACAAACAGGAAATGGCATGAATATAGGACATGTGCAAAACTCTCAGAGAGACGTTCAATTCAGCAATTATTGAGTACTAGCATATTTACCCAGTGTTGCCTGGGGTTTTTATTTTCCTCTTAAGAACTCACCAAACTGTCTTCTCCGTTTTCTGTAACTTTGCTTCATATTTCCCAATGCAATCTGTGTTCAAATTTATTTATATACACAGTTTGGGTTCCTTTTTTTATATATAATTTTTTTATTGAAAAAAAAACAAAACACACAACATAATACCTAATACAAAAAAACCTCATAAATTTACAAACCGCTTATACCAAATATTCTTAATCTTAATCTATTCTACAATTAGATAGTAAGTGATCCCCACTACCGGGACCATTAGAGATATGATCACATCCATTCACTTTAAAATGCTCCATTCCTCTTCCAAAATTGTAATGATTCTTCATTTGGTTTATTTCCTTTCCCCTTTATTAACACATATTCAATAAATTCCCCCCAAATATCTATAAAATTATCTCTTTTTAATTCCCCTTTCTTTACTTTGATACAAGTCAATTTATCATTAATAGCTTTTCCCATGCCTCTTTATATCATTCATTTAAGTGAGTATCTTCCTTTATTTTCCAATTCTTAGCTATCCTTAGCCTTGCTGCAGTTAATAAAATGGAAATTAGTTCTCTTGTTGACCACTTACTTTGTTCCTTATCAAATATTGATAACAAAGCTAGCTTAGAATTTAAGTGTATGTTTTGATTAGTTATTTCCTTTATTTCTGTAAAAACTAACTGCCAGAATTTCAATACACTCTCACATTCCCACCACATTGACAACCCCTCCAGCATAGGTTAGAATGATTAACATTTATTTGACTCAGTTTTAAAGGGGTTAAATACCATCTCCAAACTAACTTATAAAAATTTTCCTTAATTCTTGCAGGCATAAATCTCAATATTCTCATGTCCCATATTTTAACCCAATTTGCAATATTTATTATTTCTCTAAAATCCTGCTCCCATACTATTTTGAGTGCATCCTATGATTCCTCCTCTACAGACAATAATTTACAAATTTTGCTCACTATACCTTTCTCTATTTTATTTCCAACTATCTCTTCATTTTGTAGGGTTCCTGAGGGAGTACACTGTCCTCTTCCTTGCTGCTAGCCCTCGTGTCCATAGCAGCTGGCCTATTTCTGTACCTGGAAACTTTCCTCATATGCCCCAATCCAATCTTTATTCACAGTTGTAAACATTCAGAGGTTGAGTTCCTGAGGGAATACACTGTCCTTCTCCTTGCTGCTAGGCATCATCTCCATAGCAACCGGCCTATTCCAGTACCTGTAACTTTTCCCCATAGTCCCCAATCCAATCTGTGTTGTCTGGTGATGCTGAAGTACTGCCCCCCCCCCCTTTCTGTTGAATTAGTGCAATGGCTTTATGTTTTTCTGGAAGCATTTTTTGTTTTGAATTTCAGCATTAAGATTCCTCACATATGGAACCCATGCAATCTACTGGGTGAGGTGAGAAGACTTTGTAACTATGGCTATTTCTGCAGTACACTGTTCTAGTGCTATTATTCCACTTTCAACATCCTGTGGAATTCTGGGGTTTGTAGTTTATTGAGGCCAAAGACCTCTCTGGCTGAGAATTCTTAAATGCCCCTCCTTAAATTACAAATCCCGGGATTCCATAAGATGTTGAAAGTGGAATAATAGCACTATGACAGTGTAGTGTGGAAATGGGTTATGTTGTGTATGTCATTTTAATTTTTCTCACATATGCCTCCCAAATGTTTTCTGGCATCCTTATTGAAGATAGGCCTCATCTCCATAGCAACCCACCTGAGGCCCAAGAGCTCTAGGCTGAGAATCCGAAAGGCCCCTCTCTAAACTGCCAACCCCGGGATTCCATAGAATCTTCACAGCCCAGCCAATCATATGAGGTCTTCTCGCTTCACTCAGCCAATTATATGAGTCTTTGCCTGTCTGACGCAGACAAACAGACAAACTCACAAACAGACAAACATTGACTTTTTTATAGTAGATAGGCATGACAAGTCTGCTATCTTTAACAGAACATTCTGGCAAATTATGCACTTGGTAATTCTTTGTTTCTTTTATCTGGTAGGATCGTGAGTATTTCTGTTTGCCCACAGCATGCCTCTAAACTATCCTTCTGGAACGTTGTTCCTGGAAATTCTTGAACTGCTGACTCAGGGGTGATATCAATCATTTTACCCAGAGTCAGTGCTATCATTAGACAAAATAAACAGCTGTTTTAGAAGTGCCAAGAGCACCAAGCTGCCACCTAGGATCTCCACCACTATAGCAATCTTGCCTCCATCCCTGCCCCTTGCTTTACTTTTCTGTACCAACATTTCATCACTGAGCTTGTCTTGCTGCCACTGCTGTGCACATTTCCTACCAAAACCTTACTCATTGATGTTACCCAACCAAGACATTAAGAAGCTGCCACGACTCAAGGTAAGAAAATCAGTCTGTTCTAGACCCCTATTGTTTACTCTGTTGGAGAGCAATTACCACTCACTACTTCAGGGTAGGAGAAAGGATATTTAAACCCACCTCAGGCCCTGACATTTTGCTAGCACTTTGGGCATCATGCTGCACCCCAGACTCTTGTTCCTTTGTGCTGATCTCAAACTCTTGTGTTTGAGCCATTTTTCCTTGATTCTCTGCTTCAGGACTAGTAAATATCAGCAATCACAAGTGCCATTACAATGAAGATCTGCCTCTCACGAGTGTTGAACCCAGGATACATAGACAGATGCACATTTGGAGCTAAATAATCTAGCTCACACAAGTTGAAATATAGGGGTTGTGACAGGAAAGGGTCTCCCTGGAGACCTAAAATGTGTAGCTGCCTGAAGGGGAGCCTACATGATCCAATTCAGGCCAATTTACATAAGTCCGGCACCCCATTACATGTCTTGTCACAGTAGTAGGCAATAGGCAATTGCACCTACCCGCAATTCTATCTCTGTCTGTCTGTCTGTCTGTCTGTCTATCTATCTGTCATCTATTTAATTTATATCCTGCCTTTCTTCTAAAACAGGGCTCAAAGTGGCTTACAGTCTAAGTTAAAACAAAATGGCTAAAGCAATATAAGAAACAAAAGTTTATAAAACATTGCATAATCAATCCAGTTAAAACAGTACAGTGTACCCTCTGTATATGCAGGGGTTCTATTCCCTGTATAAAAAAAAATTGCAAAGTGTTGTGTCCCATTATAGTCAATGGACATGGTGTGTGTGCTCAGTCAGCAGCGTGGTGCACACCTGCTGCACCCATTGACTATAATGGGGTGCTATGCTTCACACAACTTCGCATTCATGCATGCAGAAGTTGTGGTAAGGGAAGGATCACTGTATTTTAAGACATCAATTTAAAACAATTAAAAATACATCAAGCTCTTGCTACATATTATAAAGAGCACAACAACCAGTTAAAGGCTGAAAGCCTATTTAAATAGGAAGGTCTGTGCCCGCCATTGAATAGAGAGCAGAAGGAGACCAACTGAGCCTCCCTTATGAAGGAGTTCCACAGCCTAAGAGCAGCCACTGAGAAGGCTCTCTCCTGTGTCTTTGCCTGACGAGCCTGTGAAGGTGACCAGACATAGCAAAAATGCTTCCCTGAAAATGTCAGGCAGGATCACATGGGAGATACGGGCTTTCAGATAGTCTGGATCTAAACCTTATAAGGCTTTATAGGTCATAACCAGCATGTTGAATTGTGGCTGGACTAGTAGCCAGTGAAGCTGTTTTAACAAGGGAGTTTTATATTCACTATACCCAGCCCCAGTCATCAGTCTAGTCACAACAATTTGGAACTGCTGAATTACAGGACAATTGATACTTTTGTTACATTTTAAATTTGCAGGGAGTGGGTGAGAGATTGCGAAAACTTGCCAGAATAACAATGCTATCCATTTAAAGCAGTGGTTTCAAATCCCAATCTTCATTCAGACCAGTAGGTGCTAGGCAAGGTAGAGCATATACCCAGTGTTCTTCTCTCCTTGATAGCATTCCATTAGTAGGTTTATATATCTCTTCTATAATCTAAGTAGGAGCTTTTGGTCCATTCTGTTATGTACATATGCATGTGTAAAGTTTTCCTTATGTATGCATATATCCCTTTTTGGTGCTGTGATAGTTATGTCCCCTTCCTCCCTCTGCAGCACCCCAAACCCCTCTGACTTACTGGACAGCCTCTGAAATTCCCCACATGGCCATAGCATGCTTTGTGGGAAGAGGAAAGGATTCCAGAAGTGTCTCATTACATCTTCATAGCCAGATGCAAAGTGATGACATCACCACTGAGATCTTCCTGGGTCCTCCAGAGGTCTCAGTGCAGCTATTACCATTTCATGTGTGGCTATGGAGACATAATCAGATGCTGTTCCAAAAGTTGGGCTCAGCATAGTACAGGTCTTCATGAGAATGTACTATGTATACTGTTCCATGCAAGACTGTGGTCCCCTTGAATGCTGTGATTAGATTCTCTGATGAGACCTCCAAGACACAAACATCTGGCCGTGGATGGCAGAGAATGGGAATCTAAAGCCTATTCACAAATATTCTTGTACTTGATGAGAAAGCATGTCTGAATACATCAAGATACTCTACTGAGAAACTGGCTAATCACTGTAAGATTTTTTCCAATTTGGAGCCATTTTTCTGTGCAAAAATTCAAAAACTTTGAGGCTTTTTGCATATAACATTTTTCACATAAAATTCACTGTTTTCTGCAGAAAAGGTTGAGGTTTTGTCCTTCCATCCCCAATTTTTGCAGGGGGAAAGCCAAGGTATTTTCACAAACAATTTTTTTCACAAAAATGTCACAAAGTATGAAAAATTGCAGAATGCAGAAAAACTCTTGTAATATGACCCAGCATGGAGAAAACTTTTGAAATTACTGTTCTTGGATAAAAGTATGAAATAAAGAACTATGTCTCTGGTTTTGGATATAGCTGAACTGCTTTTCAGCTGGCTTGGTCAACATACACTTTGGCACAAGGACGTTTGATCGCTTAATAAATGATGCTATAGGAGGTTAACTGTATGAGCCAAGACAGGTTTTTTTTATAATTTTTATTATTTTCAAAGTACATAAAAGCATATATTGACACTAATATGTATATCATTGTTATGATTGTTATGATTCTTCTATTCCCCCTTCTTCTATATATCAAATATTTCCAGTTGAATCTATCTTCCCACATATCTTATCAAATATAGTCAATCCACAGACATTTACAGATTTAGCCAAAGCATAACGCTTTTCCATTCTCTTTCAAAATTTTGAACCGTTTTGTTCTTAAGGGAGTTAGATATGATAGAGACTGAAAAATTAGCTAACATTTTTATTTTCCATTCATCTATTGGAATGTCTGTTTTATCTTTCCAACGTTGTGCATATGTCAGCTGTGCTGCTGTGATCAAATACAATAATATCTTCTCTTGTTTTTTAATTTCCTGGTTCTGACCTAATATATTCAATAAATAAAATTCTGGTACCATTTCAAAATTGACTTTGGAGATTTTTTGAATTCCATCATGAATTCCCTTCCAAAATTTCTTAGCCTTAGAACAAGTCCGCCACATATGGAAAAAAGTCCCCATCTTTTCCCCATATTTCCAGCACTTCGCATTCTCATTTTTGTTTATTTTTTGAAGTCTTTCTGGAGTCATATACCACCTTGTGGTATATGTGGTGTAACATTTTATAATAATTTTCTCTTAAATTTAAATTTGGAGTGAATTTTATGTCCGTTTTCCATATTTTCCATATTTTCCCCATTCCTCTAACTTGATTGGACGATCTATATTTTGGGTCCACTTAATCATTGAATCTTTTATTGACTCAGATTCAAAGTCCCTTTTTAATAGTAATTTGTAAAGCTTTGAGATTATCTTCTTTTGATGTTCTTTCAACAATTGATCTAGTTCATTTTTTTGTCTTTCAAAACCATATAGTTTTTGGTCGATTTTGTACCTTTCTTTCATCTGGCACAAAGGGAACCAGTTTAGCTCATGACCTTCAGCTTTTAACTCTTCTATTGACTTCATTTTTGGATTGTCTCTTCCCCATTTTATTATATCTTGATAAGTCAACAGCTTTCCTTGTTTCATCGGTGCAATCTTATAAGCTTCTTGAGGGGATGTCCAAATTGGGAGTTTTGTGTAATATTTCTGTTTTATTTGGAGCCAGATCTTTAATAAAGTTTTCCAGATGCAATGATTATTAAAATTGTTATTCACCACTATTTTATTATAGCATAAGTAACCATGCCATCCAAATCTATTATCTGTTTCTTCCAGATCTTTTAAAGTATATTTCTCTATAATAATCCAATCTTTAATTCAATCTAAACAACTTGCATAATAATAGGTCTTCAAGGATGGCACTTCCATCCCTCCTTGGACTTTTGCATCGTGTAATACTTTAAATCTTATTCTTGGTTTTTTGCCTAATAATAGATTTGGATGGAATGGTTACTTATGCTATAATAAAATAGTGGTGAATAAAGATTTTAATAAAGATTTGAAGCTCATTTTCCCATTCTTTAAACACTCTCCCATTTCTAATTATTGGTAGATTTTGGAAAAGAAATATAAGTTTAGGAAGTAGAGACATTTTAAAAGCATTAATTCTTCCTAAAAATGATAAGTTTAACTTAGCCCATTTTTGCATATCCCTTCTAATATCCTTCCATATTCTTTGATAATTATTTCCAAATAATTATTGATTTTTCTTTGTAATAATTATTCCCAAGTATTTAATTTTGTTGGTTAACTGACATTCTGATATTTTCTCCAATTCCATTTGCTGCTTTTTCGTCATGTTCATTGTCATTATTACTGTCTTTTCTTTATTGATTCTGTATCCTGCCACCTGACCAAATCCTTGTAAGATATCTAACAATTTTGAGATTGAATCCTTCAGATCTTCTAGATAGATGACCACATCGTTGGCGAAGGCTCTTAATTTCAAATCTCTTTTCTTAACTCTTAGACCTTGTATCTCAGAGTCCTCATTTATCTTATTTAACAAGATTTCCAAAAGCCCAATGAAAATTAGTGGAGACCGTGGACATCCTTGTCTCACTCCTTTTGTTATGGGGAAGCTTCCTGATGTATCCTTATTTATTAACAATTTTGCAGATTGGTTCTGATAAATCTGATAAATCTTATCAATCCATTTGCAAAAATCCTCCCCTAAGTTATATTTATTCAATATTCGCTGTATAAATAACCAAGAGACATTATCAAAAGCTTTTTCTGCATCCAGAAAATCAGTGCAGCTTTCTTTCCAGGGTTTTTACCATAATACTCGATTACATCAATTATTGTTCTCAAATTATTCCTCATATACCTCCCAGGTAAAAAGCCTGCCTGTTCATCTTTTATCTTATCTTGTAATACTTTCCTTAGCCGTTTTGCCAAAACTGATTCAAAAATTTTGTAGTCAATGTTCAACAGGGAGATTGGTTGATAATTTTTAAATTCTCTCATATCTTTCCCCTCTTTTGGTATCAATACTATATTTAATTCTCCCAAAGATTCTGGCTTTCCCATTGACTTGAGTTCTTCTATCATTGCCTGCAATGGTATTATCAATTCTTTTAAGAATTTATTGTAATAAAGCGCTGTAAAGCCATCTGGCCCTGGTGCTTTATCAGATTTTAAGGATTTTATTACATCTTCCAATTCATTAATTGTTATTGATTTATTCAACTGATTTTGTGCTTCTTTGGATATCTTCCAAGTATTTATTGTCTTCACATAAACATTTATGTCTTTCTCTCCTTTCAGAGGAGATTTTTGCTCTTGAAATAACTTACTAAAATACTTCTCAAAAGTCTGTTTGATATTATCAGATTGGGTAATCAATTTCTTACCATCCTTCAGTTCAAAGACCATTTTTCTTTCTTTCCTTTTTTTGAGCCAATAGGCTAACCGTTTTCCAATCTTATTTGCTTGTTCAAATTGGGTTAGTTTAATATATTTCAATTTTTTCTCAATCTCTTCTGTTGCAAGTATAGCCATTTCCTTCTGTATCTTTTTAACCTCCTGCTGTAATAAATTTTGTGAAGGATTTTTTCTTAAGTTCTTTTTCTATTTGTTGCAGTGTAAACAACAAAGTCTGGTAGTTTTCTCTCTCTCTTTTGTTTTGAATCTGTTGTTGTTGAATAAAGAAGCCTCTCATTGCTGCCTTAGAAGCATCCCAGACAGTTTTCATCTTTATTTCTTGATTTCTATTTCTTTAAAATAGAAATTTAAAACTTCTTTCACCTTTTTGGTAATTTCTTCATCATTTAACAGTCCATCATTCAATCTCCAGTGAAATTCTTTGACTTTATCCTGCAGTACCGGGTGATGATCTGAGATTACTTTTGGTAATATTTCCACCTTTTGGACTTCTGTTAATAAATGTTGGAATATTAAAATCATGCCAATACAGTTTTAACTGGAAGCATCATGACAGTTTTGCATTTTGATGCCTAATACTTTCAGTGGTCCTGCCATCAAGCTAAGTTTGTGCTCTAGTATGTTGCCAATGAGCAAACAACAAGAAGTCAGCAGATGGCAAATCAGTGATGTAATTTCGCTTCATTTGCAGGTAGTTGAATGCATAAGGGTGAATGGCTGTGTCAGGGTCACTTTATCAGAGGTTCTTAAGAATCTCAAGTGAAAACCTAACGGAAGAAAATTGTAACATGCCAGACATCATGACTTTTGAAAGCACCTTGTGTCCATCTAATGGCCAGAAAAAATGATTTCTAATAGCTATATCATTTTATACAAACATTCAATGAAAAATAAAGGAACCACTAAAACATCCTAATGTTTTGAGTGTAGGAAGATTTGATGGAATGTAATCCTGCCCTCTTCCCCATGTGGAAGGATTAAATATAATCATCAACTGAGAAATGAAAGCAGTTTTGTTTAAAGTGATCTGGGAGATGGCACATATACTGCCATTCCCATGCCATGAAGCATCATGCAGTGCGGCCCACTTAAAGTGTTGCCAGTCTTGACAGACTAAGCAGCTTGTTAAGACAATACATCTGCTGAGATGAATGCACACCATTCTCCCTAGGTTATGTATAATGCATTCCCAGATCCTCTGCAATGAGTGTTCTGGGAGAGAATAAACACACAAAATAAAGCCAGCTTCCTATGTCAAACAGTGGCATATGCTGATTGCTAGCCAATCTTTATGGCTAAACCTTTACTGGAGAAAAAATTAGTGCATCAGTCAGCCAGTGGTACCTCAGATGATGATTTCTTTTTGAGCTAGCTTCAAACAGGAATCAAATAGCTGTGCTTTGAACACATTGAATTTGATATGGACTGAAACCAAATCCTAATCACATTTACACAGAAATAGCCGTCCCCCCCCAAGATAAGGTGCTAGAGTCCATTGCAGACATTCAAAACTAGGGATAATAACTAAGTGTGTGCATATGTGTTTTGTGGTATGGCATCTTTTGTGACTATATATACCAATCCTGGCTTATGTACACCTGCTGAAACATTTGAAGATTGCTGCCATACATACAGTACATACAAATACTTTCACAATTAAATGTTTGGACACAAAACCAAATATACAGTGGGAAGAAAAGATAATATCTTGATTTGAGTTTTATATTGAGTCAGACAAGGCAAATACATTTCTATGTTTTCCTTCAAGCAAAGAAAAATGTCTGTCATAGCATGTGATTTCCCCTGCCCAAAACAGATTGTTTTGATTTGTTCCTGTCCATTGGAAAGGCACACATGAGCTTAATTTGCAAATCTGAAAGCTAAAGTATATATCTGTGAGGAAATCTTGTTGTGGGCAGAAAAATGGGTTAATCACAGAGGATATGCTTTTATCTTATTGAGTCTTATCTCTTGTATAGGCTTGGTTGATGTGATTCCCCTAATGGGGGAATCATTCTGAATGTTGTGTGCCTTGTTGTATGAGCTATTCACCAGGACTGTCTCAGATGACTCAAAAGCTAAACAGCAGTCAAGTCTGAGGAATCAAAACTGAGGAGCAGTTGCTCAGGTAAACTTCAGCTTATGTAGAAAGCCTGGTTACTGAAGACTTCTGTGGCCAGCTTGCTGAGCAGGAGTAGCTCAGGGCCACAGCTACTTGAATGAGGGTCTCCGCAGATATTCAAATCTTCTGCTGTGTGGTTCATCACCACATGGCACATCTTCACAAAGAAAGTCTCCATTCTGAGCCCATTTGAAGGCTGCAATCCAATATCTCTCAACAGAGCATAAATTTCTCCATGTGGACCTATGCTGTGCTGAGTCATGTACCTTCCCCCAGATCTACTGAAAAGCCCCTGAAGCTACCCCACATGACCATCCCATGCTTTGAAGACAGAAGGCAGAATTGGAGAAGCACCTGGCTATATTTCTTTAGCCAAGTGTGAAATGATTACAGTAGTGTTGAGACCCTTGGAGGACCCTGACCAATCTCAGTGCTGATGTCATTATTTTGAGTCTAGCTATGGCATGGAGCCAGCCACTTCTCCAATCTTATCTGCTATCTATATAGCATAGAATCAGGATGTGGATGGTTTCAGAGACTTCAGAGGCTGTTTAGTATGGGGGATGGGTGCTTTGGGTGATGCAGAGGGAGGAAGGGGATATTAATCCCTATAGTGCCCCAAAAAAGCTTCCATACACATAAGGGACACTTACACATGCATATGTCCCTAACAGAATGCTGAATGATATGTTTGGATGCCTCAATATGTGTTCAATTTACAAATAAAGGGGCATTTCACTATCTAATACCAGAGACAAATTAAAGTAACACAATTACTTGCAGTGCGTTACTTGGGATGGGTGGAGGGCATAGAGAGTTGCATTGCAAAAAGGGAACACAAAATTGGTAACAACAGCAGCTGTTTGGGTGTAATGGGTAATGTAATCTAGTTATTTTTAAAATGATTTTAAACAACATTTGGTCGTATTTTGTGGGCCTTCCTCAAACAATCCATGGTGTGTTAAGGGTGATTGATACTGGGTTGCGTGGGGCAACAGAAAGAATAAAAGGGATGCAGCAGACCAGTGGTCAAACTGAATTGCCCAGGTTGTTAGATTTGTTTTGGTGTGCTTTCCATTCAGCTCTGACTTACGTCAACTCTATCCTAGATTGGAGGACTTGGGGAAATTTTTTTCAGAGGAAGTTTGACATCACCTTCCCCTAAGGCTGGGTAAATGTGATTTGACTGTCACCCAGTGGGTTTGCATGGCCGAGTAAGAATTCAAACCCTGGTCTTCCAGAAGCCTAGACTATAACCCAAACTACTATAATATGCTGGCTCTTAGATACCATAGCTATTCTCAACAAGTCACTTTCAGACATGTTGGATCAAAAATCCCAACATACTCACCTAGCAATCAGATGGTGGGATGATAAACACATCTGAAGAGTCTGGGGAAGGCAACCTAAACTCCTCAAAGAGTGAGCCAGCAACAAAGTGTACGGCCTGTGGGCAACTGTATTAATCAAACTATTATATACTATTTCCTCTGCCAGTCCTTTGATTTCAAACGTTAGTGTCAATGATGATTAACACTACACCATGTTATTTTTTCCCCTGCCCAAGATTAATGTAAAACTCAGTAATGGTGAATGAAACATGTTTCTACTACCATTCCAATCTCTGGCTAAGCCTAAGAGGTACAAGTCATTTATTTAAATACTACCCTATATCATTAGATGTCTGGAAGGATTACAGCAGAGTCAGTTTAAATAACTCTAAATTTAAATTTTAGTGACAACAATAAAAATAATTTACACTTTCCAAAAATACACATACCCTCCAACATTTCACTGAAGAAAACCAAGACATATATGACCAAGCAGCATGAGAGTATGCTTAAGATGGCAAAAGTTATTAATGAGGAAGAATATGCAAGCTAGTAGAGGCTGCAGCGGTTTGCTTTCTTTGAGCCTGCTGGAAAGGGCAAGATGCCATTCCCTCTTCTCCTCCACATCCATTGACTTGAGTATGAATTACTTTTGCATTTTGCACCAATGAAGTATACAGAGGACAAAAGGAGAAAGCAGAAAGTGAAAGAGAAACTGGGACACATTAAAAGTAGCTGAAAAGCAGGACAACAGAGAAATATTCAGGGCAGGCCACGCCAGTTAGAGGGTATGAATATATTAAAACAACTGAATAATTTAAAAGTTATTTTAAAAGCTGAAACGTTTTAACAATCGGTTGTTGTGGGTTTTCTGGGTTTTGCATCTGTGGCTGGCATCTTCTAAGACAAAACTCATTTCTCATATTAAAAAGGAAAAGGTTAACAGAGGGGATACAAGGGTGTGTGTGTGCCTATGTCACTGATTTTGAAGATCAGAAACAGAAGCAGATAAACAGTACAACCGAGACTTTTAGTTATGCTAAATAACACCAATGTGAGAGACCAAGACTGAACTAAAAGCATAGAGTTAATGCAGTGAGGTGTGCTGATTGCCTGTCTGGCACCCAGCCCACAGAATGTGTACCTTAGTCATTACTGCAACCCCTGCTTTTCACGATAACCAAATTAACTTATTTTTCAAGAGGAACAAATGTAATGTCTGTCCAAATACCAAAGCAAAGCATTAATTCAATCCCATCTGGGTGTAATCTTTAGATAGCACATGTTTCCATTAGTGACAGGTCCAAACATGCCCAAGTACACCTGACTTTAGCTAGTGAAATGACACTTATTCTGTTAGTTATTGTGTGGTTGAGGTATTTGTAGCTGTAACATTCTTTTAATCGGTTTTCCCTTTTTTTTTTTAAAAAAAATCCAGTTCAACCCTATCCCGCCTCCCTAGTTTTGTTTCTGAACATAATTTTTCTGACAAGAAAGAAACAGATACTGAAAACCTATTATTCACTATGAGTGAGCTCTTTGTAATTGCTTTATATTTATTTTCAGTTCCTTAAATAAAAAACACACCCTCATTTGCTGATAGGAACAGATGTTAAACGCAGGATTCTTTTCAGCTTGTTGGTGATACACACAACATTTTAAAATTAGAAGCCTGGCTGAATTTTAAATACACTGATCCCAGTTGCTGTAACTAGATTTACTGATTTGGCACACAGTGTCAGAAAGAAAAAGGATGATATAATACTTGACTTCTCAAAAGAATGTAAGATGAGCCTTGTTGCATCTGACTGATGGCAGATCAAGGCCAGCATTCTGTTTGTATACTGACCAAGAAGGTGCCCATAAGAAGTCCACAGCTAGCATTCTGGGCCATTTCTGCACTAGACTGTTATAGTGCTATTCCACTTTCAACATCCTATGGAATCCTGGAGGATTGCAGTTTATGCAATGCAATGCCTAAACTGCAAACTCCAGGATTCCATAGGATGTTGAAAGTGGAATAATATCACTATAACAGTCTAGTGCAGAAATGGTCCTGGATGCTAATGCTGTTGTTGGTCTGTAGATTCAAACTACTAAGTAAACAGATAAACAACAATGTCATTCTGAAGACACGATGTCACCTTCATGTTATTGATAACTTGCAACAAATAAATCTTAAGATAGCTATGAAAATAAGTCTACAAGCATTACTAGTTCCTAGGAGAAGCCAAACAGTTCTAGATTAAAAAAATGTGGTCTGAAAAATAGGAACATAGTCATGTCCAGTGAAGTATTAACTGTTGACCAATTTTTAAGAAATTTTCCAGAAGGAAAACGGTATCTTGATTAGGGTGGAGTGTTTAAGATTGTCCTGCATCCTAGTGAATTAGGGGTGGGAAACTGCATGGAGACTGGTGCCAACTCACCCCTACCCCCATGGGCCACATTTCCATGACAGTGTGTCCAAGTACCTTCACTATCATCTGAGCTTGTTCCAAGATGGTGTCTGGAAGCGATATTGTATCATTTTACATCACCCTTTTCAGAAGAAATCTGACAAAATTAAAGGTATTTTGGAGTACTGCCATGGGGATGTGGCCCACCAGTGAGAGGAATTAGCCACATCCAGAAACAGAATTGGACACAGTATTCCAAAAACCAGAATTGGACCAGATGAGGTCTAACCAAAGCAGAATAGAGTGGTACCATTACCTATATTGATCTAGACGCCCTACTCCTATTGATGCAACCAAGAATCACTTTGGCTTTCTTGGCTGCCACATCACGCTACTGACTTACGTTCAACTTGTGGTCCACCTGGACTCCTAGATCCCTTTCACACATACTGTTATCCAGCCACATTTCTGCCATCCTATATTTGTCCATTCAATTTTTTCTGCCTAGGTGTGGAACCTTACATTTCTGTCTGCTGAAACTCATTTTGTTAGCTTTGGCCCAGCTCTTTAATCTGTCAAGGTCCTTTTGAATTTCGATCCTATCCTCTGGAGTATTAGCAACCCCTCTCAATTTGGTATCATCTGCAAATTTGATCAATATGCTCTCTATTCCTTCATCCAAGACATGAATAAAACTGTTGAATAGCACTGGACCCAGGACAGAACCCTGTGGCACCCCGCTAGTCACTTCTCTCCAGGATGAAAAGCAGCAATTGGTGAGCACCCTTTGGGCTTGGTCAGTCAACCAATTAGAAATCCACCTAAAAGTAGCACTGTCCAGCCCGCATTTAACCAACTTCTTTACAAGAATGTCATGGGGAACTTTGTCAAAGGCCTGACTGAAATCAAGATATGCTACATCCACAGCATTCCCTTCATCCATCAAGCTTGTAACTCTATCATAAAAAGAGATAAGATTGGTCTGGCATTCCTTTTAGTGATCATGGCATTGCTTTCTAAGTAGTTACAAACTGACTGTTTAATGATCTCCTCTAGGATCTTTCCTGGTATTGATGTCAGGCTGACTGGGCAATAATTGTTGGGGAATTGAGAGATTTTTGGTAATGAGACTCTCAATCAGCAGAGTATCTTGGTAATTGCACAAAAACGGAAGTTGAACAGATTACCAGTCCCACTTCTATCACTCCACCCCAAACACACTTAACCTAGCTCAAAATAAACACAAAAAACAATTTGGTTAAAAATATAAAAGAATTTACTCACAAAATCCTGTGCATAGTCTACACAGGTTCAATTCTTGAAGAAGGTAGGAAGAAAATTAAGCACTCACATGCTTGCTGAAAATAATCCCTGTTAGGAGATCTCAGGGCATGCTTTCAGGACAAAAGGCGAAGAAAAAAAGGAAGGAGTAAATGGAAAGAGGACCTTTTTAAGACCAAAGAATGTGTACGTGCTGGAGGAAGAGGTGTTGACCAAAACAAACAGGAAGTTTTCTCTAGGCTATCTCTCTATGCCTACAATAAACATGCAAACAAACTAGCCAGTTAATTAAGCATGCAAAGGTTGCCACTCCCAACAATAATTACCTGGGTCCTCCTTTCTTCCCTTTTTGAAGATGGGGACAATATTTGCCCTCCTCCAGTCTGCTGAGACTTCTCCTGTTCTCCAAGAGTTCTCAAAGATTATTTCCAGTGGCTCTGAAATGACTTCTGCCAGTTCTTTTAATATCCTTGGATGTAACTCATTTGGCCCTGGAGATGTGAGTTCATCTAGTGTAGCCACGTATTCCTGTACTACTTCTCTACTTATTCTGAGCTGCATTCCCTCCACTTCCCCCCCTGTTCTGCACCCCCCAGGTTGAGTACTTCTTTCCTTTTTGGAGAAAACCAAGGCAAAAAAGGTGGTGAGCAGTTCTGCCTTTTCTTTTTCCCCTGTTAGTACTTGGCCATCTTCTCTACTCAGCAACCCTATCATTTCCTTGTTTTTCCTTTTGCTGCAGACATATTTTAAAAAGCCCTTTTTATTGTTTTTAATCTCTCTGCCAAGCCTGAGTTCATTCTGTGCTTTAGCTTTTCTGACCTTCTCCCTACATATCCTGGCTATTTGTTTGAATTCCTCTTTAGTGATTTCACCATTCTTCCATCTCCTGTACATATTTCTTTTAACACTTAACTCAACTGAGAGTTCTTTAGTCAACCATTCTAGTTTCTTTAGACAGCTCCCATTTTTCCTCCTTATTGGCTAAGTTTTGAATTATGCCTTCAGTATTTCACTTTTGAGAAACTTCCATTCGTCATGAACTCACTTCTCTTTCAGTATTCTTGACCACAGAATTTCAGCCAGTAGTCCCCTAAATTTACAGAAATCAGCTTTTTTAAAGTCTAGAATGCATGTCTGGCTACACTTGGCTTCCCCTTCCCACTGAATGACAAATTCCAATAGAGCATGGTCACTTTTACCTAAGGATCCTACCACTTCCACCCCATTAACTAGGTCCTCCCTGTTGGTCAGGCTCAGATCTAAAATAGTTGATCCTCTTGTTGCCTCTTCCACCTTCTGGACCATGAAATTGTCTGCAAGGCAAGTGAAGAACTTGTTGGACCTTGTGCTCTTGGCAGAGTTTGACTGCCAACATGTATCAGGATAGTTGAAATCTCCCATTACTACTACATCTCTTCTTTTTGAATGTGTGGTCATCTGCTCCAGGAAGGCATAATCCAAATCCTCAGGCTGGCTTGGAGGTCTGTAGTAGACCCTCACAATAACATCCCTATTGTTTTTTGCTCCCTTAATTCTTACTCAGATGCTCTTGACCTGGCTTCCTGGATTTAAGTCATGGATCTCTTCACAGGTAAAAACATCCGTGACATATAAAGCTCCTTCTCCTCCTTTCTTGTTTGGTCTATTTCTATGAAATAGGTTATACCCTCCTATTGCTACATTCCAGTCATGAGACTCATCCCACCAGGTTTCACTGATGCCTATTATATCATATTTATTTTGTTGTATTAAGAGTTCCAGTTCATCTTGTTTATTCCCCATGCACTGTGTATTAGTGTAGAGACATTTAAGACCATGTGCCCTTCCTGCAAGCCCTTTACTAAAGTTGCTTTTCCTCTCACTGTTGGTTTATAGTACTACTTGGCCTGTTCTATCTTTAACATTTGGGGTTTCTTGCCCAGCATTTGCTGAATTCCTGAATAATACTGTCTCCCTCCCTGCCCAAACTCAGTTTAAAGACCTCATAATCACCTTAGCGAGACTGTTAGCAAAAACATTCCTGCCAATGGCTGTGAGGTGCAGCCCATCCATTGCCAGAAGACCACCTTTGTGAAAATGCAGACAGTGGTTGAGAAACCCAAATTGTTCCTGGCAGCACCATTTCCGGAACCAGTTGTTCACCTCCACTACTCTTCTCTCCCTTCATGGGCCATGCCCTTCAACAGGGCGGAGAGATGAAATCACAACCTGCACACCAAGGTCCTTCAGCTTCCTACCCATAACCTCATAATCCTTTGTGATCTGCTGAAAGCAGTGCCTTGCAGTGTTGTTGGTTCCCATGTGAACCAAAAGGAGGCAGTTACGGTAAGTGGGCTTGACCAATCTCGTCAGCCTCTGTTACATCGTTGATTTTGGCCCCAGGGAGACAGCAAACCTCGTGATTCATCCTGTCAGGGTTATAAACTGTTGGTTCTGTTCCTCTCAGCAAGGAGTCCCTAGCCTCTACAACTCATCACCTCTGAGGCTTGTCCGAGGTTACTGGACATACAGATTCTTCCAGGGTCACCTGGACATTCTCTTCAGGCTGAGACTGTTGGTCTTGCTGCTGTTCGACTTCCTCTTGCTGCTGTTCAATTTCTTCATTAATAAGGGAGAGAAGCTATTGCTACTGTTCAATTGCCTCTTGGTGCTGTTCCACTTCCTCATTAATAACAGCAAGAAGTTGGAAGGAATTCTGTAGACTGAGACTCACTGTTTGGTTCCTGGCCCTTTTACTCCTACATGTAACATTCCTCCAAGGGTCCAACTCCTAGGTTTGCACACTGGCTTCGTCGTCAGTGATGTTTCCTGTGTATTCCATCTTCAAGAAGGTCCTCTCTGCCCTATCCAAGAAATCCTCATTCTCCCTAATAATCCAAGGATTAGAAACATGGGCCTCCAGCTGCCGAAACTTCTCTTCTAAGAGGGCCAGCAGCTTGCACTTACTGCAGGTGTACCCAGCCACATCTTCTGGCAAAAAACATGTGGTGAGGCAGATATCATTTGGAAGAAGGCTATAATGGGCAAGAAGTCATAGATCACTTCAGACAAAACAGTCTCAGTCTGGTGGCTGGTATACAAACAGAATTCGTTTCCTACCTCTGTTACCTAGGACTAGGTGCAGAATGTCAGAATTGTCTGTTTGCTGCATAGAATGTCTAGCCAAGCTAATGGAATGCTTATGGGCCACATCTACTCCCTCCATGATGCTCAAACCATGATTGCTGCTGGATTCTATATCCTGAAGGATATGGAATCTTCCACTTTATCCAGATAGATCTGTTCTGTGCATGAGCCTATCCTTTTCTTCCTGGAATTATATTTGCCACCACTGGTGTTAGGAAGTGACTTCTGCTTTAATTCTCAGTTATTCCTAGGATGTAGTGCAATGCAAAATAACTGTCAGGTACTAAGGGTGGCATTTCAGTCTGGAAGGTTCAAAATATGACTTCTTCTGGAGCATGAAGTGCTGCACTCTGTCCCTAACAACAGGACAGAAAGGAGAAGTGAAAGCTCAAATAGCTGAAAACTGAACCATTCTCTTTAAGAAAGTATACTTCTGTTCTGCAGCGCTAGTAGGGATGTCTTTTGCTGAGTGAGCATCCCAAGTGCATCTGGATGTTTGCAGTAAACTAGATCAATGGTTAGAGAAAATCAGGAAGATAATTCTTGTGAAAAGATGGGCCATAAAAAGCCACCACGTGTTAAAAACTTGATTCTGTTACTTACTGGCTAAGCAACATGGATCAGAATCCTGTTGAGGATAATAAGTATGCATAGATACCATAGTTACAGTGCTACCCAGGGAGTCCTTATCCTCCCAATCTCACTTAACAGGAAGCAGCTACTGTGATCAACAGGGGTCTGTTCCCCTGTCGATCAGGAAGCAGCTGACTGATGGTCCCACCCACTCCTGTGAGTGATCTCTGATATGACTTGCAGAAGGAGGACCTTTGCTGCAATTCCCCTTCATGCTGGAGATTGCTTGTGAGAGGGGCTGGGACCATTAGCCAGCTGCTTCCTGATTGACAAGGGAACAGACCACTGTTGATTACAGCACCTGCCTCCTAGTAAATAGAAACTGGAGGGCTTTTGCTATCCCTACATAGCCACTAAACTAAGGGTTACATAGGAATCATGAATACAAAACAGCCACAAGCATGTAACTCTAGTTTATTTATTCATAACTGCCCAAGAGGATTCTGGCCATGCACATTAAAGCAGGAATGAAAAACAAATTGGTTTTAATCCAATTGACGGTCACAACTGGAAGTGTAAAGAGCTGGAAGTATGGAGTTGGATCCCCTCCCTTTCCTTTCTGTTCTCCCCTCCCTCCTTCTTCCCTTCTTCTTCTGTTTCGGCTGGGGAGTATGTGAACAGGTTTTTTTCCCCATTCATTTCCCATGGACAAATTTTCAATTTTTCCAGTATTAAAATTGGAAACTTTGGGGTATGTCTGGAAAAAAAACTCATCAATTATTTTTTCTTTGGAATGACTGAAATGCCTTGCAAGATAAGATTTTATAAGCTCAAAATGCTAAGAACTACATTGTGTGTAGCATTGACGCGAGACAGTCAACAGAATTAGGGAATGAAAATTCTTGCACATATTTGACATATATTTTGCAACATTCTAATCTAAGGTGCATTTGTGCAGCAAGTAAGTGACACCATCTTCTTGACAGGAGCATATGGGATGGGCTGGGGAAGGTTTTATTCTTTGTGATAGTAATATTCTGTTGAAGAGTTCAATATTTTCAGTTTTGAATTAAGTTTTAAATCCAAATACTCTGACAGATTAATCATTAAAACTGTGACCTCATGAGACTGTTTTTGTTTGAATAACACACTTCAGCTTATTACTGCTTTTGTGATTTTTCTCTGCAGTTTTTCCTTATTTTCAAATGGGAAAAGCAAAGATACATGTACTTAAATAGCACAGAATGTGGCAGTCTGACAGTCTCTCTTTTGTACAAAGTAATTCTTTTGTATTTGTAAATTTGTAATATGCCAGATAGTATAATTTTATAACTAAATAATGAATTAAGCATTTTCTGTCACTAAAGCAATAAAATACGTTTATGTTTGATATGAAAATACCATATATCTCCTTCCAAATTTCTATTTTTCCTGGAAAAAAGTTGTGATTTCTCTGGAAATTTTACTTTTCTGGTTGTAACCAGAGCATGCCCACTGAATTAAAATTAAAATTCAATGATGACTTTCTAGTCATCAATTGATTCAAAGAGTCTGCTCCTGTTTAGACTAGCAATGAATTAAAGTCACCCGTGTGCATATTTTCCTATTCAAATAAGTTTTGCATCTCTTGAGACTGACAACGTGATGAAATGCACCTTGTCAAGCAATTCCATAGACTTCAGGAGTCATGTTCTATATTAGTAATGATAAAATGTTCACAGGATCATGTGTACAGTTGAAAAAATGTGCATGCAAAAGATTGTGTATGTTTACATACACAATGTCCACAGATGCACTTAAGTCAATGGGAAAAAAGCACACAGAATGTACGGGTCTACAAAAATTTCTGCAAGAGATACATACATTAAAAAGAGACACTTCAAAAACATGCCTACCTTTCCCTGAGAGGAAAATAAAGTAACTCAAAAATACAGTTTGAATGGGATGAGAAAGCCAACCGCATTATGAAAAACACAACAAAAACAGGACTCGCAGATTTTCACACCTCTACATCAAAGCAGACTCATTACAACCCTCACAGTGAACAAAACTATTTAGATTCCCCCCTCCTGAACATTTAGAGATTGTCAGCATATGTGGGGAAGAATATTTTAGAGCAGCGCCTCTCAGGCTATCAAATGTGGGATGCTGACTCACCCCCCCCCCACTGTGCCAGGTACTGGTACTATAATTTGTGCTACTTATTGGTTGCAATTGTCCCTTTCTTTTTCTGGAAACTCGCTAGGGACCAGCAGCTAATGGCTCACAGACTGGCACTGATCCATGGACTACTGCTTTGAATAGCACTATGCTAGAGTAAGAGGCAATTACAGGCTTACCTTTGCTGCTGCTCAAAATTGGGGACTTGTAAAAAAGATTAGAGATGCAAATCCCCTAAACTGCACAGAGGTACAGACTATGAGTTTCTTCTATGCACATGTAAAACTACCTGATGGTTGGTTCTGGCTATGTGCATATATCCTGCAAATGCCACTGGGGGGGGCCATGTACTTTAGGAAGAGTAACTTATGCTCTCCCCCAAAAAGCACACCATAGAGACAAGCGAACTGCAGAACTCCAATAGCTTTAGGGCAGAATGCAAGAGCCAAGTCCACATTTTAAATGATGCAGAAATAATATTCCTAGGCCTATCTTTAGCTGGACTACCTGCCTTATCAGTGGCAAATGGAATAGAAGTTAATAAGCTTGCCTGCACCATTGTAAGTGGACTGTATTTTATCTCTCAGGCCTTAGACTTAATTAATCAGGAAGTGTCTCAAATAAGGGGAGCCACTTTGGAAACCAGGCAGCCATTGATTACCTTTTACTAAGATATCATCATGGTTGTGAGGTCTTCGAACAAACATGCTGTTTTAATCTTTCTGACCATTCCCAACTTATAGAGGAAAAAATAATAAAAATAAGGAACACGGTAGCTGGAATTAAAGAAAGTCATTCTTTGCCCGACTTAAGCCCTTGGCTCCCTGGATAGGTGTGGCTTAGTCATCTTCTGTTTGGAGGTATATTCATTATAATGATTAACAATTTGTTGTTACATTCAATGTACGCCAACATTTATTCTTGTTTAATATCAATATGCCAAATTACCAAATCACCTAAGGTAAAACCAGAATATTATAAAGATGCTTTAGAACATAAGCCCTTTAGGGAACAAATAAATATGGCTCATGGTCTTCAAAAACTATGAAGGTGCCGCAAATCCGTCTCCTTTGAGGGAGGGTCCTGGTAGCACCAAATGGGGAATTGTTGGCTTAAAATATACATGAAAGATGTTAGAAGATTCCCAATTGCCTTCTTACTAGTATGATTAATAAAAAAAATGATTAACTGATGTTATTGACATTCTATTTGACTACATTTTATTTTTGTATGACATTGCTGAAATCAGGAGTACATAACAGTAACATCATTTATTAAATCGGTGATAGCCTTGTTTGTGAACGTTTTGGTAGTTACACACTGCCCTGGTCATATAGACAGCTGACAGAAGGGTTAGATAAGAAATAACAAGTAGTCAGTCTTAAGTGAAATACTAACCTTGCTGATGTATGTTTTATTCTGCTTTCTTAATCAAGAAAATAGTATAAAAATGTGAAGCTTTAGGAATAAAGTTATCTTTCTGGATCACTATGCTAGTAGGTTGGACTGAACATAGTTCTGATCATCAGTGGGTCCTTTGGTAAAAGAGAATCGTTTTGTATGTTTTGCTGCATTGCATACTTTGCATTCTGTGTTGTTGCCTAGCCAGTTTCAGGGCTCATCCCAGCTCAGTGTCCAACCTGTTTGGATACAGTGGGTGCGAGATTTTGACCTGCTCACACTAGGACTTAGATTCATTCTGAATCTTTCTATGAGCTTTTTTTTTAAAAAAAAATCCTCATTTTTCCCCCCATAATTCTTTCATTTGTGCCAGTTAACCTTGCTGAAAGCCAGGAAAGCAGTGTGTGTAGAGGTAGGAACAATGGTTTATAGATACTCATCCAAACACTTAGCTCAGACTCTGTGACAAGTTCAGTATCTGTAGTAATATATTTGCTTTTGGTGTCTATTGTGAATGCCTTTTTGTTTTTGTTTCTTTCTCTTTCAGGTCAAGTAGATATAGTGGAAAATTGCAGCTTTCAAGAAAGTAGAATACAAATGCCTCAATAGAAACTGAATTTCTCACATAAACAAAGCAATGAGGGACTGGAGAAAAGAATCTGACCATCTGATTTCTGGGAGAAACAAGGTGTAAGTATATTGGGTAATTATGCTAACTAGTATAGCTAACTTATGGTTATAAAATAGGGGTAATTACTGTGGAGGATTATAATAATGTAAAAAGAAAAAAAATCATTTATTTTTTAAAGCATTCAGTTCAAAGATAGTGTATAATCCCTAAACCTGGCTACAGAACCCCCTAAAGCTGCCTTCTGTGTGTGCCTGGCTGTTTAAGCAGCCCATTAGGGACAATCCACCTGCTGCCTTGCTTCCTTCCAGACCGGAGAAGAAGTAGCAGGAAGTGAGGTCAGAAGAAGGAAGGACAGAATGTATGTATTCATTTACATATAGATCTAGAAAAGATCAGCATGTAGACACTGGGGGAATAGCTATCTGCCATTGTCTTCCATCCCCAGTTCAGATTACTTGTTGCAGAGGGCTGCTTTAATTTCCAGTATGAGCTCCTTTAAGAGGGCCTGGGAGATGGAGACAAGACAATTTATCACTATGTTTGACATGCCCATTAAGAGTACAGCAGGCTCTGTGCAAATAGTGGCAAAAGAAGCATCTATGGCCCTTTCCACATGTGTGTGGGGGGAAACGGGCGAAAACGCCCAAAAACGGAGCTTACCGGCAGCCGGGTAAGTCCGTCGCCACGCGGAGCAGCGCGAGTTCGCTGCTCCGCAGTCCTCCGGCGTCCCAAATGGCGGCTTCCGGTTGGTGGAGGCTCTCCACCAACCAGAGAAGCTTGCCAGCCGGAAGCCCACCCCCGGCAGATCTGCAGGCACGCACTTGCGCACGCCTGCAAATCCGCTTCGGAGCCAGGCAATGGAGCGGCGCGGGGCTGCGCGCTCCGTGCTTTTTAAAAACCTCGAAAAAGAGGTTTTTAAAAAACAGGCAGCGCGGCTAGTTCCAGCCACTCCTGAGTGGATTCTGGTGTGGAACTACAAAAAGTAGTCCACGCCAGTCCACTCTACGGTGTAGAAGACCTCCGTGAGAGGTCGCTCTGCACCATTTCAGAAGCCCGGTATGGAAATGGCCTATTGCTCCCCTAAGTGATCACTGGCGGATTTTGGCTGTGCATGGTACTGGTGGTCCTATCCACTTGCCACATGGCACAGCTTTCTAATCTTGCTTTCATTTCCTTTTGAGTGAACATTACATCAGTTCAGTCAGTACAAAATAAACAATTTAGCTCATTTCTGCTTTGAAATGCTCATATTATAAGCTTGTTTTGTGACTAAAGAAAGGTCCATGAGAAGTTCAAATATGACAACCACTCAAGGATTATCAACAAAGAAGAGAAAACAGGGTGGAAATTTCCATCCACAGTTTTGTATCTGCTGATTTATATGTTTAGATGAAAATGTAGAAATATATTTCTATAACTCATACAGAAGTAACCAAACCAGAAAGGGGAAGACTGGGATCAGGTAATCAGTGGAATCTGTCTGTTCATTCTACTAGGTGTCTGCTCATTTGGTTAACCCTTGATAGGCAACTTTGAGGTCCCTGTCCTCTCTACCTATTGTTGGAGGGAGCAATAGCCCCAGGTTAAGGTTAAGTTTTACACATCAGATAAATCAGGTCCAGGCTACTTGCAGTCCTCCAGGTATTGTTGGATTTCTACTCAAAACATTCCTAAAAATTAGCTGTACTGGCTTTTGCTGATGGAAGTTGCTGTCCAACAGCAATCATTTCCTCATGCTGCCCTCATTGTTAACATAGGGCCTTTCCTCATTACACTGTTATAGTGCTACTGTTCTACTTTCAGCATCCTGGGGAATCCTGGGGTTTGTAGTTTACTGAGGCCAAAGAGCTCTCTGGCTGAGAATTCTAAATGCCTCTCTCTAAAATACAAACCCCAGAATGCCACAGGATGTTGACAGTGAAATAACAGCACTATAACAGTGTAGTGCAGAAAGGCCTAAACAGTCTTAAGGAGCTGAGTTGTTTCTCTTTTTCCTTTCTTCCTGTGTAGTATTTGCTGGATTAGTTTTGGTTTTACCTCCTTGCTCCACTTGCTTCAGCTGTAACCAGGAACTGCCTGATAAATAAAAGGCCCTTCTTGAAATTTCCAGCCATTTTTGTCTTCAGTGTGGTTGGACAAAACATTGTGGAACACTTAGTCAGGGCTGGCTCCATATATTTTCCAGGTCCTTGGCCACAAGTTTATTGCCTCTTGCTGTCTTTGCCACTGCCCCTTTCCTTTTCCAATAAAGATAAAATGACACTGGTTGCAATTTATTGCCTGGACAGGCATTTTACTGCAAAAAAAATTTGATTAAAGATTTGTTGTCCTGGCTACTACATCAAAGTTTAGGAGTGTATGCTGTTTTTGTGCTATACAGGGTTATGTACGATTTCTGCAAGTTGTCTCAAATTCACAGTGCAGTCTTGCACATACCTATTCAAAACTACATTTAAAAAGCCTGGTTTCTTGATACTTGAAGGGGCTTCTGTCTGTACACACTGATGTTCATGCATTTAGATTTACTGGAAGGGGGTTCCTTTATGGCCCGTCAGTGGGACTGATACATTATGTGAAGACATAAGATAGGATCTTTTCTGCTGTGGCACCCTGGTTGTGGATTGCCCTCCCCATAAAGACCTGACAAGCACTGACACTGGCTTCTTTCTTGTTGTTTTTAACTGAGTTCAGGTTGACTTTGACTTACAATGACCACACTGATGAAACACATTCAAGTCATTCTATCATCAGCTGCCCTGTTCAGCTCTTAGAGGCTCAGGGCCATGGCTTCCTTGATTGAGTCTATCCATCTGTAACGCAGTCTTCCTTTCTTCCTACTGCCTTCTATCTCACCAAGCATTATCATCTTTTCTAGTGAGTCATGCCTTCTCATGATGTGTCCAAAGTACCACAGTCTAGTTCAGACATCTTGGCTTCTAGGGAAAGTTCAGACTTCAATTGCTCTTAGGACCCCCCCCCCTTTTTTTGGTCTTTTTAGCAGTCCACCATATCCATAGAACTCTTCTCGAGCACCACAATTCAGAAGAGTTGATTTTCTCTTCCTTCCAGCTTTCTTCACTGTTCAGCTTTCACAATCATATGTAGAAACTGGAAATATGATGGCACAGGCAATCCTGACTTTAGTGTACAGTGATATATATTTACACATAGATTTTATCTAGCTGCTTCTTAGCTGCTCTTCCTTTACATTCGGCTTATTTCTAGCCAAATGTAAAACCATGAGATTTTATGAATACCTTGGGAGTCTAAACTATATATATGTATAGTTCCATAGGTTAAATTGTTTACTCTGTCTTTAAACTGTTTAAACTGCTAAGTTATTTCGTATTGTTTTAAATTAATCTTGCTTTTATGAGATCTTGTGAAACAGGGTGGGATATAAATATTTTTAAAAATGCAGTTCAATGAGGCTCACTTGGTAAAAGAATGCATAATTGCTGGCTTAGTCAGTAACACTACGATCCTGAATTAGCATACTAGGGAACAGACACTATGGCCCTTTCTGCAGCTTATTTTATGCTGGAGACATCCTGTGCAGATCCCAACATTGTCTCTGCTGTGATGGGAGCATGACAGGAGTGCTCCCCTCCATACCAGCTGCCTCCACAAATGGAGGAAGCGTGATGGCACCCCCTCTTCCTTCCTCAGTGCAGCCAGGTACTGTCCTAGGCTGTGTTGGGACAAAAATTGCAGCCATTGAGCTTCTAGGACCTCTGCTCATCAGGCAAGTGCAGGCAGGTGGCAGGATGGTGGCATGATTACTGGTCATTGATGGGGAAAACCTGTCAATTATTTGCAGCACAATCACAACGCCTGGGGACAGGAGAAGGACAGGACCCGGATAACGTCATGCAGAACTGTCATCTGGGTCTTGTCCTTCTCCTGTCTTCAATGCAGGATGATGGCATCCTGCAGAAAGAGACTGTATTAAACACGGTGGCATTAATTTCTGAGTAAACCTGCATAAGACTGCACTGCACAGATCGGGGTGTGAAATAACTGTGGCAATTTCACAGTTAAAGTTGTCCTTTATATGTATTTTATTGTAGTGATTTTTTTTCCAGGCATGGGTTTGTACAAATGTCTGCTTGGGGATGGGCAGCTAGTACGGAGTCCCAGCCACATTAAAATGTTGGATTTCTCCATTTATTTTTAAGGGCAGCATTTACTTTTGTTCAGTAGGACATTTAAAAATGGTTTCTCCAGCCAGGTAGTGACCTGCAAAACAATGAGAGGGGTCACCCTATACTTCTGACTATATTCTCTATTCTTATTTGTTCTGTCAGTCTCATAGCTGCACAAAAGAGGCTCATTCAACAGAGAAAGCAGGAGGAAGAGACAGAAGAGAAACCAGTTGAGACATTTATCTTCTTTGAGGGCCTGTGGGATAATTTTATATCGACTTCTCTCTAGCACCAGCAATCTTGCCTCCACTGTTCCAATTGGCTGGTGACATTTTGGAACCATCTAGGTTGCCATGAGCATATATTCCTCTTCCCCTGCACCTACTTTACATACTCTCCAACTCTCCCAATGTGGCAAGGACAACCCTGGTTAATTTTCTGCTATCCCACTTTCTCTGATGGCTTTAAGAAGTCCAAGTTTCTCTCTCCACTTCCCGCTTCCTCAATTTGTCCTCAGCTTACTTCAAATGCTGCAAGCTGAATTCAAAGTACAAACATAGTTTGCACTCAACTCAGCTGAAGGGAGAGAAGGGTGTAGACTTGCCCTTTCCCCCTAGGCTCAGTCAAAAGCGAAGTGTTGCAGCCTCTTCTAGCTTGTCTGCTCTTCCTCATTAGTAACTTTTGCCATCTTGGCCACACTCTGATGTTCCTTGTCTGTAGTTGCTGCTGCTTCTTTCCTCTTGTTCCTTTGCATTGAGAGGCAATAGCAGAATAACAGGCTCAGATCCCAGCTTCTTATAAGTAAAAATGTCACTCACAGGATATTTTCACCGGCAGTAATGAGAGGGAAGGAACTTTTGAATAATTCCTTTCCCTCTAGAAGGGAAGGAGATGCAGGGGGTTGAAGGGAGAATGGGTTGTTGGTAAAAATGGGCTCTCCTTCCCTTCTCTCTAGGGGAAGCCTCCATTGGTTAGGAGTTCCTTCCAAGAAAGAAGGAAAGTCCAGATTCAACCCTTTCCCTTATATTTAGAAAGAATTTTTGTAAAATTCATAAACTGGCATACTACTTTTATTTATGGTACAGGAGAGAATGTCAGCTCAGATTTTTAAAATGGTGGGTCTGGAGTCTACAAAGTTGGCAGATTATAGGATTTTAAGTGTTTAAATTACTAGCAAACTGAAGGTCTCGTTTTTATTTGAAATTAAGGTGAAATTGCCTAGGTAAGAGCTTCATTATATTCTCTGTCATTTTTATGGTAAAGGATTAGTCTCACATTTATACTGCATTATTTTTAGAATAATAGAGTTCAAGACAGTTACTAGTGATGAGGGAATAAAAGTTGGGATTGTAACAGAGGCAGGGTACTTAACAAAGCTCTGAAATGAGCTTCTGTACCCTTCAAAGTGTCTTCGTCATTCATCCATTTGATTAATTTGATCTAAAGCAAACTTTACTTTTGAGGTTCAAGGAAGCTGGATACTTTTCTTTGTTTTAAATTGACAGTAAGAAGGCGTAGATACTCTCTGCAAAGAGATTGCAATTGGAGGACAAATTCAAATGTGATGATGGTGGCCATGAAACCTGCTTCCATATGGAATAATTTGTGTCTCGTTTGTAAAGGTCAATCACAGGCTTTTGTTTCGTCATGTGGACTCCAAAATGAAATCATTCATTGAGTCTCCCACTCTGTGAATGCCACTGATGACATCCAGCTTAGCAGAAAGGGGGGCTCATTCATTTCTAGGATTACCGTATTTTGAAAAGTGAAAAGAGGACATGTTTAGTGACTCAGTATTTCAAACCACCAATCACTTTCACACCTTCACTTTACATACCCTATAAGTTCTGGGTAGTTGTAAGAGGAGCCACCTCAGTTGAGACAGTCTAAAGGCAAGACAGACTTTCCTTCAGATTGGACACTATCCCAGCAATAGTGATGGTGCGATTCCTTTCTTCTTTTCATCATCTTCCTCCCTGATAGGCCTTCCATTTAGGAAGGATGAAGACGAGGGCATCATGGTGGCAACAATGGTGGTAGTGACCCTGACACTGCTGGAAGCCGGTGAATCATCTGGTAACCTCCATGGGGCTCAGGCTGCCAGTTTTGGAGGCTTCCCTTACCCTGGTTTAACTTGGCATGTCTTTCTTCCCCCTCCTCAGAGCTCTGCTACATGATCATTTGCTTCCACCAGTCTGGATTTTGTAAGAAAACCTAAACATTTTAAAGATCCGTCCAGACAGAAAATTTAACTCTGAAAAAGAGGACTTGTCCAAGAAACTGGATGATAGAAATTTTAGCTCTGAAAAAGAAGACATATCCTGGAAAAGGATAACATAAGGTAACAGAATTCATTCCTGTTATCATAGAAAACAATAGCATCAGCTATAGTTTTGCAAGCAAGCCTCTATTTTACTTAGTTTACTTCTGGGTGTATACATGTACATATAAGGAATTGTTGTCGTGTCCCTTTGAGTAGTTTCCAACTTATGGCAACTCTAAGGCAAACTTATCACGAAGTTTTCTGGGGCTGAATATATGTGACATACCCAAGGTCAACCAGTGGGTTTCCTTGGCTGAGTAGGAATCAAACCTCAGTCTCCAGGGTTGTAGTTCACCACTCAAATCATCATGCCACACTGGCTTTTTTGTATAAAAAATACCATCAATTTGTTAAATCTGTTGGTTAGATTTTTTTTTCTTAGCTAATGTGGTAGAACTCTATAGTTTGCTGAATTAACAATGAAATTATTCATACACTTCTACAACTATTATTTAAGATTCTTTGAATCTGATGGGGTCAGGTGGTTTGCCCTCTTTCTCTCCATCTCTCTCTCTCTCTCTCTTTCTCCCCCAGACAGAGTAAGGCCACTTCTGCACTAGATTGTTATAATGCTATTATCCCACTTTCTTTTTTCTCTTTTTTTTAAAATAATTTTATTAAATTTTCACAAATAAAAAAAAAATTCTTTAACTTGTAGTTTTACATGAATTGTTTCTGATCTTCCACTCTGATCTGGTCTTCATTTCCCGTAATTCACTCCACTTGTTACATTTATGTATCACAATACAATTATTATCTCAACTGTTTGAACATGCATTTCCTCTCCCACACAATCATAATACAGTCATTCTCACTTGTCAGTTCCCAGCTGTCACTCCATTCTGCTTTTCTCTAATCGTCAAATTCCAGTATGTTCTCATTTCTCTACTTATCTCTTTTAAACTACTGCTATCCTCTCATGTATTTTCAAAACCCTCCATCTTTTATAACCTAAAATCTTACAGTTTCTAAAATATGTCTGTCAGTGTATATCTGGCAGTCTGAACTGTTATTACTGCAATAGTCACTCATCTTCTTGCCCTGGATTCCATTATATTAAGATGTCCTGTTTCTCACTTCTATACTTGAGTCCTGTTCAGCCCCCCTCAACCCTTCAACAATATCACAGTGTTTATATTAATGAAAATATATCGATATACCAGTCAAATATGTAAGCTTAATTGACATTGCCAAAGTATAGATCCAGTTAGATAATTCAGAGCTCTGTGCCTAAATCCACCTCCCGTTCTCCCCTCCTGTCTGGCACTTTGCAGTCTGGAAATTCATTTCTGAAGATTCTCTGTATTCTCTTAGCCGCTTATATTCCAAGCTGCTCCGTCCCCGGGAATGAGGATATTTTGCTTGAATGACTTCCATCACAGGTTCACCAATCTCAATACCCCCATCAACCCTTTAACAATATCACAGTGTTTATATTAATGAAAATATATCGATCAAATACGTAAGCTTAATCGACATTGCTGAAGTACATTACCACTTGTCAAGTTCAGAGCCCTGTGCCTAAATCTGCCTCCTATTTCCCCCCTCCCATCTTGGACTTTGCTGCCCAGAGTTCATTTCTGAAGATTCTCTGTATTCTCGTAGTCGCTTAAATTCCAAGCTGCTCCGTCCATGGGAGTGAGGATGTTTTGCTTAAATGACCTTCCAGCACAGGCTTGCCAGTCTCAACAATCCGGAGTCAAGAAAAAAAAGTCAGGAAACAAGTCTCACACAGCAGGAGTTAAAAAAAGGAAACACACAGCTCAATAACTGTTGCCTCCCAGAGTATTCTTCTAAGGTCAGAAATCCAGAGACAAAAAGCCAAAACACCAATAATCTCAGATCAACCAAAATAGTAAAATGTAGAAATAAGGAAAGTTCAATGTCCAAATGGAGATTATTAAATTCTGTATAGTCCAATCTTATTCCTTAATCCAATACCAGCTATTTAATTATTTAACATTTTCAATTGTAAATCCAAATTGCAAATCAGAAATCTTTTTACCATTGATAACTTCGGTCCTCGAGAGAAAAGCAGAAAAGCCTCTTAGCCATTTCTTTAAAATCAGTCGCCCCTTTAAGACGAACTCTCAGCCATGCCGCACTCACATTTCCTCTGGGTCCCTCCATTCCTTCGCTCCTGCGCACCGTTGCAAGCCAAATTCCACTGTGATATTTCCGAAATTAAAGTCCAGAACAGGTTACATGCTTTCTTACTTGTTTCTTACTTTTTTATTAGTTAAAAGTCGATGGCAGCGCTTGTGCCGCTCTGGCGACGATCCCGCTGGCTCTGTCATGGTCCTCCGACCCCCTGGCGCTTTCCGCTCCCCCAGCCGGGTAGAGCCAGATGCCAGTTGTGGGGTCCCCTTCTGACCTCTTCCACACCCCTTGTACTGGAGGGGTGTTTAGCGGCTTCTGGGATAACAAAAGAAGCGGCTGGAATCCAGCGGGTGGCTGCTCGGGGCTGCGCCATTGTGCAGCTCCGTTCTGAGCTGCCGCTCGCGCCCGCCATGCGACCGGAAGGCATTATCCCACTTTCAACATCCTATGGAATCCTGGGATTTGCAGTTTAGGGAGGGGCATTAAGAATTCTCAGCCAGAGAGCTCTTTGTTCTCAGTAAACCACAAACCCCAGAATTCCACAGGATGTTGAAAGTGGAGTAATACTTTAACAGTGTAGTACGGAAATGGCGTAAGACAAGAAGCTTCTGGAGAAGATTTAGGAATAGGAGAAATGTATTTGGTTTTCTATTGGCCTTTTTTCCAAGTTTCCTGGTGCTTCATGGAATCTAGGAACAAGATAAGGGAGAGGAAGAAAAAAATGGTGAGGGAATGGGTGAATGGAATGTGGGGAGCTCAATCATCAGGAATCTCTTAGGTAGTCTTCTCTCTCTTTCTTTTTTCCTCCCCTTCATCTCCCTCTGTCACTCAGTGGGCTTTCCACTCAGTCCCTGCTTCAGTGCATAACATTCTTTTATGGGTTTGGTTGCAGTTATTAAGACTACTTTTTTTAGGCGGGAGATAGAGGATGGTTTAGGGCTCCAAAAAAGTTCTGGCCTAGTTTGGTGACCATGCATTCATCAGTCCTAAGCCTGCCTCAGTTTCTTCCTGAATCTTCACTTCAACCATTTTACATGTGCCATGGTTGTCATGTGAAATACAGACAACAAAAAGAATGAATGCAAACATCATTTATTTCATTAGCCTTACTCAGGGGTGTGGCTAATGAAAGCATTACCCTTAAATAAGAATTCTGCTCCCTTGTGAAATTGTCCTTCAGCCCCCAAATTTCTAACATTGAAATAAATTAAAATTTAAGTTGAACATTTAGAGATACAGTTTAGGCATCCAAAGGAAAGGGAGCAGGCATAGCTCAAGGGAATGGGAAAACATCAGTTAGAAGAGTTCTAAGTATGAATGATTTTCAGTATCTCATTCCCTGTAATGCTAGAAATTTTGAGACAGAAGGAAAATTTCACTGGGGGAGACAGAATTCTTATTTGGAGCAACAATGTCCTCATTCCCCCTGCCCCAGCCTACAGTCCGAGGTGAAGAGATTTAAACAAGAAAGTATTAAGCATGATGGCTTCTGAGAACAGTGGGTTTATTACATACCCAGTCTTTTGAGCTGGAGATACTACAGAATCTGGGATACCTGGCTCCTTCATGAAAAACTTGTACTCTGCTATTAATTACTGCAGACCATCCATAGGCTCAGGTGTATTCAAGACATTTCAGACTGATAATTCTGCACCCTTGCTTCACTGACTGATATTTGTATTCAGCCACTGATTGCTGCAATTGCAGAGGACCCCGCTGTCTTCTAGCTGAAATGAAAATGTAATTCCTTCTAAACTTTAACATCACTCTCTATTAATCTTTAATAAACAAGGTGTTTGAAGGTGAGTGAACAATGCAGATGTTGGTAAGGGTCACTAGCATTATGTTACCCATAAATACTGAGACTTAGCAATAATTTGAATATGGGGCTCTCTAGTCCTAAGGTCCAGCATAATCCTGACCTGGAAAGCATAATAATCAAGGCCTGTCATCTGGCCTAAATACCCTATGGCACCAAATCCCATCTGATATTAGAAGCTAAGCAAGGTCAACTCTGGTTAGTACTTGGAAGGGAGATCACCAATGAATCCCAGGTGCTGTGGGCTATATTTCAGAGGAAAGAACTGGCCAAACCACCTCTAAGTATTCCTTGCCTAAGAAAACCTTATGGAATTCGTGGAGTTGCCATAACTTCACAAGTGACTTGAAGGTCACACACACACACACACACACACACACACACAGAATCTTTGTGCCATCAACAGCAGGCATCCCTAGATCTCAGATTTTGCCTCTAGAATGTCAGTCCTGGGGATGCTCCTGATCTGTCAAGCCTAGTCTTCTGGCTTCTCAGATGCCAAATCATACTTACATGTCCCAGCAGAATTCAGTGCCTCCTTCGTCCAAATATATCCAAATCAGGCAGATGGAACAGTATCGTTGCAGCTTTCCAGAAGTGTTTTTGATAAAGCACTGGGAAAAAGAACTAAGTTGTTACCAGTTTTTTTTAAACAAAACCTAATCAGCTTTTACTTAACTTTGTGTTGTAAAACAATCTATAAATTAAGCAGCAAATGCAATTTAACTACAATCAGCATTCATGCAGATAATGATTTTTATGAGCACCATACAGTGTCAAGGCACACAATACTGCGGAACAATTCCTATTTTCCCCCATTTTTTGCTCATTAGTTTTTGTATTACTTGCAAAATATAACCTGCATAAGCTTAATGCAGAGCATGAAGAGGAAGAAGGGACGTGAGATGCATTTAGATAGAACACAACTGAAATTCTTGTTTTGAGCTATATAGTTTTAGAAAAAGGTGAGTGTTAAACGGAAACAATTAAAGAGACCAAATATAGCAGTTAACATGTGTGTCTATAAAAGCATAGCTGGATGTGGGATCTTAGCTAACCTTTCCTAATCAGTGGCTTAACAGCAGTTTCCCCCAAAGAGCTAGCTACTGGAAAGGAAATGATGTGCATCATGGGGCAGGGTCTTGTCCATGTGGAAGCAGTAGCTGATGTGAAGGAACAAGAACTTTTTGTTACTTTATATTGAGGTATATGGGGTTAATAGTGCTTCATGTTATTTTGCATTGGTGTGTGTGTGTGTGTGTGTGTGTGTATGCGCAGATTAATATTTACTGGCTGTTGTATTTCTTCAGAAATACAAGGGGTTTGTAGAAATTAGAAAAAGACAAAATTGTGGCAGTTGAATGAGTCAGGCCTAGGAGTTAGTTGATGCAGGAGCTAGACGAAAGCTAAAAGTGAAAGCTGAGCTAAAGCAATGGACAGAGAGCTGGAATAACAATTTAAATTGTAGGAGAAGTGGAGAAGAGAGGACTCCACCAATTCTGGAGGGGGCCTGTTGTGGTGAGCCTCTCTGGCTGGCACTGTGTCCTTTCTGGCTGTGCCATCGTGAGACCTGTTGATGAGATCTTGTGGGAAGCCCTGTGAGTCCTTAAGTATTGCAAGACTTCGTACGAGATCTGGGAAGGCCTGCATATAGCCCTTCTTCTATACCTGACTGAAAACTGGAACTAGCTCCTATACCTCTAATGGTTGTGTAGAAGAGGGAATATCAGCAGATGTTGGTTACAAGCAACATGGTAGATGAGCCTTCTTCAAGTTTCATTCTGGCAGCCCTAATCCATAGAAACTGTGATTATACAGGCTTAGAGGAATCTATTTATTTATTTTTTCTCCACTGATCAGTTTTAAAAGCAGTTTATTTCAGTTTATAACAAGTCCATTGATCAGTTGGGACTTGTTATAAATTGAAATAAACTACATTTAAAATTTTGAAATATAATTTTTATGGTTTTATACTGGACCAGTAAAACTTTTTTGAAAAGTTATTATTGTTGTGGGTCAGAATCCTGTATGTGAGATACCCGTGTGTACGCACTGTAGTTACAATGCTGTGCAGTGAATCCCATTCCTGTCCACTCAATCCCCACTACAAATCAGTGGAGGTCTGTTTCCTCTGCCAATGGGGAAGCAGCTGACATTCCCACCCCTTCAGTGAGCAACCTCAGTTGTGACAAGCCGAAGCAGCAGCCAGTCAAAATTCCTCCGTCGTGCTAGAGATAACTTGTGTGACGAGGATGGGTAAGAATGTCAGTCAGTTGCTTCCTGACTGACAGGTGCATCAATCGTAGTGGCTGCTGCCCAGTAGGTAGGGATTGGGGGACTTCCGTGGCCCCTAATAGTCCCTCAAGTAGAGGCTACATAGGGTTTGTGAACTCTGTGACAGTCATAAATGGGTAACTCTAGGTTATGCATTTGTAACTGCCATTGAGGATTACAGCAATGGTTTGTAGTTACTGACTGCCCTCTTCATACCTAACGCATTACCACTCTACCGAAAAATGGACTCATTTGGAACAGATAAAAGTTGGGGTTTGTGCTGGTGGAAAAAAGCCTAACAAATAGAAGCATGCACTTGGTGGCAGTTGTAAGAGTTCTGGGCAGGGGAGTAAGCACACTATTAGAAAAGAGTGCAGAATGTATTTTTGGCCTATTTCCCTCCCTTCTCAAAAGACAGGTGATACGGGTCCATGAAAGCTTCAAAAGACTCATTGGTATTGGTTGTGTGGATCACAGCCTAGGGGCTAGATGAGCTGCTGAAAGTGAGGAACAAGCAAGCTGAGGTGTTTCCTCCTCCTCCTCTTCCAAGGGGAATTGGAACATACTGACATGCCCACAACAAATTATCTGTTCACGTGGCTATTCTATTTGAACTACAAGATACAATTATTATCTTTTTATTTGCATTATTGAATAATTTCTGTTTCTTGTCATTGTAGAAGAAAATCCAAAAATTTAAATAAATTTGTTTTCTTGATGTCAAGTTCCAATCTCTCCTCCCTAAAGCTAGTTGCCCTTCCTTGTAGCATAACAGCTTGAGGTGTTTTATTGAACCACAATATCTAAATATGGAATCTATGACTTAGAAACTGACATTTGTGGGTCATAAGCATCCCAGGGCACAGTAGGCATTGGAGTATGCTAATGATATTGAAAGACTCAAGATGTCTTACGTTAAAGGGTAGGAAGAAATATTAATTATTCTTTCCTAATATGTTCAGATGCTTCAAGATATTGAAATAGGAGCATGCATCATTCTGACAAATGTTATACTATTGCCTGTCATGAATGTTGGAAAAAGTACTCTTTGGAACAACAACTTTTGGAAGATGATTTCTGGGAATTGAAGTAAAAAAATTAATGTACCTAAGGTCTGAGTCTTTTTCCCTCGCTGCCCAGTGTTTCACTCTTTATGGTAAATCCAGTTGAGTGACTAAAGGCAACTGTCATAACAATCTTGAGTGTTTACTGAAAATAAAATAAAATAATACCTATTCATATCATTTCTAAACTTATTGTACAAGTTTGGCAATGTAAAATGCTTCATGCATAATCTAGTTGACAAATCAGATTGTACTACTGGGCAAGTTTATGAAATTTAAAAATACAAAAAGCAAGTGTTCTATACACACAAAATTGTAAATGTATCCGGTACTGCAGAGAGTGTTTCAAACTGCTATCTCTGTTATTTAAGTACAAGCTTTTTTTTTTGTGAAAAGTAGGATGACCTGGCATTTTTTTTCAGAATGATTCCAGTTGATTGCTGAACTTACATCAGAAATGTAATGGTATATAAACCTAAACTCACCCAAGGGTTTTTTTGAACATAAACACTCAAGAGGAATTACTCTAATTAATGGAGATGTGGGGTGATAAATCAAATCTGTTTCAATACATGTTATGTGTTAAATTGTTAAGTCCATTCTGCATCAATCTACAATTGATTGCTAAATACATGAAAATTTGCATTAATTTTCACATACAATTTTCTCTAATATACATATATACAATTTTCTGTAAGATTATTTCAAGGAGTATGCAACCTGAAGTATAATGGTATTCTGATCCAGATATTAATCTGTGAAGTATGAAGGCAGTCAGTTCATTTAAAAATGTAGATAAAATGAAATTCTTTCCATCTATCTTTGAAAAAGTTGGAGGGTCTGACTGCTACCCATGCCTTGTCCAGTTTTATGGTTGCAATATGCGCTGTAGCTAACACAAGTATCAGGTTTTTAATATTCGTACTGTGTTCCAAATTCTGGTACTTTAAAAGTATATGTCAGCCTCTTACATTGATATAACCTTTAGCAAGTAGTTGATGATTAGCCTCTATAATTGTGGTCTTTTTTTCCTGGACGTCAGTGAAGTGCATAACAACCAAATGCATTTAGCTTCAGCCTGTGTGAAGGGCTAGTCATGGGAATGTTGAAAACATAGATCTCCAGATTTCAAGAGTACTTCAAGATTTAAAAGATTTGAACTTGAGCCACACAAATCAACATCAACTAAAAATCAACTAAAAATGTGAAGATAGAATTTCTCTGAAAATAAAAGTTTGTATTATTATCAGACTGCATGGCAATGCTGATACTTTATTTTTCATAGCTTGATCTGGGTTGACATTGACATTGACTTAGGTAGCATTACTCTCTCTGTAAGCCTTTTAGTTCCCAAGCTAGTGTGTAGTAGGTTGCTCCTTACTGAATATTTCTTATACATCTAAGAGAAAGAAGAAAATGGCACCATAATTCAGGATTTCTCAAGAGCTATTGCAGGCTACTAACAGGAGAGAGCTACACTGACAGAAGGATGATAATGATCACACACACTCAAAAAAAGCAAGCTTAGGAATGGACATCTATAGTACAGGTCTTTCTTTAAAAGAATGTTACTTGAGAGTATACATCTGGGTTAAGTTTTGAAGAGCTCCACCATTCTATATCTTTAGGTATACTGCAGTGTTAGGAGACAAAGCAGCCATGATCATTCTTTTTCATCTATTTTGTCCTCCTCCCCCTCCCCCTCCCCCTCCTCTGTTCTTTGTCCTTCAGTCTTCCTATGGAATACCTGACAATTCCTAGTGTGCTGCACAGCAAAAAGGGGACATGAGTTGATACAAAGACCAAAATAGAAAAGGGTGGAAGAAGCTACCAGTGCCTGATCTCTCAAGACAACAATGAATTAAAAACTGCAGGTGGGATCTGTAACCTGGCAGCCTTCACTTAAAAATTGTGCCCTTAAAACAGATTAGCTCACTTGAGGTGATCAAGGTACCTACAGTGTCTGAATGACAAAATAAAAGAATGGATTCTGTGGTTCAGTGGTGCAAGTGCTCACATGTTAAGAAAATACCAAGAGAGGAACATTTCAGAAGAGTGGTTGGTTCTGAAGACACTTCGAGGAATGCTGCTGCTCAACAATGCTTATGTCCTTACCTCCCAAATGACAACATGTATGCTGAGAACTCAAGTGGCAAGTATTCTGGTGTCATGCTTTGCAGGTAGAAGATGAGATGGGTACAAGTGACACTATTGTTAAGGAGGAACAAAGAAGATGGTTCTTCCCCCTAATCCTGCCTCCAATAGCTTGGGTTATGTAAAATATCTTCAGCTACATCATAGGAAGAAATGTGATATGTTACAACAGAAAGTAGCGGATATTAAGAATTATGGAGAATAGGTTGGATGATGCAGCATAAGGCCCTCACCAATAGAAAGTTTCTTTCCCTCTGTGGGAGGCTCTTGATCCAGTGGGGGAATCTCACTTTTGGAAAGGGTTAGACAAATATGATTATTTTTGTCCCATATTTATCATTTCTAATGATAGACAGAATTTAGAGTCAGTCGGGTTTGAAGTTATGCATATATTAGAATCACCAATGCTTCCAAACAAAGTGTTTTAGTTCTTAATATACCACAAATAATAGTCTGTGCATCTGGAGAAGTACAGCTTGTATGTGACTTCTAAAATACAGCTGCAGAAGCCTATTTTATGTATGTTCTTGACACTGCTAGCTGCTTTAACAGTTTAATCCATAGATTCCAATGGCTTTGTTTAATGGGCACCTTCTTTAAGAGTGGAGAAGAGAGCACAATGATAAATTAAGCAGACTAAAAAGAAAAGAAAATTTTTTTTGGATTAATCCAAACCTCTTATTTATCTGGATTTCCAAGGAGCTGGGGGAAAAAAAAACCCAAGTTGCTAAAGATGAGAGTATTGTAAATCCTATTTATCTCTCCTAAAATTTCCTTATTTGTCCTGCTTCTGCACTCATACATCAAGTCAATGTAGTGTGACTTACTCTACTAAAGTGGAACCAAAGGTCAAGGTTTTCAATCTCATTGTACTCATGGGGATACCTTTTTTTGTGCAACACCTGACTGATTCAAAAATGGATTTCTGGTTACTGAATCTATCAAAGCATGGAGAAGCCTAATGTTCAGTCCTGGGATGGGGGCAAGAATGAAACCATAATGTATATGTGAAGAAATAAACACAAATAGAGTTATATCATGGATGAAACAATGTGATGGTTTTCATTTGTATTTATTATATGCTGACACATTAAAAACAAAGGCTGAAAATACTTACAGTACAGTTGAATAACAGTCACGTAGTTCACAGCTTTACAATTTCTCTATATAACAGTACCTCTAAAATTGCTTACTCAGTAGTGGGAAAAAAATGTATTGATAGAAGCTGAGAAAGAAAGGAAGGTAGAACTTTTTTTTTTGCATCCTTTCACCTGAAAACATTCCAGTCACCAAGCAATCAAAATGACAATTGTGGACAACATGTTTGTACAATGCATCTTTGTTTCTTGATTTACAATATAATTAATTATAATTATTACAAATATGCAGTAATATGTTTCTCTCTATATGTGTGTATGCAACACAGTGCCTATATCAAACTCAATTTGTAGGGCCAAAAGGTTGTGGAACCTTGATTTATTTAGTTACTTGTACTTGTAGTGCATCTTGTGCCAGTTACAACAGTTCATCATGCAATCATGAGATCTGATCTAATCTGTTTTTTTGTTTTAAAAAAAGATAATATGCCAGAATCTTGTGGGAGCACTCTGCTAGTGGGGACAATAGAATTCAGATTCAGGGTTGCCAGATCTGGGATGGGGCTCCTGTAACTCTAATCCTTAACATATTCAGGAGCACTATAAGGTAGTGTAAAGCTCCATCAAATGGGACAAAAGTACCTGTCCTCTCTCCTTTTCCAAACCCAACTTTCAGCCATAGCCGTCCTTTCCAAACATGGCTGTTGCTTTGCTGGTAAATAGCAGAAAGAATTCTGAGATCTGCTCTTGTTACTGGAAAGCTGTGCTAGAAGAGGATGGCTGTGGCTGAAAGTTGGGGTTTGGAAGGTGAGGGAAGACAAATGCCTTCATATCACTTCTTGGAGTTTATATGCTCCAAGACCTGTTAAAGGTTAAAGTTATAAAAGCCCTGCCCCAGATCCAATCTGCCCACCATTCTAAAGTTTCAAAGAACCAAATGCTAGGAAGTTGCTTCATATCAGGGGTGGACAACTGCCAGAGTATGGGGAGACTGAATTGGACCCTGGAGGCTCACCAGATGTTATTTGATTACAACTCCTGTCAACCCTAACCAACATAGCCAATGGGGAGGAAAGATGGGTGTTTTGTTCAACAATCTGTGAAGGGTCGCAATTTGCCCTCCCTTGACTAGTACATTTCCACAGTCCAATACAGCTTAATGTGCTTAAGTGCACTCAAATTAACAGGCTCAAGTGTGCTGAACTTTGGAATTGCAGCCATAGTGCTACAACACCTCGATGGATTAAATAGACCAAGTCAGTTTCTATTGACTGTTTGACCACTCTTCATAAGTTTTGGGCAACCATTTTGACAAGACATTTTCTTTCACAGTTGCAGGCTGGCACTTTGTCACCTTTCAAATAAACTGAGCGCAGGCACACAAATGTCAGCTGACAAAACCAATTCTATTCACAGTCCTTGATATCAAAGGGTCAGGTGTTCAGTCATCCTATTTTCCCACAGTAAACAAAAGAAGAAATTGTCTTCTTTTTCCTGCAAAGTAATCATTTTTCTTCCTCGGAGCTCTACAGGCAAGGAATTTGAGTCTACCCATTGTTGGTCCAGAACAAACCCAAGAGAAAGAGCTTTGCACATCCGAAAGATGAAACATGGGGAAAAAAACAAATCACACTCAATGAATCAACTACGATAATGACTTTCTTCCTCCTGGTTTTCCCCCCACAGGTTTTGAAGATAAATAGTGCATGCATTCATGTTCCTGGTGTGCTGTCTCCCACAGATGTAGTTGTGTTTGAACTGATGCATTACATTTGCCTGACTGCCTAGCAATAAGGATTCCTGAAGAATATGGCAGAAATAAAGATATCTTGGGGGTAAAAAAAAAAAAAGTAAAAGAAAGCTGGGGGAAATAAACTTGAACAGAATGCAGCGTATCAGACGCGATGTGTATTGCTGAATGGAAGTCTTCCTTTCTCATCAGGGTGTGATTTTAAAGAAAAAGGTTTCATTTATGCCATGTCATTGTAGTTCAATAGGTTTCACACTATGAGACAAAATGTTAGGCAGAGATGATTGGTGTGCAAAAGCAGGGGACCTGAAGGATAAAACTTGACAGTGAACAACAGCTAGCTGTAAATTTTTACAAAACCCATGTCCTGTGATCCAAATCTCAGCCATCAGTCCATCATACCTATCCAAATTCATTGTGTGCCCGTCGTGTAGAGCTCTCATATCAATGGAACACTCAGTAAAACGCCTTCCTATTTATGCATGGCTTTAGTTAATAATCCAATCTGTATATTTTAAGGACATCTGGGCAGTGATACTGGAAAGGCAGAAAAGGTGTATTTAGGTGCTAGGGTGGTTCAAGAAACAACTGTAAGACATTATAAGTTATAGCCAAGTATGAATTATAAGACATTATAATATACAACCAAGTATACCAAGTATGCCAGGGGGAGACATACCACTGGCATTTGGCACAGAAATAAAAGACAAAGATGGCTAACAGCAGACTAAGGCTGGCAAATCTGTCTTTCATTATTATGCATTTCTCAGAATCCCATCAGCATTCTTGTCCTATGCAAGCTTTCTACTTGGCTGTGAAACTTCAGTCCATTTCCCACCTAGAAACATATATTTATCTTGATACAGACATTGCCTAATGTATGCACTTTAATGCATTTTCCCCATTGGATAAAGTATGTTTGTGCACATATTTCCAATATACATGTATGGTGTTGTGTGCACATAGTTGTGCATAACTGAAGAGAGAAAAAAGAATCTGATGCTTGTGGTTTCCTCTTGTTGATAAGAAACTGAAAGATATGCATGCATTTTTATTAATAATCTCTCAGACCATAAATTGGACACTTTTTTTTTTTTTAAAAAAAGACTAGTGTGAATTTGTTTTCTGTCCCTATAGGAGATGAGCTGATCTGGCGCAGAAACACATTAAAGGCAGAAAAGAACTCTTATGGTGGCTTTGAAAATTATTTGAATGGTGAGAGATGCATCTACATTTCAATGGTTGTGGACAGGGGAAAAAGCCTTGAATCCTACACACAGAGGGAAATACAACCAAGATCCAGTGGCCTCTTTCCTCCCTTCTGCCTTCTGCTTCATCTTTCAAAAAATGTGGTACAGAGATCTTTCCAGAAGCAGATTTTTAGGGCACACAGAGGGCTATGGGAAGTCAATGAGTCTGAATGAAGGAACAGGCCCAGAAGAAATACATTTTACTTACCTCAGGTGCAACCCCCCTGCCTTTGAGTGACAGCACTGAATATGGAAATAAAGAGTAAGACTGTCGATGCTTCTGAAATTATTTTTGTGACATTTTCCTCTGGATTCTGGAGTTCCCAATTACAGTACCTGTTTTGCCCATATCTGGTAGAGGTGAGACACAAGTGTGATCTGAACTAAGGCCACTACTTTATTACTTCTGAGGCAAAGAGTTGCTTTGTGATCTTCTCTTCACCTGCATATGATGAGAACCTCCCAGTTGAAGGAGGGCCCCCAACTCACTGAACTATCACGCCCAGGCTTCAGTTACTGAAGGTCCCAGAGTCCCTAAGTAAAAATCTAGAAATTATCTTTCCTCATTAAAGGTGACTCAGGGTGCCACTCAGCTAGAATGGACACATTTTAAAAGCTAGCTCATTTTGTAAGACAAACATGACGGGAACTTTCAGAGAAGTGACTGGCCTTCACTCCTCAGGGATAGAGGTTGATAGTGATGCCAAACTTAATGATGTCAGCTTAACACTGTGACTGTGATGTGATTCACTCTGCTGCAAGATATCCCTGTATATCAGTTGCTAAGTAACACAGATATGAAGACGCTATGGTGCTCATGTCCTCCTTATGGCTTCCCATAGGCAGTGGCCACCTTCCCAGGTGGCCACTGTGGGACCAGAAGGTTGGTCATCTTATCCAGTAGAGCACTTCTTCAGTTCTTATTAGAGGCTGAGTGGAGTAACTAAGTGGAGTAACTGAGATAGATCCTTCAGTTTGAAAAATGTTTGAAATTTCTGGTAAACAGAATTCCTTACCAAAGGTTCTTTGGTGATTAAAGCTTCTTTAATCTGTAGCAATCACAGATTAAAATGAGAAATCCTTTTACGTGTGATTAATATGTCATAGAAGAAAAAGCAGTGAGCAGGGATGGAAATAATGAGGTCTTTTGAGGAATCACTACACTTTAAATTGTTCATCAATGATTTGGAATTAGGTAAGCAATGTGGTAGTCAAATTTGCTGGTGACATCTAATAGGATAGTTAAGACAAACAGTGACAGGGGAGAATGCCTGAAGGATCACTTGAGTGATGCACTTTGGGGAAGGCAGTTCCACATTCACATATCAGCTGATGGGGTCAGACACAAAAAGCATTTTGAGACTGTGGTTGATAGTCAGCTGAAAATGTCAATGTAGTGCAGGTATTAGAATTTGTTGTTGTTGTTGTGTTTCTTCGAGTCGTTTCCAACTCATGGCAACCCTAAGGCGACCCTATCACAGGGTTTTCTGTGTATGCGATGCACTGAAAGTCACCCAGTGGGCTTCCATGGCCAAGTGGGGAATTGAACCCTGGTCTCCTGGGTCATAGTCCAATGCTCAAACCACTACACCAGAACATTTCCGCACTACACTCCTATAGCGCGATGATTCCACTTTCAACCTCCTAGGGAATCCTGGAGTTTGCAGTTCTGAGAGGGGCCAGCTGAGGTATGTGGGAGGGGGCAGAGACGTTTGAAGGTAGTAGGGGGCAAATCACCCTAACCACTATGTTTTTGCAGGAGTTTAAGTTTTTTTTAGCAATTTTATTTATTTTTTTCCCAGCTAAAAAATGGGGGTCTCCTGGAGGCTTAAGAAGTGCAGAAAAAGGGTTGGCAGGCTATAAGTAACCTGTGGAACTCACTTCACCCACCCCAATCTAGTATATGGCTAGGGCTGTAGCCTTGGGGAACAAAACTGCACCCCCCATAAGAATTCTGTCCCCTAAATGAAATTATTCCTTCAGTTTCCAAATTTTTAGCATTACAGTAACTTAAAACTTCACCTGAGCATTTAGAACACAGCTTAGGCATCCAAAGAAAAGGGGTAGGCACAGTTAGCAAGGGAATGCAAAGCCAGCAAATGTCAGAGTTCTAGGTGTGAGTGGTTATAACTGTATCTCTCTCTGCTGTGCTAGAGATTTGGAGAAAGAAGGCTAATTTTATTCTGTGTGTGTGTGTGTGTTGGGGGCAGAATTCTTATTTGGTAGGACAATGCCTTCATTTCCCCTGAGCTTTAGTAGCTACACCCCTGTGTGTAGCAGCTGTAAACAAAGAACAAATTTCCTTTTGAGAATCATTAGTGAAAGATCTGGAAATAACATTATCAGTGTCATGCTGCCCCTATGTAGATCCATAATGTGACAACACTTGGAGTACTTTGTACTATTCTGGTTAATTCACCTTAAAAAGGAAATAATGGGGAAGGAAAAAGAGCAGAAAAGAGGCTACAATGTTTGGGGCATTTGGCTTAGCAAAAGGCCATGCAAGAAGGAAACAAGATAGAAGGGCTGTTAGAAGTAGTGTTATTGGATTTATGCCCTGCTTGTGGGCTTCCCAGAGGCCGCTGTAGGAACAGTTTGCTGAAATAAATGGACATTTGGTACTTCTTATGTTTTTATTAGAGCCTCTTACTTGAAAAGCACATTCTTGTTATGACCCACATTCTTGTTATGACCCATACCTCTCCATACGCCTACTTCAGATGCTCTCATTTCCCTGGAAAAGTATGTGACAGCTAGTCAGGCCCAGTCATTCTTTTCAAGCCACCTCTCACCTTCTTTCACGAATATCATGGTATTCATGCCACTGCCTGTCAAAACCAGGACTCAAGAAGAAATGTCATTTGAGAGAGTATCTATAAAGGTTAGTAGCTGGATGTATTATAACCAGTAGTACAAATCCAGATTTTCTTACAGAATATGTAATGCTAGTGCAAAGTCTAGAACTGTGGTTTAAATGCCAGTGGTAGTCTTTCAAAGACAATTATCAAGAGGTTTGTGATCTCTTCTTTTCCAAATGTGTGTCTTGACTACACCATAGGAAAGAATTCCATTTTGAAGCTTTTATTGTAGAAAAGTCAGTTGCAGCTGTCTCTAAACGCAAGGTATACCCATTTGGCTCTGTTCTTTCCCATTATCATTTGCTTTTTCCTCTTCCAGGATCTAGAATGAGCCCTGGAAGTGATTCCTTTGCCCCTTGCATAAAGTCCCATTTACATGATTGCAAACCAGCTCTTACTCCACAGTAGACCCAGTGCGTATAACAGTTGGCTGACTAATGAAGTTCACCTTTGAACAAGCTGCCACGTACCCATTCTGCTGTTTGGAGCACAGCAAAGTGAGCAATTATTTCCACTAAACACTCTGTGCTATACAGCGATCAGGGCAGATGATGCTGTATCAGCCGATGAAGCAAGAGTTGTGATGTATGGCCATGTTTAACATACCTTAGCTTTTCTTTGGATTGAGGTCTAATGGCTGGCATTATTTATACTTGGTGGTCTGGGTGGGAAAAAATGTCTTGCTATTAAACAGGTTTTTGTAATATGCCTCAGCCTTAGGAACACAAGCTAGCAATTAATTCCCTGGAGGAGGCTTGCGTGTAAATCTAAACAAGCAGAAAAAAAACAAAAACAAAAACATGGCTTCTTGGTCATTGGAAAGGATCGTGCGTAGGCAGTATCGGTTTACAGCTTATGCAGGTGCTACTCCAAACCGTGATGAAATAGTGTATGAAGAGGGAACAGGGACATGTGCATAAGCTCTGCCACAACCTCCCACTTTCCACTGAGCCCTCACGACTTTTGTATGATGGTAAAAAAGATCTCAGGGAGATAAGCGCTGCCATTGAATGCACTCAGAAGCCTCTGTATGATCACTGAGAGTTATCACTGAGCACCTTTCACAGGAAGACTTTTACATGTATGCGTCCAGAATCTTCCTTCAGACCTTCATGCTCAATGCACAAAGGACAGGAGCAGGCAAGGGTCAGAGCAGGTACTGAGCACATAACACCTGGCATATACCCATGCACCATAGATCCCCCTGCTCCAAATCTTTGCAGCACCATTTTGAGTGATACCTGAATATGGCTTCTGTTTCCTAATGATTATTGAAATGGAGGGAAAACTAAAACCAAACTCATTCCTCTAAGATTGTAATGAAAATTAACTGAGTTTTATAGTGATATTTTTGACACCATTCATTTCAGCCTGAACACATTGACTCAATGCATTATTTCCTCCTGAATGGTTTTACCACCATCTGGGAGCCCATGAACGCTGAGCCATCTGCTTCTATCAGTCTGTCCTTTGACTGCTTTGCTCAGGCCTCCTTGTATGCTTGTTACAGAAAGTAGCACAGAGGAAGACCAGAAATCACATTAGTGAAGCTACCATAGACATGACTTTCTTGGTCCAGAAAGTTTTAATGAAGACGTTGAGTGAAGCATATTTACATTTTAACATTGCTAAGAATAGATATTTCAGTCATCTTGCAAAGGCTCTTGCAAAGACAAAGGATGTTTCGAGCACCCATCCCTATGTTGGAAATCTAGCCAATTTGGCTGACTCAAATGACCCAAATCCAGACACAAAGTGTTTTCTAAATTGACAGTTTAAGCAAAGAAATTTTACTGGCATCTCTCAAACAAAATAGCACAACAAAATTAAAGGAATGAGAAAATGAAACATGGTGGTACTGAACTGTGTACAGTATAGAAAGTAATTAGTAACAGTTGTAGACTCAAAGCCTAAAAGCACTTAGTTACCACTGTAGTCACAATTTTAAAAAGCAACTTTTTACTTTCCTGATTTTTCTGAAGTAACTAAAACCATCTGATTGCTACAAACTGTTGTCTTGTGGTATGAAACACACTTTCTTTCTCACTAGTTTGTTGTTGCCTGAACACCCACAACAGAATGGGAGGCAGCATAGCAAGATATATCACAGCTCAACAGCTGGGCCATCTGGTATTGCTCCTTCACCATGTAGTAAGACAAGACTAAGGCCATTTCTGCAGTATACTGTTAGAATGCTATTATTCCACTTCAACATCCTGTGGAATTCTGGGGTTTGTAGTTTACTGAGGCCCTAGAGCTTTCTGGCTGAGAATTCTAAAAGCCCCTTCCTAAACTGCAAACCCCAAGTTCCCTGTCGGATGTTGAAAGTGGAATAATAGCACTATAACAGAGTAATGCAGAAATGGCTTAAAAGTAACACATTAAAAGTGTGTTAAAGAGTGATGTTATTCTGTCAAAAAGTAATATAATTCATGTATACCTTTGTTGTTGGGGAAAAAAGGACATGATTACGAAAAATTATTTCTAAATACCTGCTTGAAAGCTCTGGTTCAGAAGCCAGTCATTAGGTGGCAGAATAAATATTACATCCTTTGGCCATAATCCATATCACATTTAGGTTTTCCTGCTGTGGTAACTTTAGTGCACTCTGGCAGAAAAATGTCTGTGGTCTGATCTGTACCTCTTAACTACACTGAGTCCCAGTGATTTCCATTCAGGTACTCAATGATTCTAGTAGCTTTTAGATTGAGTAATTCACCTCAGAATTCCTAAATCATCCAGAAGCAAAGATCTGAAGTGAAGAATCTGATGATAATAATTAAAAAAAAAATTGGCTGACATTCAATATTGCAATTACAAAGTCATAACCTAAGCCCTTTCCGCATGGCATTTGCCATGCGAAAGGGCACCTGGAGCGTCACGCGATTGTGAGGAGCGATCTGCACGATGCACTCACAATTGTGCGATGCTCCAGGGGCTGGCAGGCGCCGATCACACACCTTTTCATTTTTGGCTGGAAGCTGAAAATGGTGCGTGATTGCGCATTGCTCCCGGGCCCCGCGCACACTTACCTGGTGTGCAGAGCCTCCAGAGCCGCGCCGGTCGCGCTTCCTGCCCCAGCGCAGCCTGGGAAACTCCCAGGCTGCACTGCGGAAGGAAGAGGTGGGGCTCTTGCACGAGCAGGCAGCTTGTGTGGAGTTGAAGCAGCAGGGGTGTGAGAGCCTCTTGCCAGAGGCTGCTTGCGCGATCCCCGCACCCCAGCGTCGAAAAAAGGTAAGGTGCGGAAAGGGCCCTAGAGTTATGGACGTGTAAGTGGTATGTATTCAGTAAGACTATGCAGACTTACTGTAAAATTCAATAAATGCCATCCCTTATCAACCAAAGAACTTTAGGGGGAAGTCAATGTGTGTATTAAGTGATGAAAGAAAATGTGCTGAACGCTGTTTTTTTGAATGGTGACTCTTTTTTTTAAAAAAAATATATAATATGGAAAATTAATTTTTTTAAAAAAAGAGAAATGCCATCCCAGTCCATCTTTAGAGCTAGCAGATGGACTGGGCAAGAAATGTTCAGCTTCTGATTAGGGTGCAGTCAGGATGATGTTTGGGAGGCTGTGACACGGACTTGCAATGGCGTTCCTGTATTTGATTGTCAGAAGCTGAATGGGCTTCCTTCACCTGATCTAGCTGCTGTACCTCCTCATATGTTTCTATGGTCATGAATTTTGGTAATGGGGTAGGGTTGGAAACCCCACATTTTCTTTCATAGAGGAAATCCACACATTGTTTCTAAGCCAAATCATATACTCGGAACCTTCCTGGAAATCTGCTTTTGCTTTAAAACCAAATATACACACCAAGTTTTTCTGTACAGCATAGTTCCAAAAGAAAATGTGGCTTTTTTTGCCATTGCTGCATCACCAAGATTTGCCCCCGCTGTCTCTCTGCCTGACAGTTAGTGTAAGTGGACACCAGGCTTGTCAATAAGGGCCTTTGATGCAGGAACAGCACAGTTGACTTCCATTCAGAAAGTCAGAAACACAAAACAAAAGTAAACAAACATTACAAGGGCACATTGGCTACTTTAGAAATTCTTCAAAGCCGTCATGCCCTTTACCATTAAGAACAGTTCCATAGCATAACCCCCAGCAACATTGGTAACGGTTAGTTCTGTTGACAAGCTGGGATGTCTTTGCGACTTAATTAAGTGGAATTTGTTTCAGCAAATAATTCTTGTCACAAGTGCATTTTTGCCTTAGGATGACTTCAAAGATGCTATTACACATTTAGATGATCAGCCAGCTGTGTCTTAGAATTTTATCAATTTCTTGGGAAAAAAAAATCAAACCTGCCAGGCTAATTTCCCCAGACTGCTGGAAGAAAGTTGAGGAACTCTTAGAAATGAGATTTGTTTTCTAAAATGTCTTCTCTACCTCTGCCTAACTCTTTATAGTTTAAAACCATAGCATACACCTCTCATGAAAGGCTAATTGGTGGGAAGTTTATGTACATACATATGTTCCTGAAGACATCGTACATGTGCTGTTGTTGTTGTGTTCCTTCAAGTCATTTTTGACTTATAGCAACCCCAAGGAGAACCCACCAAGGGGTTTTCTGGAGCTGAGAGTATATGATGCACCCAAGGTCACCCAGGGGGTTTCCATGGCCCAGTGGAAATCAAATCCTGCTCCCCAGGGTCCAACACTTAGACCACTATGCCATGCTGGCTCATGTAGTGCTACTCCTTTATTGTGGCTCATATTCATGTAAAAATGTCTGCTTCTCTTACCACCATATTTCAAGATGTGGAAGGAGGGAAGGAGCTTACACTTAACTGTGAAGTACACACTATTATATTGTTACCCCTGTTTGTACTATAGTACTTTGATTTCCATCCTATTTTTACAACTATTTGAATGTCGCACACACTGCTTCTTACCACTGTTCCAGCAATTCATAGCCCACAACCACAGTAGATAAATACAGTTAAGGGACACAGTCAGGGGTGTTCTGGCGGTGGGCAAAATGAGAGTATTGTCCCCTCAATAAAAATTCTGCTACCCTGATTAAGGCCACTTCTGCACTACACTGTTACAGTACTATCATTCTACTTTCAACATCCTGTGGAATTCTGGAGTTTGTAGTTTACTGAGGCCTAAGAGCTCTCTGGCTGAGAATTCTAAATGCCCTTCCCTAAACTACAAACCACAGGATTCCATAGGATGTTGAAAGTGAAATAATAATACTATAACAGCGTAGTGCAGAAAAAGCCTCAATTTTCCTTCAGTTCCCAAGTTTCTAGCATTATAGAAAATGACACATTGAAAATTGTTCATGGCTATGTTTGCATTTTCTTGGTAATTCTTCCTGTCTCTTTTCTTTGGATGCTGAAGTGGTATATCTAAATTCCCTACTGAAGCTTTAAGTTACTGCAACTCTAGAAATTTGGGGATTGAAGGAAACTTTCACGGGAAGGGCATGAAATGTATCTTTCATATGCTGATCCCACCCACTACATCCCCATGTCCATTTCCTTCCCCTTCTTGTGGAGTGGTACAGTATTTGCATTCACCTTACCACAGGTAGTATTCTCAATATAATTTGGAGAGGGGTCCCCAATAAAGCTGGGGATGTGGTTGCCTGCTCTCAAGGTCATTTTGCATTCTGGGCCTCTGCTGCAGAGGGTGAAAACTGGCAGTTATGTTTGGGTCCTCCACCTGAGTATAAAATAGCAGTCTTGCTTCCCCCACTGCTTTGCTTTGGCATCTGTTGTGAGAGCAACCCTCCTTTCTGGCATTCTGCCTCAGCCTCATTTCTTCTCTCAGCTTTGAGGCTGGCTACTAAAACGGGACACAGTTCCTCCTTCCATATATCTGACGTTCTTTTCATTCTGTCTTCCTCCAGCTTTATTGCTCTATCTGTTAGAGACCTCTTCTCCTCTTCAGTCTGCTTTAATGTTGAATGCTTCTTACATCTTGAAAAGGTGATTGGTGAAGGATCAGCTGAGTATTACTCAGCAAACAGGAAACTGTAGGAAATGGGATGCTTTGGTCAGCCTGGTGAATTCTGCCAGAATCTTGATGATGAAGCTGCTCTCCTCCTCCTCCTCCCCCCCACTTTCATTCTGTGGGTCCTTTTGGATCCACTCCCATGGCCTCAACTCTCTCTCTCATTGGACTGCAGGTGACACCCTGTGACATTCATATAATGAATCTTCATGTCATGGAACAGCATCTTTCATTCATATTACATGATACTGTTGCCTCAGTTAGGGTGGACTATACGAATAAGTTAATAAATATTCATGACAGTGTATAATTTAACAGTCAAACAAGCAGAAGATCCAACCATTTGGTGACCTGCATATATACATAAGACTGTGGGAGCTGGAGAGTAAAATAACCATTTTCCAGCTGGGTTGGTAAGTAAAATTAGAAGACATACCACTTTATATTTGCACTAAAAAAAAAAACAAAAAACACCTAGAGAGGCACACTTTCACTGGTCACATGCCACCAGCAAAACGAGGGCAAATCTGCTGTAACTTCACCAAGGGCTTTGAGCTTTGTCCTGATTTCTTCTGAAAAAAGGGAAGGAATTACAAACAGCTTCTTTGCTATCCCAGTAGAAGTTATACTTTAAGCTTGCTACCACTTCCTATATTTTCTCATTACCTGGTGTGCTGATTACTGGCTAAGATTATTTCATTGTAGGGAACCTCCATGCTTCACAAAAACCTCTAGTGAGTACTGCAAATCCTGCCTTGTTTGTGTAAAGATGTTTGTCTAGAAATTTTGAAGGCATGAAATATCTGGAACAGGGATCAGACTTATATATTCTAAGACTCTCAGAGGTGGATAATATAAATGAGTGAAAGACTTGCTTTAGCAATGAGGCTGGTGCTTATATGGAATAGAGATTAGGAAAGATGCTAAAAGGGCTACAAATCCCTGGGACAGTGCTAGAAGAATGTTATTAAACTGAAACTTGCAGAATCATACTTGATGAAGGATTATACTTGCATAATAAACTGCCATGACAGATGGAAAACATCGGTGGGGAAACACATTTTTCTTTTTCCAGTTTCTACTGAATTTGACAGTTCCTTTAGGTATCCCCTAGTCATAGTGCCTTTGCATTCAGTCATGTGGCACTTAACACTACCTTTTTTGATTGCAGAGCAAAGTATAGCCTTGTTCTTGCTAATGTTTCTTCATTCAAAACTATGTATATAGAAAGAGAGCTGATTTTTTTTTTTAAAAAAAATGGTGATGGAAAGCTAGTTTTGAAAATCCGGTGAAGAAAAATAAGGAAAAATTTTGTCCTGTGCTTTGTGAGTTTTGGGAGGATGTTCTATTTCCTTTGGTTAAGAGTTCAGAGCACTGTAAAGATTCATGATATATTTAAGTTTCCATTCCATCTTATTCTCAAGTTTCAGGATGGCTGACAACATCTTTTTCCATTTCCCCTCCTCTGCTATGACCTTCACAATATTTCTTGGGGAAGAAGGATGAAGAGAAAGAAGGAATGAAAAAAGTAGGACCTCCTAAAACAGAAGTATTTTCTGTTTCTTGTATTATTTTGTAATGACAGAGCTTTCCACAAAGTTAAGTAAAGATCAAGAACCAAGGGGAATTCACAACAGCATTATCCCATATTGAAAATTAGAGTGGTCTGCCTGATGATTGGTGAAGGGAAGGACATTTTTATACATATGTGCATCATAGATTTTATGGCAGTGGCCGTGAAATCTCTGCCACAAATTGGTTGAACTGCTCTGGTGTCACTGAATTTTTGCAAATCTTTACTCAAGGAGGTGAACATTTCATCATTAGCTTGTGGATTCTGGATGGGAAATAAAAGGTCAGTTTGGCTGGGAAAACCATTTAGATAGTTCTATTGTCAACAGAAGCTGTGGAGGAGAGTTCAAGTCTGGAAAGTAAGCTGACCACTGTGGCCCCCAACAAGAAATGGGGAAAAAACTCCTAATTTCTTCTTGTATCTTAAAATATCCTTTTGCCTAGGTCTCTTGCAAAATGACTGAAAAAATGAGGAATGTTGTGATGGCTGCAATCAATAGGGATCCTTTTTGTGCGCAGATGTGCAATATGCTCAGGTGACCAGTGGCTTCCATTCCTGTGGGACAGTGAATTCACGCTGGAATTTAGTCCAGAATTTTAAGGAGTTATAGGAAGTGCTGAACCGTATACCCAAAATAAATTCAACTCCTTGAATATGCGAGCATTTGGAAGTAACCTATTACTTGTAATGTCTTACTTTGGTAATTAGTTACTTATTCAGTAACTAGCTGGAATGCCTTTTGCCTGTAATGGACACATCTGTAATGTGCTACTTCAGTATCAGAAGTTTCTGCTTGTTACTTGTTATTGGCCAAAATCCTCCATCTCAGGATTTGTACTTCAGCTTAATGTAAATATCCCCCAGCAGAGTGGTGTAGTGGTTTGAACACAGGACTGTGATGCTGGAGACCAGAGTTTGATTTCCCAGTCAGCCTTGAAAACCCACTGGATGACCTTGGCTGCATCACACACTCTTAGCCTGTGATATGTTTGCCTTTAGGGTTGCCATAAGTTGGAAATGTCTTGAAAGCACACAACAACAAAAGCATATGCACACTGTCTTCAGGAACCTTTGAAGTCATGGGGAAAAGAGGACCTTCACTGCCAAGATGGATGCTCCAAGAAGTAGTACTAGGCACGCACTTGGATTTGCTGGATTGGTATGAAGCACGAGAGTAAAATTTAGAGGAGTAAGAGATATTTCTGTGCATGCCCAAGGACACCCCAGGAATGAGATTTGGAACAACTGTTAGGGAAAGAGGAAGGCGGGGAAGGAAGAGTGACTGAGGAAGTGACTGCATCTGTGTGTAATACATGAGGCATGGTCTGCCATGTAGGTGAGTGCAGGGTGGTTGTGGTGGTTGAATTCAAGCAGCATGGTCCGACCAGAGTTATGATGGAAATGGCAAGGGATTCAGATATCATTTTCCTGTATTTTTGAATAGAATGGGTTCACCACCCCACTTAGAGGTTGCCAGCTACCCCAGGGGGTATCTGTGGAAAACTGGAAAAATTAACTTCTGGGAAGGAGAGCAGTTTGAAGTACTGATAGTATATTATGCACAACTTGTTACAAATTCTGAAATTCTATTGAATTAGAAGTAGAGAAGTGGAAAGGCCAAAAACCTTTCAGAACTTTTATGATGGCTCTCTTTAGTAACATATGTGCTAGTGATTGTATCCCTCTACTTTTACTGCTTGCATTTAACCCAGACGGCATGAGCCATCTGAGCCTTTACAGCCTCATATGAGGATCCAGAAAAGGCCTTCAGCCTGACTTGAAGTAACAGTAATGAATTATCTCAAACAGAAAGTTATATATGGGAAGCAGAGCTGCTCTTCCCCAGAAGGGCAGGTTAATTCACGTACATCAGTGACAGAGGAAAACAGGATAGCCTGATTTATATTCTATATATCCCTACCAAGTGCAACTGAAGTTTGGCTTCAGTGACTTCAGCGACCAAAAAACTAATAATAATAGATGGTTTAAGGGGCTTCATATTTTGATCATCAAAAGAAATCAGAAGACTATCTACATCTAAAGCTTCCCTGTGGGAATGCTTACTTTAATATATTTATTCATGCAATGTGGCGCTGAAGCAGCGGGTAAAACAATAAATAAGTAAGTGAAACACTTTTCCATACTGAATTTGAACTTGGACAGTAAGTTTGACCAGTAGCTTTATGAATTCACATTGAAGGCTCTTTCTGTAGAAGAGGGGAAGGATTCGTTTTGCCCTTGGTATTCCACCTGTGTCCACTTCTGGCTTTGAACATTTACTACTGCAGAAACTCAGGTATTTTCTCACGAATGAATCAGTGCATATGAGTGTTCTAAAAATGTGGATGTCTCCCAATAAAAGCAATATCTTGCTCTAGGGGAGGGATTGGAAGGAAAACAAATGCAAATATCTGGATAAAAAAACATGATTATCTGTCAAAACTCTTCTTGTTAAAAGATGCTGGCTTTGTACACTTTACATATCATGTAGATGAGGCCTAATGTATTTGAAATATTTGAAACAATATCTTATTAGCAATCAGGAAGTGTCAATCCACAACTCTTCGTAAGTGCAGAAATTCACCATATTTGAGTGCTCATAAAATATAGTATGGTGGTATAGTTATTATTTACACACACACACAGAGGTATTTATAAAAAGAACCGTGTGATTCAGCTTCTGCTTTTCTCGGTGATGTCTGCTGGAATAGGACAGACAAACAAAATCCAGTGGCAGTTATACCATTCCCAGGTCTAAGAATGGAATTCAATAGACAGTGCTATTGGCAAGAGTGGTACTGTTCTTTAAATTAAAGCTGCATAGTTTCAAGCTGTCAAGTAAGTATATCTAGGCATTTTTGCCTTTTCTCAAGTATGGTTGGATAAGGAGGTTTCTCTGTTGGAAATACGGTAGAGGCTGGAAAGGCTATGCCCCTTGTAGAAATATCTGGCATTAAACAAGAGTGCAGCAGAAGGACTAGTGCAATATGAGCTTGTGGTAAAGACAGGCATAATAAGTTGGGGCACTTTTTGTAAGATAAAAAAGTGACTTATATTTATTGTCTCAGGAAGTCCATACTAGGATAGGGAAGGAGATAGACAAAGACCTATATTGACCTATATTTCATATACAAGCTCCTAAAATTTGACTCTCACGTGTGGGGGTAAGCTAATGACCGTTACTGAGGTTGGAGCCTCACAGATGCCCCCTTTCCAGACAAAGGAAACAAAGAGACTCACTAACATTTTGAAGAAGAGATAAGAGACCTCAGTATGTAAGAAGTGTTGGGAGTGGGAACCTTTCCATGCTTAATTAACTGGCTAGTTTGTTTGCATGTTTATTGTAGGCATAGAGAGATAGCCTAGAGAAAACTTCCTGTTTGTTTTGGTCAACACCTCTTCCTCCAGCACGTACACGTTCTTTGGTCTTAAAAAGGTTCTCTTGCCATTTACCTTCCCCTTTTGTCTTCCCCTTTTGTCCTGAAAGCATGCTCTGAGATCTCCTAACAGGGATTATTTTCAGCAAGCATGTGAGTGCTTAATTTTCTTCCTACCTTCTTCAAGAATTGAACCTGTGTAGACCATGCACAAGATTTTGTGAGTAAATTCTTTTATATTTTTAACCAAACTGTTTTTTTGTGTTTATTTTGAGCTAGGTTAAGTGTGTTTGGGGTGGAATGATAGAAGTGGGACTGGTAATCTGTTCAACTTCCGTTTTTGTGCGAAGGAAGCACAAGGCTTGAGTAGATAGACGAAAGAAAGACACAGAGAGGTAAAATAAAGAGCAGACATTATCTAGATTTCCCTCTCTCACTTCATAATCACTTTATAGAAGAGTTCATGCCCCTTTGCTTCCAAACCACTCAGAATTAAAATGTTTATCAACAGCCTATTCTACCTGTTTGGTGGTGATTCCTGATTCCTGCATCTTGTGTGCAAATTGGTGTTTGTTCTCTACATATTGTGTGCTGCACCCAGGGTGCTGGTTTTCAATTCCATCTATGACATTGCAGGGATTGCAAGTCATCTTTTGTTTAACATGATTGTTTTTGCCCATGCTTCTGCTTTTAAAAGTTGTAATCTCACTCAGACATGTGCAAGCAATGCAATGCTTAGATGCACAGTGATATGACCAAGAATTTTCAGTTGGTGTTTTTATTTGCAGCTTTCACCAGTGGCTTATATAGAATAGATGTTTGACAGAAAGTGATAATAGAGGCCTTATTAGTAGTTAGCGAGTTAGGGTGCATTACCTGTCTTTGATTGTCCAGTGGTAACTGGGAGGTGATGGGTGGAAATCAACCACAATGGGCACATGAATATCTCCTTATTTTACTATTTCTTTTTTGTAGAGGAGCCATTCTCTAGTGAACATAACTGTCTGATGAATGTTGGGCTTTATTATAAAAGATGGATATCCTCTTCGAAGCAACTTGTGTGTTAGTTCTTAGATTCTTTGTTGGTAGATAGTGTCATTGTTGAAATACATTACAACAGACTATATATGTTGCTGATTTTTTAAAAGTATGTTTTGGATGACAGGAATTAGAGTTCTGCAATAATCTTTTTATGCCTGATGGCTTGAAGAATATCAAATAAATCCAGTTGTGGATCTCTAGGGCTCCTGTAGGTGAATTTAACTGTAGAATGCACAAAAATGAAGTAGTTTGAAAAGAATGAAACAAACAAACAAACAAATACAACTTTCTCTGTGCTGGTCCATTTTGCATATCATCAGTGTAAATCCACTATACATGTAGTTTCTATTTCAATCCCCTTTGCTCCAGTTTATCCATGAATTAGCATATGATGGAGCCATGTACATGTCCATTTGCTGTGCCTTCATTTGAAGGAAATGTTTTTGGTTAACAGTAAAATTTCTCCACATCAGAACTGATACAGATAAAGCAGAAATAACTTCTGCACAGGTATATTGGCATAAAGTGATGTGATATCAAGTCTCAGGAACGTGGCTTCATTATTAAATACATATTCTTAGTTCAGAGGTTCTGTTTTTATTTTTTTTAAAAAGTCATTAGAATCTTTAATACATGAGGGGTGATTTAGTACTAGAAGCTGTAAGGTATACATACATTTACAGTACGAACTTCTCTAAGACTTTATCATTACCAAAAACAATGAGGCGCCTTGGGTTTTTGGGATTATACATTTTAGGTAACGTATACAACTTTCCAGGAAATGGCTTGGTGGTGCTTAAAAGATCACCTGTTTCCATGACAAGTAGGTTCTTATTTTTAAAATATTGTATAAATTTTATGATGTGTCTTTTGAGATCTAATAAGAATTCTTTTTAACACTGAAAGTCTGCCCTGCCTCATGAGAGCATGGAGTGGTATGCATGGATTTCTATAGTTTTATCATTACAGTACAACTAGTCATGAGGAGAGAATTAGGTAGTTTGCTTCATGCTTCCAATGGTCTGCAGAACTGAATGAGATCACGGACACTGAATTCTTGCTCTCGAACTGAACAGTGTAGTTTCTGGACCACAGGATTCTATGGTCAGAATATGATTTCTACTCATGTCCTGATTACGGCTTTTTCACAGTTTTATTCTTGTGTCTAACTATGAATGGGTAGTTTGCAATAGAGCTGTATTTGGACTTTGAGAAACCTGTCTGATTTGATTGGAAACATGAGAGATAATTGTTAACATTAGAGATGCGACAAATCCAGAATTTTCTGGATCCAAATCTGGATGCAAATCCCTAGAAGGTCCTGCGAATCCATGAATCTTTCGAATCTTTTACAAAAGGGTTTAAAAAGCAAGGGAAAAAAAGCACTTCTACTGAAAAGTGTTTTGAAGCAGAATTTGACATCTTTGTTTAATGAAAAACAAATTAAATAATAGTTTTCACTTTCAGGAAAACATACCCATATACTTCTTATTAAGAATTACATGTAATTTGGAAGTAGCTCCAGATGTTGGAGTTGACTCCTGGGCTGACTATTGCAAAACAAAACAAAAGGGCAAGGATAATCTTGAGAAAGACACACTCTCTCAGCCTTAGCAAGAGCCTAAGCAAAGGCAAACCTGCCTCTGAAGAAATCTGGCCAGGACAATTGTCATAGTTTTACCTTAGGATCTCGCCAGATTGAAAATGACATGAAGGCCCTTTCTACACAAGCAGGAAAGTGTGGATTATTAATCTCACATTTTCCTGCCTGTGTAAACAGGGCCACATATTAAAGTACAGAGATAATAGAGGTCAAAATTGGATTTTTCTTTGCATAACTCCTTATGGCATCCTGGGGTTTGTAGTTTGATGATGAACTAGCACACTTTGGTAAAGAAGGCTGTGACACCCTGTCCAACTACAAAACCCAGAATTGTGTCAGAAAGAGCTTTGCAAGGGAGCCATGCAAAAGAATCTTCTTCAGCTGTCCTTGAAATCTCAAGAACACTGTACTTTCCAGTCAAGTCTCAAGTCCTGCAACAAGGAAGGCACTTTAAAAACACAAAAACACCGGCCTCTAGCCCAGTCTCAATTCTCTACCCTGATGACCAGTCTCAAGTCCTGAAACAAGGAAGGCACTTAACAAAAAAAACAAACAAATACCAGCCTCTAGTCCAGTCTCAATCCCTACTCTCCAGTCTCAAGTCAAAAGAATAGGAAGAAGAGAATAATTACCTTGCAGAGGGAGGCAGCCACAGGGGCAGACAGCAGGAGCGAGCTTGATCTGGGGCTTTCACACCAGCTCAGGCCTCCTGGTGACTATCGCCGGCCCTGCGCACCCACATGGGCCTGATCCGGGGCTCTGGCACCAGCTTAGGCCTCCTGGCATGCACGAAAGCGACTCTCACCGGCCCTGTGCACCCTCACGGGCCTGATCCGGGGCACTCAGGCCCTGGGGCGTGCAGGGATTCGAAAGATTCAATTCACCTGTTTTGGTCCAGGGATTCAGATTTGCAAATCTCGAATCCTTCCCAGGAATTCGAGAAATCGAGGATTCGAGGACTTGAGGATTTGTGGATTCAGTTGGACCATCTCTAGTTAACATAGGTGTTACTGCTAAACATAAACAATGGGAAAGTAAGCCCTGTTAAGAATCAATGTGGTGTAGTGGTTTGAGTGCTAGACTGGAACTATGGGAGATTATGTTTCAAATATTCACTCAGCCATGGAAACCCACAGGATGATTTTGGGCAACACATACTCTCTCAGCCTATGTGGAAGGCAATTGCAAACCTCCTCAAAAGAAATCTTGCCAAAAACCTCTATGATAGGTTCACTATGGGTTGGGGTTGACTTGAAAGCACATAAAAACACAAGCCATATTAAACCTAGTGCTTCCAAGTAAACTTGTATATGATTGAATTGTTAGAAACAAGATTGTTCATCCTTCCGGTCGCATGGCGGGCACGAGCGGCAGCTCGGAATGGAGCTGCGCAATGGCACAGCCCCGAGCAGCCACCAGCTGGATTCCAGCCACTTCTTTTGTTATCCCAGAAGCGGCTAAACACCCTTCCGGTACAAGGGGTGTGGAAGAGGTCCGAAGGGGACTCCACAACTGGCGTCTGGCTCTACCCGGCTGGGGGAGCGGAAAGCGCCAGGGGGTCGAAGGACCATGACGGAGCCAGCGGGATCGTCGCCAGAGCAGCACCAGTGCCGCTGTCGACTTTTAACTAAGAAAAAAGTAAGAAACAAGTAAGAAAGCATGTAACCTGTTCTGGACTTTAATTTCGGAAATATCACAGCAGAATTTGGCTCGCAACGGTGCGCAGGAGCGAAGGAATGGAGGGACCCAGAGGAAATGTGAGTGCGGCATGGCTGAGAGTTCATCTTAAAGGGGCGGCTGATTTAAAGAAATGGCTAAGAGGCTTTTCTGCTTTTCTCTCGAGGACCGAAGTTATCAATGGTAAAAAGATTTCTGATTTGCAATTTGGATTTACAATTGAAAATGTCAAATAATTAAATAGCTGGTATTGGATTAAGGAATAAGATTGGACTATACAAGATTCAATAATCTCCATTTGGACATTGAACTTTCCTTATTTCTACATTTTACTATTTTGGTTGATCTGAGACGATTGGTGTTTTAGCTTTTTGTCTCTGGATTTCTGACCTTAGAAGAATACTCTGGGAGGCAACAGTTATTGAGCTGTGCGTTTCCTTTTTTTAACTCCTGCTGTGTGAGACTTGTTCCTGACTTTTTTTTCTTGACTCTGGATTGTTGAGACTGGCAAGCCTGTGCTGGAAGGTCATTTAAGCAAAACATCCTCACTCCCATGGACGGAGCAGCTTGGAATTTAAGCGACTACGAGAATACAGAGAATCTTCAGAAATGAACTCCGGGCAGCAAAGTCCAAGATGGGAGGGGGGAAATAGGAGGCGGATTTAGGCACAGGGTTCTGAACTTGACAAGTGGTAATGTACTTCAGCAATGTCGATTAAGCTTACGTATTTGATCGATATATTTTCATTAATATAAACATTGTGATATTGTTAAAGGGTTGATGGGGGTATTGAGATTGGTGAGCCTGTGATGGAAGTCATTCAAGCAAAATATTCTCATTCCCAGGGACGGAGCAGCTTGGAATATAAGCGGCTAAGAGAATACAGAGAATCTTCAGAAATGAATTTCCAGACTGCAAAGTCCCAGATGGGAGGGGGAACGGGAGGAGGATTTAGGCACAGAGCTCTGAATTATATAACTGGATGTGTACTTTGGCAATGTCAATTAGGTTTACGTATTTGACTGGTATATCGATATATTTTCATTAATATAAACACTGTGATATTGTTGAAGGGTTGAGGGGGGCTGAATGACTCAAGTACAGAAGTGAGAAACAGGACATCTTAATATAATGGAATCCAGGGCAAGAAGATGAGTGACTGTCGTAGTAATAACAGTTCAGACTGCCAGATATACATTGACAGACATATTTTAGAAACTGTAAGATTTTAGGTTATAAAAGATGAAGGGTTTAAAAAATACATGAGAGGATAGCAGTAGTTTAAAAGAGATAAGTAGAGAAATGAGAACATACTGGAATTTGACGATTAGAGAAAAGCAGAATGGAGTGACAGCTGGGAACTGACAAGTGAGAATGACTGTACTATGGTTGTGTGGGAGAGGGAAATGCATGTTCAAACAGTTGAGATAATCATTGTATTGTGATACATAAATGTAACAAGTGGAGTGAATTGCGGGAAATGAAGACCAGATCAGAGTGGAAGATCAGAAACAATTCATGTAAAACTACAAGTTAAAGAATTTTTCTTATTTGTGAAAATTTAATAAAATTATTAAAAAAAAAAGAAAAAAGAAACAAGACTGTTCAAATGTTATTCACCCTCATAGAAGCCCCCAAAACATCTTTTGTATTGTTGTTTTCCACATCACAAGGACCTAAATAAGAGTTAATATTATTGTTATTGTTATTGATAGCCCACCTTCTCCCTAGTATTGTTTCCCAAGGCAGCTTACAAAAGTTAAACAAAAAGAGTCTAAAACATTTAGAAAAAGTGAGGTAAAAACATATAAAAAGTTATTAGTAAAATTCAATTTAAGCAATACCTAGAACTAAAGCAAGTTAAAAAAGATTTTAAACAGTCTGCCCAAGTTTTGAAGGGGATCTATGGGGCAGAGGAAGGAGAAAAACATGGAGATGAGGGAAGGGGCAGGAAATATTTCTGGGAATTTGAGGTGGAGTTTGTTTTAGCTTCATTTTATGGATGGTATAGACAAAGGATTTCTGTTCTCTTTTACACAGGGGGGGAGTCTTGTGGCTGCTGTGAATATCCACAATGCCATAGAGCAGTCTTCCACAAATGACAGTTTTTCTGAACAGCTTTTATTTCATTTCATTTCATTTCATTTCATTTTATTTTATTTTTGCTTTTTTAAAAAACAAAACAAAAGAAGACACCCTCACTATCTGTGAATAAAAGGAAGACAAGCCAACCCCGACCCCTGAAATTCTTAGATAATTTATCCCCTGTTAAAATCAGCCACAAATCATTCCCACTGCTGTGGGGCAAATGGTCCAACGAAATATGGAGGAAGAATTTTTCCTTGATTTTAGTGCACTGTTTTACATTTGTTTTGGGTTTACATGTATACTAGCTCAGTCATACAGTATATATGCTGTCCAGCCCCAGCTAAGGCTGCTGGTACTGTGTAGTACCCACATGGCTAGTCTACCTTGCTAAAGCATGATGTAAACATTATATCCTATTGTGCAGAGACTTTCCATAATGCAGCATTTTTGACAGCCTTATTATAGCATAAGTAACAGTTCTAGTGGGTACATTGATTCTACAGTGAGAAGGAAACCTGCTCACAGGAAATTGGCATTGCTTCAGAAATGGAAGAATCAGATAGCACTTTTTGTGGGCAGTTTTGGTCCTGTTTCTTTAACATTTAAGACCAGAAAGGAGAAGCTGATGCAGCCCAGAAATGACTGATATTGTGTGAATGCTTTATTTATCTGGTACACTTAAATCCACATATTTCTGATTTTTTTTTTAAATGCTTGGAGACCTCTAGCTTGTTCAAACAACAAGACATACATCTCTCAGCCTCTTGATAGGGCCAACCTCACTTCCTGAATTATGTGGCTGACAACTAAGATCAATCTAGCCGTGTGGGCTGCATGCCCTGCTCAGTTATGCCCCTCTTCCACTGTCTCTCATGATCACTGAAATTGCTGCTGCACCACTGAAAATCTGTGGCATGACAGAAATAGGAATGGGGGAAAATTACATTTGTCATTCATAACCTGACAAGCAGAGGTGACGTACCTGGTTTTAAAGCAAAGTTACACTCCTGGAAGTCTCCTCAAAAGTTTGGTAGCACAGAGTACGTCCCTCACCTCATTAGTGCCTACAGATAAAACTTGTCCATAGACCCACAGAATTTACAAACCCCTGGTCTTGCCCAACTTGTATCCATGTTTAATCTTGCTTGCCTTAAACATGTCTTTCAAAAACAGCTGTACTTGGTTGGTTGCACCAGGGGTTTTGAAATATTGTCTGAGATGGGTGGGTGTCCCTCTTTTTCCGGCTGCTTCTCATGTAGCTGAGGTAACATTTAAATGATCCAACCACATGAATGGAAGTGAATTGTGTCGATGATGATGATGATGATGGTGATGGTGATGATGATGATCTCGTTTATATTGAGCCCTTTCCCCAGAATTGCTGACCTTTGAATTGTCATGGCTGGTTTCTTGGGAATGGCCCGCACAAGAGGCCTTCTCTGGAGTGATGGATTTATTTTCATGTTCTCCTAGCCATGCAAGAACCGCTTTGGGGACAGCATTTCATACACAACTAATGGGCAATGTTTATAGGACACCCTGGTGATTTGTGTTTCATAGCAGCAGGTAGGGGAAGTGATATTTGATATAAACATTTATTCTGTTTATTTCTAAATGAACATTTTTCTTTGTGACAGAATTTCCAAACAAGCACTAAAAACTACATCTAGCTGTCCTTAGGGAATACTTTTTCTTCCTCCACTCTGAATAACAAACATGGCTTCGTATTGCTTTTGTGACCCCTTTTTCTATTTTTATGAGAGAAAAAGAGGGGCAAATCAAGATGATTTCTAACTTTCATTGTGTACGGCTGATGGGGAGTGATTGTTGGCAGTTGGAGAAGGACCAATCAGCACTGGTATTGAGATCAGAAATCTATCACGGGCCTTGCTCTTCTCCCCCTCCACTTGCCACTGCTCTTCTGGTTCAGGCTCAAGGGCATAATATTTAAATAGAATTTCCTTTTTATCTATTTCACTTTTTGAGCTTTCCCCATCTATATTGCATTGTCAGAATTACTAATAACAATACATTCAGTGATAAATTGAGGGAATTTGAATTATAATGGCTTATAAATATTATTTGGAGGGGGGGTCTTTTAGGTACCATATGTGGTGAATTTACAACAGCACTTGCATAAGCTGTGAAGTGGGTGCTCTGGACAGAGAAAGATGTTTAGAGGAGCACTGTGGTACAGTGGGTGGAAAGCTGTATTTTCCCAAGAGTACCTGAGTTCTAATTTCTGCTCAGCCACAAAGTTCTGTACGTGAACTTGAGAAAATCACCATCTTTCAGTCTGATCTCTAACAATCTCATAAGATTGTTCTGCCACGTGAGAATGGAATAACCCAATAAAGTTGGCCCTCCACATTTGCAAGTTTGACTTTCATGGATTTTATTATTTCTGAGTTTCTTCAATGTTTGCCCCCTCCCACCCCAGATCCTTCTTTTTTGGGGGATGCTTCCTTCTCAGCTGCTCTGATCAGGCTGCACAGCCCTTTAAAAGCCCACCTCTGTTCCTCCTCCTCCTCCTCCAGCTGCTGCCTGAGGAAAACCTGATCAGGAAGACTCAGAGCCTGAAGAAGACTCAGAGCCTGATTTCTCAGCATCACAAACCCTCTCCTGATGTCCCCTGCACACCCAAGGAAGGAGATGGTTGAGAAAGAGGAAGTGTAGGGCCACCATGCCAACCCACTTCTTTCGCTCTCCATTTCCTGACCTTCAGTTCCTCTTCTGAAGCCTGTATATTATTGTACCCTTCCCTCCCTTTTTTTGGGATAGATTTCACAGAGCCTTGGAAAAGGCTACCTTACTACTGTCCAAGGATCTCCACCAGCTTTAAGGATAAACTAGATAAGACCCTGGAAATTGATGGTGAGAAGGTTTGCTCCCCTACCTTATAAGTAGTGCTTCTCTTTCTCTTTCTCTTTCTCTTTTTCCATCAAATAGATTCTAACAGTGTTGTCTGTGTCTTTTTAAAAACAACCCTGTACCCTGTTACTTTGTTGCTTCCAAGTTGCTCTCCCACTCATGAAAATATATGGACACTTATGCAGAGAATAGCCAAAACCCTGGCAATAGTTGCTTTCTGGTTTTAGAAAAATAAAACATGAACAGATCTGATAAATATATCTCACTAGTGTATTTACCCGACATTGGCCAGGATTTTATTTTCTCATAGGTAACACTTACTAGAAATACCTTAGGAATTACCTTACCTTACCTTAGGAATTAGATGCAACTGAAATACACAGATTTGACATCCTGTGTCTGTAATTCCCCAAACTGCCTTGTCCAGTGTCTATAACTTTTCCCCATATTCTCCAATCCAATCTGTATTCATAGTCATTAACATACAGAGGTTTGGTTCCTGAGGGAATGCACTGTCCTCTTCCTTGCTGCTATGCCTCATCTCCATAGCAACCAGCCTATTCCAGTGCCTGTAACTGTTTCCCCTATTCCCCAATCCAATCTGTATTCAGAATTGTTAACATAACAGAGGTTTGGTTTCTGAGGGAATACACTGCCCTTCTTCTTGCTGCTGGGCCTCATCTCCATAGCAACTGGCCTGAGTCCCAAGAGCTCTCTGGCTGGCTATGCTAAAGGTCCCTCCCTGAACTGCCAACTCCAGGATTCCATAGAAACTTCACAGCCAGCCAATCATATGAGGTCTTCTCGCTTCACACAGCCAGTTGTATGAGGTCTTTGCCTGCCTGATGCAGACAAACAGACAAACTCACAAACTTTCATTTTTATATAGTAGATTGAATCTGACCCTTAATCTGGCCTTGTTTCAATGAGAAATCTATGCAATTTTACAGTTTTGCTGCCAAAATTGTAAATTTTAAACTTCATAGTGAAGAAGAAACCTGCTACTTCTATCTAAGCTAGCACTCTGCTTCTCAACCAGACACATTTTGGACTTTGGAACTGGTTCTGTTTGTTCAGATAAGGATCTGTCTGACCCAACAAAGAGACTTGCTTCCGTTTTCTAAAGGTTCAGATGGATCTCCAGTATGCAGGCATACCATGTCCTTCTAGGAAAGGAATGAAGCTTGCTCACTTTCTGGAAAATAGGTGGAGGGCATTTTGTTCAAGGAGATTTTAAATACTGAGTTTTTTTTTAAAGCAAGAATCTATACTCTTCTTACATTTGGGTGGAATTTAATGAAATTATTTATGGTCATAGTTTCTCTTTTCAGAGAATGAGGTCTTCCAAATTTCAGGCAGATAGGTGTAATAGGTTTTGTGTAAGCAAGGAACTATTTGGGTGGGGGTTGGGACCTCTGTCTCTTCACTTGGAAAATGTCTTGGACACAGCATGAGTTTTGTGCTTCTAACGCAATCTTCATAGGAGTAGGTTACACTTTATTGAAATTTGAAAGTGTACACTAAATGTATTGATTGATCACACACAACAAAGAACACAGACACAGAGTTAGACAGATGCTACACTGTTAGTCAGAAAATCCTACAGAGATTTAACACAAGTACATGAAATTAGGGACTTAATGGAATGGGACTGAGGTGTGAAGAAGCTTGTTTAATAATTAAGGCTGTAGGCTCAACAAACAACAGTAATACTACATAAAAATTAGGATGCAAGGGTTTGTATGTTTGGAAATGCTTTTCAGAAAGAATGGGTCTGTATTAGAATATCAGACAAACAAGAAGATCGCACAGCAAGCAAGTGTGGTAACCACACATCCAAAGCCTTCGCTCCTAGGAGGGTCAGCATACAAGAGAATACTGAGAAATACAGGACTACTTCTGAGATGCTTCATCTTTCCATTCCAAAGTGCTGTGATTGGAGAGCTCTAATAAAAACTTCCCTCTTTAGAACCTGGAGCTTTTAATTATGAAAGTAGCCACCTTGCTTTCTTGACCCTTGCCCCCCCCCACACGTGTAATAGCCAAGAGCCCATAGAAACCTGATCTCGAAGGCCATAAAACTTTGTTGAGACAACTTTTGGATGACATGGATGGTTTCATTAGGAGAGGGAGAGGAAGAAACGTTCATTGGTGCTGGATTCAGATAAATGCAACTGTATGCAGAAGTACACTGTTGCATGTTTGCTTGTAAGTTGCCTTTTGAAGCTTCCACAGTGGAAGCTTCAGAAGGGCCTGGACATTCAGAAGCAGCCCAGTTTACTTGGAATTGCTTTGGGCAAGATCTTCTTTGCTTCATAAGTATTTCAAATATCTCTCAAAATACTGGAGTATGTTCTTTAGTTTTAATCGGAAGCAGAGTTATTCTGATCAGAAGCCCTTAAGCAGGACATGGGATCAGTCTCTGTCTGTCTCTCTCCCTTTCTCAATCCCTTGCTGTTATTTTCTAGTAGCTGGTATTCAGAGATATGTTGCTTCTGATTCTAGAGGGAGACAGAACTTGTGAAGTGACTTTTTCAGAAGACTGGCTACATTGGCATGGCATGGCATAGCATGGCATGGCCTTCCACAATGGAGTAGTGGCAGGATGATGCTCTAAGTCCCTGAGAACCAGTGTACCAGAGCTGGCTTATGGAAATATTCAGCAAGCCATTGTATTAATTCTTTTTATAAATCATATTACAAGTTATGGTAAGGGAGCCTACAACTATCATAACTAGTTGCCATCAGCAACTTTATTTTCCATAAATTTCCCAAATTCCTCTTTAAAGTAAGCTGTATGAATGTCAGAAGAGTCATATATAGAAATACAAACACTGGGGAGAGGTGGCTGGAGATTTATAGAAGCATGAGTCTACTTCTTGTGTATTGGATATGATGGGATTGGCTCACAGTTATAGGACTCATAAAGCTGAAATCATACTGCATATCTATGGCAGAATATCTATGGCAGAACAAGCAAATCAAGTTATCAGGGTATATCACTACGAAATCACCTACAATCCGAAGTTATCTCCTTGACGTATTTCAATTCTGATTATAGATCAAAAGGATTTATTCTTATTTAGCACAATAATTTTGTTGTGTGAAGCTGTCTTCTGATTCAGTCTGTCACAACATTTGTAAAATCAAGAGAGGTGACTGAGTGACAAAACTATTCCTGCCTTTCAATAGCTAACAAATATCAGCAATCATATGTAACACCAACCAGTGGTGGAATAGAAAATTATGCTGACAATAACATATATCATGTTGTTAGGGACCACAAACTAATTCATGGCAATTTTATTTACAGTCCCTGTGCATTTGTGATATAACTATTTAGCTACTTTTTCTTCGAAAGTGAAGATGACTAATTTTTGCAGCTTTTCTCTTGTACAGAGGAAATAAAAATTTTTGCGCATTTCTTGCCTGGTATTTGCACATCTTGTAGTGTTTTGGGGAATTTTTCTGTGCGAAAACAGACATATTTATTTTCTGCACAATTTGCGGGTTTTGTGCAAAACACCAGCCACTTTTTATATTTTTGCAAGACTTTTGTATTTCTCCACAGAATAATTTTCCCAAAAAACTTCTGGCTGTGTGAATGCCAGCTGAAAACTGCACAAAATTCTCACTACTGTGTTATTTTTCCTGACCAAGTGTCCTGAGCTTGTGAAAATTCATATTTTTGGTCAGGGAATGAATAATAGTGAATATTCTTTCTATTCCTCCTGTGAATATAAAAAAAGCTGACCTGATAATTTAATGATTAAGTCCCACACATTTACTGGGACTAGGACTTGTTCACATATAATTGCAACATTGGAAAAATGACTTGTTCAAAGCAAAGACAGAATGGAAGGTTGCCATGTTCTCAATGGCCAGTGTTTTAGAATTGCAGTCTCTTTAGCTCCTTAAGATATGCTCAAGCTAACTCACAAGGACACCTGGTAGTCTGTCCTTGAATTCACCTCACAAACTCTAAATTAAAGTCATGGTCAGGAGGAATCCTTGTCGTTACTTTTCATTTTCATAACTCTTTCGACTGCCGTGACTGCAGCCGCTTGAATTTCCCATGGGCTTTTTGCGATGCTATTTCTAGGCCTGTGTTTCATGGCAAACTAATGGACATATTCATGCTCAAGATGAAGAGTGAGACCTCCTGGGCCAACGGCAATAAACTTCCAGGACGTTGCTTTGGCAAGCAGTCAAGTGCAACTCCATTAAAGTGCAAACGAGAGCTCTCAAATTAACCTAGCATCTGCTCTCACAGTGTCTGAGCTTCCCGTACCAAAGGTTGCACAAAGGGACAAATGGTAAGTGCTCATTCAGGAAGCTCAGGAGTCTAGGGTAATAGTTAACGTACACAGGTACAGACCTAAACCTACATCCATGCCCCTGGAAAGTACCAAAGTGTTTGTAGATACTACCTGATACCACTTTTATTATTTTAATTTGTCTCTACAGTGTGCTTAGTATGTTTCATACTTTACAGCACAAGCAAAACAAAACAAAACAAATGGGAAGTATATGCCCCAAAGGAATTTCAAGCTAGAATTTATCATTGAAGAGCTGGATTGGCAGCAGTGTGGAATATCTGCACATATCTGTTTTACACATGTTTGGTAGTGGGAAGGGTACCCCAAGGCTGTGAAAATGGAGCAGAAGTGGAAATAGTTTTAAGGTAGATTTCTGGTTTTCTGCACACAGCAAGAGGATGCAAAAATTATCTCTGAATGGGCTTTTGCATATGAACTAATATATCATTTTTTTAAAAAAATGTTCACTTGTTTTTTGAAACCTAACACATTTATGCACAGTAGTATTTTGTAGTAGTATTTTGTTTTGTTTTTTCACTCAGGGAGTAAAGACTAGAAAACAAGGTAAAGCCAGAAGACACTGAATCAACATATTACAGGTTATCCTGTAAAACACGGCAAAGAGACTCAGGGCACTTTAAAGACTAATAAGTTTTATCTGTAGCCCACTCATCAGAGAGGATGTTCCACCTTATGTAGACAGTTGGGCTTGGAAAGCAGTGCAGTGGATGGTAGTTCTGCAGTCAGACCTGCATTTTAACTGAGCTGAAGCAGGTTTGAAATGCAGAATGTTGCTAAGACTCCTCTCCTGAGAGACCTATGACATGATCAGTCATTGCCCACATAAGCTGGTATTTTGGAACTTGAGAATTAGAAACTTGGGCCCTTTCTGCACGTGGATGTTAAAACGGACCAAGGCGTCCTGGCACGGAGGTTGTCCGCGCCTTGGATCGGACTAGGTTCGGACTATTTAACTTAGTTGTGCATCTTAGTCCGATCCAAACCGCCTCCAAGTGGTCCTCCAGCGCGCTAAGTAAAGACCAGAAAAATCAGGTCTTTCAATTTTCTGGAGTGCGCCATTGCATTCCTGCTTACCTGTGCAGATGCGCAGGCTCGCACCAATGCAAGCCTGCGATCAGTGGAGGGCGGGCTGTGGGCATGGCCAGCGTCAGCGGTTGGTCCGCACCTACGAAGCTGCCATTTTCAGCCGGAAGCCACAGGAAGCTGCCATTTTCAGCCGGAGCAGTGCGGATCTAAAGACCTCGCACTGCTCTGGTTCACCCTGGACTAATGGAGGAGCCCTGCAGAAGGGCTCAAGGGAAAGTCAGCGTTACTTCGGACCCAAGAAGAACCAGTAAGTAATGGCACAGAGCGATTCACTCGCCTTGTGCGGAAAGGGCCTTGGTTTTAGAAAACAGCAGCAATGATTCTGAGGCTGCTCAGTTTCTAAAACCAAAGAGCAATGCAACACTGGCAGAGTGCTGATGCTGTTAAATGTGCATAAAAATGTTACTCAGCCTTTTGGTTTAACAATATGTAAAGGGGGTTTCATCCACTCTTTACAGTTCAGAAATAGGACTAATTTCAACAGGTTTGGTGCCTGCTGGTATCTACTTGTGCTGCAAAAGGAATTGGGAAACCTCAAGGCTGTTGTGTGCCTTATGGATTGTATAGCAGGAACCAAGTTGTGAGTGTGGGTAAAAGATTTCTTTCCAATATAGTCTTATGGTCTTTTTGTATCCTTTATGCCTCGAACTGCCTTGAACCAAAGTAACTGAAGCCACTGGGCTTCTCAAGGCATGGTGGACCACCATAGAACTAATTGGAATGGGGAATTATTAATTACCTAAACCAGACTTCACAGAACAGGACATGATTCAGCGATATGTTACTTCATCACAAGCACTTTGAGTAGGGATGCGATGCTCACTGCTGCTCCACTCTGAGCATAAAATAGTTATGATAATTTATGAAGACACCCAAGAGAAGAGCTGAATTTTTATCTTTCAATAGATGTTCATTCTTCAATATAAACTACAGATGCTGGTGCCATAATTTGACTTTGGGTTTCTTGGGAAGGGCTGTGGATGAAAATATATTTCAAAAATTGAGAGGAATGCTGGTAACAATTGAGAAGAAATTCATTTGACTTGCATTTTATGAAATGTTGTAGCTCTGAGGGGAAAGAGCATATACATTTGAGCTAACCTTTCAATACTCTGGAAGGGCTTGTTTGGTTAAGACTAAGTGCACTTTGTTTTGCTCACTGAGCTCATTCCAGTTCCCTGCCTGTCATTTTGTATTGACTGACTTTATCTGACTGTGTCTGACAAGTGCCGAAGACACCATGCAATGCAGAGGGCGATGTGCTGAAGTACTTAATTAAACAAGCTTCAAAGAAACACAAGGCTGCATGAAGGTGATTCTCTCCCCTTCTTAGGCTGTGTTTGCACCAGCTGTTTCCCTCAAGATATAGCCCAGGATGTATGAGAAACAGATGGCTCCGTCAGCACCTTACTCTGGATTGTGTCCCTACTTTTCAGATGCTACTTCTGGGTAGGTTAAAAAAAAAGTGTTTTTTCAGTTGATTTCCATTTTCCCCTGTGCCTTGCCAGGTATGAACAAATTGTGTAAATTGTACAAGAGGCTTTTGCTGGAACATCAGTTCCACATCTCTGCTTAATGCAAGTTTTGCATCTTCTAGACCATGGATATATCAGTCACGTTTATAAGATTACCTTTAATTCAAGAAAAGGTTTGAAGTATTACGTAGACCAGCCACTTCTCTGATGAAATGATGGAGTGATGATAAAATTGGCAACAGCAATGATCCAAAACACTCCAGGCAGAATATTATTACTCCAAAGCCCTCTACTTTGAGATACCATCCAAGAGTATATTAGCTTTTGCATTTTGGTCCGTACCCAAGGCATTGAGCTTTTATTAACAAAAGGGAGAGGGGAATGTACACCTGTTAGAAACAATCTCAGGTGGTTCACTTCAGACTTCTCTTGCTCAGTTCAATTCCTATCCCTGGAGAAAGAGTAATTGTCTAGAAAGAAAAGGCTGAATGGGGATATGAGATCTGCAGATAGAGCTTTTGTAATCTGTAATCGTCTACTATACTTCCTCCATGTCCATCACAGGAGGTGCGTGTGTATTTGTGTGTAGATCCATGATGGAACTGTATTCAAGCCCTGTGCTTCCCAATTCCACAATAGCATTCTTCATTGCAATTAATTCAAAGCAGGCTACAGGACAAATGGCTGGAGTGAATACTAGCAATGCCTTTTCAAACTCCCTTTTTTTTCATCTATTATTGTAGTACTTCCTTTGAACTGTCTTGTATTTAGTCTAAACAGCGAAACAGTAGTGCATTGGATCTCAGGGACTTGATCCTTATCTTAAATCAGTTACTGTGTTCATTGATTTTATTGTCCATCAAATAAAACTCTCCAATGATACTCAAGCATGTTAGGGTAACTAATTACATGCTAGTTCAATTTAAATTACTTCCTCTTAATCACCATGACTATTAATTTCTTGGCTGAGAAAGAAATATGAAGTGGTAGTCCAAGTATTATGTATAGACCAAAGGAATAAATCAGCAAATGCAACCAAATGAAATTTAATATGCTTGGGAAACAAAAATTGGGAGACAAACATGATTTACACCTTTTGTGGTACAGAGAAACAGTGATCTTAGTGTTCATAAGGAAAATGATTATCAGGTGTGCAGCACTTTTTATATTGGATCAAACATTATTGGAACCATTCACAAGTTGTGTGATGCATCTAAATTAAATATCTGTTTCTAAGTAGGACAAGGCCATTAGGTTATTTAGAAAACACATCAACGGATCTTGAGCGCAGGAGAAGAAGGTCACTCATAGGAGCATCTTTGGAAGGTTAAAGTTTGGACTTAACTCTAGTTCCAGTGTGCCAAGATAAACAGAAAGCAGTGAAGTCTATTACACATCCTTCACATCCTAATTTCAAGAATATTTACCTGAACAGATATTTACAAGGATAGCTTTAAAAATAATGTTATAAAAGTAACATTTTGCTATATCTATGCCACAAAGGTTTTTAACTTATGGAAAACTTACCATATTCAGAGTAAAATATTCAGGAAATCATAAAAAGGGGACATTAAGAGCTGTGACAAGATCCGGTAAATGACCTCAGAATAAGTGCAAAGTATGGAGACAGTTTTGCTTTACCATTACTGACCACTGCATATCTCTATATGGGGGGGGGGTATATCCATTATCTCATGTCTGCATTCAGACATCCTATGCTTCACAGGCAAAAAAGTAGGCTTTAGTTCTGTGTATTTTAGCAGTGACCAAACTGGGACCAGAGGGATCAGAAAAGACAACCCCACCTACTACAAAAAATTATCTTGTTTTTCGTTCTCTTACTTGAAATGTGGTATTAACACCCTACTTTCTTTGCTATGTGGGCTTTCTGGGGACCGTAAATATGTGTTTAATTAATAAATTATATCATCTTTCCTTGCATTTTCTGGCCAATAGCTTTAAAAGAAAAAAAAATAAACATGCCAGAATGATTTGACTTAAGCTTTACACTACTGAGCTTAATTGGGTTTACACTCTAATGGCTTTCCCAAAGGAATAATGAAAACTGAAGTTTTCTGAGGGCACTGAGAATTATTAGCAACCCTTAGAATCTCATACACAGCTACAATTCCCAAGGTACCTCAGCATAATCCATGCCTATTAAATGGTTTACATTTGGAGTATAGATGCAGTCTTAGCTGAGATGTATAGTAGGTGATACAAAATAAACATCATTTGAGAAGAGGCTAACCTGTAAGTACAAATGGCTCTCTTTGCTTCTTCATGGCTCTTGAGTTAAATTTAGGCATGTTGCACAGTTGGCAAGTTCAGACAATCATCCCTTAATATGTTTATATGATGTGTAAAGAGAAGATGGGGTGGTTTGGGATGATTCTATCCTGGTTGTCCAAGTCTCCAGCATCTATCCACTACCACCACCCACACATTCAGAGTGTGTGCAAATAGTGTCCACTCATATCTGGTATAAATTTAAAGCTCTTGCTTTACCAAAAGAATAAGGCCCTTTCTGCACCAGACAATTAGAACGGGGCAGTGCGTCCTCTCACGGAGGTCATCTGCACCTTGGAGTGGACTAGGAGCAGAATACTTACTGGAGATCCGCACCTCTGTCCGCTCCAAAACGACCCCAAGTGGTCCTCCAGCATGTTTTCTAAAGACCGCAAAAAACAGGTCTTTACTTTCCTGGAACGCGCCATTGCGCTCCTGCTCCCTTGTGCACCAATGCAAGCCTGTGATCTGTGGAGGGCGGGCTTTAGGCATGGCAAGCTTCAGTGGTTGGTCAGGACCCACGACCAACTGGAAGCCACCATTTTGGAAGCCGGAACCACCATTTTGGAAGCTGGAAGCCGCCATTTTGGAAGCCGGAAGCTGCCATTTTGGAAGCCGGAGCAGTGTAGATCTACAGACCTCGCACTGCTCCGATTCACCCTGGACCAAGGAGGAGCCCTGCAGAAGGGCTTCAGGGACAGTCCGCATTGCTTTGGACCCCAGAAGAAGCGGTAGATAACGGCACGGAGCGATTCCCTCACCTTGTGCGGAAAGGGCCTAAGTCTGATTTGGGAAGTTTTAGTGTGTCTCGAAATGCTGTGATGTAACAAACATTGCTCTTAAAATGTTAATCTAAACTACAGTTGGCCCTCCACATTTGCGGGGTTCACTTTCACAGAATGTGCAAGTTTCCCCAACTTTGCCCCCCCCCCAGGAGATTCTTTTCCAGGGGAACCTTCCCTCTCAGTGGCTCTGATCAGGCCACTGAGCCTTTTAAAAACCCACCTCTGGTCCCCCTCCTTCACCACCACCATCAGCAGCTACCTGGCCAGTTAAGGACGGCTCATAGTCTGATATCCCAGCAGCACAAACCCTCTCTTGATGCCCCCCCCCGACGTACCCAAGGAAGGAAATAGGTGAGAGAAAGAAAGTATAGGGCCATCATGCTAACCCACCCTCTGTCTCTCTCCTTTCTCTGACTTAGTTTGAAACCTTTCACATTCTCCCCACCATGCCTCAGTCCCCTTCCCACAGGCATACATGCACATTTTGATATTTGTCATTTCCCCACTTTTTTGAGGGTATTGTGCCCTAACCTTAGCAAATATAGAGGGCTGACTGTAACTTGAGTATATCTTTTCCAACTTTGAAGAAGGATATTTTGACCTCCAATGGTTTACACTATACTGGAGTTGGACCTTGATCTATTTTTGCATTTTATCATAATTTTTGTTCTATTTCTGCCTGTTTTCCAACTGTGCAGTTTCCTATTTTGACATGATACATTGATTTGACATAACTTTAAATGTGCAAATGGATATACATTTTATGGCAAACCAACATAGTTCTTAGTGTTGATGTTATATCATTGGATATATTTTAACTGTTTTTAAAAAGATTACTCTCTTCTTTTTCATAATGGAATGATAATAGAGTATCAATGAGAACACCATGAATGAGAGACAAATATGATCAGCAGCAGCAAAAAATAAAATAAAATCAATCTTTTCTTTCCAGTGTCTTGGTTGACAAATGTGAATTAAGTGTCTGATTTATATAAAAGCTAAAAGTTTTCTGCATAAAAATATGCTAATGAAAAGAGTGCTTTTCAAGACATAGCTATTGTTTTTTTATGAAGAACCCAATTACTTCAAGTAATGGTAAATTTTTAATGAAGGGGAATAAATGATTTCTGGAAATGTTTCTTTCTATGCTAGGAAACAGCTTATTGTCCTGTCTGCTAAAATAGCAGTTCATTTTGCACACTTTGTAAGGCTGCTGCTGTTTCAAAAATAAATTAAAAATCTCTCTTTCCTGATTACATAGAAGATATTTGCATATTTGCCCATTTGTTTTCTGGCTTTCAAACCCACCACACCTCTATTATTTTTACAAACATCTCATAAAAAACTGAATGATGTGTTCCTACATCTTAAGGGGAAATGGTCTTTCTATCCACATCATGTATAGGTCCATGGGACAGGGCAGAGAAAAAGACCTGACAGTATAGAACTGTTATGCTTGGTTTCAGAAAGCCAAGTTGCATTTCTTGAATTGTGTTTCCCCATGAAAAAAACCATGGGCTTGATGCAGACTTAGTCAAGCTTAAAGTAGGTCTACTGAAATTAATGAGTTTTCATACTCTCAATCTCAGTGGGACTTCTCACTCAAGTCCCATGGGCTTAAGTGGGTCTGTTCTACATGTGAGTAACATTGATCCAACCCAATATTTGTTCATTTCCAATCTCTCTGCATTCTCAGTGTTGGTTTCTATAAGAATTAACTCATGCTTTTCCACATCCTTGATTTCAACATCTCACTTTTCATCTTAGTTTTAATGGCAATGTCTTCAGTCAAGGCCTGTAGCTGCTGGAGGGCAAAGTAACAGCACTGCCACCCCGATATATTTAGAAGCAACGTAAGTAAAAATAACAGATAACAATAGTCTAAAATTATCCAACTTACCTTCTCAGTCTGATGTACATGTTTTGTGTGAGGTTATTTTGATAAAATTTAATCTATTTGAATATTTAAAATTCCTAACTTGGCAATTGTTACAGTTAACAATATATAAATAAGGTCTTCATTAAAAAAAAAGCTTTAAAAAGACTTTGTGATTGACACCAAGTTTTCAACAAAATACATAAATGTGTAAAGTCCTCCAGTTCACACACGTGTATGAAAATACCACAGCTACAGGCCTGATTCAATGCCATACGGCATACATTAAGGAATGTTATGTTGGAGAAGCAGAATGAATACTAGTAATCTAGGTAGGAGGTAAGAATTCATTGGCTTTTCAACTCAAAGGTGGTGTTGTATAGAATCACCAAGGAATGTGGATTATACCAACTCAGCTGGAATAATGAGTCCTTTTCCCAGTATACATTTCATAATTCAAGCTGTTAAGTCTGACTTCCACACAATTCCCAGCATAACCAAGTCCTATAAGCAGAGCATACCTTGTTATAAATCCTGCAAGTAGGTAAGTGTTGCACCATGAAGCTTATACAGTTTTTCCCTCAGTGTAAAAATATACAATGCTACTGCATTTTAATATTATTATTCTTTTTTTTTGCAGTTGAAAGTCCAATCAATATTTTAGTTTTCTGACAGTTCTGTTCTTTTTTGACCTTTCATACATCTCCAACCCAAACCACTGTGTTGCCCCTCCTGATACCTGAAACCTCACAGCGTAATGTGTTTTGTCTCCCATTGATTATAAATAATGAATCCTTTGCTGGTGTGATAAGGTACTGCCCAAATAATCCACTGTCTTGGATAATTCTGTTGTAGCTGCTCCAGGGCCACTCTTTGGATTTGATAGGGTCTTTTAAATTCTTCAAGACGTCCATTTTCCCTGTTGACAGCTCTACAAAAAGCACATCTGTTTGCAAATGTGAAGTAGCATATATATAATACTGATTGCCTTCAGTGAAAGAGGATTGAAATGTCAGATCAGATATGTGCATAGTGGTTTGTAAGTCATAAATCAACTTGATTTCCCCTTGGATTGTTATTGCCTGGACTCTGATCCTCCTGCTGTGTTCATCTGTGCTGACCAAATAGCGTCCATCAGGGGAGATGTAAGGAGTACCTGTTATGTCACAGTTGGGGCCAATAACAGAATCTGTAACACTGTCAATTATAAGCTGTGGAGTTACTGGTACTGATGAATTCGTTTGGCATTGGACGAAGAAGTAGCCACCCAGGTGGGTATAGGCCATGGCTTGTGGCAAGCAGCTGTAGTTTTTGAAGCTGATAGTCTTAATGTAAGCCATAGTTTCCAGATCGATCTTGTGAACTGCAGGTTTTGACTTGTTAAAGATGAAACCAAATCTGAAATTTTGTTTTAACAAAAACAACAACAAAACAGTATATGACCAAACAAGCTCCTGAAGAAATCTTGCAATAGTCTTGAATTTAAAAAAGAAAGCAAAATTCTTAATTGCTCAAAATACCCCATATCTGCTATCTTGGTAGGTTTTATAGAAACCCTGTAAAGTAGGACACTTTTATTACTGCAATTTGATTTGTAGATTGAAAAAGTCTTGGAGCATAGAAACCTTGTCTCGTTGAGGTCATGTATGAGCTGTAATTTTAACCAGAGATTATCAGCTTAACCAGGGGGCCTTTCACACTACACAGTGATAGCATCATGAATCTACTTTAACTGCCCAGATTCCATCCTCTGGAATTCTGGGATTTGGAGCTGGGCGGTGATATTTAGTGTTCTCAGCCAAAGAGTTCCAGCACCTCTGACAAAAACTACAAATATCTGGCCATACAGAGGTGCTAAAAAATGAAATATTAAAATTGTGTCTCCCACGCTACCAAGTCCTACATCCTACAGATAAGAAGCAGAGTCAGTTTCTCTCACAGTTTCTTACCTCTGCCCATAGATGTGGTTGTGAAGGTCAAAACATGGTGAGGTCAAAGGTTGGCCAGTCCTGTCCAAAGTCTAGAAGAGGCTATGTTCTTGGGTTCTTTCATACTACAGAATTGTAGCACTATGGCCATTCTCACACTACACTGTTGTAATGCTATTATTCTACTTTCAACCTCCTATGGAATCCTGGGGTTTGCAGTTTAGGCAGGGGCCTTTAGAATGCTCAGCCAGGGAGCTCTTTGGCCTTACTAAACTACAAATCCCAGAATCCCACAGGATGTTGGAAGTGCAATAATAGCACTATAACAGTATAATGAGGAAATGGCCTATGATTCCACTTTAACTGCCATAGCTGTACCCTGTAGAGTTTTGGGATTGGAAACTTAGGGAGCGGTTTTTACAACGCTCAGCCAGAGACCTTCTCTACTGCCTCTGACCAAAGTACAAACCCCATGAGGTAGCATGGAATTAGAGTGGCATTGTAGTGCTATAATTGTATAGTATTAAAAGGCCCCTTACTTGGTTGTGTTAGTTTTAGAAATAAGGTGAAAACTTGAAATGTCAAATGTTTATCTTAGGGAAAAGAAACTTAGATGACAGGGAGAAATGATTATCTACCCTCTTGTATGAGCTTTCAGGAGAAAACATTTAAAAACCAAGGACAGAGGGAAGTAAACCTTTACAGTCAAAGGAAAGAGAAGTGGAACCGCAGGTTGAAATCCTACAGAGGGTCAAAGCTGCTGAAACCAGAGAACTCAGAATTGACTGCTGCTGCTCAGCTTAGTTAATACATTGTCACATAACTCTCCAGGGTATATATAAAACTAACATCAGTCTAGGCCCTTTCCACATGACAGTGGTGTCCTGGCATGGGGATGCAAGGGGAGCAGGACCGCAGTGACACTTTTGCATGATGTCATTGTGGTCTCGCCCTTCTTGCATTGCCAGACAGTACAATCATGGGCTATATCATTGACGTAAAAACTCCATCAATGACTCCCAATTGTGTGAGCCTTCTGTTGCTGCTGGCCATGCAGAAGGGGTGGAAGTGTAATCTAAGCGCTTCCTCACCTACTGCAGCATGGGAAGAAGGCTGGCTGCAGTCCAGAAGGACAGAGCATGTCCCTTGAGTTCCCTTCCATAGGCTGCTGGTTGTGCGCAGAAAGGAGTATTGGGAACATGCTCCCATCCCAGCAGAGGCACTGCTAGGATTATGATGGGATGACCTGCAAGAGCATCATCATGCGGAAATGGGCTTAGTCAGCATTTCCAAACCAGTTGACTTGTAGACACTTTGAACTACAAATCCCACCAGCCCAGGCGGCATGGTTACAGATTATGAATGTAGGCTGGGGCAGTTGGAGGGCTTCAGGTTTTGGAATGCTGGCTAAAGTATTTAAGCTGATGTAACCCAGAGAGCTAATTCTTCAAGCTATTAAAAAAATAAAAATAAAAAAATAAAAAAAATAAAAAAATAAAAAAAATTCAGCTTTCCCATTAGCAGTTGCTGTTCACCAAGTCAAAAGAGAATTGGTGGGGGGGAGAAAACATGGGGCTGGATCCAGACTTGGCATACGTGCTGAAATTAATTGGGACTTAAGGTTTCAATGGACCTAGTCTAAACACAACTACGTCTGCATCAGACCCAAAGGATAAATGTTCTATAAATGATGCATTATGGTATGGATACAGTGGGTATTGCTACAATAGAGTTGTCTTTGTATACATGATAAAACTTCCTTACGTTAACCCTTTTTTAAACCATATTTTTAAGGGAAATAATGAAGAAGAAAAAAAGAAAAAGAAAAAAGAGGAAGAAGAACTAAATCCTGGGTTTGTTCTTGATTCAAAAGAATAATTTCCCCCATTGTAAGTCAGTCTAAAGGGAAATCAATAGAAAATAGTTGCTTACATTCCTTGTTCTATACACTCGAGTGGTGTATCTGCCTGAAAAATTAGGGGCCTTTCCACATTACACTGTTGTAGCGCTATTACTCCACTTTCAGCATCCTGTGGAATTCTGGGGTTTGTAGTTTACTGAGACCAAAGAGCTCTTTGGCTGAGAGTTCTCAAGGCCCCTCCCTAAACAGCAAACCCCAGCATTCCATAGGATGTTGAAAGTGGAACGATAGTACTATAACAGTGCAGCACCTTAAGGCCCTCGAGTGTTGTGTTTCATGAGGTCACCCTCTGGAGCAGTGGTTACGCTTTTTTTCAAAACAGCAATTTTTGGTTGCTAGATTTTCCTAGTAACTATAGTCCCAGCATTCAGTTGTGTGAAGATAATATTACATAGCTGCTTTTTCACCTAAACACCAGCAGTGTCTCCAAATAATAAAGGGCTATACACACAAAAGCCCCCCTGAGTGTCCATTGATGATAATCTACTAATGAAAAGCAAGCTAACATAGTGTATGACCACACATGCGCACTCCTGAGAGTTGGTTTTTCATTCGGCTATTACGCTTCCATCCATTACAAACTTGCCTTGGGGGGGAAATGTACTGGCAAAGAAAATGAAAATGGCATATGATTAGGGAGTAATAAAATGATACTTACAGCTCTTCTGGATTATGAAATTTGAAGAATGCTTTAAACAAAAACACTCTTTTGAAAGCATTTCTAGAAAGAGATTCTTATAAGAAAATTTTGTATGCATTTTCATATACATTTAGTGGGAGGGTTGCTATGAACTTAAAAGGACTTATGTCTGAGTAGACATGCATAGGATTGCAGTGGCATTTTAGTGAAGTATGTATACGCTGTAACTGCTGCTGTCAAAGCAACACTCAGTTTCTACTTTTACATGGCATACTGTGCCACAGTTTAAAGTGATGTGCTTGAGTTCCTATGAACACAGGCATGTGTCCTCTTCTCTCCACATGTGCAGGCAAGAAGTAATGTTGGAAGTAGCCTCTTCTCCTTTCCATTAACCAGACTGGATTGAAGCCTAGGACAGTGGGGTGGGTGTCATCAGCATAGCACAGGGTTTGTCAATTGCGCCTCTATTTATGTTTCTAGAATGGGCTTGCTTTGGATGCTGGCTTTTCAAATGAAAACTGGAGGAAGAAAGCACTTGGGAAGCTTGTCAGCATTCAAAACCAGAAATAATAATATGTCACATAAGACTGCTATCACACCAAGAGTAAACGAAAAGCAAGCAAACAACCCCACCCCAAAGGCTTCATCACTGGTATATGAAAGCAGGAGAATTTTTGCAATGTTTCTAATTAAATAGCCACCACTTCATAATTTTCTCTGCCTGAAACCTTTTGACAAAGTTGAGAGTAGATGAACACCCAGTCTCATTTATTATCTTGCTGGCCATTATTGCTCCATTGTTTCCTTGTATGGCTCCTTAAAAAACCAAAAATGTTGTTTCTTGCACATAATTTTGGAAACCATTTCAAGCAAATCTATACAGTTTCTGTTTTCTACCCTGGTGGAGTTTTGAGCAATTACCACAGGAGCAAAGCAAATTATACTCCTCATGATTAATCCTAATTTCATTTAGATTGAAGGGACTATTTGGGGTAAGAATGTTCTTACCTGATGTGGTTGATGATCAAGTTTGTATGTGGAATAAAATAATCATCCATTCCACTCAGATGAGTGCGAATAATATGCTGATTCTCACCTGTGCTTGCCTCTGGTATCACCTATAACAAATAACCAAAGTGCTCAGCACTGACAGCAACAAATGAGGAACTGAAACATAAAGGCCCGATTACCTAAATGCAAATTATCCTGGCATGATTTTGCCATGTATCTAGCAGCATCTCATAAGTCAAAATGATGGTTTTCTTGCTTCCTTGAAAATAAAAGATGTTCATGAAATGGCATCTGTCTGTCTGTGACATTTGCAAGGTAAGAGAATAACTCCCCATCTGCTTTCAAGCTGTTTATATCAAAAGACAACGCAATCATGCAGGCACTGAAAGAGCATCCCAACCGTAACTCTGCAATAATTTTTCTACACTGCATCCTATAAACAATGTTTTCATGTTCACATTTATTAATCCCACTTAATGCACCATGCTAATTCACTGGTCTGAATGACTGACAGCAAAGTCATAGCAGTTAATTACCCTTTTGAAAGGATATCTACAATACCGGTGGGGGTGGATTTCTGGAAAAGGACAGAATGAATCGTTCTTTTTGTCAAAAAGGTATTCCTGAGGTGAATGCATGCCTTTGCTATACTGGAAAACTCATTTTGTTATGGTTCTTGGAATCACAGGAAAATACAGAAGCAGTTTTTATGAAAGAATTTTACAAAAAGAAAGAAAGAAAGAAGGAAAGAAAGAAGGAAAGAAAGAATTGAAATATTGACATTTCTTCTTTAAGGTTCTGTGTTTTAAGATGGCTAAGGTCAATTCATTAGAAGTATTTAAGAATGGAGTGGGTTGACAGGATTTGCAGATAAGTTATTTATTATGAACATTGCTCCATCCTTGAAAGATTTTGGCTAGGGACCTTTGGCAATGATGTGTTCTTTGTGCCATTATGGTAGCTTATGGATGAGGAGGTGATTTGTCTCTTTTTCTCTGAGGCATGTTCTTGCCATCACTGTGCATGATCAGGGGCAGTATCACAGCCACTACCTTTGCAGAGATCAGGTGACACTACCAGCCAACAGCTGACCCTGTAAAGCTTCTGACACTGCCCTGGTTCCTTACTCTGAGTAACTGTGTTATTCTAGTACCATCTTGACTGCTGCTTCCACTAGTGGTGTGTGAGAAATTCACTTTGTCAAGTTTGTCCCTCCCTCCCGAGTGGATTCTATGCCTCTTGGTCTGAGCATAGAAACTGATGTAATCTGCAATAAGAAATCCATATACTTCTGGGCTCTCATTATGTTCCATGATAAGGAAGAAAGATATGCATTTAAGAGCGAGAGCATGGTTGGAGGAGAAAAACACTATGGGCATTTTTAAAATGCATACCAATGTGCTTTAGTCAATCAGTGGGGGCATCTTAGCCATTAATATGTCCATTAATGTGTCCATTTGAAAAAATGCATGCAGATCAGAGGTATAGCTTGTTTCCTTAAAAAAAAAATCCACATGGAACCAATTTGAGAGGTAAGCAAAGAAGCCCATGGAAATGTACCTGACAAGTCTCTACTCCTTCTTCATTGACATGCTGTTTTTATGGTCTGTTTGTTTCTCAGCTTGCCTACCAGTCTTGGTGGTATCTGTTTGTCACCAAATCTGACAACACTCACCCTGTGTGTGCTACAAAGTTCATGTAAATCATTCATAGGAATGCATAGATGTGTTTGATAAACTTTCTCAAAAATACGTTCTATAAAAATAGTATCAACTCCACATTATTATATATCAATAGCAATGACAAATATTTTTCTTGAAAAGTTGTATGAAATCATTTACTCTTTCTCTCTCTCCTGAGGAAAAAAATTCAGGAGAATGAACAAATTGAATGAGATGGCCACCTCTGGTCCTGCTGTGCTTGCATTTGGTAAGAGAACAGAGAGTTGCTGCAGATGCCTGTTTTCCAGCTGTGCAAATAGCATGGTTTTGTTAATAATCACAACCCCAGGGCCATCATTTTTTTAATTACAGTGATAACTAGATGAACAGATGAAACTGGAAAAGCTAATGACATCTTGCACCTTTCCTATGAAACTATGTTATTCTTTTAGGGATTTTGACTGAGGTGGCTTTAAAAAAAAAAAAAAAGGAAAGGGAAAAAAAACCTATTCCCCATTGTGCCCCTTTTGTATGGCATTACTTATATGGACTGAAAATTCCCAAACAAACTTTCATCTCTCTCGCCCTCTCCCTCCCTTCTTCCCTCCCTCCCTTCCTCCCTCTCCCTCTCCCTTTCAATTTTCTTTCTATCTCTCTCTCTCTGTCATAATCTGTAGACATCATTTTGCATATGGATTTTTTTTTTTTTGGAAAAGCAGCTGAAATTTCCACATAGTTAATGAGATCCAATAGCTTCTAAAACACTGTAAAGTAACTGCTATATGCAAATGGGAATGTAGCTGTTTATATATTTAGTTCTTACAGAACAAATAATTTTACCAGTTTAAGTGCTACTGCAAGAAAATCCTTGCAAACTATGCAGCTTTTGAGGACTATTTGGATTTTTTTTTTGAGGCGGGGGGAGGAACCCAAAGCTCTAAACACCTTGGAACTTCAATACTTGAGGGAGCACTGCTCTCTATTTATGCCTGACCAAAAACTGAGATCTCTTGGAGAGGTTGTCCTTTCTGACTCACCAGTAGGGAAAATACATTGTGGGACAACATGAGAAAGGGCTTTCGCTATGGTGGTATGCCAGATGTGGAATTCTTTCCCCCTGGAGGCCTGATTGGTGCTAAGGCTAGGACTATTTTGGTGCCAAGTCAAAACTTGGCTCTTTATTAAACCCAACTGATTTTATCTAGGAAGCACATGTCTTATGCATTGTACTAATGAAAATTGTTTTAGCTGGTGTTAACTCACCTGATTTGAACTGATAGACTGTTTTAATATATTTAATCTTTTAGAATTATCACTATTATTTATTGTTTTAAAATCACTTGATCATAAACTACCCTGAGATCTTTGGATATAAGGTGGGACATAAATATTTTAAACAACAACAACTTTATATCATTTTTTTCACTGAAAATGATACTTTCTGTACAGAAATGTTATTTTTGGTGCAGAAAATCATGTTTTTTGGTTCAAGAATGGTATTTTCTGTGCAAAAAGATCCTTCTGAGTTTTTAGCAGAGAATAAGTCCCAGACTGAAATGATTATTGCTGCCCAGGATTCTCCTTGTCAAGATTTCTTAACATTTTGGAAATCCATTTTTCACCTATATTTTGAATATTAAAAAATTTTCTTTCCATTGCTATAAGCAAGTGGTTGTTAACAGGACAAAATTCGACGAGTAAACAGTTGCAAAGCTATTTGGGAGACTAATAAAGAGTTCCTGTCCACACATTATGACTAAATGATTGGTATACAATATAAAGCAGGGATGCTACAGTGCAGTCCTCCAGATGCTATTGGACTGGAACTCCCAGCATCCTCTACTGTTGGCTCATTTTACGTTGCCTACATTTGGTTTGTAGTAAGGCAGGATATTCTGTTCTTGAAATCCTTGTCAGTTTTGCCATTGCTATTCAAATTCTAATGTCCATGGAACAGAAAATAGGCATAAGAAAGAAATATACTTAGCTATACAATTTAGTTTCAAGTCCATTAAGTTTGTTTCTGCCATGAGTAACATCAGCAGTTCTAGAAAGAATTCTACAGCTCTGATTTCTTTAAAGTACAAGCCTTCATTTGGTAAATGACAGTCCCCAACTGGGTTATGATCATATTCATGGTGGTTAAACCAAACAAGGACAATGCAAATGTGGATTTTGCAAAGAAAGAAGGGAGGAGGAAATCTGGGAATGAAGAAGGGAGAGTCAGGAGGAAAGAGAATGAAAGAACTAGTTAGCTATCCATGGTAAGCATAAAATTAAGTGAAATAATTAAAAGTGGGTTTCATGTTGAAAGGTGGGTTGAATTTGGATTGGAAATTGAGGAAGGTCACTGCCTAAGACAGAATACAATTGATTGGATCCAGTCTGGCGACTGGCCCTAACATGAACAATCTAAGGAGTTCATACTGGGGTGGGGAGGGTTCAGGAGCTTGAACAGCTCCTTTAAAGTAGAGGCTAAAACCCAAAATGGAAGAATTGTCCCACTGATACGGAAGCCATTTGCCACTTGTAATTGGCACTGTTGGATTCCACCAAGGGCAGTTGATATGTTCTTTAGGTCCCATACTAGGACAGAAAAGCAATAATGAGGTACTGCAATTTGTAAGTTTTAGGCATGTATGCTACACAGTTGTCATTGTGTAGCCTGTTTCATCTATACTGTAATTAAAATGGAGTCCACAACTGAACAAATGGAGGAAAACAAGGCAGAGTTGATATGCAAAAGATTTTTACCAGGCAATTTTACTGTTAATTATCTGCAGAGAACATAGACTACAAAGAATTTGTGAACAGCTGTTTAGTTCATATGAGGCTTACCTGCAGAGTTGGATGGGATTTCTTCATATTCCCCCAGCTAAGAACCCAAATTTGGTCGTGTGACTTATCATAATGTAATTTTACTGGTAGAGGGTCAACATCCAAGGACTTCAAAGAAACAAAAACGAATCCAACAGGTTATTATTTATGAAAAGGGGTGCATTTGACACAAGCCATTAAGAAATCCTTTTCTATACATGGCCTATTTCATGTCAAAGCTGGACATCATACCACCACTTTGTATATTAGTGACAGCAGACTGTTGCTACCCCATTACTGCTTCCATATACCATTTACATATGCCTATACTCAACTTCCATCCAGTGGATAATACAGATCACAACATGTGAGTCTTGTGGGTTTTCTTTGATGAATTTGTTCACCTGTATAGCTCTTAGGTTTTTAGGCTTTGGAGCTTCTTATGCACTCAGTGTTCTCATGCTTCTAGTTCATGTTGGCTATATGGGGTGATGGCCTTTTGATTAAGCAAGAGTTGTGAAGCCCCAGTCTTGTTGCTATTTATATTGGCCCAAATTCACATTAGTTTTGGCCATCTGAAGAATATACAACCAAATCCTATGCATGCTTACTTCAGAGGCAGTCCTCTTGAATAAAACAGACAAGAGAACAGCCTTATAATGCAGTCCTGTACATGTTTTAGTTTAAAGTATGTTGGTACTATATTCACTGAGACTTATTGTTAGGTTAACCGCCCAGGATCAGTTTCAGAGTACTACATCCTCTCCAGCAGAGCTGGAAATCATATGGCTCTTCAGATGTTGTTGGGCTGCAAATTCCAGCAGTCCTAAACAGCATAGCCAATGATGAGAAATGCTGCTGCATTCCAACAACATCTGGAGGGCCACATGGTGCTCACTTCTGCTCTACAGACTTGGTTGTGCCTAAAACCAATTGCTAATCTCAACTTGAGTACAATGATAGCATACCTTGTGAAATGATGAAATGTTGAGTGGTAATTTATTGCTTCCATAAATCCCATTGATTCAGTTGGACGAGCAATTGGAATTTGGCCATGGTCATCAGTGACATTTATTACAGCATAGCAGAATATGGAAAAGTTCCTTTTTTTGAACTACAAAACCTGATGAGCAATGCTCATGCTGTGAATATACTTCAATTGACAATAACATTCTTGTTCTCAAAATTTCTTACTGACAAAATATTAGTGATGTGTATATAATTTGGATACAGTTATTAGTACTGATTTGAGCTTTCTGCTCTATTAATAATGACATCAAGGTTCACAACTTGTGTTTTTAAAGGGAAGTATCCATTTTCACTGGACAACTCTATAGCTAGAATCTCCTTTTAGAAGAGATCAAATTCTGAGTGATAGCAAAGACTCCCCCCCCACTTTAAAGTGATCAGTTGCCCTGGAAAGTTACCTGAATGACTTTCTGTGTCTGGATATCTAGGATCATTATTCTATTCCACTTAGGTTGTGTTACATAAATATATTTGTCTCTGATGTTGACAACAGAAGCCCAGAGGCAGGACTGAATGGCTTCACCTTCAACTCTAGGACAGATTTCTACCTGAAATAATAAGAAAGAAAGAAGGTTTAATCAGTTTAATTTCAGTGCCATGATCCAGATAGCCTGACACACATAGTCACAAAGAAAGAGACAACATTAAGTAAAAATGATGTATTTGCTCATTTAGCCATGAACATGAAAAAAATGTTTTCCATCTGACATCTCCCACCCCCCAGCTGTATTATTTGGAGCATGAAGTGTGGGTTTGGATTCAGCACAAATAGTGAAAAGCTTTCTTTCATGCCAGGGTGTAGTGCAGCCTTGGTGAAGCAGACTTTTCTCTCTGCTGCTGATGTTCATGTTAGCAACAACACCTATCATTGACACAAGTGTGCAGATAGGTGGTCTGGTGTTGCTGCCAGCTGTCTTTCATTTGACCCATTGTAGGGATCTCTGGGATCTGAAGCCTTGAGATGAAGCAACCTGCGAGATGTGCTAGGGGTTTTTTGAGTGCTATATTCCCTCAGCCCTGCTAAGTACTGCAGTGTGCATATATAGCGCAGGCTCGTGTATTGTCGAAAATTTGGTGTGACCAAGAGACATAAATCTTCCATAAATCTCTCTCTCTCTCTCTCTCTCTCTCTCTCTCTCTCTCTCTCATAAACTCAGACCTCAGAATGAATTCTTATGTAACCAAATTGACACCACACCCCCGCCCACACAGACAAGAAGGAGCCACCAGTAGGCTTTCAATAGGCTTGGAAAAATCCCAAAGTCCAAAGAAGTACAAAAGAACTTTAGATTTAAAAATCTTAAAAAGCCAAAACTCCTAAACCAGTGAGGACTGAACATGCTTAGTGTTTGTGGAAATGTGGCTGACTGCTGAAAGAGGAACCTATCCTTCTGAAAACTGAGGGTGGAGGAATGGAAAAGAAAAGATTGTGGCTGGAAACTGAAAGTAACATTCCATGTTGCAACATTTTGTTGCAGATCCCATGTACATAGTCAAATAATTAACTCATTTTATGGAAGTGTAAAAAGGGCAGGTATTGGCTAGCGTAGGAGAAACACAGGAGCCATTTCCGCACTACCCTGTTAGGCCCCTCCCTAAACTGCAAACCCCAGGATTCCATAGGACATTGAAAGTGGAATAATAGCGCTATAACAGGTTAGTGTGAAAATGGTCCCTGTGTTTGCAGAAGAAGATAACATATTTTCTCTATGGTATCTCTGGTTACAGTATATAGGCATCATGTGAGCATAAAATTATTGTATAAGCAGTTCAGCTTTTCTCAGGGATTGCCTAAGTGTGGTCACTTCCCAGTCCTTCCAAAGCCACCCCTTTTTCAAGCACAGACATTGGCCCTTTCCGCACGTGGGGGGAGGAAACGCCCAAAAACAGAGTTTACTGGCTTTGTTTTCCGGCCGGCCGAGTCCGTCGCCACGAGGAGCAGCGCGAGCTCATCGCTCCGCACTCCTCCGGCATCCTAAATGGCGGCTTCCGGTTGGTGGAGGCTCTCCACCAACCGGAGAAGCTCGCCAGCCGGAAGCCTGCCCCTGGCAGATCTGCAGGCACACACTTGCGCGTGCCTGCAAATCTGCTCCGGAGCTGGGCGACGGAGCGGCATGGGGTTGCGCGCTCCGTGGTTTTTAAAAACCTCTAGAAAGAAGTTTTTAAAAAACACGCCGAGCGACCAGTTCCGGTCGCTCCAGAGTGGACTGAGGTACGGAACTACAAAAAGTAGTCTGCCCCAGTCCGCTCTACGGTGCAGAAGACCTCTGTTGGAGGTCGCTCTGCACTGTTTAAATAGCCCGGTGCAGAAAAGGCCACAGTCCTCTTTCACCTTTGACTTGATGGGTGGAAAGCTTGAATCACCATTGTGCGACAGATGAGCCTAAGGCCATGGTGCCCATTGTATAATTGGTTGCAGTATTGCTGGCATACATTAATGAAGTAATAAATGTGTAAAGAATCTTGGTCAGAATATATAATGGAAGCTGTGACATGGTATTGAGCAAATGTTTGATGCCTGACTAGTTACAAGCAAATTTATAGTGCTGTCAACATTTATTAACAATGTAAATCTTGATTTGTGGGAGGAAAGCACTCATCCAATTTTAATGAAAGTCCTGTTCTACTGCCTATACTGAGATCCTTGTGTATTTATCAGTTCAACAGAAGAGCAGAGTCATGAATCTGTTCAGATCTTAACATTTCCAACACAAAAGCCAAGGTCACCAGGTTGGTCCATTGGAACAAAACAAAATTCCAGATTCATCAATGGGCAATACCTTTATTACACCAGCTATAATTCACAATAATATGCAGGCTTCTGAGTTCACAATAATATGTAGGCTTTTGTAGATGGTTAAAAAGAAGGGGGGAAGATACATGGAAATCAGAAAATTTGAATATAGGTTTGATGCATCACTGGTAGGTATGCAGGTAATGGATTATACATGACAATACCAGGTGGGTTGGAGAAAAAAATAGCGTTTCCCTATTTCAGAAAACACAAGGCTTCTTATAGCTCAGAAACCTGCCTCTTGCCTTAGGCAAAACACACAGCTCTCTTAGATGGCCTACACCATGCTTCCTAGCACAGATTTTCTGAGCATTAATCAATTTCATTCTTCTCCTGTCACCATTTTGTGAAGGTGTTGATAGTGTGTATGTAGAAAAGACAAAGTGAACGGAAAACTCAAGATTACTCTACCCCCAGAGTTTACTGAGTATATCTTAAAATAGGAAGTGGTGGTATATTTGTCTGTATGAGGCTACATTAGGCAAATAAACTTGTAACATGATGGTTTTGGAAAGGACCAATGGATGTTAGACAAAGCAGCAAGCATGTAGCCCTCCACACTACTCAGGCTCCAAAACCAGCACATCTATCTGAGTACAGAAGACAGAAGTCATTCCTAGCTGGCAATATTTTTGGAAGCATACAAACATGTAAGTCGCCCAGGGATCTGCTGTGCAAACAAAGCTATAGCATGACAAAAACAGCAGAATGAAACCACAGAGATGTAATATCAATATCTCAATATACTGTATTCAAGTTGACTTTCAATAGTATTGATTGAATCTAGATTCTCACTTGATAGTGTTTTCTTTAGGTATGAGAAGATTAGCACTTTTCATTCCTTTAGTTAAAGGATTCTGCCACTTGCAGAAATTGTTTTCTTTGTTGAATATCCTCTACTATTCTTCCTGACAAGGACTGTCATTTTGTGGGGAGGGTGGGTGGGAAATCCATCTTTAAACAGGAGAATGAAAAATTATTCATATTCTTTCCATCCCTGATCTGGACTACTAATAAACTCGTACTGATCTAAGGCCCCATAACTAGATGTTAGGCATTGTTTGTGTCATGGTTATAGATTCCACTTGTCTGTTCAGTTACTGGACTTCCATACTGCTTTCCTCCACAAAATGGCACTCATGGTAATATTAGACAAAAAAGAATACAATTAAAACATAACACAAGGTCAACTATTACAGTGCAATAAAATTAAAGCACAATTTAAAGAAATTTAAAATACAATTTAAAAACATAATGCTAACTAGGAAAAAAAAAAAAGGAAGGAGAGGAAAACAGCAAAGCACCCAACTTGTAACAGTCCCTCAGCAGCCAGTTAGTTGCCTCCGCTTTTTTTTTTTAAGTATTTACCTGCTGTGAGAGGGATAAGAGGGAAGGAGCCAGCTGAGCCTCCCACAGGATAGAATTCAGGTCCTGGGAGCAGCTGCTGAGAAAGCCTTTGGGAACCAGGTGAAGACCTTCTTGTTTCTCAAGTCTTAAGCAGTACTTTTTATGTTTTTACTTTATTGCTGTTCCCTAATTCCCGCACTGTGCTGTTTTAGTTTTATCTGTTTCTTCATATTTATAATTATACGTTTTACTCTTGTAAGCTGCTTTGGGAATGTGGATTGGTCATGAATTACAATATATATTACTAAATTTTAGTAATGAATTTAAAAATTAAGTAAAGAACAAAACCCATGCTGTTCTCTTTATTTATTTCTTATTTATTACTAAAGTGTATTTATTATTTCTTCTTTTTCTTTAATGCTGGACACTTACAGCCTTCTGTGACTTGTTTGTCATGTATTGTTTATTTTATTACATTCTGCCTTTGTTATTTGTTTTACTGCTCTGTTTTATTTGTATCTCACTCTGGGAGGCATGGCTGAAAAGCAGACAACAAATGGTGGCAGTAAATAAGAAATGATATAATCCTAAATGGGGTTGAGGAAGAGCAAAGAAACTAGAGCTACTGTTTCATCCCAAGCCTCATTCCAAACTGGCTAGTGCTGGCCAGGTCAAAAGTAATGTGGCTGGCTTTGTGGATTGAGGGGAGAGTGATTTTGCCATGCTTTTCGGTTTCCTGCCCTCCAGGATCAGAAGGAATAAGCTATGCCAGATCCAGAATGATACATCTGAGGAAGACAGTTTGAGCCCCTCTAAGAGGAATGGAGCAGCTTGGGATCCAAAAGACCCCAAATCATCTCTGCTCTCCTCTACCTCAACCTCTGAATGTGTGCCAGGGACTTCTGTTTGCTTCTACTAGTGGGAATAGCCCTAGTTACTGATGGTCATTTTACACAGACAAAAATGGGATACTAATGAAATGCTTCCTTCCCAGCAAGTTCCGGGTTGGTTTTACCCCATCATAACTTTCACAGAAGTCAGATTTGAAGGGTAGAATTTCTCCCCTCAGTAAGTAAGTGCATAAATTAATATGCTCAACAGCAATTTCATATTATTAGTTCTGTTCCATAGGCTGTCAAGCATCGAGGTGTGATGTATAGGGGTGGGGAGAACAGTTGCTTCCATTTTCATTGTATGTCGCAGAATTCTACCAGCATTGTCAAACCATTCAAGTTCTGTAAAGGAACCAACCCCCTTCCCCCATGGAAATTTGTGTGATTTAGGTTAGAAATGTAATAGGTTAAATTATTCATTCTTGCAAGGGAGAACAAATAATTTTATCAAGAATGGGGACAGTAACTAATAGCTGATGCAGCCCCTCACTTTATACTTGGCAGGACAGGCTTTTGAGCCTTGAATCATACAGCAGTGGAAGAAAAACCTCTTTAGTGCCTTTTGTGGCTAATATGGCCTAATTGGAGTGCCACCATCCCTCTCCAGTATGAATACAGACTCAGTTTCCGGTTCAAGTATCTCTTTTTTAGCTTCAGAGATTGGTATGAACTTGGCCACATACCATTTTGTCCAGTGAATGCATAGAACTTCATATACAGAAGTCAGAAATACAAGAATATGGATGATCCTGGCTTTGGTAACATCTTCTAGTGTTAATTGTGGTTTAAGTCTTATTTGGTGTTGTGCAAGGAAGTATCCAGATCCTCCTTGTGCAACAGATTCTCCCATTCTGTGCAAAGGCTATCAAAGCTGGATGCAAGACTGCTCCAGTCCAAATACTGACTAGCTGAGTGTTTGTACCAGGATAGCTCCCTTATGCCATTGTCTGGCCGGCACTAGGTAGCTCTCATCCTCAATGACATCTAAATAGCTATCTGGGGGAGACCTATGTTCTGCCACTGTTAAATAGGATTTTGGCCAAGGGTAGTAGAATAGTTGTATGGATATACAGTACTGTATTAGACTGAAATAGTCTGCAGTAGAAAATACCTGTATTTAGAAATCTGCCCAAGTCAGAAGTCAGAAAGGCATTGGTACTTTGAGATTAGATCTGGATATGCATCTGGCTGCTTTCAAAACCACGGTCAAGATTCACTGTATCCAAGGCCAGCAGACAATCCCACAAGTAACTTTCAGCATCAGTAATAATAAAAATACAATATTAACATATTCAACACCAGTTTGCTGACCCACCGATGACAATCCTGTAGCCAAGGCAAGATTACAAGAAATTTGGATTCAGATGGCCCAGGACTTACATAACTGGTGAAAATTTTCTCATTCGGTTTGATGTGTCTCTGGATTTCACAGTCAGTTGGCTGAATTATTGTGATTCCATCATCAGAAAAGACATAGAACATGTTTCCCACACTGAGACCTTGAAGAGAAAACAACAAACAAAAACAACAAAACAAAGAAAAGAGCAAGAGGAAAAATGTGTCATTATTTCCTAAGCTTATAAACAAACAAAAATATGTAGGCAAAAAAATTTAAAAAAAAATAAATGAAAAAAATCACCATACCTTTAAAAAAATTGCCTAGAAATTGGGAGGATGCTTTGGGTGCATTCACAAAATTAAAGTTCATGTCACAAGTAGGGCTTCAAAGTGTGAGGAAGGAAGTACAGATAGACTCAAAAATGTATTGCCTTGGTGGTCTCGGTCACAAATTCTGATGAGCAATTCAGGTTTGTGTGTTTCACCATCAAGCTAGTACACAGATCTTTTTTTTCTTTGACATTTGAAACATTCACTAATAATGTGCCATTTCTTAGAAATGTTTCAAACGAAAGAATGGAACCAAGCATGGGACATAATTTGAAATACTCACTTCACATTTGAACAAGCAGCATTCCCAATTTTTCGAGAAAATGCTTTGTTCTCTGCCCTCTAGCTGTGGAGAGCAAATCCCTGTAGCCACCAAAACAAAGGCATTTTTGAAATTTTGCAAACTGTAATTCACAAATGTGGAATCTTCTAGCATTGCAATAGCACTCATCTATCAAAACTGGGGCATTCCAGATGCTTTAGGAAAAAAAATAGCCTGTCTGTGAATTCCTATTAAATAATTGTATTCTACATTTTTGCTTTTTTTCAGAAATGTGTTACAACTTTATTCATGGACTTAATTTTCCATTACATGCAAAAGCAGTAATGAATATTTCTTTCAGATCTTTTCTGAGCAGAGATCCTCTCATATCACATGTTCATATAGATTGCAAATACTTTTTTTTGTAATGGCCACTGTACTCTAAAATAATGTTGATAGTGTACTTATCTGCCAAATTTCCATAGTTCTGGTCTGTGAATTTTTTTTTTTAAGATCACTTTTGTTTCTGCATGGAACTTGCACTCTCAACTTAAAGAAAAGTCATATCTTCTGGACTATACCTCTGTTTAGACTAGCAAACTGTCAGTTCTGTTCTGTGTCTGAGGAAAGTCACTGGAGAACATCAAATGTTTCCAGGATTGGGAATCCAGTATTCATAAATGGTGCAATTCAGCCAAAGTTAAACTACTTTTCAATCCTACTGATTTCAATGGAATTGGCACATACTGTGGCAATTGTCCACATTGAAATAGATTGGACTTGAAAGTATCTAACTTCGTCTAGATTGTACCAGAGGCTTTAATAATTCAAGTATTTCTAAATGGGAGGAATGTTTGTTTTTTAAAAAAGAAGGAAAATCCATGCAAATATTGTTTTCTTAGTTTAACCAATGCAACTCATCACAGATGCCTCTCAGTAGAAAATGCTCCTTGTGGTATAGATCCTGTAAACAGTTTCTAATGAAAATACAAATGTTTACAGGACCGGATCTTCTTGTATTAATTCTATAACATTACTATGCTTGTGTGCTGCACTTAAAATTCGATATATGATGTTTAGCTTTTGAGTTATACCACAGAAATACCCCAGTTAAGGCATCAAAGTGGATCTAGGAGCAATGATCCTTAAATGTGATGCTGCAGTGAGGGAACATGCATTTTCTGAAAGCATAGCTAGCAAGCTCCTACGTTATCATCACCACTGAAGAACTGAAGCATCTTAGGCTTAAAGTATTGTAGGCTGACATTTTCAACACAGGTGGACCAAAATCCCTTCTTGCCACATGCACACTGTTCCTATCAGTTTCAGTGGAGACTGAATATACACATCAGAAGGCAGGATCTGGCCCTTGATGCAATGAGTGCATGTCTTTACAGATGTTTAAAACTGGGACATTTTAAAACAAATGATAACGATCATGCATTAACTTAATGGCATTTGTGAGCTATGCCTATTCATGCACATTAACCATCCTATTGTGTTATGATCATTTCAATTAAAATGCATGTTCTTCAGATTTTATTTGGCCTGTCCTTAAAGTAGATGGTAATGGTAATGTCAAGACTATTTGATACTGATTATTCCTTAGTGGTTTAGTAACAGTTCCTGATAAAAATTTTCCATTAGGAAAATGCAGAAATTTGTGCTCTGCTTTCTGTGAGGACTAGCCCTCAATTATTTTTTTTTAAAGTTTCTAAACTAATTTAATTGAGTATTTTTTTTCTTCTGGTTCTGATTAACTGTATTGTAAATAAGAGTGTAGTGACTCCTATAATGATCTTTAGAACTTCAGGGGAAATGTTCATATTCTGTTTAAATTAGCCATGTGGAGGGCTTTACTGAATTGATTTTAGAGAGGGACACTTTTATTTCTCAACTGAGTGAACGGTGTTACACTCATGATAACTAGCAATATATCACTGCAACAGAGAAAGAAAACTGCATTCATAAGCTGTTTCTATTAGCAAATGAGCAAATTAGCCATTTGTCCTCTGATATCAGTTGCTTGTGTGTTATCTGACAGTCCTTCCATTTAACATTTAAAATATCTGTCTCTAAAATGTTAACAGTAAAAAATTTAAATTCAGCAGTGACGCAAGATACCACCTTTGAATCAAACACCATTAAAGTATGTATGTTTCTCTGTGTGCAATTTTAGAACTCAGGAATGACCAGGCTTTTCCTCATTTGCACCACATTAGGCTTGGCTCTAGACACGAGCCTAGAGCATCAGAAAAAAAACTTGATAGGGATTTTATGGGGGGGGGGCAAAAGACTGCTGCACTATTTTTTGTAGAGCTGAGTCTAGAAAAAGAATCTTTCATTATTGTGGGATATTAGTGATTTTTGAAAGGAATTTTGAAAATATAGCATTTTTTACTGTTCACAGTAAAAGATATATTCCTTTGTCTTATTAGCATTCCAAAATCCAAGGGTCTTTTCAAACTACACAAGTATACCACTAGGATTCTATTTTGACTTCCATGGCAACATCCTATGGAATACTGGGATTTGTAGTTTGACAGGAGGAAAGCATTTATAATTCTGAGTCAGAGAGCTCCTCTGGTGCCTCTGACCAAATTACAACATAGAATCATAGTGCTATAATTATATAGTATGAAAGGATCCCTTTTGAAAGAGGAATAAACATTCTGATAAGATCCTATAACACTAAGGGAAAAATAAAAAATTAAATTAAATTAAATTAAAAATGAAAATTGAATTCAATGTAGATTGTTATTTTCAGCTGTTTGGGCATGCTGAATAGTTTTTAGGTATGATATGTGTTCTTTTCTGGGTGTCTCATTTTAAGAAGGCTCTAGACAAGTTGGAGCAGGTTCAGAGAAGTGCAACAAGGATGATATGAGGTATGGAGATCAAAACATATGAGGAAAGGCTGACCGAGCTAGCCATGTTCAGCTTGCTGAAGAGAAGACTAGGAGGCAGGATGGTTGCAGTCTTTAAATACCTCATGTGCTGTCACAGAGAGGAAGAGGCAGGTCTGTTCTCTGCTACCCCAGAGGGTAGGATCAGGTCTAATGGTTGGAAGTCACAGGACAGTAGATTTTGAGAGAACATTAGAAGGAAATTCTTGACAATAAGAGCAGATTGGCAATGCAACCAATTGCTTTGAGAGGGGGTGGGCTCTGCCTCATTGAGCATCTTCAAATAGAGGCTGGACAGCTACCTGCTGAAGATGCTATAGCTGGAGATCCCGCATTGAAGAGGGAGTTGGACTAGAGGGCCCATGAGGCCCCTTCCATCTCTGTGATCCTATGATGCTAAGACTCTATATATACCCAAAAAGAGTCAATTATTGCCACTAAAAACTGCATCAAACCAGAACATGCTATGATCAGCATGCCACAAGCCTACTGAAGAAGTAAAAAACAATCATGTTTTCCTTGAGTGGCTTTTGTGTATGCAAGTTTATGAGTCAGGTATCTGATACCAACATAGTGGCTTTCTTGTCAGTAGGATGGTGAGTCTGCTCCTAGTCTAAACTTTAATGGAATTATCAGAGATGATGTACCCATTTTGGGAATACAATTCAACAACTTTGATAGCAATTTAAATCCAGACTAAAATGCAGAGTGGATTCATAACCCCACTGACATAAACACTCTAGTCACCAATACTTTCATAGAAGCTTAAATGCTTTTTGATTCCAGCAAAGGTATCTACTGGAACATCACTATAACCACCCATGAACAAGTTTAATATCTTCACATATCACATTTAGATCCCAAATGAACAAATTCAGGATTCCCTCATATATTACTGCAGATAATGGGAATTATTCTCATGCTATCCCTCAGTGTTTACAGTCATGTCTGAAATGGTTAGATGTAAATAAGGATACAATATACCTATATTTCATCTAAGTTCAAATACAGTACATCATGACTTTCATTCTAGCCTATAAGATGATAATTAATGATATATTTATGAATCTACAGTTTAGTTGCATTGTTAACTTTATGAATGCCTATCGTATTTTATAGGACAATCTTAAGAGTATTTCTAAAATACTGCATCACTCATAGTGTGCCAATTATTTCATCGGTTTCCCTGTAACTTAAAATGAGACCTGCCAACATTGCTAAAGTTAGTGGCAAATCAGTGGAAAATGGTCCATTATGGAATTATTAAAGCAGACAAGCACATTATCACTACAACAAGACAATTTTACTGCAGTACCTTCCTCTCGCCACAGTATGTTTGCAACTGCAGTATCAGAGAAATGGGAGAGCCAGAAAATGGTCAAGAAAAGGAAACAAAAAACAACGTCAAAGTTACATTGTAGCAGTTATATGAATTTAATACTCTGTTGTTGCCATTGTTTTTAAAGACTATTTATTTCTGTGATAGCAGTAATCCAGAAAAAATTATGCCGATGGATTAAAGGAGTGACAAAAACAAACCTTACCAATTTCATATTTCTCTGTTGGGATTTCCCCCCACCAAAGCCTTTATACATAGAAGATTCTCATTAAACATTTCTGATTATTCCTTAGGAAAAGAAAAATATGTCTCTTCATGAGTGGATGATGTTTCTTTTTCTGCAATCACAGCCTTTTATCTTGTACAATCATACAAAAGCAGCAACCACATGAAAGCTTGATGTGTATGTTATGTATTTTCTGACAGATAATTATTAAGAATATAATAGGGAAAGAGCGCTTTCTCCTTATTAATACTCATTAGCAAGTACTTTGATGTTCAGTGCTTTTTAAAATTATTTTTAAGAAGACCTCCTCTGGGCAATCCACAAAACCCACAAAAACAGGAATGTTTGTATAGATGACTGTCATCCATTATCTTCACTAATGCTCACATTCTGTAGTTTTGTAATTAATGCTCAGTTCCCCTTTTCAGTCTGTGGAGTGGCATGGTATGAACAATAGTTAGGGAGTCATAGGCAATTCCAACTATTGTTACCTTGTGATATCTACACTGAAAGACACAAGCTCATTGAACTCATGTGTTTCATTTTTACATGTATCTACATCCCTTATATAAGTAACATGATTATAAGGCAGCCTTTGAAAGTATGGTTTGCTCAGAACTACCCATCTGGTGCATCTGATAAAAAAAAAAAAGTAAGATTCATCTTACATACTTTTTTGAAAGTATAATCGGCCCCCTACATTTGAGGGGGCTGGGGCTCAGAAAATTGACAAACGTGGGAAACCTCCCCCCCTGCTAATACCTATAGGCCACCCCAACCATATTTAACACACACAAAAAAGGAGGGGGAAGCAGATTCAACCCACTGTAGATTCAAATGTACAGTACACAATACATTTGATTCACACCAGCCCCCTAGTTCCATGTTCAAGGTGGCAGGGTTCCTTCACAAGGCAGAAGTGTGCAGTGGGCAGGGCTTGCAGCAGCCTTTTTTTGCAGTCCTGCGCCATTTTTGATAGGTACTTACAAGCATCACCTTTTGTTCACAGTGTCTTACAATGTTGCTTGGTCTCACAAGGCTTATAGAGAGACTGTGAACATAAGGTGAGACTTACTAAGTTCCTATTAAAGATGGTATAGGGTGCCAGTGGAGGTGGCAGCAAATCTGCAAATAATCAAATCTGTGAACATTAAATGGATGTGGAGGGGCAACTGTACACACAGCTTCAAAGACTGATATTTGTAACAGAAGAATCTAAAGTTAGATTTTAGATATAACTAAAAGAAATGTGATTCTTGGACATTAAAAAATACAGCTTATGTCTCATTCTTCCCTGCCATGCTAGCTCAATCATGTAGGTTCATATCCCACACATTTCTTTAAGTCAGAACACAACCCTGCAGATACTTTTTTAGCTTTCGTTCCATCATGTTCCACTAGCAGGGGAATGAATTTAACCAAGTTCAACTATGTGCATATAAGATAGAGTTGGGTATTTCTCCTACCATTCTCCTGAACTATTTCACTATCTGTTTGTGAACAGCAAATAGAATTCACCTACAAATCTGAAATATGGGGAAACTTCCAAGTCACAGCACACTCCAGCATATATCAGTATCATACGACTATAACCTAGAAGGAACTTGATATGGATCATGATGCCCCACCAGCCCTGCTGTCTGAACTCGATGGGAATAGATAGGACACCAGAAGGGTGCAATTTATGCTGGGACAGGCAGGCACAGGAAACTGGTAGCTTCTAAACTGTGGTGTGCTACTGTGAGCGTACTAGTGCATAGAGGTATCTCTTCAGCCTTTGGCTGGATGGAACCGCCATAAACCCCCATTTTAGATGACATGGAAAGTGAGGAGCACAGCAATCAGCATGTTAGTCAAGCTGAAGCAGCACAGGTTGGATGGAGACCTATAATTTCCAGTGTGCTCCTGAGGGTACTAGAGTGTGCTATATCTCCACTGGATATGTCATGAATTAATCATTTTTAGGCTTAATTCAAAATTGGCCCAAGAGTAGGTTCTACCCACCACTACACTCCTCATTACCCATGCATATTTTAGGACTAAATTTCAAATGAGTATATGTTTAAGGACAACTAGAGATCCTGGGAGATAGATGTGAAACTTTTTCAGCACATTGAACATTCTTAATTACTTATTAATGATAAATGGTAAACTACACGTTTACATTATGATAATGTGATAATGTCAGAAAACCCAGTTAGGTTCCATTTTCCCAAGCCCACAATTCTTAAAAATTTAGCAAGACAGTAAATAACTTTATGCATGCTCTTACATGTTCATACATAACTAAAGGAAAAGGTTAGGAAATACACAGAAGACTTCAACTTACGAGTCTTTCTAGCTGAATCTTCAATAAAGAGAGAAGAAATATCCTCATCGACACCCACTTCGTTTTTAGCAATACAAGTATAGGCTCCTGTGTCTTCGTACCGAACACTGCTAATGTGAAGTTCACTTCCATTTGCTGCAAGAAAAAGAAAGAAATCTACAAGCCATCCTAGCTTGAAAAAGGGTTTTGGAAAGGAAGACATTTTTAGGAGCCAACTCTATGCACATTCATTTGACAAAAGGACCTCTGCTGAAATTAAATAGGATCAGGGTGTCAGACACATAAAAATTGAAAATATATCAGGGGTTCAGATTCAAGAAAGATTTCAAGTAGTTTCAGTGCTGAGACAGCCTACAGATGGAGAAGTCTGGAAATGCTGAGGGTGAGTAATGGAAAAACCATGAACCTATGAAAGTAGAGCCATTTTGTAAGAATAATGGAAAAGATGGCCAATGATAAATACATTTTCAAGCAAATGCTACTTTGGAATCCCTGGAAATCGAACCCAGTATTCTTATAAGTGTTTTGACAATAAGAATATGAATATATAATTATATATAATTATATAAATATATATAATATATAAAAAGGAGCAGGTCCACAGGAACTGCAAAATCTGTTCAGGGTACATAACATGCATTAATTTTTTTCCCCTCTGCTTTAAATTGACCAATAGAACTGTAATTATTCCCTGCTTCCAAGATATACCTGTGAAGAGAGAGAAAAAAATACACAAAACCACATAATGATTTACACAAGATGTGGGGCCAATTAACTTCCCTCCCAAACACTTGCACAGGATTCATCAAAGACTAAATGGAACATTATAACATTGATTCATACATGGTTATGAGTCAGTAAAAGAGCAAAGTACAAAACTTTTTTCATTTCACTCTGGCTGAATGACAGGCAAAACATTTTCTTACTCTTACCTAACAGCATCAGTTGCTTGGATACTTTTGGCACGACCCCTATGCCATTCTTTAGCCAGGAAATTTTGGGATTTGGAATGCCTTCAGCATGACATTTGAGGCTCGCTGAAACGCCAGGTTCTTGAGCCTGGGTTTCAGGATAGACACGAATCACTGGTGGCACTGTAGAGAGAAAAAAGATATTGGTGTCTTTAAACCAAGCTGTCATATGTCACCTCTTATTGTTTACTGCAATTTGCTCACATCGAACACTGTATTCAGAAACAAACTACGTGCTGCATGAGATTGCATGTTTCTTTCTCCTGCCAGTTTGCTTGTTCCTTTAAAAAGAACTCAGAAGCTGAAGAAGAAAAAGTGCTTGTTGGGTTGTAAATTTTTCCTTTCCTGCCATCTATGGGCTCAAAATGTGCACCTCTCATCATTGACTGAAAAAATATATGAGACCCCTGTACGTTTTCTCTGCAGAAGGAAAACAGTCAAGGCAGCATGATTTTGAGCTAAAGCCTTACAAAATGCAAAAGAGTTGAGGGTCCCTTTACCACCACTCTTACACCCTTGACTGCAGTATCAGACGGTCATTTTTTAGAAAAACAAATTAACAATCAGTGGGAATGTACTAGGCTGGGTTTTATTACATTCTGATATTAGCAACGAAGACATAAAATTGGATATTTTTTTCCTAACAATCCAGTCATGTATGTAGTGATATCAAAAAGACAACATTTGAGTAGCCTTACCAGTGGAACTACTAAGTTAAAAACTAGTACATTAGGACTCAGATGAATGACTGCTAAAGGGGAGGGCTGTGGAAACAGTAAACCCTGGGGTGCTGACTGAGGGACCAGTAACATTTCTTCTGGGTTCTGGGCTAGAAAAAGAATAACAGTGAATCTTCTTTATATTCCTATTTTGTACCCACCCACAAAATCCATCTTTGGACCAAATAAAACCCACAATTGATTAAATGATCTACTCTAGTTGGGATTAATCAATATGATTCAGGGCTCTGCTCCAGAAAAGTATACGTATTTTTTTTTTGATCTTTAAAGTCCCACAGGTGTTCTTCACTGAAAATAGGTGCACCCATTTTTTTATGTTGCTTTTCTGACCAAATTAGCCTGGTAATGTTGATACATTGCAACTTGGGAATATGTCCAGATCAGAGATACTGCTGAAATCTGTGATAGAATGTGTTGGTACCAGCTTTTCTCCCTTCTCAAGGGGGCAGTGCTGCCTTGTCTCAATGGGATTTGTGGCCATGTGGGAAGGACTCAGTTATTCTTGAAATTTGTGGAAATACTAATGTATATGATTGGGGAAAATATTTTGCTACTTTTCGAAGTGACAAGTGATGATGAAAGAGAAGGAAATAAAAGAGAAAGAGGACAATCAATCTAAAAAATGGGCAGATAAAGGAATATACCAGTTAAATGATCTCTTTGTAGCAGGTAGGCCTTTGTTGAAAGAACAAATTGTGCAAAAATTATACCCTGACCAATCTTCTTGGTATCAAATTGTACAACTTATTTCCTTTTTAAAGACAATTTCCAAATAAGGTTACAATCCTAGATTGCTGACAGCGTATGAGTATGCTTGTTTAACTCCTTTTTTAAATAGCAGAATAGGGGATATTTATGCCTGGTTGATAGATTATTCTTATGGAAATGGATTATATGCAAAATATACACTGGAATTAGAATTAAATATGAAGATCTCAGAGGAGGATTGGAACCGAATTTAGACCTTCCCTTCTTTTAAATCTAGATCTGCATTGAGGAAATAATGCTCCCTTAAGATTATTCATAAGTGATACCGTACCCCAACACAACTTGCAAAAATTCTTAAGAACACCTCTTCCATGTGTTGGAGACGATGCCAGGAAAAGGGAACATATTTGCATCCCTGGTTTTACTGTCCAAAGACTTATCAATTTTGGGCCGCAATTTTACAAATAATATCTAGTATGACTCATCAGAATATTAGAATGTGTCCAGCACTGGTCCTATTATCTATATTCACCAATGAGAATAGTGACTTAAAATACAAATCTTTAATAACTTTTTTAAATAGCCCTTGCAAGGAAAGAAATTGCACAGAATTGGAGAATGGGGAATTTCTCACTGAATAAGTGGTGAGTGCAATTTGGGGTACAATTCTGTCAGAAAAAATTTCTGACTAATCGCATTTTGGAAATACTTCATATACACCCTTTGAAGAAAGATGGTTCCCATTCTTGAAGTATACAGATTCCAATTAATTAATCCAAGTTCCACTATTACAGGGGCAAATTCTCACAAATGATATTTTGTCTGGATGAATGTGATTGGATATGTTAATAAAATGATGTTGTTATTAAGATTGCTATGCTATGTGTTTAAGCAATCAGGATATAATGGTATTGTTATTGTTGCTGTAATATTTGTCATTTGTATTTTATTAGATTTGCAATTTTATTGCCAAATAAAATTTATTTATTTTTTAAAAAAGGATAGGAGCCTTATGGTCTCCTGGAAGCAAAGCATAGCACAGGAATGGGATGCCAAAGACTGGTAAGGAGCTACACTGGTGAGGCAAAACTTAGCAGCCACCAGATCCCTTTAAAATTGTTGTCAAAAAAATAATTGCTCATTTAATCCCTCAAAAAAAAAAAAAAAAAAAGAGAGAGAGAGAGAGGGAGAGAGAAAGAGAGAGAAAGAAAGAGGACATTTCTCTATAGGAAAATGTGCAGATCCTTGCCCTTCTTGGCTAATTGAACAGGCCAAAAGAGCTCTAGCTGAGTGGGTAAGGGAAGTGATTAATGGTTCTTTAAAACAAAGCAGGGTCCCACCATGCCTGAAACAGCTCGTTGTAAGGCCTCTTCCGAAGAAACCTTCCTTAGGTCTTACTATGCTGGATAATTATAGACCAATCTCCAACCTTTCAGTTTTGGGCAAGGTACCTGTGCCTTTGCAGCTTCAGGGGTCCCTGGATGAGGTGGATTATCTGGACATTTCAGTCTGGTTTCAGGCCTGGCTAGGGGCTGGACACAGCTTTGGTCATCTTGGTGGATGACCTATGACTTATGCAGGGAACTGGATGGGGGAATGTATCCCTGCACCCAGGTTGTTAAACTACTTCTCCATTCCTTCATAGTTCAAACTGTTGTTTTTGCTCTACAAAGCCCTATACAGCATGGAATCAGGTCATTTGAAGGACCGTACCTTCCTTTATGAGTCATTAGAGCTCTAAGATTGTCTGGAGAGTCCACGCTCTCTGTTCCACTGCCTTCTCAGGCTTGTTTCATTGGTACAGGGGAGAGGACCTTCTTGATGGCTGCTTCCAGGTTTTCAAATTCTCTCCCTAGAGAAGCTAGGATGGCCCCCTTTTTGCTCTACTTCTGTTGGCAGGTCCACACATTTTTGTGTCAGGAGGTCTTTACAGACTGACTAGGGTTGTGCTTTTAGTGCTGTGTGATGCTGTTTTTAAGATTTGTATAAAGTCTTCTAATGAATTTTAATATTTTTAATGCTTAATGTTTTAACTTTATAAACTGTTTTTTTAATTCTTATGTTTATACTTTTATTAATGCTTCTGTACAGTTTTTAATTTGTCCTGTTTTAAATATGTTGTTAGCTACCTTGACTCCCGCTATTGGGAGAAAGGGATATAAATAAAATAAATAAATGAAATAAATGTACATAAATGTATTTGTAGGAAAATGGGTATTATTATTAAAGGTGTGTTCCTATGTGTATTATTTTGTGTACTGCACCTGGAAAAGTGGTTTATATCCATGAAAGCTCATGTGAAAATATAAAAGTCTTAATGGTGCTGCCTCATTTCTTTTTCTTTTTGTTTTCCTCTTCCTTCCTTCCTCCTTTTTCTACCTGGAATATGCTAGTGGGAGGGTCTGGTGGGGAGACCAGAAAGAGCATTCCGTGGATAAAAGAGTGGATGAGCATACCCGACTGGCTGAAACATCCACAGCAGATTATGTCTGTTTTGCCCATCACTAGTCCAGAATGTGTGTGAATGGAAGGGCCCCTTCTCTTCATGGTCTCCCCACCAGCCTCATTTATGAAGGAAGAGGGACAGGGAGAAGAACCTACTACCACCATGATGTGGATGCATGGACATTTTTGTACAGGAGAACACACAGCAGCCCTGTTTATACAACCCCAGTCCCTGAAAATCTAGTTCAAGTGGCACAGATATTCTTTCTTTAAAATGTGCTACTTGGTGTTTGGAAAGAAGGGATTCTGCAAGATGATCTGGGCTAACTGCTTCAGTCTTCTTGCAAGAGCCCTTATGTGCCTGGGGTCAAATCCCCTGAACTGAGTTAATCCAATTCATAATATGTTATAATACTAAGTGACATCCTTTTCATGCACAAAGTTACTATGCTGTTTTCTTTTTGGCAGGTGACTCAGTTTGTAATACCAAAAACCAAAGAATAAACTTGCTAGAGATTCTTTTAAAGAGGACTGATTTAAGACACTCTCAAAGGTTTATTCAGAATGGGGAAAAATATATAACATCTAGCAGGTATGTTCAGCTACAACGTCCTTCAAGCTAGTCTCCCCCCGTGACTAGAAAGATTCCATGCCCTCCTAGCTACCTACTAATCCCTAAAATAGTACTCAATTCATCAGTTCTAGTTAATTCTGTAAATGGAATCAGAAATGACAGTGTCATTTCCAGTCTTTTTTGTTTTCAGAGACCTTTTAAGAAAAGATAGCTCAGGTGTAACTTAAACTGAAGTGACCAGAGGCGATCATCAAGGGAGAAAAGCAGAACCAGGAGCTGATAACACATGAGAGACTTTTGCTTCCATTTTACACTAGGAATTTTGGATTTATTTCATTTTTTATCCATAAACCCATCAAGGCCAATTACATTATAAGGATACCTTCTGTCACTTATTACATTATAAGCTTCATATACTATGAAAGGCTTTATGCAGACTGACAGCACATTTTCTGACCTTGCCAAGCATACCAATCATGGACTGTCTGGAAGAATACATGGCAGACTGGTTAGATTCTTTCTTAGAAGAAAAGAGATTTGTGTACTGAGGCAACCACAGAAACCAACGTTCTCTTAGTAAATTAATGTGAATGGAAGTCCAGCATATTAATATAGTACCCTGTGCCCATTACAATATGCATTACAGCCAATGACAAGCTTATTTTAGCAGGCATTATGTCATACCCTCATCATTACTGTAAATATAACTTCATTTCTACAGCTGATGTCTATCACAGGAAGTAGACAAATCTTTTCAGTATTAACACTGATAGATTAAGATTAAAATAGATTCAGATTAAGACTGAAAATATTTGTACAAATCTATTAATTACCTTTCTTTATGCCTTGATTTAAAGGAGGACCAACAAAAAATCTATTACCGATGGCCATCTTTTCATCAGGTGTACGGAAATAGAACAAAAACAGGTAGCTATGTTGGTTCATGGGAACAAAATTCATTACACTTACAGAGGATTTTCTCTCAGTGTTTCATAGTCCTTTTGCATTCTTTGGATGTTTTATGAAAACTCTTGCTGTGGCTGTGAGATGTGTTGCAAGAATTGAATGGAGAATAGTACTAAGCAGAGCACCAACCATACCAGGCAGACCAGGAGGTGGCTTTTGGGATTACTCCTTCCCTGTCCAGACCTCTATGTCTCCTGAATAACTTCTCTGTTTGGGGACTATCCAGAACAGCATGAGAGACGATGGTGCAGGAGAACGGGAAATCGTTGAATATCACTTCCCCATTGCTTTCCATCAGCAGTGATCCCTGGAACCTCCTGGTGCTTTAGTAATAGAAAGAGCCCTTCCCAACATGGAACAAACAAGCCCATTCTGCCCTAGAATCTTCTCTTGCTGATTGTATCTGCATGAGACTTTATGGTGTTGTAGTCTTGCTTTATTCATAGTTTTTAATTTTTGTTATAGAATAAGAACAAAGAGAACTTCTCTTATTGGGCCAATAAATGAATACAAGAATAAATAAACAGCTATAATTCATAGGGAGCTTTGCCTGTAAGAAATATTATCAGGAAATCAATATGTGGTAGTCCCAAGTTTGTGAAAATCGCTATCACATGAAATACTTATGGATCCCTTAGTCACTGTTTTTAAACTGACCGTTAAAGAACTGAATGTTTCAGTCAGTATTTGAATGAATGTATGGCCATTTTAAAGGTTATAATTGTTACAATTGTTCATCTAAATATTTTGTCCTGCTTTAGTTGTATTTGTTTATTTTCCACTTTGACCATTTCTGCACTAGACTGTTATAGTGCTATCATTGCACTTTCAATATCCTTGGGAATCCTGGGGTTTCCAGTTTACAGAGGGGCCAGTCAGCCCCTCCCTAAACTACAAATCTCAGGATTCCATAGGATGTTGAAAGTGCAATGATAGCACTATAACAGCCTAGTGCAGAAATGGCCTTTGCCTTCTAGTTCACTTTCAGAAAAGTTTGTATTAAAAGAAAGTATTAGAATACCCTAAATTAAATATTTAAATTAATAAGACAGTAGGTCTGCAAAACCCCATTTTAAGGCTTGGATACAGTCTCAAGATGTCTTTCAAATAACTTCAGTCCTAGGTAACAGCTAGAAATCACTGCACTCAAAACTCTTAAAAAAATATTTTCTGCCTTCTGAGAACTGTTGCGAAAAAATGTGCATCTTGGTTTTAGTATTCACACATTTTCAAGGCTTGCAGGGTGTTTCCAAAAAATGAAGTGCCCACAAAGCAATGCATGTACTTTAAAATACAAACAGCTTAAAATGTAAATAGCTGGAAACAAGTTTACACAGAATGATGCTTTAGTCCATGAGGAAATGTATCATAGCTTAGATAATTGTTCAAATAAATATGCAAGTTAGGACAAATACACACAAATGTCAGTGTTCAAAGAAATCCCAAAGCCATACAAAGCCAGTACAAAATAAATATGGGGAAAAATCAAGATGAGATTTGGAGAAACTCAAAAATAATTTTTAATGACCCTCCTCTATGGTCATTTATTAATTACTACTCTGGGACTGGAGCACTTAAGACATCACCAAAACAGGTGGATACAAGAGAACAACAATTTACATACAATTACATATTCTAATTTGCATGCACAGATACAAAATTAGAAATTATTTTTATGCGACCAGCTGACCACATATGTGCTGCTCTTCCAAGTGCTAATAGGTAGCGTCAAGGTCAGTAAAATCTCTCCCGTTGATTCTTTATCTTTAAATCAGGCTGGACAGCTCTTTCAAAATGAGAACACCTTCAAAAAAGAGGACTGCCCTCTGGCAACTCTAAATAGAGGGTGGTCCTCTTTCAAAGAGGATGTGTGGTTACCTTATGCTGTACTAATTCCTAGAGACTCCGTCGAAGCTAACAAAACCTTCAGCTGCATATGATCAAGCCTCATAACCTGGAATTAATATGGCTGGGGCTACCTTTTGAGGCCATCAAGTGTGTATGGAACAATGCTTTCCCATATATTTTAGCAGCAGTTCTGTGTGTACAGATTTATACTGTGAGAGCATTAACGCTACCAACCTAAGGTACTGAATCAAAGTTCTCCATTAAAATTGTCTTAAAGTAAAATTATATTGTGCTATATCACCATTTCAGAGTGATTAATGAGGTCTGCACCCTATCTCTTCACCTTCCAAGGAAGCATGGGACTTTCTTTCTTGTCTTGCTTTCAGCCTTCCTGTTTTGAAATATTTGATTTCCCATCCCTTGTCTAGATAATTCATGGCAAAGGTAAGTTATTGCTCGTAATGACTTCACAGTAACTTGGAAGGCATAGAATGAATTTTTATTGTCCTTGATAAAAAATAAATTGTAGGCAAGCACTATTTTTTGTTATACTTGCAAGGTCATTAGATGAAGACTTTGGAATTTATAGAGCAAATCCCTTACTGGATATACTGAATATATAAAACTGGTAGCTGAAATCTCTCATTTATACCACAAAGACATAAAAAAAGATGGAGAAACACAATGAATGTTCAAGCAATTCTAGAGAAAGGGTTGATTTGGCTAGTCTGCGAGTAAATCCTTATTTAAGTGGACATATTCAAAGCAGGAATTAATATGAGGGTGATGACAGATCTGGGCCAGCTGATCTGCCAGTTTTGGATGTGGGGCATCCCTAGGGAAACCAGACTGCACCAGCCATCGCTCTGCTTTTAAACTGTTCCCCAGCAAACAACCAGCACTCAGTAGATGCTGACCTTTCACAGGAATTCATTGGGACATGCTAGAGAAAAGTATCTGCACTGAACAGGAAAAACTGTAGTTTTTTGGGGATCCATAATAGGAATAATTAAAGCAGTTTGTGACTGAGGCCCACTACAGTGGCTTTAGGGACTAAAGCAAATGGTAACATGAAGGCAGGAGATTGTGGTGATGAGAAGGGCATTCTTGGAGGGCACAGGACCAGCTTGTAGTCAACAGCCTGGCAGAGAGGGGTGTCATAGAGCTGCAAATCACTAAAAGGTCCAGATCCTTCAGATAAGCAGCTGAATCACTCTTTGAATGAGCTAAGTTTGCTAAGGATGTCTGTGATTTCTATCACCCTTCCTCTTCTGGGTGTCAACAGATGGGGAGTGATTAGAGTACAAAGTGAAGTAGCTGTATGGTTGGACTTCCAGAAAGTGCATTAAGGCTACTTGTGCACCAGCAGGAAGCATCTGGAGGCTGGAAGGCTTCATGCAGATAACTTGGGAAGACCTCTCCTCCTAGACATTCTGCTGTTGTCCTTTCTGGGAAAACTGCTTCCTGGCTTTCAGTCTCTGATCTCTCCTGGGCCAGCAGCCTTTCTTTTAATCCCTCTTTTCCTATGGGTTACAAACAGATGGGAATAGCTGGTTGTCTTCCCCTTCTCCTCTGTCACTTAACGACTTTGGAGAAGAGTGACATACAGTCTATCTTTTCTGCCGGCTAGGCCTACTAGGCAGTAGGCCCCAGGCTTCTATCTCTGGCAACAACAACAACAACAACAACAATAAATAATAGAATGGTATGGCCATGCATATCACACAATATCCAAACGATTACCAAGAGGGAGAGGTAAATATTGTCATCTTGAGTATTGACCTTCTCACCTTGTCAAGCTCACAGATGACTCTTGGGAAGAAGGATCTAAGCAGACCTGGCAGTAGCATTCCTTTCCTCCACAGACTACAGGGCAAGCTGGTCATGCCTGGAAATCCTGGCCATATACTATAATCAATATTAGTGTATAGCAAAAATCAGCTTCCAGATGTTATTGGGCTGGAACTCCCAGTAGCCCTAGTTAGCTTAGCCAATGGTGAGGAATGCTGGGAGCTGCACTGCCTACCCCAATAAATAGGCAGAACAGTACACAAGGCAGGATGAATCCCTGGCAACCAGCTTAGGCGCAACACAAAGAATGACAGGTTTGGATGTAAGCCAGTACACTGAAAAAGTACTCTGATGTTGCATCCATTATTTACATTGACATATTTGCCTTTGACATGCTGCTTCTTCATGATGGTAGGAATATGCTGCCTTTCTGCTTTGCCTCTAAATGCCAGATTGTCATACGTTACAGTGTTCAAAATGGGTCTCTATTACTAGAAAGCTCTCCTGGAGGATCTCTGAAATTAGATTGAGGAGCTGACTGCCTTTGGTAACCATTTCCATGGAAGACATTATGATGATTTATGTCAACTTATTCTACAGTGCAGCAACCAAGGAAAATGATTCCTACACTAAGGGGTCTTTGGTTTGCAAACTATCTATTTTCATAGCAGATTACTGTTTTATGAGACTCTTTATCCCTGAAAGAGCTTTCTGTTAGAAATGATAAATGACCTTTCTTTTGCAAAGCTGGATGGATAAAATACAAACTCTAATGTGGTATCAGCATATATAAAGGGGAAACCACGTTAGCAGAATACCTGCTTTTCTTTATTACCCTATTAAATATTCATACAAGTAAGATACATTGAACCAGATTCATTCCCTCTGTCTTACAGAAATATAGGAAAGATCACTGAATTCATAGAAACATCAGTACTTTTACTTTTCACAAACTATGCTGATTCCAATTTTCTTACGTAAACATTTCCTATATTTCATGTTCTCTCCTTGTCTTGCACTCCTGACAGTGTGCCTTTCAGTGGAAGTCTGATAGCTTGGGAACTTCAGCAACTTGTGTCTCTCCATTGAGACTTTGAGTTCACAAAGCTTCACATGAGCATGATTCTAGTTCCTTCACTGACTTCTTCCACATGACTTACATATTTTCATGTTTCTGAAATAAAACTGGAAAGGCCTACTGTAGAAGCTTCCATACAATTAAGGTTAAACTGGGAGGGTTCCAAAGGCTAGACTATCTGTTGCTATTGAGTATCTTCTGGTACCGAGTATCTGCAGAAGAGAAGGTTAAGAGGGGACATGATAGCTATGTTTAAATATTTGAAGGGATGCCATGTAGACGAGGGAGAGAGCTTGTTTTCTGCTGCTCCAGAGACCAGGACAGGGAGCAATGGATTCAAGCTGCAGGAAAGGAGATTCCACTTGAACCTCAGGAAGAACTTCCTGATGGTCAGGGCTGTCCGGTAGTGGAATATGCTGCCTCGGAGTGTAGTGGAGTCTCCTTCCTTGGAGGTTTTTAAGCAGAGGCTGGATGGCCATCTGTCGGGAGTGCTTTGAGGGTATTCCTGCATGGCAGGGGGTTGGACTGGATGGCCTGTGTGGTCTCCTCCAACTCTACATTTCTATGATTCTATGATCTTCTGGTACTAGGGAAGTGTTATCTATACACATAGGCCATTTCCACACTACACTGTTACAGTGCTATTATACCACTTTCAACATCCTATGGAATCCTGGAGTTAGCAGTTTTGGGGGGTGCATTTAAAATTCTCAGCCAGAGAGCTCTTTGGCCTCGGTAAACTACAAACCCCAGAATTCCACAGGATGTTGAAAGTGGAATAATACCACTATAACAATGTAGTGCAGAAATGGCCATAGAATATATCAGCACATAGTATGGGCTAGAAGTAGAGTAGAAAAACAGAATAAATTGCTGAAAGTAGGTCAACAATTATGTAAATCTGACTGATCCAATAAATCTAGTCTATCTGGAACTAGCGGCTAGATTTAGCTCTATATATCTGCACTGTCTTAACAATAGGACAACTTTCCTTTGTTAAGTAGAAGACTCGTTAACAGACAAAGATGTTCAGTAGAAGTAAATTGGTTAGAAATAGGTAGTCAGAGCTCTCAGATATTTGAATTGAAAAGTGTTCACAAAAAAGGAAGATTACATCCATTTAGCTAATATAGGATGCTGATATAAGGGTGATGAAATTTATTTAATAAATAAAATTTAAATTTGTTAAAAACCAATTCAAATTGGACATAACTGTAATGAAACTGGTAAGCTAAATCACTGTGACATCCAGTGGACTGGTTCAGGGTGGCAGTCCATACTGTAAATAAGTCCATAATTTTTATATCCTGGAATACATAAATATTTGTGTGTGAAATTGTAAGGTAAACAAGTTTTCAGATTAATTAAAATCTGTCACTGAAGGAATATCTTTGGTTTGGGTTAAAGAAAAGGAATGCCTGTGAATGCCTAGTTAGTGATAGTATGACAATGTGAAGAAGAGCCACAGCTCAGTGGCAGACTGCATGCTTTGTGTCTAGACACCTTATCCCTGACATCTCCAGGCAGGGCTAGCTTTCTGTCCTCCTAATTCCAGACTCACCTCCCTACCCTCTGATTTTCTACATATTTTAAGGGTAATATGTTACTATAAATAAGGTTGTGATTTTGATGTGCATTCATATTCTGCTAATTCACTTAGATTGTTAATACAAAAGTATCTTAGTCAAAATACCCAAAGGAACTTCGCAACTTGATTAGCGGTGGGCCTTTTTCCTTAGCCAGCTAGCATTCCACCTTTTCACCCAAGGAGAAAATCCTAGATCTTGCCTTCTAACTTCCAAATCTTGAAATACAAGAAATTCACATAGCATAAAATCTCTTGCATTGCCTTCCATAGGTGAGGTAGCCTTCCTCTACCACCACTCTCAGATCCATTGTCCTCACACCAGTTGCCAGAACATGTTATCCCTGACATAAATGAAAGAAGAAGTGAAAGGAGCATATTCAGATCTGCAGGTAGGCACTTTAGGGGAAAATCCCAAGAGGTAAGGCAGGAAGCCTCCGTGCTGCACAACACAAATATTTGCTGCAGAGTACAGCACTATGCTGTCAAAACTGATGTCCACTCACTCGATATGCTTGCTAACATTTGGTGGATGTTTTGGACATATTACAAGGCAAACAAAGAAGAACATTTGTAATGAGAAGGTTTCCTTTTGATACAAAGATGCCTCACAGGAGTTCCCCCCCCCCAAAGCTCACTTTCCTGTGCTTTCATCTACAAAGAACACACATCCCCTCCAAATGTGTTGTATTTGAAAAGACAGGTTGGAGTGTGCCTCTGATTTGATCTACTGTCTACAATATCCCTCTCCATATGATCTTCTTTGAAGTTTGGTATAGGTTTCAAAGCCTTTGGTGCTTTCATTCTGAGGAATGACAACAATCTACATTGCTGCCTGACACCGAAGAACACCAACACATCTCAGAATACATACAGAGGGGCAAATTGTTTTGCTTCTCCCCTCTCCCCTGCCCCTATCAGTTATACAAACACATTTTGAAGAGGGAAAGTTTGTTTCCTCTATTAGTCTGAAATCTGGAAAACTCAAATATATATATACACATACACACACACCCCCCCAAAATTTATTCCTTTAAATTAAACCAATGTATAACATTTAGGCACAATTGACAGTGTGCTGTCCTGCTAAAGCTTAGCCTAGCCTATATAGGCTTCCTTCCATTTCTTTCCTTAGGTTGAAAAAAACAGGCCTGTATTTAGAGCAGTGCCAGGGAACTGTATATAATCCGGTTAATAAAGTCACTACATTAACAACAGCTGTGTGAAGTACCTGAATTAGTAATCATGGTTCAGTTGACAATACAACTGAAGTTCTTACAAATTAAACCCTTGAAAATCTTCTTAACTGCCCAAGAAGTATGTTGGTTAAGCAACCAGAACAAAAAACAGATGTTATAAAAATGTTGCAGTACTCTCTCTAGCTCTGTCAGGTGGTCTTTGGCCCTTCTGTGGGGTTCCAAACCTTTCTGGAATCCCAAAGCTCGTTCAGAGCGCGCCTTGGGAATCATTACAAAATGACTGACATGGGAGCACACCCACTTACAACACAGCTGCCATGGCGGACATGATCAGTCATAAAATACTCTTTTCACCAAAGACAAATGATAAGTCTGATAGATGAGTGATTTGATCTTCTTACAAGGTACAGGTGGGGTCTCAGCAACAATATGCAAAGCGCCTCATTTGAAGCCAGTTACTAACAGAATACCCATTTCACAGAAAGCACACATTCTCTATTCCAGACAACTTACTGAAATTTCCCCAGCCCCCTCCGTCTATCTTTCTGCCCCAGGATGGACACATACAAAAAGTACATATAGAAAACCCTGGGAGCGAAGGCAGAAAACACACAGGGCATGTCCTACTCTCATCCCACCAGCACTATTTTCCAGTTTTTACCCACGGCCTGCCTGATCTTTGTCTCTCCCTACTTTTCTTGCTTTAAAGCAGCAAGATACTGGCTCAGCTCAAATACAGCTCAGCCACCAGGTGTCATTCTCTCTCTTCCCCAATCAAGAGAAAAGCCTTCTGCTGTCAGAATGAAAATGGACAGCATAGGCCAAGTGAGTAGCAATAAAGAGGCAAGCTTTCAAAGGAGAAGATTTGTTCGTAGCAGTAAAGATAGACTTGAGAGTGCCTCTGCAGGCCTCTGGTGTCCTGGTGGGAACCACACGGAGGACTCAAGGGATCCACTGTGTGGAAAGTGGAGTAGAACAAGAAGAGGAACAAGCCACTCTTCTTCTCACAGATTATCAGTGTTCAAGAAAAAGAGATTGCTGCCAAAATAGAGCAGATATGTATAGTTATTAGCAAAAGCCTGTTGAACTGATAAAGTTTATTTATTGAGCTAGGTCTTCTAGACTTAGTCATGTTTTGATTAAACCCACTGGAATGTATAGGACTTAAGTTAGCCATACATAAGGTTAGTCACATTCAATTCTTGGCCTGGCCCAAGAAATGGTGACGCCTGTGGTAAAGAAGAAAATGTTGCTTATACCACAATACCATGTATATAAACCAACTTTTTTTGGAAAAATGTTTGGTTTTATTTGTTTGATTCATACTCCACATTTGATTACAAAAGTTCAGGATGGCTGAATTTGTTTCAGCATTGACAACAGGTGGCTGCAATCCTGTAAGGCATAGCGCATCAATTTCACACACATATATTTTGTCAGACTGATCCGTATACCCCTTGATTTCCTTTACATCCTCTGAAGACTACACCCCACCACTTGCACAGCCATTCTGTGCCTTGTGGGGAATGGGCAGGACTGGAGAAGCATCTAGATACATTTCTGTAGCCAGATGCAAAATTATTACTTCAGCACTGAGATGTGCCAGAGTACTCCAGAGATCTCAGTACTGCTGTAATCATTTTGCAGAGGGACTCAATCTTTCTCTCTCTTTCACTCTCTCTCTCTCTCATACACACACGATATATGCAGGGTAGGAGAGACTTATATATGCCACAAACAGGATGTCAGCCAGCCAATGTTCTTTGCCACAGCTTTCATTAGACAGCAGGAGAGCAGAAGGGAAAAAGAAAGGCCATGAAGCTCATCCTTCCGAGCCTAATAAAAGCTCGGACATATCAATGTGTCTTAGCTAAATACAGGCCAGATCAGGTTCATTTAGTACAATGTAGATCAAAACGACAAAACTCTTTATCCTTTCTTTTCTCTTTATGGTTTCATAATTCTTATGGTATCAGTGATGTAACTATGGGGAGGGCAAAATTAAGATATTGAGCCTCCAAAGAAGAATTCCACCCTCAAAGCAATTTTCATTCAGTCTTGAAATTTTTAGCATTCAGAAAGCGAGAAACTGAAAATCATGCATACCTAAGAAGTCTTATTATTTGCTGTGCTCACCATCCCTTGGTATTTTTGCCTGCCCTTGTCTTTAGAAACCTAAACTGTATCTCTACATGCTCAGCTGAAATTTTAAGTTGCTGCAATGCTAGAAACTTGGGGGCTAAAGAACAATTTCATTTGTAGGGCAGAAGTCTAATTTTGGATGGCAATGCCCTCATTTTGCCTCCATCCCACCTACAGCTGCACTCCTGTATTGTATAGTTGTGAAAATCTTTCCCCTGTTGATGGCAATAGTGGTTTGTGCCTTGTTTTGTTGCTTTTGTGAGAAAAATGTTAACATTCAGCAATGCTCACAGGAACATTTCAGCGAATTGTCATATGTGCCATTTACTAACCATTCACCTGAAGAATGTGGGTCTGATACAGTTCTTCATAGCCATAGGCATGACACGTGTACTTGCCCATGTGAATTGTTGTTACCTTGGTGATGTAGAGAGAATCGTCGTCTCCGAAATCCTGTAAAGTAGCAAAAGATAAGTGAGGGAGAGAAGGGGGAAAAAAGGGCTTTCATTTAGTCATTTTGTTTTAAACGTTATAAAAGGCTAAGCTAAAGATGTAGCTCTTTCAACAGTTGTTTTGCTTTCAACAGAGCTGGAATGTAGAATACTGTATTGTTCATTTCCATTAATTTGTGGGGTGCAGTGAGTAAGAGGATACTTGCGTAACTGCATAAATTAGAGAAATGAAAACTAACTTAGGCAAAAGCTGTTCCCACCTAAAATGATTGAATTTTTGGCAAGTTAGATTATAAGGGAAACTGCTTTGGGGGTATTTGTTTTAATCTATGGAAACTGCTAATGAAACCTCTGTGGCCTTCTTACTAAATGAAGAACTAAAAATGGCTTTCAGTTAGATCTTTGCCAATGATTTTTGTTGTTGTTGTTGTTGTTCTGAAAATGTCTCTATGAATTAAGGTTAAAAAAAGGTTGTGCTTCCTCTGCCTTTTTTAAATAGACCCTTTGATTTTTAATTGGTTAGAATGAGCTTTCTTGCTTCTGCAAACAAGACAAACCAGAGCAAACCCCTTACTCTTCCTTATATGTCTTATTGAGTAATTTAGAATGATAATTATGGCAGAACAGCAGAAATATTTGCTGGGTTTCAAAATGTGGATATGTTGGCCTGGTGTTGTGTTATTGAGCTATTCCAAATGATACAAGCCTATGTACTGATGAATCAACACAGGCAGACACTTCTCTTCTGTTTTCATTAGCAGTGGGGCTCTTTTATGCCAAGTTGTTGATACTTTTATACCCAGCCCCAAAAGCACACACATTTAAAAACCATACCTAATTAGCTTAAAGACTGATTACATGTACAGCTTTAGTGCCTGAATGGAACTTATTTCCAATTATACAACAATGAATAAATTATCAAATGCAAAATAACCACAAATACAAGGTCAAATATACAGTTGGGCCTCCACATTTTTGGGTTTGACTCTCACAGATTTGATTATTTGCAAGTTTCTTCAACCCCATGGCTCCCCCCCCCACCTCAAGTGTTTCTTTGCCAGGGTAATCTTCCCTCTTGATGTCTCTAATCAGGCTGTGCAGCCCTTTAAAAACCCACCCCAGCCCTCCTCCTCTTCCACAGCCACTGTCTGGCTAGCTAAGGAGAGCTTTGCAGCCTGATTTCTCAGCAACACGAACCCTCTCTTGATGCCCCCCTGCATCTAAGGAAGGAGATGGGCAAGAGGGAGAAAGTATAAGGCTGTCATGGAAAGCCATCCCCTTTCCCTCTCCTTTTCCTAACCCGGTTTGGATGCTGGGTGCCCGCTCTCCCACACATGCCTCCACCCCCTTCCCACAGACACACACATTCATTTTGATATTTGCAATTATTCCACTTTTTCCACTTGTCACCACAGTGAATGTGAACGGCAAACTGCATTCAACTCCTTTCTCTCAAGAAGGGCATTCAGAATCTCCAGAACTGAAATGGAGAATCATAGAATATTAACAGCTGAAAGGCAGCTTGAAAGTCATCTGGTCCCACACATCCCCTGCTGAGTGCTGGACTCTTGCACCCAAGCACGTCAGCTGAAGTTCTCCAGTTGCCCAAGAGGGGAAAAGTGCTATCGCCACCCACTTGCCATCACTCCTTGCAACCACCTGCCCTCCATGGAGAGTAATGCTGGAACACAAAGCTGCTAGTTCTGCTCTCCACAGAGTCAAAAGCCTGGCCCTGAGGGTTCCTTCATCAGAGGCAGGGATGATGTGTGAGATGCTGTCAAAGATCCCCAGTGTTGCTCAATTTCAGCAGTGTGAAAGTTTCCACATTTGCACTGGAAAAAAAAATGTGCAGGGAGTGTGTGCCAGTGATGTATTTAAGTCTTTTACTTCAAGTCTCAAGTCAAGTCTCAAGTCCTTGAAGATACTTTCAAGTTAAGTCTCAAGTTAAGTCCCAAGTCTTAGAGCCAACTTTGTGGCCATTTCCGCACCGGGCTTCTGAAACGGTGCAGAGCGACCTCTGACGGAGGTCTTCTGCACCATAGAGTGGACTGGCGTGGACTACTTTTTGTAGTTCCACACCAGAATCCACTCAGGAGCGGCCGGAACTAGCCGCACGGCGTGTTGTTTAAAAACCTCTTTCGAGGGGCAGGGGCGGGCTTCCAGCTGGCGAGCTTCTCCGGTTGGTGGAGAGCCTCCACCAACCGGAAGCCACCATTTTGGATGCCAGAGGACTGTGGAGAAGCGAGCTCGGGCTGCTCCGCGTGGCAATGGACTTACCCGACTTCAGGTAAGCTCCGTTTTTGGGTGTTTTCGCCTGTTCCCCCCCCCACATGTGGAAAGGGCCTATATATTCCAGAATTTCTGGAAAGAGTCCAATAAAGTCAGTTTTAACAATTTAAGCAGAGTTGGCCCTCCGCATGTGCAATTTTGTCATTTGCAGCTTCAGAAGTGAGGAAAAAGATCCTTCTTACTCCCCATTTCTGAAGTTTCAAAAGCTTTAAAAGGAAGGATCCTTCTTCCTCAAGCCCGTTTTGCTGTTCCCCTCTGAGAAATGCACCCTGCACTCTGGGGGCAAGTCTTGTCTTCTGCTCTTAGGAAACTTTTTATTTATTTATTTTTATTTTTATTTTTTAATGACAAGATGTATATACAAATCAACACAGGATACTAAAACAAATCTTATAACACATACGTTACAACAATATAAGGGGAAAGAATATGGGGAAAGGTGGAGGAAATAGGAGGGATAAATAGGAAAGGAACCACCACAACAAAGACAATTGAACAAAATGGTTAAACACAAATAATTACAAACACTTGGATACTTCCATCTGGAATGCGGATACTGCCTTAGTAAAATCTCACAATCAGAGAAAATACTAACCTCTCCTCTCTAAGAAAAGGGAGAATCTTGCTTAGCTGCAATGAAATACCCTTAAAAAAACATGAACAGCCTCAACGAATCAATACCAATCAGTCAATCACTACCTTCTATTAGAATACAGCTAATTGATTTTAAAACTGTTACCATTAGCAATCGTCATCTTTGTCCTATGCGATCAGATGGTAACCATATAAAACATACCCCCTTAATATTCCAAATTCAAAACAAGCGGTGACTTATCTTCTACTATTTATACTAATATAGTAATTGTGCTCTTAGGAAATGTTTTAGAAGGCTTCTCCAATATGCAGCAGGGGCCTGCCTCAAGCCCTTTGTCTAACCTGTTTGCTGTTCCCTCTGAGAAATGTTCCCACACTTTGGGCTTGAGATAGATTGTCATGTGACCACTAAGCAAAAAGAGATGGAAGCATTGTTCAAAGTCGTAAGGTTTCTGGATGAATGTGTTATGTTACTGAACAAGTCGGTCACTAAAAATATACAAGTCTCAAGTCAAGTCAAGTCAGTCCATCATTTATTGCCAAGTCAAGTCTGAGGCCCTTTCCGCACGCGGTTATTAAGGCGGGCCAATGTGTCTTGCCACTGAGGTCTTCTGCTCATTAGAGCGGACTAGATTCGGTTTATTTACCTTCGTTCCACATGTAATTCTGGCTAAATGCACCCCCATATGGTGGTAAAACGCGCTATTTGAAAACTGGAAGAAATTTGTTTTCCAATTTCCCAGATCAATCCGATTCATACTTTCACAGTGGTGCAGACACGTACATTTGCACCAATGCAAATTGGTGGTCAGGGGAGGGCTCATGGGAGGGGCCAGGGGGTAGTATGGACTTTTGCATGTACGCACATATGCAATGACGTACTAAACCATGCGGAAAAAAAAAGGGCCAATCATAGCCGACGGGTGGGGTGAGGGGAGTAGTGGGAGTGGCCATGGTGGAGGCAGTGTGTGGATTCATGAACTTGCACTCCTCCGAATCAAAATGGAACATACGCAGTAGCTGTGCGGAAGGAAATAAGGGAAAGTCCGCCTTGTTTCGAGCCCAGAAAATCCGGTAAGAAACAGCATGAACCGATTCACCAGCCTCGTGCGGAAAGGGCCTGAGTTGAGTCACTGAAGTGACTTAAGTCCAACTTGAGTCTGAGTCAATTGACTTGAGTCTACATCACTGTTGTGTGCCTTGTTTTAAAAGAGGGTAATGCCTCTGGAACTTTTCTGGAAGGGATATGCTTCCCATTTAGGGAGTCAACTAGAAGTGGGGGCTTTTCCCTCCTACTTACTTCTGCTTCCTGTTCACCACCAAATTTTACCTCTAGCAACATGTGTGTACAGTCAAATCCAAGGAAAATGTGAAATTGGCCTCTGATTCCACTGATACCCCCTCTGATTTCGCTGAAAATCTGCTTCCATGCAATTTCCATTGTTAGTTCTTGTCCTTCCTTCTGGAGCAAATGAACACAAGTCTGCTCAACATCTGGCGTGACAAGCCTTCAGACATTTGAAGGCAATTATGATGCCTCCACTTAAATGTTCTCTTCTCTGGGTCAGATATGCTCAGCTCACAACTATTTCTCATAGGACTTTATCCCTGCTCCCCCACGCCACAATTCATTTCAGTGCTTTCCTTTTGGTATATTGTGAGATCTATGAAACCTATGCTACAAAATAGGGACCTGCAAGAAATTTTTCATTTGAATTTCTTTTTTTCCAGCTACCTACATACCTACTTCCCTACCTATTCATCATTGCCTCAGGCAGTTGCAGGAAAACAGTAGTTCCATAAAAGTCCCACCGTTTCAGGACATGCTGGTAGAAAGTAGCAGTACTCACAAGGAAAACACACTGCTTCTCTCTTGCTGCACTATATTAGTGGCTGCCATTTCTCCCTGGAATATTCCAGAATGATACAACATGATTGATGTTGTAGAAGAATAAAATGGTTGATGCCGGGAGCAGCTGTCCAAATCAGCACTGCTTTCTCCAGAGAATGAGACCCTGTACTCATAAATGATAGATAATGAATGGACACAAATGGGATACTGGGAAGGGTATTCATACTCATTGTTATCTGTTGCATCTCTTTTTGAACAAATGACAGTGGAACCAAATGTGCTTCATACACATGTTCAATTTTTCATTCTTTCCAAAACAAATGCATGTGCCTACCAAACAAAGAGAACATAATGGAGAGCTAACAGTGTGAGAAAGGGCCAGTCTTGCTTGCAGTTTCAGATTTTTTTTGTCCTTGGTTGATAAAAGGTGGCAGGCTGTACTGGAGTACTGCAGTAGCTAAGGCTGGTGTTCTTTTGGTGAGTTGTGCTGGTATAATACTCTATTAAACCACGCTAAAGAAACATTTGGGAGAAGTACAAAGTAGCAGCAGGAGACAGAAGAGAAAGCATTCCCCACTGACAGAGAAAGCTGGCCTGTTGGATCCCAAGCAACTTGGTAGCCAGAAGGACAGTTTTCTCAGCATCGATATATTCCTACACTGTCCCAACTTGACTGTGGTATCTGTAGCCATTTTACCTCTGCTACCTACCCCATCTGGGTTGCTGTTGCCACCCATGTATTATGCTGGGCAAAAGGATTTTGGCTTATGAATATTAATTGCCATGTACCCTGTTCAAATTTCATCTCAGGCATGAATTCTTTAAGCATCATATCATGTGCTACTATTGACTTGTCCTGAGCCCCTTATTTGTAGTAAAGGGTGGGGGGGTTTACAATATTACAACTACCTTATAAGATTGTTACGCAAGACACATAGATAATGTAACTGAAGTGCTTTTGATATAGTATACATGTTAAATATGTGGTGTGAAGTAAATAACTATTAAAGAATGGTTGTAGTTCCTACAAGATGGCACAAAGTTTTTCATTTGTTTAGTTGTAGTACTTGTATGCTCCCTTTCAGGGCAAGCCCTCCTCAAGGTGGTTTCCAATGTAACCTTTTAAACTGGGAAATATAAAACAGAACTAAAATATCACCATAAAACATAAAAAAATAGCATCAGCAGTAAAAGCCATAAACCCAAAGTAGGTATCCATCAATTTAAAAACCAGATCCTTGAAGCCTGTTTAAAGCCATGTGTGCATCCTGATGTACGGCATTCCATACAGGTGGGACTACCACAAAAAAGTCCAGCCTGGGCATGTAAATGTTTAATAATAGACAAGTTTCCTGAAATAACCTGGATTCACTGATTAATACCAATTCACTCATAAATAATGTGTAAATTTTCTGAAATAACTCCAATTCACTGATTCAGTATATTCTTGAAACACCACTAAAATGTAGAAGAAATGGCAGATTAGAGTTTGCAGTCTTGTTAACAGTGTATTTGCTTAATTCTCAATAACTTCAAAAGTATTTAAATGTGTTCAGGGTTGTAATCCATTTAAACTTCTATACATATGAGCTGGCATCCTGTCAATCAATTGTTGAATGGTAAGTGAACCTGTAGATAAATCTAATGGATCCAGTGAGTCTATTCCAGTAAGCACTGAAAAAGGATTTAAGCCATAATCTGCATCTGCGAAAGGGCATGTCTAGGGCATTTTTGCATACCCAAATCTCCAGTTCTAGTTTTAAAAGAGAAAATGCCACATGAAGACTGGGAGTTGTTAACTCTTCCTTCAGTATGCCTACTGTCTACATCTCTATAGCAGGGGTAGGAATCATGCACCCCTCCAGAAGTTGTTGGATTGCAAGTCCCAACAGTCCTAGGCAATGGTTAAGGAATGCTGAGGGTTGCAGAGGGCCCCATGATTCTTGCCCCTACTCTATATGCAAAAAAAGGAGAAATATTTGAAAATTATGATAAGATGATTTGGCCTTCACCTGTATCTAAGATGGCAGTTGTACAATACAGAAGACAAAGTATCCCAAAGGGGGATGGATTATATTAGATCACATTCTCTAGACTGATGCTACTGTACCAAGTCTATAAATCCAGAAGAAACATTACAGAAAAGATAGAACTTTCAGAGTATTAGGCATTCTCATATATACTGCTAAGTAATCAACTGGCTCCTTCTGGGATCCAGAACAGACTTGCCTGAAGTGCTATCTGTTGTTTTAAAGCCATCTGTGTGAACGTACATGTATACGTGCGTATATGACTCAAACACAGTCAAAGAGCACTTCTAACAAATTTGTTCTGGATCCCGGAAGAATGCATTTAATCACCGAAAAAATACATATTTGGGTGATAAACAAACAGAACTTAATAAATAAATTAGCAAAACATTTCACCTTTTGTCTTCTTCAGTTGCTAAAAACAAACACAAACTACAACCTAGATGGCAAGTTTGGAACACTCTTATATCCAACATGCTCAAGTGGGTGATGGGGTTATGTATCATCTTCTAGTGTGGGGCCATGAGGTGTTAAGGGCTTGGGACTGTGGATACAGAAACTCTCCTTTATCTCCAAAGCACTTTGATGTATCTTCTTTGATATACAGAATCTAAACTGGTTCCTTCTGTATCAAACCAAATAGTGAAAGGATAGGATAGCAAGCTTTTGAGCTGAACCACACTCTTCTTGGAATAAAAATGGAAAGTAGCTTTGATTGAAGTACTGGTGCTATCAGGTTTTGTTGTCTTTTGATGCATTGTAGCTGAGATTGAATTCAGATCAATAAAAACGAGAAGGTTACTTTTATGGGATGATTTATAAAAGAGATGAAGAAAAACAAAGCAGTAAAAACCCTCCGTCATTCATGTGTTGCTTCCTAATAGACATCCCTGATTAATGTTATGAACACTTGGTTGGTGCTCTAAAATTGTCTTTTTTTATGGATGATCTATTTTACTCTGATGCATGGTATGCTAAGACATTTTTGAAAGATGTGATCTCATAAAAAAAAAAAGAACAACCTATTTTTCTCCACATACTTTAACAGATTTTCCCTTAACACCTTCAATTTATGATGTTTAAGTTATATCTTTAAATTATTTTTAATTAATGCAGCAGCTCATATGTTTGGTATAATTATAGTAATTGCTAGAATGAGAGTATATAAAGAGAGAATAAAGAGAATGCTGTAGGGGTTAGAGTGCTGGATCAGAAATAGGAGGTGCCAAATTCTGGTACCCATTGAGCTATAAAGTTCATGAGGGATCCTTGGGCCAGTCACTTTCTCTCAGCTGGTAGTACCTCACAGATGCAGCTGGTACACTAGTTTTAACTCTGCAAACACTGCTGAAACCTGTGTGTCCAAGCTCAGAGTTGAGTTGAAGAGAACAACCGAGTTGCAAGCCTGAGATTTCAGGGGAATTTAACCCCATCCAGCACAGCTGGAGTCCCTATTCTCTGATCTGCCTTTTGAATGATCAAAAACACTTCTGTTTTGTCTGGATTAAGTTTCAATTTGTCTGCTCTCATCCAGTCCATTACTGACAACAGATGCTAGTTCAGTACCAGGACAGCTTCCTTGGAATCAGATGGAAAAGAGAGATAGAATTGGGTGTCATCAGCATATTTGGTGATGCCAAACTCCATAACTCCAGATGACTTCTACCAGATGGGAGAAAGGAAGAGGATGTTGTGGGTAACTAATAGATATTTAAGAGACTGCAAGATTGTGCCTACTGCCAAATATAGGTTTTATGCTCTCAGGTTGTATTGGATGATGACGACAACAACAGCAACAACAAGAACAAGAACAACAACAACAGCCTGCTATTCTAAGCACAAAAGAGAGTACCTAATGTGATAGATGATGTTGCTGTGATTGAGGAGTAACTGATTGTGCCCGGGACTGAGCCAGTGAGTGGGTAGATGGTACCTCTGAGATCAAGGAGCAACTGACTGTGCCAAGGACTGGGCCAGTGAGTGAACAAGTCAACTTGCAAACATCCCTTGCACTGGAAGGTCAAACAGAGACAGAGTTTCCCCAGCCAGCGCATGATGGAGAGGGAACCAACAGTGATGCAAAGGAGTTGCAGCCACCTGTGCCCATCAGCCCTCGTCACGCAGAAGGCTGAAACGGACTGCTCAGAGGGAGGCTGCATGGACTAGGTTGAGGAAACAATAACAAGCAGCACCTGTTCACAGCAGCTATTTAAGTCTGCCGACATGGCTGCTCTTTGCTTGTAGAAAATTACTAGCAAGCCCTCATGACCTTCATGTCTTCTGCTCCCTGAAACCCTCTGGACAGATCTCTGCCTCCTGAACCTTAGGACTGGACCTTGACCTGGCTCGGCTTGCATTTTCCTTGTGTTTGGTATATTTGGACTCACCCTGAAAGTATTCCTGACCTCCCTCCTCCCTTGCTTGCTGCGGCTCAGCAGGGAGAGATTCCTGACACCTAACTACCACAATAACTTCCTGACTTTCTGGCTGTATCACACCTAGTTTTTTTTTAATTTTTTTTACATTTACTGGCTGGCATCTTTTCTTTTTCAGATGTATGTGAATATCTCTCTATAGCTGGCATCCTGTCAGTTAGCCTCAACTAGAGTAGACCCATTCAGTCAATTGTTGAATGGCAAGTCAATGTGTAGGTAGATCTCATTGATTTAATGGGTCTTCTGCAGCTAAGATTTAATCAATCTGGAATAAGTTTCCATATCCTCCTACATGGATATCACTCCTAGAAAATGGACAATAAAGTGCCACAGCTGCTGAGAGAACAACTAAATTTTGGTGATATTAATCTCCCCAGCAATAGTCTAAATGAAATGGTAAGTAAAGGGGATGGATGGTGGGTGGATGTTGAAAACAAAGCCAATAGGGCAAGGATTCAAGATAAGTGAATGCTATTAGCAAGGGCTAATTAAAAACAAATCAGCTTGGGTGGTGAAGAAATCACACATGAGTTTTACTCAGTATTGAAAGATGTTATTCCATTTGTAACCGAATTTATTGAATTTCAATAAATTGTCTAAATGTCTGAAATCTACCATATTTCCAGTTGTTCTCCAGAATTCCTGTAAGTGCTGTTGTTGTAGATGAAAATCCAAGGAAATCGCAAAAATTCCTTCTCAGAATTCTTTATGTCTGTGATCCATAGAAATGGCCTTGACTCATGTCATGAATGATATTCTAGTGGCAAAGGTGCAGCATCAAACTTCTGTGCTGATCCTGTTGGATCTTTCTGCAGCCTTTGACACTTTGAACCATCTTACTCTTATGACTGGCATCATTGGGAATAACAGTGAATGTTCTGTCCTGGTTTAAATCTTTTTTTGGGTGATGGTTCCTCTTCTGTTTCATTTTGGGTATCTATGCCAGAAGTTTTCCTTGTGACAGTAGGGGAGCCACAAGGATCAGTCTTAGGTCCTCTTTTTTTTTCATTATATACACTCCCCTTTAGATTTCTTATTTCTGAATCTGGTTTTCAGCATCACATTTATGCAGATAACATTCAGATTTTTTTGAGTTCCAAATCAATTGATGCCACTGTATGGAAATCAGTGATGGACTGTCCATTGCATGTTTCTTTGTGGATGATTGCTCACTGCCTTAAGCTAAACATGGACAAAATTGAGAAGTTGGTGTTTCAGTTTGATTGTCCAGTAGTCCCCTCTCATGTCCTCCAGTGGAATTACAGAGTTGCACAGTGGGTCCCCTCTCGGTTGCCAAGAACCTCAGAGTCCTGCTGGATAATTACCTATCTCTGTGCTCCTTTATTGGAGCAACAGCAGAGGCATGTAATTTCCATCTTTTGAACATCCACAGGATCTAGAGGTTCCTGACTGTTGAGACTGCCCATTTGTTTGTCTGGGCCTTGGTTATTTCATGCCTGGATTATTATAACAGCTTACCAGAAGGTTTGCCTTCCTGCTTCCTTCTTCCTCTGGTTTTAATTCAGAACAGTGCTGTTCAGTTTGTTTTAAATCTCCCTAAATATTAACCTATTTCTTCTCCCTGTAGATTCCTTCACTGGCTACCAGTTTGGGCCACGGCCTGTTTCGGACTTTTGGTTCTGGTATTCAAGGCTTTGCATTTTAACCTCCCTCAGTACCTTGCAACTTGGCTAGTATGGTATGCCCCTCCAGGAATTTAAGATCTACAGGCAAAGGATTACTATTCGTTCCACCAATGTGTACAGCTCTGTCAAGGCTGCAAGCTTTCAAGATCTGGATCCACATTTGTGGAACAGTCTTCCTTTGGATCTGCAGCTGGAGGGAGATTTCACCCATTTTTGTACAGGACTGCAGACCTTGCTCTTGGATTCCTAATGCACTGAGTTGTGTTTAAGGTGCTGAGATGGGTAATGATTGGTGGAGTGTTGGGGATTTCGTTCTGTGTGTTGCTATAGTGCTATGTTTATTGTCTGTCCCTGACCGTATATGTTGATATTCCACCCTTTGGTGAAAAATAAAAGTAGTAGTAATAGTAGCAGTTGTTGTTCTTTTAATATCCATGTTTCGTCAATTCGCAATCTTGGGCAGAGATTGTTCTCCTATAAACTTTTGTCTCATTGCAATATTGCTTTCAGCTTTAATAAAATCTAAACTCACTAGAATTTAATAGAAGTCTAGTGTGTTTCTTTTACATCCTACAGATATCCTTGGAAAAGAATATTGCTTAAATAATTGCAATAGACTCTCAAGCTTTTAGTTTAAAAATCATTGTTCCAGATTGATCTCAGCTTGCTTTTGTATTTGATAACCCTCTAAAAGTCACTACAATAAACAGACAATTTAAGAAACACAATGCCTGCCCAGATGTCAGAATCAGTTTTTGAACCATGTGTTGAACCATGTTCCCTTTTGTGACTTCCCAGATCTTAACAGATGCATTCTCTATTTATTTGCCCCTCTTGGTGTCCTTTATATTATGTACTTCAATCTGTCTTAACCAACTGCATAGCAATCTATTAGAAATTTAAAAGGTAGAGCTTTCCTCATTATTTTATTCCCATATGGAAATGTGCCTCTTGAATTTCTGCTTGTCAAATTGCTCTTCCTAGAAACAAGAAAGATGGAGACCCTGCCCATATGTAAAGAAAAGAAGCTTAAGCTCTAGTTCTATCTGTGTCTGTCCACGCACAATAACTTTCTCAACCTTTTCTGGTGTTCACATGTAGAAACTTCACGTTTGTAGATATCTTGCCTTTCCAAGACTTTTTGTCCTGTCTGTTCTTGGTTCCATCATTATAAAATGTAGTTGAATCTGTTCCTTCTTTCCTTTATTTTGTTTTGCTTCCCCTGCCAAATGTATATGTGCCTGTGTGCATGTTTTAGATCATACACATCACAGAAATGCATTTTGCCACTGCCTGAAGTATGTATAAGATTTTGAAATGTACGCCTTCCTCTATGAATATTTTTCAAATGCATATGTATTTTTTGGGATGTGTTTGAAGCTGCCTGTCAATGCATAGATTTCAAAAGCTCAAAATGCAGTTTAGAATCTGACGGGGAAAAAAATGTCAACCAGAGCAGGTTCCTCACGCATGTCTTCTGGTGACTGCCACTGATGTTGAATGTGTGTGGGACAACTCCCTGCACGAGCCCTGCCTTACAGGTTTTGTTTTATTTCAGGATGTGGCTGTGAAACATGGCTGGTTGTGGCAGAAACTTTGTAGGTAACATATATCCACTGTCCTTTTCTACATCCTTTATATTCTTTTATATCTGTTTCCAGCACCTGATAAATATCAGATGAAATGGTGACCTGAGTGGCTTTGTCAGGTTCCCAGGTTTATTAAGATCAAGTGTTTCTGGTGTCAGTAATTATCAGCAGCTGTCAAAAGGTCAAAGTCAATCTCAGGTAAAGATATTGGAGCAGCTTTTTAGTCCATAATTTATTTCATATGAAGTATCTCACAAAGGCAATGGAGGAGGAGGAGGAGGAGGAAGAGAAGACAAGGCCAATCCAATCTTGTTTCAGACAAGGCCAATCCATTTTCTCAGCTTGTCTCTGAAAAGTGGCTTTCGCGGATCTTACAGATTATGACACATAAGATGAAATTTTCCATTTGTTGTAAGAATAAACTGTAATAATGTGCTATCACTGTGTAGCTTGGACATTTTCCTTTTTTTTTTAAACCAGGAGAAAAAAAATAGCACTACAAGAAAAAAAATAGATTATCATTCTGCAGAGATTGTACCTAATTTTACAACCAGCAATGAAAATCCCAGTAAAGATGTTTTGCGTCACTTCCTAAAAATGCTCAGGCTTCATGAAATCCCACAGTCTTCTGGAAATCCCTGAGATCCTTTTCATCTCACAGATTTCATACACAACAGAAGTTCTGTGGTATGTTTATCCAGTCATTCAAATTCTCACTGAACACAGAGAGAACGCCATTTTTCTGGATTCTATGACAACTTAGTAATGGACAATGAAAATGCTAACTTTTTTGAAGCCTTTGAGGCCCCTCCCTAAACTGCAAACCCCAGGATTCCGTAGGATGTTGAAAATGGAATAATAGTACTACAACAGTCTAGTGCGGAAATGGCCCTTTTGTGAAGTCAGCAGCTGGATCCACTCAAGTAGACTGCCTGTAAGACTAGGAGCCCAGAAAATACTCAAATAGTGGGGGCTCCCCAAAGCAGATAGTCACTGTCCAGCTCATGGAGGGTCACAAGAAGAGCAGAACTAGAGAAGTTTTTAAACTACAACAATAACAGAACATTTATGCTGAAAATCTAAGATCCTTCACAATACTGGAAATATTTACCTAATAATACTTATAGGATTTTGAAACAAAAAGTATTATTAATATGAGGTAATAATTTCCTCTGTACCTATCAAAATCTTAAGTCTCACAATACAATCAAATATGATTATGTAAAAAAGAAAACAACAACAACCAGTAAGCATCTAAATTAGTTACACCTAAACCTATCTTTCAGCCCGTTTAGTTATTCATTTCCAGAGACAAGCAGGAAATGTAGGCATTATGGCTTTAACCATATTGATCATTCCTATAATTCAAGGGAAGCCTCAGCTCTAAATGTTGAAAGCCACCTGAAACCACCATTTCTTGAACAATTTGTCTGCATCTTGACATGACATATTTAAGTTTAGAAGAATTCAAACTGATAGGTGAGGATGACACTATATAGTAAACATCAGGAAAAGGTGAGAATTTGAAAGATGGACCTGAAAATATGATTCTCCTCACAGAACTCAGAAACACTGTTAAGTGCTAATGTGTTAAAAATAAACTGTTAAAGAAATGTAACTTGTTAAAGTGTAAAGAATTTTAAAAATACAGATTACATGGCTAAATAAAAAATTGTTAAAAATGGTCTGTAGTGAATTGAAGTGATAAGATATACTAACTATTATTCAAAGGCAACATTGTTACCATTTAGAGTCAAAATAACAAATATTTCAATTATTGTGGAACATTTTAAGAAGTGAGATTATGGATGAACAGATTAATATTTAGTAAATTATTTCCAAGTCTGAATACTCCTTTTCATTGGATATATGTTATCCATACTGATTCTAGCCATGACCCATTCAAGCGTCAACAGAACTGTATATGGTCTGCTCACCAGACTCAGTCCCTGTAAATTCCTCTCTCCTGCTAAGCAAAGGAAACAGGAGAGGGGAAAATCATAAATTATTTCCTTGTGAAGGGCAGTAGGGAGTGAGATCTCATATTAGGGGCCAGTTAGGCATCTGGATTGCTTGCCTGAATCCTGAAATGGAAATGATTAGAATAATTCAGAACTACCATCCTCATGATCTTCACAGGAAGTGAGATTTCTGAGCATCATTTCTCTTGTAGTCAAAATATGGACAATGTTCTTCACTCATTCTGCCAGTCTTTGGGCCTCAGAACTGCTTGCCTATTGAGGAAAGGTCCAATGGCTGTGAAGCCACCAGGTGGAATCACTAGCACAACTTTGCCCCAAGATATGTGAAGGTGATATTCTTAATTTGGTGAAAATTCCGAAGAGTTTCTGGGGAAAACATAAGAGGTCTGACACTGATTTTCATATTTTCAAACTTTTGTCTCCAGATTCTGCCTACAATGAAAATTGAAATTTCTCAGGTGGACCAGGAATGTCAAGAAAAGCCCAAAGAATTCTTCTAAGACAGAGGTAGGAATGGTGTGGCCTCCATGCATGCTGCATAACTCAGCAGCCCTAGTGTCAGAAAAGCTGGTGGCAATGAATGTTGGGAATTGAAACTCAACAGCATCTGGAAACCTGCATGATTTTCACCTCTGGCCTAAAATTAAATAATTATATTAAATAAATTTATCAGAGGGCTTTCAGATAAATCAAAGTGAACATAAAGTTTTCTGCTTCTTATTGGGCCAATATCAGTGGTCGCTCAAGAGGCTCATTCACACACTGTGTTCCACTTGAACTGCCAGACCAACAATCTATGGAATTCTGAGGCTTATAGTTTGATGAGGTACTAGTGGAGCTCTGGCTGAGTATTCTGAATGCTACTCTCTAAACTACAAATCTCAGGATTCCATGGGGTGGAACTATGACAGTGGAATAACAGCGCTATATTTGTGTACTGTGAAGGGGCCCAAGGATGAGGGGCTCATCCCAACAGTTCCCCCGCCTTGATCCATTAACCACCTGCAGTCAATACAAACAATTAAATGTTTGAAATGATCTGGTTATTTCATTGTCAAATTGATTCCTTATAGTCCTGTTCTGGTACATATTAATAACAGAGGGGGTACTTTTCAAGGGCAAGCAATCCTCATAGTTATGCCTCCAAAGAGAATCCAAAAATACAGGTAGCTTTGTTGATCTCTCTGTGTGTGTTTGTCACACCAAAAAATTTTGAAGTACAAGAGACATAACTCAGAAAAAAATATAGTTATTGAGGATATCCTCATCTTGCCTGAACTACTGCAGGGAATACTGCTAAGCCTGAGAAAAACAGAGAAGCCTGAGCAGATATCATCATCATTATTCCTGATGATGATGATGACGATGATGATGACGATGATAATAATAATAATAATAAAAAAATCTTGGCCCTACAACCCTGCAGGCCCTAGCTCCACTACAACATTGGAATTTTCTGAAAGTTAGAATTATGGAATGAAGCATAATGGATCCTTTAAAAGGCTCCTGCTCATATTGGCACTATAATATGTGATAGTTTACTTGTATGCCTGTACAACAAACAGGATAACACCAAGGATCGAGGCTTCTTAGATTCTTTAATACCATCAAAAGATTTATTGATGTTTGGCCTTTAACTCATTAGTGAATGATATTATATTGCAGAGATCAGTACAATTTTTTTTCACACATCTTGCCTTGTTCTCATTTTAGCTAAAATTCATTTGACAACATTAAAATCCTGCATTTGAATGAACTTCAATCACACCTTTATATTAACTTTCCAGGTGGAAATGATTAAATGTGTATTTATGTGTGTAACATGGATTCTGTGTCAGTTGAAATTACTGGTATATAATGAAGAGATTATAATATGAGGAAACAGGAGAAAAAACTCCTTCTTCCTTTCTTTTTGTTCTCACTTCAGCTGCGTTTCTTACAGTAATGGGAAATTATGTACATGAGAAGATGATGACATGTAAACAGAAGGTCTGGATTAAAGTTATTGCAGTTAGTCAAAAGAAAGAAAGAAAAGAATAGAACAGAAAAGAAAACAAAAGAAGAGGAGAAAGAGAGAAAGAAAAATAAAGCCTCTCCCCAGATATTTAAACAGCTATCCTCCTACAGCAGTTATAAAACTTAACTTTCACTAGGCTTAAACCAGTGGTAGCTGGTGGAATCGCCACTGATGGGTAGTGAGTTTCAGCACAAACTTTAAAAGAGCTATTGAAAGTACTGAACTTATTTATTTAAAGACTGGGATAGAACTCAAATCAGATGCACTTGCCCACTGGCATGGCAGCCTCCAATAGCCCCTGAGCTGAACCAATGATTCTAATCTATACCTTCTCCCATTTACTGTGGGTGAACTCAAGAATGTTGTTTTGGGGATTTGGGCACAGCGCACAATCTTTTTGTCTGCAACACATGTGTCTATCATAGTAAGCGGTAGTTTCTTTATTACTATGTCTATTTTTTTTTAAAAAAAATATCTCATCTAGAGAATGTGTGGCAGAGGATACCACACAGGCCATTTCCTTGCCAGCTGCAGTGATGGCATAATGGCAAAAAAGAAATTCTTCTATGGGATCACCATTCCATGACCACTCTTCCCAGAGTTCCCTTGGAATGCATCATTTCCTTTTCAGGGTGCTATGGCACTGAGGTTATTGTACTGCAACTCCTATCAGATTTAGCCTTCACAGCCAATGGGAAAAAATGGTGGGAGTTGTAGTCCCAGAGGGCTGTACTTTGCCCACCCTGTTTTACAGGAAGCCATCTCTGGCCCTCACTACCATGTTCAATATGCCAAAATGTTGCAACTATTTCTGTCCTACACTCCAAATGACCCCATGTTCAAGCACCCAAATTCACTCTCTCTCACACACATATCAAGCAAAAGTTACCAAGACTTCTATGTCAGCCATTTGCATCTGGGATTTTTGTCAATGTTTGAGTTGCTGAGGGAAAAAAATTAATAGAGGCACACTGAGAGCAAATTGACAGGTTGGAAAGAGTGGAGGTGCTTGCAAAGTCTGGATATCCTACTCTTTGTTCTCATGTTGATCCTTTCTCAGTTTTTAATTGTGGACATATTGACTAGAATCTGGTTGGTGTCCTGCACCAGTGTGACGAGGCTGAGGTAGGCAGTGGCACCACGGGAAATGGCCTTTGCTGTGTGGGAGATAAAGCTCTGGAGAAACAGACTGCTTGGAAGCCGCCTTCCTTGACTACTACAATGTAACTCTGGGAAAAGAATAGTCACTAGGGTAGTTTAGCAACAGGATTTTGGACCTTGTCTCTCTAAGGCCCCCTCCCACCACTGAAATAAAAACTTTTTTTAAGGATTGAAAAATGAACTACAATGCTGTGCCCTGTAAAATGTTTCCACTCTTCACCCTTTTGCTTCCTTGGACATAAGACTCTTTACGATATGATGTCACAGTTTTGATATCTTATTAGAAATGTAAAATCAATTATAAGCTGTATGCTTAGAGAAGGAGAAGTCTAGGTATGTTCCCCAAAGAACACTCTGTGTGTGTGTGTGTGTGTATACTTGCGTTGCAGTTGTGTGCCTTCAAATCATTGCTGACTTATAGAGACTCTCAGGAAAAACTTTAATGGGGATTTCTTTGTAGTATTTGCTGGGGGGTTGCCATTGCCTCTCTCTGAGGCTGAGAGAGTATGACTCACCCAGGGTTACCCACTGGATTCCTATGGCCAAGCAAAGATTTGAAGCCTAGTCTCCTACCATCCTAATCCAATATGCAAAACCACTATACCATGCTGCCTGTGTATATGTATCACTTTGGTCCTTTCCATAGCACCCTCCCATCCTGCAATGTGGATGGGAGAAGGATGGGACCATGACAACATTTCTGCATGACATCGTCATGGTCTCATCCTTCTCCTGTCTCCAGACAGCCCAATTGTGGATTAATTCATTGATGGGTTTTTACCATAAATGACACATGATTGTGCCACCATGTCGCTCTTACCTGTCCTGCGGAAGCCACAAAAGTGTGCTGGCTGTGTTTCTTGCCCCAGCACAGCCTGGGAAAGTACCTGGCTGCACTGCAGAAGGAAGAGGTGTGGCCATTGCATTCCCTTCTGCAGAGAGACATCCAGTGTGGAGGGGAGCGCTCCCATCATGCTCCCTTCTCGGCAGAGCTGTTGCTGGAATCCCCACTGGATGACTTCACGAAAAGATGGGGTGCAGAAAGGGCCTTTGTCCATTTTAATAAAATAATCTTAAGCAGCCTGCTCGTTCTCTCATATTAAATATCTGAAATTCAGTATTTAAGAGTTCTTAAGTGGAATGTTGATGCTAAATCTACCTGTTTGGACTATACTGTTGGTCCCATGTTGGGAGCCCAGGGAACCAGAAGTCGATGAGAAGAACCTCCAAGCAGATAAAGGTTGGCTGACAAATGGCAAAGAACCTTCCATTATTCACTCTAAAGAGCTAAGGGTGGGAAACCACACCTGCTTCAGCAACATCCCTACATAGGTATGCAGCAGGGTTTTCCAGAACCTATTCCCAACTCACATAAAATCTCACCATACAGAATGCTGGCAGTGATATCAGATTCTCCTTCAGTTTTAAAATAAGTATTCTACCTTTAGGATTCCACAGTTTTACCATCCTTGGGAAGAAGTAGGATCTTTGGACTCCCAAACCTATTCCAAACCCATGTGGTCACTCTGAAAGACTTGGATGCAACATTGGATCCTCCTACAGTCCTAAACATCCTCCATATCACACCTTTATGTTTACATAAGCCATCCATCCATCCACCCACCCATCCATTCTTATCCCTACACAATATCCAGTGTCCACTGATTCCTTTCATTCAAAACCAGTTTTATTGATTTTCACTGAACAAATTGATATTCTGCTCCCCCATGATAGCTTCCAGTCAGTGAAATGGTGCATCCACTCTGAGTTTTAGTCTGAATTTTAAAGAAGCCATCCAAGATTTTGGATCTGTTTGGAGGATACAGCTCTAGATAACCACTTTAAAGTTGAGAGTAACATCTGAAGCAAATTAACCACTCCCCTGACGTGGAAGCCACCAGTTGCCACTGAGATCTTTCAGAGAAACTGGCATTTTAAAAGATACAGTGCCTTCATTTGGCTTGCAAACTTTTAACTTTTGTAACTATTCCTAAATGAATTCTGAGGTTATTTATGAATGTGGACATTCTACATATGCAAGGGTACTTGCCAGGCAAAGCAGATAACTGACACGTCTCATCAGCTGTGCATTGCAACAGATGATCGCTGGAGATATGTAAGCTGTCTTTTGGGGAAGCTTGTCAGCTATTACTGCTATTCCGACCAAAAAGTACAGACAAGCTTCAAAGGCACACTAGGATTCCCTGGAGCACGGTATGAAAACCAATGTTCTACAACTTTGTTCTAGCCTTTGTTAATAATTTAACCTTAGAAAGCCGCACATTTAACATCAGTCAGGGGTTTTGGCCTAGTCAGTGAAGCCTACCTGCACTTTAACTTTCATTGTTAGTACCTTGAGTATGACAGAGAAAGCATCCTTTACAACCTTGGCACATGAGGCTGTAACTTTATTTAGCAATTACGGTTGTTGCAGCTACACCAGAGTTCCCTGCAGTGAACACATAAAAGTTGATAGCTAGATGCATGTTCCTAAACAATCAGGGAGCCCTGACTGGCTATGAATCCAAAAGCATCGCTGCTGCAACTTCATATATCTGCCCTTCCTCTCTACATGTTTGTTATGGATAACATCTGTGTAGCTGTGAGAAACGTGACTGCAAAGCATCTCCTAGATCTGGCATTTACTTGGCATCTTTATTCAACTTTTTGGAGCCTCACTTTCAATTCTGTAATGTAGATTAGCCAGAGAGAGAGAAAGGGAACTTGCCCAAGGTCACTTAACTTCATGGCTGAGAAGCTGAGTCTACTGGCTTGAGTTCAACACTATTTGCTTCATCCATCTGGCACTCTGAACCATTGTTCTGCTTTTTGAGGGACTTAACAGTCAGTTTTTGGACGTGAGTGGCTTACAAGTGGCTCCAGTCCTACAGGATTTGTCAGAAGGACTTGTACACACAAGTGACAGTAATAAACAAATTGTATGCTGCAATTTGTTAACTCCTGGGAGCCCAACAGTGAGAAGAAACTATTGATTTTTCATCAAAGGTGTGGGAAGATAAGCTATAAACTAGTTTCAAAACACATTCGCCTCCCTGCATTAAATTCCCAGATGCGTGCTATGAAAACCCCCAAAGTCAATTGCTTCCTTGCAGATGTCTTTAAATCAAAGCTCCAGACAGCAAATAAGTCTCATTCCACCTCTGATATCAGTGAGAACAGGAGAAAAGACATGCAATGAAAATCATAGTTTGAGACTAATGACTGAATATGGATTTGTGGTAAGTTGTCCTATAAAATGGATAGTGCAGACTAGACCTGTGGACATAAGTATCGGATACAGTATGTTTGGCAAAATTACAGACATACGCATTCTTGGTTTGTTTGTTTTTAACTTGAATTACTAATCGGTTCCCTCCATTTGTATCAATCCTGTCCATTTTCAGGATTTGTGTGGTAAGTTTCCAACCATGCAGTTCATCAAGCATTGAGCACAAGAAGCAGGTGCAGTTCCCTTATTCATTTGTGCATGTATGCGTGTTATGTGTAAAGGGCATTAAAAAGCCAGTCCACCTCCTATATTGAAGTGTTTTCTCTAAATGGCAGTGACATATCTGTTGCACAAAAAAGGAGGAAAGTAGCATAACACAGAACCCTGAATGAAGTTCAATAATGGCAATGTTGGCAAGATGAATGGAATAATTGACAGCAACAGGAGTAGTTGATGAGTGATGGAAATTGATACACAGCAAGGTACGGGCAATGGGGCTTCAAGAGTCTCTCCATAAATTGAATGTTAAATTAAATGAAGAAGCAAAAAGAAGAGAGAACTGAAGGAGTGGAGAGCAAGGAAAGTAGATGGCCAAAGGCTGGTTGGTCTAGGGAAGCTCCTTCCAAAGGATGGCAGTCACTGCATTATAGCAAGCTCTAAAACCACAGAGGTCCACCCATCCTCCCAGGAGCAGTACCCTTCTCACCTTATGGCAGAAGCAGAAAATTACACTGGGACAGGGGACAACGTTCACACCATCTGCCCCCACCCATGGGCATTATCAATAAATATTCAACAAACTGGTGGTGACTAAAACTGGTTTTGATTTACTTGATTTTGGAAAAATTTGTGGCTGAGCTTTCTAAGTTGTGGAGATTGTGGGCTGTAAACTGGGTTTAAGCTCCTCCATTTCAGGTGAATTTATACCTGGAAAAATAATTTAAAGATGATTGAAGGGGACTTGGAGGCATCCTGGGGCCTTGGGGGTTGCAAAGAAAAAAAAAAGGTTGTGTCTTCTGCAGGCTACACCTTCCTCAAGCAAAATGACTACTTTATACTGCAGGTTGGTTAGACTTCAGATGAGTTCAGAAAGAGTGGTTGTATTACAAGGAAAGGAAAGGAGAAAAAAGGCACCAAAATGCTTCCAAACAAGGCCCCCAGAAACCAAGGAGAGATCCTGCAAGTGGCCTCGTTCTATAATTTTCTTGAGTGACAAGGTGCTTTTGGTGAAGATTAAGGCTCTTAACAAAATATGGCAGGCAGTAATCAGTAGAATAGAAGAGAGGATTAATGTTACAGAAAGGGCAAAGTGCTCAGCAGTGTAACCAGAAAACTCATGCAGGTTCACCTTTGGAAGTCTTTGGGCTAGGGTCAACTTTTGGAAACAAAAAAGAGGATCAGGTGGTGCTGTTGGAAGCAGCAACAGAGGGCAGGAATGGAAAAGAAAATAATTAAATTTCCATTCCATTGCTAAAAAATATCCAGTCACCTGTAGAGACTGGCAAAGTGCATTTTGTTTCTTAAATTTAAATATTTCTAAAGCATGTGATGCATTTTGGCAAAGAAATAGTGTGCACAAAATCATATGTACAATTGAAAAATCTGGAGAACTAAAGCATGTGTTTGTGAAGAGTGCATTCAAACATATTATAGTCAATGACAAGAATGTGTTCAAAGTTTCTATCAGGAAAAATGTATACAAAGGGTCAAAATTTCAAAAGTTTGGCAGCCAACAAAAGTCACAAAGTCTTCAGCATTTACCTCTTGGCATGATGCTTAAAAATACTCAAAGGCCATTTCCACACCGGGCTTCTGTAATGGTGCAGAGTGATCTCTCATGGAGGTCTTCTACACCGTAGAGTGGACTGGCGTGGACTACTTTTCGTAGTTCCACACCAGAATCTACTCAGGAGCGGCCGGAACTAGCCATGCTGCGTGTTTTTTAAAAACCTCTTTTTTGAGGTTTTTAAAAAGCACGGAGCTCGCAGCCCCGTGCCGCTCCATCGCCTGGCTCCAACGTGGATTTGCAGGCACGTGCAAGTGCGTGCCTGCAGATCTGCCAGGGGCGGGCTTCCAGCTGGCGAGCTTCTCCGGTTGGTGGAGAGCCTCCATCAACCGGAAGCTGCCATTTGGGACGCCGGAGGACTGTGGAGCAGCGAGCTCGCGCTGCTCCGCGTAGCGACGGACTTACCCGGCTGCCGGTAAGCTCTGTTTTTGGGGGTTTTCGCCCGTTCCCCCCCCCATGTGGAAAGCGCCAAAGTTTTAGAGAGCTTAGATTCATTAACAACAACACACTGTTCCATAAAGGGTCATCAATTAACACTGGACTGCTGCATGAGTTTTGCTCAATGTAGTGAACATGTTTTGATGAAGTGATTTCAAAGCTTGCTGTAAAAGAGCACAGAGAAACATCACATAATATATGAGATTCAGGTCATGCATATACACCTTGACTATTTCAGTTTGTTGATATTTTGCATTTGAGGGTAAGTACCATAATTCTAGAAGGCCTTGCCAGTGGACATTTCAGTATCTTGTTCTGCCTTTGAAGCATTTTGTCTATCCTAGAATGGGCTGTTAGACTTAGGACAGTGTAGTGTCTTTGTTGAGTCACTGATTTGATGGCTTTCTGTTACTAGGACCAACAGGCAATGAACAGTTCTGTGATCAGTTACTGGGTTTTTAAAATGACATTTAAATTATGTTGCAGCCTCTTGGGGTGTCTCACTCGCAATGAAAAATCCACATAAAGATAACACTATCGAACATAGATATGATTAGACAATCCAGTCTGTTGAAAATAATGGAGGCTGTACAACACCCTTCTGGAGGAATGTCGGTAAACCCTAAAAGTAACTTTAAAGATGCTACAGAAATTGGTGAAATATTTTTATATGATTGCTGCATCACATCTCTTAAAAATAACACTAATAAATCCTTACATCTTTCTTTAAGAAGGAACATAGGTGAATTTATATAGCTGTTTTGTCAGAGCTATTTTCCATGGGGCGCTATGACAAAGCACAGCTGCAGGTACCACCATAAGTGTGCCTAGGACTACATTGTTAGCTGATCTAGGAGTAAATTCCCAGAAAATGGATGAGCTTCCTCCTCCATTATCAAGAAATGTGTAATTACTGAGGCAATTCCAAATCACTGCTACTTAATCAAGTCAAATATTATCTTCAACGATTTTTAATTTAGTTGGTTTTTACATATTCTTCAGTCTAATACGATATTTCATCTCTTAAGCCTGGCACTCTGTTTCACAGTTTTCAGATCTGAAGTTCACTTGGGATGGGGTTGATGTGATAACTTGGAAGTGGTGTATAGTAACTGAAATCATAAGTGAGCATACATGAAGGACTGCATTTTTAATATTTTAAAACTGCTCCAAGTGAGAAGATATGTTTGTTTTGTATTCTGATAGACACATGTATGTTCTTTTTCTCTACTGTATTCATCCATTGTGTAGGGCTGTTTGCTAACGGAATTTGTAATAGAAAGATGATAGCCCCAACAGGCTTTCGAAGCTCTGGAACATGGAAAGATTACTCGCACTTGATCTACTGTATAGCTAATTGTCTAAAAGTTTTTAAATGTAAAAAAGTAAATATTTTTCTGAGGGAATAATTTCTGCATAGTAGACTGGTGATGTGCTATGTGATGGCTAGTAAGCTCAAGGATTTAGTGCAGTGAAGTCAACTTCTGGTAGGCAAGCTTGGCAGATGCTTTTTGTTGCAGTTCCACAACAGAGAGAGCTTACGTGGTAAAGTGAGAGCCAAAGGGATCTCTGGGTGGAGTAACTCCCACCCCTGGAAAAAGAGTGAAGCAGAGGATAACCCATCTGAGCCTAGAATTCCTATTGTATGCATTGACTTGCGTAAATGCACCATGAGTGGGATGGACCAAAGGAGTATCATTTTGCCTTCTGTTTAGATCATAAGATCTGATGGTCTTATGTCAGCAATCTGTTTTTTAATCAACTTCAGAAGTCAAAAAAGTGAAGAAACCTCCTGATTAAGATGGACCAGATGAGTCCCTGCAGCTGTACTCTTCCTGTAATCAAGATCGGCCCTTTCTGCACTACACTATTATAGTGCTATTATTCGACTTTCAACATCCTGTGGAATCCTGGGGTTTGCAGTTTAAGAAGGGCCTTCAGAATTGTCAGCCAAAGAGCTCTTTGGCCTCAGTAAACTACAAACCCCAGAATTCCACAGGATGTTGAAAGTGGAATAATAGCACTATAACAATGTAGTGTGGAAAGGCCACAAGTCTCTTTGCCTCATTAGACTGGGACAATTGAATTTAAAAAACTGAGGTTAACATTTTGAAAATAAAGAAGAATTACTTATTTAAATGAATAAGAATTTAATGCAATCCGCATTTTAAAGTAAACCAATCTGACATGCACCTCCCAGACTCATGGAACATGATGCCTTTATCATATGAATTTCACATTTGTTTGAATTTTGCAATACAGGAAACGAAATCCGACAATACAACTACAATGAATATTTTAGGAGAAAATGCCTGTAGAAGTACATATTTTCTAAGGAATACGTTGAAAGAAATGTACTTAAATACATTTAATTTTCAAAATGGAACAGATAGACTTGTGAAGATATGCATCAGAAACTGAAATAGACTGAGGAGGGACATCTTTACTTCATTCTAGCATGCAAGAAGGAATAATTTTGAAATCTTTCTCCCTCCCTGGCAAGGTTACAAAAGTTCTGACAAGATTACAAGGGGGGGGGGGTCTTTTCAGAGGCTGCTTTGACGTTTTGGAACTCCTTCCTAAGGAGGCTAAGACTTCTGCCTCCTTGCCATCCTTCCATATTTCTGCCCCAACAGGCTTTTACAAGTTGACTGCAATGGCCTTTTTCATGTTTTAGTGTCTTGTTGATTTTCATCTCTCACCGTTTACTGGACTTTTAATTGGTTTTAGTTCTATAGATGATTTAACTGCATTTAAATATAGCTTTTAAATATTTTTATGAATGTTTTTATATATATTTAATGCATTTGAAACATGTAAGCCACTTTGAGTCTCTATGTTGTGAATTTTTTAAAATGTTTTTCACACCACAGGACTTTTTTTTTTAAATTAAAAATTCATTGGTATGAAAACTTGTAGCATTGGTATGCAAAAAGCCAGATTTTTGTGCAGAAAATAGTGTGCTTGTTGAAAATAAACATTCTCTGTGCAAAAGGGTTCATTTTTTACCAAAGCCCCCAAGCTTTTCCCCAACCAAATTGTTTTCCACAAAAAAGTACCAATATGTGAAACATCTTTCAGCAGTTAACTGTTTTCTCAGTGGGATGTCCTGTTGTGTTGAGATATCCTTTCTTGTGGATGGTGAGAAATTTTCTAGTATTCTTAACTTCCTTAACACCGATTGAAATTGACTTATCTGTCTATAGTTGGAACAGTCTTCTCTCAAGTATACTATAAATTATTAAACCAGCTGAAACCCAGTAGGAGACTGTGTTGGCAGTGATGATCTCTGGAAATCTGGGCATTGCCAGGCTGTGTAGCACTTAATGTAACATTAAGCATACCTTCTTCTGTCTCAACCTCCCACATGCTCTTAGCAGTACAAGAATGAATTATAATCAGTAGTCACTATCCTTCTGTTTTAAAAATTATAGTTCCTGTGAGCAGATTAAACCAGCTTTTTAAAAAATGCCTCCGTGGAAGAACAGCATTCCTTACTGTTACATTTAATTTTGTCATTTTAGTTGACCTTGAATGTTTGGGAGAGAAAAAATAAATAAATCTAGCTGCGCCTTCAGATGACTCTTTATCAGAGCCTTGTAATGCTACTGTTAAAGTCTGAGCAGATAAGAAAAATTACTGTATTGCTCATTAAAAAATTCTCATTAAATAAACCAGAAAGAAATAATTAATTTTGGTTGCCAATCAAGGTATCACACAAAGAGAAAACAAAAGCAAAGGGCATATAAAGACAAGGAAGCGTTAGTCTTCTGGTTTTAATTTCTCTGTACATTTAGGATTAGGTAGTCTTTTGTTATCCATCATTATTAATTTCTACTTTGATTTAAATCAAATCCCTGCCTTCATCCAGCATGAGTATGAGGTATAGCAGTCTCAGCAATATCAGTTTTCTACAACAATCTAGTTATTTTTATTTTTTTGAGGGCTGGGGGAATAACATTTTCTGGATAACTGTTTTAAAGAGCACTAGCCCTATTGAAATACAATATACAGATTTTTTTTAAAAAAAAATGCAGGGAAATTCTTTAAGCATTTATGTGATTTTGGTTGTGCCTGAAGCAGGGAGGATTTCCTTAGAAGCTAAAAGGTATAATTAATCTCCTGTTGTACTTCCAATTAACTAAATTGCTAACCTTATTGTGAAAAGTAGAAATGCAATAGAGTTGCTGCTTGCGGCATGCTGAAAGAGTGAGGAATGAACTAATTTAATTAACTGGCTTCAAGTATATTAAGAAACATAGTGCCTCCCCTGCCCCCCAGTAACTTTAAATAGATCATTGAATAATGTGGATTTTTGGGTCACAAGAGCCATAAAGAACTGTGTTCAATTTTCAGATTGTCTAACAATCCCTTTGTCCAGCTGGAACATACAGATTTTGAAGAATTAATGCAAATATTGCTACTCTTTCCAATTGGCAAGGATCCCAAATATGTCATCAAAGCTCACAGAGGTCATTCAGGAATCCATTGTTTCTTATGTTACTTTAAAAGCATGGCCAAAGCTTCTGTATAACTGCATTAGTAAATGTAGCTCATGACAAAATGAGCCAGAAGAGAATGTGATGTGGTTAATAATTCATTGGTGTTCCTGTGTTTGTTCCTGGGAGAAATTGCCAGCCCAAGTAACAGCATCACACTCATTCCCAAAATCCCCCAATGCCTATGAAATTCCACAGAACAAATGCTAAAGTAGTTCAGATTTGGCAGTAAGAACCATACAATTAAATATAGAGTCCATAACTAAGAGAAGTCCTGACAGAACTCTGCAAGATACCAGAAAGGGAAAATTCTGACCATCATTCCATGATTATTTACCCTGTCTGAGCAGGGGCCCTTTCAAACTACATCATTATACGGTAGTACTATGACTGCAGTTTAAGTACTATGGTAATGTCCTACGGAATCCTCAGATTGACAGCTTAGGGGGAGGAGCATTTAGACTTCTCAGCCAGGGAGCTCCTCTGGTGCCTCTGAACAAACTTCAAAGCCCAGGATTCCCATGGATGCAACCATGGCAGGTGAAGCAGAATCACAGTGCTGTAGTCATGTAGTGTGAAAAGGGTTGTTCTCTCCTCAAATAATACCATCAGTATGAATAAACAAAGTTCTACAAATTCTTCTACTATGATATTGAGAAGTAGCCTAAATATCCCTAAAAGCACTAGATCCCCTCTGCTCTTGCAAGCTAAGCAGAGTCAACTCTCATTAGTACTGGGATGGGAAAGTACAAATGAATACCAGGTTGCTGTAAGCTGTATTTCAGAGCAAGGAACTGGCAAAACCACCTCTCGGTATTCCTTGCTGAAGAAAACTCTATGAAGTTCATGTGATCACTGTAAGTCGACAGGCAACTTGAAGGCACATGCATACACATACGGAGACACGCTCTGTGACACCTTGATAAATTTGAAGTTATCAGGCATCCCTGCCTTGAAAAGTCCTGTACTATTTATTACAATCTCCCATAGTACCATATCTTCAGAGATAAATCAACAGGTGTCTTGAAGGTGCAAACACACACATGATACTGAAATAGTTAAAAACAGAACAGCTCCCATTTTTAAGGACAGAGGAGTGAAGAAAGACCAAACTACTCCAACAAAAATAAGGACTAAGATCTTACATTAGGAGATGTAGCTACCATGATATGATCTCTTGGAGTTCTGCCACAGCCGACTGTCACATTGTACCCCATTACAGAAGAGGTATGGATGCACCATTGCTCACCTTCCTGCTTTTCTGCACTTTGGAAATTTCTTTTTTTTTAGGGGGGGAGGGCGCTGCATGGAGTGGTTCAACAACAGTAAAAGTGAACTTATATGATTATGATGCTGTAAGTCAAGTTTACGACATCGTAATTATTGCACAAAATGCCAGCCAAAGTTTTGAAAGAATGTTTCGCCCCAGAGAAGAGAGCGTATACTTGATCTTTCTCATAAACAAGCCCCTTAATCTCTTTGGTTTTTCCTTTCATAATTTGCCTGCTGTCTGGTCATCTTAATCCTAATCCTAAAAACAAGGTTAGGTCTATGGCTGAAGACTTACGTTGATATCTTCCAAATCTAAAAAGTTCAGCATGACTCCATTGCGTTTCCAGATGATTGGAGGCCTCAGAGGTCCACGGATAGCACAAGTTAATACAGCGCTAAGCCCAACTGTTACTGTGGTAATGCTGATCTTCTGCTCTTCAGAAAGTGTGAGCTGGACCACCTCTGTGAAAGAAATAACAAAAAAGATTTTATCATCATTATCATCATCATCCCCAATATGTATTGGGCCTTTTCACGGATTGATTGAGATGGTCTTGGTAACAGCTAAGATTTGTACAGCAAAAAAAGGTCAGCTTTAGAACAACACTGTGAAAAAATTTTGCACCTCAATAAAACTGTATTGGAATATAATCCTTTATTTCATGCTCCTTGGTTGTCAGACAACCTTCCAAGTATTTTGGAAAAGACAGCACTATCATCCATTCTCATTTATATCCCCAAAAAACTGAATTCATATCAAAGACGCTATAGAACAAACTGTAATGATATTTACATAGCCACCCTTCACACTAGCAGGCATGGATAAAAGCACAGTTCTGAAGTCTGAAAATAGGTATAATCTACAATACTTTTGGGATGTCTATACCAGCTGTTTTCTAGGATCAGTACAAATCAGAGGAATGTAACAAAGAGAAGATGGTCTCACTTCTCTTAATTGAACTGAGCTTCTACAGATATTGAAATTAGAAAAGCCACATAGATTAACTCAGGAGAAAGCTGATGGTCCTTGGTCCACATCTGACCCATGGCATGTTCCCATTTCTTTCCTCTTCTTCCACCCTCCTCCTTGTTTGCACCATTATTGTCAGCTACGAGTCACCAGCTCACTGTGTTTCCCTGTTAAGTGGAAGGGCTTTTGTGCTGGAAGGCATGGCACTGGTACCATCAAGGTTGTGTCCAGCATACCAGATTACTTACAGGATAACACTGACATGCAGAGAAAACTACAGCTCATTGACTTATCAATGAAACTACAGCTCATCAATAGGAGTATGGTGTCTAGATCGAGGGAGGTAATGGTATTACTCTATTCTGCATTGGTTAGGCCTCATTTGGAATAGTGTGTCCAGTTCTGAGCACCTCAATTCAAGAAGGATATCGACAAGCTGGAACGTGTCCAGAGGAGGGTGACCAAAATGATGAAGGGTCTGGAAGCCATGCCCCATGAAGAATGCCTTAGGGAGCTGTGTATGTTTAGTCTGCAGAAGAGAAGGTTAAGAGGGGACATGATAGCCATGTTTAAATATCTGAAGGGATATCATGTTGAGGAGGGAGCGGGCTTGTTCTCTCTCACTCCAGAGACTAGGACAAGGAGCAATGGGTTCAAGCTGCAGGAAAGGAGATTCCACTTGAACCTCAGGAAGAACTTCCTGACAGTCAGAGCTGTCTGGCAGTGGAATATGCTGCCTCCGAGTGTGGTAGAGTCTCCTTCTTTGGAGGTTTTTAAACAGAGGCTGGATGGCTTTGGGAATGCTTTGATGGGTGTTCCTGCATAGCAGGGGGTTGGACTGGATGGCCCCTGGGGTCTCTTCCAACTCTATGATTCTGTGATTCTATGATTCTATGACTATCTCCTAGTGAACATTATTATAGCATTTTACACCAATATTTCTCACAATGGAGCCACTCAGATGGGACTACAGCACATTTAGCCATCAAACTCTGCAAAACTGTATTTAATAACTATTTACTTCAGCCTTGTGAAGGGCATGTACTTTCAGTAACTGGTGCAAACCTTCACATGGCATCCATAAAGTATTAATATGCATAGTTGGTCCAGAACAAGACTTTCTCAAATCCTGTCCTCAGAAATTTCTCCTCTACTTGATTTCCACAGATGATATCTTTACCATCAGGACTTATGACCCAGGATCACTTCAGAAACTTTCACAAGCCATCAACTTGAATCTGGACCAATCTGGACAACAGATTCATTTTCTCGCCACTAATGTGCAACTACATAATAGACATATAAGCTCTCCACAAAATCCACTGTGTGTTTCCAAAAACCTACAACTGTGTCTGTTGTACCTTCTAAAGCAGACACTCACAACTCTTTGAAAGTGCATGGTGGGAGGTTGAAAAGGCCAGACTGGTGTGCAGTAGCAGTTCATTACAGCATAGATCTAGAAGAGAATATGATAGAACATCACTTGTCTCTCAAATAAATAGATCAAAGTTATCATTAATGAACTACAGATGCTCCCATTAATTGACAAAAGTCTTCCTTCATAGGTGTCAATCCTTTAATGTTTTCACAGAAAAAGAACAGGTCCCAAAACCCCTTTAGATTATCTTCTCAAATATTTCTCTATTCAGTTCAATAACTACCATTCTTAAGAGTATGTAAAACGGAGTTGGGAATCATGTGGCCCATGGTCCCTGGTTCATCCAGAGCCCTCGTACTGTGATTCTTTTTTTTTTGCCAAGTATGGTCCTCAGTGGGAAGCTGCTGCAAAACAGCAAAAATATCACTTCTGGTTGCTGCCAGGCTGTTGTGCAGTTTGTTCAGCATCAGGTGGAGCAAACAATGGCCAGCTTTTAGAGTCTGCAATAAAAGGACCATGTGGAGTCACATAACTGAGGAAGAATTTTCATCATCTAAATGGCTATTACTAGCTACCCATATTTCTGATTTTCGTTGTTTTGAATAGTGTCTTGGTTCCCCCCACTTTTCTCCTGCCAGTATGTTCTGTCTTTTAAAATATAAAACTACTTATTTAGAAGTTTAGGTTTCTTGTTCAATCATCTTGCAAATTAGTTGTTTGATTTCATGAGGAGTCACTTATCCAAAAGACTTCACAGGTTGTCATTTTATTTTTGTAAGAAAGTGTACCTGTGATTTTTTTTTAACACATAATATTGGTTCAGTGATTCAGTAATTCCCTTTGTCTGGACTTGTGGGGTGGGCTTGTTTCATACAGGAAACCTATTTAATACAGGTCTTTCTCAACATGAGGAAAGCATTATAAGTCATCAGGTGTTGCACAAAGGTTTAGTGATGGCAAGGAGATTCTGACCTGCTCATAATGTGTAATTTTCTGGGATCTCAGTTTCTTCAAAGTTTTAGGAAGTTCTCCTGGGCATGCTATTTTTTTGTCTTCACCAAGTAGAATCATTTTGTTTGTCTGTCACCCTCCCTCTGTCACTCACTTTTCCTTTATTTACAAAATGCTCAAACAAACTCAAGGTAGAGATCAAATAGCGTAGTTCAAGGTCTAAAGAAAACAGTCTGGGATGCCAAAGCTCTCTTGGATAAGTTCTGAAAATGATTGATGAAACTCGCAACGTCCAGTTTTTGTACAGTACACTGAGACTGAACATACAATATTTTACTGAAGAAATTACTTATATCATGAGTGGGAATTATACCGCCTACAAAGTTGCATGTAGCCTTCAGGGCCTCTCCTGACCTTTCCCAGGTTGGGAATTACTGCTCTTGGAAGCCCCAGGACCAGTAATTCTTCTCTAGAATGAGGCACTCCTCTCACTTTGTTCTATCAAAAAACAAAACAAAACAAAACAAAACAAAAACCTGTCTTCCAAAACAGCCCCCACTGTACTCTCCAGAAAAATGATTATCAAACTTCCAGAGACTGTATACTTTTGCTTTATAAATATAATAGTTGCATGGAATGCAGAAATTCAACTGTGCAATTTCCCTCGAGCATGGAGATGTAATCTTCAGAAAAGTTCCCCCTGTTGTCAGTGAGCTGGATATAAATGTACAGAAGACTTGCTAGAAAAAAGTACTAACTCTGAGGCCCTTTCCGCATGTGGCGGGAGAGGGGAACGGCCGAAAACAGAGCTTACCGGCTTTGTTTTCCAGCCGGCCGAGTCCGTCGCCACGAGGAGCGGTGCAAGTTCGCTGCTCCGCAATCCTCCGTGTCCCAGTGGCGGCTTCTGGTTGGTGGAGGCTCTCCACCAACCGGAGAAGCTCGCCAGCCAGAAGCCCATCCCTGGCAGATCTGCAGGCACGCACTTGCGCGAGCCTGCAAATCTGCTCCGGAGCCAGGCGACGGAGCGGCACGGGGTTGCGCGCTCCGTGGTTTTTAAAAACCTCTAAAAAGAGGTTTTTAAAAAACACGCCGAGTGGCCAGTTCCGGTCACTCCGGAGTGGACTGAGGTATGGAACTACAAAAAGTAGTCTGCCCCAGTCCACTCTATGGTGTAGAAGACCTCCATTGGAGGTCGTTCTGCACCATTTAAATAGCCCGGTGCGGAAAAGGCCCGAGTGCAATAAACAGGATGTATGTGTGTCAATGGGAAAATGAGTAAGTAGTGTCATTTCTGAAGTCCTCTTAACATTGTGAAATGAATGTGTAGATCTTTTGTTGGATTGATCACTATTATAAAAGCAACTGTATGAGCTGATTCTTAGCCATCAGAATACATTTTTCATTCCTCTCCCTTAACTTTAGAGTTTGATTAACACCTGCACAAGAATAAGTATTGCTTAGGATCAGACATTGTGTTTTTACTCCTCCCCATCATTCTGGCAGCATTATTGTAGGAGATGACAACAAGCAGTTTGCTGTGTGTGCCTGGCAGTACAGGCAGGTAAAGCACTTGATGGTGGAATTACTGTCAAAGGCAGACAGTTGTTATTAAGCATTTCACCTAGAAACAGCAAGGAGTGGTAGGGCAATCAAGATGCATTGTCAAAATTGCAACATTTATAGTTTTATCATTCCCTAGATGCCTCTTCTTGGCACTGCAGCGAAGGACCTGGCAAAAAAAGAGAAGGCTTTGGATCTATGCTACATTTAAACACTACAAACTGAGCTTTCAAGTTAATAGCTCATTAAGATGAGAGGATTTTTTTTTTCTAAGGTAGGGGGTGGTTCACTTCATATCTCCTTTAGTGCAATGTTGAGCCAAACTACATCTGCCAAAGAAACAAGTCAGCAAATGTACTGATTCCAGGAGGCACGGCACCTCTGGAATTCATGTATACCTGTGCCTGTAGTCTGCTGTTCTATGAGAATGGCTGGATGGATACTGCTAATTGAAAAGAAACTGCTGTGTTAAAAGAGAAAAAGAGAAAATAATAAACCTTGACATCACTGAAATGCAATGTCAGAACTTTGCAGAAGCCACGTCACGATTAAGCACGTTTTTGATATGCTTTTTTTTTGGGTCTGTTTGTATTATTCACATAACCTTTTATTAGGACTATGAGATATTAAATATTTGTATTTTTGTGGGTACATGCTTTTATAGAAATTGTTAACTACCCCAGCTCCTATGAGGAGGGATGTGAGATGAGTGGATCAAATGAAAAAGATAAATAGGGCTGTGAGAGCTGGGGTTGAGTTGTTTCCCTTTGAACCAGACAATTTTTGTAGAGGTAATATTTTGCTGTGTTGAAAGATTAAGCACTTTTGTTCATTTTGACAAGAATAGCAGCACTTTAACCAAACAAGCAACACATCCCTTTTAAGGAAGCAGCAGGCTGAAAAAGGATTACACACAGACAAACACATTTGCTACACACAGGCCTGAGTTTTAGACAACCTTGCATTTATCGACAAGGCAATACTGAAAGAATACCTGGTTCCTTCTTTATAAGTGTCAAGGCCGATTAGCCTTTTAGAGAAACTTTGATTAGGGATTGAATCGCTGGATAATCTGATCACATACCCTCTGCTGCCTCACAATTCTTTCCCTTTATTTATGTCCAGAGAAATTAAGTAGCCACACTGAAACTCTGATCAGTGAAGCTGACATAGTCTAGGCTTACTGTTGGGCTGAAGTACTTTAATCAGTGCTCCAGCTGACCTAAGAAAAGATAGACCAAATTATTGGCCTTCTTTAGCAAACAGTAGTGACATGTTGTTAGCTTCTCAATGGATGGAATGGAGTTTTTCACATCCAGTAGAAGGTTATCCTTGTTGCTGAGGTTGAGGTACATTTTTGGGGGAGGGGGGGTTGCTTTGTTTATTTATTAAGTTCAACCTTCATTACGAATCAGCACAATAAATGTAAATCAGTATACAATAGATCCATATGTATATGTTGCTGTACATTCCACAAGAAATATCAACTAACTGTATGAATCCAGCATTACAGTATTATTCAATACTCAATTATACCTCCAAAAAGGATATAAATGAAATAGATCAATAATTAGATAATTTTGAGTTTCTATAACTAATATAACCTAGAAAAATAATCATTATTTTACCCTAACAATTATTACACCCCAACCAAGATCTATTCTATATATTCACTATTTCTTATCCTAGAGTATTGTTATGAAAATCTAATATAAGAATCTAATTAAACTTAGATTTAAAAAAAAAAAGGGAAGGAATACAAGAGAGATACAAATATAAGCAATATAAGAAGTAAAAAAAAGAGGGAAAAAGAATAAAAAGGGGGGAAAAAGAGGAAAGAAAGGGAAAGGAAAAGAAAAAAAGAAGAAAAAAGAAGAAAAAGAAAATGGAAAAGGAGAAAGAAATAATGTGAGAGAAATAAGATTATGAAAAGAAACGTTAACATAATATATAATATGAATTTACAACTCTATTTTATGATTTACAGTTCTAGAAGAGATGTTTCTCCCCATCTCTCTTTCCATACACTTTTTAGAGCATTCAATTCTTGATTCAACATTATACTCCGATTTTGCATGAGCATAGTTAGCATATCCATTTGACACATGTCAAGAAGCTTGAATAACCATTCTTCGAATGTTGGGATTTCTTTAATTTTCCATTTACTCGCATACAATAGCCTGGCCACTGTTATCATATATAAAAGAAGCCTTCCATATCTCTTTTGATCATTTCTGTTAATTGCTTTCAGTATATTTAATAAAAATAAACCCATTATTGCTCTAATTTGATTATAGATTTCCCTCCAAAATATTCTGGCCATTTTACATGTCCACCAGACATGAAAGAAAGTACCTATTCCCTGATCACACCTCCAACATTTATCAGATATATTTGCTGAGGCTGAGGTACACTGAAGGGAGTCCACTGCATCTATACTGTTGCAATCAGGTTTAGCCAAACTAAAGAAGCATGGCTAATGCTTATGGACAAACAATAAGTGTTCACATTGTTTTAGGCCTGAAAATCTCATGTCATTTACCAGAGAAAATAGACAAATACTTCAGGAATGATGGTTAATTTTTTTAAAAAAATACTTTTTATTAAAGTTAAAAAAAGAAAAAAATTCAAACAGAAACACAGAGACAATATACAAATATTACAGAATAATATAGAATAATAGGAATTATTTCATAATATAATATTATACCCACGAATAATCTCTGTCTCTGTCATTCTGCCGTAACTTCCTTTTAGACATTGTTATTGTAAATAAACATATATCTAAGAGAAACCACCCTTATCTAACTTTCTCATTTCCCTATATTTTATGTTTTCTTGTTCATCTACAATTAAATCGTTCATCACTACTATGCTTGTAAATTCAATGAAATATCAGTGTTAAATTAGACATTTAACATGGGATTCTAATGCTATGTACCAGTACATAATTTACCTTATAGAACGACATATATTTGTTACTTTAAATAGATCATTTTTGTTAATGAGAGTTTGGTTAAGTAAGTGCTAAAGCTGAAAATATTACTGATGTTGACAGTAACTCTCTGTTATAGCCATCTTGTTCTTACTTAACTTCTATTTCTTGCTTATGTAATTAATCACTTGCAACCATTCTTCTTCTAGACTGACAGTTGACTTTCCATTTATATTATGACATAACATATCATATTGTTTCGTTTCATTTAAATTTAGTAGGCATTGTTCAAGGTTGGGAATGCCTCTAGTTTTCCAGAATTTGGCAAATTTGATTCTTGCAATGGAAACCATATAAAGTCTGCCAATATTTTTTAACGAACTGTTTTTCAAACTTATGAATCATATTTAAAAGAAAAAAAAACTCTGGAGTGATGGTTAATTTTAACAGCAAACCGCAAAATAAATCAAGCTAACCCCACAGCTCTGTTTCCCCCTCCTCCATCATAACATACTGAGGAAAATGTCTTTCTTCAATTATATCTCATGCTTTGGAGCCCTTCTTTCTTTCTAATTAGAGGTGACTAGGAAACAGTTCCTTCTGAGGAATGAAAAGCCCTTTGCCCACACATAAATAATTCCTCCTCCTCCCCATTTTTTTTCTTTACTTGCTAGTTTTCAGCCCCATGACTCTCTGAATGCTGCCTTCATTGTGCTTAGGTACACCAGATGTAATGTCTTGTCAGTTTTGGCTGCCATTATTTGGCCACTTTTTGGGTTGTTTTTCATGTTTGGTTTGTTTGGAGGTGACTTGGAGGTTTTGGCATTTGCGAATCTTTTGTGAGGGACAGGGTCTTTTGGCTGGTTTGGAGGTAAATAGTCATCTGAAATTGGGAACAATAATTTTTCTAAAAAATGAGGGTTGGGGGATTTGTGGGCCACCAAAGATGGTCTGGGGCCTGCACAGGCTTAGAGGGCCACTTGAACCCCACAGACCACGCTTTCTCCAGGTCTGCACTAGATGGTGTTCAACATGCCATTGTTTTACTTTATTATAACTCAAGATAAATTCTTAGGCAGACATCATCCTTAATGTTGAGTTTTATACCATGAGGAGATCTTACAGCATATACTCAGTTGCCATACCATGTGCATATTTAGTGCTCTAACTTATGCTTTCTGAATAAGGCTAGAAATGGCTACGCCATTATAGCAAGCTGCACAGAAATGGGGTCAAATGTACTGAAACCTGGAGCTTTTTATTATGAATTGTACAGCCATATTATAAGGTAACTGAGGGAAGCTTTATCAAAGTGAGTTCAAGAGAACAGAATATCGCATGGTTGAGTTGATAGCCAGGTACAAAACAGTCTTAGTTAAGCACTGAACTCTTCACAAAATTGCATGCTGGAAGCACAAGTTACAGCTTTAAAATAAGTTTTTTATAATCTCAACAGCTTGCCAAATTCCTCCTGCCCTTACTCATGCATATTTGCAACTATATTAGAGTTGAATAATCACAGTTTAGAACATTCTATTTCAGTTGTTTCTACACACTATAGCTCCATTTGCAATACTAGTTATATACACTGCAGTGGAATATGTTTGATATTAAAATGCAGGTTTTTTTTTAAAAAAATCAAAATGCAACTATTTGATAGGACAAAAGCACAGGTATTTAGCATAATATAAAATACTCAGTGGTAGTAATGAGGATTGCTTTGTTCTGAAGAGATCTAAAGTAAAAGCAAATCCTGGATCTAACCCTCTTTCAGAAGGCTGTTCATGTACACACACTTTTGTAGTAAAATGTAGACCAAAATCCATAATTGTGCCGGTACTGCAGAACTTCCTTTCCCTTTCCTCAGCACAGGAACAGGGGTGGGTGGGTGGGTAGGCATCAGATAGTTTCTCAGCCTTTGAGAGCTGGTTTGGGAGGTACTTGAGGGACTCCACCGAGGAGACAGAACAACCTCTTCCAATCCCACTGGTTCTCACTGTACCATTTGTGGAAGTCCAACACTGGATGTCACCTATCCAGTCCTTTTGCTTATTATGATTGTTATTATTCAGGAGGTAGTCCTAACTAACCAAGATCTCTGAAGGTTACTTGACTCTAGGCTACCTGAAGTTCTGCAGAAACCCTTCCCAGCCTAGAAACGGTGATGATTATTTAGGACTAACAAGGCCTGGACTTCACATTGGGCAAGCACAGTGGCCTTGTCTCTGTGCTTGAGAAAGTTTGGATCTGGAATGACTAAGCTTCTTCCTTAATCCTATCCAATCTCTCTCTCTCTCCCCCCCACACACACCTTCTTGGCTCTTCTGCCAGCTGGTCTCAGCCTAAGACAACAGTTGTTCTGGGAGTTCCTTCTATTTGTTGGTCTTTGAGATCAGCCAGCAGAAGAGGTTACACTTGCAGAAAGGCAGGTGCATTGGCACAAGAGACTTCTGCCTTTTCTAACTCCTTACAGTAGGCACACCTGCTGAAAGAATTGCACTGTTAGTTTCTAATAATGATGGGTTACTAATGCCCAAAGATCTCTGTCTTTACAAAATGAATAAAATGTGATTGCTGGTGGTTCCTGATGAACGAGTCACAGTCAAAGAGCCTATTTCAAGAACTGTAGTGGTCTAAGGATAGTAATAAATTTAGAAAGTAGCAAAACAAGAACCCACTTCAATTTATTGCAGGTGCTTGTTGGGAACACACTTCACCACAGACAAGGAAAGTAGAACAATTGCAATTATAGTTTCTACCAACATAAGACCGTTATATGCCAAAGGCCAAACTTGATATGTCATCGGTTGTTTCACTGTAATTAATATGCACAGTAAATTTTCTTTTGCTTTGTTCTATTTTATGACGACAGCAATGGGAGTGAGGAGAGAAAAGATTAACCTGTTTTCTCCCTGCCAGTCACCTCTGAGAAGCTTCTGTTTGTGTTTCAAGGTCAGTCTCCAATGATATGAATAGTAGCTTCCCCTGTAGTTAAAACTGCAGCTTTAGAGAAATGTTTTTTTTGTTTTGTCAGGACTATTGCATGCAGAGAAACCCTTAAGCTCCTTTTCTGTACAGCGTACCCTCCAAGATTTCATAGATGAAAATCATGCCATGTCTGGTTGAGCAACATAGAATGTGATCAAGTTGGCAAAAAGTATAACAAGAACAAGACAAGCTAGGAGAGGTTGCAACAGTTTGCTTTTGCCTGAGTCGCCAGGGACTGGCAAGATTCCCACGTGCCTCCTTTTACAGAGACAAAGGGGGAAAGTGGGAAAAGGAGGAACAAACTGGTACATTTAAAGAGCAGATGGAAACGTGGAACACCAGAAGGTTAATTAGGACTGTCCCTGCCAAATTGGGATGGCTGGAGGCCCAAACTGGGTTTCTTTGTAGCAAGTTACATTAGAAAAAGGTATCTTAGATGTACACACATAATTAACACACCATGTACTTTTGCCCTGAAAAGAGCTAGAGAGATCCATGGTCCTTTTACATTACAAATTTATATCACCATGATGTCATTTTAACTGCCATAGCAAATTTCTATAAAATCTTGGGATTTGCAGTGTTGTGAGAGGTACTTAGAATCTCATGCAGAGAGCTGCCCTGGTGCCTCATCATACTACAAATGCCAGGATTCCCAAGGATGTTGCCATGACAACCAGTGGCGGAGCTTGGCGTGTGTGGATGGGGGCGGGAGGGGGCGGGGCTACAGTACGAGGGGGACGGCCACTGTGCACTGGGGCATGGCGGCGGTGTGTGGGGACATGGCCAGGGCACGCGGGGCCGTGGCTACGGGCCGGAATGCCCCCAAAATATCGCCGCCCAGGGAGAATCGCCCCTACGCAACTGCTGACAACCAAAAGGCACCTTAGTGCTGCCTCTGTCTAGCTTGACAGGGCACACATTTCTGGAGCCATTGATTAATATGGACCAGATCTGGTAACAGTCTAATAGACGGGCCCAGGCCATCAGGTTCTTCCATGACTTAACATGAAAAAAATATACCCCTGGAGAAGATGTAGAGTGGTGTTAGTGAGCAGCAGATTAACAATTTTAATTTAACTTAATACTAACCACTAGTTAATTATTTTGTAAATGGATAACTTTTTGGAAGATATTTTTATGAGGAAATCAGTGTGATAATTGTTATTGACAACCCACCCAGACCATTGCAGTGAAATGAACAAATGATAACTCTATCAGAATCACACAGTCCAGTCACAGCTTACATTTAATACAAGAGAAAAGTGGGGGGGGGGCGGTCAGAATCAAACATATGTATATTGAATAATTGTTTTTATTATTGATTTCATTATTTATTGTTTTCTGATTAATTTTATTGCCTCTTACAAGCTGCTGTGTGAACAATGCAGGCTATTTTCATAAGCTGCTGTGTGTATATGTGTCTGCATTTATCTGAAAAATGCATCCAAGCAGATTTTTCAGATTTGTTGCCAATTAAAAACAAAAATAGCTATTTTTAGATTCTGCCTGCCCCCTCCCCGCTTTGTCATACATGTTGCAACTCCATCCCCTCCATTTCCAACATTCCCATATTGATTAGGAAAATCTGCAACTGTGTTCAGTGAACAGGGTTCTTCATTTCATGGACTGTTTATGTACCATGCTGAGGGTGTGGACAATACAGTTCCTCGCAGACTTTCCCCAGCAAGGTCAGGAGTGGTGAGGCAAAGCTGGACCATTCATTCCCAGGTCCCTCTACATACTTTGAAAATACAACACTTGACTAGGGCCTGTATCTGAAATTATTTAAAGAAGATTCTACAATTATTCTGTGGGATAATTCTGAGAAAGCCAGTAGTCTTTGAAACACATATAAGGGTCCTGCCAATACTTCCTTATATTATCATGGGATTCTAAAAAGTACATTGACTTGGTAGCGTTTTTATTTAAATTAAAGTCCATAAATGCTTGCCTATTCCCCTCTCCCATCTTTTTCTCCTTTTTCTTTTCCCCCTAAACCAGAGGATCTTCAACAAGAGCTGTGCTGTCTCCAGTGGCAAGCCCTGCATGCTAATTTGGACAGGTATTAGGACTTGTGCTGTTTTATCATGAAAATCTTTCCTCTGCTGTCATCTGCAGCCTACCAACGGCAATCATAATTTCACTATGAAGACATGTATAATTGAGGTCATTACAGGGAGCAACCTGGAATGAACATCTACAGAACAAAACTCATTGATTTAGCATGGCTTAGAGATAATTTACATAGCAAATGTTGGTCACAGACTTTACTTTCCTAATGCTTACAGTAGTATGCAGAGAACTCCATTTTCATTTTGAAAATGCTTTCTGTATCTTTAATTAGATCTTTTTAGTTTAAACTCTAGACATATTATTTTCCAGTGTATTATTACTACTTTTTAATATTCCTACATTTGCTAACAGATACCTTTCAATGCTTGAAATAGAGAAATAGTTTATTTATAGTAAGGAGCATGAATCTTTTTAAACAATAAATATTATTCTGCATCTCTTATTTATTAAGATTACTGTCAAAAGGTAAAACCCCCCCACAAAACACTTAATACCTATAGTTAGTGAATGAAGAAGTCATTAAGAAGCCGGGGCATTTGATTAATATCATTGTATTTTCTTGTGAGTGAGAAAGGAAACATTGTTATCCCACCTCAAAATCACCCATAGATAAAGGTGTTAACATTCTGATATTTTAAAATGTTGTCTCCAGTTGAGATGAGTTTGTTTTCGTCTGCTTTTTTATTTTTGACTGTAGTTGGTAGTTATTAGATTCATCTAATCAAGATGAAGGCGGATATTCTATGCTCCCTTATCCAGGAATACATCCCATTGAAGTTCATTATAGAGATGGGAAAATCTGATACTTTGTCCCATACTAAATTTCTTTTAGATATGAAATTCTTCCAGTGCCAGATATGTACGAATACTAATAAATTCTTCAAAAATGAATTGAATTGACCAGACATGCAGCAGATTATGTTGTACTTGCCCAATAAACTCATGTAGACAAATATGTCAGTTTAATTTTCTTGAACACTCTATCTGTTTATATTTCAAATTCTTTCGATCCAAAAGATGAAACAGCTTGCAAATTTTGGTAAGCTCTTATCCAAAAATTAACTGAATGTTTTCCCCCATTTGCACCACCCAAATTCAATAGGTATAGCTGTTTCCAGGATAGGGAGGACCATTGCCATTTCCGCAGCTTACTAGATCCTTCCTGCATCCCGCGAGGATCTAAGTAGCACTCCTCTCTGCACTGGCTGCCTCCATCTTCAAGGAAGCCTGATGGCCCGGCCTCTTTCTTCTGCAGCACAGCCAGGTACTTTCTCAGGCTGCACTGGGGCAGAAAGCACCTCCATCGTGCTTCTGGGGCTTCTGAAGGGCAAGTAAGTCCAGGACAGTTGCACAATCACGTGTCATTGACAGGAAAAACCCGTTAATGATTTACTCTGTGATCACAATGGTTGATGATGGGATCATGACGGGATCACAGTGTCCTGCAGAACCGTCGTCGCAGTCCTGTTGCAATCCTGTCACCATTGCAGGATGGGAGCATGCTGCAAACAGGGCCAATGTTGTTGCAACTCACCATATAGGTGTTAAAGATAATGGAGATCAGAAAAAAGGAAGGGACAATACTAGTTAAGCAGTAAAATGGAAGAATACCCAGGAAATCCAGACTTTTAAGTCCCCAAAGCTTTGGACCTGTATAGCTGAATTTGTTAGCTTCTGGTTTCTCTCATTTATTTTTTAAATTTCAAATTCTTTACACACTGAATATAAAAAATTTAGTGAATTCTTAGCAAAAGATACTGAAATGAAGTTAGTGAAAGTGGTGTTAGATAACATTAATGTCAAGGAGAGATTTAAACATGCACTTCACACTGTTCCTTTAAAATACTCAAGCTCAAAGCTGTCTAGAAGCTGAAATTCATCCTTACTTACTCTGTCCCACATTAAGGAACACGTAACCTTAGGTCTCTGTTCTTTATCTCATCTATCAATTAAACACATTCCTAATAGAGGTCTTCATCTTCTGCAGATCTCAATCCTAAAGTGGCTCACCTTCTCATTGGCTCCCACTGTCTAGTTTGATGGATGACAAAGCCACAATTTCTGTTTCTGTTTAATTCTTCAGGCATTCTTTGTGCAGGATGGGCCTTCTCCAAAGTGCTCAATTGTTGTGCTGTTGTGGATTTTTTTTAATGGTTTATTGTGAGAATCTTGTAGGAGAGTAGTGTCTTCAGAAGTGGAGCTAGGCAAGTGGGAATTCATAATGACGTACGTGTGTGTGTGTGCGCACACACACACACATGTCTGTATATACTCTCAAGTCACCTGTCCGCTTATGATGACCTCATAAATTTAATTGGATTTTTATAGGCAAGGAAAACTCAGAGGTGGTTTTGCCAAAGCCTTCTTCTGGAACATAGCCTACAGCACCTGGTATTTGTTGACAGTCTCCCATCCAAGTACTAAGCAGGGCTAACCTCGCTTCGCTTCCAAGATCAGACAGGATCTGGTGCCTTTTGGTTATTTAGGCCCTATATCCAGTAGAGGGTTGCTATTACATTACTACATAGTATAGCAGGCAATATCCCAATGTGCATCACATACTGATGTACTCTGAGCACTAGCACACATTGTACACTGGTATGTATCATGCACAGATGTACATTGTGCACTGATGCACATTGTACACCTATGCTCATCACATACTGAGGCCCATCAGTCCTGATGAACATCAGACACTCTTGCCAGTGTCCTAATATGCATCTTTGCAATTAGCTAACAGGGTTACTGCTTAGCTAAGTATACGCAAATCTGCAATAAGTAAAAGGTAAGATAGAATTCCAGTGAGCATTTTATTTTATTTTTTATTTTTATTGAAATCTGTCAGTGTTTCCAAGTATACCTTCTAATAAAACATATTAGATTTTCAGTTGCATAAAATACATTTCATTCTTTAAATTACTTTTTACATGTTATTATGATAAGGATTTGCTATATCTTTACAAAGGTTAAATAACTTGACCTTGTTTTCTTTAAACAATCCTCAATTACATTTCATAGTACATATTTCCCACTTCCCACAGACTCCTGTTTGGATGAGTTACTTTATATCTATAAGTTTCCTCTGTCATTGTCTTATTCTTGATTACTTGCCTGCGTCTTTAGCAATATTTAAAATTCAACCATTTCTAACTTTCAGGGTTTCAAATAAAATAGTTGTTTATTCAGAATGAGAATCTTAAGTGACCTCAGGTTTTTCTACTAAATATTCATGGGAAATGGGATTTTTTTAAAGGACTGTAAGTTTGGGTGGGTAGTCTTCCACCAGGGGTGTGAATCCTTAATGTAAAATTCTGGAGAAATTTCTTTTTTCACAACTGGACACATAGCTTAGAAATGCATGATAAATTGCAACAATTCTCCACAGTGGTGAATGTTTGGTCAGGAGAGCACAGTCAATGAATCTAGGAAAAGAAGGAGTGAGAGAAATAGAAAAAACAAGCTATCTGAAAGTATTTGTTCAATTTTCCTGCTATTTTCAGCATGAAATTTATGTGAAATATTCTCCATTCTTAGGTGAAGCCAACTATATTTCTCTGTTTCTGTGTATAGATTAAGATACTGCAAACAGAGGTTGCCCTTGAAGATAACTCAGAAGCTGCAGTTAAAGCAAGTTGCAGTGGCTCAGTTGTTTACTGGAACACAATAAATATAACATAAAATGCCAGTCCTAAAAGAATTGCACTGGCTGTAAATAAGTTTCTGGTTTGAATTCAAAGTACTTTTGATGACATTTAAAGACTTTCATGACTTGGGACCTCAATGCTTGAAGGAGGCTTGGCTCTCTATATGGGCCTGCCTGAAGACTGAGATCTTCTGGATGGTGGGGCTTCTTTGTGTCCCACCAGTGAGGTCAGTAACCTGTGGGAGGACACGGGAGAAGGCCTCCTCAGCTGTGGCAGCCCAAACTGTAGAATACCTCTCCCTTTAAGGCCAACTGGCACCAACACTGGTGGCTGATTACTGAGAGAATACTTCTCCCTTGAAGGCCAACTGGCACCAACAGTGGTTTCATTTAGGTACCAAGTAGAGTCATAGAGTCATAGAATCATAGAGTTGGAAGAGACCACAGGGGCCATCCAGTCCAACCCCCTGCTATGCGGGAATCCACATCAAAGCACTCCCGACAGATGGCCATCCAGCCTCTGCTTAAAAACCTCCAAAGAAAGAGACTACACCACACTCCAAGGCAGCATATTCTACTGCCAAGCAGCTCTGACCGTCAGGAAGTTCTTCCTGAGGTCCAAGTGGAATATCGTTTCCTGCAGTTTAAATCCATTGCTTCTTGTCCAACTCTCTGGAGCAGCAGAAAACAAGCCCACTCCCTCCTCGACATGACATCCCTTCAAATTAAACATGGCTATCATGTCCCCTCTTAACCTTCTCTTCTGCAGACTAAACATACCCAGCTCCCTAAGCTGCCCCTCATAGGGCATGGCTTCCAGACCCTTCATCATTTTAGTCGCCTTCCTCTGGACATGCTCCAGCTTGTCGATATCATTCTTGAATTGAGGTGCCCAGAACTGGACACAGTATGCCAGATGAGGTCTAACCAAAGCAGAATAGAGTGGCACTATTACTTCCTTTGATCTAGGCACCATACTCCTATTGATGCAAACAAGAATCGCATTGGCTTTCTTGGCTGCCGCATCATATTGCTGACTCACCTTCAGCTTCTGGTTCACCAAGACTCCCAGATCACTTGCACATGTAGATCCAGCCATGTGTCTGCCATCCTATACTTGTACATTCCATTTTTTCTGACTAAGAGTAGGACCTTACATTTCTCTCTGTTGAAATTCATTTTGTTAGCTTTGGCCCAGCTTACTTATGGGTTGCCATAAGTAAAAACACGTCTATTTATGAAAGTCTTTGGGGTTCATTGATTCACTTCAAAGGCTATGCAGAAAGCTTTAAAATTGTTTTAACCTCTTAGACCCGTTTTAACTTCTTAATACGTTTAATATGTTAGTCTTTTTAGTATATTTAAATACCTGTTATTGTTTTTATTGTTGTAAATTGTTTTAACCTGTTAACATTGATTTTACCGGTATGATGCCCTGAGATCAGTGTGGTATAGTGGTTTGAACATTGGACTATGGCCCTGGAGACCAGGGTTTGATTCCCCCACGGAGACCCACTGGATGACCTTGGGTGTGTGTGACACACTCTCAGTGCCAGAAAACCCCATGATAGGTTCACCTTAGGGTCATCATAAGTCCAAAGAACTTGGAGGCACACAACAACAGCGACAAGAAATAAACAGGGTGGGATGATGCAGCATGGGATATAAATGAATGAATTAATGAATGAATGTTTTCTTAGATATGTGAGAAATGTCATTGTTGCTATGATTTTAACTGAGACTTTCTATCTTGATATGGTGAAACACTTCCAGCCAAGGACTTGGATGCCTTTGTGCTAAAGTCCTATCTCTGAACAAAATTGGTGTCTTTTCTTATTCTTTCTGAAGCTATGCGTGCACACACATAGAAAACACACCAAGATGCACTGACTAACCACAAAATCATAAACAACTCATCCAATTCTGCTATTTTTACTACAAGGCAACAATTATCACATTTTCCAGTACTGCGCATTTTCAGGAAAGATGCAGAAGTCAATCACAAGAATGTGAACTTTTCTTATATAATGGAGATGTTTTTCCAGTTTTCTCTTTACTATATAATGATTAATCAAGTCAGGACTTTTTATTCCTATATTCTTAATTTCATGTCTGCCAATATTTCATAGATGAAAACTGGCAGACATGCAGACAGCGAAGAACACACAAATTAGGAGAGGTTGCAGCCGTTTGCATTTGCTCAAGATGACCGGGAAGGGAAAGATTCTGCCCCCTCCTATCATCCTCCCCCTTGCTGAGTTAATTGAGTGCAAACTGGGATATTTTAAGAGAAGGTGAAAAAGTGGAATGAGATATGATTAATCAGGACATTCTCTGACAGATCAGAACAGTTGAAGGGTATGTAATTTTTATATTGTGGTTCTTTTGAGAGGTATGTGACAGGAATCAAATTCAAGTCAAATTCAAAGTCTTTACAGGTGGTCTTACTGTCATGTTATTTCAGTTGTGCATTTTCATTACTTGCACTAGATGAAGGGAAGCAACTACATGAATGTGCAAAATAAGATTATGTTTAAAATGTAAGAAAAAAATATGCTAAATATGCCATAATGGGTGTTACTGATGTAATGTACATCTTGGCGACCAGAACCATGCTGCTTTGAAGAAAGTTGTGTGACAAATTCTCCACTAAATTAGTAACGTTTTTTTTCTAAGTCATAAATAGCCTTGACCATATTCATAGCCGCGAGAAAGAATTTAGCATTTTAAAGTTTTTCTGTGTGTCTTTGGCTCATGATGTCCACAGGCTATGTCTCTTTGAGCTGAGTTTAATCTTATGCTAAAAATATAAAATTTATTCTGTCAACCTTCTCCCTAAAAAATAAGTTCAATGGTGGCTCTCCTATCATCATATTTCCAGCAGGTACAGTGGAGTTCTTCCTCAACTGCAGACAGATCTTGTAGTTACAAATTGAAACTGAATCCAGTCAACTATTAAGTGTCCTCATCTGGGGTTGGAAGTGTGCCAACCGGTTCTCAATGGCATCACACTTCCTCTGAAAGACTGTGTTTGCAGCTTGAAAGTGCTCTTGGATTTGTTCCTCCAAATGTCCATTCAGATAGATAAAACGATCAGGAGTGCTTATTATCAGCTTCCACTGATATGCCAACTGCACCCCTTCCTAGAATTGGAAAACCTAAAGATGGTAGTGCACGTGCAGGTAACCTCAGGTTTAGACTTCTGCAATGCACTGTACATTGAGCTACCTTTGTACCAAGTTCAGAAACTCCACCTGGTCCAAAATATGGCAGCCAGATTAGTTACAGGTACATGAAGGAGTGAGCATGTCACACCAATATTAAAACCACCCCACTGACTGCCAATTAGTTTCTTGGCAAAGTACAAAGTGTTGATTATTACCTTTAAAGCCCTTTATGGTTTGGGTCCAAGTTACCTACAGAATTGCCTCCTCCCGCACAATCCATCTCACACAGTCGGCTCTTCTGGGGTACATTTACTTCAACTGGCCAGGACTAGACTGGCAATGGTCACGCAGAGGACATTTTCGTTGGCTGCCCCTAGAGACTGCACAACCAAACATGCTGTCTGAATTTTTTTTCTTTAAAAAACTTACTAAAGACAATCTCTTTCAGCAGGCCTACCCAGTCAATTTTTAAGTATGAATTTCAAAATGGTGTATTTTAAATGGTTTTGTGAATTTTTAGTTGTATTTTAATCAATGTTGTATGCTACCTTGAGCCTTGGTGACAGGTGGGGAAGAAATATTTTTTTATTTCATCATCACCATCGTCATCATCATCATCACCACCACCACCACATATTGTTATTATGGTAGATGTAATGTAGTTAGGGATTTCACCTGATGTCTTTTTAAAACAACGTATGGTGGTTTCTCCTCACTCTTCATTTGTGAACTGGAAGGCGACAGTCCTATTTTGATATTCCTTCTCTTATTTGTCTGTTCAGTTATAGGACTGTGCAGCTGTAATAGCATTAACCTTTGCCCCGTTTCTTTTTCTCCCACTCTGGAACCTTCCACATTGGTGGCACGGTTTCATGGACACAGACAAAATGAAATATAGCTATCAAAAGCTGACAATTTTTTGTTCAGCTGAAAGAAAGTTAAGTTCCATTCTGATAAAATTCAAAGAATCTAAGAAGGCATTGAAAAGGGGAGGGATTTAAAATATGTAGATCATGACAAATCATTAATCCAAACTAGGAATGTAGAAGAAATTTATTAAGTCTGGGTTTTTGTGTGAATTTATCTAAACTGAATATTTTGAACCTGTATGTGAACTGATAGGTATTTAGATATCATACTTTACACACAAAAAAAATTGTGACATAGTTCACAACTCAGAAACTGTGCCCCCAATGTACATATTAAGGAAGAAAAACACATAAAATGTGCATATGAGGGGGAACGATGCACAGAAATGTATTATATTAGTGGAAAATGCTTGCAAAAAGGATGAAATACTAGGAAAAATGCATACCAAAGTACACATATTAGGGGAAATGTAAACAGAAAATTCATACACATTTTCATACTGACCTTTTGGTGACAAACTTGGCCATTTTTGCAAACTGGCACTAACATGGGCTGAAAGGAATTTCATACCCTCCAACTGTTACAAAACATTTAAAAATCCACAGTGTTGAACATCAGCAAAAGCAGGTTGGCACAATATGACCACAATTAAGAGAATAAAAAATCTGATGAAGTGGTCCAAGTCCACAAAAACTTATACTCTAAATGACTTCTTCTCATTAAGTCTGAAAAGTTCCACTGCATTCTTTCATGTCTTTGTTTGCAGAAATGTCATTTCAAAATTCTAATACCCTCTGTATTTGTGATTCACCTCCTTTCATCCAACGTCATCTGTTTGTTTTGCTTCCATTTCTTTCCTCAGAGCCATAAGCCTAGAGTTTAGTAACTGGATACTAGCATGAGGGAAGCTTTGCTTCTAGCCTTGCAGGTTAATCTCTATAGGATCATGTAGGTACTGAGTTTGGATCAATGGATGAATATACTACAGGAATAACTGACATGTTGAAATACATGTTAAGTAAAATGATGTTAGAATTTTCAAACCTGGATACAAGTCAGGAATGAACACACGTAGGTCTAAATCCTGTTGTTTGTTCTGAGTAGAGTAGACCCATCAGATCAATGAGATTTACCTACATGTTTACTTCTTATTCAACAATTGATTGAATAAGTCTACTGTAGACTTACTGAGGCTAACCAACAGGATGCCAACTGTAGAAAGATATTCTGAAAACGATACATGCATAGTGACTGTATGCTCTAGACACTGTGTGAACATCTTTGTTGTATATTTTACAGCATCTGCAACATCTTCTATGACTCTAGGATTCTTTGTTATGCTGTATCATTCAAGAGCTTCTCAATACTTGTGTCTGTTGGTTTACTAGCGTCCTGTCACTGGATTGCTTCTGCGGGCCACCCTGAATTCAATAAAGGCAATCTTCCTCCAGACCTCCTTTCTATTAGTTTTACCAAGGTAGAGCAGTCAGACAACATGCTTGGGAATGAGATGCTTAAGTTTATATTGGTGCTCAGAGATGACAGAAACATCACAAAAATTGCAATATCATTAACTCATGCATTGCAAAGTGTTGTGGCATCATGAGTTTGGCTGACGGAATGAGGATGGGTTGAAAGGGTGGCTATCTACCATCTTTTTCAGGACAAGTCTTTTTCTTGAAGGTGTCCTTTGTTGGAAAGCCTACTCAGTCCAAGCCTGATTGAAAGATAGAGGACTGTAAGGACGAGGGACTGAAGTTGCCTACCTCCCGGTTAGTATGTGGAGAGCAGACTCAGATGACCCACTGGTCATAAGTCTTCTTCACTCAGGTGAAAAGTATTTTTATTTTTGAATTATCAAAATAATTTCTAATTTTGCTTCTGAACATATATAATATCATAGGCTATTTAACTAAATTTGTATCATATTTTGCCCCCTTTCTTGATGATGTATGTGCAGGTGTCTAGCTTATGTGTTGGATCTGAAAGCATCCCGCATTCACCTAGGTTAGCTCATCTCTAACAAAGGCATAGCTGTGTGTAGCTTCTGGTCTTTCAGTCTTTCTTTCTTAACGTTGTGGTTCTGCTGTGTATTTCTCCCCACACTTTACAGCCAAACTGCCTCCCTCTCTATTTATTTTTCATCTTTACCCAGTACCATGGCCTAGGGCTCTACAGCTATGTTATGGTTGTTGCTATGGCAATACAGCTGTCTCCCTTGAAAATGCAACCTCCATAAATCACTTCAATTTGATCATAACCAAGCATTATCATTTCTTTCCACTGATGTTAGAAAGCTGCTAATGGGCAAATGACTTTCATAACTATTTTTGAGTGTTGCTATTCTGAGGGATTGTGTGTGTGTGCGCGTGTGCGTGCGTGCGCGCGTACGTGTGGCATGCATGTATGTGCAAAAGGTTGGCCACAGCATTGATAATCAATACAGAGGAATCAGTACGGATTAAACAGATATTCTTCTGCTTCTGTGCTGACTACAACCAGCAGGTCCAAAAATGTAATAAAATCACAAAGGGTAAATATCATACAAGCAAGGAAACAAAGAAAGTAAGTTTGAGGCTGTTATGTAAGATATAAAAACACAGTCGTGTAGGGATGTGGGGGCAGGGGGAGCAATTCGCCCCAGGTGGCAATGTTTTTGGGGCATCCTGGCCTGTAGCCATGCCCTCACATGCGCTGGCCACACCCCTGTGCACAGTGGCCATGCCCCTCACGCTGTAGCTCCTCCCCCTCCGCCCCCCCCTCCACACACTCCAAGCTCTGCCACTGTAAAAACTAAAGGTATCTACGTTAACTTCTGTTATGCCACTGTTATTAACTCATGTGCATATAAAACACTTAATTGCCTCTATGATGACTTGGCATACAACTAAAGGGAAATGCCTAAGGAAATACTATGTTTCTCTGCTGAGTTCTCCTGACCCGTAAAAGGACCACAGGAAAGTTTGTTAAAAAAGACCATGGCTTTGTTGTAAGCACTTGTTGCTGTGTGCCTTCAAGTCATTTTTGACTTATTATGACCCAAAGGTGAACTTATCACAGAGGTTTCTGGGACTGTGTATGTGAGACACGTCCAAGGACTCTCAAGGAGGCCATTTACCCACTACACTGTTATAGTGCTATTATTCTACTTTCAACATTCTATGGAATCCTGGGGTTTGCAGTTTAGGGAGGGGCCGGCCGGCCTCTCTCTAAACTGCAAACCCCAGGATTCCATAGGGTGTTGAAAGTGGAATAATAGTGCTATAACAGACTAGCGCGGAAACGGCCTGGATTTCCATGATCAAGTGAGGAATTGAACCCTGGTCTCCAGAGCTGTAGTCCAACATTCAAACCCCTACACCATGCTGACTCTTGTAGGACAGATATAACACACAGTTCAGTAGTTATATGAGTGGTTTAGAGCTTCAAAAATTTACTCTTTGGATTTCAAACTTCCAAACTTCCCTAGCCAGCGTGGCCTTTTGTGACATATAGTCCAAAAAGTAACCCAAGTACTGGAATAGTTTTCCTTTGTTTACTGAAATGCTACTAGGTTTTGATTAGATAAGATCCATAAGCACACTTTTCTAGCAAAGGAACTTCTCAAGAACTATGTTTTATTACTTATCAGACAGAATGAGAGACCAAAAGTGTCATAGAAGCATTCTAAAATATGGGAAACTAGTAAAAGACCTTTTTTAAAAAACTTGTAAGTTATGGTGAATAGACTGGTTTATTGCAGAGTGCTCTCAGGTGGTAAAATGGCTGTGACATGCTCATTTTTGATTTGTGACAGAAAAAAATATAGCTCATGGTGTTGGACTTAAGTCTCCACCTAACCCCTGGAGTTAATTTTTATGGCTACTCTATATAAGCCTGTAAGGGTTTTCATGAAAATATTGATGTACCATTAACTGAAGAACATTTGTAGGAGCTGCAGTAATACCTGAGTAAATTACTTTGAAAATAGAGAGACCACAAACCACAGGGAAATTGGGAGAGATACAATGCAGAAAAAATAAAGCTACTAAAATTTAAAGCTACTTAGATTCAGCAAATCTGCTCATCAGAAAAGCCTAATACTACACTGTGACATCTGTGGTTTGTTCTTTGCAGAATGATCTTTAATAATGTAACTTAACAAGCACTTGTCTAGTACTGGAATCTTTCCGCACACACACACACAAACACACAGGTACACACACACCTCCATTCTACATAGTCTGAATACCAACCAAGATTTTCCTTAGACCCTTTCTTTGAACATTGCACATAGACTTGTCATAAATCTTGTGGAAGGCAGTGACCCTCCCCCAACCAGGAAATCTGCCAGATATTTTAGTCTTCTGAGGAAATAATCCAGGAATAATGGACTAAATCCAATGTTAATCCTAGTTGATGTAGGGTCATCAAAATAAATCAGATTTACTGGTTACACAACTACCTTAAGCACAGGTAGGACTAATGTTAGATATACATCCGGGTGGGAATCATGTGGCTCTCTGGGTTACGCTAGACTGCCACTCCCATCATCCTTCAGCACTGGCCATGCAGGCCAGGTTACTGGGACTTGTAGTCAAAGAACATCTGGAGGCCTGCATATTTCCTACCTCAGATTAAGCCCAATGTCATTTTCCCCCAGCAAGTATGCCATGTACTTTCTTGATTGGAAACACTGAAATCAGACAACTGATATCTACCTCACAGTGCTCTTGGTCAACAAGAACAAGAACAACAACAAAAATGGTTTATTTATCAACAGTGGCAACCTTAAAGTGAGAAGAGAGAGAACCCTATATAAATACAGTATTACAAAGTGAAACATGTTAGTATTAAAGAATAAAAGCTAATGCACCAGAGGCCGGAGAAACAAGAGGTGAAAGTGTGGTGAAAGAGGTGAAAGTCCCAAAGAAGTCCATGGGATTCATTTTATCATTACATCTATTGTTGCAATTTGGTTTTGCTGCTATTGTGTCTTTTAAAGTCAGAACCCCTGAAGTTAAGGACCTTTGACAGTACTGCGTAAAAGTGAGGAGGTAATTCGTCAGACTTCATATTTGATGCTTGGCAGGCTCCCAGAGCTTTTAAGAACATTTTGAATCAGCATTTCAAAGACCTCAGAGCTTGGTGTTTCAGTGGGTTTACTCTCCACAGGGAATTCCAGCATTCACAAGGAAAGACTCAGAGGAGACTGGTAAATTAGAGAAAGGTTTGTCAAGACAGTGAGGTAATCCAGTGTAGTGGAGAGGAAATATTTGTAGAAATTAAAGTGGAGGTGGGGTTGCTAATTGGCAGTGGAAAGAAAAGGAAACCTGTAGTGCTGATGCCTAAGCTCATTTCTTCATTTAAACTGTAAACATTCTTTACTGTGTTTCCAAATAGCAACAGAGAAATTTGATAATGACCACCAATTGGTAACCTAGATAATAAAGTGTTTTAGTTATGACCTGCAGAGAGTTACATGCAGAAGTGCAATTAGCTTCTTTTGGAAGAATGGTCAAGGACCCTTTGACACTATACAATTATACTACAATTATACCACTGTACCATGGCAACATCCTATGGAATTCTGGGGTTTGTAATGTGTTCACTCTCTAGAGCTCGCTGGCTGAGAATTCTAAAGGCCCTTTCCTAAACTACAAATCTCAGGATTCCATGGCAGACAAAGTGGAAACATAGTGCTATAAGCGCCACCGCAGGACTCACCCTGCGGTGACATTTGTGGGATGGAGCGTGGGCGGAAGGAAGATGGAGGCCCCTTCCGGCCTCCTGCAGGCTGGAGGGGCGGGCCATTTCTGGGGAGGGAGGGTCTCGCAGGGATGCCTGGATGCCTGTGAGGCAGCAACTAATTGGAGCACACCTGTTGCGCTCCAATTGGCTGCCATGGCCTGATGGGCAGCCGTAGGAGATTGCCTCCCCTGCGGTCACCTGGGAGGCCAGCAGACCAAGTCTGCATGGCTTCCATGCTCCTCGATCTGTGCTGCTCCAGGCTCCTCATTCAGAACGGTGGCAGTGGTGATGGAGGTGAGCACAGGGTAGAAAACGAGGGCACAGCGGATAGTGTGGCCTGCTGGCGGAGCTTGGAGGCGATGTGGGTAGCTTGTTCTGGTGCGGCAGTGGTGGCGGCTGTGGTGAACAGACGGTTGTGATTGTTGGGCTCCAGAGCAGGAGGCAGAGTGGGCCGGTCACTTGGGTGTGGTGGTGGCAGCAAATGGGCGGCGGCAATCGTCGGGCTCTGGAGCAGTGGTGACAGCAGTGGCGCGGCGGTGGCAGCAGACAAGCGGGGCCACTGGTGAGGCCTCGTGGCGGCGGTGCATGGTTGCTCTGGAGCAGCGGTGGCAGCAACGGTAGCGCAGTGCTACGGTCCTGGCCGGTCCTGCGCCTCACAGTTGAGGGTCGTCCAGGCCAAGACGTCACCCTAGTGAGAGATCTGTGGGCATTTGCCCCTTCCCGGCCCCCCCGTGTTTCACGGCTGCCTTAACCCCCCTCCCCCTGCCAGCGCGGTCTCTCAGTCCCTGCATCCCTTCCCCTCGCTTCTGCTAGTGCAGGAGTCCTCCCTTGTGCTGGGACTATTCACTTTTGCAGCTTGGGAACATGCCTCCCAAGCGTGTGCCTTCTGTGCAGGAGCCTCTGCCATGCACTCAGAGCCAGCCGGGGCAGCAGAGAAAATCCTGGGCCAGCTTGGCCCCATCCCCTAGGCGGGGCCAATCTGATGGGGTGGCCGGATACATTTCAGAAGTGGCAAGGGATTCTGCCCCGCATGGCAAAGCAGTCTTGGCTGGTCTTACTCAGACCATTGAGTTATTGGTGGAGAAAGTGCAGCGACTGGAGACGTGGTCTGTGCCTGCTCCCCTGCCCCCTGTGAACCGGAGTGAGGCTGCCACACCTTCTGAACAGCCCCGGGCATGGCAGTGCCGTCGACAGCGATCTCCATCTTCATTGCCTTCCAGCACCTGTTCTTCATCAGATTCTAGCTCTGAATCCTCCAGCTGGGAGAGGCGCAGCAGGAGGAAGAGGAGGAATAAGAACAAGGGGTACAGAAGGAGGCACGGAGGGGATTTAGACAATGGTGGGATGTTGGGTGAGTCCTCAGCTGATGGGCGCTGGGCTTCAGAGTACTGGAAGGTTGCAGCCCATGTGCCAGGGCTTCCTGCATGGGCCATCTGCAGGTGCTTCCGTGAGAATCAGGAGGGCGTTGGGCCCAGGGCCGTGTGAGACGAATCATTGGGTACTGGGGGGGAGGGCTCTTGCTACCTTCGAGGATCATGAGGATCCCCCTGGGATTCATCCTGACAAAAAGACTAGAGGGCGTATTCTGGATGGATATTATGTAGACTTTTTTCTCTCCTCAAGCCTGAGGGAGAGGAAGGGCATGTACCCAGGTCCAGAAAAAAAACATAGAAAGGAGGAAAAAACTGAGTTGGCTGAGCACTCGTTCAGCAACTTGCTGGTGGGCTACAACATTTTCATGGGGGTAGTCTTGGTGGCATATCCTGACAGAGGTTGGCACCTTCCCAACCATCTGGGTAACGTCCTCAAGGCCAGGTCTCTTGCGGGGGAGTCTGCAGCCACTGAACATGACTGTGCCTTCTGGAAGTGAGCCTCACAGAGTGAGTCTATGTGCTGGGACTTGATCAATGACAAGCTCTGGCTTGTGATTGTTGGTCCACACATCAAGGGCAGAATGGATGGCAGCAAGTTGTTTCATGGGCAGGGGAAATGAGATGGCTGGTGTGCTGGGAGTTCAACCAGGGCAAGTGCCTATGGGTTCAGTGCAAGTTTGAACACAGCTGTGAAGGCTGCCTGGGATCCCACCCCAGGGTGTCCTGCCCCTGCCTTTGGAGAACCCTGTTCTCCCACCCAGGCCGGAGTGGGGGCACTCATCCTGGCAGGAAGGATGGTCCCCCCTCTGCTTCCCCTGCCAGTGGTGCAGGGACCACCAGGCATTAGTTTCGCTCCCTCCCATTCTCCAGTCTGCCTGCCAGTGCTCCGCCCCCTCCTGGCTCTTTATCCAGACCAGAGGGTGGCTCATTTCATTGAGTGTGGATTTACAGTGGGCTTTCGCATCCCAGCCGTGGGGCCTTGGTTGGCCTTTGAGGCTGGCAATTTACAATCTGCCCACGATCACCCACAGGTGGTTACTGAAAAAATTGCTAAGGAGGTGCAGGTGGGCAGGGTGGTGGGCCCCTTCTCCTCCCCACCCATGCCTAATCTCTGGGTGTCTCCCCTTGGTCTGGTCCTCAAAAAGAACCCGGGCAAGTTCAGGCTCATCCATAAGCTGTCTTTCCTGAAAAGTTTGTCTGTTAATGATGCCATTGCCTGCAACCTTTGTTCAGTTCGTTATTCCTCTTTTGATCAGGCCATCGGCCTGGTGAGGTCATGTGGCCGGGGGTTGCTCATGGCCAAGTGTGATATCCAGTCTGCCTTCAGGCTACTTCCAGTTCATCTAGATGGTTACTGTCTGCTGGGATTCAAATTTGGTGGGTTTTGCTATTACGTTAAGGCTATGCCTATGGGGTGCACTGTCAGTTGTGCTGCTTTCAAAACCTTTAGCACCTTCTTGGAATGGGTAGTCAAGCGCCAGGCGGGGTCCTCCCTGGTCACCCATTGCCTCGATGTCTTCCTGTTTGTGGGGAAGAGCGGGTCCAGGAATTGTGCCAAATTGTTGGAGGTGTTCCATGAAGTGGCACATGAGCTGGGGTTCCTTTGGCACAGGAAAAGACTGGCCCATCCACATCACTTTCCTATTTGGGGATCCAGCTTGACTCAGTCCTTGGAGTGTCCCGCTTGCTGGCTGGCGAGTATCAAGGAGCTCATAGCTTCCTACATGGAATGGAGCAAGGCCTCCTTGAAAGAGGTGCAGACCTTGTTGGGGCACCTCAATTTTGCCTGCAGGGTCATTGCCCCCAGCAGGGCCTTCTATGCCAGGTTAGCAAGAATTACTTCGGGTGTCAGAGCCCCCCATCATCATATCTGCATCACCAGGGGTGTTAAGGAGGATCTTGGGATTTGGCTTTCCTTTCTTGATAACTTCAATGAGGTGTCGGTTTGGCAGGATAGATTTGAGCCCAGTCAGGCACTCCAGATTTGGTCTGATGCAGCTGGGTCAGTTGGTTTTGGAGTTTTCTTTCAAGGGCGCTGGTGTGTCAGGCATTGGCCACAGGTATGGCTGGTGGGAGATGTGGTAAGGGACCTCACGTTTTTGGAATTTTTTTCCAATCCTGGTGACAGTGTCCATTTGGTCTAAGGAGCTCAGCAATAAGAAGGTCTGCTTTTGGTGTGACAATCAGGTGGTGGTGGCTGTCATCAATCACCAGTCATTCAAGTCCAACAGGGTTATGAGATTGGTTAGGAGGTTCGTTCTTGTCTGCTTGTCCACTAACATATCCTTCTCAACAAAATTTGTTCCAGGGTTGGATAATGTGATTGTGGACTCTTTGTCTCACTTCCAGGAAGAGAGATTTCAATCCTTGGCCCCAGAGCCAGACCCTGCACCAGCTGCATTCCTGGAGGAGCTTTGGGACCTTGGGAACAACAAGTAATGAAAGGGTTGTTCCAGTCCATCGCATCTAGCACCTTTCGGGCTTACTGCAAGGCATTCAGCAGGTTCCAGGACTTTTGTTGGCTCCAAGAGTATGGTCTTGCAGGCAAGATTCTCGAGCAGCATGTGTTGCATTTTATGGCTCACTTATGGGACCTAGGACTTTCTCCTCATTCCCTGTCAGCTCATTTGGCGGGTATCTCCTTCTGCAAGGCTGCGGGGTGGGGTGACCCCTGTGCATTCTTTTGGGTCAGAAAGATGCTGGCGGGCTGGAGGTGCTCGTGTCCTTGTCCCAGGGACACCAGGAGGCCTATTTCATTCAACCTGCTTGGGGACTTGATCCGATCTCTGCCTGGGGTTTGCCGTTCCCGCCTTGAAGTACCCCTGTGTGGGGCCGCTTTCACCATTGCCTCCTTCAGTGTGTTCAGGGTGGGCGAGCTGGTGTGCAGCTCAAAGTTGGACGCTTCCAATAGGGCATTCTTGGTTGGGTCTTCCATGGGTCTTCTCTCACATTGCGGGTAAGGCGCTCAAAGAATGACCAGCAGGGGTGGGGGACTATGGTGTGGTTCCATGTATGGCATGGGAACAGCCCTTGCCCAGTCAAGGCCTTGCCCAGGTACCTGCAGATGAGACCCAAGGGCCCAGGCCCCTGTTCATCCATCAGGATTGTACCACTTTGTCAAGGTTCCAATTTGTGGCTGTCCTGTGGGCAGCCCTGGCCCGCCTCGGGCTATCTCCCGCGCAGTTTGGGAGTCACTTGTTTCAGACTGGGGCTGCTACCATGGCTTTGGAATGGGGTCTGTCTGACGGGGACATAATGAGGGTGGGGAGATGGAAATCCAGGGCCTTTGCAGGTTACATCAGGCCTGAATTAAAACTATGATCTCCCCATGCTGGCCTTCATCCTTGACCCACACTGGCTGATGGGGGGGGGGCGTTCTGGGCCAGCAAGACTCTCAGGGTTGGCGATACGCAGTCCCCAGGGGCGGGCCCACCTTCTTGGTAGTCACATGGGTCTTGGATCCAGGTGGGTTGGGGCCAATGACTTTGGGCAAGGTTCATTGGCCCTTTGCGGTTTGGAAGGGGGCGCAAGGCAGCAGCGTGCCTATCTGGCTCGGGGGGACATGCCTTGCTTGAACCTCCTGGTGACAGGGGGTTCCGGCAGTGGGATCCCCTGGCGGACATTTCTGATTCTGGCACCGGGGCGGAAGCTTGGGTACATTAGTCAGCAGCGGGCTGATCGATGCAAGGATCCAGACCCATGTTTTGGCCAACCCATTGTATGCTGTAGCCAATAAAGTTGTGGCCTTTGTTCCCCAATTTTGGTGTGCTGTCTTATTCTGAAGCCCCATCGTCCCTACCCAAGCAAGTGCGCTGCAGGACTCACCCTGTGGTGCCATTTGTGGGGTGGAGCATGGGCGGAAGGAAGATGGAGGCTCCTTCCGGCCTCCTGCATGCTGGAGGGGTGGGCCATTTCGAGGGAGGGAGGGCCTCGCAGGGATTCCCGGATGCCCGTGAGGCAGCAGCCAATCGAAGCGCACCTCCTGCGCTCCGATTGGCTGCCGTGGCCTGATGGGTGGCTGTATGTAGGGGATTGCCTCCCCTGCAGCCACCTGGGAGGCCAGCAGACCAAGTCCATGCAGCTTCCCACCTACCCTCCCTTTGTAGTTTGCTACGGCTCTCCACTTGTTATGATTGCTATTGTGTTTTGGGTTTTGTGGTTTTGGTTCTGTTGCCTCTCTGTCACAGCTTATTGGTGGTCACATGGGTCTTGGATCCAGGTGGGACGGGGCCAAAGGCCTTTGGGCAAGGTTCATTGGTCCCTTGTGGTTTGGAAGGGGGTACAAGGTGGCAGCAAGCATGTCCGGCTCGGGGGGACATGCCTTGCTTGCATCTCCTGGTGACAAGGAGTTCTGGTGGTGGGATCCCCTGGCGGACATTTGTGATTCCAGCACCGGGTCCCAAACTTGGGTACATTGGTCAGTAGTGGGCTGATCGATGCAAGGATCCAGACCCATGTTTTGGCCAACCCATTGTATGCTGTAGCCAATAAAGTTGTGGCCTTTGTTCCCCAATTTTGGTGTGTTGTCTTATTCTGAAGCCCCATTGCCCCTACCCACACAATATATAGCATCAAAGGGCTCCAGATGTTCTCTGTCATACTTTGTTTTTCAATACAGCCCAGGAGTGTTCAGTTTTTTCCTGTTCATTGATTAAAAAATCTTTGGGAAGACAGTAGATAATTGCCATTCCTGTTCTGCCTCCTACACCTTCTTTCCCTCGTCACTTAATAGATTTGAACACCATCCAACACAATGCTGTTGAAAGTTACTCAAGCCTGTGGCCACATGGGGGATACAGTGCAGATGTAATAAGAGAATAAGAGATACAGGGGTGGCAAGAGGGGGCCGAAAGATGTTGGCAGATGCTACTGTATTCCACTAGGCAGTCTTAAGAGAAAATAGGAGGAGGAGCAGTCGCAGCTGCTGTTCTGCATTTAATGTATTAGCCCCGGAGGCAAAATCAATAGCTTTAACAGGAGGAAGAAGAGCCAAGGAGCTTGGGAACAATAGGAGGTGAGATGGAAGAATGGAATTGCCAGCAAGCTGTCAGGTTGTGGGTGTGGGACTGGGGAAGGAACTGATCTGAGGTGAACTAGAAGAGGGGTGCAAAATTAATCCACTGAAGAATCTGTTTGCAATTAATTGTTTTTCTTTCTGCTGTTGTTCTGTGCCTTCAGGTCAACTCTGTTTTACGGTAACCCTCTGTAAAGTTTTCTTGGCAAGACATTGTTCAGAGGAAGCTTGCCGTTGTCTTTCTCTAATTCTGAAAGACTGTGACTTGCCCAAAGTTATCCAGTGAGCTTCCCTGTCTGAGCAGGAATTCAAATCCTGGTTTCCAGGAGTCCTAGTCCAACACCCAAATACTGCAGAGGCTTTCTTGTTTTGTCTTCTATGAAATTCAAATGCAATTCTCCATTTCTACATGTGCACCTATATACATTAGAATTAAAATCTGTAAAGTTTGTAAAAATGTATGCCTTTTGTATTTTTTCAAATGGTCCATATCCTTTCTTTTTGTGGTAGGTAAGTGGTATGTGAGAGCTGGTGTGCTGCCATGGTTTGAGAGCTGGACGTTGACTCCAGAGACCAGGTTCAGTTCACTGTTCACTGGTGACCTGGGGGGGGGCACACACTCTCAGCCCCAGAAAACCCTGTGATAGGTTTGCGTTAGGGTTGCCATAAGCTAGAAATGAATGGAAAGCATGCAACACCACCAACAAGTGGCATGCTATTTTGGACTCTAGAGATAACGGTTATATACTTTCCACCTCCAATCAAAAGTAATACACAAATTGACATTAGGCTTTGTAAAAGATATGGTGAAGGCTGGGGAGGAGAAGCATGGAAGTGCATGTGGTCCACTTCACATACCTTGATGCAGGATGCCACTGATGTCAATGGGTGTATTCTTACTAAGTCTAGATTAAACCTATGATACTAAGTTGACAGGTAGCTTGAAGGCAGAGACACACACAATATAACCAAAAAGTGAGACATTAATGTGTAATGTGATAAATATTTCATACGTTTCAATTACTTTAAGCATAATTAGTTTCTGAATGTTGAACATGGAATCTCCTCCCAGCCCTACCAAGTATTATACCCTCCTCCCTCCCCCACTTTCATCAATATGTTGTGCCATTGGTCTATATAGTATGTCTGTAGGGCTGCTGGCTGAATAGGCCAAGAAAAAATTGTAAAAGAATTCAAATCCTGCTGAGAGAGTTCAGAGAACAAGTCCCTGAATCTGGAGGTTAATTAGTAGTCCTTTCTTTGGAGAGCCAGGATGGTATAGTGGACTGAATGTTGCACTACGATCCTGGAGACCAGTGTGGCAATTCCCCACTTGGCCATGGAAACCAACTATGTGACCTTGGGTGCATCATATGGCCTCAACCTCAGAAAAACCCCATTATAGTTTCACCTTAGAGTCACCATAATTCTGAAACAATTTGAAGGCACACAACAACAACAGATCCTTCTTTATACATTACCATCACAATAGCCTAAACACACTCAATCTTGTCTGATTTTAGAAGCTAAGTATAGCTGGTTCTGGTTAGTATTTGGCTGGAAGATCACCAAGACATACCAGGAATCTCAGGGAAGGCTAGGAAAGACTCCTGCCTAAAGCCCCAGACAGCTACTCCTAGTCAGAGGTGATAATACTGCTATTGGAACTTTTACAGTGCTTCCTTTATCCACTATCAGCTTGTACCATCAATGTTAATGTCTGGAAGAAATGTAAATCACACTAACATTTAACATGATAATTTTCAAATAGGGAGTCATATCCCAAATCAGTAAACAAGCCACCAAGTATATGTATTTGCAAATTATGCATCAATTTCAAATCGCTTACATTTGTTGCAAAGTAGAGTTACATTGAAAGTATGGATTTAATGATTAACACCTTCTAGGCATCTACATTCAAGCAACTGACTTTGGGAAGTGGATAAAACACATGTACATTAACCATTCTGAGCCAGAGATGGATTTCAGGAGACAAATGTGTTCAGTTCAAAGGTCAGTCAACAGTGCCATCCTGATCTCAGAAATTTCTCTACCTCAGAAATATGTAACATGAATATAAGATAGAACAATTCCACTGGGATAACACATTCGCCTCGACCTTTCCAGGTACAAAAGATGGCCCCGACTGGCCACTGAATCTTATTTCAGCATTGCTATTGGGACAACATGTTCATAACTTTCATTCTCACAGGAAAAAAACAATTTCCCAATGTTTCTCTTTTTGAAGAAAGTCCTCAAAAACTATGCAGTTTTCAAGAACTATATGCAGATTGTTACTTTTTTGGCACAAAAAATGGACATTACATGGAAGTGTTCTGCATAGAAAATATCACTTTCTGCACAGAAAACCTGGTCATTTTTTGTGCATTTTTCATAAAGAATACATCCCAAACTGTGAAGATTCTCATCCATCTATTACTCACCTCACAAGGTTTCCTGATACTTGGGAACTAAATTTTTTCTAACCCATTTGGGTATTTCCAAATGTTCTTTCCATCCCTACTGTCACATTCCTACTGTCCTCAGCATCCTGTCTCATGCTGCCCAATGGTAGGACCAGTCCACTTGCCTAATTTCCTTTTGGAATCAAGTAACAATAATCTTTGGCACTACTGCTAGTGTCAAATTGTACTTCTATTCTAAACACAAATATACACAGTCATTTAATAATTGAGGCATAATAGGAAATGATCATTATGCATATAATGTAATCATTCACTTGTAATAATTACAATCTGACAAGGTAGCCTTTATAAAGAAGGAACAGCAAGGCTAACTGTTTTTAGGAAAATCAAAGCAAACTGTCTATTGCATATAATTTTAGCATACACTTTAAAAGCATTTGAAAGCTTTAGGGCATTAATGGGGTCATTGGTTAGGTCTTTTCATCCCAATCTATATACTGTGTTAGTTAAATCTTAACTTTCCTAACGAAGTTTTCCCCCTTCTCCAAATGTAACATGGCTTTCATTAAGCAAGCGAGATCATACATATCTTCCAGGCATTCAGTAAAATGGCTTTTAATTTGTGTACTCTTTCTTTCTTAATCATACCAAATTATTAAATGTGTAACTGAGTGCATCTTACAGCAATACAGTAGAGATGACTACTTTAACTAGTGTTCAACATGACTGCTACAATGATGGCATTAATTTTCCCTCCTGGTAAGGCAATTTTGGCATACAAGACATTAACCTATTCTTGGGAACCCTCGGTGCAACGTTCACAAAAATCCATTTTTCAGAATATGACATTATCTCTTTATAAACTCGTGGTTTCCCTTAAATTATTTTAGTAGCCATATTCTGTTAAGTAGGCTTAAGGCTACTCTAGAACACTTTGCTTTATCATTCTAGTCCTGAAGCCTGAAACACTCATTTGGCTGAATAAGGTCCTGCAAGATATTTAGTTCTGAGGATGTAAACTACTAGATGACGCTTATGTTCTTTTATGTTAATTTATTTCAAATTCCTGTTCTAACACCCAATTAGCTCTTTAAGGGCCCAACAAAACATGATGCTAAAGGTATGCCACAGCCATTCATCATTTTTTGTATATTTTTCTTTGTTTTAGGTATGGAAACATTTGTGAATGACCTTTCTTCACAATAGGCTTCAAGGTCATATGTGTGTGTGTGTGTGTGTGTGCCTTCAAGCCACCTGTCAACTTATGGTGACCCCATGAATTTCACACGCAAGGAATACTCAGAGGTGGTTTTGCCAGATCCATAACTCACAGCACACCAATCAATTAGGGAACAGCACAAAGCACCATTAAAACATCCAGGGAGAAGAACCCAGACGTTCTAAAGCTCTTCTGAACAAAATGGCCTATATAGCCTATCTAAATTTCAGCAAAGATGGAGTCAATCTGATTTCCTCTATGACAGAGTCTCATAATTGGATGCTGCTGCAGAAAAAAAACACCATGTCCCTACCAATCTGACCTCTATTAGCTGTGTGACAATAATAAAAAATATCCCCTCCATAGAGTAAGGGTAAGTGAGACGAAAGACGATTCCAGTAACACCAATGGGGTCTTTTTCCTGTTGCTAATCACAGAGATGGTTTTTGCACAGATTACTGTTGGGGAAGAAAGGGTAAAATCTCTTCTTCTGTTCCATTGTTCTAGCACATCTCATTCCTGCATCCCATATGTACTATTAACAGAAACCCTGCTGTGATTGGCACCAATGTCTTTAGCACCACATGTAACTAGGCCTTAAAATATATATCTAAATTCAAAGGGGATAGTCCATTTAAGAACTTATGATATTGATTAGGGATTGATATAATCACCCAGTACACTAGAGTAAAGTGTACACAAATATAAGATTTCTTATAGATTTCTTTTACCTGAAAAAAGCTGTAATTTGGGTCTTATGTTAAAATACACATAAAACACACAAAAGTAAAATTCCACATTAAAAGAGTAATCTTGAGAATCTGGCAGATGGTATGTTCTTGGAGGTCTCAATCTTCCCAAAGTTTGGCCATGTTCTTGCTGGATGAGTAGAAGTTAATAGAATTGAATTTCAGCTCTCTTCTTTTTCTCTGCACGGTTTGCTTGTTCTTTTAACCAGGAACACTTTTCTGTTTGCAGATGGTGGCAGTGGGGAGGAGACTGATGACAATCAGTTGTGTCTGAATTCCTCTTTGTCCTGGGGATATAGTTGCTAGCTCAATTATCTAAAATCCAAGATAATCCATGTGCTCTCCCATTCTCCACACCCACCACCACATCCCAGACTGCACATCTCTTTCTGATGTTAACATGTTCTAACCTTGGAAATCAATCACCACATGAACCTTTGCAGTGGCTGGACAGAGCTTGGAGATCTCTTCCTCCTTTGTCAAAACTATTAATATATAATATATAATTAATTATTGCTAACAATGGAAGAAGACTATGAAATTCATCTGAGGGTTCCAGAGACGTGTCCAGAGAACTAGAGGACTGTATGCTAAATGTTTTGTTGTTATCTGGACTCACTCCATGGAAAAGTGTCAGAGTTCAAATGCGTCTTTTTTTCTGTTTTCAAAGCTGTAGACTCAACTTATTGCATATAATTTCATTATATTTTATATTATTTTGAGGGACCAGATATCTCTTTCAGATAGTTTTCCCACCCTTTTTGCTTAACTTGTTGAAAGAGATATTAAGTTTTGCTTGTGTGAAGGCTGTAACTCCCCAGGTACAGAAGTGTGAAAATGAACAAAATTAGCCTGAAGTTTAATACAGGATTCCTCCCACTTATCTGACAGGTTAGGGACTGGAGCACTGTCAGAAAATGGAATTGGTTGAAAAGTAGAACCCATGTACTGTACTGTAGGGAGCATGAAGGACTTAGGGAGGCTCACTTGGGACCAACCACACACATACACACACACACTGCTTATAAAGTCTTTCAGGAGGCTTAGTGCCTTTCTGCCTCTTCAGCTTGCTTTGCAAGAGCACGCTTGTGTGAGTGGTCCCAAGCAAGCCTCTGTAGGCAAGAAGAAATAATGAAAGAGTAGACCCCCACCTCATCGAATTAATGGAACTTGCCCTTAATCTGGAAGTGTTGAAGGAGTGAGTCATCAGCTAACAGGGTGTTGAAAGGTGGGGGCTTCCTGTACTAATTTACCAAAACAGCTCAAATTGTTTTTAAAGCAAGATTAGGTCTCTGTGATCTGCAACCTTATGCATACCTGTGTGGGAGTACATAAGCGTCAGGTGAGGAAATATGCATTTTTGTTCAGTTTTGAGTTATGAGGCTACTATAAACAGTACTGACTCAACAACCTCATGCATACATACTGCCCTCTACATTTCAACCCTGATAGTGCTGCCTCACATTCACCTACATACACACACACACACCTCTGTACAAATAACCTACTCAGTTATTCAGATACACATCAGCCTCCCATACAAACACACACATATGAGGCCACCCACAAAATAGCTTCTCTGATGACACTCTTTACTCAAAACCCTCCTCTCCAGCCCACCGAGCCTTTCTATACCCTTCAAGCCTCATTGAACACCCACACTATTCTCGGTTCACTAAGCCTCTATTTCCCAAAGCTCTGCTCTCCAGCTTCTCTTTACACCCATATTGTTCTCCAGCCCTCCCATCCCAGCATCGTGATCTAATCACTCAGCTTCCCTTGCCATAAAACAAACTTTTTTCTTTTTTTGGCTGCTGTAGGAGCAGTGACTCCCATTGTTGTGGCAGGGGCCCTCTGCTGATAGGAAAGGGGAAGACAATAGAACAGTCTATTGCTTTCCAGTGGTTATGGCTGTTTTGCTATTAGAGTTCAAACTTTGAACTTTTCCATAGTTTCAAAATTTTCTGTATCTCTACAGGCTCAACCTTCAGTTGTTGTTTTTTTAAAGCAAAATTGCTCTGGTAGATCTCTGTGAATAAAAACAAAACCAGCAATGGTGTGTGAGTTCCCTCTGGCATGGGGATTTGGTACTTGGATGGGAAACTGCTAATGGTACTTGGATGAGAGACTGCTAATGAATGCCAGGTGCTGTAGGCTGTATTTCAGAGGAAGGAACTGGCAAAACCACCTCTGAGTATTCCTTGCCTAAGAAAACCCTATGAAGTTCATGAGGTCACCATAAGTCAACAGGTGACTTGAAGGTACACACACACACACATATACATACACAGATCACCTGTTCCTGAACATATTGGTACAGATTGTTTTGCTGATCTTCATTTTAGGTAAAATCATATATAGCCTAGACTGTACCCCTGAGACTTTCTATTTATGTTCATGTGAACATGAGCAGAGTCCCTCCACAGAGGTAGTACAGCCAACTTTGTGCCCCTTATTGTGTCTCCAAACTCTGTTCATACTTAATGGCCATGTTAAATTGAACTGGTGACCTTTTCACACTACACTATTACAGCAGTATGATTCCACTTCAACTGCCAAGGTTTCATCCTATGTAATCCTGGGACTTGGCAGTTTAGGGACAGACATTTAGAATTCTCAGCCAGAAAAGCACCTGCAAATCCCTGGATTCTGTAGGATGCAGACATGGCAGTTAAAGTGGAATTAAAGTGTTATAATTGTGTAGTGTGAGAGAGTCCCAGGTTTTCAATTGAATTACTTGAGCTGGAAGGGCCGTTTTATAGAACCCTGCTGATCAGACCAGAAGCCGATCTAGTCTAGTATTCTGCTCCCACATTGGCAACCAGATACCTATGGGAAGCTCACAAGGACTGACCATGCTGTTTCCCCCACTGCCTCCTCTGTCATAGGTTTTCTGCTGTGAGGTAACCCAAATAGGGACCAAGGCTGTCAGCAGTTTCTATGCTACAAAGGGGAACCTTCCAACTAAGGGGAATTGTGGGAATCTTCCCATCCTTCAGCTAATATCCCGCCATCACCGACAGTAGCTATTTGTCAGAGATTCCTCTTCAAAAGAAAACTAGATTTCTAAGAAACTGAAGGAACTGTTCAACATACACAGGATTTACTATAGTCTCTCTTTTTAAAGAGATGTAGGGCACTATCTCTTTCTAATTTAATACCTCTTCTTCTTCTTGTGTGCCGTCAAAACATTTCTGATTTATGATGACTCTAAGGCAAACCTACCACAGGGTTTTCTTGGCAAAATTTGTTCAGAAGGGGTTTGCTGTTGTCTTCTTCTGAGGCCGACAGAGTGTGAATTACCCAAGGTCACCCAGTAGGTTTCCGTGGCTGAGCTGGCATTCAAACCCTAGTCTCCCAATGTCCTAGTCCAAAATTGATACCACAACACCATGCTAGCTCTCACTTTAATGCTAACACTATCACTATCTATCTATCAATGCTAACACTATCAACAAAATAGTTCCAATGTTATGTCAACTTTCTTTCACTGTGTAACAGAAAGGTACCAATAAATATTTCAGAAATTGTCATTTTTTGGCAGTGCCTTACACCACATGTTATATGATGTTAGTACATTTTCTGAATTAAAACCATTCAGTTTTAACACTGTTAATCCAATTGATGGTCCTGGACAGGGTTTTCACCTGAAGACAGATGTGTTTTTATGTTAGAAAAGAAAAAGAAAAGAAAAGAATCTTGCTCTTGAACCGACCTTGGCTGAGTTCTCTTCAACTAACTAGTTTTCCAGCATTTCTTTCAACACAACAGATATCTGTCTTATGTAATTTAATTTCAGAACTAGGCAGTTTGGATTTTATTGCTGTTAGTTTAGTGTGTCTTGTATATTGTAAAACTGATTGAGTGGAGAGAAATAGTCTTCACTAGATATCAAATCTGATGGACCTCGTAGCTTACTAGAGGCTGTGCTCAGTATTTCATTGTTGTTATTTTTCAGTGCATCACATTCACGGTAACCTCAAACAATGACTCTGGAACCAATAAAATATACTTGGTGTAATTTTGTCATTTATGTGTGGTTACAGTTCATTATGCCTATAATTTGACATAGGTGTTTGGAAAGAAGAACCTGAACATATTCTGAATGATTTCATTGGGTACTTTAATGATATGCTGAAAATTACCACTAGCCCTGTCCCTATAATAGGTGCTAAAGTGGCACTTTTAAAGTGTGCCAGCCTTTTCATTATAAATGATGACCCTTTATAAATCTTCATTTTAATGATGCAAATCCACCCATTAGAGCAACAGAGCTAAGAAATACAAGAGGGAGACAAAATGCCTTAAACTGGATGACAGGCATTAGTAGTTTAAAGTGTTCTACTGTGTTGCATGATTACTTCCGCTATGTCAATTGACAGTATGTTTGTCAGCAAAGTTTCTCAAATTGTGAGAGAAACTTTTAAAAAAGAAGGTATGCATTTTACACATGATTGATTAAAGATTTAAAATAATGAATGGAAAGTCATATGGACTTTCCATTCATCTGTGGGTGCTATGGCACTCTCCTTGACCCTCTTATCTCCCACAGGTTGGGATGAATGGACAACCTCATTTGCAAGTGGGAAAGGGAGCAAAGAGAGGAAATACGAACCCTTGGTTGAATTAATGCCACATTTCATTGATTTCCAATGGAAAACAGAACAGGAAAACTGATGTGTGGTGAAACCTATCCCACTCTGGAAGGCCTAAAGCCTGTTAATTCAGGCAAAGATCCCTTGACCAAGAGGAGAAGCAGTGGAACACCCCTATGCATGACTGGATTAAACACATCAGAGCTTCTTAAGCAGTTTTCCTTTTGTACACATATGCAAGATCCCCATTGGAGAGATAGCTTTGGACTATGGTACATTTGGCTTGGTAGCACTTTTGGCTGGAGCCAAACTTATCCACTTGCACATCTCTGCCAAGTGTGGCCAAATTAAAGTTTTTATAAGAACAATGAGCAAAACTCCACTAAATAACTAAAACCAGTCCCTGATTGAACTATGCAAAGTAGGTTAGAAACCCTACTCAGTCTCCAAGTTTACTTTTGCTTCCTTCCTGCCCTACCTACGGATGGCATCTCCAAATGAAGACAAATGACCTTGAGTTACTTTGAGCCCTACTTTTTAAGATCTAAACATTACAGCAAACAGCTGAACGTCATGATAGTTGAAGTCTCTAATGGACATCATATAGGAGAACTTGTTCATGGAAAACGTAATGCTGTAGTCACCCCCGAACAAAATGATTCTTAAAACAGAGGTGGTTTATTGAATCTGTTGGATTTCAACTGCAGAAATCCTTGCTGGCATGGCCAATGGTGAAGGACTATAAGGCTTATAGCCCAATAACCTGCAAGGCAAAACATGAATTTTCCTTGCCTTAAAAGACAGTCAGTTCTCATTTGATGAATCTTTAATGGAAATGTTAGACCAATTTCTGAAGTACTGACTTTTCTTAATCTGATATGATTGCCTCCTGGCTATTGAGGCTAGTAAGGATGCTCATTATCATTAAGTTGCATTTTTGGTTTTAGTGGAATATGGATTTTTATTTCTCCCTTCTTTACCATCACAAGACAATATGTGAAAAATCCCTTAAAGGCCACAACCTGCTAAAATGCTGGAATAGTCCTTAGGGTATACGTGAGAAAAGTAACAACACTGTGATTAAAGTTTAATACTCCTAATGTTCTGTAGGGAAGGCGCAGATTGGTACCAATGATGCTGGAATCTTTCCAGTGTTGCAATTTGCTAAATTTAAGGACATGGTTTTGTGCTGCAGTGAAACTTTGGGCACAATAATTTTACCTATGGAAGATGCTAACTTGACTAATTAAACAAAACAATGATTAAAGTTTTTAATAAGAATAGAATTTTAATGAATAACTGTATCTTTAACAAATTCCAGGTGGAATAGTAGATGATGACATTATGAAAGGCACCAAAGGGAAATGGGTGCTTAATTCCCATTTTGTCTTAATAGTGAAAATAATTGGTTCTGAATCCCCTGGGTAGTTTGCAGAATCCTTGAGATGCTCTCCATTTATGATGGGGATAAAAATGCTGGTAATAAAGGGTTGGTACTTTTGTCGAAGCAAAAGTTTAATTCTACTCAGCGCCATGACAACTTAGAAGAAAATTGACCATGAAAACAATATTTTAAAGAATTTTTAAAATTAGTTAGCACTTTTCTTCTTTTAGCCTGAATCTTATATCTTAAAGTCTCAAAGGATGAATATGTTAGAATTTTTAAAATATACCTCTAATATTAGTCATGTACAGCTTCTCAAGAGCTTGTGCAGTGTAGTGATTTCAGTGGTGAATTAGGACACTGGGAGACCAGATTTCAAATCCTGCTCAGCCTTGGAAACCCACTGGATGACCTTGGGCAAGTCACACACTCTCTCAACCTAAGAGGAAGGCAAGAGCAAGCCTCTTCTAAACAAATTCTACCAAGAAAACCCCATGGTAGGTTTGCCTTTAAGTCAGAAATGATTTCAAGGCACACAACAATAGCAACAAAAATAACAACATGAACAAAGTTTCTCAGTGTAACAATGTATGTTACCAAATATGCTGTGTAAATAGGAGCCAGACAAGTTTATTCAACTTTTTTATCTGGGCATCTGTAGTTATTGCTAATGAAATTACTTGTAAAGTATTTGGATGTGGGTCTGTCTATGCTTGGATTTGTGTTGTTAACTGCTGTTAAGTTGATTCAACCAATGGTGACTCTATGAATGGGAGACATCTAAGTCGTTTTGTTCTCAACAGCCTGCTCAGGTCTTGCAGTCTCAAGGGATGGCTTCCATGATTGAATCCACACATTCAGTATGCCCTACTCCTCTTTTCCTACTGCTGTCTACCTTGGTAAGTATCATTATGTTTTCTAATGTGTCATGTCTTCTCATGATATGTCCAAAGTATGACAGTCTCATTTTAGTCATTTTGGTTTCTAGGAAGAGTTCAGGCTTGATATCCTCTTGGACCCACTTATTTGCTTTTTTGGCAGTACTTGCAGAGCTACCACGGTATCTGCAGAACTCTTCTCCAGCAACACATTGCAAATGAGTTGATTTTCTTCTTATCAGTTTTCTTCACTGTCCAGCTTAGTTATATATGCTGAATTTCAGACATAGGAAGAGGTGGGAAAAGTTAACTGAGAAACACAAATATCTTAAAAATCAATAACATCTTCTTAGAGGATTGCTTGATGTTTCTTTTTTATACTTGGGTAGCCTGAAATTGTTCCAAACTAAAGAAAGCTGGAAATGCTCTGAAACTTGCAGAAGGGAGGTTATGTCAAATACTATGGTTGTGAGGAAACTGCCCCATGAATTATGTCTTTTCCTAAATCTGTAGTTTTAACACCTGGAGCCATATTTTCAGGTGTTTATATCTTAGCCCTAGCCTGTGCAGAGTTAGGCATGTCCAAGACCACTGAAATTAATGGCACTAAATGCACATAAGAATAGGTTTCATATTTGTTTAGATGCTGAATTACTAGTGAGTCGTCTAATCTTAATTTATATTTATTACTGTGGGTTCTTTAGCCCATTTGTATGGTTTCAAATTGTAAGCTGAAGTATTTGGAGAATGTTGGGTTTGTTTATATATCTTTTCTGATGATTCCAATAAGATATTGTGAGCATTGTTTTGCTATGGAAAAAGGCAATTAAACCTGGTGGTGGAGGAGAAGATGGTATATGAGGAGTATGGTCACAACTTTCATTCTCATCTCTCTGAGATATTGATTTTGTTTCTTTTTTTCTCACTTGTTTTTTTTTTGTGAGAAGTATAAAGACTCGAGAATAATTTTTCCCATTCTTCTTTTCATGCTATAGTAGCTACAGAAAAAGGAAACACCAAAACAGAATAAAAATAATTTATACACAAAATGAGCATCCAGTTTTGTTTTTGAGACTGTCCAGTTATTTCTCCATCATTCTTTCTTTCACTGTCGGATAATTTGAAGGAATATCTACTCCAGATTGTTTTCTAGGGAGGATGTGAGAATCTGAAGCAGAAGTGTGTGTGTATGTTGTATATGTTTGTGTGTTTAAACAAATATTATACCACCAAACTGTTCCAAACTTGCTTTTGCCACAACCATGTTACCCTGTGTGCTGGGGGTCCCGGGAGGGACACCAAAACGTGCTCAACTAAAGGTGGGGAAAATTAGCTCAGAGCACTGCTTAGCATTACGAGAGGCAGGGTAACGTAGCGAGATCTTGAACCCTATGTCTACGGGGTCGGGTCGAGTCAAGGAGTACACAGAAGTTGAAATAATAAATGATGTTTTATTAAACACAAGCAAGACAGTGTATGCGACACACTCACACAAGGTAACTAAAGAAAATAAAGGTTGGAGTAGTATAGAGGGATTTTTAGAGGGATTGCTGGTTTGGGTGATACTTCAGCTGTCCTGAAGCCTGGAAAAATGGAGAGCGAGGCTGGGGTGCGATGTAGCTCAGCACGTGGAGCTGAGGGGAGGCTTGCCAAGCAAAGCGGCAGCAAGGCCGGATGAAACTCGGGAGCGATCCGAGGAAGGTCTCGGAATCAAGGGTTTTTATAAGGAGAATGTGACTGCAGGCTATGCCGTACTTGGGGGAAAACAATAGATTTGAAGTTGGAGACAAAGCCTCCGAAAGGTCAGAATCTGAATGATTGAGTTATCGCAGAGGTTCTCAATAGAATAGCCAGTATACAGACGCAGAGTACTTGGGTATTGTATAGTTAACCCATCAAGCTGCCAGTGCGGGGCAGAGGCTCCTTTGTAGTTTGCGTGCATACTTAATTAGAGTACTTGCCTGGAGGTCTCCTAAAGCAGTGAGTCAGCTATTTTCTGGCCTGCCTGTATTGTCCAGGAATATTACGGCGATTAACAGCCGAGCTTGTTTACGTGCTTGTCCGGTGGCCTCGCAAGCACGTGGAAGGGAATAGATACGTGAAGCCGAATTGTGATATCAAACGGATATCTTTTAATATCCCCAAAGCTTGGACTAGCCAGGGCAGTAACAACCATTCCATGGAGCTTTATAAACCTGTGTTGACCACTCACATTTTGCTGACCAACTGTAGAATAGCAATTGTTGAAATTGACTGCACCCACTGAATTACTCTCTGCCTACCCTAGGAAGCGGTGGACCTCTTGGAATCTGTTGCTGAGATTCTACATTGGCTACTTAGTTCTAGATGTGTAAATAAATAACATCTTCTAGCCTGACCCCACCACAAATCCACCTTCACAGACAGCAGCTGGATCTGATGAAGGAAATCTACTCAGTTTTTTACTGTGGTGTAAGGAAGATGACATTGTAGCCCCATCCCAGTAGCAAATAAGGCTGAAACTATCAGAAGCAGGACCCCATCACAATTCCTTGTGGGAGTCTTACTTGCTGGTAAGAGAGGGTTGGAAACATGATCTTCCTTGCCTCCAGTCGCCAGCTGAACAGACCTGCTTTACCTAATCTGGCTTCTGGCTGTTAGTGGATTATAGGCGGGTATTTACATAGTTTTACAGTAAGACTACATAGTCTTTCTGAATATGGAGCAGTTACAGATCTATAACTCTAGGTTGTGAAAACATAACTGCAATACCGAATGCCAGCCAATATTTTTACTTGCTGCATTTAAATTACACCCTTTTTCTCCAAGGAACTCAATATGGTATACATGGTGGTCCTGGTCTCTTATCTCTTTTTATGATAGAGTCACAAGCTTGATAGATAAAGGGAGTGCTGTGGACACAGAATATCTTGATTTCAGTAAGGCCTTTGACAAAGTTCCCCATGACATTCTTGTAAAGAAGCTGGTAAAATGCAGGCTGGCCAGGGCTACTGCTAGGTGGATTTGTAATTGGTTGACTGACTGAACCCAAAGGGTAGTCACCAATGGATTCTCTTCTTCCTGGAGAGAAGTGATTGGTGGGGTGCCACAGGGTTCTGTCCTGGGCCCAGTGCTAGTCAACATCTTATCAATGACTTGGATGAAGGGGTAGAGGGCATGCCGATTAAATTTTCAGATGACACCAAATTGGGAGGGGTTGCTAATATGTCAGAGGACAGGATCAAAATTCAAAATGACCTTGACAGATTGGAGAGCTGGGCCAAAGCTAACAAAATGAATTTCAACAGAGGGGAATGCAAGGTCTTGTATTTAGGCAGAAAAAATGGAATGCACAAATATAGGACGGGGGACACGTGGCTGGATAACAGTACATGTGAAAGGGATCTAGGAGTCTTGGTAGATCAGAAGCTGAAAATGAGTCAGTAGTGTGATGTAGCAGCCAAGAAAGCCAACGCAATCCTTGGTTGCATCAATAGGAGTATGGTGTCTAGATCGAGGGAGGTAATGGTACCACTCTATCCTGCTTTGGTTAGACCTCATTTGGAATACTGTGTCCAATTCTGGGCACCTCATTTCAAGACGAATACCGACAAGCTGGAGCATGTCCAGAGGAGAGTGACCAAAATGGTGAGGGGTCTAGAAGCCATGCCCTACGACGAATGGCTTAGAGAGCTGGATATGAATAGTCTGCAGAAGAGAAGGTTAAGAGGGGACATGATAGCCATGTTTAAGTATTTGAAGGGATGTCATGTCAAGGAGGGAGTGGGCTTGTTTTCTACTGCTCCAGAGAGTAGGACAAGGAGCAATGGATTCAAATTGCAGGGAAAGAGATTCCACTTAAACTTCAGGAAGAACTTCATGATTGTCAGAACTGTCCAGCAGTGGAATATGCTTCCTTGGAGTGTGGTGGTCTCCCGCTTTGGAGGTTTTTAAGCAGAGGCTGAATGGTCATCTGTTGGAATGCTTTGATGTGTCTTCTTGCATAGCAGGTTGTTGGACTGGATGGCCCCTGTGGTCTCTTCCAACTAGCACTCTATGACCCTATGGTCCTCCTCCTCCTCCTCCTCCTCCTCCTCTTCCTCCCCCTTTATTTATCCTCACAACAACCGTTTGTAGTAGGTCAGGCTGAGAAGAGGAGACTGGTTCAAGGAATTCTGCTTTTAATGGCTAAGAACCAGTGGTGGTGGTGGGAAACAGGTTAAGATTCAAACATTTCATTTTTTACTTCATGTAGCTGCAAAACAATCTACAACCTTATTGTTGGATGGACTGAGAACTGTTTTAATGGTGGACTTTGTGGATGCTTTGACAGTAAAGCAATTCTTCTGTTCTACTCTTCTCACACCTGGTGCCCTCCAGATGTGTTGGACTACAACTCCCATCATGTCCAGCCAGAGGCACCAGTTTGTGGAAGGCAATTCTGCAGTCACAGTCAGACATTTTTATACCTGAATAATATTCTTTAATTGGGGGTACAGGTGATTTCTTTCCTACGCCCTCTTCATGACTTCTCTCTCCTTTTTAAAGATTTGCAGTCAAGTAGTTTTGTATCTTACAAATCCAATACTTCATTAACAGGGAGATGCTTTGCCACTCTAATATAATGTCATGGCACAAATCAAGTTGGTAGCCTGGAGTCCAGTTTCACCTAGGAGTCTCCCTCCTCTCATTTTCAATGCACCAGCAGCCCCGGTTCCATACACCCTGCATGCTACAATCTGGCTCATTACCACTACCTGCACAATCACAAATTGTATCATCTGATAAGAAAGAAAGAAAGAAAAGAGGGAAAGAATAATGAAGTTGATATTGAATTTTAAAGTTCTTTCTTAAGCAATGGGAATAATAAAAATTCAGAGAACGGACCCCAAGAGATTTCTCTTTGAAGAAAAATCTCTGTTGCCCAAACTTTGTTGCCCTCAGGAAAGAGTTTAATGGAAATGTGTTGGACTTTTCATTATTATCATTCTACAAGGAGAGGCAGTCCAACCCACAATGAGCTTGAGGCTTCCTTCTCTTTTCATTCTGTAGTGCTGTTTTTGTTCTCTCTCATCGGATTGAGACTCCTTTCCATTTTCACTCTGACTGACCCAATCTCCTTCTCCTAGGTGTGAGCTATGATTTGGTCTGATGGGTGTTGAGTTCTGCTGCTGACAGCAGAAGAGGCAGTCCCTGTGTTTGTCACTCCCACTAGAACTGATGCCAGGACCACGCCTACCACAATCTCTCTGCTCTTCTTCTTCATGTCATTGAAAACAATGGCTGGCATCCAGCTGTTTAATCCCAATAGGAGTATGCCCATTCAATAAACTGTTGAATTGTGACATAGAATAATCTGAGATTCAATGGGTCTACATTGAGGCCATTATGTGTTTGGCTAACAGCTCTTTCAGCTGAGACAGAAGCCTATATCAAGTTTGAGGAACTTGTAATGTAGCAAACTGAACACAGACCACAAGCCATACCTTGGCCAAGATCCTATGATGAGCATATAGAAACCACACCTAAGCACACATATTGCACTAACAGTATGCTGCCCTTTCTACCCTGCAGGATTCTAAACATTGGGGCCAGCCCTCCCATCTGGTTGAGTGAGATGATCAGCTCAGCTGGTGAGGGACATATTTGACAGCTGTTTGACCCTTGAAGGCCCTCCCAGTGCTGGATCACCCCTGCTGCTTTGTGCAGCTCTCCAGAACTGTCTGCTTCCTCGGTGACATGGCACTGGTTATTTTTCAGCTCACTATCCCCGTGTCTGGTTTTACCAGCCCCTCGGAGCAAAACACTGGTAGCAGTGAGTACATTTCATTCAGCACCTCACCTGAGCAGAGTTGCCATGAATCAGGGGTGAAATAACTATGACCAACAGGAAACATGCTACCTCTGGGCCTCACTTTTGTGACTCCCACACTCCCACAAAGCCTCTTGAACCCCCTCATTTGAAATACTGGCATGATTTTAGGACAAAAATCACCCTAACACCCCCCCCAAAATGAGTGCAAACAGCAAACACCTCCCAAATGAGTGCGAACATGGAACAAACAATCCCCAAATCCCTCCTAAATCCCTCAGAATGACGATATCCCCCCCAAAGACATTCTTTCTCTTCCATTTCCTCTCCCAAATGACAATAGGAAGTGATATGATGTCACTTGTTGTTAACATTTTGGAGGGGAACTTCTTGGAAATGAAAAATTCCAAAGTGCATAACTTCCAGCATTTCAGAGAAGAAAATTGGGACATGCGTGGTCAAACAACATCGAAGTGTGGTCAAGATGGCAAATGCTATTAATGAAGAAGAACCCACATGCTGGCAGAGGCTGCAGCAGTTTGCTTTTGTCTGAGCCTACTGGGAAGGGGGATATCCCTCCTCTTCCCACTGAGTTAACTGTACTATTTCATAGCTACTTCCACAATTTGAAAAATAGCGTTCATTCTTTATAGGTACATAACTGTGTGGGGGCTAGAGGCCAATTTTCCAGCCCAAGCCTTCAGTGGCCAAACACACCAAAGAATGCATTCTTCACAAAGAATTTTTATGGTTGGTGATATTTTATAATAGGCATTGAATGTCTTCTTTTGATATTACAGGCATTTTATTGTTGTAATTGTTTATTGTATCAGAATTTTGTAAACTATTGTAAGGGAGTCCCCTCGTAGGTGGCATGCATATTAAATAAAATGAAATCTAAATCCAAGGTTAGTCCCTAATAGAATATACCTATCGAAATGAAAAGACCTGTTAGCCAATACCTACGTAAATCTTATTGATTTCAAGGGGTCTGACCTGTTTGAAAGACTAACATCAGATTTAGCCCTATGTAAATAAATATGGAGCTCTCAAGTGCAGAGATGGTATATGTCTGATGTTTTGGTTCAAGAGACAAAATACATAATGATTGTAACTTTTGTCCTCTGCTTGTTTTCCAGAAACATTTGGTTGGTCACTGTTGGAAACAGGATGCTGGAACAGGAATCTGGCTGGAACGCAGAAATCTTGTTCTATATTCTTATTCTCTTGACAGTGAATACATGTGACAAGCCACTCTGCCTCAACCTCAGGTCACAGTTACAGAAGCTGAGTTAGCTTACTAAAATTTCCAAAGTATTTAGAAGGATGAACAAAAGAAAGATGCCAAATATGCATGAATAAATAGGTATTCACACAAATTCTTGTGGCGCCTGTGTATGTGTGTGGGTGGATCTTCTGAACTGTAAGAATCTAGAACAACAATGTTCCTATTTGCTAATGCCAACGCCTTTGTCCTTCCTTCTGTGCAAGGATATTATTACTGCTGAGTTATCTCCTAATGAAACAAAGAATTTTGGCAGCATGCCAAACAACTGCACTTAAAATAAACCTCTCTGTGCATGCATTACACCACAGGGCATGCTTGAAGAGTATTAGGCCACAAGACACGTTTGCAATGAGAACTGGCATTAAACCACAGGACATACTTGTGATATTAATATCCCTACTCCTCACAACAAACACATTTAAAGTGTGTCCCTTTTTAATGCAACACAACTTTGCAGGTGTGCTTTTATTAAAAAAAAAATACAGATCATGAGCAAGGGCAGAACAGGGTCACTGAGGAAGGCAGAATCTGTGTCAAATGTATACTTCGACCTGGGTGCCACAGTGCTCAAGGTTGATCCATATGATTCACAATCCCCAAAGTATATTTTTTGCAAATGATTCCTGTGTTCCCTAAGGCTTCCTGTAAGCAAGTAATGTGGTGCCTCAGTAATACAGCCAGATCAATCCCCTACTATCCCCACACCATCAGGTTTCTTAAGTTTGTTTCCAAGGGTGTAGGGCTTTTCCAGATGAAATACAGTGGACCTTCCTTACTTGCAACCTCTGCATACCCAATTTCCAGCTCACACAAAGCATCACGTCCCCACAAATGGCAGCAATGTGCTCGTAGATGCCCTGAAGTGTTTGTAAGCATGTCGCTGCCATTGAATATAACGGGACATGAATGCTCACAGATTCTGATATTCAGCGGGATTCCTGGAATGTAACTCTCGCATATGCAGAAAGCACACTGCAATGAACAGGAAAGTGTAAGAATGAATGAGTTGCAAGAGGGTATGTGCCCTCCCCACCAAATGTTCAACTGCAAAGCAATGGCAGTTGGTGGTTCCCATGTCAGTAGGGCAGAGAACCCACTCAGGGTGTTAGTGTGAAATTAAAGAAACTATTCATAGGGTTGGACCCATTTTAAGGGTAGAGTCAGCATCCTGAATAAAGGGACATAGAAGCCACCATTGATATAAAGAGAATACTAGAATTGGGCCTCCCTCAGCAGCACCTAAAGCCTTTCCCCAGCTTACTGAGCATCCTCTGAGGTCCCTCAGACAGCCATTCCCTTCTTTGTGGTGAGCAGGCAGGATTGCAGAAGCATCTGGCTATTGGGACATACATAGCACTATGCAGCAGGGTTTAAACAGTTAATGAAGTGTCACTTAGTTTAGCTACATGTTTGTGTATCTTCTTTTTTCTGATTGGGTGGCCAATCTATTTGTTCTGGGGTAGTGGGGCCTTAGTTTACATTTTTGCCTCAGATATGAATAAGGTTCAGGTTTTATAATGGCTTAAGTTTTCCATTTTTCCACTTAAGTCAACAACCTCCTTCTCCTCCTTCTTTGGTGAGGCTCAGCTTTACTATCTACTTATACTTCTCCTGCCCCAGTTTGTGCCTGGACTGAAATTTTCCACTTAAATTTTCCTAGATCACTCTTCGTCTATTGCCACCTGGACCTCCAGGCTAGCTCTTGAAATAGGCAACTATTTCTCCATTAACCTTTAGGCTGAACTGCTAACAAGCTAGAGACAGTATAAGCTTTAACTAGAGGGCTGCTGGAAGTTGAGGCAAATGTAGAGTTTTATATAGTGGTAACTGTGGTTAATTCTGCATGTTGCATCGCATGTAAGATACAACACAATACAAATTCATCAAGCCTTGGGGACAGGTGGGCAAATAACAACAACAACAACAACAACAATAATACATCTATCTTGTGAAACTAAGGTGTTTTAATCATTGCGCTATTTTCTTTCTGTGAAATTCATTTATTTACCTCTGATTTCAGGCATATTTCTGCCTTCATGTCAGAGACCTGATTTTCTGTTTCTCTGCTGGGATTTAAATAAATCTTTACATCAGTTGTCCATGTGACTAGCCACAGGTAATTTCTGGTTACGCTCTGTCACCTGCTGGGGCAAATAAAGACTGCCATTTTTACTTCTCACTGCATTTGTGGCTCTGAACTGATACAACACTGGCAGACCTGAATGATTGGTTCACTTGTTCTGCTGCTACCATTTGCCATCTGCATGTGAGTTAAAAAGTCACCCTCTGTCATCATTTTGAAGAATGAATTTTCTTACAGCTTCTACTCATACTTCCTGTCATTTTGAAGCACCAGCAGCTGGAGTCACAGGTGCACATAGGTGACATTTCTGTAAGTTATCAGAACAACTCATGCCAATTAGCCCATTTAGTAGCAAATAACCAGTCAGCCATGTGTTATGACCACCATCCCTAAATCCCTCAGGATTCCAGGGATTTTTTAATTCACAAAGTTCACCGAAATAGAAGTTAAGGAATATATCAGGTTGGGAGGGGATCACAATTTCATAAAGGACAACACCATTAATAGGACCAATCAAAATGCCACACAAAAAGATGGAAATTTCCATGTTCCCTAAAACAGTTCAACAGCCTAAGGGGATGGAGCAGAGAAAGAAAAGTCCAAAAAATCAGGCCAGATGCTGTGCCAATGAGATCTGCAGTAGGACTAAGCCACAATCCACTAGTTACTTGTTATAAATACGGCCATTTGATACCTCTTTAACTGCCATGGCTTCCTCCTATGGATCCTTGGATTTCTAGTTTGGTGAGAAACCTGAAATTTCCCACTGAACAGGTCTCATGCTGTAGGTCATAGGAATGGACCAGTGCTCTCTAGAAAAGAGAGAGTGTCTTGTGCTGTGGGTTGGATGCAGAGGGATTCTTATTAGAAAGTTCTGTTAAAGCCTTTATTGCCACCTCAGGAGGATGAGTCTGCAAGAACCAAGAAGAGGTAGGAAATAATTTTTACAATCCACAAAAGAAGGAATATTTTGTTAAAGAAATCCATTCTTTTGATAGAACATCCTGATCATCATTGAACTATTCTAGAAGACTAAAGATAGCAGGCAGACATGCTGTAGCATGTCCTCCCCCATGAAGAGATAAAGAGAGAGAGGACATGGCAGACGACAGAAATGATAAGGACAGTGTCCAGCCTCAGGTTTACTCTTTCGGTACAACAAAGCACAATGATTTGAGTAACCGTAGCTGAGCCAGATGATGCAATCTGTCCATGATGCTTTGAGAGAGATGGAATATAGAGGAAGAAAGCAGGCAGGAAAAGAAAGGTTGAGTTCCTAATCTCTCTCTTTCTAAACCTTTTTATCCCTACTAGTCAAGAGAGACCAGTTGCAGAACTAACGGCATCTTCCAATGTCTCTCACCAAACTATGAATCCCATGATTCCATATAATGGAACCATGGCAGTTAAAAAGTGGTGTCAAACTGCTATAACTGTGAAATGTAGATACACAGTCTCAAGACAGAGATCACAGGCTGAATGCTTAGCCGACAGGTATACACACCTTTTGGATTACACCTTCCACTTCATACTGGGATGTTGATGCAAAGGATGTTCTCCATTTCCAAACACACAAAGGCCAGTTGCAACTCATAGGAGCTACCCCTTGCTTCCTTTTGCAATGTGAAGTTGTTGTCTTACAACTCAAGACATGGCTGCTTAAAATATTTTAATCAATAAAACCTGTTTGTGATGACATTTGGTCCCAGAATAATCCTCCAATCCAGCTTTAATCAGCTTCCTTTATCTGCCACCTTGCAGCTGTCAGGCAAACATCAGACACGTTCATTATGAAAGCATAATTTCTGTTGGTGTTTTGGACAAAAGGTTAACTAGCTACTTTCATTTGTCTTGCATCTTAGGGCTGATAGATTTCCTTGGCTCTTTTCTAATTTGAGGGAGATAATCACTGTGGCAGTGATAAATGTTAGTTATAAATTTAATATTACAAATATTACAGCCTGATTTTACAGCAATGGCAAAGGTCCTTGCAATGAGCCTGGTGTTCCTATTAGAAAGACAGGCTTTTAAAGAGTGTCTTTGCAAAAGCCCATTCGAAAACTAGACAAGGTTATTGCAAGGCCCACGGATCTAATTAGCAGGCTGCTGCAGCAGCAAAAAGAAGCTGAGCCCAAACACTTCTCAGTCTTTCTTGTACCAGAAGATTGATCCACAGTGTGACACCTGTGCAACAAACCTTGCCAAAATTATGAAGGCAGTCCAAGGAAGGCAAATCTCTATGGTATCATCATCTGAGGAGTCTGATCATACCTTACTTTTACTGTGAGCTGTTATATACATTGCACAGAATGAAGTGGTAGGCTGAGGTGGCAGAACTGATTTTTTTTTTAAAGCTGACCACTTCAATAAAAAGCTCCATTCGCTGCATGCAGTAAAACATCAGGTACAAAGCTACACAATAATGCAGAGCTGTGGTAGCATACAGTATAAAGTATACAGTATAAAGCCGAAGTGCTTAACAAGCATTAAAAATGGACATAGAATACAGAATATAGAATGCAGTGTTCGAGCCTTCATCTGTATTTAGAGTCTGCTTTACTCTTTCAGGGACAGAGGTCTAAAGTTGTGGAGATCTCACATACAGTTAAATATGGTAGTTTCGAAGAAACTGAGGCCCTCTCCACACCATATCCCATTAGCACATTCTTCTGTTACAATTCCAGCATTGCCATTTGCACAATGGTAGCAGGTTAGAAACTCTCTCTTCTGCACCCTTCCGCCTTAAGCAGATGAGTAGCATTATTGCCACCGTAGTTCCTTCCACGCTACAGCATCCTTGGCCACTCCGTTTCCCTGCCTTCACCCCACCTCACCTTTCCTGATTAGTCAATTTTTTTTGAAGCTGTATTACTGCAGCAGTGTTGCAATGGCATTCTCATGCTCATAAACTATTGCACTTTTGCACTATAATGCTTACAAATGTATTTAAAAATATACAGTTTTAATTCAAAGGAGAAATTTAAAATAAACACAGAGAGGTGATAGATTTCAAAGTTATCATGCCATTGGGGTAGCTCAGGGAACGACAACCTGGGCACGCCCACATCCCACCAACTCCTGGATCTATTATGGTACCCCACTGAGCTGGCTGACAGGATTGAAGAGCTAAAGCAGGCTTTTAATAGATTTTTTTCTGGAAATGCTATAAGGCAGTTTTGCAACACTTGGGGATGGGATAGCAGCTGGATAGCAATGATGCCATGGGTACACGACTCTTGGACCAGAAACAACTTGCTGCTGTTGTTGTGGGATAGCGGCACTGTATGGAAATAGCCTGAGGCTATTGTACTTTGGATGTACCATTACAAAATCTGACTCATTAGAAAAGACAATGCTCAGCAAAGATGAAGTCAGTAGAAAAAGAAGCAGGCTCTACTACAGTTGGATTGATTCAGTAAAGGAAGCCACTTCTCTGAATTTGCAGGACGCAAGACGAGCTTTTGGTGACTAGGGGTCTTGGGCAGTCTCTGAGTCCCCATATATTGAACCTGACTTGATGGCGAAGAAGAAGAAGGAGTTGTTATAGTAGTAGCAGTGGTGGTGGTAGAAGACAGTAGGAAAAGAGGAAGAACATGTTATAGGTGGGCTGACCAATTTAAACCACAGTCCTGAGTTTGTAGACCTGAGGATGGATGTATCTCTTGGAGATCTCTCATCCATAGGGTCACCATCAGTTGAAGCCACCTTGACAGAAATTAAAAACAGAAAGGAGATGGCAAAAAGTTCAGGTATTTCACAGAAGCCAGCCTTTTTGCTCAATTCTCTTACGCTCAGAACAACTGCAACAATAAAACAATCTTGCTTTCAGTCTGTGAACCATGAGCCAGTGAAGCTTGAAAAGCTCAGTTTATTTCAAATTGGGCCAGTGGTTTTAGGCCTAGATCTTTTCATATATTCACAGGGGACGAAAAGAAATTGCTCTCCAAATTAGGAGTGACAGCAGAAGCATTTAAGGAATTATTTTATATTATTCCTGCCCTACATTGACAGCCATGGGATGGAGGATTTTGCAAATAGGTCAGGGAGTCCTTTACATCATGGGTGTGGGCTTGAAAGCAACAATTAGTTTAACTTGTTTTGTCAGAATTATGAATTTATAAGATCTCTCTTGAAAGTATTTTTCTTTCTTTCTTTTGTTACCTTATAAGTTGAGGGGTTTTTTCCCCCTTGAAACACCAAATGATACCAAGGTTTATCCAGCTCTTAGGCATTATATTGTCCCAGAAAGCAAACTCTATTGTGCTTAAAGCAAGAGTGGAGAATATGTCTTTGGACTCAAACTACTATATATCTTTGCCAGCACAACCAATGGTATACCATCATGGGAGCTGTAATCCAACAATACTTTCTACTTGTATGCTAATAGTGTTTGCATGAATGGGAGCTGCCTCAGTATCTATGATAGAATGCTGTTAGAATGTAGTCAAAGAATTTCCTTTCCAGGGTTATAAACATATCAAAACATTTTATTTCATTTTTATTTCATTTATTTTAAACTCCTATTCATTTTTGAGAGCATCTTTACAATCTGTACCAGTCCAGGAACTATACAATGCAACTATTGTATTCTACAGAAACAAAATGACAGTCACCAAACTATTCTTCCTCACTGCACATGGTAAGAAATACTGTAGTACTGGCTCAGGAGAGATGCTGATATGAACATAGCACTAATTGTGATGCAAGGTTGCTGGAGCAAGAATGAGCATCCAGAAATGGTCACTGTGAGGCAGTGATTTTAGTTGGCCTGCAAAGAAACCCAGCCTGATCATGCTGATCATTTGTCACAGCTGTTCACATGGCCGCTCTTTTTATGAGCACCTGCTCCAAAGAGATGAGGAATACTCTTCTCAATGCATATTTATGGTGCCTATGTTAATCCAGCAAACAATAACACAGAATATGTGGAGTAAAAGTGACTATAAATCAATTTTTGGCTAGTAAGTCATCAAATTTTCCACCTGCATGGTAAGATGGACTACGGAATCATATTGAAAAACAGGTTTCTCAACTATTGACTTAACGAAGAGAAAAACAGCGTTTATTGTCTTCCCTTGATGATCCATTTAGTTTGCATGAATTCAGAGGAGAACACTGGGCATTTTTATGGAAAGTAAATCCATGGATCTTTTTTTGTTGTGTTGCTCAGACAATAAACTGGAGGACTGTACGGTGGGAATGAATGCACGATTTCATAACACAACAGAATGATAAAGATAGCCCTGATACAAAGGACCAGCATTTCACTCACAATGGGGAAGTGGATTAGAACAGCAACACAGTCACCAGCATCTAATTATGTTAAGACGATTACTTATATATACTGTTCTTATTGCTTGTTTCATTATTGTTAAGTTTATACATCAAAATAAAAAGATGCTATGCCACAGATTACCATAACAAAATTATGCTCCCTTCCAAACTACAGTCCTTTTGCTCTTGCTTTCAGATTCCTCTAAAGGTTTGAAACCACAATATGAGGAGCTTGGTACTAGGTTTGGGGCTATTTTCCCTTCTTCATTAAATTAATAGCTGAAAAACATGCTTTGCAATATGTTTGGGGTGGGAAGCTGCCTCCTGTTACAGAAACAAAGACCATTTCTGCACTACACTGTTACAGTGCTATTATTCCACTTTCAACATCCTATGGAATCATGAGGTTTGCAGTTTAGGGAGGGGCATTCAGAATTCGCAGCCAGAGAGCTCTTTGGCCTCAGTAAACTAGAAACCCCAGAATTCCACAGGATGTTGAAAGGGGAATAATAACACTATAACAGTGGAGTGCAAAAATGGCTAAAGCTTTGACCCTACCTTTGTCAATGGCTTGCTTATGAATGGATGACTAGAAAGTCAAGGTGGGTATGGATTCATAGCTTTTCAGCCATGAATACACTGAATTGGGATGGACAAGTTCTTCACTTTCTATCATCCATGGTTTTTCCAGTTATAAGGTTGTGGCATCCCAACAAGCTTTTTTGTATGCCTGAAATATTGAATGCCATTGTGCACACGCATTTTCCTCTCATGTCACCTTTCTTTTTTGAGAGCAATTTGAATGAAATTTTCTTCATGTGTGCATTTTTTAATCAGAGAAATGCATCACCAAATTCAGAGAAGTATAAAAATTGAAGGATAATTGTATTCTAGCTAGCACATTACTTTGGAAAAATGGGAGTTCAGTTGATCTGCATAAAAATACAAACCTAATGAATTTTTCCTCACTATCAACACTGAATTTATTAATTCTCAGTTTCACTTCCCCACTGCAAACTGTTAATTAGGTCACTGAAACTCCCAAAATTTTGCAGACAAAGAAGGGGTGGGGAGATGAAATGTAGGCATCAGCATAAATAGTGATATTATAGGATCCATCCAGCGCCATATGAATGGACTTGCATTCACAGAATCTCCCCTCCCATGTGCACTCTTGTGTATGTGAGCCAAATCTGTTCCACAGGCCGTCCAACCCTCAGGAACACAGAGTAGGTAGGTAAGAAGCTACAAGAAAGGGAATTACTTTAGCTACTGGAGTGATGACATTGTTTCTAGTCTTTGTAAAGTACCATGCTGGGGGAAAGACAACATCTAAATAAATAAATAAAAAAATAACAGACATTATGTGGAATTATAAGTAAGGCTCTTTTCTCATCTTACCTTATATTGACTCCATCACATGGGATCTGGGAAAGCCTCTCCCAGGTCTCCTCCACATGAGCTGCCTGCTGGATGGGCAGAAGTGTGATGGCTCCGCCCCCCCTTCCATAGTGCAACCTGGCAGTTTCCCAGGCTGTGCTGGGGGAGGAAGTACAGCCATTGTGCTTTCTGATGTTCTGCATGACATTTAAGTGCGGGAGCGAGGTGGGAGAACTGTGCAATCACGGATCATTGATGGGAGAAACCGGTCAATGATTTATTCTGCAATTGCAACAGCTGGCCACAGGATCGTAACAGGATGGCAACAACGTCATGTAGAACTGTCGTCGTGATCCCGTCATGACCTCGTGGCCATTGCAGGTTGGGTGTGGGGTGTGGAAAGGGCCTAAGTATGCTGAGAGGGAGAATCAGCATGATGTAGTGGCTTGAATGTAGGACTATGATGCTGGAGACCAGGGTTCAATTAACTGTTCAGCCATGGAAACCCACCGGGTGACACTGCATGCATCACACACTTTCACCCCCCGAAAACCCCTTGGTAAATACTCCTAAGGGTTGCCATAAGTCAGAAATTACTTGAAGGCACACAACAACAACAACAACAACAACGCTGAGAGGGCAAGACTGGTTGCTATTCACATTATAAGAGACTTCTCCTTTCCTGCACAGCTGGAATCCTGTAGGTGGCATACAGGATAATGCCAGCATAACCACCCACCACTTTATTTATACTCCACTTTTTTCACCAGCTGGGACTCCTGTCAAAGGCAGCTTACCAAATAGACAGACACATATGGTTAAAAATTAGAAAAGGAGATTGGGATTAAAAAACTATTCAATGAACAACAAAATTAAAACCATTTCAAATATTACTTTGAAATAAAGAATAAAAGAAGAACAGGATCATAAAAAATACTTTTCTTGTAAATCAATCAGTTCTCAAAAACTTCCTGGAATCAAAAAGGTCTTCCCCTGCTGCTGACAAGACAGTGAAGAAGGAGCCGTATCAGCCTTCCTAGGAAAGGAGTTCCAAAGTCATGGGGCAGCATAGAGCAGGCCCTTTCCTGGATTTTTACTTGTGTCTGTAGTGGGATCAAGGGAAGCGTCTCCCTTGAAGAGAATTCAGGAAGGCTCATACGGAAAAATATAGTCCTTCAAGTTAGGCTGGACAACACCTCCCAACATTTTCATGTGTATGTTAAACAGCATGGAGACAAAACAGAACCCTATGGGACCTGCACACCAACTGACAAGAATTTGAGCAGGAATTCACCAGCACCACTTTCTGGGTTCACTCCTCCACAAAGGAATTGAGCTTCCATAGATCAGTGCCTCCGAGTACCATCCAGATAACCCAGAACACTACCATGGTCAGTGATATTGCATGCTGCTGAGAGGACCAGCAAGTAACCTCTTGGGGGTGCTCAAGAAGGAGGTATCCTCCCTCTAGTGCAACAAGTGCAGGAATGGCACTGAGATGAGCTATTAGTGGCCAGGAAAAGTCTGCATTTGTGTCACTGGGAAAAAGGAACAGGTGTTGCCCTCCTCGACTTTCAGCTTGGAATATATAGATCCTGTTTCGGCATTCCACACCCTCCCCCAACTTATTAATTGCAAATGGGAGCATGCCCTACACTGTCAAACTGCATTGTGCTGGGTAGAAGTGACTCTACCAGGGTACTGTTTAAAATTAAAATTAAATTTATATGGTGTTGATCAGTCCAAAGCACACTCTCACCATAAAACCACATATTTAAAGAGTAATTTGCTCCAGAATTTTCCAGCCCACCAACCATATGCATTGGTGCATATGACCAACCATATGCATTGGCACTAGGGCAGATTGCTCTCATGTCTTCTAGGACCAGTATATTATTGTTATCAGCACCATATGTAGTAGCAGTATAGGGGGAAGTGAATGGATGAGCTGGTAGTGACAGTCCAATTTTATGGGTCATGCTGAAAGTAACATTACCTTCATTAGCATCATCAATATCTGAAATCATGAAGTGGGTTCTATGAAAGCAGATGTATGTGCTTCTGGTAAAGATAGGCACTGGTTTGTTTTTATGAAATTCAATGAACATGATAACAGCATGATTTAATTCTCTGTTCCTCCAAAGCAGCCTCAGAAAGGTTCAGGTAAATCTGGCTTCACTATTTAGACAAGATTAACTGTTGTATGCCACTTCTGATCCTGACTCTTAACATTTCATCCACACAACAGCCTTATGAGGTAGGTTTGAGATGAGAGATAATGAATGGATTGTTGGGTTCATAGCAGATTGGAGATTTAAACCTGAGTTGCCCAGGTCTAAGGCAATTTTTTTGTATTACCCTGCTACAAACTGAATTTGGATTGAGGCTCTCTTGTTTCTTCCAATTATTATTATCAACAATATTTTTTTCCTAAAGAAATGCATGTGGTACAGTTCTACATAAGACCTCATTCAAATGTAAAGCACTTACAAATTGTTTGAATTAAAAGGCCTATTTAGTATTTTTGGGCTAAAGCTGACACTTTACAAGCACTTCATTAGGAAAATGGTGAAATTATACCAGGGTGATGATCATAGAACTAATTTTTCATTTTAGCAGGACAAAGGTCAGGTATTAATCCCCAGAGAAGACAAAGGAAAGTTTGTTCAGTTTTCGCCTTCACTGTTACAGACACTAAATGCATTTTTTGATTTCATAGAACTTTGAGCAGTTAATTTCCTGTATCCATGGCTCCCATCTGTGTCAGCAGCAGACTGTTGAAAATGTCTAATGAAGGATTAATAGAAAAAACACATAAAACTCTAATGCTAATTTCCTTTCTCACTCAGGTTTTATTATGAATGTCACACTTATTGAGGGTGTAGGGGAACCTTATGTCCTTACTGGACATGTAATGAAATAACCAAATTGAATTTGCAAAGCAGTATGTAGCCCTGAAATATTAAAATATATTGATTTAGATAATCATCTTGCACCACATGTCATTTTATCAAACATTTAAACCAAAAATTAGGAAAAAGAAAAAGCTTATGTCACATTCAATAAGTAAACAATTTTTCAGAAGCATCACTCCATATCAAATTAATTCATCATTATGAAACACATGTAATACATGTGGTGTAAAACTGTGGAAATAAAAAGTACAATTGCCAAAGCAAAGTACGATTGCTACAGAGATTGGAAAGGACATTGTGCAAACACAGTGAAACTGGAGGTTGTATTGCTTCTGCTTATCTAAATATACTTTAGGTTTCTACTCATAAGTTTTGTAATACACTCCAGTGATAGAATAAATACAATTACTTCAAACATGTATGTTGGACAATTTATATTAAGCACTTTGCAGATAAAATCGCACGTGATTAGAAGTATATTGCTTGTGTTTTCTTTGATCCCATCCTGGAGCCTGCATGGAGACTTAACAGAGCAAATCCTGAAACAGTTACTCAGAAGCAAGGCTCCCTCCTTTTAATGGGCCTAAGGTAAGCATGTACAGGACTGCAAGCTAAGACTGCCATATTAAACATACTCACCATAGAGTAAGCCCCACCAGATGCAATGAGACATACGAAGTAAACACATATAGGAGTTATGTTATGAGAAGATCCAAATATGGCAGTGACCCTGAAGCCTAGATGAATACCTGAGATTCCCTGTCTTTCAGGAGTAGTTCAACTCTGAAAAGTTATAGGGCCACTTTAGTTCCCCTCCTTTAAAGGCTCCACCTCTCTGCCGCACTTGCCCTCCCCCCCACGCAAAAAAGCTACCCAATACTTTTTAGGCTATGGGAGACCTTTTCATGATGTTTGGGTGCCTTCCTGGGCCATTTTAGCAACGGGAAGTGAGCAGAAGTCATTGTGTGCTCACTTCTTGTTTCTTCTGGGCAGAAATTTGCCCAAAGTGTGGTAGAAATATTCTCCATGCCTGTTACAGAACACATCAGGGCATTTAGGGGATTTAAAAAAAAAATAATCGAGAATTGTTTTTGACCTGTGGTGGCTCCAGGGGGCCTCCAAACATGATGGAAATGCTCTACACCCACTAGAGTACATTTGCGGGCACTGTGGATCAAAAAGTTTTTCCCCTGTGGTGTCCCGAGGGTCACAAAAATGGCCCGGAGAGTGGCATATTTTGCACTCAGTGTCCCTTCTGGTCCTGACAGAACACTTCAGTTGCTGGGGTACAATTCAAAAAGACTGTGTATGCTATCTGATCCTGCAGGGAAGGAGAAGGTGTATCACTGAGGGTAGATACTGGAGGCGGAGACCGGAGTCAATAGTCATGCGGGATCAGAATCATGCATTTCTTGCCATTCATTGTCCTCTCTCAATTATAAATTTAATTTAATTTTTTAAAATTGATTTTTGTTACGAATGGAGCTAACAAGAACCTGAACTATAAAGGAACACCTGAATTATAAGGAAGCTCTTTGGTTCTGCCAGTCTGAAGAGCAGACACATACCCTCCAGGGGAAAAAGTAATAAAGAAGAAGAAGCTATCAGTATTAGAAAAACAGAAATTATAGGGCCTTTCCACACTACACTGTTATAGTGCCATTATTCCACTTTCTACATCCTGTGGGATTCTGAGATTTGTAGTTTACTGAGGAAAAAGAGCTCTCTGGTCGAGAATTCTAAGTGCCCACCCCCCAAGCTGCAAACCCCAGGATTCCATAGGATCTTGAAAGCGGAATAATAGAACTATAAGAGTGTAGTCCAGAAATGGCCACAACAGTGAAACAGTGAAAAGTGGATTTCATGTGCAGAAGCTGCATCAGAGTGTGGTCAAGATGGCAAAAGTTATTAATGAGGAAGAACACACAAGCTAGGAGAGGCTGCAACAGTTTGCTTTCACCTAAGTGTACTGGTGATGAGAAGATTCTGCTCTCTTCTCTCTTTTGTGCTGGGTTAACTGAGTGCAAAACTGCTTTTATACTATGAACTCAGTTTTCAGCCAGTGAAGTAAGCTAAGGACATAGGACAACATGGTGCGGTGATTTGAGCATTGGACTATTGTTCCTGGTGACCAAGATTCAATTCCCCACTTGGCCATGGAAACCCACTGGATGAACTTGGGCATGTCACACTCTCTCAGTCCCAAAGAACCCCATGATAGGTTTGCCTTAGGGTTGCCATAAGTCAGGAATGACTTGAAGGCACACAACAACACAAGAGGGACATAGGGGAAAAGTAGGAGCTGGAAAGAGAAACTGGGATATTTTAAAAGCATCTGAAAAAAGTAGAAAGAGAGAGGACTGATCAAGATCGTCCCTGCCAGATCAGGACAGTTGGAGGGTATGGATTTTGCAGTAGCAAATATGTGTACAACTGTCTTAAAGATTTTATTCATGATTCTAAAAGAAAATACGTTGTAATTCTTTTCCTCCCCAATTCTCTCAGAAAAAAAATGGCTTTAAAAAACATGGAAAAACACACATTTTCTGACTTTTTTCCTCCCCTCCCCAAACTTTCATCTCTCTGTATACAGCCATGATCTAAAGCTTCTCAATCAGAAACCTTTTGACCAGATTATAATAAGGTTCCTTTGACAGCAGGCACAGGACAAAAGGAGCACGTTTCCATTTTCTGTACGTTATTGCTTGGAAGAGTTCAGTAATGCTTTTTTGCCTTCCCTAAAATTGCCAATAAGCCTAGGTGGTGGCTTCCCTTGGCTACTGTAGGAGAGGAAACTGTAACTAAGGGCATTTGTGTACTAGACTATTATAGCACAATTATTCCACTTTCATCATCCTATGGAATCCTGGGGTTTGCAGTTTAGGGAGGGGCCTTTGAGGATGTTGAAAGTGGAATAATCGTGCTATAACAATCTAGTATGGAAACGGCCTGAAGCTAGGGAAGATCCGAAACATTTTGCTGCATGAAGCACAGAAGCAAACACCCCGGCCCCACTCACTGAAGTCAAGGTTCATAAGAAGGCTAACTGTCACTAGTCTTTCTGGTAGTACAGTCAAAGACTGAATAAGTAATACATTGCTGTCTCTTCATACCACCGGTCTACGTGGTATGAAATGGCCTCAGTTTGCCTAATAATAAGGTCAGTTCTTTTTGGTATATGCATATATATCTGCCTGCTTAAGTGAGCATCTGTATTAAACACAGGAGTACAAAGTTAGCAGGTAGTTCAGTATTTCTCTTTGCTTGGCTGAATTGTCTAGACTGAAACATGAACAGCTAAAATTAGGCCACTAACTGTGATCTTAGAAACTATATTAGTGATATCTAGTGATCCACAGCATGCCAAAATTGCTTTTGAAATGCCCCCTCTTTAAGAAACTCATAAGAAAGGCATTCTGGGGGGGGGTCCTGTGATGTCACAGTGTGGGTGTTCCTAGTGGGCCAGAAAAGAAGGCAGATAAGCTCATGAGCTAAACCCAAATTAATGAGCCAGAATACAGATAAAACCTGGACCATATTGTCAGGGACTATAGTAATCCTCAGCCACAAACAGGAAAAAAAAAAAAGCAAAACATTTTTGGCAGACAGGTAGGCAGCACAATGCACCCAGCAACTGCATTAGTTGCCACTATCCTGCCTGTCTTTCCAAGCTCACATTCTGTGTAGTCTTAGCTGTACTGCATGTGACATTTGGGGAATTGTAAGCCCCACACCACTGCAAAGAGTTTTTAAAAACCTATGGCCATCCCACTGGATTTTTCTTTTCTTTTTAGGCCCTTTACTAGTGCTAGCAGGATTTGGGCAGTATGAAAGCTCACAAATCATGACAAGAGTGCTCTGCTCCTGGCCTGGCTCCAAATGGCACACTTCCTCTGCCTCCCCACCAATCCAGTCTCATTCCTTTTTTCCTGGCTTTTTGATACGCCAATGCTGTTCAAGTGCAACACACATACAAACACTTTCATGCTGAACCAGAGAGCCCTGGTGCCAAGTGGGCATGGGTGGAAACCGCATTTCCACCCATGCCCACTTAAAGATAAAACATTCTTTCTCTCCCAAACTGCTCAACCTGAAGATCCAGAGAAGCACACCAATTCCTTGAAACTTCAGCTGCCCTCCTGAGACTGGACAAACCTAAACAGCAAAGCTGTTTGTTTTTTGTTTTAAAAAAAACCTTTTGTGGTGGTTTTTGGCAGGGTGTTGGATCCTGGCCAAAGTATCTTCTTGCTGTCTCTATTTCTGCAGCAACAGCATTGCCTCTCCCCTTGCTGCATTTCCTTTCATGGCCTTAATGGAGGTGACCTTTCCACCATGTTCATTTAAACTCTTATTTACTTATTCTCCCTTGAACAATAAAAACACTATTTCATGGTTATCTGTACAGCCACCCATACGAACTCCACAGCACTTAGAAATGAATTAAGCGATGAAATCTGCAACAATGATTACAATCTCAACTTGCCAAAGACCACTCGTAACTATTAGAATTACAATTTGCATTTAAAGAGGTAGCAAATTTCCTTATTAAATTATGCACATATAAAACACACTATGGTTACACCTCAGGTGCTGAACAGTCAGTGCAAACACAGGCACATAGTTCCACTTCACATCTGCAAATAAATTATGTGCCAAGAAAGCTAATATAATTAAAATAATATAAAGTACTGTGCAAAATTAATATTTTATGCATGCACTACTCTGTACTGTAGTGGAAATGATATTTTTGTCAAGGTCCAAGTGGCAGGAATATTGCAAATATGCCAGAATACATAGGCATGGTGTTTCATTAATGGTATAATGCAGAAATATTGTTCCTGGACTGTTAATAGTGTTGAAACAATCTAAGCACATTATTAACATTTGTATTCCATTAAAAACTTTCTGAGTAGATTAATTATTTTTCAGCCGCCCCCAACTTTCTTTGCCTTTAAAACTATTGACACACTTGCTAACGTCAAAGACTCAAAAGCAGAAGTCTCTTGTAGTGGAGTTCAACTGAGGTATGGTCTTTCAGTAGCAAGACAAAAATATGGGCCTTTGATTTAAACTGTGGGCATACCTTTCCTTTCTTTATAGCTCTCCTTATAGTTGGAGAACATATAGCTGGGTAGATGTGGTACCTTCATCCTGTTTCTGGGCAGAGAAATTGAGGGACAGTTTCATCAAATTTCTTCTGAAAGAGTAGAAATTTTCTAACAGTTTCTCAGAGATGGTGACTGCCATTTGCTGCGGTTGTACGCCACCCAACTTTTTTTTATCATTATTATTTTGAAGGGTTTTCTGTTTTGCTTCCACTACATCCTAACTATAGTTCTGCATTCTCCACACTCCCCATGCCTGCATTGTTCTCAAAGAGTCTGTGTGAGGATGGAAGGGGAAGGCATGGCAAGGACAGCACTTCACAAACAAATTTTTAGGGAAACTTTGGAGAAAATATGCAAACTGTTCTTCTGCTTATAAGGGGCGGGGAAGGGTGTTGTGTGACTCGTCTTGTCTTGAGATTCTCCACTCCACTCCCTTTCCTCCCTCTTCCTTCCTTTCATATATTTCTTCATTGTGCATGGAAAAGGGGGTCTGTCTTGGTTAGACACTTTACATTCTGTGTTTAAGTGTATCTTACAACAGCCTAAGGCTATTATTACTATGCCTATATAATGTACAGGAAACAGAGATTTAAGCGGCAACAAACCTGCCCACATTCATCATGGAAATGCCACCAAGGATGTTGAGGAGTAAGAGGAAAACTATCCCCTGTGTTTCAGGCTGAGTTTATTTCTCAGATTCACCTATAGACATTTCACACTTTTTTTAAAAAAACTGAATGTCTATTATTACTTATGTATGTCATCTGCATGCGTCTTTAAGTAGCTGCTGGAGTCCCAGAATCCTGGCAAGGCATAATGGCTGGTGCTTGCAAGTGATCTTAGAAATGGAGAACTTTTGGCTTCAGTTTAAAATTTCCCACAGTGCTATAGAGTAACTAATGTAGTGTCACCCAGGGAACTGTGGGAAATCTAGAATGGTAGCTATTCGGTATTTCATAGAGGCGTAGCCAGAAGCACTCCCTTCATCAAGGATCCCATCAAACATGGAGCTGGCTCTGGACATATTGGCTCTTTACCAGGCATCTGAGCTCTAACGCTGATGTATGGGGCAGACAGGCATCTCCATTTCATGAGTATGCTGTGGGAAAGATAGCCCAAGTTGAGAGAAACAGAGATAATAATGGACGAGCACTGACCTTGAACGTCAATATTAGAAACTACCCTTTTTGTACAAAAGCCTGATGATGAGAAAGTCTTTCTGTCCTCTGTGTCTGTCTTGTGCCAGACAACACACTTTCCTCCTGTCCACCTCATTATTACCTCAGCCTCTGACATTTCATGGGGCTACATCTCTGCAACAATAAAACTAACTAAAACTAAAAAAGTTAAAAAAAAAAGAGAGGATATTCTTTGTTCCGTTCCAGCAATCATGTAGCAAAATTGCATCTTTCTTAGTGGCAAAAAGGAATTAATTACAAATAACTAGCCATTGATTCTCTACACTTGGCTACATCCTAGTTTTATTTATTCTGACCATTTTAACTGCTTAGGCTGATGTCATTTTGGGACCAAACTGGAATCTATTTTCATCTGTCCTCAGCTTCAAGGTAGGCAGAGTACTACAGGAGCAAAGTCAGCTCCTTTTTCATTTTTATTGTAGCCAATTGAAAGCTCCGCCATTGACTTACTCTGGCAGCTCAATTATTGGCATTATAAATCTCCTATAAATTTTACCCAAACATTTACACATGATGCCCATTGCTCCTGTGACAGGCTATTTCTTTTAAAGGACTTAGGGGACAAACCTTGTAAATCAACCTAACAATATTTTTAAGGTATTACTGCCAGTCCTATGTTACTCTGTTAAGATTTTAAAAAGAAAACTTTAAAAATCCCTGTCCCTGTTACAATACAGTTGAAAACCAAAAGTAAGAGCTGGAAAGGAAAACAGATGAGGGAATTATGCGTTTCTAACCAGTTGGTTTGTGGTGTTTTTCCCCCCATTTTTGCAAGATTATTTGGAATAACCAAATGCCCGTACTATGTGCATATTAGTTCTTATATGATATACCTTGTGCATAAATAAATAAATAGGACAGGAAAACTATGTTTTCATGAGCCGAGCACATTTTTTTCTGCTTCTACAACAAAGACATTCCAATTTCTCTCATTTGTTTGCAGAATTAAAAAAAAACCTTTGAATGTGGAGCAGTTTCCTTCAAAGGTAAAAAAGACATATTGTAACACATAGTTTACTACATCATCTGTATTGTACTAAAGAGCCTGAGCTTTGTAAAAGATCTGCTTTTGTTTTGTTTTGTTTGCAGATTGTAATTATTACATATGACTTGCAAAAAGTTTGCACAGTCATCAGATGCTCTCCATAGATATATGAGAAATATGGGTTTCACTGAGGGGGCAACATGAGGTAGTGATAGTTCTAAGCAACGGTGCCAAGCTTCCCTTCATAAACTGCAGTAAGGATGGACATAATATTCTCTATTATTTATTTCCCTATGTGAGAGGGTATTAGGGACTGCCATGCTACCTCCCTCTTCCTCTGCTGTTTCTCCTAAACTGAAGAGACTCTCAGCTGCAGTGCTAACTAGTACTCAAGAGAAAGCGGATATCTGTGTTAAAGAGCACTTGACAAGCACCAGGGAGACAGTAGAAGCTCAACAGACAAGAGAGTGAGGCAACCCCCATATAAAAAGCAGTGCTGTGGCCACGGGGAGGGAGATGTTTGGAAGCAGAGGCAACCGCCATGTGGAAAGGGTGTTGGATTATCCTTAGGGAGGAGGAAGAAGAAGGCCTGGAAGAAGAAGGCCAAAGTAGAGCTAGAAGAGACTGCTCACTGTCCCCCTGGGAGGTATGATCTTGCCCACTGAAGGGGAGAGGGAGAAAAGACCCAGGACTGAATCAGCTTACCTTGTAGCCCCCACCGTCAGAGCTGTAAGGTACAACCTAATGCTTGTTGGTCTATCTGAGTGCTGAAGGAGCATATGTTTATTGTTAAGCACTGGAGCAAATAAACTGCTTTGCTTGATCTTTTGGGTTGGCACTTCCCTGAGGGGCTGATGGAGTCAAGGGCCTATGATATGCCACTCCCTGTGGAGGACGTAAGTAGAGTCACACCCTGTCAAAAAATGGATTTCCTGACAGTCAGGAAATCCCATTGGATAGAGTAATGGAGCAGTGAGACTGGGGGTTCAGTTTTTCCCCAATATTCATCAAATGTACCAAAGTGATACAGAGGATTTTTCTGCACGAAAGAGATTTTGGGCTTTTCCCCTGTCCTTCTGTGCAGAAAAATTCTCTGGAAGACTTCAGATCACTCAAATACAAGAAAAATATTGTGCAGAAACATTCATTTTATTTCATAGCAGGGAGAAAAGTGCTGTAATTACTCATCCTTGCAAAGAAGGATGAAATAGTCAAGGATTTACAGTATGTCCCCCATATCTTCGTGACTAGTATTCGTGATTTGATTTATCCATGCTGAAATGTGGTTAAAAACATTTTGTTCCCATTTCTTTTTTGACTGCATATTGTTAATTTTTATGTTTTTATCAATTGTACACCGGCTTTGGGTTTCAAATAATGGCTACAAATGCTTCTCTCTCTTAGATTCTAAAGCTCTGATTAGTTTCAGACCCTCCTCTCCAAGCTGCAGACTCATTTAGTTCCCTATATAATGTATCTCCTTGAGAAAAAAAATAGCATTTTCTATTAACTGTGGTTTTTGATATCCATAGTAAGTGTGGAAGCATAAGTCCCATAGCCATGGGGAACTTACTGTACATCCTTACTTCTTGGTAGGATTGGCAAAACAAGAGAATGGTACGCATATACCTCAGTTAACAAAGCCTCTGACAAAGAAGCTTCTTTTTACAAAGATTTTTATTTTGTGGGCGGGGGGAGCCCAGTCCCACCTAGCCTTTCTAGTTTTCCGTCTAGCTAGATGTTTTTCTGGCAGCATTGGCATTGGGAGAATGGTGAAGAAGGGCTGGAGAAAGACAGACTTACAGTGCTGGCTTGCTGCTGTAAAGACTGGGAAAGAATGGGATTCTACTATGGGTGATCCTACTGTATCTATGTGTGCTTACATACAACAGGCAAGGTAACTATCTGCTTCCAGAATCACTTACAAAACATGCATGAATAGCAAAACAGAGAAAAGGGGAAAACTGATAAGCTTGCCTCATCATATTTTAACAACAACAACAACAACAACAATAAGTAGTAGTAGTAGTAGTAACAGCAACAACTCTGACAACTCTATGCTTTCGGCCACCGAAATGGAAATTATAATACAAATTAAGACTGGTTAAAGGAAAAAAAAATAATCCACAATGCATTTGGCAGAAGCTTTCCTATGACATCTAGGTGATTTTGTTTGCTTATGCAAGGCTTACCTGACTTGGATGTTTCATTTATCATATGCATATTGTTAGTTTAGAAGAAAAAGTTTGCTGAAACATGTTTAATTGTTTTTATCAAAATAATTCTCAAGACGAATAAAGTTTGGTTTCAAAAGGTAGGCTTAGATTTTTTTTATCCTTTTTGGTTGGCCTAATGCAAAATGGGCCTTGAAATTTGCTTTTGCAATCCCCTTGAGTTACAGTAAAGTGGTGGTTCTCTTATCTTTGTGTACTACAGCACCCTATTCTACCAGGAAAAACCTGAGAAGGCTACAAAAAAAGGGGAAAACAGAACACAAGAGAGTATGAAAAACCAGAAAACTTACTGGAAGTAATAAGTAACGCTGAGAGGTCATTAGAAGACAAGAAGATAAGAAAGGAAATGGGAAAATTAATTTAAATAACAGAACTATTGCTCTAATTAATGTATTTGGACTCTAAATAATGTATTTGCTATAATCAAAGTAAGTTAAGTATTGGGACAATTGTTATTGCTATAATCAATTTAAAAGATATTTCATTTGACAGAAGTCCACATGAGAGCTAAACAATAGAATGAATGTATGATATACAGTGAGTGAAACTGGAAAACTAGAAGAATTATAATTAATTTGAACTTGTTTGAGTATATTGTAAGAAAGTGCATCTTTATGATATTGGGAATAATGAATTAATGAATTAAGCTGAAGTAAACTAAATTAAGTTAATTGTTATATTTGTTACAAATTCATACTGTTTGGTGCGAATTGATGCATTAACTGTATTGAAAGATATTGAATATATTGGAAACTGGTTATATTGTATTCGAAACCTAGACGGAATTTCTGAATATCTATAAACTTAAGTATAGATACCTGGATATCTAGAACATATAGACTACATAGAATACACAAAGCAATCAGGTCAAAAATAGATGATAGTAAATATACATATACATATACATACATACATATATATATATATATATATATATATATATATATTAGAAGTATAAAAATAGAAATACATTTATTTAATATTAACTGAACACTAAGACAATTGACTTGGATAATACCTTTGGAAAATATTTTTTTTAATATTACTTTGCATATATAGAATACATGATATAGTAATTCATAGATACAGCAGGTATAGAAGACTAATAAAAACTAGACCTAATTTAGGAAATCTACCTTAGCTACAGAACACTATCAATAAACAATTCTATAAGTACTAACAATTACATATACAGACTTAGGGAGCGCACAACAATTAGATCATATACGATAACAGACTATGAAATCAAATAGAATGGCTGCAAAAAAAAAAAAAAAAGCCATGGTATCATTAACTCAATCTCAAAAAGTAAAAGGCAGAAGACCTTCTACAGAACTACTCTCAAGCATAACTGATATAGTTCAACCACAAACATTAAAAGGAAAAGGACCACATATGGAACTGTCTACAAATTTAGCTGATGTGTCATTGCAAATAACCAAAATGTTACAGGAGTTCAGGAATTTCAAAACAGAGATATACAGGGAGCTAAAAGATACAAGAACAGAAATTGGAACAGAAATTAAAAAAGAATTAAACTTCTTTGAGAAGAAATTAGAAAAAAATCTCCAATGACATTGCATCTATGAAAACAGACATAGGAATTTTGCAGAAAAAGGCTGAACAAGCAGAGATAACAACTGAACAAATAATTAAGACACAAGATCGAGACTCAAATGCTATCACGCAGCTGGAACTTAGATATAGAGACAGATGTTTAAAGTTACGAGACCTTCCTGAGGAAACAGAAGAAAATACACATGAGAGGGTACTGACTACATTGGCTACTTATCTAGAGGTGGACTCTGACATTTTAGATCAAGATATAGATCAAATATTTCATATTAACTTAAGGATTGCTAAAGAAAAGAATCTACCTAGAGATATAGTTATTTGTTTCACAAGAATTAGAACTAAGGAATTAATTCTTCAACGACACTACAAAAAAACCCTGATTATAGATGACTGAGAAATAAAAATTTATAAAGATATCCCAATTCAAATTCTACAAAGAAGACAAGATTATAAATTTTTCACAACTTCTGTTTAAAAACTAGATCCATTATACTTGGAACCAGATAGAGGGTTTATCATTCACATATAAACAGAAGAGAATTAAGATAAATATTATACATAAAACACATCAAATTTATGAAAAGATCAAAAAAGATCTTGATACAGAACCTCAACAGAATGAAACAGCAAAAGAAAGAATATCAGAGAATAATTTACAAATGCATGTGCAGAAACTGGAAACTAAGAAGACTAAACAGCAAGACATCCAAAAAGAAACAATAGTGAAATTTGATCAAGAAAAAGAGGAAGAAGGGGTGAAAGACAAGAAGAAGAAGAAATAAGCGACGAAGCAGATGAAGAAGAAGAAAAGGAAGAAGAAGAGGAAGAAGTAGAAGTCGAGACAGAAGAAAATTAAAGCATACAAACAAGGGCAAGAGGGTAATCAAAAAAGAAAGAAAGAGAAGAAAGAAATGAGGGGGAGGGGAAGAAAGATAAATATTGTATATATAGAAAAATACCGTAAAGAATAATGGCATTAAAAATTCTATCTTGGAATGTAAAAGGACTTAATTCAGAATATAAGAGACAACAAATATTTCACTATTTAGAAAAATCTAAAGCCGATATAATTGCTCTCCAGGAAACGAGAATCCAAGAGAAAGACAGTAAATACTTAAAGAATCCTAAACTTGGGAAGTGTTTCACTGCAGCATACCACAAGAAAAAAAGGGGGTAACAATATATGTAAAACCATCTTATAATGTAGAGATAATATTCTCCGATCCAGGCAGATATTACATAGGCCTGGAGATTATCCTACCTAATTATAAGCTGCTGACAGTTGGTGTTTACATGTCATTAGATAACAAGGAGAATTTTTTCCTGGAATTACAAAAGGAAATAAATATTTCAATGAGAGGTGTCAAGAAAACATCTTAATTATGGGTGACATGAATGCAGTGATAAACCCTCTAGAAGACTGTAAATCAACAAAACAAATAAAAACCAAAGGAAACTCCCAAAGAGCTTCTTCTCATTAATGGATAATTTCTCCCTACTAGATGTGTGGAAATTTAAATATCCTGACACGAGAAGCTTTACATTCTATTCTGACAGGCACCATTCCATGTCTAGAATCAACATCTTTCTCTTATCCAAGAGCCTACATACAGAAATATACGACATGGAGATGCATCCAAAAACATTATCGAATCACAGTCTGATTAAATTAGGGTTAAAAACAAGACAGAGAGTGTATTCGTAGAAACTTACCAACTCATTATTAATGAATGAATAAAATGTAGAAGAGTTAAGAAAGATCCCAAAAATGTATTTCAGAGAGAATTCCAATGATAAGTTAACAGCAAAAACTATCTGGGATGCCAGCAAAGCAGTACTGAGAGAACATCTTATTAAAATTGGACACATAAATAAGAAGAAGACATCAGAAAGAACAATAAGAATCTACAGTGAGCTGACATAAAAAGAAAAAGAACTGGGGAATGACCCCATGGACAAAAAATTTCTTCAGACTTCTTCAGGAACAACTCAAAAAGACATACTCCCAAGAAATTGAAAAGAAGATTAAGATTTGCAGATTGAACCACTCTGAATTTTCTAATAAACCTGGAAAGTGGCTCACATATAAATTAAAAAAAGACAAAGAGAAAAAGCAAATCCTTCAGCTTAAACTTGCAGGTAATATATACACAAACCAGGATTCTATCAAAGAAATATTTCCTAAATATTTCACAGAATTATATAAAGAAGATCCAAGACAAAAAAATAATGATCAGCAGATACAATCTTTCCTGGATTGTCAGGACATAATGAGAATATCACAAGAACAGAAGCAAATATTAAATGCAGCAATTACGAAGACAGAAATCTCTACAGCTATTAAGAGTCTAAAAACCTCAAAAGCACCTGGGCCGGATGGTTTCACGGCTGAGTACTATAAAGTCTTTGAAGAAGAGCTGATGCAACCGTTATACAATACTCTAAATCAAATTTTAACAGAAGGAATTCCAAAATTCTGGGCAGAAGCAAATATTACTTTAATATTGAAAAAGGGAAAAGATTTAACATCTTCTAACAATTATAGACCAATTTCATTATTAAATACCGATTATAAGATATTCACAAGTATACTGGCAGAAAGACTGAAGAAAGTTATGCAATCTATAATACATGAAGATCAAAATGGCTTTCTGCCAAATAGACTACTGAGAAATAATGTAAGAACAGTGATAAATATTATAGAGCACTTTGAGAGGCATAACAAAAAATAATTGGCAATTATCTTCTTAGACACTGAGAAAACATTTGATAAGGTGACATAGAAATTTCTAATACCGGTTTTGGAAAAAATGGATCTGGGAGATAACTATGTAAAATGGATTCAAGAAATATATTCATACCAAACAGCCTGAGTCACAGTAAATGGAGAAAAAATGAGAGAAATATTAAGAACGGAACACGACAGGGCTGCCCTCTTTCACCTCTTTTATTTATCTTCATAATGGAAATATTAAATAGAAGGATTCGTTCAGATCCAGATATTAAAGGGGTTAGAATCAAAGAACAGAGATATAAATTGCAAGCCTATGCCGATGACCTGGTAATCTTTCTGCAAGAACCACTTGAGAGTATAGAGAAGCTTATAAAGATATTTTATGAATTTGGTGAAAGTGCGGGATTAGAAATAAATAAAGAGAAAACTGGAATTTTAACAAAAAATATGTATCCCAGGAAAGAAGAACAACTTATTTTAAAAAATCCAGTTTTCATACTCAAAAGAAACTAAAATACTTAGGTATTTGGGTCTGGAGGCAAAACATAGAGCTTTTCAACAATAATTATGTAAGAACATGAACAGAAATAAAGAAAGATTTAGAAAAATGGAATAAATTACATCTATCCCTTTTCGGAAGAATCGCGACAGTGAAAATGAACATCCTTCTTAAAATGATCTTCCTTTTTCAAAACTTACCAATAATAAAAAATGATAAATCATTTCAAGAATGGCAAAAAGACCTTTCAAGGTTTATTTGGGAAGGGAAAAAACCAAAGATAAATTGGAAAAATTTAATAGATCAAAAAGAAAGAGGCGGATGTAGTTTACCAGATCTTAAACTATACTATTATGCATGCGGGTTAGCTTGGATATCAGATTGGATCAGGTTACAGAATGGAAGAATATTAATGCTAGAAGGAGCTGATAACAGAATGGGCTGCCATGCCTATCTCTAGTACAATAAGGCAAAAATATACAGGGGGTTTACAAATCACTTTATAAGAGAATCCTTATTGAGAATATGGATACAAATAAAGAAAAAAACTTACAATAAAATCCCAGCTTGGGTATTCCCCCAGGAAGCTTTTTTTGGGAGATGGGTTGATATTCAAGAAAAATGGTTGATGTATAAAGATCTACTAGAATTAGACGAATCACTTACACCACAGTTAAGAACAAGAGAAAAACTGGAGCAAATGGGTTTTAAGCTTTCATGGTTTCCATATAGGCAACTTCACGAGAGATATAAAATAGATTTAAGGCTAGAAGGATTCAATTTGAAGCAAACACCCAACGAGTTAGAGAAGATTATATTTGGTCAGTCAAACCACGTTATATCGAAATTCTATAATTTGTTATTAAATTATAAATTGGAAGAGGAAACTGTCAAAGACACCATGATATCCTGGGCTAACAGCCTAGGTCACACAATTGAACTAGAACATTGGGAAACATCATGGAAATTAACCCACAGATTTACACTATCCCAAGATCTTAATGAAAATTATGTGAAGATGTTCTACAAATGGTATCTAACACCGGCCAAATTGGATAAAATGCATAACACACACCAAAATAAATGTTGGAAATGCCAAGAGAAAATCAGAACTTTCATACATATGTGGTGGAGTTGCCAAAAAATTAAAAAATTCTGGGAACAGCTGAGTACAGCTTTGACGGAAATATTTGAATCCCAGATATCCCTCTTACCAGAAATCTATTTATTAAATATGGTTCAAAATATAGACTCAAATATCTCAAAGAAATACTGGAGAGTTTTATTATATCTTGTTACTGCTGCTAGAATATTAATAGCTAAATGTTGGAAAACTAATGAAATCCCACTGTAGAGCAATGGATGGTTAAAATATTGGAAATGAAAGAAAACGATCAACTTACCTGTAAAATTAAGGGGAAATCTGATAAAATATTGAAGGAATGGGACCCAATTATGATGTTTCTCCATAAAAAGTGGGGTAACTCAATTGTTGAATAAAGTAAATCAAATAAATTAAACAAGCTTGGACATATTTTAGACATTGGACATATTAAAAAACAAATGAACCTACAAACAAGCATGGGACTTGTAGTGATTTTTATAGACATCATCATTTTGATTGGACACAGATACTTTCGTAAAAAGGTTAGTCTATGTGCACATAATGATGTATGTTCGTGTGTGTATATGTATATTTATAGATTGTGAGTATACATGGACATATAGGAGGAACAATATCAATTAGCACAGAGAAAACACAGAAAGAGGTTATATAAGGAGAGGAAGTTTAAGTGATAGGTAGTAAATCTATGTTATTTTTCAAGAAGACGTAAAGTTCTAACTAATGGAAGTAATGTTGTATCATATATACATATGCTTTGTTTGGTTTTCTTTTCTTTTTCTTTTTTGTTTTATAATAATGTAACTAATGCAATATCAGAATGTATTTCTTTTTCTCAAATATTCAATGATTTTTTTACAAGAAGACATTAGTTGATCGAGAATAACTCTGTTCAAGTTTAATTTGTTCAAGTTTTTTTCAAAATTACTTTATTTTTTCAATAAAAAAAAAAAGAAAGAAATTTGCTTTTGCACTTATATGTCTTTAAACTAATGGTTCCCTAGGAACTGTCCAGGGTACTGAAAGGTCTATTGTTGCCCAACCAATTTTTCAGGAATCCTGATCCTGTTCAGGCATTAATCTCTGTAAAATTTGGAAAGTGTGGAAAGAAGAAACAGACCCTGCATGTTTCCATCCTGTCTACAAAGCGGGGGGCATAGCTGCACAGGGGAAGTCAGTAAAAAGCACTAAAGTTTTTCCTATGAACAAAGACCATGAGCATACGTGACTCCAACTTATAGAGGCTGGTTCTGTAGACACTACCACTCAGCCTTCCCACATCATATTGTTGTTGTGTGCCTTCCAGTCATTTCCAACATATGGTGATATGATATGGTGACCGTATTGTGATCCTTTCATGGGGTTTACTGGGCCTGAGAGTGTGTGATGCACCTAAGGATACCCAGTAGGTTTCCATGGCTGAGTGGGAAATTGGCTCTGGACTCCAGGGTTATAGTTCAATGCTCAAGCCATTACACTACACTGGCTGTCTTCACAGCATATAGGAAGCATTAAAACAAAGTAATCAGGCCCTGCGGCAGCACTCATGGTCTTGTACTCTCTTTCCAAATGATTAGAGCTGCATGGAAGTTAATGCCAGATCCCTGAAAGCTTCAAAGAGAAAATGTGAGCTTTATTGCCTTCAGCTTTTATGAGAAAAGGCAGGTATAATTCCTCTCCCTCCTTCCCTGTTTCTCACTGGACCCTGCCCTCTGTAATCCCCACTGGCAGCTCATGAGCTTAGAAATGTTACTTGTTTGGACTATAGCTCTCAGAGTCTCCAAGCTGGTATAACAATTGTAACTTTTCCAAATAAGTATATCAATAGCTTGATGGTATACCCTGCTTGACAAAAATAATGTCTGAAATCCTTCATTTGGAGATGGATGTCTTGCATGTAGTTCTGTTTCCCCAACACACTTTAAGTGATGCAGCTTCACCTAGAACATCCGTATTATTGGAGGAGGTTGTGTAAGGAATCAATGGAAAAACATCCAGCTATTTTCCTGTAGTTGGACACTTTTTGATAAGCATCTACAGGGGCCTCCAGGGGTGCTCTGGAAGTGCCTGCAAATGATGTCCTTACAGTATGTTCACCCACAAGAAAATAGCTGGATGCTTGCCCATTGATTCCCCCATTCTCCAACTACATAGAAATTAATGTGTTGGGGGGGGGGGTGCATTGCTTAAAGATGAGTTGGGGGGACAAAAGGTGAGATGGAGGATGTTGCATGGCTGCTATAAAATTTTAGCCTCCACAACAATAAAAGAAGTGGGTAGTGATAGCATAAATTGGAATTATGCTGTCATAACTCACTAATTGCATGTTAGCTGATATTACGATGAAGAGTGGGAAAATATTTCACGCATATTTTTCTCCTGGAATCTTAAATTAATGAAAACAAATCAATTACATAACAATAAACTACATGAAACCTGCACCCATATGTCTTTTAACACTTGGTATGTAGAACCATTACAGGAAAAAGTTCTGATTGGATTAGGCAAAATTAACAGTGTGGAGAAAGTTGCAAAAGGGCTGTTTGAAATCTTGTACAGATGGATCATAACGAAAGCGACAGGATGTTATAAATCGCCCAGGGCTTTGCTAAGTTCCATATGCTCTATCAGTAATTATGCCAGCCTTAACAAAATTTATTGTGCAAGACTCTTGGTGCTGGCAGACTATCAGAGTTAGCATAATATCAATTAGCAGAAGGCTGCCAGAAAGCAGGCTTATCCTAATTCCATTTACCCAAAGACTAGTGTTGCCGATATAGGCCACCACTGAAAACTAGAAATGAATCAAGTCCACCTGTCTTGATTTGGAAGGGATTGAGGGCCAAAAGTGGGACTGTGATACAAGAAGATAGGTCCCTCCAGATGGAATGAAAACATTGCTAGCAGTCTCAGCATCGTTCTGATTAGCACAGTATGAACCAAGGACAAAAGAAGAACTACATGTGCATTTAGTAACTCATCCACACAATACACACCCGTTCACAAATCACTATAATAGTCTCTGTATTTATGGATCATGTTATTTAGGAATTGAGCATTTATAGAATGTGTAGATTTTAAAAACCTGTTGTCTCAAAAAAATGTGTAGAACTTGGGTGGAGTTTACCCACATTCTTTGTACACTGTTTTCTTCTACATCGAACATGAGTAGAATGTTGAAAAACTGAGCCTCTAAGATAAATAATAAAGAAGCAAGCTGGAAACTTATTTGAAATAACCAAGTAGGCCGCCTCCCCACAATTCTATTCCATGTTCCTAGCCACTCAGGAACGTTCTTCTTCTTTGGTTCAACAGTTAAGCGCAATATTGCAGCATAGTGAGGCAAATTAGGCTTTCGTGTTTCCCTTCTCCACATCTGTCCCAGATTTTTAAACTTCCCAAAGCAATGGAACCAAAAAGAAAATGACAGCCCATCAGCTCATTTGGTATGGAAAGGATGATACTCTGGTTTCTCTTCAATCTTTCCCCTTTATGAAAAGGACGGATCATACAAGGATTCTCAAACAAACCCAGTATCTCCAACAAGCACCCAAATATGTTTGGACTTCAAATATGTTAGAAACTGAATTACACTCAAATATTTATCACTAGCCCATGCACCCTCTAGCTCATAAATTTGGATGAAAACAATATACAATGTCATCCAAGCTGGCTGAGTTGAGGACAGACCCTAAGCTCTCATAATTCAAAGGAGTTGTTTGGGTGCCATAACAGGATTCTAAACAGGACAATCACAAAGTAAAGGACTGAATAAGTAAATTCTTGGGCATGGGCCAAGGCCATGGTGTGGTGTTGAATTCTGAAGCCACAATTCACAAGAAAAAGACAAAAATGTTTGCAGCTGTGTTGATCTATATGCACATGTTTTCATGCCCCCCTCCCCTAGCTCTCTTGCAAAGCAATGGTTTCTTAATTGCCTGATGAAGATGCAGCCACCCCAAACATACTTTTCATTAGAACTGGAGATGCTCACAGCCATATATTGTTGCTAGGAAAAATCCATCCATCCTCTGATGAAAGAATGCATACTAAATCTAGAGTGAAGCAGGAAACAAGAGAGAGGAAGCAGCAGAGGTCATTGGCAGCATCCAAGTAAGGGCTGTGGGTTTATCTGCTCTGGGCCTCAGACCAAACTTCAAAGGATCTATCTAATCTGCTAAACCTATTTTAGGATAGGGTTAGATAGCATTCTGGACAACTGTTTTAAAATTCAAAACCCAAGTGCAGATTTAGAGCGGTAAATATGAATATGAATCCATCAGCTACCACTGGGGGGAAGGTGACAGCCATTAAAATATCCTACTGTTTTGACCCTGTGAGCCCCTCTCCTGGCTCCAAGACACTGCTGACCAGAACCGTTCTAAAGAGAAAACCCATATCCTAAAGCCTTGCTTAGTAATATATATGGCATGTATTCGAATCTCTGTTGAAAACACTCAGCTTAATGCTTGGTTGGCAAGGTTAACAAGTTTCTGAAGCAGCCAGTAAAGTGAATGGTGACATAATAACTAGGTTGTCCAAGAAGGAATGCTGTATGCAAAGTGGCTGTTTAAAATGTTGGGAAGACCCTGAAAGATTGAGAGACCAAAGTCCTCTGAGACATTTCTGAACAAATTAAAATGGCTTACATTGTAATAATAATTCATAATAATTCATTGCACATGTTTGAATATAGAAATCAAGAAGTGAAGTCTGTTTTTCTGGGTGAGTGCCAGCTAACATTTGTGCTCTCTGCAATTTCATTTAACATTCACAGAAAAAAAAATGAAACACATAATTGGAAAACAAGTTGGAATGAGTTTTAAGCCCACAACAGTGAAATGTTTTCTTCAAATTGTTGCATTGCACCTCTTAAGAGATAACACAAATACACAGGTTTCCTTACCACACATATTGTCCTAGCATGAATAGTCATTAGGAAAGAAATGTTTTATACTTCCAAATGAAAGAACCAGCAAGGCAAGGCAATTTCTGGCAGAAACAGAGATTTGGACTGGTAGTCTATATGGATGAATGCCGGCAAAAGTGGTTGCCTTTTCATACCTCTTGACTACAGAGAATTATTCTCATCTGCTACAGAGTCTGGATTTATTCCTGCTCCTATATTTGTTTGAATGGTTCTCATCTGTAAGTTGCCACTAAGACAGGCAGGTGGTTCCGTCTTACAAATTTGCTTTAACACCTAACACAGCACTCAGTGCTTAGTAAATGGGGCAGAACTTTTAAAATGTCCCTGTTCAGGAAAATAATATATATGTGCCCAAGGCCTTTTTTTTTTTAAAAAAATAGTCCCTTGTTGATATCTTGCCTGTGAGATCTCTGTTAATGTAACAGCAACACTTCCTGCTGCTAGTCTACTTCAGCACACTCACTTGGGGTTGCCTTTAAAGACTGTTTAAGACAGCTGGTCCAGCAGGCTGCTGCAAGGCTGTTAACAGAATATATTTTCTTTAAGATCAAATAAACCAATTGCTAATTGACTGATTAGATGATTGATCTTATTAAATGTATCTGCCAGAATAAGGCACTCTAGGCAGCTAACAATGCTGAAAGGCAGAATTAAAGGGAAAAAATTGTTTAAAGCACAACATAGCAATCCATCAATTAAAACCCTGCTTTAAAACACAACAAGAAAAATTAAAGTCAGCACACAAGTAGTTCAGCTTCCTTCTACAAGGTATCAGCTTACAAGCCAAACAAATATCTCAATAAAAATGTCCAGTAGAGGATAGATGAAGAACACATGAACTACATGAACCTCTGTTTATACACTCAGTTGCACCCAACTATTAACAATTGATATTGATGTTACATTCTGTAAGGGAAAAGTCCCCCCCCCCCCACCGCTGTCTTGGCTATTGTCACAATTATTTTTCAGATACTATCTAGAAATGTCATTGTATGCCATCAGACTAGTTTTGCAGACTTATACACATTGGTCTACCAAATGTATTTATTTAGGAATACATCATGAATATGCCACAAATACCTTTTGTGTTTTTTTTTAAAGAAAGACTTTGAAATGATTCACAATTGGTTCACAGTCTTAGTTTACAGTTTTTAAAATCTGTGATAATAGAATCTTGCTCCTAGTCTCGGTGACACCACCAAGAGGAAAACTGTATTTTTAATGCCATTTGAACATTAGCTTTTACACACTTGTCTGAACTCTACTGAATAATTACAATCGATAATCAATGCTTTTAATTAAACTGTTTATGGGCTTCATATCTATTTCTGCTTTAAAATTTCTTTCTCTGGCAATGTTTTTTTCTTTAAATAAACAATTTTACCAGTAGCAGATGGCAGCTTCTATGCCAGTGGGATGATGAATCCATCTAGGATTTTAATCTGAACTTTAAGGATATGTACAGGGTGATCAAATTCTTTTTTGGGGATCAGGTCCAGCGCATTGGACAGTTCCTTTAAAGTTCAGACTGAAACTCAGAGCACATTCACTTCTAACATACAAGCCATCAGGTGCTACTAGACAGACAAATAAACAGATAGACAGAATAGCTTGTGACTCAGAAACATAGAATCATAGAATCACAGAGTTGGAAGAAACCACAGGGGCCATCAAGTCCAACCCCCTGCTATGCAGGAATACACATCAAAGTGTTCCCAACAGATGGCCATCCAGCCTCTGCTTAAAAACCTCCAAAGAAGGAGACTCCACCACACTCTGAGGCAGCATATTCCACTGCTGGACAGCTCTGACTTCTTGAGGTTCAGGTGGAATCTCCTTTCTGCAGCTTTAATCCATTACTCCTTGTCCTAGTCTCTGGGGTGGTAGAAAATAAGCCCACTCCCTCCTCAACATGACATCCCTTCAAATATTGAAACATGGCTATCATGTCCCCTCTTAGCCTTCCCAGCTCCCTAAGCTGCTCCTCATAGTGCATGGCTTCCAGACCCTCCACCATTTCAGTTGCCCTTCTCTGAACATGCTCCAGCTTATTGATATCCTTCTTGAACTGAGGTGCCCAGAACTGGACACACTATTCCAAATGAGGTCTAACCAAAGCAGGATAGATTGGTACCATTACCTCCTTCGATCTAGACACCATACTCCTATTTATGTAACCAAGGATCGTGTTGGCTTTCTTGGCTGCCGCATCACACTACTGACTCACGTTCAGCTTCTGATCTACCAAGACTCCTAGATCCCTTTCACATGTACTGTTATCCAGCCACATGTTCCCCATCCTATATTTGTGCATTCCATTTTTTCTGCCTAAGTACAAGACTTTGAATTTCTCTCTGTTGAAATTCATTTTGTTAGCTTTGGCCCAGCTCTGCAATCTGTCAAGATCATTTTGAATTTTGATCTTGTCCTCTGGCATATTAGCCACCCCTCCCAATTTGGTGTTATCTGGAAATTTGATCGGCATGCCCTCTACTCCTCCATCCAAGTCATTGATAAGATGTTGACTAGCACTGGGCCCAGGACAGAACCCTGTGGCACCCCACTAGTCACTTCTTTCCAGGATGAAAAGAAGCCATTGGTGAGCACTCTTGGGGTTCAGTCAGTCAACCAATAACAAATCCGCTTGAGAGTAGTCCTGTCCAGCTCACATTTTACTAGCTTCTTTGCAAGAATGTCATGGGGAACTTTGTCAAAGGCCTTACTGAAATCAAGATATGCTACGTCCACAGCATTCCCTTCATCTATCAAGCTCGTAAGTCTATTGTAAAAAGAGATAAGTATTCTGGCATGACTTATTTCTGAGAAATTCATGTTGACTTTAAATGATTATGGCATTGCTTTCTAAGTAATTACAAACTGACTGTTTAATTATCTGCTCTAGGATCTTTCCTGGAATTGATGTCAGGCTAACTGGGCGATAATTATGGAGATAAACTTCTGGAGGGAAGGGAGACATACTACATATTGTTTGAACTGTCTGGCCAATTAAATCAGCTGCAACCTTGTGCCTGATCTAACAAGTTACTCATGACATGTTGTTTTTATGATCAGATTATTGCAGTATATTCTAGAGCATCCAGAAACCTCAACTGATGCAAAATTCACCAGCTGGGCTGCTAAACTAGTGCATGGTGTCATGATCACATTACTCCAATAATGAAAAATCTGCACTGTTCACTTACAAATTCAAGTGTTTGGGACTAGCTTTTAAATCACTAAGTGAAATAGGAGCTGCTTATCTGAAAGAATGTTTCCCTTGGTATAAACATACTTAAGTTATTGAAATCAGCAGGGCAAACCTATCGAAGAGATCTCTAATTGCTGGATGCAGGGCATACATGGGATACACGGGAAAGGGATTTCTCCTGAGTTGTTTCTAAGCTCTGGAATACATTCCCTTTAGAGCTGCGCCTGACTTCATTATCTTAGCATTCAGCAAGGTTGTCAAAACGCATCTTTTAAACTTTTTTTTTAAGTTTTTTTTTTTAATAAAACATCATCATTATACACATCTTTTATCATCATCTTTACCATCATCATCTTTATCATCTTTCAAACTTTTTCAAAAACTCTGTTATCATGGTCTTTAATGCTGCTTTTAGTGTTCTAGGTCTGACTGCTGTTTTCTTTTTAATTGCCTGTGCACTACTTTGGTTGGTTTTAGAAAAGTACTATCAAAATATCTGAAACAAACATACGCTAACTACACTTCAACATGTAATATTTCACCTTCACAGATATCATTCTTATCACCGTATAGCAACAGCAGTTACATTTTTATACCACTTATCAGTCCTAAGCACTCCCTAAGCGGTTTGCAATGTATTTAGCTAATTGCCTTCACCAAGCTGGGTACTCATTTTACCAATCTACTGAAGAATGGAAGGCAGAATCAACCTGGAGCCCAGCAGCATCAAACCCACAACCTTGTGGCTGCAGTACTGGCATTTAACCACTGTGCCACCAGGGCTCCATATCTCCCAAGGCAAGAGTGGAAATTGTTGGTGGACTAAAACCAATGGTGAGGTGAAACAGGTGTGATTGCCCACGTTTTTTGACTAAGGGATTGAGGGCTTTTTGTTGTCTGTCAGCTAAATCTGTATCTACTTGGAGGCCTCTGTCATCACCATCAAAATCATGATCAATGGTATATCCAAAAGGGCAGAGTTAGCATCAACACTGCACTTTAGCGCTGTTAAGTCTTGCAATCTCAAGATATTTTGTGTGGGGAATATGCAAGAAAATGTAGCATTCTTTTCTTTGATAGAGGGGAAAGCTGATGCCACATGAATAGTCATGTTGTAAATTTGGATGGACAACTGCAGAGGGGGCAGGCTCTATTTTTGTCCCCTCACCAATCCAGCCAGTTGCACTAGCATATAGAATGAAACTGGAAGCGCTGTTATGTGACTTCCAGTTTAATGTTTGGCTAATTTTCAGCCAGTATTTGACAGGTTTTGCTGCTGGTGGGATTTGAGGGGCTTGAGATGCAGGGGAACAAAGTCACTTCTTTCTGTAGAGGGCATGACCAATTTTGACCCAAATTACCTGCTTGATATTTGTTTTGTTTTGTTTCTGAGGGGAGAGTCTGGGGCTGTGGGAGACTTACGTCTTCACTTTGGGATCTGGTGGGCCACACTTTGCACACCCTCGTTGTAAATTGCTTTGAGTATAATTTATTGTTGTAATTATGTCATTATGTTGTAATTATGGAGCTGTGCCAGTACATATGCTTTGAGCCTTTGTCTTGTTAACCTGAGAGCCAAGGTGATATAGTGATTGAATGTTAGACTAGGACTCTGGAAGACCAGGTTTCAAACCTCCACTCATTGGGTGACCTTGGCCATGTAACATTCTCTCAGTGTCAGCATAAGGAAAAAGTAAGTGCTCTCTGATCAAATCTTGCCAAGAAACCCGGTGACAAGATTGCTTTAGGGTTACCATAAATTGGACATGAAATCTAGGCTAGTATTGCTTGGGTCAATATAAAGCAAATGCTATGATGGTTCAAAAGGAGCCAAATAACTAAACACATGCTAGATGTGTATGAAATTATGTGCTGGGTAGAAAAAGTGTACAGCTGTCTCTCTCTTACAATACTATAACTCAAGGTGATCCACTGAAGCTGATGGATGTGAATTTTATGATATGCTTCACATAATGCATAGTTATGAAATCCGCTTCCTTATAATGTGGTGACAGCCTCCAGTTTGGACAACTTTAAAGGAGATTAGGAAAAGTTATACGTGATAAAACTATCAGTATTCACTAACTATAATGCCTACGTACAACGTCCAAGATCAAAGAGATACATCTCTGAATACCAGTTGCTGGAAAGCAGCAGACTACTTCCCTTCATGTTCTATTTGTGAGCTCCATGTGTGCTTCTTATTGGTCACCATGAGACCAGCATCCTAAACTAGATTGGCTTTTGGTCTGAACCAACACAACACTTTTTCTGATATCCAAAAGTTACTTTCTACTTCTGATTAAAATCTAACCCACAGAGGAATCTAAGACCCTTTCCACAGCTTACTTTCTTGCAGTGGTGTCTCGTGGTGATCAGCAGTGCTCCCCTCCATACGGGATTGGCTTTCTTCCACATTGCAGCCGAGTACTTTCGTAGGCTGCACTGGGACAGGAAGCACTGCCATTGCACTTTCTGCCCTTCTGCAGGACTGGTAACTGTGGGATGGTGGCACAATTGTGGGTCATTGACAGGGAAAACTCATCAATGGTTTAACCCACAATTGCACCACCTGGGGACAGGAGAGGAGCAGGACTCTGACAACATCATGCAGAAACATCATCATGGTCCCATCCTCCTGTCCCCATGGTGGGATGGGAGGGTGCTGTGGAAAGGGCCTAAGTCCTCTCACTCTCCCTACAAATACATCTGCCTGCTTTTACTTGATTCCCCTTCTTCTCATGTAGGATGGAGCAGAAAAAGTGTATTGTCTCCTCCTCCTTCTCCATCCTCTGTAACATCTAACATCTGCCACAGTTCTCTACTTCCGTAACAATGTGTGTTCAAGAAGGCAGTCAGAGACAGACAGCTGTAGGCCATAGTCACTGGTCTCAGAATGGAGCTGGGGATGCGAGACCTCCCTTCTTTCCCTTTCCAAGCAAAATGCAGGATGAATAGAATGGGACAAACAGGTACCTAAGGAGACACTGTGGGTGTTCCTTATAGGGTGAGGAATGGATTGGATTGAGTTGGATTGGACTCTACTTCCTATGTATTCCCTGGAGGTCAATGGAGTTTGGTAGGTCTGAATTAGGTCTGAATTGAACTGATGCGGGAGAACAATTTAGTGAGCTCAGAGGTAGTGAATATCCCCCTCCCCCAAAAAAATTTCTGAACCTGAAAGGTACGAGATTTTTGCATCACTAGTTGCAAGAGATTTTTTTTTAATGTATCTTAAACATGGAGATAAAATGTGCTTTTGATTATGACCTTTTGCTCTATTAGAGAGGCCTAAAATATTCAATTGGACTGTGATGTTCATTGATACCCTTCCGTGCTCTGCTTCTGCTGCATGGTTCCGTTATATTTCTTACTTTGCTTTACTCTTGAGAGTCAGCACAATTTCTCCTGCTACCCCTGCCAAGGCAATCAATGGGAAAGATACTGGTGGCCAAAAGGGCAAGACTTGGTTTCCACACAACTGCCAGCTGCTCCACCTTGCAAATGTATTTCAAAACTTTGCCAGTCTACTGATAGCCAGCTGGATCTAGATGGTCTGGTCTAGCATGAAGCCAGTTGTTGGAGAATCAGAGGGCAAAAAACAAAAAAACTACAATGTATGGATGAAACATCCAGTTTATCTTCCTTATCAATTTTTTCTTCTCAAAGCTTACCTTTTGAATATTGGTACCTGATAAAAGGAATATTTCGTGTGTAGTTGCCTGAGATTGCTGAAACAGTTCACATGGTTTTTCAGGTTTGATTCAAATATATATATTTGAATCAAACCTGAAAAACCATGTTATATATAGATCCTTTTGGAATAGGCAGGGTGCTTCTCTAGGAATAGGTACAAGCAGATTAGCCCTATAGTCACCTGTCCTTATTAGGTGGGATTGCTACATTTTGGGATAATACATATGGAGGGCCCTCCCCACACACTGGTAGCAGATATGTGTGGGTCAGGAAAAGGGAAAGGCAGTGAATTCCCATCCATGCAGAAAGTGTGTTAGCTTAGAAAATGGGCTATGTAAAAGTCAAGTTAGCATAAAATTTAGTATGAACCCTCTGGGATATTACCCATTCTCCAAGCTTTCCCAAGAATGATGGCAAGTGTTTCTGCTAGAATTTCAGAAAATTTATGTAAAATTCAGACGCTGTTCAGGCCCTGCAGATTTGAAGTGACTTAGGTTAACTAGGTGAATTCCTGACTAACTCCTTATTAGTCTTGATCTGCAGTCCAGATTCCTAATGAAGGAAGGCTGTCCTGCAAGAGATTGAATAAGCAAATGGAAATTCATTTTGGAAAGTGTTTTTCTTTCTTTCCTTCCTTCCTTCCTAAGTTGATTTTTCTACCCAGAAACACAGAAAAGTATCATGCTGAGCTGCATGCATTGGGAAAATTAGAAAATAACCCTGAATTATAGGCTAGACAGACATCCAGTCAGTCTGCTAACTGTAGTGTGCATGACAGTATTTGAATTCCTCCCTCTGTGCCTGCTTTTATCCTTTGCCATCAAGTAGACAAGAAGAAGAAGGAAAGGTAGCCACTATGATAGGGAGTATAGCGATTACTTTAAAAGTGTACAGAGTAATTTAGAAGAGACTTCTTTCAGATCTAGCATCTTCCCAGTTATTTTCCTAAATGTTAATATTGCCATTTCCACTGGTAATGAATGAATTCTCTTAAATTGCTTTTAATGTTATACCGCTTTTAATGTTTCATTAATGTTGTGTTTTTTAGCAATTGCTTTTATTGTATGGTAGACGGTTTTGAAATTTTTAATAATCCTAATGTGGAGAACTAAAGAGCAGAAAAGGAGGATGGGAACTTGGCCTATGGTCCCCAGTATCTTTTATTTTAAACAAAACTGGGTTCTTCTTGCATAAATGTTTCCCCTCAGGGCTTTGCCCTAGCAATACTCTCTGTTCACAAAGATCAAACTGCTAGATTTTATCATGGAATAGCAAACATGTAGGATTAGAAGGGCCTACCAAAGTAAATCTAGTCCTATCCCTGTCCATGCCTGTCAACATGACTGGCAGATGGTCATCCAACATATGTTTAAAAACCTACAATGCTGGAGAACCCTTCATTTTCGAAGGTGGTCCCTTCCCCCGTTGAGTAGCTCTCCCTCTAAGGAAATTCTTCCCAATTTTTAATCAGAATTACAATTGAATCAATCGGTTCATGTCTGGAGCAGCAAAAAAATAAGCTTGTTTCATCTTCCACATGGCAGCCCTTCACATATTGGAAGATGACAATCACATCATTGCTTAAACTTCTTTTCTCTTTCACAGAAATATTTAATAATATTTAATTTATTCACTAGAGAATAAGCAGTAAAAGAAACCATTGCCTTAAGAAAAGAAACATGTTAAAGGAAAAAATAGTTTGTAATAAAACTGATAAATGAAGACAGATAAAGCAAATAAGTGCCTTACTAGGGGCTTTATGCAACCCCCATCCAGCACCAGCAGAGTCACTATTCCCTGATCTGCTTTTCAATGGACCAGGATCACCTCTATCTTATCTGGATCAAGTTTCAACTTGTTTGCCCTCATCCAGTCTATTACTGACAGCAGACAATAGTTCAGTACCAAGCACCAAGACAGCTTCCTTGGGATCAGATGCAAAGAAGAGGTAGACTTCAGTGTGATCAGTATATTTGGTGGCACCAAACTCCAAAACTCTATATGACCTCTCCCAGGGGTTTCATGTAGATGTTGAACAGCATGTGGGACAAAACAGAACCTCAAGTGACCCCACAGTCCAATGGCCAGGGTGTCAAATAGGTGTCCTTCAGTGCCACCTTCTGAGTTTACCCCCTCCAAGAACCACTGCAGTGACCCCAAATCCCATCCCAGAAAGAGAGTCCAGAAGGATCCCATGATTGTTAGTATTGAAATTTGCTAAAAAGTCCAGCAAAACCAAAAGGGATGCACTCCCCCATGAAGTTCCCTGCGTAGGTCATTCACCAAGGCAGCCAAAGTTATCTCTGTTCCATAACAAGGCCTGAAGCCAGATTGAAATGCATCTTCTCCAGAAAACTCTGGAACTGGGAGACTACCACACACTCCAGAACCTTGCCCCAGAATGAAACCCACTGATAATTATTCAGAATGGTGAGATCCAGGGATACCATTTTGAGTAACAGCCTCACCACAAGCTTTTTTAGTCGAGATGGAAACTTTCCTTGCTGCAGAGAGGCATTCCCAGTGAGGCATTCCCCTGTTGCCAAGGCTATCCAGACAGCTTGAAGTAGACAGAGCTTGGAGGTGACTAACATTCTGTCGCTTTCCTTTCTACCATGATAATAGGATTGGCTTTCCGCTCTATATCTCCTTTTCAACAGACAATGCTATGCTCTCCCATTAATTGAGATGACGCTTGTGTCCTCCAAACACTGGTCATCAACTGTTAAGAAGCCTATGAAATTTCAGTGTGCCTGTTATGCAACTCCATGACTATTTTGTAAGAAGAGGTATAATACATTACACCTGCTATAACAGCATTGTTTGCTTTCTTAGTAGATATCTCAGCACACATGAGCTGAACACAAAATGGAAATTAATTAGTAGAAGAACTGTTTCACTGAGACTAATTATACTACATTGCCTTCAGAGAATTTGAACAATCTGTGGACTGAACATAGGAAAATGTTCTGGCAGTGCACATAATGGCAAAGGATTGCTTTTGAAGTATGGTACTGAAGTATGGTACATTCACTGTGGTATTTTGCTAACACTTCTTTATGTAGTCATTGAACAGAATTGTAGTCTATGTGAAATGATGTAATGTGTCATCGTGGGCTTAGGGCAGAGAGCAGAAGGGAAAGAACCAGACAAAACAGAGCCAGGTAAAAAATAGAGGACAAAATTTATTGGCTACAGATGAAGCAAGGTTGGCTTGTGCATGGATTCAAATCCAGGCATCAACCAACCTGCCTGTTGACCAATGAGGCCAAAACTCCACCAGAACAGGAAACGATTGGTGTCAGGTGAAAGGCCACCTGATCACCAAGAAGTGCAGGGAAGTGACCCCCAACCACTGCAGTGCATGCCCGCTACTCCTGGAACTACCGCATTCCTCAGGACCAGAAACTTAAGCCCTTTTCGCACCTTACCTTTTCACGGGGTGCAGGGATTGTGCGAGCAGCCTCTTTTGAGAGGCTATTGCGGCCCCGCTGCTTCGCCTCCACAGCTGCTGCCTGCTAGCAAGCAGGCAGTGTGAGGGCTCCTCCTCTTCCTTCTTCAGTGCAGCCTGGGATTTTCCCAGGCTGTGCTGGGGCAGGAAGCGTGAGCAGCCTGGTTCTGGAGGTTCCACATGCACGGTAAATGTGGATGGGCCCTGGAGCTATGTGCGATCGTGCACCATTTTTGGCTAGAAGCTGAAAATGAAATAGTGTGTGATCAGTGCCTGCTGGCCCCGGCAGCATCGTGCAATTGCGAGGACATCATGTGGATGGCTCCTCACAATTGTGTGACTCTTTAGAGGCCCTTTCGCATGGCAAATGACGTGTGAAAAGGGCCTTAGTGAAGATTTCTAATGTTATGTATTGTGGAAGTGACAGTGATTCAAAACTAGTAGTTTCTTGACTGGTGGAGCTTCTGTAAGTAAGAATGTGCATATTTACAGAGTTTGTATCCACGTAGTCCACACCCATTTTCATTGCTTTGGGTTGTTGTCTTGTAAAATTAAGCTACATTCGTCCCTTTTTGCATTTTTTGAGGGGAGTAAAATTTGCTATTTAAAAGGGGAGGAGATGCATTCTCGTCACTTATTTGAGCCCTGAATTTCAGATATCATTGGTTGCAGGTTTTGGAACTTGATAGTCGTTTTCTTTTATCCTGCTGGTCCAGATTGGTTGAATAGTTGGGGGTTTTTTGATTTTGGCCTGCATCCCTGGTCTATCGGTGAGGCTGTTTGTGGGTAAGTTTCTCCTTGCTTTTGTTTCTTTGCTTTGCGAACAAAGCTTAATTGATATCACATTGCACAAGAGTTTGTAAGAGTTCCTTGAATGACTCTCTCCATCAACGAATATATTTTAGTTTTATGCACATCCCTGTCTATGACTGCTAAGTCTACAACTGTATTTTTCAGACTCTATCTATCGTCTGTCTGTCTGTCTGTCTGTCTGTCTATCTATCTATCCCACCTTTCTTCTTGCACAGGACCCAAAAAAATTTGCACCCAATTAAAGTAAACACAGCTAAAGGCTCCAGATGCTGTTTGATTGGAAGCTAAGCAAGGTCAGCCTTGATTAATACTCAGATGGGAGATCATCAAGGAATACCAGGTGCTGTAGGCTATATTTCAGAGGAAGGAACTGGCAAAACCACCTTGAGTATTCTTTGACTAAGAAAGCCCTGTGAGATTCATGGGATTGTCAGGTGACTTGAAGGCATGCGCATGCACACACACACACACACACACACGCATGCACACAGATAAAAAAACCCCTATTTGTACCAATGTTAATAGTTAAGCAAACAATTCTATTAAAAACACTGTCTTAAATTGTTTTAAGACACATTTAAAGGAGGAGGAGGTGGAGGAGGAGATGATGATGATGATGATGATGATGATGATGATGATGATAAAGGCACAACCCATTTAAAAGTCCTTTCTGCTGCATGAGTTATAAGCCATGCAGTGGCTGCACCCAGATTGTGGAATTCCCTTCTACGGGAGATCAAGATGTTCTCTTTCCTCCAGCAGGCAAAGACCTTTTTATTCAGGCAGGCCTTTGATTTCAATATCAGGTTGTAGACATGTGTTTGAAAATGGCATGCTCTGATTTCATCTTATATTTTTTTCTATTATGTTTTAAATGTGTTTTAAATTGTTTTTTAACCATTTTTAGAAATTCCTTTACATTTTCTTGTAAAATATGGTTTTACCTGAATTTATGTTTTAAACTATTATTAGCCAATTTGGGTCTCATGTCAGGAGAAAAGTTGAGTATATATTAAACGATTAAATAAATAATATAGACCTGCCTAAATAAGAAGGGCTTTGCCTGCCAGCAGAAAAGAAGGAACAGAGGGAGCCAGCTGAATCTGCTGTGGATCACAGACATGTGATCAGAAAGCATAACAATGGGTTGTGGTGGGGAGGGCACCCTTCACCTAGTGGAAGATGATCCTAACCAGACTGATTGCTCCACAATCTTGAGAATGATCATATGGGAAAAGATGGGGGACATTTTTCCAGAAAGTAAGATGTAACAGCCTGAATGGAAAACAACTGTCTAACTATTTTAACAAACTGAGAACAGCAGTAACATCATCGGTAGAGGCACTCCCACACACTTTCTTCTATAACTTTTGAGCTTTTCATCAATCTGATAATAAATATCTGTTGTGTCCTAACTGCTTTCTTGACTGTTGTCTCCACTGCAATGTGTCAATACAACTATCGGAAAAAAAATCCATCACAACCTCAGTTCTTTCATAGAGAGGGTGGTAATATTTATTGTTTTCATGTCAACCACAACTAAGTGCTGTGCAAGACCAAACCAATAATTTTTTTTTTAAATTCTGCGTGTATACTTTTCAGAGCTTGAAAGTCTTTAACTGAAAACAGGCTCTGCAATCACACTTGCCTAGGTAACCTAAGGACACTCATCTGCTCAAGTAAACATATAGTATGATGTTTCTAGAGACATGCCAAGCATTCTAAAACACAACACCGGCAGAAACGGAGAACAACGCCAAAGTGCCTTTTTGATAGCACCCTCCCACCAAGCGCAATGCTTCCTCCCCCTGCTCTTTAGTACCTCTAAGCTAGACAGATTACTTTTATATATTTATCTGTCCAGCAAAAGGGAGTAACAGTGCCTTGAACAGTTAAGTGACATTTGTTGAGGCACACTCAAAGGCAATGTGGTGTTCACCTAAAATAAGAGTGCAATTCTTTGCTCATCACTTCCAAAACAAGTCAGGAAGAAACCTATTGCACTCAGAGCATTGACACACACAGGATGTAGAATGACTGAGCTCTGGTTACTTTTTTTATTTGTTTCTTTTCAAAGAGATCATGTTGGATGTCCATTAGATAGTGTGAAATAATTAATTATCTACTGTGTTGGATTAACTGCTACAGGGATGGCTGTAGGATAACCCCTTTGAAATTCACAAGGAGGAGGAGTATGGTGGTCAAGATGAGAGTGCTTGTCTGTCATGAAAATGTGAATGACACTTGTCTCAACAGGTGAAGCAAGAAAATCATTGTTTTCATCCATTACCACTCAGATATTCCCACCACTGTTTGCCACCCCAACTAGGGAATGGAGACAGGACAACAAACTTGGGTTTAAACATGTCATTAACTCTATTTCAATTAAGCCAGTCTACAATGTGGAAGGCAGTCGGCCCTGCTAACACTGAACTTTGTACTACTAGCGGTCATCCCATAAGGTCTATTTGGAGAGTAACCTCTACAGCTCAAACACATGTAAGAGGCAATGGTTAACGCATCCTATCACAGCCATATTTCCCACAGCCAAGACTGAAACACTCACAGGGATGGGAATGGCCATTGCAGAGCTTATCCTACATGGGACAGCTCCTCACCAGCTGGCTTCCCCAAGTGGGAAAGTCAATTCTCTTCATTCCCTTCCTGTGAGGGAGCAAAGGAATGCCAAAGTAACTCCCCATCCATTCTGAAGCAGAGAGGAGGCATTCTTGTCAGTTGTTTTAGCTCTGGATTTCAGGTATTATAGGTTGAGTTTTTGGAAAGATGTAGGATTTTTTTCCCCTGCCAGTCCGGATTGGCTGAATAGTTGGCATTTTGGTTTTGGCTCATATCCTTGACCTATGGGGTGAAGTTGCTTGTGGTGTGTTTTCTGCCTGCTTTTGTTTGTTTTGTGTATGAAGGCTAATTAATATGACATGGAATAAGGCAACTGTTTGGTTGATGAAGCCCTGATGGTGAGGAAACACTTGAGGGCAGCCTGGGCTTGTTTCTCTGCTGTCTAAAAATATTGATGTTTCAAACCTTAAACCCACCTTGTCAATTAGTGTTGAAGAAAGATTAGCTGACACTTTCAAATGAAGATTAAAACTTTGCCAGCTCATGTTTTTCTGTGCCAGCACCTGGGTCTTGGCCCAGGCGCCAGTCACTGAAAAGGACTGCCAGAAGCATCAGCGGGTGTTGGATGAAAGAGCAAAGATTTCACTTTGGTCATGAACCAGCAATAACCTCTCTCAGGGGCCAAGTCTCTTCCATGAAATTAATTCTACAACTGTCCACACAGCAGGAAGCCTTTGTCACACTAGTGTCTATTAATCCTGGTAAGCCAGTTTATTCCCAAATATACATTTATAAACTCAAAGAAAAATGTTTACCCCATGTTATCTCTTTCGCCACTGGAACATCTTTCTGGAATGCTCTCAGAGAGGAAGGCATTCCTTTTGGAAGTGGTTGTCAGTGAATAAACACTGGCTTCCTCTTTTTATTTGTGATCTGTGTGGGTAAAGAAAACAGTGCAACAGTGCAATCACGCTGCAACAGTGCCATTTTAAGAACTTCCCAGTATATAGCTTCAAAAGACTGAGATTAAAGCTACTGCAAGGTTCTCATTATTGTACTGTGTGTCAGATTTCATTTATTGCAGTCATCTACTATTTTCAACCCTGATTCTAATTTCATTATCCACATTTGACCTATACTGTGGTCCAAACTTTATTTTTAATTGTAATATTTGATAATCTATGTCTTTTCCTTGCTCCCATTCTGGCTTCCCTCTAGGGGTCACATCTGCACTACTGGTAGAATTAAAAGTGGTGTAAAGCCTTTTCAAAGCAGAGAAGAATTAGGCTCCCACTTCTGTAGAAATTCACTGACCTTTGATACCACGGGGAGACTCAGCGAAGTGTAGGGCAAAGCGTACAGAAGAGAAGCAATGAACAGATTGGCCTTTTAGATCTTGTAAGATGATACAGCCAACTCAGGAGGGCAAATAGCAAAGGTTAATACAAGACGGGGAAGAGAGAAAGTACTGTTCTTTCTTGTAAATTAAATGTAGGCTCTCTGAGCAGAATGCAAGTCGAGAAATCCTTGGATCTATTATCTCCGTTAATATGCTCAATGAGAAAGGGCGTTATATCTGCCTGAAGCGATCTGGATTTTACAAATTTTAGTAGAAATCAATCACATGAATAAAGGAACAATATACTTCCTGTGGTGAAAAGATTGCCTGGGGGAGCAACGGCTGACATACATAATGTGTACAATTCAATTTCTTCAATATCCAATAAACAGTCATTTTAAAAAAATATTCTCTAAACTGCCAATTGCCAGGTGAGGAAGGGAGACTGTATTCACTAACAGACCAAGAGGTAGATCAGAAAATGCTCTGACTTTGTTGCTAATTCAAATCACTTGAGATTAGTTTTGCTCATACTAAGTATGTTTTAATTCACATTCTGCTACCAATAAAATGACCCTAGAGAGCTGGTAACTATGAATATCTAAAAAGTATGCTTAAACAGGAATTGTATGCAAAGGGATCTTGTAGCACCTTGGAGACTGAGAGAAAAGTGTAGCATAAGCTTTTGCAGACTGAGTCTACTTCATCAGACTCAGACTATCAAAGCTCATGCTACAAAATACTTCCTCCTTCTCAGTCTTGAGAGTGCTACAAGATCCCTTTGCATACAACTCCTGTATAAGCAGGCTTTTGAGATACTAACATGGCTATGTCTTTGAATTATATGAGAATTTATTTTCTAGGCCAAATGGAAAAAGGGAGTAAATGTAATAAATAATATAATAATATAATACAAAGTACTGAGAGAAAAGAAGAGTCCTGGTGGTTTTCATGTCAGCAGAGCAATGAATCCTCTCCAAGTTTTACTTTGAACTTTAAAGGAGTTATCTGAAGTGCTGAACCATATCCCCCAAACAGATTTGGTACCTTGGATAGAGTCCTTACAGTTCATACTAATACCCAGAGCGGATGTATTGCCCATGTAGCATGGAAGTCAGTAGGTCCCACAGAGGAGAAGGGAACACTAGAGTGGGAAGAAAGTGCCACAATTTCTGCTCTGCTTGGCTTCTTGAGTTTAAAGAGAACTACAGTTTGTGGCCATGCTGACCCACTAGCACAGAGGTGAACAACTTGTGGCTCTCTAGACGTTGTTGATCTGCACCTGCCATCAGCTGTACTGCACAAAGCCAAAGGCAAGAGGCAATTGAAGTTGTGGTTCACATGGAAAGCTACAAGATGCTCACTATTTCTACTTCAGTTGTCTTTAAAAAAAAAAACCCTTGCAAATGTAAATGACCTTATAGGTTTCTAGTTTATATTGATTTTGTTAAGAGCAGCTAAGCTGGAAATCCACAGAATATTTTTTTAAATGGGGCACAGCTCTGCTTGCTAAACTATCTTATTGTTATAGAGAACCACATAACTCATAAAATGGTCAGTCTTCACTCTTTGTAGAATGAGAAGTTTCAGGATAACATTAGACCTTGTGCAACTTCCTTCCTCAGAAACACAATAAAAGGAACCAACATGTTACTACATTATTTAATAAGGCTAATAATGCTGCTAGTCTGCTTAATGATTTATGTATTTATGTAACACATCTATACAGTTGGATTTTTTTTTAAAAAAACTGCATTTAGATCTTCTGCTAGAACAATTCAGAAAGCTTGTAGTCCATTCACTTGCATATCAGAGTGGCTGAATTTCTAATTGCTCAATAGCTAAAAATTGGATGAATTGTGTACCTGAAGTAAAACCCAGGTTAGGGCAAGAACTCCTTTCTTTGAAGCTAAATTTTGTTTTCAGACCTCCCTCAGCCAGGGGCTTAGATACTAGGGCTGCATGAAGAAGCCAGTTTCTATCTGATGGCCTTGTGTCACTTCACATTTCCTGCACTGTCACCGAAGCAGACACATTGTTCCCTCTGAAATCCTCCTGCTAACTAAAGAAGTTCTGGTTTGGAGGACAAGAAAGGTGAGTGAGAAAGGAAAAGGGTGGGATAGAGAAAAGAGGGACATAACATTAAGGTGGGGTGCTAGTGGATTTCTAACCTAGGCAAACCTGGTCCTTATTAGCCCAAGTCCATACTAGCCATAGCTACCATGATTTAAACAAAAATTCAATACATCTCATGGTCACGTGGAAGACGTTGATGAATCCGCCTATATCCCACTCAGCTTGCTCTAAATTTTGATGGGCACCTTCCAGGCCTCACTTTCCCTACTTATGTGTCAGTGTTGGCACATCCTGTTCACTTTTTGAGTCATTGTAGAGGCTAGAATTCTGTTTCAACCACACAGCGACCAACTCCCCCTCCAAAACCTATCTTATAAGCAGTGAATTTCCCCTACCCACCCAACATTGCCATTTCCAAGCTGTCACAGAACAGAAAGATGAGCAGGGATTCATCCTGCTGTTTCCCCATATCTGGACACACTGCAAGACGTCATCTGCAGAGATGTCCAAAGGACACCTGGAGGTCCCTGCAAATGCCTGTTGCAGCAGTACATCCAGCTACAGGAAAATAGTTGGAGACATCTCCACTTGTTCACCTTGCTCTCTGACAACACCAAAATGATCATCTATGGAAGAGGGGCTGCGCTACTTTTTAAGGGGGTTTTTTGAGATGAAACATTGGTATACATATTTCATTACAGGATCTTGGCCCAGATTTGTCTAGCTAAAGAGGGTATCTCCAGATAAATAACTGTCCACTGACATCCCTCTGAACAGCAGGAAGCCCATACTCTGCAAAGTAGAAAAATATGTCAGCCTTGGCTCAAGCAAAACATGTACATAAGGTATTAACAGCATCATGTCATACCCTAGTCTCCAATTGTGGCTATAGAGCCTTAAGATGCCTTTATTTGGATGTGTCCTTGAACAAGGACAACATTTTATGGTTAACTAACTAATATAGTTCCTAATTTTGTATGGTGGCTCTGCTTTTATCTCAACAGAGAAGGCCTGGCCTGTTCATGCATACACCTGTTTATTCAGTTATGTCAAACAAGAATGCATATTTGCTTGCCTGTCTGGCTTGTTTCTTCTTTCATTGCTGTTATTTCCTATGTACTGGAGCCCTCTAATAGAACAATAAACTATGTTCAACTGCAATGGATTTTTAAGCATATCATTTGAAGAAAGACTGTTCTCCATTGTTTTCTTTTTAATAAAAAACTGCAGTTGAAAAATCTTACTTTAAAGGAAAGTGAATAAGGGTCTTTGGAAAACTGGTACTTTATGTTCTATTCAAAAACAGTTGTTATTAGATATAGTAATCATCTTCAGTTTGCCTTCCATTCCCATTCCTCTTCATGAACCATTTTTTTTTACCACATGAAAGAGAAAACAAATTTAATTAGTATTGATTTGAGAGATCGTTTTCCTCCTCCTCACTTAAAACAACTCTCTCGACTATAGATGATGTCTGCACAGCTTACTGAATGGTGTGTTCTTGAAAACAATCCTTAGTATTAGTGAATGTCATCTTGAGAAAGCTAAGTGTACAGCTCCAGTTCTTACAGTAGTATTTCAAGAGGCAGATGTTGCTTGGAATATTATGACTGATAACTCAGACCAGGAAAGATCACATTATGGTCCTTTAGTTCTTGGGGGTGCAATTATTCCCACCATGTCTTATCACTGGCCATGCTGGCTAGGCCTGGGGGTGACAGATCTGGTTCAAAGGTGATGTTGTCTGCCATGTGTCAGATATATTTGTTACCTTGACATGGGCAGTGATTGTGAGTGTGGCATACTGAGTCCATCTGTGAGAGCACCACAGTGGAGAAATCTCCTCTCTCTGTGATAACTAGCCCGGTGTTGTTTAGTCCCATGGCTATAATTCTAGTCCTGATCCCTCTCACCACTCTCAGGATGTTGAAACATGAAATATGTATAGGTTGCTTTGTTACCAGCAGATCATGGCCAAATTCTGTTGCTGAATTATACAAAACTATGTCAAAGTAGGTGGCAATACCACAACAGTAATAAAGAAATTAAGGCACTGGAGAAATAGGTCAGTCAGAACTGGTAGTGGTAGAACTGGTAGATGAAGAAAGTAAGGCATTGGAGAAATAGGTTGATCAGAACTGGTAGTTTGCAACCCTGGAAAAATACAAATGCTTAGATTTCCATGTGTTACTCTTAACGACATTAATTGGAATCAAGTATGGCAGTTATAAATGTGTAACCTGGAGTTACACACTCAGACTGTTATGTATTCATGGCTCCTATGTAGACCCGAGCTTAGGGTCTATGTAAGGACCATGGAAGTTTTCCGATCCATACTTATCAGGTGGCAACCACTGTGATCAATGGAGGTTTGTTTCCCTGTCGCTCGGAAAGCAGCTGGCTACACAAGAGAGGTAGAAACAGCAGTCAGCTACTTTCTGAGCAACAGGGGAAGAGACTCCCATTGAACATATTGGCTGCTGCCTGGTAAATGAGGATTGGAGGTTGAGATCGCTGTGTGGCATTGTAAATATGTTGCTTACACATTCATAAAGACCATAAAGTATTCTGGCCAATATTCTCAATTTAGCAGGCAGTGCCTAATTCTGGGGTGAGAACAGAATCTACTAGATCAAGGAAGCCAGAGTTAACTCTTGTGGATTTAACAATTTGCTTTATGTCAATGCCCCTTTTGTAAGCTACCACAATTACATGATGGATAAACAGTCCCTATTTGGAAGCACAAAGTCTCACAAATACAGTCGTCTCTCCACATTTGCTAGGGTTAGGGGCACAGGACCCCCATGAAAGTGGAAAAACCATGGAAAACTCTAGGCCCTCCCAAACCCAATTTAACAAACAAAAGAGTATGATCACCATATTCAACCCACCATGGATTCCTCAGAGGCGTCAGGATTCCTTCACAAGGCAGAAGTGGCTGGCTGGTGGGGCTTACTGCCACCTCCACTGCTGCCCCACACCATTTTTAATAGGGACTTACAAGCCTCGTTCACAGTTTCTCAGTCTCACAAGGCTTGCAGTCCCCATTAAAAATAGCATAGGGAGGCACCAGAGGTGACAGCAAATAATCCATGAATAATCAAATCCACAAAAGTGAAACCTGCAAATGTGGAGGGCTGACTGTAGCATCTTAACCTTAACATTACCAGGCATGAGTACTCTCATCATAGGGACTATATGTAGAAATACTAAATAGGGTTTCTTTTATTCAACTGCAACTCAGCCTGACTCTTTAAGTATGTTCTTATGACCCAATTTGGGCATCATAGTAAGCCATGGACTATTGTGAATCGTGGTTTACTATGGATAAGAAGTGAGCTGAGGTATGCTGTCCTGTGGCATTCACTTGTCAAGGGAGAGATAACCCAGGGAGACAGTATGTGCCAAGTTCACACATCATAATAAACAAACTACTGTCCTACCATTTGCGCGTTCCTAGCCACTCCCACTACAAGTGAGAGCAATTAGTAAGAGTACACCAGAATGCCAACTCATCCCTGAAAATCCAGAATTCCAGAGAATTCCAACCTGTTCTGCAGGGAAAGAAAGAATATTAAAATATATATGTATTTGTATCACAGGTGAAAAGGGGTTTTCATGAGTGTTGGGCAAAAACCCTGACAAAGAGAATGTGAGGTGTGATTTGAAATTTTGCAGTTCAGCGTGTCTTCTGTAGAAAAACTCCCACATCATTTTTGTGTAGGAAAAAGGGTTTTTTTTGTACCACAATGTTATTTTATGTGCACAAGTCATGATTTCATGTGCAAGAAGCGAGTTTACTATGCAGGAAATATGATTTTCCATGTAGAAAAGAACATTCCTGCACAGAGAATACCATTTTCTGCCCCAAATGTCCACATTTTTGTGTGTTCAGAATAAGCCTTGAAATGACAATAGTCCTTATAACTGGCACAATTTTAAAGATTTTCTCATAATTGGGAGAAAATTGATCAAATTATTAATTCTTACCCAAAAGAATGACATTTATGAAGATTCACATCAGTTGTTATTGTTGTTGTGTGCCTTGAAATTATTTCTGAATTATGGTGACCCTAAAGTGAAACTACCCTGGTGTTTTCTTGGTATAATTTGTTCAGAGGGGGATTTGCCTTTGCTCCCCTCAGAGGCTGAGAGAGTGTGACTTTCCCAAGGTGACTTGCTCAGTGGGTTTCCATGGCCAAATGGGGATTTCAAGCCTGGTCTCCAGAGCTCCAGGCCAATGCTCAAACCATGACACCATCCTGGTTTTCTTACATCCATGCTCTTGTGAAATATGAACAGGGTCAATGACTAGTGTTTATGCCTGTGGTCCGAGATTCATAATCTGTTCCTTTTAGAATAATCACATTGGTTTTGTTCCATATTAGCTTTACGTCTCAGATCATTGTGTGGGAATGCAAGCTCTGATTGCAGCAGGCTTAGTTCCTCAAAATCATCATCATTCTCTTCTTTTTTAATTGTCAGTTTGCTCAGACATTTTCTACTGCTCTGTCTAGTATTTTGATTTGATTTGATCCGAACAGTCAATATTACTTTTTATGGAAAAATCACAAAGAAATAGGTGAATGAATGAGAATCTACAGCTGATATTTGTCCCCTTTTGCAATAGTATTCTACAGAGATGGAGAATGAGACCTTTGATTTTCCAAGTGATGCTAAGGTGATGGCCTTGTAGTTATTAGGAATCTATTATGCCTTATCAAAAGAAACATGTAAATCTTGATGTGGCAAGGTTCCAGTTTCTGTAATTACTTTTTAAGCACCTAAATGGGCTGGCTTCCAGTGTTTTATTCTTCTACTCAGGCAATGATAACATCTTTAATAGTAACAGAAATATAACTAAGAAGTCTCCTATTATGTGTGTGTGTGTGTGTGTGTGTGTGTGTGTGAATGAGATCATTTTGAGATGTTATTTTACACACGTATGCAATTATAGTACAAAATCAATTTTTGTACATGGCTAAATTTGTTTTCTTTCTGCTTTTGCTAGACCTGTAATATTGACACTCGTCTTGTGGAATGGGATGATAAAAGATATCATTTCTATTCTTACCATACCCATTTTAGAAACGAAGAAATACACAGTCTGTTACAGTAAATACAAATAAAGGGAGCTTTATGCAGTTTTAAAAACCTCACCTTCTAAAGTAGACTCCAGATCATCTTGTGTCACAACAAATATGTTACTCTTTAAGAAGCTACAAGACTTTTTTTTTACATATTTCCATTCCTATACATTATGTATCTCAAATAGGTTATGAATCAGATTACACGGGCAACAACTTGATGATTGCACTTGGCTCAATATCAAATATTCCAGTCATTATCTCAACAACTTAAGCTATTCTTATTTGCATGTCTGCTCTTCCCTAATAATGGCATTTTCAAAGATAATACCTATCTAATGAGTAACTCAGTACAGTGGGCCGTCCATCTTCATGAGGGTTCAGAGCTCAGAACCCTCACAAAAGTGGAAAAAACACGAATATCTCCCCTGTGCTCTTCCCCCTTTCCCTTCTGGGCTTCCCACTCCCATTCCCTTGCCTTTGCTTCAGCATGCATGTCTTCCTTTTCCACACCAGGACAAAAGGAAAGGGAATGGGACGGGGGGCTCAAAGGGGGAGAAGGAAAGTGTGTCAGTGCTTTCCCCCTCATTCATTCCCTTGCCTTTTGCCTAGGTGTGCTTGCCTTTCTTCTCCACACCTGGCAAAAGGCAAGGGAATGGGAGGAGGAGAATGAGGGGATGCAGGCACACACCTCACAAATAATGAAATTTGTGAAGGCCAAACCTGTGAATGTGGAGGGAGGACTGTAAATGGGGCCTGATTTCTTGGCCCAAAGTATGATAGGTTCTTCATTGCTCTATGCACAACTCAGTTTAGTTTAGCTGTGGGGAAGCCCATTCCCAGCACCGATTCCTAATGCCCCTCCGACTTTGAAGTAAAGAACAGAAACATGTGTTTAGACCAAGAAGTATACATTCCTTTGTCCTATGGGCTGATAGGACTGCCAGCTTAAAAATTAACCCCTTTCATTTGAACACTGTTGACATATGCTACAAGCTGCTCTGATAGTGATAAAGAAAACATCCTATAGGTCTTAGTTATCACCTAAGGAGATTTTTTTAAATTGAAAAGAGTTTCTCACAGGGTGCACAAAATTCATGCTTCTAATGAAATCCATCTGTTTTTAATCAGGCAAATGATCCATAGCTCTAGGGAAAATCCCTTGTTTAATTCATCCCTGAAAAGTGTTGCCAAAATCAAGTAGGCCTGCATCCAATGGTTGTGATAACCTTAAGTACCGCTTTACCTGCTAACGTGGTTGGTGTGAGGCTATCTCCTAGTATGCTGCTTTTTACAGCATTTTGAAACAGGAATGGGAATCATACAACCTTCCAGATGTTGTTGGAACTCCCAACATTCCCCACTCTTGGCTACATTGCCAAGGGATGGTGGGAATTGTAGTCTGACAACATCAGGGGGGCATGATTTCCACCCTTGATTTAAGACCTGCAGAGAGAAAGGCCTGCTGGGATTCTGTTTCCATGGACTTTGGGTTAGTTATGAAAGTTTAGTAACAAGCATAAAAATGTCATGTCACTCTCTTTAACTGTAAAAGCACCATGCTTCAGATTTCATTTAAAAAAAAAAAGGTGGAGTTTACCCTGGCACAGAGTTTAAAGTAAAATCATATTAAAATGTTGTACAGGTGGTATCTAGATCCGGAGAAATTAAGTAAGATCTATAAGACTAAAGAAAAGAAATGTTGGAAGTCTGAAAGTGAATGCGGTACTTTTTATCATATGTGGTGGCAGTGTGAAAAAGCAAAAAAGTACTGGAAGAAGATTCATAAAATAATCATGGAGATTCTGCAAGTAAGGATACCACTAACACCAGAGATCTTTTTACTGAATATGTTGCATAAAGTTAACAAAGTTAACAAAGAATACTGCAAACATAAAAACAAGATACTTTATATGATCACAGCAGCCAGAATAACATATGCTAAATATTGGAAAAGAAATATGATACCGGAATTGGAAGAATGGCTAATGAAAGTACAAGAGTATGTTTCTCTGGAAAGTCTATCACGAGCGATGAAATGAGGAAGAAGGGGAGAAAAAGATAACGAAATGATGGAAGTTAAGAGATATATAGAGAATAATTGGGTAAAGATTTGCCAAGAAGAATAAATTGATCAAAATATGAAAGAGAGGAAGCCGAAAATGACATATAAGCTAAGAAGTGTATTGTTAGAGGCCAGTCAACAGTATCATTAGGTGTAGGGGTAACTGATGTAAGATAGAAAGAATAACCAGGTAAAAGAAAGTAGGAAGTGAAAGAGTGAAAGACGACAAAATGACTTATAGAGAAAATGGAGGATTGTATAATTAAGCATTATAAGTATTGATAGTATTTATAGTATTTATAAAAAAGGTTAATATAGAAATAATGAAATATAAGTTGTTGTTGTTTTTTCTTTCCTTTTACACAATCAAAAAAAGGAATATGTCATGTGCAAATATGTAGGTAAAAAGGGCGAATTTTAATGAAAAATAAAATAAAAATAATAAAAAAAAAGGTGGCAAAATGTATCCTTGAGCTTTTGTTGGGATGGGTGAAAGCACATACAAAAGACTTAACTTGAGGTCTTTATAAGCATCTAACCACTAAAAAAGACCCTGAAAACCTAGGACTGAATACAATGATGTTCTCTTTCATGAAGCAATTGTGCCGCTTTTCCTCAATCTCGCACAGACTGTGCTACATCTAACTCCTTTTAAAGTCTCTCTCTCTCTCTCTCTCTGTGTATGCATGCACCTCCAGAATAAGTTTGACTTTGCCGTAGAGTGTCAGCATCACTGTCAATTTGTTTTCCAGGCATACTTTTTATCATGTGGTTATTGTAGGTCCCAACTTTAGATGGAAAACAAGCTTACTGTGTGAAAAGGAGCTTTTTGTAAGATTTCAAGGTTAACTGAAGATTAACAAAGAATCCCTCTGCTGTTAAGTTTCATTCCAGCATATACCATAAAAGTCATATCCCCTGAGTGTGCACAAGCACAATATTCTTCCCTGACCAAGGAAATTTTGAGGAGTAATGACTGGCAATAGTCAACTAGGGTTGTAGGTTGCTATACTGAGATGTGAGCTGAAACCCCATTTTTTGCTGTTCTCTCATAAAGCTCTGCCAGAAAATGTCCACTACAGTTCCAAAAAGTTACAGGCTGCTCCTTTCCCCCCCTCTTTTTAGCTCTCCAGATGCACCATAAATCAATATAGGATTTACCTCAATACATTCAGAGTTTTTCAAAAAACGTTCAATTACTTTTTAATTGTTCTACATGCTTTACCTTAACCAGATGAATGCTACGAGGTTCCTTCCATGTCATGATTGCTCACATTACTCAAGAATGTTTTTGTAAAGGGCTCTGCCATAAGCTTTTTCAACATTAGCAGGAGCATTATCACAGAAGAGGGGGAAAAGAAATAAGGTCACTGCTCTCCTAAATAAGAATTCTGTGTGTCCACCTCATGACATTTTTCTTCATTTGTCAAACTTCTCGCATAGTAGAGAGTGAGCCACTGAAAATTGTACATGCCTAGAACTATTGTGTTCACATTGCCTTGGTCACCTTCCTTGCTCCTTTTCTTTGGATGCCTAAACAGCATTTCAAAATGCTCAGTTGAGGGCTTAAGTTACTGCAGTGCTAGAGATGTGAGGATGGAAAAGGAAAATTTCATTTGGGAGAGCAGAATTCTTCTTTGGGAGAGCAATACCCTTATTTTGTTCCCTGTAGCTATACACCTGGATTTTGTCTAAGAATCTAAAGTGTTTTGTAGGTCATTCCTATAGACATGGTTAACACTGTCCAAGAACTCCAAAGTGGTCACAGATATTTGCCAGATGTTATATACTGTCCTGATTTACTGACAAAAACACTGCTTACAAAGAATACACTTTTACATGGGGCATCTTATCACTATTGATTGTAAAACATGAATGCTTGGCTACACAAAAAGCTTGATGCAAATATAATTCTCCATTGCTATTTGTTTATTTACTTTTTAGGAAACAAAACAAAACAAAACATGGGGGACCCTAATTTCCAGAACAGCACAAAGAACTTACCCCATCTTTACCTAATGTCTGAATATGCCTTTCCTTACTTGCCTCCATAGGCAACGTATTAAACGTATTAAAGTATACAAAAAGCTTTTTGTTCCTCAAAGAAAAACACACACCCAAGTACACAAACCAAGTAGTCAAAATGAAAAATGAGTACTCTGAACATATCTTCAGCAGTCAATTTTTTAAGCAACCATGCAAGTTTCTTCTGCTGAAAGAAACAAGATTTGTATATATCACAAAAGCTGCTCATGGATTATTTATTTGATATTAGCTTGTGTGAATGTGAATGCATTAAATGAACAAAACAGAGGTTTATCTCCCCAGTTGGCCAGGGGAGAAGCTGGTTGAACCTATTTATGGCTGCAAATGAGTACTGAGTTATAGGCTAATGAATCAAGTTGCTCCTGGCCTTTTCCATACAGCAGTTTAAACTCTTTCAAGCTGAGGCCTGCATGATAAGCCAAACCAGAATGAATAGATTCTAGTGAAATCTTGAAGCAATACTCATAGTTCTTTCTGAGGAGGAGTGGAATGAACTATATGAATTACAGATGTTTTCCAAACGCAATAAAATAAAAGCTCTAACCAACTTAAAAAAAATCTGCTGTACACCCACCCTCCACTTCATTATTCACCATTGTTCACAGACAATGTATCATATCAAAGACCAACATAGGAACTTGAGGACAGATCTTCATCTGAGCATGAGGAAGAATAAATCTCTTTGGGTAGATATTTGTCTTCAATATGTAAGTGCCAGCCTGCCCTGAGAATGCTGGATGTAATACAAAAGGTTTGATGAAGCTTAAAATTCTGAAGAGCCTTCTTTTTAATTTTACTGAATTACACAACCATATGTTTAAGGAAATATAATATGGAGGCACTGAGATGAGTTTGTAAAAAGCCTTTCACTGGTCAAACATTCCAAAGTGACTTTCCAAGTGATGTAGGCAAGTACAGGGTGAGAAGCTGAAGTTACAAGATAAGCACTGTAACTCATGGTAGGCCCAAGCTGTCATTTTTAATAAGGTGTAATAGATTGAGGCATTGCTAAAACATAGGAGTAGTGGTTGTATTCATCTCAGGGGATGCAGTTCCACACGCCGTCGTAGCAATCCACTAGCTGTCGAGTCTAAAAGTGGTAGATAGGAGGCATTAAGCGAACTACAGAAAAAATCCATTTTGTACCGCCTAATCCGCATATATCCCATATGCCATATCAATGAGGAAATGTTAATACACATTAAGAAAATGGTGGCACCAGTAAATGGCCAATCAGGGTTGGCAGAGCAGGGCAAAATGCAGAAGAGACAGTCTGCTTTACTTCGCATTAATGCTGAGAGGTGCAGAACATGATGTTGCTCCTGTGTTTCAAGAGAATCCGCCTTCATTACAGAACAGATCCATTTATGGCATTTTGTGCACATTTATGGTATCTCGTGTGGAAAGGGCCTAAAAGTTAGGAAGTTTGCAAATGTTTCAGACTGAATTTGTGGTATTATTGCCATGACACATAAAGGTGGGCTTGATCTTCAAGCCAGTTCAATTTCCTAATGATTTTTTTATATATATTTATATATATTTATATTTATATATATATACACACACACACACACACACACACATACATATTTATATTTATAAATTCAGGACAGAAAAAGTGTATGTGTGTGTGTGTGTGTGTGTGTGTGTACGTACACACACACACACTTTTTCTGTCTTGAATTTTTCCAACTTTGTGTTTTAAGAGAATTATTTTTAAAATTATTCATATATTATTTATATATTTTCCTAGTATCCAGCTCTTCTTTTTTGAAAGAGCCTGCTGCACTTGACAATAAAATAACATTGAAAAGAATGCCAGGAAACCATAAAATCACATACAAATAATAAATACAACAGCAGGGTTTTTTTTTTTAAAAAGGAAAAACAGTTAAAAATATATTTTATAAATTAAATAAATACTATCAAAATGCCTGCAATCCAGCCTGATTTTTAACTGTTTATGAACAAGTGTGGGGGCCAGCACACAAGAAGAAGAAATTTCCAAACCTGGGGAGTATTCACTGAGAAGGCTGTTTCATGCACTATCCCCAGGACCAGCTCTCTCTGTAGACCTCAGAACTCAGGATGCTTGGTACTAGCGGGGTGATCTTTAGAGTATTTGGGTCTTGAGCCATTAGGCTTTATATATACTAGTCCCTGCCATTAACTCACTGGCACCCTGTGTAGAGTTTTTCAGGATCAATGCAGTATGAGCCTATTTCACTGTCCCAGAAAAATCTGAACGTGGCTATAGCAAAATAGTCTTCTATCAATTATAGTATACAAAAGGGCAGATTTGGGCAGCCACTCAGTACATCCAAAGGTTGCCTTTGAAAACCCTGATCAGTTGTTCCCCTCAAAGTGGATTTCACAGCTGTACAAAGGCTCCTTCAGAAACACTATTCTAAAAACAATGACAGCAGCTGGGCACAAACAATGTTTGGGGGTTTGCTTACACCTGTATTCAAGGAGGGTTTTTTTTTCTATAGGAGCCAGTAGTTTTTGTCTATTATACAGTAAAAATTCATTTATGAAGCTGCCTTATTTCAGCAACAAAGTTTCTGTCTCTTCCTGCTCTTTCAGGTCTATTTGAATGTCTGGGCCATACAGTGGGGAGCTCATGGCAAGTGTTGCTAGTGGGCCAACCTCATTCACTGAGGACTTGGTGACTGTCCAAGGTGCTAATGAAGAGAGCTGTGAAGAGAGCAACCAAAATGTGTCTTCTCTTTTTATGTTATATGTGTGATCTGTGTGTGAGAGTGAGTGTACAAGACTGTGCAGCAACAGGATGTTTCTGAGCTCCTACCCTGGCCTGGTAAAGAAGAAAGAAAGAAAGAAAGAAAGAAAGAAAGAAAGGAAGGAAGGGAGGAAGGGAGGAAGGGAGGAAGGGAGGAAGGGAGGAAGGGAGGAAGGGAGGAAAGAGGAAAGAGGAAAGGGTAGAGTGCATGTTAGCAATAGAGAATACCCTTCCAAATTACATTTTCATTGTTTAGCACACAATTTGCCAGTAGCATAACCTTAAGCCTAGAGAGGAAGATAAGAGGATCAAGTGACATGACCTTTATGTGCCCATGGTTGCTCAGTAAGGAACATGCCAAAGTCTGTCAGGATAATGCAGAGAGTTTGGTGACAGAGGAAAGCAGACTTGAAAGACCAAGTTGCAAGAAGAGAGGGCAAATCTAAATTTTTTGGGGGACAGGGGATGAATGTCTTTTTCTTGAAAATGCCAACAAAACATTAAAGAACCATGTCGTTGACATTATTGTCTCATTGATAACCTGCATATCCAAAGAAGGGTTTTTTTATATCGATGAAAGTGCACGCTAAAATAAAAAAGTTAGTCTTAATAGTCCTGCCACATTTCATTTGTTCTCCCCCTCCTGTCTTCCTTTTTATGCGGCAAGAGACTAACATGGCTACTTCTTTGAAAACTGCACATTGAAATGCGTAAATTCATGGTGATTTGTTCTGTGTGTGACCTGTTGGAATGAGAGAGAAGAAAGCCTGTACACAACACCTCAGGAATAGCTTCCTAATTAGCAATGGACTAAACACAACATTGGCCTTTCTTTGTGTAATCATGATAACATTAATAGGACCTGTTAGTTTTAAGGTTTAGGTTTATTAGGTTTAAACTAGGGTTTAGACTATGGTTTAGACTAGGATTTGTTGGATTTAGACTTGTTAGACTAGGGGTGGGAATTATATGCCCCTCCAGTTGTTGTTGGATTGCAGCACCTAGCAGCTGTAGGTAACAGTGAAGGATATTGAGAAATGCAACCTTTATCACATTTATACTTTGCTTCCTGTTCACTATGAATCTAATATGTTCAGTGGAATTTTCTTTTTGTTGTTGTGTGCCTTCAAAATTTTTATGACTTGTGGTGATCCTAAGGCAAACCTAAAATAGGGTTTTCTGGGGCTGAGAGTGTGTGATGTGCCCAAGGTCACCCAGTGGGTTTCCATGGTGAGCAGGGAATCGGACCCTAGCCTCCAGGATTGTAGTCCAATGCTCAAACCACAACACCAGTGGTGCAGAGACAGTGAAGCTATGGAGGAGCTCTTTTGCTAGAATCTTCCTGAAAGATTCCTTCAGTAAAATGATTTTTCTCTGTTCTTTTAAATCTGACACTCTGGATTTATAATGTGTACCTCAGCAAAGCTGATATCCAAATGATTTTTGGTGCACCAGAGGCTTTTGTTTTGTTTTTAAAAGGAGGTGAAGTTTATCGAATTACTTTTTCTATCTTATGCAACAACTTTGCAACCAGTTTCACAGTTTAACATTGCATGTGAGTGTATATGTGTGCATATAAATGTGTCAATTTATGGCAATCCCTTGAATTTCATAGGGTCTTCTTAGGCAAGGGATGCTCAAAGGTGGTTCGGCATTGCTTTCTTCTGAAATATAGCCTACAGCACCTCGTATTCCTTGCTGGTTCTCTATCCAAGTACTGATTAGGACTGACCATATTTAGCTTTCAAGATCAAAAAAAATACCTTTAGGGTATTTGGTAAGGTAAAATGAACATGCACTAGATAAATTGAAGCGGCTGTAAGGACATAAATTCATAAGAAAATCTGGGCAGATAAGTCCTATCTCACCCAGTGTTCAGCTCACAAGCAGGACACACAAAATTCTAAACTTTAACTTAAAAATTACAACAAAAATCACACAGCCATTCTGAACAAAAGATTACACCTTTACATTACTGATAACTAACTGGTGAAAACAGACTAGAAGACACACTTGAAAACAATCAGATATTAAATCAGGCATGAAAATAAATAAACCAACAAGCATCCATAGCTGATGCATACTAACATTAGTTGTTTAAGGCTTAAAAATGACTACCAATTATCATGCAGTTAGCAAAATCTTTTCTATTTGCCCACCTGAACCTAATTCACAAAACCAAGTAGACAATTCCCATTTTACAAACCTAATGAATACATATATAATTGTACATGTAGAAATGCCTCAGATACTACAACATCGGCAAGATCACAATATCCATATGCTAGATGGGCTGGCAGCCATGATTTCAATGTCTGATTTCCCAGGAAGATCCGATAGCTTGAAATGGCAGAAAGGTAAATGGAAGTTATTCCTGTTCCTATTTCTGGGTGGTACCCCTGTGGAATCCTCCTATGCAAATTCTCTAGTTATTTTTTTTTAAGTTTAGCTATGACATAATTTCTGTATAGAATGATGCCATTTTGTGATCCGCTATGTCATCCATTTTATTTGTCTGGCTAAAAATCAAGGACTCTGCCTGAACATTTTACTGTCAGATTGCTATAAGGTAAACCCAGCAGTTGATATTTTAACAGAACGTGATATGTCACTCTGATAGACAACCAAGTACAAGGAAATCCTTACTATGAGTAAAACTGACTTACCCCAAAATAAAAGTCAGGATAGACTATGGTTAAGAAAGGAATTTACCTAAGGAACCTTGGTGTCAGATTTAATATAATTCAATGCCAAAGCCTCTTGTGACATACAGGACACTCATGCATAATTCTGGAATCAGTTATGATCACACCAGAGTGTTGAGGATGGAGAGGTGTGTTGAGGATGGGGAGGAAGAGAACTTGGCTCTTCTCACTCATAGCTCTATCATGCAGTCTGGGGACAGAATCTCATCACCCATTACAATGCTTATGGAAGTAGGCTGTATATGGTCCTTGTGTGCGGTCAATTATCTTCCGCATCTCTTTTGTTCAGGTGCTAGACTTGGTTGTTAGTAGAAGATCACTGAAAGAGTTTTGTTGGTTAGCTCTTGTCTTTCCATTGGTCCCTCTGTATTTCCATTCCACAATTTTTTGTCTTGTTAATTTCTAATTTCAACTGCTGTGGAAACCTGGCAGCAAATCTGGTGACTCTATTGCAAAAGAGCCCTGTGGATTTGTAGCCTGTGTGCTGACAGAGTAGAGTATCCTCCTATAATCCAGAAAAGAAGGCCAGAAATACTGTTTTCTTCCATTGGCAACTGTGGTGACATAGTTTCAGAACAGTGACCATTACAACAAATGTAGGTAGGAGTGAAAAAATGGACAGGAGGGACATGTATAGACTGTGGGTCGCATGCTATCCACTATGCTCTTTGTTAATAGATTTATGCCTACCCATAGGTAAGTCCTATTGAAATGCACTGGGATTTATTTATTCCCTGCTAAACATACATTAGATTGAAGTCTAAATGACTTCAACAATAATCACATCCACTAATAGTAGGAAGCAAAATAGGCTAGTGTCAAAGTAAGAGCAACAAAATCAGTGTATGAGTAAAGAAGCTGCTTTATCTCAGTTGGACGTCCTTCTATGAGCCTTTGAGGCTCTTGAAATTATGAAAGGTAAGCAAGGTTGTCCTTAAATTCTAAAAGCAAAGGTTAAATGCTCTCAGTTCATTCCAATCTATGAATAGAAAGTAGCCAATGTATTTATTGAGAGTACAATATTGCTAAGGATAATTTAAAACAGATTGAACAACAAATCATGAATGCTGGATGAGTAAGAAAACTTGAAAATTGGCCTTGAGAACAACTGCCATTCTGAGTCTCCCTCAAAAAGAGCTGACTGAAGAGTATGTCTCACTTTTCAGTGAATTGTAGCAGCTTAAGCCAATTACTTTGAGTGGCAGGTCATATCCAGGGAATTTTCCTGCCACTCCAATTTAACTAGAGAATAAACATATAGTTGCATTAATTTGTAATTTTATGGCAATCAGATCAAGGGCCTACTGTTTAACTCTCCTGTTCTATAAACAGTGGCGTGTATTATTAACCTACATTTGTGTTATTTCATTCCGTTTCATTGTTTCATTTAGAGCTGGGGGGGGGGACTTCCAAAGGTCAAGGAGCCACATGGTACTTCTTATGGGCCTGAGAAGGCCACACCCACCTCATGCCCCCCTTGCCCCCTCTAACAACCTCTTTCTTTCACTTTAATCCCCCCTCCATGCCCGTTAGCAGATGGTGAGAGTATTCCCCTCCCCCACAATGTTGTTTTTAGCCTGTGGCACCTCCCCCCCCCCAAAACCAGAAGTGACTGTAATTCAACAGAACTAATTCCCACGTCCCGCCCCCCCCTCCTCCTCTGGTATTAATCCTTAGACTGATGGAGGATATTCAACAGCAAAATAGGCTGCCTGAATTGCAAAAAAGTAAAAAGTACTGAAGACCCATCTCTTCCAGCAGGCCTACCCAGGCAATTTTTAATTGATGTATTTAAATGGTTTTATGTGTTTTTAGTGTTTTTAATCTATGCTGTACCCTGTCTTGAACCTTGGGGAGAGGTGGGTAGGAAATGAAGTAGGAGAAGGAGAAGAAGCAATGTACAGCACACACATTTTCTTTAAAAAAGTGATTAAAAAACAATTTTAAAAGTCAGATTTAAAACCAATTTTCAAAATCTAAGGACCAAGTAATGTATGTATGTATGTATGTATGTATGTGTATCCGTGTGTGGGTGTGGGGGTATATATCTATATGTATATATAAAGAGAGAGAGAGTGTTTAATTTTAATCTTGAGCTATGATTGACACACACACACACACACACACACACACACATATATATATATCATAGCTCAAGATTAAAATTAAACTCAGCTCTTAGTGGGATGATGCAGTTGGCTGGCTTTGTCAGCGCTAGAGAATTAAAAAGTCTTACAAATGTTTTCAATCTTAACAACCTTAACAAGAAAGAGAAACACAGAGTCACCCAAATGAAAATACTTCCAACTGCCTCAAAATGTTTGCATCCTGAGGCTTCATTGTTTTTCCCACAAAAAATAAAATAAAATAAAATAAAATAAAATAAAATAAAATAAAATAAAATGAAATGAAATAAAATAAAATAAATAATAGAAAAATAAAAATCTGTGCAAAACTCAAAATTTTGTACAGAAGCCATTGTTGTTTATGTTATTTTGTTTTGCACAAAGAACAATATCTTGTGTCCCCAGACACGGGGGTTTAGTGTAAAAATCTTGTTCATACATAAAGGAAAAAATGTTATGCTCAAAATAGGGAAGGAAAACTACAAAAAAATGTGCTAAATCTTTGTTTTCTCAACCAGCAGTGTGAGAATTTTTGAAATTCTCAATTCTTGCACGCAAAAGAAGATTTACTTCTTTACTAAGAGATGACACATTACCACTTGGCAAATTGTTATATACTATAGTTGGACTTGGAAACCAATAGGAGGGAATTTCAATGGTTGTTTCCATATACAGTAAGCACCCAATGCTCATGCATCCCTTCTTTTTTAACAGCATCCTTCTATGGATTTTTTTGAGGAAAGGGGAGTAATCAGACTTTTTTTTTTTAAGAGAACTTTGAGTCCCCAATTACTATAAAAAGTTAAGTTGGTCTTACTCTCAGTACTTTGCCTATTGCCTAGGAAGTGTATGTTAGCAATTCTGAACTTTTTGGAGGAACTGAAGACATGGTATGTAAAGCAAAATTTGTTACATATTTAACAGATAAGAAGTTTCAATATAGATACATCTTTTAAGCATTCAGTTTCCTAAAGCATGAATTGTGGATCTCTCCTTTGTCAAAAGATGAAGTAGTTGTTCAAGATGGGGCATTTGTGTGATCAATCCCCACCCCCGAATACTTGTGAATAGGACTGAAGCAAACAAAAGGACAGGTTGCCTACTTGTAGCTGGAGTTCTTTGAGTGGTCATCTGTGACTCAAAGAAGTGGGATTGTCTGCGCCTGCGCAGTACTGACTACAGAAAGTTCTAGAGCTTTAGGCCTAGCATTTTGGCGGGAACTCCGCCTCTTCCCCAGAGGGTATATAAAGGCCTTGGCATGCTCGCCGTTAGTTCCTTAACCATTGCAACATGCGTGGCAGCAGGAACATGGCATATCAGCTGAGGGGAGGCAGGGTGGGATTGTGCGAGTCACAGATGACCACTCGAAGAACTCCAGTTACAGGTAGGCAACCTGGACGTCCTTCTTCGTGATCTCTGTGTCTCCCCCAAGTGGGAGACTAGCGAGCTAAACTCAGAAGGAGGGAATGCCATGTGATGGTGCCATAAGCACCACTCAAGGAGGCCCACCACAAATGCTAGGCATCACATAGTGTTGACATAGGTACAATATAAAATGAACCACCAGGCAAACAGAGCAAATGACTATATTACTAACATTTAACATAAACAGGCCATGGATTGAACAAGCATTACCACGGTTCAAATGGTGGAAAACAAAACAGCTCTCCCAAAAGCAGTGTCAGTGAATGAACATTGGTCCACCCTGTAATGGGACACAGAAGTCATAGGCTGAGACCATGTGGCTGTCTTACAAATGTCATGCAATGGAACACCTCTGAGGAAGGCTGCAGAAACAGACAGGGCTCTAGTGGCATGACTCCTGATCTGAGGCGGAGGGTCTGTCTGTGTTAGTTCATAGGCCAGCCTGATGGTGGATGCCACCCATTTTGAAAGTCTCTGGGACAAGACTGGCAGTTCTTTTCTTTTAGAAGAGTAGCAGAGAAACAGTCTCTGGGATTGGCAAATTTCTGCAGTGCGCTGGACATAGAAGGCCAGGGCCCTGCGAATGTCCAAAGCATGCAAGGACCGTTCCAGGTCTGAGCTCGGGTTTTGAAAGAATGCCAGAAGAACAATGTCCTGATTAAGCGGAAAAGCCGACACCACTTTTGGGAGAAAGGTGATGTCAGGGCAAAGGACAACTTTGGTTTGATGGAAATGAAGTTAAGGCTTGTCAACCCTAAGTGCACACAGTTCACTTGCCCTCCTTGCAGAGGAAACAGCAACAAGGAAAGCGGTTTTCCAAGATGATAGGCGGAGATCACATGTGGCCATAGGCTCAAAGGGTCACTTGGAGAGTTGGGAAAGAACAAGTGGCAAATTCCAACCAGGAACTCGAAGCGTCACTGGGGGGTGTAGATGCTTGTAACCTTTGAGGTAAGTGTGAACCAAAGGATCCTTAAAGCATGAGGGTCTCCCTTGGCTTTGGAGGTGCAACGATATCTCTGAGGTAACATCTTATCAAAGAGAGGGAAAGACCCCGGTTTGCCAGCGAGGTGAGGAACTCCAGAAGGTGGACGGTATCGAAATGCTCGACATAATCTGACATAATCGCAAGGATTCCTTGAATCTTGAAAATTTATAGGAATAGGCACGGACTGTCAAGGGTTTATGAGCTGCCTCAACGATCTGTCAAACAGCTGGAGGAAGAGAAGCTATTGGAGTAAATTCCACACCGTCGGTTTGAGGGTGGCAACATCGGGGTGATGCACAGTACCGTCGTTCAGTGTCAAGATGTCTGGTTTGAGTGGAAGCCTCCGATACCGAGAGCATGACAGGAGTAGTAGTGGGGTGAACCATGGTTGTCGTGGCCACCACGAGGTGATGAGGATTGCTGATGCTTCATCCCGACGAAGTTTCTCCAACACTTTCATTATTAGAGGAAAGGGAGGAAAAAGGCCCTTCCAGTGGAAAAGGAATGCATCTCCGAGGGATCCTCGTTCTTCTCCTCTTGAGCAGAAGAGATGACACTGAGTGTCGGACATCGAGGCAAACAGATCTATGTCTGGAGTTGCCTAAATGGTGAAGATTTGTTTGAGGACTGATGTATTGAGCCTCCATTTGTGGGAGGTCATAGGGGTTTGGCTGAGACAGTCTGCTGTTATGTTTTGGATCCCTGAAGTGCAACAGGGTAGACCCGACGTTGAATGCACCAAGTCCAAAGTTCGAGGGTTAGAGTGAGCAGAGTTTTTGATCACGTGCCCCCTTGTTTGTTGATGTAGTATGCGACCGAGGTATTGTCTATCAATATCTGTATGGCTGTCTGGCAATTAGGTCCTCGAAGGCTCTTAGTGCCTTGATGACCGCTAGAAGTTTGAGCACATTGATATGGAGACCATGAGCCGAGTTCGACCAGTGGCCTCTGACCGTCAGATGTCGGGAGTGTGTGCCCCATCCTTCCAGAGAGGCATCGGTTGTGATTGACACTGTAGGCTCCGGGAGGTGGAATGGCATTCCTGCCAAGGTGTTTTGAAAATCCGTCCACCATGTGAGGGATCGAAGGACTTGCCTTGATATCGAGAGGTGTCGATATCGATTGTCAACGAGGGGATCGAAGATGCTAAGGAACCAACTCTGCAGAGGCCTCACGTGCATCCTGGAAAAGGGAACGACAGCCATCGTTGATGCCATAAGGCTGAGAAGAACCGGAATCGAGCAAGTGGGAGCCGGACGATTCCGCTGCAGCATTGAGATTGTCTTGGAAAGGCGGAGAACATGGTCTCATGGTGGGAAGGTAAGTTATCGGACGGAGTCGAGGACTGCTTCTATGAATTGGATGCGTCATGTCAGCTGAAGGTGAGACTTGTCCAAGTTGATTGTGAGGCGTAGACATTGAAGGAGCCGAAAAGTCACCTCGAAATCATGGAGGAGTTGCGTTCTGGAGTGGGCGACGACTAGCCAGTCATCTATGTAAGGGAAAAGGATGATTCCATGTTTTCGAAGAGCCACTGCCACTACAGACATACATTTGGTGAAGACCCTCGGTGCTGTGTTCAGGGCAAAGGAAGCACTCGAAATCTGAATGCCTTTTTGCTGATCATAAATGCAAAAAATCTTCTGTGGCTTGGATGGATGGCAATGTGAAAGTACATGTCTTTCAGATCCAAGGTGGCGAACCAGTCTTTCTTTTGAAGGAGAGGAAAGATCGACTGTAGGGTCACCATCTGGAACTTCTGAGGTCTGACGTATTTGTTTACCCCTTGAAGGTCCAGAATAGGATGCCTGCCTCCCCGTTTTTTGGAGACCAGGAAATATCTGGACAAGAAGCTGGTTTTGAGGGCGGAGAGTGGAATTTGTTCTATTGCACCCTTCTGCCAAAGAGCCCGGATCTCCTTCAAGAGGGGGGCTGATGGTGGGGTCACACAGATTCAGCCTACCAGAGGTTTTGAGGAAAACTTGATGGCATAGCCTTCTGCCACGATCCCGAGGACCCAAGAGTCTGTTGTGATGGCCAACCAGGTGTCGAGGTGTTCGGTGAGTATGGACCCAAAGTACAGGGTGAGGACCCATGGAGATGACGATGCAGTGATCTCGTTGTCTGTAATGTCAGGAGGGTCGAATGTACGTGATTCTGTAGTAGTGGTGTCCAATGTGGCGGAATCGTCCTTGGTACCATTAAACTCTTTGTTTGGGAAGGTTGACCTTCTTCTTGAAGACGGTCTTTGTAGGATGCAGCGGAAAGCGTCTGGTAGACTGGGTTGGCAGAGGTTGAGATGAATGCTGGGGCATATAAGGACTATATGCCTGATGAGTTGACGTTTGGTACCAGTGGTATTTGTGTCTCTGGGTGTGCTGGTGTTCCAGCTGCATTCCATACTTTTTGATAGAAGAGTGCATTTTGTGGGTATGTTGAGTTTTTCATCAGTGGCGCTATTGAATAGGCCTGCCGAGTCAAAGGGGAGATCTTCGACCAGAGACTGAGAAGGTTATGAGAGTCCCAAAGAGTGAAGCCATGAACAGCGTCGCAATGATACCAAGAATACGAAAGCCTTGGAGGCACAATCAACAATATGCCTCACTGTAGTGATTTGCTGGTTGGTGAGGCGCTTGGCTTCAGCAAGGAAAACTTTCGCTATGCGTCACTCTTCTTCTGGGAGTCTGGTGACAAATAGTTTTGTTTTGTCCCACAGCCACTGGTCATATGCAGACATCCACGCTGAGTAATTCACCATTCTGAAATGCATTGCAGTAATTCTTGCGGCCCATGGCATCCAGTCTTTTCCCTTACTTATCAGGTGGGGTGGCGTATAGTGCCTGGGGAATCTTAGCCTGGGCAGCATCAACAATAATAGAGTTTGCCTTGGGATGATTTTGGAGCCAAGGTTCCTCTGAGTCTATCACTTTATACAGCGATTCCAACTTCTTCACTGTAGTCTGGGCAGAGGCCGGTGTCAGCCAGGCCTTCTTAAAAACATGTAAGAGGTAGGGTAGAAGTGGGATGGCCGCGACCGTTGGTGCCTGTTGTTGAGGCTGTTGGTATACTGGGTCATCTATGGTCTCCTTGGAAGCTTCTGTAGGGAAATTCAGGTTCTTGGCCATCCTCGTTATTAGGTCTGAAAACGCTCTGACATCACGAGCAGGTGAGATGGGTTCACCTTGGGAGACAGCAGGGTCTGGAGGTTTGTCTTCTTTATTTCCTGCCAAGTCAGTAGATGCGGAGGGGGATCTGGGTGGTGAGTGGTGCACCGAGATGTCAGGTGTCCCACCCCTCGACCCCTCCTGTGTTCGGGCGACAGATGTGGTATGTTCTATTGGTCTCGGAGAGGACAAAGGGAGCGGTTGTCGAGCAGTCATTCCCTGTGTTGTCTCAGTTCGGGGTCATTTTGGAGATGGTGATGGCTCCAATACAGAGTAGGCTGGTGCCGGTGATCTAGGTTGATGTCGAGAAGTAATCTTTTCATAATAACCCCGATGTCTGTAGTGGTGTCGAGGGACGTATACCTCTTCAGAGGAGAAACTGTCTGAGGATCTGGAGGGGGAGTAGTACAAATAGGTGCAGTGATGGTGAGATCAAGACTGATCGCGGTAAGTATGCCTCAGTGATGAGAATGTCGAGGTTGACCCCAGGATGACTGGGACTCTGAATCTGACCTCCGCCCACGGGATTCATGGTGCTTGTCTCATCGGTGTGTAGGAGTCGACTTAAGGGTCGAACGTTGCTCTAGGAGCCGACGAACTGCGAGGTGTTCCCCTCGGAAGGATGGCAGGAGGATGATCCTCAGCCGCTTCTTCTCTGACAGCTATGTCCGTCCCTTGCGTGTCGTTGCCTGAATCTCGAGGGAGTTCCCTGATCGGGGTAAGTTCTACGAGCTCTCCATCTGAAGGTTGGGAATGGTTTGAAGGAGAGTGAGCAGGTTGGCTCTCTAACACAGGGGCCCGGACAGGAGTGCGCCTGTGAGGAGAGTCTTCGGGCAAGGTGGTATCTATTTCCGAGACATTCACCATGGTGACAGCCTCAGGTTGATGTTGCGGGGGATATTCCCGTCCATCCTTCCTGCTATGAGGCCTGGCAAGGTCTTTATCCAGAGAATGGCCCAAAGTTGGAGGTGGGTCCGAGATTGATGGTCTGGTAGCAGAAGACTTTGACCTATCCGAAGAGTGCTTCGAGTGAGAGGAGGACAGTGCCGAGGCTGCACGGTCCCCTTGGGTCTTCTTTGATGTCGAGACTGAAGGAAGAGTCTTAGATGAGGGTTGTTTAGCAGATGCCTTTGAGAACTCCATTCTGGAGGCCTTTCTCAAAGCGGGTTTGCCCATAGGAGGTGTGGAGCCAGCCAAGGTTGCCAACGCGGAAGGTGAGATCTGGGGCCTTAGAGCCTGTTCATACAGGAGAGCCCGAAGTCTGGCCTCATGATTTCTCTGGTCTGAGGGGTGAAGGCCTGGCAATGGATACAGGCTGCAACGTTGTGTGTTTCCCCAAGACAGACGAGACACCTGGAGTGTCCTTCGCAGTCTGGGATCTTTGCGTTGCACAGACGACAGCGCTTGAAGAATGCTGTCAATGCCATGCATCAAGAGCCAAATCACAGAGACAAAAACAAAGTCAGTCGGAACGAGGTTGATATCGAGAAGGACGCAAGAAGAATGCTCAGTAGAAGCTCCCGTAGCCAGTGGACACGGTGGAAAAAAAGGAACTAACGGTGAGCGCACCAAGGCCTTTATATACGCTCTGGGGAAGGGGTGGAGTTCCTGCCAAAATGCTAGGCCTAAAGCTCTAGAACTTTCTGTAGTCTGTAGTGCGCAGGCGCAGACAATCCCACTTGACCCTGTGAGCCATCACTACTGCTTCCCCATTCCCCTCAATCAAAGCTCAGAAATATACCTTGCATAAAAGGTGGGAGCAAAGGTAGGCACACCTGAATCCAGTTGCTAGTTCCAACTAGAACACACCCATTGAACTAACAGAATTTACATCAATGTTGGCTTACCATCCAGCAATCAACTCAACAAGACTACTGTGATTGAATTTAACTGTATGTTTCCTACTAGGTCAAACAGGCATGATTTCTCTACTCCATCTCTTTATTTGAAAGATTTTTCAGGTCTGTTGTCACTTATCAGTCTATATTTCTTAGGAGTTCCTTAGAGTCCACTGGTTTTATCACCTGAGCTTCTAATTTCATGGACAATGGTTTCATCCTAACAGGGGAGAACAACATCAACATTTCCCTTAAGTAATCTTAAGCACTGACATTTTACAATATTTGACATGGGGAAATAAACATGTGGCTTTGTAGTCTTTTAGGCTGTTTATTTTGCAGCTTTTGCATTCACCTAGGGTCTGCCATGACATTACAACATATAGGCATCCATTGCAAAATGATAGCCACTGGAGTGACTGGTGTGCCATGGCCCAATGTGCAGTGGGCACCAATGTGCATCAGGATGCCTCCCGAGGTGCACCAGGACACTGGCTCAGAAGTGCACAATAAGAATGCCTGATGCAGATCAAAAGTGTCTGACGTGCATTGGAGCACTCTTGCCAGTGCCTGCAGGCACATCTTCACAATTTTCTAATATGGGTTTGTTGACTTTTTGCAATATAGCTGTGGAGTTGTAAAATTATGAAACATACACTGTGATACAGAGTCTCAGACACTATCAACACAGTAGCATATGTTCCTACTCTTCTTAAGGAGAAGCATAGACTTCTTATCTTTTCTATGTACATAAGAAATCAAACATCTTGCATCATTTTGGAACATCATATTCATCTTAGGAAACTATACCAAGAGGCACTCATATAGATTTGGCTTCATTATATGATGTTAACTCTATGAATGCACGGTCATACACAACAAATTGCCATTCTTTCTTCCAATATTTGAACTTTAGCACCTTAAGTTTTGCAAAATATACATGAAATACATCGGGCTATAACTAAGCTATAACCTTCTGGGATTTATAATCTTAGTCCTCGTTAGTACAAAGATGCTCTGCAGTCCCAGATACTGGCAAGGAAAAATCTCTGAGGGATGCCTGCCACTTGCATTTTTATTTCTGCCACTGCTGTCCCGAAGTTGAAGGTAAGCTTCTGGACCTTTGGACCTGCCAAGCTGAGGCAGCTATACTGAGAGGTGTGGAAACTATTGCATCAAAATATTTAATTGAAACATTCAAAGGGATATGGCTTCTTTGAAAGTGAGCATCAGGATCCTCATCTAGTCCTACTTTTCCCCTTTTTGGATGGAATACATGCTCTTTCATAATTTCCAGCACTTCATGCATTTGCAGGCAAGTAGAAAGGACCCATTCAGGAAGGAAGGAGTTGAGCAGCTTGCTTCAGTGCAGAAAATAGTGGCTGCAAGCATAACCAATCTCCCATCCCTTATCTCTCTTAGCTGTAATGTGGGGATTCAGGATGTTATCTAGGATGTCAAGCATATTTGAGTGCATGTATCTTATAATTTAGGGAATACAACTTCAAAGCTGAATGTGTTAGCTAAAAGTATACTTGTACCAGGGAATTTATGATAGTCTTTAAAATCTCTGGTTTCAGATAATCAAGGAGGATGTGGACAAAATAAATAGATGGATACATGTCCCTGGTGGGAAGTCATGCTCTATTTTGCATTGTTGGTGAATAAGCAATAGACAGCAAAAGAGCCACTGGTATTACTGTTCTATGTTTTTTTTCCTCAACTGTTTTTTAAAATCACCTTAAATTCTCTTACTTTGATATTTAACAGTGGAATCTGCAGGCTTCCTCCCAAAAATAAAAATTGAGGATGGGACAACACACAGTAGCAGTCAACAGTCTCTCCCACTGTGGAAGAGCTCCTTGGGGTTTTGAGGGTTAGTAGTTCTGCAGTTTTCTTCTCATATAGCCATAAGGGACAGAAACTAACATTTTAAACGCAAAACCAATCTGTAACAGAAGTTAGTTGGCAATATTCAGAGACTGTTGTTCTATGTAAAATTGCTCAAATCCTTTTGGGAAATATATGGACTCTTTCCCTTTTCTTTAAGAAATATGTGTCTGCTACATTATTTTGATCAATGGCTGATTACTGCAGGGACTCACAGAGGACTTCTGGCCTCAGGGAAAGCTGTAAAAGGTTCAGCCACTTTTATTTTAGTATTCAGTAGCCTCTGAGACATGATGTTTATAGCAGACGAAATCTGTTCCCTTAAGGTTTGTTTCAAATTGCTCTGATAAGGGAAGGATCCAGTAGTTCATTATTTCCAAATGTAGAGTATTCTCCAAACCTTATTGTATTAGTTACAGGGCTTGAAATGCAGCATTGTTGCACTGCTTTATTTATTCTTCTGTGATGATATTCAAGCTAGAGACAAACTTTGCTACTAATTCACACAATTTCATACATTAAATTCAACAACTAGTTCTCATTGCAGCAGGGAAAGGATTCTGGGCACGTTTACTGGGAAGAAAACCTTCCTATATTTTGATTTTTTAAAGAAATTTTAGTATCTATGTTCCATCTCAGTGTTACCAAAATAACCGCAATGCAATTACAAGAACAAACTATATGGAGACAACACAGTATCATACTTACAGTCCTCCAAAAAAGACTGATGGCAATAAATATTTGAATCCATTTTAACCCTATTTTATAAACTTTGGCCCTTTCCGCACCGGCCTATTAAAACGGTGCAGAGCGACCTCCAACGGAGATCTTCTGCACCGTGGAGTGGACTGGGGCAGACTACTTTTTGTAGTTCCGCACCTCAGTCCGCTCTGGAGCGATCAGAACTGGTCGTGCAGTGTGCTTTTTAAAAACCTCTTTTAAGAGGTTTTTAAAAAGTACGGAGTGCGCGACCCCATGTCGCTCCATCGCCACGCTCTGGTGCAGATTTGCAGGCACGCACTAGTGCATGCCTGCAGATCTGCCAGGGGTGGGCTTTAGACTGGTGAGCTTCTCCGGTTGGTGAAGGGCCTCCACCAACCGGAAGCCGCCATTTTGGACGCCGGAGTAGTGCGGAGCAACGAGCTTGCACTGTTCCTCATCCTGACGGACTTGCCCGGACCCACCAAAAAGCCAGTGAGTAGCAGCAGGGAGCGTTTCCCTCGCCGCGTGCGGAAAGGGCCTATAAAATCATTTACATGAAGCTACAAAGTACATATTCCAGATGGACTGAATTGTTTTATGGTTGTTTTTTTCAGTTCTCACAGATAAAAATGAAAAATTTCAAAAGTTTTCTTCCCATTGGGTGGTATTACAGGAGGTTTTGCATTTTTTTGACTGTTATTTCTTATTTCACAACTTTTTTTTTTTTTTTTTTTTGGGGAAATAATTATCAGTGCAAAAACAGGGTTTTCACGCAAAAGAAAGGACAATTTTTGTCCAGAAAACTATCCATTTTGTGGAAAATACGTCTTTTTGTATAAAGTGTCAGTTTATTTCACACACACACACACAAAATCCTTTAAAAAAACTTGAATTGTTAAAAAAAAAGTCTCCTAGAGATTGGCTGTGTTCTCAGTGCAGTTCCTCAGTGTATGAAGACATCCTTCTGTGAAGGTTGAGAAATTTTATGAGCATTCTTTACATCTCAAATATAAATGCATAGGCTGAGATCCAGCATTGTCAGACATAAGAGCAATGACAGAGCTCTGTCCAACAATGCTATGCTCTTCAAACCTACTTTTTCAGCCAGGCAGTGCCCCCAACTAAAGAATTTCCCGGGTGTTGCAGATTAGGGCATGGGGAAATGACATCTGAAGCATTCTCCCCATTGTGGAGTGTATTGAGAACAGGAAGCTGGAGACACTCCTTGGGGTCCTGCCACATCTGCTCCTCTCAAACACAATTGCATTAGTACTTAATTACAGGGCTTGAAATTCAGCATTCATACACTGTTTCATTTATTTTTCTGTGATGATATTGAGGCTAGCGACAACTCTAATTTTCCCAGACACATAATGTCATACATTAGATTCAACAGTCAGTTATTATTACTGTAGCAGGGAAGGGATCCTATGCATGTTGATGCATAGTCTGAGACCTTCTGTTGGGTGCTGTGTGCCTTAAGAGGTAGGTTTTGGGGGGCACATCTGGTCATTAAGTAACAGTAAACGTGAATGTCCAATTTTATCAGATTGTTAAGTCCAGCTAACAATCTGATACCTACTAAAAACAGGATGCTAGTCAGAAAATATTTTTAGGAAAGTTCTACATTTCTAAAATACAGGTATGAAAAAAATTAGGGGGGAATTTTGCTGTACTTTATGTATTTTTAAGTGGTTTTATACATTGGTAATCATCTCCCTTTTTAGATTACAAAAATATGTGTCAAAACATCTATAAAACAAGACAAACAGTAAACAAACAGTAAACAAGGACCAGAATCTTGAAAAATACATTTTTACACTTTAATCTTCTCCACTCCTGTTCATGTTTGAGACATAAAGAACCTGAGTTTTTTTTAACGAATATGGAAGAAATTGAAACTGCCAGACACAGGAATAGACAGACCCATAGTGCCATTGGTCTGAATGCTTACAACTAGTTTGAATCTTTTGTGTTTCCAACAAAGATAGCGATGAATGAAGACTGCAACTCCTTCCTGAGACACGTCATATATTCAACACTATTATGACAACCTTTTACTGGTGATAGGTGTACTAACTGAATTTGTCTGGAGAATATCAGAGAATGTTGGAGAATGTCATTTCAACCATGCATGCTTCAACTTGAACTGAAAATTCACAAAGTCCTCCATATTCAGGAGACAAAGAACTTAAGGTTTAAAAGTCTAGATGTGTGAAAAAGTGAAACTGACAGATTGTTTCATTGATAAAAGAAACACAGGGAGTGGAGAAGATACCTCTGCTGGTATAGAAACCCAGGAAGATCTCAGTATGTGATCTGGTTCCTCCTGCTCATTATTGTCTACACTAGGTATGGGAAATTTGTGGTCTTCTAGATGTTGTGAGACTGCAGCTCCTTTCATCCCCTATACAGTGGACCCACTGTATCTGTGAGGATTCAGTTCCACAACCCTCGACAATTAGCACAAAAAAAGGGTGAATGATCGTGTCCTATATTATTAAATGGCAGTGACATGCATGTAGACACTTCAGCACATCTGTGTCGACATAGCTGCCGTTTTGTGTATAGGATGTAACACTCTGCAATCATTTGAATTTGCAGATCTGGAGGTCGCATATATGGAGAGTCCACTGTACTGGTTAGGGTTGATGAATCCAGAAACATCTGGAGGATGAAAAATTGCCCATACCTAGTGTAGACAATAATAAGCTAAAGAGATCAAAGATTGGATTATGTATTAGGAACTGACCTGTATTCTGATGTATGTTTGTGTAAATGGAAGAGACTCCCATACTACCAGTCTATACTGACTGGAAAGAGCATATTGTGATTATGGAAAGGATCCTAACCCAGCCTGAACTGAAGTGCTAGGAACTGAATCTGGAGTCTTCTTCATGAAAAGCATGTGCTCTACTGCAGAGCACTGTTCTTTCCTCAATTTCCAGTATGAAACAGAAAAAAAAAAATTGATTACAAGGGCTCCTAAGCCAATGGGAATGCATCAGTGGGAATAAAGCACTGCACTGGCAACATGTTCAAAAACATGTCAAAAGTTAGCTGCCAGTCTTTCATGTCCGATGTTGGTCTAAGAGATGGAATGCCTTATTCTTGGAGAAGAAGTGGAACACATGCAGAGAAGAAAAGGAGAGCCTAACCAATTAATCCTGTTAGCATGCTTTTGCTTACACAAACAATACTGCTGAGACAGGAAATCAGATAAAGCATGGCCAGAGTTGTGGTGCATCACTGCTAATATACTTGAGCTCCAGAGCCCATCCATTTCAAGGGTGACTTATTCTCATAACAGCTATACTGAAGTCACTGTCCTTGATCTTATAAACAAAAGTATTATATAACCATTGAACTGATTCGTCTCTGTCACATGAGGATTGGGGATAAACAAACATATGCCATCATCATCATAATAAACAAAACTCCAATTTGGCTGAAAGCATGCACAGGCTATTTCCATACCGGGCTTCTGAAATGGTGCAGAGCGACCTCTCATGGAGGTCTTCTACACCGTAGAGTGGACTGGTGTGGACTACGTTTTCTGGTTCCACACCAGAATCCAGTCAGGAGCGGCTGGAACTAGCCGGGCTGTGTGTTTTTTAAAAACCTTTTTTTCGAGGTTTTTAAAAAGCACGGAGCGCGCAGCCCTGTGCCACTCCGTCACCCGGCTCTGAAGTGGATTTGCAGGCGCGCACAAGTGTGTGCCTGCAGATCTGCTGGGGGTGGGCTTCCAGCTGGCGAGCTGCTCCGGTTGGTGGAGAGCCTCCACCAACCGGAAGCCACCATTTGGGACACCGGAGGACTGCGGAGCAGCGAGCTCGTGCTACTCCACGTGGCGACAGACTTACCCAGTTTCAGGTAAGCTCCATTTTTGGGCGTTTTCGCCCGTTCCCCCCCCCCACATGTGAAAAGGACCACAGTTTCCTTTTAAGGACAGTTTCCTTTGTACTGGTCCCACCTTTGTTTCTGAAGTACATTGGTTATCTTGATTATTAAGAATGACATTTTCTGAGAAGATTTACAATATTTAATTGTCTTTGGGGTGTGTTTTTTTGCCCCCCCCCCTCCAAACCATTTCTAGCTATTCTGAACTGAAGCAGCCACCATGAAATTCTTGGCAATGGGAAACAACAACCACCACAGTCCACTATCAGTTCAATTTTCTGCACAACCCCTTTTTTTTCTTTAGAAAGACACACAACAATAAAAAGCATGAATGCACGCTGCATCCAGGATCCTTTGGTATGACTTCTTCAATCTTTGAGACATCAGCTTGATATCTCAATGTATTCGTTAGAGTCCAGGGTACCTTTCTTTCATAGAAAAGCAAAGCATTCAATAAACAGCAGTTAGAGGTTGGAATCTTTCCATTTATCCATCTCTGAATGAGAACTAAATGGATTCACATGCTATAAAGAAGAGATTAAACTATACCATGGTGATAAATTTGGAGGGTTTTGTATTCCACATTTTGTAGGGTTTTGTATTCCACATTTTGCACCATTCTATTTGGTACAGTGCAGTAAAAGAAGGAAGGTCCTTTGCTAGCAAAACGTTTTTACATTATGTCTAAATTTGGAATGAGTGAATCTTTATTTTTCTAGTCCATGTCTCTTTTCCATATGATTACCTGAGATTCCATTCTTTCCCACTCCAGATCATTTCTAAATAGAGGGTGTGTGGTGGGGTCAGCGTGGTTTAGTGGTTTGAGCATTAGACTATGACCCTGGAGACCAGGGTTTGGTTTCCTGCTTAGCCATGGAAACCCATTGGATGACCTTGGGTGTGTCACATACACTTAGCCCCAGAAAACTACGTGATAGGTTTGCCTTAGGGTCACTGTAAATCAGAAACAACTTGAAGGCACAAAACGGTAACAACAACGTGGTGGAGTTACCACCACATCCACTCTCCACCATGGGAGGGAATTAATTATACCAACTCCAGGGCTGGCACAGTTTTGGGGCCTACAGGAAGGGTGTCAGGGAACTAGCGTGATGTAGTGGAGCCAGCATGATGTATTTGTTTGAGTGTTGTAACAAGGTGCTGATAATGGATTTGAATCCCTGCTTTGGCACAGAAACTCACTGCTTGACCTTGGGCAAGTCAGATTCTCTCAACCTTAGGAGAAGGACTGGCAAATTTCTGAATGAATCTTGACAAGAAATCTCCAGGATAGAGTCTGCATGAGTCAGAATAAATCTGAAAGCACATAACAACAACAGGGAGCAGGGATCTGTTCAAAATGATCTTAACAGATTAGAGCACTGGGCAAAAATTAACAAGGAGTTTCAACAGGGAGAAATGTAAGGTGCTATACTTTGGCAGAAAAAAAATGAAATGCACAGATATAAGACGGGTGACACTTGGCTTGACCACAGTACGTGTGAAAAAGATCTAGGAGTCTTAGTAGACCACAAGCTGAACAAAAGTCAGCAGTGTGATGTGATTCTGGGCTACATCAATAGAATATAGTGCCTAGGTCAAGGGAAGTAATAGTCCCACTCTATCCTGCTTTAGTCAGACCTCATCTGGAACATTGGGTCCATTTCTGGGCACCACAGTTTAGGAAGGATATTGACAAGCTGGAACACATCCAGAAGAGGGTGACTAAAATGGTAGAAAGCCTGGAAACCATGCCCTATCAAGAGTGGCTTAGGGAGCTGGATATGTTTAGCTTAGAGAAGAGAATATTAGGAGGCAACAATGATAGCTAGATATTTTTTCATGTCATGAACTTCTACTTTTCTTATGACTTCCATTTTGGCAGCTATACTTACAAATCTATATTTTTTCAATGCATTGGGGGGTATCTGATGAAGCAAACTAACTCACTTCTCCCCATTCTCTCTGTTTTGCTTTTCATGTATGCTCAGTAAGAGATTCCAGCAACAGCTGGCATTACTATTACTACTACTACTACTGCTGCTGCTGCTGCTGCTGCTGCTACTTCTTTCTTTCTTTCTTTCTTTCTTTCTTTCTTTCTTTCTTTCTTTCTTTCTTTCTTTCTTTCTTATTTATTTATATGTTACCTTTCGCCCAGAGTGGTACCCTAGGTGACTTCAAGAACAGTTAAAAACTATTCACAATAAAATGTGAAATAAAAAGAACCATATAAAACACCATCAGTTCATTGTAAAAACACACAGAACTTAAAAACCAAAATAGAACTTCCCAACAAAAAATGAAAGGCGCTCCTGCTCACACATCGAAATCCTGCTTGAACAGAAATGTTTTTGCCTGCTGGTGAAAGGAAAGCAGGGAAGGGTCCTCCCATGAAAGGGAATTCCACGGGGTGGGAGCAGCCACTGAGAAGGCTCCCTCCTGTGTTCCCACCAAGCGAGCCTCAGATGATAGTGGGACTGCAGATCAGTAGAGTAGGTAGAGTAGGATTGGCTAGGAGGAAAATCCCATTCTTTCTCAGCTCATACTTTATTGCACTGTTTGCAGCAGCAGACACACTGCTGAAACCCAGCAGCTGAAAGGCTGTGTTTCTCTAGTCCTCCTTCATCACTCTCCAAATGATGTTAAAAATTTTTCCATCTAGACAGATGAAGAAAAGAAGAGGAGCTGGGTGAGCAGAAAAAAACCCAGACTTTATACAAAGGAGCTTCTTTGTCAGAGGCTTTGTTAACTGAGGCATGCCTGTAAATATTTGCAAGCAACCTACCATATGGCTGGGACAGGGAGGATCACATGAAGCACTGCCATGTCCTACCCCACCAGCGAGTACAAAATAGCAGTGGCACAGAAATTCTGGATGTGATCAGTTCCAACCATTTGGTAAATAGGGTGACTCTTGCCCAAAGTCTTGAAATATGGGGGACACTTTTCAGCATCTATAGCATCCACTTGAAGTGAGCTTTTGATTCAATCTTTAGGCTGCATACTCCTTACACCAGCTTCTCACAGTGCAAGATTTAGCTGCAAGAGTGAATATTTATAGAGAATTTATAGAGAATAATTAATTCCCAATAATGCTGATGCTCTAGCTAATTCTGTTCTCATCATGGAAAAATAAGATTGAACATAACTTCAACTATTTCACTGTATTCTCCTAGGCATGATTCTATCTTTCACAGTTTATTTTGGGAATGCAAAGATTAACAGGTACATTCTGAGCCAGTAGCAAGAACTGAGCAGAAATTGTGGGCTTGCTTCATTGTTAACAGGAACTATAATCCCCACATAGCACACCAAACATGAACTGTGAAGAATGATAACAGAAGAAATGATTTTATCTTCTTTTTATCATTAGTACAGTAGAAATCTCAGCAGCCTAGATGGGTGAAACCATTGTTGTGGCTTGTTCAACATAGGCTTCTGCTCAGTATCACGATGCCTGTGTTTCTCCATACGCAAAGAAAAGGCTTTCTTCCACACCAAATGAGGCAATGTGATGAAGTTACCTGAACAAAAAAAAGCTTATGCTTCATATCAATTGAGCATGGAAAACACCATTCAAATGCCCTGTTTCCCCCACAACAAAGCAAGAGTTCAATATTTTCTCATTTGCGGCTCAAGTGAAGCTACTAGTCAAGATACCTATATGCCTCCTCCAGCATATCAGCTGCTGCAGAGTGCAAAATGTGCAGGTGCACTCATGTGGCCACCATGCACTGTTGTACAGGTTAGGGTGTGAACAGAATTTTAGACTAGTTAGGACTTTTGTCTAACCCCAATATGGTTCTTCTTAAACAGTTCACTTAGGCATATCTTAGAAAAAAAATGAAGGCATTTTTTCCCAGTTTAATTTTTCAAGCTCTTTCCCCACCACAAAATGATTGAATCATGATGGAGGGCACCATTAAATAAAAGAGATTCATGCACTCTTGTCTCTCCCACACTTTAAGAAGCACCACAAGATGTATTGATATTTTTTTTACATGTCTTCCCCAATTAAATTTCTTTCTCCACTGCCTTCCTTTGCCCATTTTCTCAGGACTCTATTTATTTGGAATATATGCCTAGAGGCAAAGTTTTATTATCTTTATCAGTTCTATGTTCTTATATTGAATAAGATACTTTTTTACTGTTATTAAAATCCTGTGATCTGTTCAGATGGGGTGGATCTATGAAATAAATAGGTTAAGACCATGCCATCCCTCCAGTGTGCTCACAGCACTGATGAAAGGGCTCTGCTCCATCATTGCCCCATTGTGTTCAAATAATACACTGTCTTTCATCAGATGCAATCATCTCTTTCTTAAGTGTCAATGCAGAAGTCACTCTTCTAAAAATCCTATTTATATCCTGTCTTTCAAGATAGAAGTGATAGAGCAAAGGAAATACCTGTAGAAATATATCCATTGGGTTTGTATTCAGACTGGATACTAGTTCTCCTCACCAGAAGCGTGTAAGGAATCCTCTCAAGCACACTTTGTGTGCATATTCCCCAGACTTTAGTGGTGCTGTAGGCCAGGTCCAGTTTTGTACTCCAGAGTCTGCAGACACCTCTTAACCCAATTTATGTGAGCATTTGAAAACAGCAGAAATAAAATGCATATATGCTGCTTAATCATGATGTATTTAAGTCTTGTATTCCAAGTCTCAAGTCAAATCTCAAGTCTCTACCTTTAAGTCTCAAGTCAAGTCTTAAGTCCTTAATGATAGCTTCAAGTCACGTCTCATGTCTGGGAGCCAACTTTATATCCCTACCTATATTCCAGAATTTCTGGACAGAGTCAAATAAAGTCAGTTTTAAGAATTTAAGCAGAGTTGGTCCTCCACATTTGCAATTTTGCCATCTACAGCTTAGGAAGTGGGGAATAGGATCCTTCTGACTTCCCATTTCTGAAGCTGGAGGGTTTTTCAGAAGTGGCGAATAGGATCCTTCTTACTCCCCATTACTGAAGCTTCAAAAGCTTTAGAAGGAAGGATCCTTCTTCCTCAAGTCTGTTACCTAACATATATGCTGCTTCTCTCTGAAAAATGCACCCACACTTTGGGCTTGAGACAGATCATCATGTGACCAGTAGACAAAAAGAGATGGAAGTGTTGTTCAAAGTTGTTAGGTTTCTAGATGAATGGGTTATGTGACTCAACCAAGGTCAGCAAGTCAGTCACTAAAAATATACAAGTTACGAGTGGAGTTGAGTCAGTGCATCATTTATTGCTGAGTCAAGTCTGAGTTGAATCACTGAAGCAACTTAAATCCAATCTGAGACCAAGTCAGTCGACTTGAGTCTGCATCACTGCTACTTAGACACATGTCATAATGAATAAATATGGGGTGGGTGTGCTCATATGAGGTAGCATAGTGCAGTGGTTTGGGTGATTGACTAGGGTGCTGGGAGACCAGAGTCTGAATCCCCATTCAGCCTTAGACATGTATTGAATGTGCTCACACAATACAAACTGTTTAAAAATTAACACAAATATGACCTTATTTCCGAAGAAAGAAAGAAAGAAAGAAAGAAAGAAAGAAAGAAAGAAAGAAAGAAGGAAAGGGAATACAGTCAAACTGCAATCAAATGGGTCAGATTTTGTCCTAAAAACACCACTAGAAGAACTAAGAATGGCCTGGACACGGGAGTGAGAAAGAGAGGAAGTACCTACAGATGCAGGTTTTATAGATATGCACATCAAGGATGACTGCAGCCATGATAATGAGGGCTAATGCACAAGAGTTCCACTAGTGGCATTATTTGAAAATAAAAGTTCCCTATAATAATAAAACTCTCACAACGTCATGAATTTTAATCAAAGGAATGTTGCATATACCATTGATTTATGAACTCTTCAAGCAAACCCTGTAACTTAAACACTGGAGATTCAGCTCAGGCTCCTCTGTAGTCACTGGCAAGATCTGGATGAGAATACCTCTCCCTCAGTGAGGGTAAAGGTAGTTTAAAAGCAATGAAAGCCAAAATAGTCATAGTTTTATCAATCAATTCCAGTACAAGAAAAATGGAGTTATACCTTGCAGGCAGCTTACAAGCTGCATTCAGGATAATGATTAGGAACTGGGGCAAAGGAGAGATCTGAATCTTCTTAGTGCCATCCTTCAATAAAAATAACGATCAGTCCTTTTTCTCTCAGACTAAGGCAATGCATACCCACAGGTTCATGCCACAGACTTGCATATCATGTTTATGATATATTAAGGTTCCTCCTCTATCCTTGACTTAATGTTCCCTAGATCTTCCTTTTATGGAAGATACTGTATCCTCCATACAGTGGTTTGTTTTTTTTTTGCTATACCTCCTTGTTCTTTTAATCATTCAATAGAGTAGTACTGTTGTGAAGAGAAAGGGAAAATGTGCAGTTGGGTAATGTGTGTCTAAAGGGGATAATGCCATCCTTGGGAAAACCTCTAGCAAGCAGATCATTATTTGTGGATCAGAATTAAGTAAAAGCAAGGACATGCCATCATCCAGAGAGAGAAAGAGAGAGAGAACTGCAGGTGCTCCCATAGGCAAAGACCATTATCATTGTGTCACTGCCCAGCTAAACAAGCAGCTGCTCAGATGAATGTTCAATTACCAGGACTCTATGTGCAATTACACTCAACTTGCATCCCAAACAATACTCACAAATGAGCTTATAAATTTCTAAGAAACTGACCTTATTCCCCCTTCTCCCAAATTATAGCCTTATTAAATGCCATTGGGATCCAAGTATAGGAATGCAAATATTTTATATTATTTTCTTTTTGTTCCTTGGGGAGTTTTTTGGTAGTAGATATATTCATTTCCGTCAGGCTAATTCAGTTTGAGAGGTAACACACGTGACAACCTTAATAGCAATTAAGAACACTAAACTCCTACTTATTAAGGACTCAGTAGTACACAAGAGCTAGATTTGCATAGAGAGAGTTGCTGTTTAGATGGATAACATCAGGACCTTAGAAAATATCAATGAGAAAAGCTTTGAAGAATTGTCACTCAAAATTTAACAATATTAGCTGTCAAATAAGTATCACAACACTACAGTAAATAGATCCAGAATTTGGTGGATAGTAATGCATAGCAAGAATGCTTAATATTTTAAGATACTAGTATGGCATACCAGAAAACTGATATTTACAATTAAATCATTATGTGTCCTGTCTAATGAAAGTGTTAAGAAATGCATGGGCAAGAGTGATCTAGTATCCTGTTTATTTGGATTTCCAAAAGGCTTTTGACAAAAGGTTTTTGACAAAGTCCTTCACCAGAGATGCCTGAAAATTTAGCAGACCTGTATTTAGCAGAAAAGGCCTTCTATGAGTTCAAAAGAGGTTAAAGATGAGGAAGTAGAGAGTAGCAATGCCCAATTCTTTCAATAGTCATATGTGAGCTTTGAGATCCACTAGGAATGCAATCACATAGGGACAGGAGGACAGAAGGGGCGATTTCCCCCCAGACACCAATGTTTTCGAGGCATCCCGGCTCGTGGCCACGCCCCTACATAAAGTGGCCACCCCTTCATGCCATAGACCCAACCACTCTCCACACACTACAAGCTCCGCCACAGTAGGAATGTCTGAGAATGGTTGCTTTTTTAACTTATTGATTAGATATCTAGAGTTGGGGGTAAATGGTGAGGTGGTCATGTTTGCTGGTGACACCAAACTATTTAGGGTAGTTAGAAAAAAACTAGAGCTAGAACTAAGAAGGGGGAATCTTCTCAAATATGAGAAGAATTAAAATGACAAATGACGATCAATGTCAGCCAATGTGTTATGCGCGTGCACATACATGCAGACCTTCGAGTTGCCTGTTGACAACCCTATGAATTTCTCAGGGTTTTCTTAGGAGAAGTATAGTCAGAGATGGTCTTTGCCAGTTCCCTTCTCTATTTGGAGCCAGCAACAATAGCCATGACACAACTCATGGGTTTTTACATGTGATTAGTTCAAGCAGTAACAGGCTCAGTGGAAAGTGACTCAAACTAAGTAAAAATGAAGTTTCCACAGGAGCTCATGGCAGAAAAGCCTTCAGCTTGGAGACTTGCTTAAATGTATCTTTGTTTTACAGATATCTGGAACAAAACCTTATCTTTCCAGAAGCTAAAAAGAAATCACCTTTATGTGTACAAAACTCTTCCAGATTCTCATAACTGTTCTGTTCTTCTACATGAAGGCTTACATCTAGATTCCAATTAAACAGGTAAATCATGTCGTGGTCCATTTTTAATTGTCCTGTATTTCATATAAGACAGAAACCCTGTGGGAACAAAGTCATGTACAGAGATGAAAGAACAAATAAACAAAAGAAGAGTGAAAGAAAGAAGGATTAAAGTTCTATGATCTTGTCTTCTGTCCTTCTGTATACTTGTTATAAATTTCAATGCACACTTGGCACACTTTCCTCTTTTCTTTAGCTATAAAAAAAAATTCCTGGGAGTTACCATCTTTGTTCTTCTCAGTAACAGGCTGCTTCTTTTTCTTTCCCCCTCATTAAGTTCTTTAATGTTAGTTGATGAAAGTACTTCATACACTCATGTAACACTTGTGACTAATTAGGAGACTGATCTCATGCTTGTCGTCATTCACGGAAGTGACTAACCTCTTTTCAGCAAATTAGTACTTGAGCTGGCAAGGCAAAGTCAACGACAACTCAGAAAACAAGAAGAGGAAAGGTGTTCTTCTTCTTCTTCTTCTTCTTCATCATCATCATCATCTGTGAACAATCCCTTTCAGAGCTCAAAGCTTCTTTACTCTGCTTCCCCCACATCCCAAATAAAAAGGCATTCTTCCAATAATAAGTTCATAATAATGTCACAAGGAGATGTCAGTCCTTTTCACTGAAGCAAGAGGTACAAAATCAGGCTTTGGTTTAAAATATCAGTCCCTTTATGGTTGCATTTGTCAGGCTGCCTGAACATAAGAAATACACAATTCATACATTCAGATGGAAAATACATTAGTTAGAATTGAAGAATTGGCTCTGGAAACATGGCATCATATGCTGGAACAGATTGACAGATGGTCATTTTTCCATCGTTTCCTTTTCCCCATTTCATGGTTTGCCAGTAACATTTTTTTCTCGTTCTCAAAAGGAAAGGCATTGGATTAGAATCATTTTAGCAAATTCTGCTCTTTCATTTACAAATTAGAAGCATAAATGCAAAACAGGGAACATGATTTCTGTTAGGCCACCTTCTCTTGGGTTTAAGAGTTCCTGCCCTCAGGAAATCCCCTTCTGCATTGACTGTCTGCTACAAAGCCCCATCTCCATCTGTTATATCTGGTCTCCCAATTGGCCCCTTTCAGATCTTCTCGACTACAACTCTCAGCATCCCTGAAGCCATTGACAATGACCAGAAAGGCTAGTTTACACTCTCAGTGTCTAGCGGGTGCTGCCTGTTAATGCTTTCCAACCAAATGGAAAGTGGGCCTGGAATAGGCCCAACACTTTCCTATGTGTGCATTTTGCAAAATGTTTAGCAAGAGCAGACAAGTGTCCTTTCAATACTGAAGAGAGAAATTGGGACATTTTAAAAGAAGCTGAAATAGTGGGATGACAAATGGTTAATGAGGGCTATATGCCATGCATTTACATGTCAGCATTTCCTGTTATTGTTGCCTCATATCCTTGAGAACTATAATCAGCTGGAGCAGAGAGTTCTGAGCAACATCTTTGGTATAGCACAGCCTCTAACATTTCACAGAGGAAATGGCCACATGTGGCCACGTGATATCAGAGTGTGGTCAAGATGGAAAACGCTACTAATGAGGAAGAACACCTAAGCGAGGGTAGGCTGCATGTTGAATTCAGTTCGTAGCAACTGAAGTAAGTCGGGGCGGGATGGGTTAGGGGTTGGAGGAGAAGATGGAAATTGAGACCCTTCAAAAGCATACGAAAAAGTGAGACAACAAAGGATTGACTAGGACTGTCCTTGCCAAATTGGGACAGCTGGAACATATGGTATAGTAATCTGGTATAAAATTGCTTCCTATAGTCCTAATGTGCCATCCAGAAAAGTTGTTTGCTTATCAATATCAACCTAATTGAAGTAAATTGATGAAGAAGAAGGAAAATGGGACTAGGACATATTACAAGCATCTGAAAGAGTGGAATGACAGAGGAATAACTGGACCCTTCCTTGGCAAATCAGGAGAGCAGGGAGGGCTTGCACTCAGCCATGGAAAGCTGCTCGGTAATCTTGGGGAAGTCACACTCTCTCGGCCCCAGAGGAAGGCAATGGCAAATACCTCCTGAAAGAATATTTCCAAGAAAATTCTATGAGAAGACCACACGAAGTCAGAGTCAACTTGGAAACACATGGCAACAACAACCAGTCTTCCTAAAATCTAAGTTAACATTTGACATTTAACACATGTATTGCACTCTGTGAAAGATTTATATTGTCTCATTCACAATTAAAGTAGATATTAAGAAAATGGGTTCTGTTTTGGAACACATTTTAAAATTAATTCAAAGCATCACAGTTTGAGCCCAGCTTCCAAGGGTCTGTTAAACTGCCTTGTATATGGAGGATCATATTTTAAGTTTGGAAGGATACAGCAGGGATGGGAATCAGCCAGGCCTCCAGATGTTGCCCAACTGCAGCACCCAGCATTCCTTCCCATTGATTATGATGGCTAGGGCTGCTGAGAGCTGCAGTCCAGTATAATCTGGAAGACTGCATGATTCTTATCCCTGGGATACAGGAATAAAGAGTAGCCAAAAATATAACTTCTTCTGAAGAGCCTTTCGGATTCTCTTGTATGTGGTGGTAACTGCCCACCAACTGCCTTCAAGGCAAGTCATAAAGTTATTAGTATTAAAGGACTGACCTAAAATGACAAGTTCTATCATTCACCAGACATATATTACATTAAAAAATGGGGGGAGTAAAGGGTAGATTAAAAAGCATATGGCCCTGCATATAGAAAACTGGTGTGTGATTGAAATCAGAAGTCCATGCTTTCACAATGACATCCAGTTTTTAATGTGCAGCGATTTTTAAATACTTATTTGTATTGTGTAGCCAATCACATTAAGAGAAAACAATGAAAGCAATACCATGGCAATCAATATCACCAATTGATATAACCAGTCTGTTGAAAAAGAAACATAGTTTTTGATCACAATGTTCCCTGAATACAAAATCCAGTCTTGCAAAAGTAAACACCCAAGATAAATCTGTGAAAACAATTATTTGATGAAACTCTTTCACTCTCCAGAATGCCACAAAGTTACAGCTAATCCCTGTAAGCTGCAATAATCTTTTAGTGTTTGCTCTGTGCATGGCAGCTCAGGATTCCGAAGATCAGTCCAACTTCATTTCTCTACTGTACTGGACTGGAGCTTTGTCAGATAATCATATTTTGGAAACAGTTGGTGCAATGTTTAGATGGTGCACAATGGCACAGAGTCGCACTGATCACCTGTACTCTAAACTTGGCAAAAAGTTATTTGGGGGACTGTAATTCCTAGAATCCTCCAGCCTGCATGGTCAGTGAAGTGGGAGTAGCACTCCAAAACAGGAACTTTCCTAAGCACTTCTTGTACTCAGTAAAAAAGACAATGTTATTCTGCTGATGGAAACAGGACTAATTGACTGGCAGAATGACAGGCACACAGTCCACCTGAGAACCCTCAAAATCATGTCTAGGGAGCTAGAAAACCCTCTGGTGAAAATTTTAAGGTGGCACATAGGTCTACAGGCAAGATGGAAGCACAATGCTAGCACAATGGAGAGGAAGCTCCATTTTCCTAGGACATGGGTGAGCAAAGAAAGATCCTGGAATCATGTACATAACCCCCAAGACTGTTTTTATAACTTTAACTCCCTCCAGACATCACAGATGACCTTTTTAAATTCCCCCTCTGGGTGAATTGTTTCCCCTTGGAGCCCTTTCGCATTACACAATTATAGTGCTACGATTCTACTTGAACTGCCACAGCAACATCCTATGAAATCATGTGATTTGCAGTTCAGGGAGGAGTGTTTATAATTTTCAGCCAGGGAGCTTTAGTGTCTTTCACAGGATACATTCATGACAGCTAAAGTGGAATTATAGTACAATGAATGTGTATTGGAAAAGGGCTCCAGGACTTTAGCAAACATGTTGTTCTTCTCTTGCTGAAAGCATTGCTAGTTTAGTTTGGCTTTGAGGTTAGTGTGTGTGTGTGTGTGTGTGTGTGTGTGTGTGTGTGTGTATTCTTTTCCATTCAGTTTATCAGACACAGAAGAAACATCTTTGTGGGTTTTTTTTAAAAAAGTTTTTTTTGGGGGGGGGGAGGGTCTTCAAAACAACAAAGTAACCACTAATGAAAAATGTGTTTTACAGAGTCCTGCAATTCCATAGGTATAGCACATTTTCTGGGCGCTGATTAATATTGGGTCTAAATGATAAATGAGATCTCCTGCAACTTCACAGTTGCTAGAGGAATGTAAGAAATTGCTATTCATGGATCAAAGCTGCAAAATTACAGAGCATGAAAGGACCTGGGTTAACTAATCCAGTCTCCTGGGTTGTGCAGATTCATGGGAACTAAATCCTCCCAGACAGAAGTTCATCCGGCCGCTTCTGCAAAATCCCCCAGAGAAGATTTCCGTACAATATCTATATTTAGCACAAACACTTACCAGTCCCCCCACCCCAATAATTAAGATAGTACCAGAGTCTTTATCTGGTGTGTTCCACATTTTAATGGGAAACAAGTATCCTATTATGCAGTGTAATGGCAAAGACCCTGGCCTGTGAAACTGGAGTCCTGGCACATGGATGGGCCTCGAAGAACTGAGGGACCCACCTATCAGTTTTATTTTGCTTCATTCCTGCTGTCTTACATTTTTATCTAATACATGCATGTGTATTTGGCTACTGTGCAATGGCTGCTCTTATGCCTTCATGCTACATCAAGGATTATATATGGAGAATATACTAAATTAGCAAAATATATCAAAGTATGGATTCAAGCAGCTCTGGAGTCTAGCACAGCTGAAGCAATTTGCTGAGCTCTCTTATGTTCAAAATTGTTGGGAGCTCTCCCTTTCCCAGTTGCCCTCACCAACAGAATATAGGGTTATCACACTGAATGGCTTATAATTCATTCTTCTGAGAGGCACTGAATAAACAGGCTGTTTAATAATACTGTTGCAGAGTATATTTTTGAGGTAAACATGGCTCAAAGGCAATTGCTTCAATCACTTTGAAGGAAACTTCATTCCTTCCCCCAGGACTTTTAAGTATGATCTTTCAACATTGCCTCAGTCTGATGTGAGGGACCGAAATTCCCTTGACTACTATGGCATCTTTGAAGTACAGCTATAGCGTAGCTCACAGGAGAAACAAATCAATGCTGTAAACTAATGAATTATTTCCTACTTTTGGCAGCAAAACGAGGAGGAACATGAAAGAAGACCACATACTGAAGTGGTAAAGACCGATGGGTAAAGCACAGCGTTCAGCTGAAGGATTTCTTCACGCTACGTCAGGACCACAACAAGCTGCAAGTATTGCCGGGAAATAAGATGAACTCAATGGGACTTGCTACTGAATAGGCACATATAAGAGATGTTGTTTCAGAAAAGCAGTGATCCTCAATGCTTCCTCTTGATTAGTACAGAGAAACTGATGTGTCCAGCCAGTTCTTATGTGGGTAAGAGGTATTTAAAACGGTTGTGAGAGTGTGGTGTTGTGGTTTGAGTGCTGGACTATTACTGTGGAGACCAGAGTTCAAATCTCCATTAAGTCACGGAAGCCCAGTGAGTTACCATAGGCAAATCACACTCTCTTAGCCTCAGATGTGGCATAGGCAAACGCCTTTTAACAAAGGAGCCAAGAAAACTCTTGTGATAGGTTCACCTTATGGTTGTCATAAGTCGGAAACGACTTGAAAGCACAAAACAACAGGTTTGTGTACTCAAAGAGAAAGAATGGTTTCCTATGGAAACTAGAGAATGACTGTGAATGACTAGCATACATACAACATCTGCATTATATGGAAGGAAAAAGTTACAATCAAAAGCAGTTCTCCTATCACATTGCAGAAGCTGATTTTAATGGTAAGGGTGCCCATAACTTTAATGTATGCATACAGTTCGCACTTTTGTGGTGTGATCTTGGCACATACAAATCCAAGATCACATGAGGCATTGTGTCCATTGTCATCAATGGATGTGACAGGCACGCACCCATGCTGCCACGGGCACACACATGTAGCATCCACTGATAATGGGATGCAAGCATTCACTTATTTTTGTTTTACGTGGGGGGGTTCCTGGAATGCACCCACGCATATACAGAGGGTACACTGTATGTGTTTTGCAAAAATAGTTTTATGTGGGGAAAGAAGGCATACTGGTCGGTTGTTATCCAAACATAAACACCAAATGCCACCGTATTCATTCTGCCTTCTACTTATATTGCTTCTCTTGAAAGTCTCCCTCTCCTGGAAGCATCACTGTTGATGATGAAAAAGAAGCTTCCAGGCAACTTTTTTCTCGTTTTGGCTAGAATATTGTTGGGAGAGGAGAAATATTAAAGTTTAATTGCAGAACCTTTTTCAGCCAGAATTCATATTCAGGAATGTTCCCAGGAGCCACATTCCGTCAGTGATTAGGCTGAAGACAAAAAGAGGAAACCAAAATACTACAGTAAACATTTTAGCTTAAAGGTTTTATAGCCACTAACAAAGCCTTGGGGAGGCATTTCATTCTGTTAGAACACTGAAAGCCCAGTACAAAATCAGGGAAACCAACACATGATGGTGTCATAAGCAGGCGGTGGGGTCTTCTTGGGGACCCCAGGACATCAGATTGGGCCACCAGGCAGACACAAGGATCTGGCTCCTAGGTTGCAGTTTCTCCTATTAAATTCTCTCCAGATTAAACTGTCCCTCCTGACTTGCTACCCTGGCTATTCTTGAAACATTCTGAACATATTTACATTTGAAAAATAAATGAGCATATTAATTGTATTCATGTAATTCATACAATGTTTTATTCTGCCGTAACATGTTTCTTTCCTTTCATTCATGCCTTTCCAGTTCACATCCAATGCTTTCTAAAAGCAGACTGGCTTTCCAACTCCAGCACACACAAGATCTGAAGCCTCTTCAAATAAAAATGAGTTCACACATTAATATCCTTTGGGAATCTTGCTATTAAATGACTATTTGCTTACAGAAAGCAACCCTCACATATCAAGCACCTCAAAGTTTTCATCCTATCCCAGCCTCACTTCAGACACAATGAAGGAAGTTCATGTGTTCAGCCACAAGCAATCAAGTGTTGAATCTTGAAAAGTGATGCATAAAATAATGGGGATATATGTGTGTGAATCCATCTCAAAATGTCATTTTATTTTATTTTATTTTCTGAATTTATATGCCACCTTTTATCCCAAAGTGCGACCCATGGTGGCTTCCAAAAAGTTAAAAAACATTAAAAGCATTTAAATGATTAAAAACATTATTAAATATAAAATCTTAAAACTAACAACAATTTTTAAAAACAGCAAATAAATAAGTAATACACTGTCCTGCTCACTCATTAAAGGCCTGCTTTAAAAGAAATGTCTTCATCTGCTTAGGAAAGGAAAGCAGGGAGGGGGCCAGCCTAGCCTCCAGTGGAAGAGAGTTCCACAGGATGGGAACAGCCACTGAGAAAGCTCCCTCCCATATCCTCACCATGTGAGACTGGGATGGTAGCAGGACCAAGAGAAAGCCTTCCTCTATAGATCTTAGGGCTCTACCAGATTCATATAGGAAGACACGTCTTTTTCAAACAGTCTAGACCTAAGCTGTATGGGGTTTTATAGGTCATGACCAGCATTTTGAATTGTGCCCGGAAACAAAAAGTTTCCAGTGAAACAAAAAAGTTTCCAGTTTTAACAAGGGAGTCATGTGCTCCCTGTAACTGGCCCCAGCCAGCATTCTGACTGCCACGTTTTGAACTCACTGAAGTTTCTGAACAGTTTCCAAAGGCAGTTCCATGCAAAGTGCATTACAATAGTCCAACCAGGATGTAATCAAGGTCTGGTTTTTCTCAAGAAAAAAAGCTTTTAATTTCAAGAAAGAAAGAAAAGATATTCTACAATACACTTCATTATTTTCTATTTTGACAGAAACAAAACATGTATTATAACCAGAGTTTTTAAGAGTCACTGTTTGTTTTGCCCTGACCATGCTGCCTGAATAGTGAGTAACTGTTGCAAGCTCACATTGTTACACATGCGAACTGAGTTTTTCCCTAAAGGAAATACTGTTTAAAGAAGAAAAATATTTGAGTGGGAGCGGTGGAAAAAGGCTAGGGAAAAGTGTTCTTGGCCTTGGAGGAAAATGTTAGATACTTAACAACATTAAAAATAATACTTGAACTTTTCTAATTTCTTTCATATTTCTTGTATTTTTTCCCCAAAGAAAAAATATGAGAAGGTCAAATGTTTCATGAACCACAAACAAAAGTTGCAATACCATTGTATTCCTGGTACAGAAAATAAGTAAGAAATGGAGAACAAATACAGCCTCTTACTTCAAATTCCCAAAGAAGCAACTGGCTCATATCCAGATGTATTGTTAAATGACTTGAGATATATAGAATCGCTTGGGACAACACAGTTCCCAGAACAATTTCCCATCTCTATATAGAGTTCCACCAAAATCTGAATGGTGCAAAATTGCATCTGTGTGTATACATGTGTGTGCTGCTGACAGATGGGTCAGTGGGTAATACTACAGGAACTAAAAATGAAGATGAGGTAATGGAGTCAGGTTCTGGGTGACAACTCCAGCTCCCGTGAGTTTGGTACCAACATCTTTTTATGCCAGCCTTATTTTATATAATGGAAGGCAAGCACTCCACTGAGGAGAGCAATAATAAAGACATCCTGGTGCATTGAGTTCACCCTTCTAATCTCATAAACTTCCCCTGCTTTCTCTTTTTACCTTTGAGCACAGAATCTAATAGTTAAAATGTGGAAATCAAGATCTAAGCTTGAGGAGAGTTTGAGAGTTCATTCCTGAGTATGGTTTGGTGAACTGCACAGACAGAAACAGTTCAAAATATGAATTTATCCAACCCACTATGCTTACCTATATTATTATATGTCATTCCTTCCGGAAGCTGGAGTATAAAACAAGATTGTATGCATTCATATTTATAATGATTATTTATGTAAGTGAATTCTTATTCTGCATGGGTGGTTGAATTTCTAAGTGGTTTTGAGACATGACTTGTGCTGGTGCCTAAATTTTTCAGGGTCCAATTCAACAAGGTGTAACCACATGGAATCACCAGCACCTATGCACCAACATTATGATATATGAGAAGATTCTCCAAAATAGATGACATTCTTTAATGAACATTCACCTAGAAAATGAGACAATACCAAATTGTGCCAAGAAGAGTTTGCTCTTTACTCCTTGGTAGAGGTCAGAGATTCTTTCTAAAAGTCCTGGCCAGAAGGCTATGGGAATTTCTTTCATTTCCATAGAACCTCCCTCCCTGCAAACTTTAACATCAGACTCAAAAGTTTTGCACCCTCTCTATGGCTCCAATTCATATTCTATATAATTGCTTGAAAATAATAATTGGTAAGTATGGATGATTGAGCAATTCAGTCTTTAACAATGATAACATGAATTAACCTGACCTGAAGCTCCAGAACTCACTCACTCACTCACTCACTCTTTCAAGACATTTATTTATCACCTCTCAATCCGTCAGGGTCTCTGACAGATGCACAATCAAAAAAACCCCTTTGAAAACATTAGGTAAATAAGTAAAAACCAATTAAAAACAGCATATATACAATATGCGACACAGCTATTCACATTCTGTAGGGCAGTTTCAAGTTTAAAAAAATATAAAAATATATTTTTAAAAGATATTATACAAATATATTGAAAATGCATATTGAAACTGGCATTTAAAGCCTAAATTCAACTGGCATTTAAAGCCTAAATTCTTTCAACTTCAATTGCTGAGTGGTAAATCAACAGTTATGTAAATCCCATTGACTCAGCTGTAGTTGAGATCAGTAACTGAGGTCTGGCCAAAATGAGAACTGAACCCAACTGACCTATGGGTGAAGACACTGTTATAGGCAGCCACAATAAAAAAAAAAATATTTTCCCCAAAGTATATTTCAGTTCACCAGATACATTAGTAGCCTTGCTTCTGAAATGAGAGCGTACAAATCAAGGACTGTATTACTTTGTCACAAAGCCTGATACAATGCTGAGCCAAGCTGTCACAAGTGAATGCCATTTCGGAGAACTCTAATGAGCACTGAGGTATAATTTACAGAGACTTTAACTTCAGTGTTAATGACATGTTATTAATTCACTCTATGGCCATTTCCACACCGGGCTTCTGTAACGATGCAGAGCGACCTCTCACGGAGGTCTTCTACACCGTAGAGTGGACTGGCATGGACTACTTTTTGTAGTTCCACACCAGAATCCACTCAGGAGTGGCCGGAACTAGCCGCGCTGTGTGTTTTTTAAAAACCTCTTTTTAGAGGTTTTTAAAAAGCACGGAGCGCGCAGCCCCACGCCGCTCCGTCGCCCGGCTCCGACGCAGATTTGCAGGCGAGCGCAAGTGCGTGCCTGCAGATCTGCAGGGGGCGGGCTTCCAGCTGGCGAGCTTCTCCGGTTGGTGGAGAGCCTCCACCAACCGGAAGCCGCCATTTGGGACGCCGGAGGACTGCGGAGCAGCGAGCTCACGCTGCTCCGCGTCGCGACGGACTTACCCGGCTGCTGGTAAGCTCCGTTTTTGGGCGTTTTTGCCCGTTCCCTCCCCCCCCACATGTGGAAAGGGCCTATGTTGACAAGACGGAATCATTGTGATTGAATACATGTTTTCCCTCTCTTTGACACATTTGTATTGCTAATTGACCTGCCCACATTGATTACTTTACATTATATAGTACTAGAAGATCTTATTATTTTTTCTCCTAGCCAGAACATCACATCTGCCAACTTCCTCCCTCATCATTGCATTAGCGAATTACATAAAGGTAAAGCCAGAAGTGACTTGCTTAATTTTAATGACCTCCAGTCAGATTTCATTCCAAAAGATCTGTTCAAAAGCAGTCATCTGAGCATATTTAAAGTCCCGCTCAGTTAGGCTATGAGCTTTTCAAATTAGATTTTTTCCCCCATGCTAGTTAATTAGAATCATTCTACGATGGAGTTTATCTAGCTATTATCTCTTTTCCTATTATTTCTTAGGTCACCGTACATCAAAAATGGCTATGTTAGCACTTTACTAGTGGCACCTCAAGAACTGAGTTGCACATTCATGTTTCTCATTGGGTGATTACAAGATTGCATGTGGTAAACAGCTATCACAGACCTGATGCCATAGATATTATTTTGGTATCACATCATCTCAAGTCAAACTCAGCAGTTTCCATAGAAGCAAATGACTCATTTAGATATGATATATTCTATGTGGTTCTATGTTTAGTCAGAAGCAATTTCATTGATTCAGGCTGAGTTGCTTCTAAGTAAATGTGTTAAGTAATGAGACTTTCAGTGATAGAATATATGCATCAGCTCATAGTTACTGGGATACAGATAACATGAATAATTATTTGTTAATGGTATCCTTGAGCTGCCATAGTTTTTGATTATATATATATATATATATGTATCTGTAAGAACTGTGCAAGATCAGACCAAATGCTTATCTAGCCTAGCATATTAGCCACACGGAATCCTTAAGAGGAAGGAAGGAGCATCAGTCAAATAAATAAATGCATACATACATAAATTATGCTCACATAGTGGAGAACTAGTTGCCTTAAAGAAGCCCAGCATGAGGGCACCAGATGCACATTACATCTGCTATGTATGTTCACAGAAAGATTATTTAGAATCAGATCTTTGCTAATGGGTATTTAAAGAAGAAGCCACTTGCAGAAAACAGTAGAGTAGGAGAATAGGTCCTAAATCAAGCTGCTAGTCCCTATGGAACCCATGTGATTTCAACAAGTATTGACTTCCCATCCAGCAAATAATTCAGTGGACCTTCCCTTGCTGGGACCAGCAGTTAGATTTTAGCTCAAAATTCCATTTGGGATGATAAAAATGTGGTACAGAGGTCAAACTTTCCTTGAGCTCAGTAATTTTAACTTAAACAATTTATACTAGCCAGTGTAGGTTTTCCCTGATTGTAAATGCCACTGGATGTATATGTTTCTATCGGTCATCTGTGGTACTTCTCCAGACTGAAGGATTTGGTGGAATCTACCAGTGTGGCATAGTTGTTTGAGCATTGGACTATGACCCTGGAGACCAGGGTTTGATTCCCTGCTCAGCCATGGAAACCCACTGGGCGACCTTGGGCATGTCACACACTCTCAGGCCAAGAAAACACTGTGATAGGTTCAGCTTAGAGTTGCCATAAGTCAGATGTGACTTGAAGGCACTTAAAAAGAACAAATTTCTATATCTTCCATGTTTACAACTTTCCTATGTGCTCACCCAAAGTAATATTTCTCTGTTATGAAAGTGGGCTGGCAAGGAGCTCTTTATCAATCTGTTTAAGAGAATATGATCTTAAGAATCACACAGATTCCCATAGGACATTGCTCCCCCAGCTGAAGTTCTGTTTCTTTAGGAAACAGTTTTCCAGAAGGGGTGGTGTACCTTAGTTTTACTCAGGGAGAATCAACTGGGAAGAGAACATAATATTTTTCAATCTAAACACAAGCTATCAGACAGACTCCCAAACCCATACCATAATACTCTCATCACTGCGCTCCGCCCTACACTGTGTGGGAAATATTTAGCTTACTTGTAAATGACAAAGCTGAGACTTTATATTTAAAAAGTATCATGCTGAATCTACCATGATGATCTCTATTGATATTCTGTTGCTTCCATCTGGACATGTGACAATGAAGAAGGAATTAGAGAACACTGTTGTAGTTTGGAATAAAATATGATGATACTCTTTTAAAAGCTGAAGATAAGAAGTTCCTCCGTACATAAGTCAGATGTGACTTGTGTGATGGATGTGATGTACACATACAAATATACATGCACACCTTGGCATCTTGTTTAAAAATAAGCCAAACCTTACTTGGGGTGAAAGACAAAGCTAATGAAGTGTCTCAGAAACAATGCAATGATTTTTAAAGTTTTAAAAAAGAAATGCGTGCAAAATGATGTTAGACCACCAACTAACATCAGATAAATTTTTGTCCTTATTACTAGTCTTCTAAGGCTTTTCTTTTGGGCCTTTTCCCAAACACAGTGCCAGAAAGAAGTCAGGTGAAAGTAACAGCTGTAGTTCAGAACCAACCACTGCTAAGTTAAATACTAAGAGAACTAGTAGAATTCACTGAAGTTTCCAAGCTCACCAGATTCTTATACAGCCTCACAGTGGGTAGAGAGCTTTACTGAGTAAAGACAGCTAGTTTTTGGCCCTGGGGTTTACAATAAAAAAAAAAACTAACATAAGGGAAACAAAGGTAAAGTAGCTGAGTCAGGGAGGGTGCTGTGATTCCAGTTACACATGCCTGGGCTTTGAGGCATGGGCTCTGGAAAATACTTCACAAAAAAAGTTAGATTTTGAAGAAAGGATGTACTCTGGGAGGCACTTTGTGCTCTGGGAGGCACTTTGAAGTATGTAGTGCAGCAAGAGAGAAAGTGAGGCTTTCAGTTGTGACTTATTTACAGTTGATCAGCATTTAAGTACAGAACTCAATTACACACTGGTTTATACCATGTACATATTTTTGTAAGTTACCTAAAAAGCCAGAATTACAACTTTGCAGTGGTTTGAACTAAAATGGAATTGGTAAAAGGATTTCACTGTGGAAAGAAAAGAACGTCAGGGACATAGACACAACTTGTGATCACAGTCATATAGAGAAAACCCATAGAAACTTTAACACCTGAAGGTAGTCAGAAAATTAGAGAGTATACTTAATCAAATCCACAAGATTTTCTTCATACTGCCTCCAGATTGCAACAGTATACAGCTGAAGCATTGGCTGAAACACATCTAACATAAGTATTTTGGGAGACAGTGACACTGAGGCATGAAGTCATTGAGTGATGGTATTAATTAAATTGCAAAGCATGTTGAGCTATTGAAAATGCCTAAGAACATTCCGAAAGGAAGGCTAAATTAATCCTATGCAGATTTGAAGAGTGATCAAGGAACCGCATTAGAATTTGCTTTAGCTTAAGAGTTTATGGAAACCATCTGTGCAGATAAACCACACAATTCAATGTTAATCAATGTAAGAAACAATAATACACTTATTGGCACTTTAACTCTCATGAGCAATTTGTGTGTGGTGAACATTTCCACCCTCCCCAGACCAGTTTCCTTCCTTTTCATGATGACAGCAAGTTGGTTATTTAAGGTATTGTAGTTACGAATGGAGAGCCAGTGTGGTGTAGCGATCTGAGTGATGGACTACAATTCTGGTGACTAAATTCCCATTTGGCCATGGAATGCCACTAGGCAACCTTGGGGAAGTCACATTATCTCACCCTCAGAGGAAGACAAAGGCAAAATCCTCTCTGAACAAATCTTGCCAAGAAAACCTCACGATGGGTTTGCCTTAGGGTTGCCGTCAGTCAAAACTTACTTGAAGGCACAAAATTCCTCTTTTATCTACCTCTCTCCAAGCCTCTTCCCTAACCATTCCCAACTAATATCCCGTCCTCATCATTGCTCTGGTCTTTCTGAAAACTACATTTCTCAAAGGCTACAGTTCTATATAACATCTCAACAGGTAGGAGAGAAGAAAGTGAGAAAACTTCATTCTGCTTGTGGACACTGAAATGTCAGCATGTTAAGACAACTGGAAGAGGAAGAATTAATCTCTGTGGGTTTGTTGGCAGGGTGGGAGGTGGATCCATGGGGAGAGGTAAAATTATTGGTGAAATCTGACAGCATCCATCCATGCATGGAATGGAGAGCATTGCCAGAATGCTTTTCCTCATCCTGCAGCCTCCCCCTGCCCACCATAAAGAGGGCACCAGCTTCTAGAAGGAGAGGAGGCAAGAGTGAAATTCTGTTGTACAAAAGCTGATCTGCAACATATAGAACTCCACAGGAACCCTGTATTTGGATTGGCTTAGAGATAAGGACTTTTTCCAGCTTGTTTGGGCTTATCCAATTCAAGCTGAGGAAGACTTACCCATCACTAATTACAACCCAACCACAACATTGGTTAAACAGATATGAATTGCAATCTCTGATAACAAAGAAAACATGTTTGCTTTCTTGTTGTACACAACAGCTTCATTATGCCAATGCCAATATGGAGACAGGCCTTATTTTGCTCTATGATAGTCAACAGAATATTTTCCTGACTCACTGCACTGCACTGTTAACACAGAGTGGACTCTGATCATCTACCCGTCACTGGAAATAGCCACTTCAATGGCTGAAGAACAGCTCGAAAGTGATCTTCTAATGATTATGCTGGGTTATGGTTCATACTGCATTGGCAGTATGCTATGGGTTTATCTCCCCGCAATTTCAAACTCTTCTTACTAATTTTGGTCTCTGCAATTTTTTGTACCTGTCTCAGATTTCATTGCCTATTTAAAAATCAATGAACCACAAATACATTCAAAGGCTCTTGGACTTTAACTTATGTTTCCTGTGACTTTGAAAAACCATTGATCCAAAAACCGTCGCCAGTAACTGTGTGTCAAGTTTTTCTGGCAGGGTTAATTCACTTTATGGCCTTCTTAATACAAGAGGTTTATGTTTTATTACATATCTGTTACTCCAGATAGGATGCAATGAATTAAATGGAACCACAGTACAAAAGGGATCCAGTGTGATAACTAAACTGTATATTTTTTTCTCCAAGCCCCTAGGGAAAAAAATCATTATTTCAAATTTGTAAATAAAAGCAGAAGTTTTTAAAACTCAGAAATAAACATATAAGCTTGTTCTTATTTTTGTTTGCATTTCAGAAGGGCAAAAAGACATTAGTGAACAAGGCTCAATCAATTTCAGAATAGATTCTTTGTTCCTATATAAAAAAACCACAGGACAAGGAAATATTCTTGAAGCAAAACCCCACAGCTCTTGGAAGTCTTAGAGTAAAAATAGAACTTTCATTTGATTCTCAAGTTTCAAACACCAGAGGGAGAACAATTGCCCAAATTGTGTGACTTTAGAACTTCTAAAAGCAGCTTATTGTTTTAAAAACAGAAAATGCAGGCTGAATTTATTTGTAACTTCAAAATCCTGTTGGAAATGGTTCTGGTACTGTTGACAACTTCTCTAGAGGTTAATTCCTCATTAGGAAATATCTGTACTGGTGATGGGTAAGCTCCTTAGCTTGCCTCCTAATTAATTTCTTTCTCCTCCTTCTCCAACCTTTCTCTGAGAACTACCATAAGAAAAGGCCTTTCTAAGAATTTTTGAACCAAATTTCAAAAGGCAAGGGAAGGCAAGGGACCCTCATCCCTTGACTTTTCTTGTCAAGCCAAATTACCACTAGGGTGGTGGAGGGAGGGAGCCAAAAGTGAAGAGGTCTGGCTGCCAACAGCAGATAATGCATAAATCTCATCCCTTGTGACCATCACAAGCAAGATAATTCAAGCCTCAATTAACACACATGTAAAGCTTGGCTCTCTTCTGTGCCCACCAGTCTCTTCCCTTTTCTTAGCTTGGAAGCAACAGTTGCAGTGACAGCTTGTAGGAAGGCCTCCATTGGGCCTATATTTAGGACTGCATGAAACTCAGTCAAGCTGTCAGGAGATATGAAGATTTAAAAAAAGGGAAGGGAACCAGAGTCCATTACAAACCAGCTCTGGGATCTTGAAGTATCTGGATTTGAATGATAATAGGTTTTGTGATCCATTTAATAATCTAGAACCCTATTTCCAAAAACTGGGTCATGGAATGGTTTCAACCACAGACCACCAATGCTTGAACATCACACAAAAAGATATGATCATCTGTACATCGATGGTGTTGTATAAGTAAACAACAACATCAATAGTAATAATAATCTTCAATAATAGTCTTTTTATTTTATTTTCATACTGAAGATTGCAACAACAACAGCAACAGAAATGAATTTAGTTTTTTTATGACACATGAATTCTAAACATTTTTGTCAGATGTTCTTGCTTTGATTACTGTACACAACCCAGTTGCCGTTATCTAGTGACAACCCAGACAGAGTGAGGTTGACATAGGCTTTCTCTGATATACATCAAAATAAAATACACAAAACACAATGGAAAACCTGAATTCTTCTAAATGCTCCAAGTGTCATCAAGTTTCCTTGGATCAAGGCTCCATTAACAGATAAAAGAATTCGCTTCTTGTGAATAGCAAGAAATAACATACACAGCTCTACATAATGGCACCATGAAGAATGTGACACCATAGTAATCGAACAATCAAAGCCACTACTAAAGCAATCTTCCACTGACATTTGTCTTACACATTCCTATTAACAGGTGATTTACTAGATGAAGGGGGAAGGAGCCCTACTTTCTTTCACCACTTATACTATGTGTCATTCCCACATTGTCACTGTAGCTATAGGGAGATAGCAATTTGCCAGCTAGGTAGCAAAACCATGTAACAGATCTCAATCGCACAGAAAAGAAAAATTGCTCTTTTTCATAAGATCATAGAAGCTTCAGAATTTAAAGGTACCACATGAGCTATCTAGCTCAACACCCTGCCGTGGAAGAACACACAATTAAAGTACTCCTGAAAGATGCCCATCCAACCTCTGTTGAAAGACCTATAAAGAAGGAGATCCTATCACCTGGTAAGGCAGTCCATTCCACTGTCAAACATCTCTCACAGTAAAAATGTTCTTCCTAATGTTTAAATGGAATCTCTTTTCTAATCTCTGGTTTATATTCTAGTCCCTGGAGCAGCAGCAAATAAATCTATTCCATCTTCTACATGACTTCCAGATATTTATGGCATCTAATTCTTGGAAAGTACATTTAATTTGCTAAAAACCAGAAAGGCTGCCCCACGAAACTATGTTGTTTGTGCACAGAAGCAAATGGCACCTCCCACCCACCCATTTCAAAATGCAGAAATGGAAATGATACTCAAGAACGTTCAAAAACTGGTTGAAAAAAAGTGTCTGGAAACCCTGATGAGGAGAATCCTAGACTGAGGACAATCTGCAGTTTGGAACTTATTCTATACAAAAAGTACACATGTTTGTTTATTTTGTGATATGGCTGTGTGTGTGTGTGTGTGTGCAGAAAACAACATATTTGTGTAAAAAATACTGCTTCTGTGCAGAAATAGTATTTTACGTAGAGAAAATGCTGTTACCTGTGCAGAAAATGAGGTTTTCTGTACAAAAAGAAACATCACATACAAATTTTTTTGTTCACAGTTCAAAAACCATGTAGTTTTTGAAGATTTTTCCATTGCAGGAAGAAACTTGTGGAAATTACTTTTCTTCCTTTGAGAAAAAAAATTATGAAGAATTACATCCCTGTCAAGGTGCATATTACCCAATGCCAGCCTAATTTCCTGCTCCACTTGTGAGAAACAATCCCATAAGCACTCCAACAATACCACAATAAACAAATAAATACTTAAAAATTTGCCATCTTCTCGTAACACCCAAAATCTGCTGTTGAGTAATAGGGCTAACTCTGAGAACAGGTGGGTTCTGTTTCTTCTCCTCTGTATGGTACCCTAACACTCATGTGTCCCTGAAACAATGAAGAAATATCCACCTATTTCTTTTCTCTAGCAATGCTCATTTGCTTTTACTAGCACCATTATTGAGACTCCAAACCTCATAGGTCTTACACTGCATGCCACTATCTACTGCTGAAGACATTCTGTGGTGGCAAAAGGGAACATGTACATGCTCACCATTGCCTGAAGAGATTTTGAGGGTTAAAATGGGAGAGAATTGTTCAGGCTGTTTGCAAGAGGAGACATCCCTCTCCTAGTCTGTCTTCATTCCACTGCAGGTTGCAAACATCTCAAAACACATTTAGAATACATATGCATCAACACTTACGAAATGCAGTATAGAGTTCTTGTAGAGTTAGGTAGCCATCGTTGTTGTAATCATCAAATCGGAGCAGGTCCTCCGGTGTACAATCCAAGAAATCATCTTCCAGATCTTCCCTTTTCACCTGCTATTGAGAAGGGGAAAAGAGATGGAATCATTAATATTTGTCACCAGTTTTAATTGAATACATTCTTCAATGGAAAAAATGAATGCAAAAATGAACACTGGGCTCTCAGAAGGGAGAAATGGGCCACAAGAGCTCAAATGCTCTATAAGGACTTTGCTGGCTTGAAGGCAGAGATTCCATAGATGACTGCTGGTTTCATATGTTCTGAGACAGCATAACATATAGGCGCTGTTACTGTGGTGCATAGTCCGAGCCCGAGGTCTACTAATTATAATTTTATATCAAAGAATTGGCCATTCCAAACTGCTCCCCTCCATGTGCTTGCGAGGCCCCTGGACAAGCACGCACACGGACACGGCCGAACAAGCTGAAAAATACAAAACAAATCCAGGCAGGCCAGTAATTTTCCGGCATGTAGCTTCAGAAGGCCTCCAGGCAAGTACACTTTAAACCTCAATTAAGCATACAAAAGATTCTCTGCCCCGAATAGGCAGCTTGACGAGATTAGCGCTTCTGGCTACTCAAATGTCAAGCACTCTCCATTTGCATACTGTCTGCGCTATTGACAACTCCGTCAAAATCCAATCATTCAAAGTACTGACCTTTCGGAGGCTTTGTCTCCAACCCGAAACCCATTGTTTTCCCCGGGAACGGACTACCCTATAAGCATATTTTCCCCTATACGAACCCCTGGTTTTGAGCGCTTCTTCGGATAGCTCTTGGCTTCCATACCGCCTTGCTGCTGCTCCGTTCACCGAGCCTTCCCCTCAGCTTCCACGTGCTGAGACCTCCGCTCCAACAGACTTTCTGCAGGCTACCCCAGCTACAGGATCAGGTGTCGTATTTTCCCAAAAATCCTTCTTAAAATCCCCTATCTACTTTCCTTCCTTTATTTTCTTAGGTCTGTGTGTGTGAGCACGCAAGTGCGCAGTGTTTCTTAGTTCTCTGTGAGTACGCAAGTGCGCTGTGACTTTACAAATGAAAGAATATAACTATAATTTTATTGTGTTGTGGTACTGATTTGGTCTGACCCCGTAAACATTGGGTTTAAGATCTTGCTAGGTTACCCTGCCTCTTGTAGTGCTACAGCTTATGCTCTGGCTAATTCCCATTCTCCATTATTTGGAGCACATTGAGGTGTCCCCCAAGGTACCCCAGAAATCAGGGTAACAGCACACTGCAGCTGTTTTTCTAAATCATTGACTAAAATGTCATTTTTATTCTGGCCATAGGTTGTTGTATTAGATAATCATAAAATCACAGAGTTGGAAGAGACCACAGGGGCCATCCAGTCCAACCTGCTGCTATGCAGGGACACCCATCAAAGCACTCCCAACAGATGGCCATCCAGCCTCTGCTTAAAAACCTCCAAAGAAGGGAACTCCGCCACACTCCGAGGAAGCATATTCCACTGCCAGACAGCTCTGACGATCAGGAAGTTCTTCCTGAGGTTCAGGTGGAGTCTCCTTTCCTGCAGCTTGAGTCCATTGCTCCTTGTTGTAATCTCTGCAGTAGCAGAAAATAAGCCCACTCCCTCCTCGACATGACATCCCTTCAAATATTTAAACATGGCCCCTCTTAACTTTCACTTCTGCAGACTAAACATACCCAGCTCCCTCAGCCGCTCCTCATAGGGCATGGCCTCCAAACCCTTCACCATTTTGGTCGCCGTCCTCTTGTACATGCTCCAGATTGTCAATGTCCTTCTTGAATTGAGGTGCCCAGAACTGGACACAGTATTCCAAATGAGGTCTAATCAATGCAGAATAGAGTGGTACTATTACCTCCCTTGATCTAGACACCATACTCCTATTTATGCAAACAAAAATCATGTTGGCTTTCTTGATTGCCACATCACACTGCTGACTCATGTTCAGCTTGTGATCTACCGAGACTCCTAGATCCCTTTCACATGTACTGGTATCCAGCATTCCATTTTTTCTGCCTAAGTGCAGGACCTTACATTTCTCTCTGTTGAATTTCATTTTGTCAGCTTTGGCCCAGCTCTCCAATCTGTCAAGGTCATTTTGAATTTTGATCCTGTCCTCTGGCATATTAGCAACCCCTCCCAATTTGGTATCATCTGCAAATTTGATCAGCTTGCCCTCCGTTCCTTCGTCCAAGTCATTGATGAAGATGTTGAATAGCACTGGGCCCAGGACAGAACCCTGTGGCACCCCACTTGTCACTTCTTTCCAGGATGAAAAGCAGCCATTGGTGAGCACCCTTTGGGTTCGGTTGGTCAACCAGTTACAAATCCACCTGACAGTAGCCCTGTCCAGCCTCATTTTACTAGCTTCTTTACAAGAATGTCATAGGGAACTTTGTCAAAGGCCTTACTAAAATCATGATATGCTACATCCACAGCATTCCTTTCATCTTTCAAGCTCATGACTCTATCATAAAAAGAGATAAGATTAGTCTCGCATTACTTATTTCTGAGAAATCCATGTAGACTTTTAGTGATTACAGCATTGCTTTGTAAGTAATTACAAACTCACTGTTTAATGATCTGCTCTAGGATCTTTCCTGGAATTGATGTCAGATTGACTGGGCAATAATGATTTGGATCCTCTTTTTTTCTCCTCTTGAAGATGGGGATGACATTTGCCCTCCTCCAGTCAGCTGGGAGTTCTCCTGTTCTCCAAGAGTTCTCAAAGATTATTGCAAGTGGCTCTGAATGACTTCTGCCAGTTCTTTTAATATCCTTGGATGCAATTCATCTGGCCCTGGAACCTTGAATTCATCTAGTTTAGCCTGTTATTCCTGTACTACTTCTCTACTTATTCTTTGCTGCATTCCCCCCACCCTTCCTCACCTGCTCCCCACCTCCCAGGTTGAGTACTTCTACCCTTTTGGAAGAAAAAATGATGCAAAGAAGGTATTGAGCAGTTCTGCCTTCTCTCTTCCCCCTGTTAGCAATTGGCCATCTTCTCCACAAGCAACCATATCATTTTCTTCTTTTTTCCTTTTGCTGTGGACATATCTAAAAAAAGCCCTTTTTATTGTTTTTAATGTCTATAGCAAGCCTGAGTTCATTCACTGCTTTATCTTTTCTGACCTCCCTACATATCCTGGCTATTTGCTTGAATTCCTCTTTGGTGGTTTGACCATTCTTCCATTTCCTGTACATGTTTCTTTTAACACTTAGCTCAGCTGAGAGTTCTTTTGTCAACTATTTTGGTTTCTTTAGACACCTGCCATTTCCCCCTTATTGGCACAGTTTTAAATTGTGCCTTCAGTATCCCACTTTTACAAAACTCCCATCGATCACGAATTCCTTTCTCTTTCAGTATTCTTGATCATGGAATTTCAGCAAGTAACTCCCTCAGTTTACAGAAATCAGTTTTTTTAAAGTCTAGAATGTGTATCTGGCTACACTTGGCTTCTCCTTCCCGCTGAATGACAAATTCCAATAAAGCATGGTCACCCCCGCCCCCCCATACAAGGATCCCAGTACTTCCACCTCATCAACAAGGTCAGCCCTGTTGGTCAGGATCAGATCTAAAATAGTTGATCCCCTTGTCGCCTCTTCCACCTTCTGGACCATGAAATTGGCTGCAAGACAAGTGAGGAACCTGTTGGAACTTGTGGTCTTGGCAGAGTTAGACTGCCAATATATATTAGGATAGTTGAAATCTCCCATTACTACTGCATCTCTCCTTTTTGAATTTGTGGTCATCTGCTCCAGCAAGGCATCATCTAAGTCCTCAGGCTGGCCCGGAGGCCTGTAGCAAACCCCCACAATCACATCCCTATTGTTTCTCACTCCCTTAATTCTTACTCAGATGCTCTCGACCTGGCTTCCTGGATTTAAGTCACGGATCTCTTCACAGGCAAAAACATCCTTAACATATAAGGCTCCTCCTCCTCCTTTCTTGTTTGGTCTGTTTCTGCAAAACAGGTTATACCCCCCTATTCCTACATTCCAATCATGAGACTTATCCCACCAGGTTTCAGTAATGCATATTAAACTCTTAATACAAGAAAATAAATATGATTTGAGTTAATCTTGTTTGTTTCCCATGCTCTGTGCATTAGTGTAGAGACACTTAAGACCATGTGCCCTTCCCAGAAGTCCTGTACTAAAGTTACTTTTCCTCCCACTGTTGGTCTCTAGTACTGCTTGGCCTGTTCTATCTATATCGTTCGGGCTATTTTTTCCAGCATTCGCTGAATCCTTGCCCTGAATAATACTGTCTCCCTCCCCAGCTGAACTCAGTTTAAAGACCACCTGATCTGCTTTGCGAGACTGTTAGCAAAACCATTCCTGCCAACAGTTGTGAGGTGCAGCCCATCCACTGTCAGAAGATCATCTTTGTGGAAACGGAGACCATGATCCAAAAACCCAAATTGTTCCCAGTGGCACCATCTGTGGAGCCAGTTGTTGACCTCCACTAGTCTTCTCTCCCTTTGTGGGCCATGTCCTTCCACAGGGAGGAGAGATGAAATGGCAACCTGTGCACCAAGGTCCTTCAGCTTCCTACCTATAACCTTGCAATCCTTTGTGATGCAGTGAAAGCTGCACCTCGTAATGTCATTGGTTGTGACATGAATCAAAAGGAGGAGGTTACGATTAGTGGGCTTGATCAGTCCCGTTAGCCTCTCCCTTACATTGCTGATTTTCGCCCCAGAGAGCACACCTTCTGATTCATCCTGTCCAGGATGCAAATTGTCTGTTCCATTCCTCTCAGCAAGGAGTCCCCAACCACCAGAACTCATCTCCTCTGAAGTTTGTCTGGCATTACTTGATGATCAGATTCTTCCATGGCCGCCTGGACATTCTGTTCAGGCTGAGACTGTTGGTCCTGCCGCTGTTGGATTTTCTCTTCCTAGTGTTGGACATCCCGTTGCTGATGTTCAATTTCCTCTTGGTGATGTTCCATTCCTCCTGCTGTTCCATTACCTCTCCTGCTGTTCCACTTTGTAATTAATAAGGTTGAGAACTTGGAAGCGATTCTATAGCTTGAGAATCTCTGTTTGGTACCTTGCCGTTCTACTCCATTTCACATTCCTCTAAGCGTCTGCCTACAGGCTTTGTGATCTGCCTTCCTCGTCCGCTAGCTACTTGCTGTATTCTGTCTTCAAGAAGGCCCTCCCTGCCCTATCCTGGAACTCTTCACCCTCCCTAATAATCTGAAGATTATAAACCCAGGCCTCCAGCTGGTGAACCTTCTCCTCCAAGAGGGCTACCAGCTTGCATTTGCTACAGGTGTACCCAATGACATCTTGCGGCAAGAAAAGAAACATGCCACAGGTGTTGCAGGTGACTGCAGCAGCTCCCTCACCCTCCATACTTGATAATCTAGACAGTCAAATTAGAAAAATTAAAACTGGGCGTGGACTCAAACTCCCCAGGTAAAACCTACGTCAACACCCCTGTTTGCCAAACTCTTATTGTCAAACTATCAGGACCGAGGGTGCAATTCTATAGCGGTTCTAGTTACTCCCCTAAGCTGTGCAACCCATGTGGACATTGTGGTCAGGCAGACTGTCTCAGGATGGCTTCAACCCAAGAAGCAATGAACTGTTGCTAAAGTTGTACAGCCAAATTGCGCTGGGAGCAGATATAAAGAGCTGCCAGCTCTTCCCCTAGTTAGTCAGTTAGGCCTACCGGCTGCTAGCTCCTCTCCCTAGCACACGACCAGAGCAAACAGGGAGAGCACATGGCCAGAGCAAACAGACAAACCAACAAACAAACACAGCCCCAGAAGCCTGTAAAAAACACCCAGTCAAGGATGTCTTCTCAGACACAGCTCACCTTCCACTCTCTCCTCTGAATAAAAGCACAATAGGTTAAAAAAAGGGGTATATATAACTGCAGTATTTACAAATGATAATTTATGAAACCAAAGCATCAAAGTTAGCGAAGAATGAAAATTAAATACAACATACTCTACTAAAGCTCCATGTGAAAAATCTCCTGCAGAGGAAGCCATGAAATGAAATGCATATTTTCCTTTCCAGGGCATTAACAACTTCCGAGATATATTTCCAGAGCCCTTTGCGTGTGTGTGTGTGTGTGTGTGTGTGTGTGATCCCAAAGTCCTTTGTTTATAATTTCAAGCTTGTTTCATTTCACTGATGACAATGTCAAGAAATCATGCTGAAAAAAATGACCCTTCACCTATTATATCAAATGCTCAATAAAAGGGAGACCAACCATAACTTCTAGTATCAATCCTCTAAAAATGGAAATTTTCCTTTGTCTACTTTTGTACGGAAAATTGATTAACTTTTCATAATACTGACAAGGTCCTTTGATTTAATGCCAAGAAAGAAACCACTTTAGCAGCTATGTATTCCATAGATTTATTAAAGTGACTGCACAAATGCATTAAAGTTTTAAATGAAAATAACATTTCAATTACCACAGCTGTTAATAGGCTTGTATACTCACAACTCAGACGTTTATCTGATGTGTCATGACCTCAGGGGGGGGCAGCGGCTTTCAATCAGTGTTTTTTTCAGTGACTAAGACTGGGTTTGGACCAAGAACTAAAAGGACAAATATTGACCTTCTGTTTCCTTATTGCTAAAGGCAGTTTCATGGCAAAAGGAATTGCTTGACATTAATTGAAGTAAATAAGTTGGCAAATCTCCCAGGTCTAAAATCCAGTTTTCTTTATCTTTTTTTTTTCCTTTACCACTTTGACTGGGGGGGGGGTAGGAGGGAGAGTTGCCAGCTCCCTAGAGATTTCCCAGTGTTGTCCAGCCTGCTGCAACAAAAACATTTTCAGCATTTTAAAAATGTTTTCTCTTCTTTTAACTGTTTTTTTAAAATAACAAAGTTTTCTACATCAACACTCAGAGACTATGATTCAGTGACATCAGTGTGGCTGGGAAGAATAATAACTCCTTCTTCTGCAGCTCTCTGTAGATCTTACAGGCAGCTGGGATACCCTTCAGAGCAGGTTTTCAGGAAGTACAGAGAGTTATAGCAAAGAGAGGAAAGGAAGAAAGTCTTAATGCATTCGTAGTTCGCTGCCAGCTTAGCATTTTGTTTGAGTCATACATCAGCTGCATTAAACGTTGACAAATTATTTTCTGTAGTGTCTTTATGGTTTCCAACTTCTTTTCAGTGTGGAACTGCACTAATTGCACACATGAGGGAAGTTTCACAGGTGGGTCCATTTTTTACACAAGAGAAAAACCACCTCAAGTTAAGCAGCAGGTTTATAATTCACCTGGTAAGTTGAGAAATGTTGTAAAGTAATGTATGTAATGTAGGTAACTTCTGGAAGTCTGGGGCCACCAGCGCCACCCAGTGGCCATTGGAGGTATATTCATGCCATCCTAACAGCCCTCCCCAAATATTTTATTACGCAAAAAGGCCACTTATATCCTTTAGGAAGTGTGTGGGTTCATCTTGCTAAGTTTTGTGACCTCTCTCAGCTGTTTGGAGACAGGAGCGGTTCCCCTCCAAGAAAAAAGGAACTTGAAAAGCCCCCTGAGCCCTCCCCCAAAAACAAAAACTGTTTGTGGAGGGAGGGGGCAACACAAGCCACCTGCCAGCATCAGAGGGTATGATTGGTCAAAGTTCTGTACAAAAGTTTTTCCAAACATTATTTTTTGAGGGGACAGGAGTATGGGACGTCCTAAGGATGTAAGACCCCACAGCTACATTTTGCCCATTCTTGTCATGCATAAATAAAATCCAGTGCCCAGGCTCTGTCCTTTTAATTTTAAAACAGAGGGCCTTTCCACGCTTTCCTGCACTGTTATAGTGCTATTATTCCACTTTCAACATCCTGTGGAATTCTGGATTTGTAGTTTACCGAGGCCAAAGAACTCTCTGGCCGAGAATTCTAAATGCCCCTCCCTAAACTACAAACCTGAGGATTCCATAGGATGTTAGAAGTGGAATAATAGCACTATGGCGGTGTAGTGTGGAAAGGCCCAGACAGTAACTCAGATATTGGAGCTGAAGATGAATAATGCAAGGGTTATAAAATGCTAGCCCCCTGCCAAATTCTATGAAATCTCCAAAATTGCACACAGTCACAGACAACATGAGCACTATCTCAGAAATTTGGCAGCAGGAGGTAGGGACAGTTTAGTTTTCTCCACAGTACCTCCCAGCAATTGTACTTGTTCCTGTCAAGCTTTGTCTCTCTCTCCCCTCACCCACAGTTCTAGAATAGGGCTAAGCAGCTTGTTCCTATTCATGATGTCAACCTGAAGATCATATTATCCATCTGTTACCCTAAAGTGTGGGTGACTCAGGGGCCCACCCATGATGCCAGTACCTCCACATAATGATGGGGGAATTAGTTAACTTGGGTTAGGAGGCCTGTGAGGGGGGGGGTAACCTAATGAGATCTTTGACACTAATGTTTATGGGGTCCTAGCAGGAAAGAACCAGCCAGAGATTCACAAGTAAACTAAAAATGTATTTTACTGAGGCACACAAGGGCTAACTGAAGGATAAAGAGAGGAAAATTTATGGATAGTGAGGCTAAGATTGTTGGGTTATAATTACCATTCCAGAAGAGTAGTGAAGAGGAAGTGGAGTGGCTTAGACTTGTGTGTCTAAGAGCAGAACACAACCAAAAATCAGAGCAACAGCATGGCCACCAGCAAGCAAAGTACTGCATTTGACTGCTCAAAACCAAGGGGTTATATACTTTATTTCTCTTCCTGAAGGGGTGTGAGTTAATTGCTTTCTGGCAGAGTAAACAAAAGAGGTCTAGAATGGACTGATTGTCTCAATGTCTTGTTTGGATAAAGTGACTGGGGACGGTTTTGGTAGGAAATGTGTACAGCAGGGGTGCTTGACTGCTGCATCTGGGCAGTTTCTTTGTCTATTCGGGCAGTTAAGAGGATTAGCTTAGAGCCATTCAGTCAGGCTTTTCTGGCTAATTGTCAATGAACTTATGACCTGGTCATGCTGAGGTTACCTTTGACCTGCTTTCCAGCCTGTGTCCCTTCTCCACATGGCCTTTCAGCTGTGAGTGTATATAATTTATACTTTATGCCAATTAAACATATTTGCCAATTAATATATTTTGCCAGTTAAATCATAACAAAGTGTGGGGGTGTGCAGCCTGGTAACACATTACCATTGGGTACACTAGCTAAGACTGATAGGATCTGGAATCTAACAATATTTGGGAGATCACCAATTTTCCATTCCTGTTCTAGAATGACCAATATTTCCCCAGATTTAGGTTATGTAGATATGAACAGGCTAGGTTCTCAATGGCAGGGACTGCAAGATGCAGGAAATATGTTCAGTCCTTACACCCGAGGTGCCCCTTCTCCTTACTTTTATAAAACAGCGGTTGTTAATAATTCCTATAGAGAAAAAAGTAAATTACTATGTCAGCAACAGCAAGGGGTGCGTTTCATTGTTGCAGAAAGCATAAAACTGGCTTGCTGTTCCTGACAGAAAGGTGTCGACTCCACACTGAGAAAGGATCTGTATGACAACACTACTCAGCATGGGTCCTGTCAGTACATAAGTCCACCTTCCAAACACATCCTCTGGCTATAACGATGGGCATTTTGCTAGTAAGATTATAAAGAACACTTTTCTCATCAGAATATTAATCTTATCTAGCAGCTATTCCTGAGGCATGGTTACATTTGCAAGTGAATCACATGTCACAATCACATTTTATGATCTTCTAAGGCAGATATATATTTTCACATATATGCTCATCCAATTAGTGCTTGGTCATGAATTAAGCAACACTGTCGTTACATTGTCTGCTGTGCTTTGATCTAGCTTAACAATTCAACTGAGGAGATGGCTTTGGCAAACAACTCATCCAGAACCTGTGAGCAGGTCACATTAACTGTGACAATTAAGCTACGTAGGTCAAAGCCAGTGTGCTGTAATGGTCTTGAGTGTTGGACTAAAACTCTGGAAACCAAGGCTCAAATCTCTACTCAGCCATGGAAACCCCCTGATTGACCTCAGGCAAGTCACACTTCTTCAGCCTTAGAAGAAGGCAAAGACAACCCTCTCTGAATAAATCTTGTCAAGAAAACCTCATGATAGGTTCATCTTAGTGTTGCCATTAATCAGAAACGACTTGAAGGCACTCAAAAACAACAAGGTAGTTAATTCTTCCAAACATTGCTAGGCCTCACAATAAACTCTCCGGAAAATATAAGGAAAATTTATCTGGTAGGGATGAGAGAGAAATTGATGTGGTTTGCATTTTATTACAAATTGAACTAATTTTCAGTTTCTGAACTGATATGTAAACTGGAATGTGCACCTTCAATTCACCTGTTGATTTACTGTGACCCATGAATTTAATAGGATTTTCTTAGACAAGGAATACTCAGAGGTGGTTTTGCCAGTTCCTTTCTCCGAAATATAGGCTACGGAACCTCATATTTGTTGGTGGATTCCCATCCAAGTACTACCCAGAGCTGACCCTGGTTAGCTCCCAAGATTAGACCGGATATGGTGCTGTTAGAGTATGTAGGTCCTGGAATGCAATTATATTTAAGTTTTTGCACATCTAGGAGTTTGGAATTCAGTTCTTCGTTCTCAAATGTGTATAGAAAACACATACACTAGAGAAAGTGAGTACCAAAAAAGGCACACAAATTTCTGGATACATGAAAATGCATACAACGCTTTGTGTGGACACTAAAAAAAAAAATGAACTGACATAGAACAGTTGGGCTTGATAAAAATACAAAAGCTATGAAAGGCAAAACACACAGATAAGCATCCTGACTCACTGCCTCCTGCAACATCCCAGCAGAATAGAAGCATACGTATGGAGAAGGAGTTTCATTAAATTAACCAATTAAGCAAACTCACATGGTTCATAATTCATGGATTAATACGCAAAGCAGACAGTGTCCCTTTTCAGAATCCTTTAAGAATACCAGGATTTGGTATTCCGAGGGGCTCATTCTCTCCTCTCTCTCTCTCTCTCTCTCTCTCTCTCTCTGCTTTTAGAGCTATGGTCTGTCCAGAGCACCTAGAAAACATGCCTCCTACTCTGAGTTTGAACAAAGCCTTCAAATGGTCTTAGGAATGAAGTATGAAGTACATTCCTTCCATAGGCATTGGTGAAGGGAAAAATATTACTCTCCCAAGGGAACTAGGGACAACAGTCCACCCTCTTCCGGTGCAACCTCTTAGTGCATGAATGTGAGGCCATGCAAAGTGTTGCATCTTGTTATAGTCATTGTTTGTGGTGGGTGCACTCCCACATAGGTGCAGGCTTGCACACACTGCATCCACTGACTACAATGAGACACAACACTCACATTTTTTGTTTCACACAGGGGATCCTGGAACAGAGCCCCTGCATGTACCATGGGCATACTGTACTTTCTTGTGATAAAGCACCTCCAAAAACTACTGCACTATTTACTACTGATTCCTGCAAAACTATAAGGGGGAGGGAGGGAACTTATGCTGTAATATTAGTATAGAAAAACAAGTAGGTGTCACTTTTTTCTTGCTAAGAAAAAAAAAAGGAGAAAAGAGCAGGTGCTTGTTCTTCTTTCTGTGAGATAGCTTTGTTCAATTACAGCACTTTGCTCCCACGTCATCTGCCATGGCATTAACCTATGGAATTCTGGGATTGTGAAGTATTTAAAATTCTCAGCCAGAGCGCTGCAGTGCCTCACAAAACTACCAACCTCAATTTCTGTACTATGGAGCTATAGCAATTACAGTGGGGTCATTTTATATTGTGACAGAGACCAGACTAGTGACAGGAGCATTGGGCTTTTGTGAAACAGGGATTTTACATACTGCTAGGAAATGTCAATTTCTGGATGAACAGCTCCCAGAATCCTCTTAGCCTGCATGGCCATTCTGGGAACGATAGTTTAAAAAAAGTTTCTTTTTTTTATGTTCACATTTTGCAACTCATTTTGTAGAACTAAGTATTTTTATATCCATCATTATGATTTTTTTTTTTAAATGCTCTTTGACACCTTGCATTGTCTGGTGAAGAGCTTAAATCTTGCCCATTGTTATGTGGATAAAAGTGGTAGCAAATATGTGCTCCTGCTGGTTGGGTTCAAAGATTATTTCCATGATGATTGTAAGAGAAGTTTAGAGCATCCTCATGTTTATGCTAAAGTCCGAGCAAAAGGAGCAACAAACTACTTTTTCCAGCTGACATGGTTTTTCTATCTTAATCGTGTCCATCTAGAATATAAAAGAATAAGACTATCCAATTCTTGTTCTTAGTTTGCTTTCTTGATTTTAAGGAGGATCAGAGACTTTAAAGATTATCAGAGACATGGCCTTATGCCCTCCTCACACAAAAGAGTTTTGACATCCACAATATTTTCAGACATATTCAGATACAATAAAGAGTCCATCCAATCCTGTTGTTGTTCAGAATTCTATAGCTGGTGAATATACACAACAGCAAGTTGGTAATTATTAGCAATAATTGGCTAGATTATTGAACTAGGATGTGGAATACCAGGGTTTTAGTCCCCACTGAGCCATGAATCTCACCGACCTTTGACCAGTCATTCTGTCCTGCTGTGCAGAAAAAGTAAAAAGGAAAGGTATGTGGTAAATTGCCTTGAGCTCATTGGAGGAAAGGTGAGATACAAATGCAACAGCTCCATATTTTTGCTGTTGCTGCTGCTGTTTCAATGGCAATGATGATATTCTGGTAGCACCACCTTTTTAACATTTTTTTAAAATCTACTGATAATTAATTGATAATCAATACTTCTATGATTAGAAAAGGAAGTTTTGTGTATGGATAAGAAATAAAGTTGTTAGTAATGGCCAGCAGTCTACATCAGCTACTGAAGTAAGTAACTTCTCCTCGACTGATCCTCCCAAACCTGACACAAATGTCATTCACTCATGATCTCACTGTAAGAAGAATGAACCTCTTTTTCCACATGCAGCTGATGCCAAGCAAAGTAGTTTGGGGAGCAATGTGTTACTGCCATGGCTAGCCTGAGCTCTGGGGATATAAAAGATATCATTTGATATCTCAAATTCGGCTTCACATATCCCTTCCACGTGCTTGCGAGGCCCCCGGACAAGCACACATACAGGCTCAGCCCATAATCGCCGTAATGTTCCTAGACAATACAGGCAGGCCAGAAAATAGCCGACTGGCCGCTTTAGGAGACCTCAAGGCAAGTACCTCCATTAGGTATGCATGCAACCTACAAAGGATTCTCTGCCCCGCGCTGGCAACTTGATGATCGAGCTATACAACGCCCAGGTATTCCGCATTTGCATACTGGCTACTCTATTGATAAATTCAGCTCTAATTCAATCATTCAAATTCTGACCTTTCGGAGGCTTTGTCTCCAACTCCAAATCTATTGTTTTCCCCTAAGTCCGACCTAGCCTGCAGTCACAATTCTCCTTATAAAAACCCTTGATTCCGAGACTTTCCTCGGATCGCTCCCGAGTTCCAGACCACCTTGCTGCTGCTTTGCTTGGAGAGCTTCCCCTCAGCTCCACGTGCTGAGATAGATCGAACCCCAGCTTCACTCTTCATTTTCTCCTGGACTTCAGGACAGGTTTCGTATCACCCAAACCAACTCTCCCTCTAAAAATCCCGCTATCTTACTCACACCTTTATTTTTCTTAGGTATCTGTGTGTTTGTGTTGCAAACATTGTCTGCCTGTATTTAATAAAGATCATTCATTATTTTCCAACCGGTTTGCTTCTTGACTTGGCCTGACCCCGTAGACCCTGGGTTGCAAGATCCTGCTAAGTTACCCAGCCTCTCATTTTGCCAGCTTGTGCTCTGAACTAATTTCCCCAACTTGTGTAATTTTGATAGCAAATTGGTGTCCCTCCCGGGACTCCCAGAAAACAGGGTAACAAATTATTATTGGGGTGATAGTCTCATAACTGGGACTAGGTAGCGATCATGAATATAGAACAATTACCTAGATTTACTCACTTGTAACTGCTTCATATTCACAACCCTTGATCAGAATTAGGGATGGGCCAACCGGATCCTTGAATCCTCAAATCCTTGGCAAGGATTTGAGATTCACAAATCCGAAACTCTGTGCCAAAATAGGCAAACTGAATCTTTCAAATCCATCAACCAAATAGTTTGTTGGAGACCGGGACGCCTGAAAACCTGGGCAACCAGACACTCAAGGGGAGATGGTAAGTAGGTGAGTTTTTACCTTGGAGTAATAATGGCCTTTGCTAACAATTTCAGAATTACATCTGGGGTTGTACTCTAATATATTTAAATTGAATATTTAATATTTAATATGTAAGTTTATTTAATATTTAAGTTCAGCACTATCTTCTGTGCTGAAAATCAATGACATGTATAAATGTTGGGGTCAGTGGGTCTGACGCCTATCAGAAGTAGTGGGGCAGAGGGCAAAGTCACACAATCTCATCCAGTGATTGCCACATGTAGGCCAGTGTACCTCCTTCCACAAGATATGCCTGCTCGGGCTGCCTGTGCCCACTTGGGCTGCCTCCCTTTGCAAGGTAATAATCTCTATTCTTTTGACTTGAGACTGGAGGGTAGGGATTGGAAATTACTGAGACTGGACTAGAGATTTGACTTGAAAGTCCCTTGCAGGACTTGAGACTGGACTTGAGAGTAGAGAATTGAGACTGGGATAGAGGCTGAGTTTTTTTTTTAAAGTGCCTTGTTGCAGGACTTGAGACTTGACTTGAGACTGCAGCATGTAGAATTGAGACTGGACTAGAGGCTGGTGTTTTGTTTTGTTTTTTAAGTGCTTTCCTTGTTGCACTACTTGAGACTTGACTGGAAGGTACAGTCTTGAGATTTCAAGGACAGCTGAAAGATTCCTTTGCATATCTCCCTTGCAAAGCTCTTTCATACACAATTCTGGGGTTTGTAGTTTTACAAGGTGTCACAGCCTTCTCTGCCAAAGTGTGCTGTCATCATCAAACTACAAATCCCAGGATGCCAGAAGGAGCTATGCAAAGAAAATCCAGTTTTGACCTGGATTATCTCTGTACTGTAGTATGTGGCCCTGTTTACACAGACAGGAAAATGTGGGATTAATCCACATTTTCCTGGCTGTGTAGAAAGGGCCTTCATGTCATTTTCAGTCTGGGGAGATCCTGAGGCAAAACTACGACAATCTGTCCTGGCCAGATTTCTTCAGAGGGAGGTTTGCCTTTGCCTAGGCTTTTGCTAAGAGTGTATCTTGCTCAAGATTATCCTTCTTTCCCTTGCTTTTTAAACTCTTCTTTAACAAAGGATTTGAAAGATTCAAGATTCGTGGATTCCCAGAACCTTCCAGGGATCTGGATCTGGATTTGGAAAATTCTGGATTCGTCTCATCTCTAGTCAGAATAATAATACTACTGCCACTAGCCTAACCATCTGTCTTCCCTAAAACCAAACTTACTGGGCATCAGCTACAGGGGGAAGAGATCCATTTTGCCAACAATCAGAGCTCAGGTGAATGCTGTTTCTGTTGGATTTGGAGTGATCAGGCCAGGAAAGGCTACTTAATTAACTTAATATACTTAGTATACCTAAGTCACTGATTTATAATACTGACCAATTCTTATTTTTTTCAAAGCATCTGAGTGGGAGGGAGGAAGATTCTATGTGCACATTTTTTAATTCTTTTTTTTTCCAGTACAAATACACAGTCTTATTTATCAAGAAGCAGGAGACATTTAAAAAGACATTGTTAAACCTTACATTTCAAGAGAAGGCAAAGAGAAAAAATAATATGGCATGGTACATCCTGATTATCAAAATGTTCTTATTTTGAAGAACAACTTAATACGCATCTTAAGGCAGATGGATAAAAGTTTTCAGTTATACCAGATCTCATAATCTAATTCTGACCAGAGTTTTCCCAATAGTTATACTCAAGGGAATTCCTCTGTACTTATGCTTACTTTACACTTTGAACAGAAAATGAAGTCCACTTCATAAGTAAACTTTCACTGAAGAAACCTACCTGAGCCAGTTCAGAACTGCTGAGGTGCCCATCACCATTTAGATCCAAGTGGTTAAACAGATCTTCAACCAAGAAGCGCTTTTGAGTTCTCTCCTCTGCTGGGTAGTTTTGCTGCCTCTGGTGGTGAGACTGAAGGTCCAGAAGGATAACTTTCAGTTGACTGTAGTTTGCCATTGTGCACGTGTTCCCTACAAGAAAAAAACACCATTATCTGACTATGTGCATCTTGATCTGTTTAAGGACTCTGTTTCTAAGTAGCAAGACAAGCTGCCGCCAAAGGCTGATAACCTACATCTCACAAAGAATACTTTAAGATGCTCCTTGAGAGTTCTCTTGCATCTTACTTTACAGATTGCATAGCTTCCGGCAGCAAGCAGCCATGTAAAATGTAATGTGTAAAAATGTAAAATGTAATAACCTGCTGACTAAAAAACAGTTGGTTTAGATGCTTCTTAAAAATAAAGGAATATGTTAAGTGACAATGAATAATACACACACAACCATACTTTTCATCCTTATCAGCCCCCCACCCCCGCCCCGACCCCTGCTTTTCAGGAGCTTTGTAGTTCCACATAACACAATCCATTTTTTCTGATAACACAATATTGAGATGTGTTTAAAGTGATGAACACTACAAACTTGCTAAAAAGATTTACACAATTTCAGATTAAAGAGAGAGAGAGAGAAGCCGTAAGTCTTCAAAAATATAGTGCTAATTATCAGAAGGAATTGGGTATTCCATGCATAAGGCCTTTGTTGTTTTTGTTCAGCACCTTCAAGTCAGCTGAGACTTATGGAAACCCTCCTGTAGGGTTTTCTTGGCAAGACCTGTACAGAGGAGGGTTGCCATTGCCACACTCTCAGCTGAGAGAGTGACTTGCCAAAGGTTACTCAGTCAGTTTCCATGGCTAAGGATGCTAAGCAACGTGTTGGATATTGTTAATTGGGTTGCTGATGTGTATGGGTGTGTGAGTTTTTGATTATGTATTTTAACTTCCTTTTAATTCTTTTAGTTTGTTTAATTGTGCTTTAACTTCTGCATTTTATGGTTTTTAACTATGTCTTTTTAATTGTTGTAAGCTGCTTTGAGTCCCAACCTGGGGAAGAAGTAGGATATAAAGAAAGGGAAGAGGAGGAGGAGGCAGCAGTGGTGGTAGCTGCAGGATTCAAAAACATGATATATATACATTTCACAAGCTGAGATTCAAATTTCCAGTCTAGAAAATCCTCTGCCTTTGTAAATACGTGAAGAATAGTCACTCTTTTAAAGGGGCACTGTGCTTTGAAATGTTCTGAGGTGTTACAGGAACTGGGGTGGTATCAAGGTCAATGGTTTTGATGGGGAAAAAAGTCATTTTGTTTTCTTCCTCATTCAGTTTTTTTTTTTTTTTTAAAGCTCAGGTTCTTTCCATCTTGCATCAGAACAATTTTCCAAATTCTGGTAAATTATATTCAGACTTGTAGTTGGGTTAAGCAGTCAAAGCCTGAAGATGGATTCATCTTTATTAAATAAGCATGGGACTGCAACAAGAAAGTCCACCTCCTATCTGTAGCGACACAGTAACAGAACTTTATGCTGTCTCAAAAATGGAAAGCATCACTCTGGATCCAGCCCACTCAAGAGCGGAGTTTATTCTCACCTACTTGCCTGCCAGCCAATCCTCCTGCCATGTCTGCTCATCAGCATGTGGTGGAAAGAAGCCTCAAGGGCCCCACGGACCACCTCCCATTCTGGTCCAAAAGCTGGATGGCTTTACAGGCCAGTGGGCAGTGACAGTCTTTCATCAGAAGGGGCTTCCAGGTACCCACTCAGGTGCTATAAACGTTGGTCTTCCTTCCCAGCCCACACCCAACGTAACACACTATAACTAATTTGTCAAATTCAAATTGAGCCTCTACTCAAACTTAACAGTGGGGGAGGGACAATCCCTAAGGTCAGTTGTGAGGAAATCCAAAAATTCTCACCTAGTCCTCCAAAAGTGACTGAATGAATCCACACTATAAAAGGGAGTGATAAGGTGGGATACAGTGCAGAGCAGGAAAGACCCCTAAAATGGTGCTGCAACATTATTAAACTTCTTGCAAATGTTATTTTTAAAACAAAAAATAAAATCTGAGGTCCTGTGAGATACTTCCATTTCATTCCAAGGAGAACAGAAATGACCCTGGCTGGACAACAAAGGGTTACGTATTTGCTTCAGTTTCTGCTGTACTGAAACTGTTGTAGTATCGTTATTTCTATCCTGAACATGAACCAATTTGCACATTTTGTTACATATTTATCAAAATCAAAATTATATGAAATACTTTTTCAACCCTAATCCACGTGAGCTCAGACATCCCCCTGAGCTTTTAACAGGTTTACAAATCCTGATGCATTTGGCACCGTGTAACAGATCAGGAGGCTTAGCTTCTAAGATCAAAAAGGATGTGATGCCTCTAGTGTATTTTGGCCATCAATTGACAGTTTAGGGAGAGGCGTTTCAAATCCTCAGCCAGGGAGCTCCTTTGGTGCCTCTGTTGAAACTACAAACCCCAGAATTCCACAGGATGCAGCTATGGTGCCTTTGACTCAGATACAGTCATGAAAAGTATGATCAAGGCCCTAGTAATAAGGACAAGCAAAGATATGCAATTTTGTTTGTTTGTTGTATTTATACCCCATCCGTCAGCCAAAAAGGCTCCCACCGCAGCTTACAAATTGTTAATTTGACAGTTCCCTACCCTTAGCCTTACAAATCTAAGTAAGATACGATACACAAGGAAAAGGGAATAGGGTGTGCGGATGCTGGATTCGACACTACAAGCAGTTTTGCTCCCTGGCAAAAATGATGGCCTGTTGCTGTTCAACTGTTCCACTTGCGCCAGTGAATTCTGAAGGAGAAGCCACTGAAGTTTCTAATGTCTGGGATTAAGAAAACCTAACTAGAAATAAATCTTTCTGACTGGACAATAATAGAGTAGCACTGAAGCAGAATAAAGTTTAAGGGGAGGACCCAAACCCTGATATAATTATATTCTCTGTAGAATTTTCCTCAAGGAGCTTTTTCCAGAAACAGAAAGATAAAAATAGTTTTTATGTTTTCAAGTGAGAGATATGCAATTACATGGCAACACTGGAAAAATTCTCCAGCGACTATCTTTCCTACGAGCCTGGAGAGCAACTTATTCTGATTTAAGAGCCATGTTCTTGAGCCTTTAATTCTATTTAATTCTTTGTAATAATAGTTTTAAGCCCACATGTAAATTTAAGGTCTATTACTGCCACTAGTATTAAATATGAGAGGCATGGTCCTTATTTCCACACCAGAAGGAATTTAACACTGAGATTCAAGGGGTGGAAATAGGAGCAAAGATGACAAAAACACTTTATTTGCATATTCAAGAGGTGGGTGCATACACGTTGCATAAAAGAGAGAACAGCGAGCTCCTCAGGTATACAATTTATTCACTCTATTACTCATTCATAGCTGTGCTGTTAAAACAAAGTATGCTTTGTTTTTCATATGCTCTATTATACAGAGGCACAGGAGCGCTTACAGGAGGCTGGCAATGTCTTTGAGCTGGGGAGGGGCAAATAAGGTATCTCATCACCCTTCAGGGGCATCGCTCTTATGCCACCATGGCCATACCTCCACTGCAATCACTGCTCATATTCAGTAGCAATTGCCGTGTTTCTGTGTTGCCAAACGGTGCCAGAGTAGTCTCATTCACCACATAATCTTAGGAGATCTTGGAGTAACACGTCTCAGCAGCAGGGAAAGAGACAAGAATTAGGGTTCCAGGAACGAGTAGGAAATGACAAGGGACAAAGCTGTTTAGAGGAAACAGTCCCAAGAGATCAGCAGCATGTAGCTGCAGATGTGGTACCACCAATTGTATCAGCATGGTGTTTGCTTGCTTGCTTGTTTGTTTGGTGGTGGTGGTTTCTGACAGTGGCAATTGCAACATCACAATTTTGGCAGTAGCAGAGAACAAGGAGGTGTGTGTTACAAAGATGGCCTTGGAGGAAGCATGTTGCCCACCCCATCTATAGTATTTTCTTCTTCTCACTGGAGTTTAGCCCAGTTATGCAATGTCTTTGTAGTCCAGTCATAGCTGGTCAGCGGGATAGTGAATTGCCTCCATGTTTTAGCCTTAATTTCAAAGGAGCTATTCAGTGTCCTGAACACTATCTCTGAGATAGGTTCAGCATCTTAGATCATTCATTTAAAGTTTGGACCAAAATCCAGAGCACTGCCATGAGAGCCACCAGCCACAACTGTGTTATTCTCTACATGTATGAATGTGGTCATCATTGAGATCTCCTACATCAGATCCCCTTCCTCTTCCAAATGTGGAAGGTATATGCAGCCGAGAGATCCTTCTGTCTCTTGAAGCTCTCCTTGAGACTTGAAAACTCAAATTTTCTAGGTTTCTAAATCACACAGAGACTTTTCACAAAGGGATGGGCTTTTTACAGAATCACCTTCACCATGTTGATGACAAGGAGGATGAGATAGTCAAGGGCATGTGCTGATCCATGTTCCCCCTCTTCTCATTTAGAGATTATAAATTAACATTCAATTCAAAGGAGTGTTTAAGTCTGAAAACTTAATTCTTGGACCAAGGGAAGAAAATTAGCACTTCCCCTTTTAAGCCCAATTTCAACAATAAGGAGAACTGCAAGCTGTAATTAATAGATTCATCAACTAAGTGTTAGCCAATTAGTCAAAGGACACTGGAATTCATCAGTAAGTGCAAATTTTCATCAGGAACTGCTGAGTTAACAGAACAGTTCTGTGACCATTTCAGCTCTTTTTTTGTCTGTGAGAGAATTACAGGGAGTGGGAAAGGGATCTATTAAAAGATGTCCCTCCACTTTAACCATCAGTGGTATATTTTATTTGTTAGGCTATAAATTGCTACAGTGTCTCCTTCAATATATCTGTGTATCAGTAGTAGCAATCTGAACATTTATTTTAATCTATTTAATTTCGATTGATCAATTGCTTGCTTAATTGGTTACAAGTCACATGATCAATCAAACAAACATTACTTCGATTCAGATCCCATCTGATCTTGGAAGCTAAGCAGGGTCAGCCCTGTTTCATGCTTGGATGGGAGACTACCAACAAATACCATGTGCTATAGGCTGTATTTCAGAGGAAGGAATTGGCAAAACTACCTCTGAGTATTCATTGCCTAGGAAAGCCCCATGAAATTGATGGGGTCACCATAAATCAACAGGTGACTTGAAGGTACATATGTACACACACACACATACACAATCTCCTTGAAGTCAATGAGTCTTCCTTCTGAATAGACAGGTTATGCAATCTGAATCAGGAGACAGCCAATGCCCAATGAGGTGATGATGTCTGGAAATGTCTCATATGGAATTTTAAGTCTATAGAAATGTTATTTATATCTTTTAAAATTTATTTTTAATTTATTTATATTTATACCTTGCCTTCCACTACAAAAGTGCTTAGAAGGCTTACAAGAATGATGAACTACAATCAAACTAAATAAACAAACAAACAAACAAATAAATAAACAAATAAAATCATCAGTAATGATGCCCTGATGATGCTCATCAGGAATGATGCCTTCATCCAGAAATGTCTTCCATTTATAGTCTATAGAAATAGAAAGACCACATGGTCCCAAACCACCACTACAGCAAAGGACCTTCTGGAAAGTTATTTTGAATGCTGAACCTGAAATGAATCCAGCATTGTCTTATGGGATTTTTTTCACACTTAAGGTCACTCTGGAGTATTGAGACATTTTGATTGCAATGTAATATGCATTATCAACTAAGTGTACCCTGGGATTACCATATTTTGAAATGTAAAAAAGAGGACACATTTGCCAACTGATTACTACAGACCACCTATCACTACGGTGACTTTCACTTTAAGTTGATATTGTGTGCCTTCAAGTCATTTCCAACTTATGGCAACCCTAAGGTGATCTTATCATGGGGTTTTCTGGGAGCTGAGACTGTGAGACTTGCCCAAGGTTGCCCAGAGGGTTTCCAGGGCTGAAGGAGGAATCCTTCAGTCTGACTCTCAAACCATTACACCACTCTGGCTCTTGAGTTAAAGTATCCCTAATATATAAGCTGTGATAATTGCTAGTAAAGATATTTCTAACCTTCATTGTATTTAAATAATAATTTTGTCATTGCTTTCATCTTTCTCTGTCTCTTCCAACAGCTGCCTCAGTTATTCAGCCAAGTCCCTCTGTTCCATTGTCTCCACATGGCCAGAGATTCCCTCAGCCACCTCACTCAGCTAGCTTGCCTTCACCCTCCACATCTGCCTCCCCTCCCCTCCCTGAATGCTCTGCTGTGCTGGCTTCCATCTCTTCTAGAGGAGCTCTTGATGGAGCCAGAGACAGGGTGTTGAGGTGGCAGCATCAGTGGGCTGAAAGCAAAGCAGCAGTGGACATTTTAAGAAACCTGGGAGAAAGAGGGCATATGGTAGCCCTATTGTATCCTTTTGTTTGACAAATAGTCACTGTGTTTGAAATTAATAATATTACAAAGACATTTTTAGAGACATATTAGATATTAGGGATGGGCCAACCAAATCCTCAAATCCTTGGCAGGAATTCATGATTTGGGAATCTGAATCCCTGTGCCAAAATAGGCAAACTGAATCTTTCAACCGAATCTTTCAAATATACCACCCAAACAGTTTGTTGGAGACTGAGATGCCTGAAAACTTGGGAGACCAGGACGCCTGAAAACTTGGGAGACTAGACGCACAAGGGAAGACGGCAAGTAGGTGAATTTTTCCCTTGGAGTAATAATGGCCTTTGATAACAATTTCACAAATTACATCTAGGGTTGTATTCTAAGATATTTAAATTGAACATTTCATATTGAAGTTCAGCACTTGACTGGAAGCTACAGGCTTGAGATTTCAAGGACAGCTGAAACATTCCTTTGCATAGCTTCCCTGCAAAGCTCTTTCAAAGCTGGGGTTTCTAGCTTTACAAGGTATGCTGGTACATCATCAAACTACAAACCTCAGGATGCCAGAAGGAGCTATGCAAACTAAAGCCAGTTTTGACATGGATTATCTCTGTACTGTAGTGGTCCTGTTTACACAGGCAGAAAAATGTGGGATTACTCCACGTTTTCATGCCTGTGTACAAAGGGTCTTCATGACATTTTCAGTCTGGGGAGATCCTGAGACAAAACTATGACAATTGTCCTGGCCAGATTTCTTCAGAGGGAGGTTTGCCTTTGCTTAGGCTTTTGCTAAGGCTGAGAGAGCATGTCTTGCCCAAGATTATTCTTCTTTCCCTTGCTTTTTAAACCCTTTTAAAAAAAAGATTTGAAAGATTTGAGATTCGTGGATTCCCAGAACCTTCCAGGGATTCAGATCCGGAAAATTCTGGATTTGTCCCATCCCTATCAAATATCATTTATAGCACCATTCATACATGAGAGAAAAGGACAGACTTTCACTGGTATTGACATGATAACACTGAGTCAGGTTCATATATCGAGGAAGAAAGTTCCATAACTTGCACTACCTTTAGCCATGTGTGGTTTAAGGCCTCAGTTCAAGAGAGCTTTAAAAGAACAGCTTCACTCAGTCCTCAGTTACTGGTGAAGATGCTGGACTTCATGGCTTTTGTTCTCTATATGCAGCAGATTCTGAATTCCATCATTCCCTGCCTTCAAATGTTTATTTGTATGGGGAAGAGGGAAGACTGATCATCTTACTCAACTCATCAAAAAGTAAAAACCACAATATCTGGCCTTACTAAATGTGTTACTGATGGCTCTCTCCCTTATCTGAGCATTCATCTTTTCAGTATGATTTGTAGGAGCATTTCCAAGTTAAAACAAAACAAAACAAAACCACACAATGTGTCTTGACTTGCTGATATACCTCTATTAAATACTTGTGATATTCTTAAAAATTATATGCATAAGAAACACTTTTTCTATCTGGAAATGCACAAAGAGAGGAAAAAGAAGATAAATGCTCACAGTTTGGATAATACAAAAACTCTTTGGTATTAGGTCTGAGCTTTTGGATTTCGTGGAATTTAGTGTGGTTCGAGCATGAGATGGATTTCAGCTTGTTGAAGAAAATGTAGCCTTGTAAGGACAAAAGGTTGTGCCTGAGAGGTTTTATCATATGAATGGGAAGCTTTAAAATCCTTCAGTTCAGTATCCAGTTTATTAAACACGGTATCTAATATCAAGGTGGAGTCAAGAGTATCACATAGACAGGAGAAAAGACACTGATCTGGCAACTCCACCAACTGTTCCTACTGTGAATAGTTGGCTTTTCTGCCTACTACAAATCTGTTGTTGACGTCAGATCAGCTGAGCATTGCCCAGGCCTGCTGGAGTGTCAGATGGTAATTTTCTTTTATGCAGCCAGCAGAATAGCCATGTGTCTCACAAAGTAACATTAAAAGGGTGAACTCAAATGAGTGAAAATACTATCCATGATTAGCCATTCATAAAAGATGGAATACTCATTCATGAAAGACAAGCAGAAACATGATTAGCTTATCTAGCTTCATCTTTCCCCTGAACTGGTCACTTGGATGCTCCTTAAAGGAGAAAGTATGATTCCTTCGAGGCCATTTTTCATTTAAGGATAGAAGTTTACCCTCATGAATCAGTGTCTGAAGATCAATGCAAAATGAGGATAAAATTTCAGCGCATGTCTTTATTCATGAAGGAAGACATCACTATTTTTATTTTGAAAAACTTAGGTTGCTATATAGTGGTAATTGTAGAATGCCCTCACCAAAGACCTGACTGTTGTCAATGTTGGCTTGATCTAAATAATCAAGTAAGTAAATAATATCACTATTCACTTGAAGCGTTGGGGCCTAACTCATTCATTCCAAATGCGTTGTTGTTGTTGTTGTTGTTGTTGTTGTTGTTGTTGTTGTTGTTGTTGTGTGCCTTCAAGTTCTTTCTGATTTGTGGTGACCCTAAAGTGAACCTATCATGGAGTTTTCTGGAGCTGAGAGTATGTGATGTCTCCAAGATCACCCAGTAGGTTTCCATGGCCAAATGGGCAACTGAACCCTGGTCTCCAGGATCATAGTCCAATGTTCAAACAAGTCCATTTAAATTCCTTTTACCTTTTTTTACTTTTACTTTTAAATTATTTTAACCTGTTAATTGATTTTACTTGCATACTGCCCTGAGGTCTCTTGATGCAGCATGGGAAATAAATAAAGACATTTATAGACTGAATTCCTGTCTGGAGTGAAACAGCCTTGTCACAGGTATTCTTAATCTGGCTCTTTGAATATTGCAAAATCTTGTACGTGGGGCTGCATTTGAAAACCGTTGAAATTCAGTTGCACCCAAATAGGAGAGCAAGATTGTTAATGAGGGCTGGACAATGTGAGCACATCACCATCATAGGATGTATTAATAGCTGCCAATCTGGAAGGCTTTAATTGGGGATTAGATAAATTGACATAGGCCATTTCCGCACCACACTGTTATAGTGCTATTATTCCACTTTCAACATCCAATGGAGTCCTGGGGTTTGCAGTTTAGTGAGGGGCATTTAGAATTCTCAGCCAGAGAGCCCTTTAGCCTCAGGAAACTACAAACCCCAGAATTCCACAGGATGTTGAAAGTGGAATAATAGCACTATAACCATGTAGTGTAGAAATGGCCATAGGCTAGGGCTACTGATGCCTACTAGTCATCACTATATAGTCATGTCTGTATAGCACCTTCCATATCAGAGGCAGGATGCCCCTGTATATCAGTTGCAGAAAGAGGTTGGTATGGTTGCACTTATATCCTGCTCACAGGCTTCCCACAGACAACTGGCTGGCCACTGAGAAACTAGGGTTACTGCTTCAGAATCATGCCAGACCCTGAGGTTTCCAGGCCAAAACTTGAGATCTAGGGATTGCCCCTAGATATCAGTGTTGTGAATTAAATAGCAACCATGGTGGATCATAGCTTGTCATTCAAACACACATACATACATATACACACACCATATGCTCTTGTTTGAAGACTGAGACAAAAAGCTTAAGGAGAAATGAGGGGATTACTCTTTTTCACCTGCTTAGGGAGATGGGATAAGGAACTTTTTAATCAGGCCTACTTGCTGCTAGCCAGAAGATGGATATAGAGCAGAGGAACAGGTGAGCTCTGGTGCTACAACAACTGAGAAAGAAGAAGAAAGGTAACTAGGTAAATACAGTGGACCCTCCAGATCTGCAAACTGCAGATCTGTGTTGTCCACCAACCATGGAGAGTCATAGTCTGTATATAAAATGATGGCAACATAGATGTGGATGTGCTGAAGCATCCACGTGTATGTTGCCGCCATTTAATAATATGGGATGTAATCATCTGAGATTTTTTGGCATCCATGGGAACTCCTAGCTGAACCCATGCAGATCCAGAGAGTACACTGTACACAGACTCCCAGAGAGTTTATTGCAACAATGAATCAATTAAGCTTTGCAAATTGTTGTAAGCTGCTGCTCTGCTGGCTGAGTTGGAAATATATGAACAGTCCTTTCGTCTTGCTCAGAGACGAGCCCACAAAACTGGAAAATCTCCTCCCTCATTCCCCACCTGCAGATGACCCATGAAAGCTGGAGACTCAGGGCCAGGCAGGAACCCAGCAGGAACCCTAGCAGGAACAGAGTATGGAAGTTGGGGGAATTTCGCACTATACAATTATACGGTATACTATGGAATCATGAGATTTGTAGTTTAGGGAGGGGGCTTTAGAATTCTCAGTGAGAGAGCTGCTGCTGCTGCTGTTGTTGTTGTTGTATGCCTTCAAGTTGCTTCCAATTTATGGCAAACCTATCTCGGGATTATCTGGGGTCTGAGAGTGTGTGATGTGTCCAAGGTCACCCAGTAGGTTTCCATGGCTGAGTGGAAAACTGAATCCTGGTTTCCAGGGTCATAGTCCAATGCTCAAACCACTACACCATGCTGGCTCACAAAACCACAAACCTCAGGATTCCATTGGATGGAACCATGACAGCCAAAGTGGGATCAGAGCACTCTATTTGTCTAATGTGAAAGGACCTTAGACACAACTTTTGGTACAATCCATTATGGCTCCTCAAAATACTATAATCTATGCTGACTTCTAGCCCATTTCTAGGTCCCATTCCAAGTGCTAGCAATAGATTTTAAAGCCCTTGAAGGAAATAAGCCAAATTACCTGACAATTTATTTGTTCCCAGGTATACCTTTGAAATTTTATATTCATATTCTGTGGTTTTACATCAGATGAGTTACATTGGTTGTTACTAGAGACAAGGCTAGTTATAAACCATGAATGTGGACTGGCTTGTCTATAAAGAATTTTGACTGTCTTTTCATGTGAAGTCCTTCATAGTTGTCTCCCCCTAGGGATCTTCCCAGATGGACTACAAACCCCATTATATAGTTGTTGCCTGTAAATTCCATACTAGGATTAATTTTTCCCCTTTCTTTTCATTCTTCATTAACTGTTCTCCAACTCATTTTCTTCAGTTGCCACCCACCTCTTCTTCTGGTGGGTTTCCAGAACTTTATTTATTTCTCTCTCTACTCCCAAAGGCAGCTATGATAAAGCAAGTAGATTACTTGGCCAAGCAACAGAGCCACATCATGCATTTCCTCCAGTCCTAATCCTTCTTCCCCTTAGGCTTTCCTGTCTTTCTGAATTTACTAAAAGAAGCAATCCACTCTAATAAGCTACTTCAATCTAAAAATAATAAGATACCATGTTGGCATTAAACAGGAAATAGAGAACTGAAGCATGTCAAGTAGGGAAAAGATGACATGGCAACCTTTACACAAACCTATCATGGGGTTTTCTGGAGCTGAAAGTGCATGATGCACCAAAGTCACCCAGTGGGTTTCCATGGCTGAATGAACCCCAGTTCTCAAACCACTACATCATACTGGCCCCACAGATGGATTTGGCCCAACATAATTTGGTCAGATTCTAAGGGTAGAATAATTTCTTCCAGTAGATGGGCCTAACATTATGTTTGCATGTCATGTTTTTATGCATATGCCTTCTCTTCAGGCTTTAATGAAAATGCAGCTAGATCTCTGATGAGCAGTTTCAAAAAAGAACTATATGGAACAGAGACTCCCCTGCCTTCATGCTGAATGTAATTCTGAGGAATATATCATTCTGGCTGGCTGAGCTTTCTTCAATAGCTTTATCCTCTCCTCCAAAGCAAAGACTGTATCCTTTTCCTCCCTTACTCAACAAGGTGGCTTTCTTTAATCCTGTAACTCTTTTAACCTTCTCTGTAAGAATGTTCCTAAAATCCTGTTTGAGGTGTTTGTAGTGGGCTTAGTCAGGACAGCAGCTCCTCTTGTTATCATTTCCCTTGACCCTCTTGCTGCTGTCACTGACACTTGTAATCCTCTTACCCTGTGCTTGGAATCCACTCCCTTTATCTACTAAACACTCCCATTCCTTAGGTTTTATTTGGCAGCACCACAGTCTCATACATATGCACATCCTTTCAGGTGCTAAAAGGGTGCCTGTAAAGATGGAATAATGAAACACCATCTTTATATACCCTCACTTATTTCTATTCTTCTCTTTGCTTGGTTAGGTGCCTTCCAGCCGTTTCTCTTTCCTTTTATTATATGAACTCATTATTAGCAATTTATCTCCTTTCAGGATATCCTCATTGGTAGGCCTTGTTAATGGATAGTTCACAGCTGGGCTACCTTGTTAGCAACCCCTAGGGACTTTCCAATTCTTTTATAATTGGAGCCCATCTTATATGTGCCACATTAGTCAGCTTTATGCCTTTGAGCTTTGCCACCTGTTGTCCAAATCAGAAACAGAGATGCCACTTTTCCCTTCTCCTACCAAGAGAGATTTTGAGAGACATGGTTCCTTTGTAATGGAAAGGCTTTAGAAATATTTCTTTGGAACTACCCACAGAGCAGAAGGTGGACCCAGCACAAGCCTCCTGCAGATAGGTCTCTTTCTACTAATGGGAGGCTTTTAATCCAGTGCAAGGCTTTTGTGCTGGCTGAATAGAAGAGGAGGTAGTCTTTGCTGAGTCTCCTCTAACCCTTGCTAGTCCCCTGTGTCCCCCAAACTCTGGTCCTGAGGATTAGGGGGTGGATTGCATATAAGAAACTAACCAATTAACATTTTTTTAAAAAAGCCCTCCTGGAATACAAAACAATGTATGATTCGAAAGAAACATAAACATAACTGAATAGTATCATCTTGGTCTCTGAAGAGATGAGACAGGCCAGGGCCTTTATCCATTACAGAAAGCATTCACAGGATCGTCGAGTTGGAAGGTATTGCAGTGGTTCTCTAGTTGAATTCCCAGCCATTCAAGAACGTACAACTAAAGCATCCAACCTCTGCTTAAAAACCTCCAAAGAAAGAACATTCCCCCACCCTCCAAAGGCAGTCTGTTCTACTTTGGAAGAAGTATCTCAGTCTAGAAGCCTTTCCTAATGTTTAGGTGGAATCTTTTGTAAACTGAATCTATTGGTACGTGTTCTAGTCTCTGGAGCAACAGGGAAAAAAAAGCTTGTTCCATCTTCCATATGACGTCTCTTTAGCTATATAAAGATGGCTATGCTATCATCTTTGTTCCCTTTCGTATTTTCCATGAGGCCTGCTAGCAATGAGGCTTTCTGGACTTGCCTCTTAAAAGATGTAGTACACAAGAGAGGGACCCTCTGGAACCATAAGGCACTTGGGGCTGGAGGCTGCATAAGTGAAGATTTCCCAGGAAGAAACTGTTTGGGAACACCCCTGGTAGTTGAATAAAAATCTTTACCCACTTCATTTATGATAAGGCAACCAACCCTACCTGGACAGGAGACTGCCAACAAATACCGGGTGCTATAGGCTATTTCAGAGGAAGGAACTGGCAAAACCACGTCTATTCCTTGCCCAAGGAAACCCTAAGGAATTCATTGGGTCACCATAAATTGATAGGTGATTTGAAGGCACATACACACACAATTAGAGATTGTCTTGATAAAATCAGTATTCTAGTATAACCTTTTTTAAAAGTAGGTTTCTCGTCCCCTCTATGGAAAATATAACATGCAGAATGGGTCCCAAAGGGCTCCATTCTGACGTGCATGTACCTCTCTTGATTTCTCAGCATTTGATTTAATGACTGGCAGCTGAATATAAGCTGCTGATTCCTCTGAAAATATTTCACTTGAGATCATCTGAAACTTAAGTTCTCCCTGCAACATTAGCATTGGCTCATTCACAAATGAAAGATGCTGCTTGGTAGCACCTGTCACACCACTTGTGCTACACAGCATTTTCACAAGAAGGCAGGCCACTAGATCAGCTGCTACAGGATCTTGTCACCATTCCTCCTGCAGCTGCTCCAAGCTGAACGGACACTCTCTTAGAGGTGAACTAGGTTCTAGCACCAGCAAAATGCCTGTTGAACTCTGAGCAGCTCTGGGATAGAAACAGCAGCATGGACATCCAGAGTGGATTCACCACTGCCATGCCAATGGCTGTCCCTGCATTAAAAACTCTGGAAAAAAATGTCTTTAAAAAGGCTAGTTATATACAAAATGCTGTCAAAACAGTTTATGCAAAAACAGAGGGGAAGGCAAGTTATCAGCCTCAGAATACAACTAAAAATAGCTAGCACTGGACACACTCAACATCTCTTGCCGGGCTACATATGTAACATATATGCAGCTCATATGTTTGAACATTTGCAAGATCTGAGGGTGTTTTGAAAATGTATGGTCTGAGACAAATAACAACAGTAATAGTAACAACAGTAACAACAGCAATAATTTAATATTAAATAGGTTGGAATCTGGCTCATGTACAACACCAGTGTAATTACACCAGTGTAGATAGTGGCAGAAGAAGAGGCAAGGTTGCAGATATGAAAGCTGTGAAAAAAAGAAAGCATGGGAGAAATAGGCTACCCAGAGCTGGCAGATTTTGTCTGCCTTCTGTTACCACCACTGTGCAACCCTGGAAAAGGTGAAACTCTAAGCCTAATACTAGGGATGAAAAGAATATTCAAAACTATTTGGAAAACAGTGGGAAAATAATATTATTGTGTGCCAGGATACTATGAAAAGGAGAATCCTTCATAGGTGAAAATCTTCAGTTTACTTGCTGTTTGCAAAAATGCACCTGGAGGTGTTTCTTTGGATAGAAATGATATGCCATTATGCTTCTGGTCTGAATTCAAGGTGCTGGTGATGACATTTACAGCCCTAAAAGGCTAGGGGCCTCAATACTTGAGGGAACGCCTCTCTCTCTCTATGCCTACCTGAGAACTGTGGTCTATTGGAGAGACTCAGCCTTCTGTTTCTCAGCAGGAGGAGAAATATATTGTGGGAGGACATGGGAGATGGTCTTCTCTGCAGTGGCACCCCAGTTGTGAAATTCCCTCCCCTCATAGGTTGATTGGTGCCAACACTGGGATCATTTCCACCAAGTCAAAACTTGGCTTTTAATTAAAGCCTTTGGGCATAACTCATTTTATCCAGGCTGTAAATGTCCCATGGTAACATTATTTAAAATGCTTTTAACCAATTTTAAATATTCTTTTTTTAAATTTGTAATCTGTTTAATATAGTTTAATCCTTTTAAATATTATTTTTTTAAATTGATTTTATTGTAAGCCATCTTCAGATCTTTGGATATAAAGCAGGATATAAATATTTTAATAAAATAAATAAATTTGGGTGCTACCCAAAAAAGAAACACCCCATGAACACTTTTTTTTGTCTTGAACTGCAAATAGTCTTTGGAAAGTGTGCAGTTTTCAACAACTGTCTTGTAATGAGTAAAAAAAAAATGGTAAAATTATTTGTTTCCTTATGCAAGAATGAAGAAATTTATAATATTGTTCAGGAATTCCTGGTTATGCATCAGGAAATACAGAACTTCTATGTCTTCATCATGAGAATCTTGTAATATGCATGAACCCAGTCAAATATACACTAAGGTCAGGGGAAAAAGAAGAGGACAGAAGAAGGGTTATCCAGGTCCAACATTCTGGTTAGACAATGGTCAACCAGTTATTTCTGGGAAGACTATAAGTAGGATGCAAATACAATAGTGTTCTCCAGCAATAGATGAACATACCCAGCGTGGTGAGGACCGTGGACTTGTCTGCCCTAGAGATGCTCACGATGAGGAGTCTTTGGGGAAAATAATTCTAACTCAGAACTAACATGGCTGAGTATGGCCCCTGTGTTTTCATCATAGCGCAACTAAACCTCTCCTATAGCCTTTGCAGGGCATGTATATGATTGCATTTACAGGGCATTTACATGGCTGTACAATAAACATGAGACTAGAAGCAACATTTACAATTTATACAAAACAAGTTACTCAAAACATAGTAACAAGTACCTGTCTTTTAACATGTGAAATATCAGTTATGCTCTCCTCTTATATCTGCTGGGGAACATAGGAGGGGGAGAAGACGGATTGCAGCCACTGGCCCCACCTCAACATCTGCAGGTGCTGCAAAGGGACATTTATCCACATATATTGGCATTCATGAAGGTCCTTGGAGATATCAAGGATGTGACAATATCAAGGGCAGAATCTGTGGGAAAAGTCCCTCTGAGTAGTTATGCATGCAGGAACCTATTAAAAAGGTGACTTGTGACTGTACATTCAAGAACCAGCAGAGTACCTATAAATATGCAATTACAGAATGGCTATACCAGCTACAGAAAAGCTGCAGCGATGAGTAACACTACCCATTTACAGAATCTATTGGGAACAGAGATTCTAACGATTTTTGAATGATTCTCCTGCCTAAAATTTTCTTATACTTAACAACCTGGGGGGAAGGTTCCCTTAATTCTTTGGTCATTCCAAATCTCATTTCATGACCTGTAATTTAGAAACTGCTTAAAGTTTCATTTGATTTGCATGGAAATGAAATCAAAAAATCCATCTCTGATTTCTCAGGTCTCTTTATAATAGAATTTTTTTTTTTTAAAGATATCTTTAACACAACCTCATTACATATATTTGGATTTTTAGTCATCTTTCTCACTTCTAATGATCACAAAACCCACATGTCATATAATCACTAACCTAAAAATCTCTGCTATAAAATGCTAGAGCTTGCTTTAACAAAATGTTCTCCCTTTCCTCCTTACAGATCATGACAAATGCTAAGGAATGAGACTGTTTTCTGTTTATGTAATACTGCTCGGGGTCAACACGTCTCCTAGTGTGAAGTACCACTCACTTTTGAATGGACACTACGTGAAAATCACTTTTGAAGCTGTACAATATTACACAAGATGCATCCACCCTTGTGATTTACTCAGTTAAAACCTCTATACATTTTCTGCATTCAGAAGACGGGCTTTTCCACTGAGAGAACAAATAGACAATCGCAGTGCCATGTGTGTATTTTGCTGTCATGTTCCATGTAGGTCTCAAACCTTTGCTTGTAGGGCATTCTGATGCCATTTTGCCTCAGATGTATCTAGGAAAAGGTAGATTTTCCACATTTTGTGCTTATCTTGGTCCCTGGTTCACTCCATGCTGCATTCTACTCCTCTTGCATTCCAGCTTAATTAGATAGTTTTCTAAACCTAACTCTGGAATTAAGAATAACAACTGATAGTTTTAATGGCTACAACCAGCCACCAAGAAGGTCTCCTCTTGCAGTAAAGATGTAAAAAGAGGCCTTTTGGGTAGTTAGTTGTAGCCTTTGATAGAAGCCAGTTTAAGACAAAAGCCATTTGTGCCGTACACTGTCATAGTGCTATTAATTCCACCTTCAACATACTGTGGAATTCTGGGATTTGTAGCTTATTGAGGCCGAAGAGCTCTCTGGCTGAGAATTCTAAAGGCCCTCCCTAAACTGCAAACCCCAGGATTCCATAGGATGCTGAAAGTGGAATAATAGCACTATGACAGTGTAGAGCAGAAATGGCTAAAGACTTCTCTTTAAGGTATCAGAATGAGGGTAGGTTTGTAACAAAGAATTCAGTCTGCTAAATACTAGAGGTTGGTGCTTATCATTTCAGTAGGGTAGTGAATCTGTTCCTGGAGTTAGTCCAAACATTGAAAGAACTAACCAAGACAGTTCTTTTAAAATCCTCATTCTTCATAGTTTCAGCACCACGGACTACTTTTTTCAAAATTCAGAATAAAACCCAGAGTGGATTCATGTCACCATGAGCATGGAAACCATGAGGCACCACTGCTGTATAACAGCTTGCTCCTATAACAGAGGGCTTTATAAGTCATACCCGAGCACTTCAAATTGTGCTTAGAAACACACTGGTCACTTAACAAAAAGGTTAAGTTTTTGTAATGGGGATTAGAATCCTGTTTTGGCTTTACTTAGAATAAGTGTCATGATGCAATTGGTTGCATTTTCTCAGATATTTCTCAGATATTTATTGTACTTTTTGTCTTTCTGGCCCTTTAAATGTGAATCACTAATGTAAACTTGGAAAGTTTCAGATATGATTCAGTCTATTTTAGAGGAGTTCAGCTTTAAATCAGAATTTCCCCAAATCTCTTTAAACTGGTTTAGAATTTGGCTAGACCTATAACACACTCTCAGCTTATGACCATCAGTAGGGCAGAATGTAAGGAAAAAATATGATGGAATGTGAAAGCCTTAGCAAACTAGGTATTACAGATGTAAAGAATATTTACAAATTTTCTAGTCCTTGGTGAAAAAGGGTATCTTGACACACAGAAACAGTCCATTCTATCCCCATAAAGAAAGGTCAACTGTCACAAGCTTTTTTTAAAATGTATTTTGGGAAACAATGCAAATGGAAAAAAATAGCGTGTTTTTTGTGCAGAAGCAGGGGTTTTACACAAAAAAACTGTTTTAGTAGAAAATTAGCATTACTTGTCAAAACAATTTTTTGTGCAAAGGAAAGTTTTTCAAGCAAGACTTGAAATGCCATTTTTTTTAAAAAAATCATGAATGCACAAAATTTCTCATAAACAAAATTTCTGTAGGCACAAAAATTATTTTTGTTGTTGTTGTTCTTCTTCCATACAGCAAGAAAACATATCGAGAATCAAGAATCCACCCTTCCCCCTCCGCCAAAAAAAAAAACAACCCACAAACAAACAGGAAGATTCCTAATGCATTGGTCAAACTTTGGAAACAAGAACAGGTACTTTGGGCCTAAATAAGCAGGATGGTGTAGTAGTTTGAGTCTTTGACTAGGACTCTGGGACTCTGGGAGATGAGGTTTTAATCTTTACTTAGGCATTGACCCCCACTTTGTGACCTTGGACACGCCATGCTCTCTTAGCCATAGAGGAAGGCAGTGCCAAATCTCATCTGAATAAACCTTGGCAAGAAAATTCTGTGATGGGGTCAGACATGATTTGAAGGCACATAACAACAACAAACTTTGGGAATGGAATAAGGAGTGTCACAAAGAGTCAGGAAATTAGGGGTTAAACTCTAACAGAGAAAATTGCAAGTTTGACCTTTACGTAAGACTTGTTCAAAAAAAAAAAAAAAAAAAAAAAAATTAAAAAGGGGCCTAATTTTCTTTCCTCTTTTGTCCTGTCTTCCTGAGTGGGCAATCAGAGCTGACCTTTAATTCACCCCACCAATATTCTAATACAGATTATGCCAGTATATTATTTGAACAGGCAATAGATCAAATACAAAGGGTGTTCAGCTGGAGTTTGATGGGAAGGCTCTGAAATGCCTGGAGCATCCATCTCCCAGGAAGAAAACAAGACTGATAATACCAGATCCCACTATTCCAGCATTGTATAACAGAAGCTATCTGCTTATATTACAGGTAGGGCTAAATTTAATGTTAGAATAACTTTTCTTGAATTCATTGCATTTTGCATTTTGTGCATTTTGCAGATAAATCCAATTTTTCATTTTTAGCATAGCATGTGACATTTTGTTTTCATACAGCTTTCCTGCCCTTTGCTAAGTTGCTTGACTGAAAACTATCATCAGTCCCAATAAGAGCAGAGCCTGTAGGAGATTTACGTATGTGTCAATTCACCACTCAAAAACTTAATCTATAGACCTACTACAGTTAGGGTTAATCAATGGGATTCAGGGTGGAGAGTCCTACTATTCTATATTCAGCAGGTGGCAGCAGTTATATTACTCACTGGCTTAGTTTTACACAGTAACTGAGGTGTGGCACTTAGATGCTCAGTTAAGGTTGACCTTCCTTGCAACCCCTGAGAGTGCAAAAGGTACAAAGAAAGACCCTGGTGTATTTGGCAAGGAGAATTTGAGACACATCCCTGATGGATGTAAAAAACTGAACCTTATTCAAGATGTGCGCATAAGGCCACAGCAGTTGTGGAGATCCATGGCTGTTCCATTAGCCCCAGCATCCCACTGCCTGTTACTACCATCACTAGGAGTGCACTGTTGCAAATTGATGCCATTTTTTTCATTTTCTTTTTCTTAATTTTTCTTATTTTATTTTATTTTGTGGAGAAGCTCAACCCTGTCAGTCTGCATTGGTAGGGCTGAGGAGAAGGACGTTCCAGCAGTACAGCTGGTGCCGTATTTCAGCAGCAACTGAAAAGGCAGCAGGAACCTCAGTAGGGACTCTCAATTTGCATCCCTCAGTTCAGCTGAGGCAGTTTCATGCAGCTCTGGTCTCCCATGAAATTGACCCTAGTTGACTTGTACGCATGCAAACGGATTTCATACTTTTTCAGAGAACATTTTTTCCAGGGGGCACATTGGTGTTTATGGGGCAGGATTGTCCCTATGCACTTTAGATTGGGGATGCAATTATTTGCTAATTTTGTTCTCTAAGTAAGTAGCAACTGATTTTAGCAATTTTTTTCTATTGAAAGAAAGTATTTGAAAATTGTTCATTTTCCAAATATGATTATCACTTTGGGACTTATTCTGTTCAGAATTCACATTTCGATATTTATTTATTTATTTATTTATTTTGCACAGGAATAAGCATTGTCTGCATGAAAAATGAAATTTCCTGCAGAAAATGTTGTTTGCTGCACAAAACACCTTTGAGATTTTTGCACGGAATAAGGTTTGAACAGTGAAGATTTTTGTCAGTCTAGCATTCTCCTTGTCAGGGTTTTCTGACAATCAGAAACATATTTCTGACTGTCAGGAAACCCTGACATTATGTTTACACACACACACACACACACACACACACATTCCTACTCTGGATATTTCGATTCGATTAGCATGATACAAATTAGTACCAAAAGCCTAAGAGGATCTTAATGAGCACAAAGCGATACTGTTTGTAGGAACAGAAGTACTGCATCTATCCCTTTTGTGCTGAAAGTGGTTTCTGATGACATAAAACTTTTGCTGACCCTGTTAACAGAATTTCTGATCAGCTGGTGTCTGGCAATGTTCAGTATCTCTCTTTTTAAAAAAACCACACATAAACCTTACAACCACAGCATATTAAGCTATGATTGTTAAAGTGTTGTACACAATGTCTTTCCAATTTATATGGTCTCTTCCTAGAGATGTATTCTGCTTTTTGTTTTTCCGCAGCTACATAATTCAATTCATTCTGCTTAGCACTTTTGCATGCTTTGGGAGATAAAATATTGATCGGCCTGCCAAGAAACATAGAGTGTGATCCTATTTTTACGTCAGGACTTGGCAATGAACTGCATTTATCAACCCCATCCTCCCAGAGAATGGTAAGTGGTAAGTGGTGACATCTCATTAATCTAGCTCCCTCAGTAATTGGCCCACTTTTGAAAATTCTACTCTGTAAATTGTTCATAACTATTGCTATGAGACCTACAGCCAACCCACAGCAAACTCTTGAGCAAAGACTTTTAAAAGAAAACAACAGCATCAACAATGCAAGTAGCAAGCTGAGGTCAGAAAGAGAGTTACTGAATATTCCTTAAAATGACACAGTTGAGGAGAGGTGGACAAGCAGGGGAAACAGCACTTACAGTGCAGCAGCTCTTAACCTCCTGTAGATAAGAGGGACTGACTGACTGACTGACTGACTGACTGACTGAAACAGAAAAGCAATTTAAGGGTCTGTGTCTCTAGGACCTTAGTGGTAGCCATGGAGGCCTAAACGATTTCAAGATTAGAATGGACACAGAGGGAACTAAGGTGAGTTCATGAACTGCTATCCCCATATTTGAAGAATCTGGAAAAGTAGAAAAGCTGTAAACACACACTGCCTGCAGAGAAGTCCCTATGTTCTTTTTTTATTATTATTAAAAAGACTTTATTCTTTAAAATACACAGACATTAAACAGTAAAAAAAAAGACAAAAAGAAAAAATAGATACAACAAAAAAGAAGAAAAAAACCTTACAATTGTACAATACAAAAACTTACAAAGGATTAAGCATGTCGTTTTCACATTTACCTTCCATAGTATTCATCTCTTCACAGTTACTCATATTTATACATACCTACCGGAATTGCTTTCCCTTCAAACTTCCAACTTCGGCATTGGAGTCTGTTATAATCTACTCTACTTCTATCTTGGTCTTTTCCTTCTAATATAACTCTCAATCCTTGAGTATTTTTTCAGAAATCTATATTAACCATTTCACTGCCATACCATGAATTCTTAAAATACTGTAGTGTTTTTTCCCATTGTTTTGTAAAATTTTCTTTACTCTCCCCTTTCGATATACGTGTTAATTTATCCATTCGGATCATATCGAATAATTTCATTTCCCATTCTTCTATTGGTGGCATCATTTTCCCTTTCCATCTATATGCTAGAACCATCCTTGCTGCTGCTGTCATGTAAAACAGTTGTTTACCTGCTTTTCTTTCAAGATCATTTTCCATCATTGATAACAAATGTACTTCCAGAGACATGCTAAATCTTATTCCTAGTATTTTTTCTATTCGTCTATGACTCTGCTTCCAGAACTTTTTCGCTATTTTGCATGTCCACCAGGTATGATAGAAAGTTCCTTTCTCTTGCCCACATTTCCAACATTTGTTAGAACACGTATTTGTCATTTTCGCCAATTTATGGGGGGTTAGATACCAACGAAGGTACATCTTATACATATTTTCTCTGATATCTTGACATGCCATATATTTTATGGTTTTCAACCAGAGTTTTTCCCATTGCTCCGTCAAGATTGAATGGGAAAAATTCTGGGCCCATTTTAACATTGGTAATTTAACAGTTTTCCTCTGTGTACCATTTTAACAAAATCTTATAAATGGAGGAGATGGCTTTGGGTTTTCCTGAGCATAGTATTGCATTTAACTCCTCTTCTTTTATTTGATATCCATTGAATTTAATGTCGTTTTTAAATTTTTCTCTAATCTGCCTGTGTAAAAGCCAATGGCATTTTATGCCCAATTCATTCATTTCTAGTTCAGACTTAATTTTAATTTGTTTTTGCTGCGTCTCCACCATATCTTCATATTTTATCCACTTATCGAATAAAATATTTTCTTTCTTATAAAAGGCTTCATGGGGAGATACCCATATCGGGATTTTTACACAGGCTTTTATAATATATTTTCTCCAAATCTTTAATAAAGCATTTCTTAAGTAATGACGATTAAATTCTTTATTGCTTTTGCCTTTATTATACCACAAATAATAATGCCAGCCTGACCCTAACCCATCTCCTTCTATATTTAATAATTTCATATTTTCTAATTTAATCCATTCTTGTATCCAATTTAACCCACAGGCATGATAATATAGAATCAAATTTGGTAATGTTAAACCACCTCTTTCTTTGGCATCTTCCAATACTTTCATTTTGACCCTTGGTTTCTTCCCTCCCCATACAAATTTACAGATTTCTTTTTGCCAATCCTTGATAACCTTTTCATTTTGGATAATAGGGATAGTTTGAAATAAATATAACATTTTTGGAAGTATTGCCATCTTAACAGTTGCTATTTTCCCCAACCAAGATATTTTTAAATTGTTCCAGCTCTTTAAATCCTTTAAGATGGATTTCCATACTTTCAGATAATTATTCTTAAAAAGATCAGAGGTCTTATTCATAATTGTAATTCCCAAATATTTAACCTTTGATGCCAACGTATAACCTGTAATTTGTGCTATTCATTTTCTTTCCAAATCTGTCATATTTTTTGTCAATACCATGGTTTTTTCTTTACTAATTTTCAGACCCGAATATTTACCAAAATTATTGAGAATATTTTTCAAGACGTTTAAGTCCCCACCTAAATATTCCAAGGTCATCGCTAAATCATCTGCAAATGCCTTTATCTTACGTTCCTTATCTTGTACCTTAACTCCTTTAATTTTATTATTACCTTTTATCTTTAATATCAAAACTTCAATTACTAGTAAGAATAGCAATCGGGATAACGGACAACCCTGGCGTGTACTTCTTTGCATTTTAAAATTTATCAGCTTTATGTCTGTTAACAATTATTTGTGCATATTGTGTTGAGTAAATAGTTTTTAACCAATTTATAAAATTAGCTCCCAGACGCATTTTTTGACACACACTAATTAAAAATTTCCAATTAACCGTATCAAAGGCCTTTTCAATATCTAGGAACAAGGCAATCGATTTTTTCTAAGGATGATTGTCACAGAGTTCTAAGATATTTATTACATTCCTCATATTATCTTTTATTTGTCTTCCAGGAAGAAATCCAGCTTGCTCCTCTGAGATTAATTCTTTTAATACTTCTTTTAATCTATTGGCTAGTATTGCTGTAAATAGTGTATAATCTGAGTTCAATAATGAAATTGGACGGTAATTTTTAATATCCAGTGGGTCTCTTCCTTCTTTGTGAATTAGAGTTATATTAGCCTCTTTCCATGTATCTGGGATATTTCCTTTTAATGCCTCATTCATAATTTTTTGCAATATGGGCGAGAGTTCTTGTTGAAAAATTTTAAAAAATTGGATTATATATCCATCTGGTCCCTTTTTTTGCTTTTTGGATTGCCTCTAACACTTCTGTTAATGTGATTGGTTTGTTTAGTTTCTCCCGTTCTTCTTCTGTTAGTATTGCTAACTCTTGTTCTGCTATATATCCTTCTATTGATTCATCTTGGAGTTCTTGGCCTTTATATAACATTGCATAATAATTTGTCACACTTTTTTTTATCTGCTGAAAGTCTGTATGTATTATCTCTCCGCTCTTTAACTTGGTGATCAATGTCTTCTCCTTCTTTTCCTTTAGTCTACACGCCAGCCATTTTCCTGCTTTGTTTGCCCATTCGAAATAGTATTGTCTGGTATAAATCATTTTCTCGTTAAGTTCCATTTCTATTTGTGTCTGTAGTTGTTTTCGCATTATTTTGATCTCCCTTTGCGTTCCTTTATCTGTTGGGTCTTCTTTCAGTCTTTCTTCTTTCTTTTTCAAATCTTCATTCAGCTTTTGAAAATTCTCTCTTTTCTTCCTATTATTTTCCGCATTATGTTGGATAAAATACCCCCTGATAACTGCTTTGGCCGCATCCCATACTGTCGCCAATGTAACTCCTTTATTAAGATTTTCTTCAAAGTACATTTTTATCTGGTTCTTAATTTTATTTACAAATTTTTCTTCAAGCAATAACCTCTCCTTTAGTTTCCAATTAAATAATTCATCCAACCCTTGATTTTAACATCAATATAACTGGGTTATGATCAGAGAAATTTTGGGGTAGTATCTCTTGTTTGACAATCATTTGGGCTAATGAATTAGAAACCAGGAGCATATCAATTCGTGATAATGAAGCATGAGGTTCAGAATAAAATGTATACTCTTTAGTTAGTCCATATTTATATCTCCATGCATCTATTAAATCTAAATTTATCATCATGCTATCAAATGATCCAGGAAGTTTTCCTTGTTTTTCCGTAATTTTTTTCCCTGATTTCCTATCCAGTTTTGGATTAATCACCCCATTCCAATCGCCTAGAAATATCAATTTATTATACTCTAGACCCACAATTTTCCTATTCAATTCTTTGTAGAATTTTTCTTGTTTTCTGTGTGGTCCATATATACCAATTACTAGAATTCTTTGATTTTGCCAATTAATTTCTACGGCGATAAATCGACCAGCTTTGTCTTTTAATATTTCTTTGGAGTGTAATCTTGAATTTACATATAACACTACCCTTCTTTTCTTTATATCTGGGGCGGCCACATATTCGTTTCCTAGCTTTTTATTACGAACTAGATGAATTTTTCCAGATTGTATTCGGATTTCTTGTAGACATACTATATCCAATCTTTTCTTCTCTATATAATGAAATATTTTCCTCCTTTTTGGGGGGGTTGCAATACCTTTAATATTCCAAGAGAGAATTTTCAAATTCATTCTTTAAAAATCTGCAGTTCAATTTAAATTAATTATTTTCTTCCACAAAATCTGAGTTGTCTTCGTTCTCTGACTTGTTTCCTGTAGCCTCTTCCTCTTCTTCGCTTTTCCGTTCTAGGGTATCCTTCATTCTACCCTCCGATTGTAGATCCTCTTTATCTTCTTCATTATGTGGCTTTTGTCTTCATTGTTCTTTTCCGTATCTTTTCATAAATATTTTAGCTTCCTGTACTGTATCTATCTTGCATTGCTTCTCCCGGAATCAGAAACTAAGGCCTTCTAGTTTCCCCCATTGATACGATATATTTTGGGATTTTAGAAAAGTTGTTAAAAATCTGTATTCATTTCTCTTTCTTAGGATCCATGGCGGTATATCTCTGTAAATATATACTTTTGTTTTATCAATTATCAAATCAATTTCGAGACTTTTTTGAATTATTTCTTCTCTTGTTTTCTTACGTATCAGTTGTATCATTACATCCCATGGAAGTTTTCTCTCCTTCGTTATTCTTGACTCTATCCTGTAGATTTTATCAATCTCCCACTCCATCTTTTCAGTTGATATGTTTAGATATTCCGCTAGAGGTGGAATCAGTCTCTCATACAAATTTTCTTCTTTGCGCTCCGCTAATCCTCTTATTTTTATATAGTTTTCTCTTGCTTTTAAATCTGCCAGTGCTTTCTCATCCAGGTCAATCCTGTTGCCTTGTCAAATTTTCCATTGTTTCTTCTGTCTCTTTCATTTTCGTCTCTAGTACTGTTACTCGATTTTGTGTAACTTTAGATCTTCTTGCAGTCCTCCTAATGCTATTTTTATCCCTTTCAATTCATTTTTGAAATCTTGCTTCATCTCTCCTCTAAGATCTTTCATTTCCTGCCTTATTTCTTATTTCTAGTTTTATATTTCTTATTTCCTCTAGTAATGTTAGTTGGTATTGATCCGCTTTAGTCTGTTCCGATTTCGATATTGGTTCCAAGGATAATTTCCGTTGACTGGTGGTTGTAGTCATCTTAGTCGCCTTTGATGTCTTTCGGGTGTCCATGAAGCTTTCCCACGTTGGTAAAATTGATATTGGCAACTTAATAGGTTTTAGGAGTTCTTTTATCATAAATTATTTTTAACACACTGGTCTGATAATAGTCAGCAAATTAATACTTTTTTACTCTGTAAACTCTGGTTGAATAACCTTAGATTCAATTGATATGTGTACCGCTTTTGATCAAATTACTAAACGACACCCTTAGCCGAAGTTATTCTTCTAATTGTTATAATATATTCTTCTGATCAATATTATTCTACAATCCACTATCACGCAGCTCTATCTACACTTATCAATCCAGCAAATATTAAAAAAAGGGATTCAAATGTTATCAATTCATCCAATATCAATTCATCAAATATTATCAAAATCAAATATTATCAATTCAATTATTAATTCATCAAGTTCAACCAGATAATGATTATGATGATCTATTCAAATCTACAATAAATATTACCGGTCAATAGAGTAGAATTCGATAACCACTAAGCAATAATCTATAAATTTGTCTATGAATTTGAGGGAGTGTGGTACAATATATAATACTTTAATCTACTAAAGCTCATATTATTTATAGTCTTTTGCTATTACGTGATATAACTTCACTTAAATCCTAAGGTGCTGTTGATGGTGACTTGCTTCTATCTCTTCGTTTTGGTTCCTTTCCTGTCTTGCTCTGCCATTCTGTTCTTGCGCTGCCTTCTTTACCCTTCGCTTCCTGAATCCTTAGTCAAACTTTATCCCCAGGTCTCTACACAATCTCTTTTCTTCTTTTATCTTATCTCCTGTTCAACACTGTTTAAGGGTGTTTCACCAATCTTTAAAGTTTAGAATTATAATCCACTCAGCTTTAATATGCTTCCAGCCTCTTCTCAGCCGTCGCCCTTAAAGTTCCTTTACCGCGTCGCCTCACTTTAAGTTCTTGTCCTTATATTTCTCTCTTGCTTTAACACAGCAACAATCCACTACCTCTCTCTGTCAGCTATTAAGGTCTTAATCAAAGGTAGAAAACTATGTGGCAAAAGTTTTGTATCCACATGAGAGACGAATAATCCATCAAAACAATCCAAACTTGTAATGCTTATGGGAAGGTGGGTTAAGCTTGGAAATCAAAAGTTTTCTGCTAGCTTTCAATAATGGCTCCCAAAGCACATGTTCTGCCCGCTAGCGTATGTTATGTTCGTCCCACCGTCTGCTCACCCACCACTTTCCAATAGAGTAAATTTTTCTCTTTCCAAATTCCTTACCCTCGAGATCTTCTAATGGCTTTAAGTCTCTATCAGGATGAAATGTATGACCTTAAGGTTTATTCTTCGGCCGAAGTTCTTTTTAAAACAGTTTGTGGGCGCCGCTTGTGTGCCCAAGTGCTGACAGATGGCGATGGCTGCTCCGATCTTCTTCGTCCTGTCTGCTGCCATCTTTCACGATTCCTTCACTCGGATGGTAGCTAGGAGACGCGTTCCGATCTCCGGAGCCCCTTTTCAATCTCCCTATACCAAGGGGGATCTTTAGTTGGCACGTTGTAGTCACCAACCGTCTTCTGCCATCTGACAAAAGTTCCCCTCACACAGAGCTTCACAGAGAACCTTGTCGTGGCACCATTGCCAAACCGGAGGTCAGGAGTCTCTATGTTCAATCGCTGGCATCTTTAGCTAATTCTGGGAAAGATCATTGCCCAAAATGCTGGACAGCTACTTTGACCTGGTATAAGGAATCTTACTATGCCTCATGGAGCTGCTCTCCTGTCAAGGGTACATAATCTGTAACTGCGAAGCTTAGGTTTTTGGCATAGAAAGGTCTGGTGAACTAGTTCTTTCTATAGCTACTGTTCCCTGTAGCCTAGAATTAAAACCTGGGGAAAAAAATACTTTTTTTTTTTTGGACTACAGCTATCCTCCTAGAGGCTTCTGAAAGTGGTAGTCCAAAAAGTATCTTCCCCAAGCTCTGCCTACAAATCAGTCAGCACACTAAGTGGCCCAGATCCTTTGTACGGGCTGAACTACAGGTGGATAGTGAGGGTTCAAATGACTTAATGCTGTTCTTTAAAAACAATATATATTTTAAAATCTCTTCACATCTGCTGAGGTAGACATCAAAGAAATGAGCTATAACTTGGCCTTTTCCAGTTTTCTATGTGGATGATTTTTAGAAAAGCAAGGGCAACGAAAGTGTGGCCTACAAGCCGCATGTTGGTCCCATATTTTGCATGCAACCCCCAGACCACAGGACACCAAAATTTAATATTTAGCATTTAATATTTAGAAGGTCAAATCCTGAGTGAAATTGTGTCCCACAAGCAATGATGAGAAAGGTACTTTCATTCCTAACATTCCTTGTTTCACCAAATTCTGATTTTGGGCCAAAAATAATCTGGAAGTAAAAACCGAAAGTAGATTTGTGATCATGTATAGTCACAGGAGTGCAGATTGCACCCTGTCCTCAGTTACTGACACTACTTGAAATGAAGAAGCATCAAGCATGTGCTCCCCATCAGCATCCTGAACTGATACAGCCTACACATATGGAGAGCACCTCAGTGAAAATCAGGCCAATTAATACTCAGAGATAAACGTCTAGAACGGAGTTTGACAGTGTGTGGGTTTTGTTTTGTTTTTTATTTTTTGCCAGAAAACAGCATTTTCTGCACAGAAAAATAATATTTCTCAACATGTTGTTTTCTGTGCAGAAAATGCTTTTTCATGCCCAGCAAACAGAAGTCTTTTGTGTAAAAAAAAAAATGTGAATTTTGTGCAGAACAAGTCCCAAACTGCCACTGTCAGTTCAGGCTTCCACTTATCAGCATTTTCCAACACTTGAGAGACATGCCTTCTGACCAATTTTGAAAATATTTTTGAATCCTTTTCCCATCCCTACATGCACATTATGCTAGTGGCAATGAAACAAACATCTATCTTTCCGCAAATCGTATCTTGATGCGCCAGTGGCAGTAGCTCCCACCTATATATTTTCATTAGCTACCTTGACAATGAGTTTTCATACTGAATTAGGCTTGGAATTAAATGTTGCAAGACAGAGGCATATTATATGACATAGTTTTAAAATTTTATCCCACATTCTGAGACAATTTTAGAATTATTTGATGAAATGTAAGATGTAGGTTGAATGACTCAATCAATGACAAAAAAAAATCACACATTTTTTTCAGATATATTTTCATTTACCACATCATTGTCCCTCATGTTTTAAAAACAGCAGAAAACAAAGTGATTTCCCTGCCATTTCAGCCATCTTTCCTCTAGATAATTGGCAAAACAAAAACAAACAAACAAAAAGGCCTGTGGATCAGCAAACTTGGCTTGATCTATAGCACAAAGAAATGACTTCTCCAGTGCCATCTGAGTTAAAAATAAAATTCTCCAACTGTTCCTAATCACCTCTGATGCTGCAGCATTGGATGTGTTTAAAAAGTTATTTTGGGAATTAGGACCACTTGATTTCACATTTAGTCAGGTGTCCGTGTATTGTGGTGTGATGCTTACTCATACACTGGCATAACTGGAGCTAGGGAGTTTTCTTGCAATGACAATCCCACAGTGAAAGAGCAATTTCTCACTGAGCCAGTGCCATGTACAACAGTCTCAATTGCTTTACAGCTGAGCATGCGGATAGATAATCATATGTAATTCAGCATGCAGCCTGGAGTTTGACAGCTCCTAATGCAATTCCCAATCATGACATCCTAACTCACCATTTTCAGGCAGCAATGTGCTGCCTGAAAATGTGCTGAGTTACCAAACTGCAAAATATGTAAGGGAAATTGCTGCATTGCTCAAGGGAAGAAAGATGTAAGCTGTGCAATGCCACTTTGAGGTGTACCGCAGATTCCACAAAGCAGGTTACATTTGTTTGTTTGTTTGCTTTATTTTTAAAAACAAATAACTGTGTAAGATGTTTCTAAATGAAAATGATGTTCATTATGAGGTACTTTTCCTAGGATTCAAATTGGTTTATATGTATATGTGTGTGTATACACCTTCAAGTTGTCTTAGGCAAGGAATATTCAGAAATGGTATACCATTGCCTTCCTCTGAAAGATAGCCTTCAACACCTGGTATTCCTTGGTGACTACCTCATCCAGGTACTAACTAGGGCCATTTCCGCACTATACTGTTATAGTGCTATTATTACACTTTCAACATCCTGTGGAATCCTGGGGTTTGCTGTTTAGGGAGGGGCCTTCAGAATCCTCAGCCAGAGAGCTTTTGGGTCTCAGTAAACTACAAACCCAGAATTCCACAAGATGTTGAAAGTGGAATAATAGCACTATAACAGTGCAATGTGGAAACGGCCTAGGTCTCATCCTGCTTAGCTTTCAAGATCAGATGGGATCTGATGGCTTCAGATTACCTAGGCAGGTCATTGGTTTACATGGGTGTGGGAACTGTGTCTCTTCCTGCAGTTATAAGACACAACTTCACACAAAGAAATAAGGCACATGTATTGTCAAAAGTGTTTGTTAACGTATTCATTTCTGAAATTCTTGAAGCACTTTGGAGAGCTATTGAGATCATACAGATTGTGGTTGTTTAGATGTATTTCCTGCAGCAGGCCTTATATGGGTCCATTCGAACCCTGCAAGAGTCGAAGGGTCTCTCCAGCTGCCTGTTTCAATGTGCTCACAACTGGGAGAGTGCTGCAATCATGACTTCCCAGCACCTTGATCTGCAGCACCCCAGAAATTATTTTGGTTGGCACTCTGCCTGACTTAAGGGGGTGGCATTGATGGAAGTAGCTATGACAGTTGAACTCTATTGCCATAGCTGCTTCTGACTATGCAGGAACTTGGCCATCACTTTTAACTGATTGCAGTATAAAATACTAACTAAATTATTGGAAACTAGTTGTTGAAAACACTTGCAATGCTTTTCCTGGTTGTTAAATTGATTTTTCTGCCCAGAAACACTGAAAGGCATCATTGGGGAGTGGGGATCAGAAATTAAGCTTAGATCACAACTTAGGCAGCCAGCCAATTAAGTATGGTTTGCAAAGCAATGTTGCTATTCTTCTAAAGTTGTTTTCTTCCTGTTTTTTTTTAATGTTGACCAGCAGGAAAGATGGAGTATTGCATGATTTATCTCATCCTAGCTATAGAGCTGAGTATGTGCTCTGGATCTCATGTCAGCATCAGGCACTTCAAACAAGGCAAAACAAGGCTGGTAAAGAAGATTTTGACTAAGCCCAGAAGTAGCACCAGCAGCACTGTGCTTGCTGGGACTTGGTAATGGCCCCAAACTACAATGTGCTTTACCACCATGTAAGGAAGTAGGATGTTAAGCAAAGCCATTTTTAATGCCAAATATATTTGGTTGAGTATTATACATACACGAGCACAGAAAGTGGAAAACTTACTATTTTAGGACAACTCCTCGAGTTGCCTAGCTAGCATGACCACTGGATATATTGACTTGAATATTCTGCTCAAAAAAAAAAAAAAAAAAAAAAAAAAAAAAATTCAAGTCCAATGTACAAGCATTCCTAAATAAAATTTTTGATTGATTGGTTGCAGATGGTTATTTAAAATTCACTTTTAAGTGACTAAGCAATATACCAAGAAAAGTTTATTATAAGCCCCTCTTTTCTTACAGTTCTAGCAGTAAGCAGGGAAACCAGTAACACCTCTTCTCTTGTAAAATAAGTTCTTATAAAAAGAAGACCACAAATAATAGCATCTGTGCTGAAGAGTGAATTATTTTAGCCACTTGCAGTTTGACACATGTTTTAGCACCTATATGAAATGAGAAACTCATATAAACAAGCTAATATGTTGTATTTTATAAGAAGTGTATGGAAATAATTTAAAACATTACTGTTGGAGTCACAGGGAGCAATCCTGAACTTTAAAACAGAATGGATCTCTCTTGAAATTTTGGCTAAAATAAAATAGGGCTGATTTTAAATGGTCACAGTATATCATGTCATCTTCTATCCCATTTTTCAGAACATTAAGCCTCTCAAAAACCAAGGGCTTTCTTTTTACTCCTGGTTTAGATTTACAAGCTAGCTATAATTTTATCAGGATTGTGCTGAAGAGGAACAGACGTTACACATAATGTAAATTCATAAGCATTACCAGTCCTTTAACAGCTACTTGTAGAAAATCTCAATTAACAATAAATGCCAAAACTAACTTGCCCCTCTTTAGAATATTTCAGTTCATGTGAGATGTATTTTTCAAATTGTTATATTTTATAAAGCAGATGATACAGAAGCACACATTATTTAAATCAGTGAAATAGAACAGAATATTCAAGCAAATGCCATTAAAAACTAAAAATTTATATCCCACAAAAATTAACTGTTAACTCAGAAAATACTTCTTTTGATGTTATGGTGAAACTTTTTTCTTTTAAAAAAATCTATGAACAGCTCTGGGATCTTTGTTAATACATTGAAGATTCACATTGCAAAAAGAACAACTGAAAGTTTATTTGTAAAGAGTAATTCCAAGAACTTGGGAGATTGTAAAAAGTAACTGTTTATCTCAACCATCATAGCAATAAGTTACAATTATAGTTACTTTTAGAAGTAATTCTTTTCTATATCTCAAAAGTAGCAAAGATGCTTCCTTTCTTGACATGTAAAGCCCCAGTCCTCTGGTCAGTGAAAGCCCATGGCCCAATCAGGAAAGTGCCCCATATTGCTGGGGGGGGGGCAGTACTACCTGTGGTGCAAAACATTTCCCTCCTATTCCTGTCATTGTTTCCTCAAAATATACAACAGAACATGATGCAACAGAATGAACCCACACTTGAACCATGCAATATTCTTCCTCTATTGTTTAGTTGGGCCACATCGCATAGATATAAGAGCAATGAAAAAGTAAAGGAGAACAATTATTCCTCATTATGATATAACCCCATCTTGATGTAGTTAACGTACTAAGTACTGGAGAGAAAAACTAATTACAAGCCACTAGTATCTAGTGATAATGATTCCAAATTCTAGTGGGGTTTTCTTGTATGGGGACACTCTGTTTCTCTTAGTTCTTTTGTGCATTGTACACTAGGTGGAGATTGGGAGTGTGAATATTATCTCTCTTCCTAAAGGAAATAGGGTGTCCCAACACATCCAGGTACCTAATTAAAAAAATAGTTCTTCTTTTTTTAAAGAACATCTTTTCAGGACATTTTGTTTTATTTTACAAAACACACAAAACAGTCCTTTTTTTCCCCCTAGAATGGTTTCTAGAAACAAAAATGGATAACTTAACTGAGGAAAGTCCCAAAATACCAAAAATCATTGAAAAATCTGTAAAAACTCTTGTAATCTCATCCAGTGAAGAGAAAACATTTCAAATGTTTTGCTCCTGTATGCAAGATTAAAATACATGAAGATTTACATCATTAGTGAAATATAAAGTACTATACGGGATTTTTGTTTCAGGATTACAAAACAATCAAAATCCTGAATAGCATGTTGTATTCCACAAGGGACTTTAGTAGTATTCTAAGATCTAAGATGGACAGGGAGAGATACTCTTTGACAGCTTGTGGCTTTCCTGTACTAAGATTGGTGGCCTTCATGGTTCATTTAAACTCTGTCAATTAAACTCTCCTTTGTGTGTTTGGTACTGGTTACCCCTTGGGCACTGGTAATGGACAATGGTAATGTCAGCTGCATAGACTACATGTCCCTATTATAGATGCTTTTGTTATCTGCCATCGAGTCAGCATCGACTTAGGGCAACCCTATGACTAAGATACTCCAGGACAATCAACTGCCATTCTCAAGTCTTACAAACTCAAGGCTATGACTGTTTTGAGTCAACCCACCTGTAGTTTGGCCTCCTCTTTTTCCTATTGTCTTCCAGTGTCCTACAGCCTTTCATTATTTATTCAGTGAACAGATAAATTCAGGACTTTTATCCATCACTTGGTGATCTATCGACTCCAAGGTAGCAGCAAATCTGGAACTAACCCTAGCATGAGGTATCATTCCCTATTAACTAATTCATGGGTGAGCTCTTGTGACCTTCCAGATAGCTTTTCTATAGAACTTCCATAAATATAAACTGACCTAGACAATAGTGAGAGATTATGGGAAAGGACCTAGACAACAGTGAGAGATTATGGGAACTGCAATCCAAACTATTTGAACAGCTGTATTTGCCTGGCCTAAATGAGTGTGACCCTTAACATCTACTGTGAGTGAACAGGGAAAGTCCTTAGCACAACAAAATTGAAAGGTTTTTTTGTACTTATTGGATTATTATAAACTGGTTATAAGCATCTTAGGAAAGCCGGTGTGGTGTAGTGATCTGAGTTTTGGACCAGGATGCTGGGAAACCAGGATTCAAATCCCCATTCAGCCATGAAAACCCACTGGGTGACCTTGAGCAAAGCAAGGACAAATCTCTTCGGAATAAATTTTGCCAAGAAAACCTGTGATACATTCACCTTAGGGTTACCCAGTCAAGTAGGGACATGGGGGGAGGGTGATTCACCCCGGGTGGCAATGTTTTTGGGGTATTCCAGCCCATAGCCATGCCCCCATGTGCCCTGACCATGCCCTTACATGCCCTGACCACGTCCCCACACACAATGGCCATGCTGCTCATGCCGTAGCCCTGCCCCCTCATACACTCGCTCCCCACACTCCAAACTCCACCAGTGAGGTTGGCCTCCTCTTTTGACTTGAAGACAGAAATTTGACAGAAATGACTTGAAGGCACATAACAACAACAACAACAACAACAACAAGCATCTTAAGAGCTCAACAAAGGCTATTCCCAGTGGACACTGGAAAAGCAGTAGAGCAACACAGATGTCATAACCCTCAGAATCTGTAGTTTAATCTTGCAATGCTCTGGCCCTTCAGCTAGAGGAAGATTGATAACATTTCACATGCCTTGGTAGATAAATTATCACTTGTTGTGAGCTGTGGTGGTTGATTTTGCCTCATATCTTGCTTAAAGCCATACACCCTGCCGTTCCTCATCGACTAAACACTATAAAAGTGGAGTTTTGTGGACACCTTTCCATTCAAACTTTTCAAATGTACACATCTTTCCCTGAATATTGTGTCTACCTGGAACACAGTTACACCACGACAAGCCCACTGAGCCTTGATGGATACCTCACACTTCCCTATTCTGAATCAAGGTTTCTTCTCAGATTGTTTCTTAATGTGGATTCCATGGAGAACCTGACTGTTGCTATAGGAAGATACATCAGCAGGGTTTCTGGAACCTGCAAATGAGGCATTCTGCATAGATTGAGAGCCAGAATACTATCTCCTTGCCTCAGCAAATCACATGTAATTAGTTTTAGGAGGCCCTATTGTATGAAACTGACATCTCTATTAAGCATGATGCTCTCTATCTGTGGTTTAATCTTCTATTACAGACATTTTATGCTCTTGTGGCTTGTACCTTGTATTCATGTTTTAAACATTATCATGTTGCTTGTTCAGAAAGATCTCTGCCCACTTTGTACTCAGAAGGAGATTGTGTCAAAATTCCTGAGATATAATTAACTGAGCCATAGTTAACCTTCATCCAAACTATACAATGCTAAGCTACTGCTTTGTTGTGTGGACTTTCAGAAGATGGAAGTATTGCATAGCTTGTTTGAGACTTTCTGATCAGATGGCCAGTCTGTATGGGCTGCCTATATGTCTGTGTACTCTGCTTCATAAAGGGGAAGGACAAAAGTTTTGTGCTGAGACATTTGTGCAAATTGCAAAAACCTCAATAAACAAAAGTGTTCCTCTTCCATTCTTGCATTGCAGTAGAAAAATCATGGGGAAGTCAGTGATTTCTCATCAGAATGTCTCTGCTTGTCACCACCAGACGATTTTTCACCTCTGGTGCAAAAATATAACCTGGCTCATAAATAGACGTGCATACATAGGTTGTGATGTAAAACTGGGCAGCTAATGTTGAAATAGTATGCATTTATAAATTCTTGGGATTTTTGCTTGCAAATGGTATTAGGTCTACGGAAATTTACTAGAATTCTCATCAAGAAACAAACTTAAAACAACAACAACTCACAGAATACTCACAGAAGAGCATATTTAAAGTTCACATGAATTTTACCTCTTTTCTTCATTACCTGTCTTGATAAACGCATCATTAAAAATTCACCTTGTGCCACTATACATAAAATTGCCTTGCAATTCTGTTTTGTACGGTGTTTGCTGACAAGCAAATGCATTCTCTGTGGTTGATCCCAATTCTACAGACAGGCTAGTTGTGGCCCAAAACAGCTTTTCCAATTCACCACCCTATCTGTAGAATTGCAGTATCGCTGCCAACATGGACCCCTGAAATGTATTGGATGTTAAGAAATGTCTTGGATATAAGAAGATGTTGAGAAAAGGGAAGTGGGTGAGCTTCCAATGGTAGTAGGAGGGCTTCCTACCTCCTTCCTCCTTCTCTTGCACCTTTAAATATTATGGGATCTAGAAAAGGATGTGTAGCAGACCCAGTGCTCTGACTTCTGCTCCTTCTGCTGTGCCTCACTTAAAAATTAATGGATTTTAAGTATTCCTTTTAAAAAATGAAGAGAAAGAGAAAGTTGGAACAAAGGAAAGGTAAGAAGCTATTTCCATTTCCACTGGACACCCACCCCTAGTTTCACTCTTTAAAAGGCAGAAATTCCTTTGTAGTGCCCCTTCCTTCCTTTTTCAGGATTTGTCCTAAGGTATCCCATTAAAAATCAGGAAAACTACAAGGACACCAGCTTCAATGCAGCTCTATCAAGAGCTGCTTTTTTTTTTAACAGTATTTTATCCATGCACACAGATACACTGAAAATGTGAAGGGTGAGGAGGGGGTACCGAATGCATTGGCTCCACGCTTAGAAGAAAACCATTTAATGCAGAACTCTTAAAATCCAGAAAGGGACACGGATAAAGGATAAAATGGAACCACTCCTGTTATTCAACCCACGCTGAGATGTTTGCAAAGCCACACTGTTTTTTACTTCTGCTCTAAGCAAATGGATGCTTGTATAGTACAAACAAAGAGGGATATTAGAAAGTTACAGGAGAAAATATTATAGCAGGATAATTCTATTCACGATGCTTTTAAAAAAAAAGAAAAGAGTTACCAAATCACAAAGAAGTGGTCATGGTGTATTTACAGAAGATGTTTCTGCTAATTGAAATAAATGCAAGAATAATACATAAGGAGCCTTGGGAGAACATATTTAGTCCTTCTATCTTCTGTTCTGTTGATGACTGATTACTATTGATTGCTGTACAATGAGCAGAAAACATAGCCCTGCAGGTAGGGGGGCAATTAGCAGATGGGCTCAAAGGAAAAGAAAACCTGCTGGGTTTGGTGCAAAGATTTTTAATAGTCAAAGACAAAAAAAAAAAAAAAAAAAAAAAAAAGAAAAACAAAATTAAAGGAAAATGTAAATCAGCAAAACAATTTGTAATTGGAATGTTTCTCAAAGCCATTCTCCAGGCATCTGCTGCTCTTCAACAGCTGTTGTCCAAGCACCTGTTCTTCTAGCTCTCTAATTTTAAGAGGAGGAATATGTTTCCAGCCAATCTAAAAAATAAAACTCTCTAAGTTCATACCCTATTGGCTCACAATCCTCTGAAGGATAAGGCACAACAGCAGAATCCCAGATACATTTTTAACATTTTCAAAGAAGTTATAACCAGGTGTTACATTCAATTGTACGAGGTTACTGTGCAGGAGATTTTCAGCTAATAGTGATTATTTTGTATACTGGTTTCTGTCTTTCAAAAGACAGATAACCAGTGTAGTATAGTGGCCAGAGTGTACTGAGACTCAGTAGACCTGAAGACCATTTACATCACACATATATAGTGTTGTTGCTGCTGCTGCTGCTGCTGCTGCTGCTGCTATTGTGTGCCTTCAAGTTATTTCCAGCTTATGGTGACCCTAAGACAAATTTATTTGGGGGTTTTCTGGGACTGAGAGTGTGTGATATACCCAAGGTCACCCAGTGGGTTTCCACGGCTGAGCAGAGAACAGAACCCAGGTCCCCAGGGCGGTTATCCAATGCTCAAACCACTACACCACCCTGGCTCTTTATACATGTTCCAATTTAACTGTCATGGAAACATCTCAAGGAATCCTGGGATTTATAGTTTATTGAGGGCCATTTAGAATGCTCAGCCAGAGGGTTCCACTGTCTCACCAAACTACAAATGCCAGGATTTCATTGGATAGAACCATGGCAGTTAAAGCAGAATCATAGCTTTGTAATTGTGCAAATGAACTGGTCCCTGAGCTTCAAGTTCCCACTTATATCTGAAGCTCATTGGATGTCCTCAAACCAATCAGTCCCTGTTAGCCTAAGTTTACTGCACAGAACTGTTGTGAGGGTAAAAATGTGGCGGACACAGCTATGAATAAAAAAGTAATGAAATAATAAATAGCTACTGACATTCTAAGACATAAGTTTAATAATTGTTTCAAATCCACTGCCACATTTGAATTAGCAAAACCAGGTAAGCCATTTCACAGATGAATGGGATGTTTGCTCTGTACATTAGCCTGAAGATTGATGCTGCTGCAACACTATCTTCTCGTTGACATTTACTGTGCTCTACTTTATTCCTATCACAGAAAGCATCATTGGCTGGATTCCTCAGAACTTTATCATTGCTCACTTTTTATAGGGGACAGGCGCAATTCACATATATATCTAGATAACAAATACAATATCTTTTTTAAAAAAAAAACTCGAGTATTAGAATACAAGTGCTCTTAGTAAGGAAATGAAGAAGTTCACCAACTTTTCATGAGGCCATTTTTTATTACAAAGACATACTTGAAAAAGGAACAATTTATTTTCATTTTTTTCTTAATCCTTCCAGGATAGTATTCTGCTAGCAAATGCATGCTTCTTTACACAGTTTTTTGGAAACCATGTTGGCCACCGCTGTGATAAGGTTTAGCATCTAGCATTCCTACATTCTGTTAATCTCAGTGGAATAGACGTTCATTTGAGCTTAATTTTTCAATTAGAATCTGTACATAATGTTGACTGCTTCTCAATGTGTATGCAACCTACAGCTGACCTAAATGACCTTCTTCTCTGCTTTGTTGTCCCACCTGTAGCAGTAAAATGGGGGGGAGGATTTTGATGATATTTCAGTAATGATCAGGAATGATGTGTGTGTGTGTGTGTGTGTGTATTTGTGCACACCTGTGCATGTGTGTGAAGTGAGGATGAGAGATTAATTTTCAGCCACAGCTGATGGTAGTATTGGAAATGGTTTTCATTTTCAGTGGTAACTTCCATATTTCTCTCAGAATCCTCTTGAGTAAAATGCTATGTAATAACATAGCATTTATTGCATGGAAGTGCACATGTTCTGTCCTTTGTATTTTTCAGCTGAAAATGGCTACAAAAAAGACTCAAAATATTTAAATCACTCAGTCTCATGCTTTAGACTTATATAGCTCCAGTTGTCTTGTTTACTGTATGTCTGCATTCAGGATCTTTATACACAGCTACGTTTCTGCTGATATTTTAAAACTACATCAAATTGTTTTGGTATTTTGTGATTTAAATGTTTGACAAAATGCCATATTGTTGTTTGTTATTAAAACATAACAATGCTTTCCATAAAAGAACTAAGGAGAAAAATCTGAAGGTGACCAAAACTCTGAAGGTGACCGTAAAGCCTAAATGCTGTGATGCCATGTTGAAGAAAGCAGTTTTCTTAAACATAGAAAATGTCGCATGTTTCTAGTGATTTCAAGTTAACTTATACATGTACTAAACATTCTGAAGTGTGTTCCAAAACATCTTGCTATTTTCTCCTGTGAAGGTAATAGCCAGAGAAGGTCACAACCAGAATAAGATACAAAGAACAACAAGCATGACACGCATAGTTTGGAAGTAGTGTTTGCTCTTCATTGGTGAATTTGTTTATATACCAAACACTTTTGTGCTCATTTTTAGTTGCCACAACTGTATGTTTTGTAAGAATTCTATATAAAGTTAGCTTAATTGCTTGTTCAGTGTGGAACCCTGGGTTTCCAAGCCAGAGTTCACCTGGCACTGTGTTGTTAAATAAATTGTTTGTTTCAATCTACTATCAGAGCTGATTCACGAAGGTTAAAAACTTCCCCTTCAGAATTTACTTCATTTTCCAAATGAGAAAGAAGGAAGATTATTCTGAACTCAAAGTTCAGTCTCCACTACCATCACTTTGAATGTCAAATAGATCTAAGTAAGTTATTGAACCATTGGCCATAAATATACAATAATTCATATTTATACAATCTGCTGATGAGATCTAATGTCATTGAAATATAGCACCAAATATTTACTAATTACCAAATAAGAGGTTATCACATAATTTTTACTTCCATACATTAAACAATATCCTCTGAGCATGATGTTCTCTCCTTTGAATACAAAGCCCAGATAATCTTGCACTGCTTAGAACAGAGGTCACTAACCCAGAAGAACAGGTTCAATGAATAATAGGGGGCAACGATCATATTATGACTGACTTCCTGTTAGTTAGTCCCAACTAGAGGGTACCAATTCAGTTAATTGTTGAATGGTGAGTCAAGCCATAAAGAAATCTAATGGATTCAATAGGTCTGCTCTAGTCAGGACTAAAGGAGAGTTTAGGCTGACATTTCTTTATTTGAATTAACTTTCATCTCTAATGTAAGATTTAGCTATCCTGACCATTGCCAGTACATTTGGGTTGCAAATAAGAATCAAATGAAATAAATGTTTTACAGTGATAATAGTTAACAAATTTCAGTAAATGTATATAACTCAATTTAAAAAAATGCAAGATGAAGAGTTGTAGAAAACAGGAGATTAGATCCAATTTCAAGGATACTTTGAAGAGATGCACTGAAATCAGTGAGAATGAAATAAGTGAGACAGAACTAACTTGGACACAGGTTCTATTCAAAGTTTGAGTAAGTTTGGCTCCATTTCATTAATTAAAAATTATTTATTATATTTGTTGGCATATAAGATGCACCAGTGTATAAGACTCACCCTATTTTCAAACACTATTTTTTAGGGGGGAAAGTGTGTCTTATATGCCAGCAAATACAGTATTTATCATCTATCTATCTATCTATCTATCTATCTATCTATCTATCTATCTATCAATCATTTTATATGCCACTTTTCTCCCTTATGGTACCCTGTATAAAAACAAGTATTCTATTACTGTCTTTAACATCAGCAGTTGTTTTGAATCATAGCCTGACTTCTGATACAAGCAGTTTCAAATACATGGAAATATTTTTCTTTTGTTTCATATTCAGAGCCCTCTGCAAAACACTGAGATTGCAAGATATTATGCTGTATTTGCCTGGATGGTCTAGCATAGTTCTAATCTTACGGTGTGTATGAGATCATTGAATGTCCTTGGACAAAATTGATATTGTGGCCGCAGTCCTCACTGGGCATTACAGAGATAATAATGTTGCCCTTCCTTACAGTGCAACTATAACATTAGAGTCCTCCCTCCACATTTGTGGGTTTGACCTTCACAAAGCTGATTATCTGTGAAGCACACATGTGCCTTCCCCTCTCCCATTCTCCTCCTCCCACTCCCTTACATTTTGCCAGGCACAAAGAAGGACAAACGGCAATGGAATGGGTGGGTGGGTGGGTGGGTGGGAGGCACTCACCTTCCTTCTCTCCCCTGAGAGCTCTCCCTCCCATTCCCTTGCCTCTGGCCCTGGCCCTGAGAACTCACAGCAAGGCAAAAGTCAAGGGAATGGGGGAAAGGCTTGTGAGTACACCTTCTTTCTCCCATCCAGAGCTTCCCCCATTCCCATGCCTCTGGCCTCAGTATGCAAAAGGCAAGGGCATGGGAGTGGGGGAGCCCTAGATGAGAATGGAAGGGAGATCACGGGGGGGTGTTATTTGTGGTTTGACTACTTTTGCAAGGATTGCACACCCCGAATCCTCGTGAAATTGGAGGGTCCACTGTATTGACTAATTGTTTTGCATTTTGAGTTAATGTGACTTTCTCCCAATGGAGCCTTGTCCTAGTCTGGTGTGTTAGCATTACAGTCCTATGGATAAATCCAATGAAACATTGGCACTGTGGTGCCAAAATGCCATTAAGGTATTTAATTATCTGATTGTATCCCATTTGTTTGTTTAATTTGTATTCTTTCATGTAAATAAATTTTTAAATTTAAATGAAAAATAAAAGAGGGGAAAAAAAGAGACATAAGGGAACCTGCTTCCTTTCTGCCTAACATTCATTGGTGCTATCCAAAAATACTGGATCTGACTTTTAGGGTACAATAAACAAAAATAGTGGAGAAGGGAGATAATTTCCATTCCAGTTCAGAAGTAATGACAGAAGTAATTCTATCAGTGGGTATCCCCTGATGGATTCTGGCCTAGTTATTTCAACTTTTCATTCTAGTGTAAACACACATACATGCACACAGACCAGGGTTTTTTTTCATGAATGACTATAAACAAGAAAAATTCTTTATAAAGTATACGGTCCAGTTACATCTGAGCTACTACTTCAATAGCACCTTAACAGTTGAGGTACCAGTTGACTATCATGGTGAGAAGCTTTAATCTGCGCTTCCCAAGGCTGTTATAAACTACTGAAGAAAGGAGGAGTAAGGACAGGGCATCCACCTTTTTCATTCCTGATCTACTTTCCCTTTACTGGTACTGCCAGAGGTTTCACAGTCCAGGTTCAATCTGTTAGGTTATGAGTGGGGCACTCTCCATGAACCATTTTGCTACTTGTCTGGCTCTCTGGATTGAGGCCAGCTGCTTCTGTCATTGCTATCTATTCTGCCTGAGAGATTACTTTTCAAAAAAGAAACCACTAGAACTGTCAAGAATGAAACATCAATCAAGACAACAGGGTGAACCAGAAAAGATAACCTTTATACAGGATGCAGTGAAACATTCAATCATGCAATTGAAAACCATTCATTATATCAGCCTGTTGGTCAAACAGTAGACAAGTGTTAAGCAAATAGGTCAATTCACAGGCAATTCAGTGGTTCCATTTGTTGTTTTCAACAGGCATTTTTGGGGATTCTAGTATGTGTTCTGAGTGCTAAAAGTGACATTTTGGGCAAATAGTAAATATTGTAGAGGAATGCAGCTACAGAACAAACACCAGTTACAAAACCCACAGTGGACTCTCTTTCCCTTTTCTCACAGCATGTCTGAGCGTTTGTTTCAGTGAGAATTAAATATGGACTTAAATCTTCCTCCTTGAAATCAATCAGACTGAAAAATGTTTGATTTTTCACTGGTTTACTATCATATTCCTCAAACATTGACTCAGTCTTGGAAACAGTGCAATTAAAAATTAATGTCTCCATGAAAGGATATAGTTTCTGCAAGGGCTACTTTTAAACGACCATTTCAAAGCCATTTCAGCCCCGTGAAACTCAGTGATTCCCTTTGTTTACCAGTGAAATAGATAAGAATGTCTTAAAGAAAACAGATAAAGACTTATTCAAAAGCAGACCTAAAGATTTCAAAGGCATCCTATGTCATGTGTGGGAGAAGGAAATCAAAGAGTGTATGTGGTAGTGCAGTTTTAGAGATTTAATACCACTTTAACAGCCATGGCTCTGTACCCTGGCATTTGTAGTTGAGTGAGGACTTTGGAAACCCCTGCCAGAGGGCTCTAACCCATTCTCTTGTACTACAGAACATCTTACAAATTATCTCCCAGAACATCTCTGTGATGCACCTATCTTCCTTTCTTCAAACAGCTATGACATGCTTGTAGAAAGTCTTCAGCAAATCCTCCTTCCCAAGTTTCTCAAGAAAAGCTCCTGTCTTACTGCAGCTTTCTTCTGACCTCCAGATGTGTGAGACTATACTTCCCTTATCTCCAGCTATTGAACTAAATCTAATTTCTAGTCCCAACTAGCTTAAATCCATTGGATCAATGCAATTTATATACATATTGGCTTAGCATCCAGCAACTGACAGAAATGAATTCTGGTCCTACAGACTGGACTAGTTAACTGGACATGTGAACATACTAGAAGCCATGTTGGATCAAATTAGTGGACTATCTAGTCCAATGTCCTATTTACGCAGTGAATAATCAGCTGATTACTGGAAATTGCTTATTTGGCAGAATGAGTAAGTAGTTCCGTTCAAGATTACTTTCCAAAGGCATTTTTAGACATTTTGTGAACAATTTTAATACCTTTTATAATTTCTGTTATCAGTCCTGAGAACTTTTCTCCCTTTCAAAACATAATGAAAAGTAACAGAAAAGTAACAAGCAGTGCAAAAAGTAATGTAGCAAGTTACTTTTTCAGCACTGTAATTTGTAACAGTCGTAGATTAATTCTCCAACACTACAATGAGTAATAAGAATATTTTACTGTATGAAAGATCACTTTCTAGGCTCTGAGTGGTATATAGTACTACCAGATGAACCAACAGTTTGACTCAGTGTAATGTAGTTCCACATGTCCATATCGACAGCAGTGAGATGTTGATATACAATATAAACAACAGTTCACTCATTAGTCCCTCCCACTCTTAATTGGGAAGGCCAGCAGTATGGATAGAGCAGTCTACATATACCATGGAATTTGAGGAAGAGTTTTCCCCAGGAAGCTGAGCAGCCTAGATTAAGACCATCCACCTGCTGGAATATGCCTCAGGAGGTCACAGGTTTCCCTTCCCCAACTGAAATGAGGACTCATATGGAAAAATGTATTCTGAGCAATTGTTTCTATGTCAATCTTGTTCTGCCAGCAAAGACTCTACATTAAAATGAAGCTATCAGTGATTCTTACATACAATAAACTAATGCTAAAAAATGCTAAAAAGACCCAGTCAGCACACAGGAGAGGAACTGAAAAATAAAAGGAAACCAAAATTATTCTGAGTGACTGATATCATTTTATACTAACTGATTCCTACTGAAAATGAACAGATTTGGAGATGCCAACAAGATTATACATTCAGCGTGTTTTACACTAAATTTTCAGAGAAAAACCTCCATTCCATTTTTTTCATATGTTCTGTGATGAGAGTTGATGGTACAGTCAACACTGGGTGGGACATTGTTACACATAACCCTTTTGTAGTTCAGGATATCAATTCCAGGGTTGATTGACATGAATGCTGTCAATATAACAATTTTTTCAACCTAAGAAGTTGGCAAATTTTTGTGTAATGTCATTAAAAGATAAAGCCCAACTTCTTGTAGAAGATACAAGAGAATGGGAACAGATTTTTTTCCCCTTAAGCCGTTCAGTATGAAGACTGATAGTTAGGTGGGAGTGAAGTGTGAATGAAAATGTGATGCTGCAAATATGATTCACATGCCTGACACATTGTCAGCTTGAGGATAGAGTGGGGAAGGGAATCACTGAAAATCACTTGCTCAGTTTGGAAACTGGTATAGGATAAGGGTAGGTACTCACTATCTTCGTTTATATGCAGTTCTCTACAGTGTAAGATATCCTAAATGCAGTTTCCATTAAATTCACTAAGTGAAAGGATATTCTTCAGGGAGAAACACACACACACACACACACACACATACACACTTTCTCTAACTATCCCCAAGACAGATGGCTTCCTCCCACCCGCCTGTCCACTCACCTACCCTACACACAAAAAAACCCATGCTATAAATTGTGCCAAACACAAATAAGCTACAAAATTCCTTTATATATTTGTGGGTTTGCCAGTGAGAGAAAGACACATAACCAGACCAGTGATTCAAGTGAATCCCTTGAATCAAGAAGGTGTTGGGGCATGTGAGAGGCAGTAGTGATCTCATGAACAGAATTATTAGTATTTATAAGCTGAGAGTTGAACAACCAGTCCCACATCATCACCACTCACACTTGGTCTATTACAGAAATGGACCAGGCTTAGTTTTCTTCGCAAAAACTTTTGAAGCAAGCTTATTTCCAAAATTAAAGGTTTTGGAACCTTTTATGAGAGGAGGCTCTAACATATGTTCTCCAAATATGAAGGAGAGAGAGGAGAGAGAGAAGAGAGAGAGAAAGAAGAAACTACTCAGGCTTACTTCAGACTAATTTATATTGGAAGAGAGAGAGTGTGGCTAAGGCCCATAAATAAGAAATAACATGATTATATGCTACGTGTAAACTCTTGGACAGACATGTACACCAGCACTTTCTGAGTATAGGCATGGTAAGTCTGCTATCTCTAACAGAAGATTTTCCCATGTGAGTTTTAGCAGGCACCTCCTCAGAGTTGTGGTGGAGTTGTTTAGACCCACCAGAACCTGCTGGATGTCAGTAAATTTAAGAGAAGAAATGGTCCTCTGTAGTTATAGATAGATTTAACAAGGGAGGCACCTGAAGTTCAGTTTACACCAGTGTACCTGGGGGATCTACCAAACTTATTTTTGGAGTGAAAATGGCCAGCTATCTTTAAAATGTCATTGTTTTTTTTAAAAAAATCAAAAATAAAACAAAAGATCCACAACATAATGGCTTTTATATATAGAATCTTGGTAGTCAAATGTCTCTCTGCATAGGAAAAAAGTCAACCAAAAATTTTATAGGACCCAAAGTTTGAGGGTGAGACAGGATATTATTAGAGATTAACAAGTAATCCAAGTTCTGCTGCCAATAAAGAGTCAGATTTTAACATACTACAACAGAGTTCCTCCCTGCCCTGCTTCTACAGATTTCTTACCAACTCATGCTGTAATCTGAATTCTACATATGGATGTGGATGTATGCAATGAAATTTCCAGACGGATTTTCCAGGACAAGGGTCCACATCTGAATTCTGGAGCAGCTGGTAGGGTGTCATAGCCCTTGGCAAGACCTACCACAAAGCTGAGAACCACTGGATTAGAACTGTTTCCCAGCGAATTCATATGAACGTCACCAAACTAAAAACCCTAGAATTCCTTGGGGTAGAGCCACGACAATTATAGTAACATGAAACTGGCCATTGTTTAGTGTAAATACATGTTATTTGAAACTTACCATCACCATTCTGCTCAGTGGCTTTGTAAGAGATGAGCCCCTGTATGCTCTTCAGTGTGTTTAATCAATGAGTGAAGCCAGAGCTGTTACAGTACCTGTTTGAGTTTTAGATAATTAAAATTGTAGAGTGAACCACACTCACCATGCTGGCTGGGAAATTCTGGCAGCATGGCAGAGAAAAGGCATTCCTACTCCTTCCTTTCTGCAATCAGGCAAAGAATTTTCTATTTCAACAGGCTTTTGACTGTTAACTGTTTATGCCAGAAGGGTCTTTCAAGCGGGTGAGCTGTATTTCTATCATCTTTATTATGTTTTAAATCTTTTAGTGTTTCTAGTAGGACTGCTTATTTAATGTTTTTCTAACTTTTGGTTATTAGGCTTTTAGCTACACTTTGTTTATTCTCTTGGATCTCATGTTGTGAGAAAGGTGCTGACCAAACAAACAAGTGAATGAATGGTGTGGGATTCCTCACCTTCGGTGAAGCCTGCACTAGCCTGAGGCATACTGGGATGGAGAAATAGTCTTGAAATAGTGGAAGAGGGATAGAGTGTTTGAATACAAGTTGAACATCTTGCTAGTAAAAATAATTTAAAAAGGACCATAACTATGGAATGAATATGTTTTGAGTAGGGGAATGTCTTAATCTCAAGCTTGTACTCACCTTATTAATACTCTTTTATTCTACTGGAAGCACCTGAGAAATATAGTATATGTGATATATACCAGCTCATTAGAATTTGGTGAGTTTATATTAGACCACTATATATACTTGAAAGATTTACACTTTGGTTTTTTTACACTTGGCTTTAAACATTTACAATAATGATGTCATCACCTTTATTCAGTACACTACAATTTATGGCTGAGATCCTTCCTTAGGAGTTGAATCATAAAGTTCCCTGCAGATAGAACTATGACATGCCTGTAAATCCACCTTTTATCTGCTGCAGTCTTCTTCATAAGGTGGCCATTTACTGACCAGTAGAGAGCAGAGGGTAGCAGAGAAATGCCCAGCTATGTTCCTGTGGCTGGGTACACATCAATAGGCATCCTCTGGGACTTCCCAGGGGTCATCTGGAGGTCTTAGAGGATGATGCCATTGCTGTGCACTCACTGTAGGAACATAGCTGGAGAATTCTCCATCACTCCATCCTGCTCTCCACTGGTCAGTAAATGATTGGGGTAGGGCTGTAGCCATTAAAAGTTGAACAGGTGGGAGTTTGCACGTTATGAAGTAAATAGAGGTTTCTGACTTCTGCAACAACCAAAAATGTGAGTGAAACAGATCTAAGCTGAATTTATGTCTCCATAACTCACTAACACTAACATTGCAAATTTTGTCAGGATGGTGCATAGTTAGTCCCCCCCTCCTCCCATCAGTGATAAACATCTATGTAGTGGTACAAGATTTAGAATTGGACTCTTGGTATCACTTGTAATCTAGGTAGCTGTCTATCATTTATAATCAACATAGCTATATATCAAGAATACAAAAGAGAAAGCATTGAAGGGTGAAGAGAGCTTGGCATTTTATAACACTTACGAGATTAGAATTCAATCTTGTTCAGAGAAATGATCCTAAAATTCTGTACTGATTTCATTGTGGCTCACTCAAGTAGAAGGCTTTATGCTGGCAACTGAGGTGAAACACATTTTATCTGAGTACAATGTATTTTTTATTAACTTCCAAGCAAAGAGGCTACACCAAAATGTTTCACAGTGAAGTCTACTTCCTGCACTCTTTTTGGTCCTGTTAGAGTCACAGAAAAGGAAAGGGCACATATTTATTGAATGACAATCTTCTGTTTATTATAATTCATGTTTTAATATAGCAAGCTTTATAGATTTGGTACAATCCCCTCTTATAGAAGTGTAGAAAGTAATTTTGATGTGATGTTCAGTGGCATTGAGATTAATTTTTGTGCTATCATTCAGTCAAAAATGTGTTCTACAAAAGTGGCAAATGGTAACTACACCACCTCCAAGAATGCTTGTAGGAATCTGAATTGAACCAGAGGTGACACAGGAGAATGTCAGGCAAAATGAGAATGCAATGGGATTGAACAAAGGAACATTGGAAAGGAACTTTTATATTTTTGTTAAATATATGCACGTGCCCCATCCATTTCTCCATACTCAAACACCACTCTCCCAGCTCCCCATCAAATTTGATGCAAAAAATTGAATGATGGTACAGTATCCCCCCCCCCCCCGCCAAGCATTTTCAGTTTAAAAATGGCTTTTGTCTTTAAAGCCGGGCACACATTCCCCATGTGCCATGTACAGAAGTGCATTCACACTCTCAGAAGCCTTCCAGAAATGCATACCGTCCAGCTGGCAAGGACAGTCCTGATAGAAATCTCTGTTGTCCTACTTTTTTTATCTGTTTTGAAAACATAACAGTTTCTTCTCTTCTCAATTTCCTCAATTTCCTGCTTCTAAAGTCCTAAAATCACTTCAGTTGCTACAGACTGAGTTGAAAGGGCAAAAGTAATTTGTGCTCAGTTCACTGAGAGGAAAGGAGAAGAGAGAGTGGAATCTTTCCCTTCCCAGTGGGCTCAGGCAAAAGCAAACTGCTGCAGTCTCTCCTAACTTGTACTTTCTTCCTCATTAATAACTCCCATCTTGATTATATTCTGATGTTGCTTGGCTTGGATGTCACTTGATGATGTTTTTTGATTTTTATCTGTGAGATATTAGAAATGTTGGAGAAATTCAAAACTGTTTGTAAAGAGGGCAATCCCTCCTGCTTAGGAAAACAACTTTACTCCCATTGCCCATGCTTAGTTCATCTTCATGGTGATCCCTTTTCATCCCTGCTTTCTAGAGATACAAGCATTCATGTGTTCAATAAATAAAGGCAGGCCTGCTTCACCAATTACATCAAATCAAATCCTTGGCCCATCCAGCTGAGAACCATCTCAGGCCCTTTTCACATGTGTGTGTGTGGGGGAAACGGGCAAAAACGCCCAAAAACGGAGCTTACCTGAAACCAGGTAAGTCCGTCGTCACGTGGAGCAGCGCGAGCTTACTGCTCCGCAGTCCTCCGGCGTCCCAAATGGTGGCTTCCGGTTGGTGGAGGCTCTCCACCAACTGGAGAAGCTCGCCAGCTGGAAGCCCGCCCCCGGCAGATCTGCAGGCACGCACTTGCGTGCGCCTGCAAATCCACTTCGGAGCCGGGCAACGGAGTGGCGCGGGGCTGCACACTCCGTGCTTTTTAAAAACCTCGAAAAAGAGGTTTTTTTAAAAAACACGCAGCGCGGCTAGTTCCGGCCGCTCCTGAGTGGACTCTGGTGTGGAACTACAAAAAGTAGTCCATGCCAGTCCACTCTAGGGTGTAGAAGACCTCAGTGACAGGTCGCTCTGCACCATTTCAGAAGCCCGGTATGGAAATGGCCTCAGACAAAAGTCTCTTCCCAGTCCTGCCTAGAGCACCATGGAGTTTTGTGTTAAAGCACTTTGTATTAAAAGCATATATTCTGCCACTGAACAACAGCATTTAGGACTCTCAGTCTTATCTTGTCTTCATAGTTTAGGAGAACTGCACCATACTTAGATGTCTGGAGGCATTACCTTTATATTTCAAAGGCAGACAGAGGTCTAAATCCTATTATTAGTTCTGACTAGGGTAAAATTATTGAATCAATGGGATTTACTTAATATTGACTCACCATTCAGCAACTGGGATTTACTTACATATTGACTCACCATTCAGCAACTGATTCAATGGATCTACTCTAACAAACAGGATGCCAGCTGTTACATGAAGTGTTGGAATTGTAACAAAACTCAAACACAAAGAGTTAAAGACATCTTAAAGAGAGCAGCAGCCATAGGGTGACGTAGTTTACTGATAGCATTATCAGTGACTCAAAGTCTCCTCTTATCCCCCTATTCAACCTCCTTGCGATATCAAATAACCTTTCCAAATCTTCTCTTCCCAACCTCTTATTCTCTTACTTCTACTAAACATGAAACTAGCTTAGTTTAGTGTTAGCTTAGCAGCTTTTGCAAACTCTCCTATCTTTACAATAAAGTCTTATATCATTTCTGCACAATGACGCTCTTCTACATCTTCTCGCTACAATCCTGGGTTTGGAAGGGAGCATGTCAGCAACACTCCCCTCTGCACTTGCTTGCTCCATGCAGAAGGGAGCACAATTGCACCACTTCTTCCTTCTGCAGTGCAGCCAGGCGCTTTCCATTGCTACACTATGGAACAAAGCATCATCACTGTGCTTCTGTGGCTTCCGCACAGCCAGGAGCACCAGGAGCACCACACAATCGCAGGTGCAAAATCTTTTTATTTATTATTCTTTTTATCACGAGGAAAACTTTTAAATACATCTTGACTAAACACTCACAGGGCGCAACTAGGAGCCACATGCCATTTGTGGGAGAAGGAGGGGGAACTGACAGATATCCACCACTTGCATTATGCAGTTTAATTGGTTCACAGATTCACAGCTTTGTTGCAATTCAAATATATATTAAGTTTCTGGCAAGAGGTAAAAAATCCTTTCATTGTGATAAGGATGGGGCCCACAGAGAAGACAGCACAAAATATATATGGTATAGATATTGCCATGAATAGATAAAAAAAGGGGAAATCAATTAACTACATCTCTTACGTGAAGATCTAATATGTGATACAGAATAGCAAGCCACCTTTAGATAGCCGATTTCACATCAATATATTCATGTATTTATCACATAATTACCCTGCATTTCTCCCTCTAAAGTTGCTGAAGATAAACCTTAGCCAAATGACTAAAATATTCTCTAGATGTCTTTTTAATAGTATTATTCTCTTCAAACATCTGAAAACTTCTAAAAAGTGATAATATATAATGTTATGCTTCAAGCGATAGGTTTTGTAACATCACAATGTTTTGAGCTACAGTCAGTCAAGTAGAAAATACATATATAGCTGTCAGAAAAATTTACTTTATGCTGTGAAAAAAAAAAAAGTACCCGTCACTACCTAACGGAACAAAAAGCCCGTCATCTTCAAACTTTACCAACTATTTGAAATCAGCTTATTTTAAATTTGAGAGATTTTGAAAGCGACCAGTAAATGAATCCGAGCAATGGTTACATACATGGCCTAGATTTATACCAATGAACATTACAATAACTAGTTGAAGAAAGGGCAATGACTGCTAGTTTCAGTTCATTGAAGTGGACTTACACCTTGAGAACAATCAAACAGTCAAGTATATAACACATAGAATAGTCTTTTTTTACATTTTGTGCAATGGAAATACAGTATGTATTCAGCCATCTAAGTGATGGGCCAATCAGGCAGATAAATTATCTAAGCCGTAAGGTATAAAGATTGGTTGGGATTTTAAACACTATTTTAAGAAATGGTGAAACTATGCTGGCATTATTACAGAAAATTCTGAATGGAATTTCTGAAGCCTTGTTGCTGTGCCCGTTCTAGGAGTTGAATTTTATTTTTTTCATTTCAGATTTTTGTTTATGACTGAAAAGTTCCCAAAACACTGCCCCTCCAATTCATCATGTAATGCGTCATTGAGACAATGCACAGAGTTCATTGATATTGTGATTTCAGGGAACTGTGCTCATTTGTTCTCCTATTGCATTGTAACTTTCATATCTAAAGTATTGGCCATATTAAACATAGGCCATTTCTGCACCAGGCTATTAAAACGGGGCAGAGTGACCTCCGATGGAGGTCTTCTGCACTGTGGAGTGGACTGGGGCGGACTACTTTTTGTAGTTCCATACCTCAGTCTGGTTCGGAGCGACCGGAACTGGACGCGCAGTGTGCTTTTTAAAAACCTCTTTTAAGAGGTTTTTAAAAAGCACAGAGCGTGCGACTCCATGTCGCTCCGTCGCCGCGCTCCGCTGCAGATTTGCAGGCGCGCACAAGTGCGTGCCTGCAGATCTGCTGGGGGTGGGCTTTAGGCTGGCGAGCTTCTCCAGTTGCTGGAGAGCCTCCACCAACCGGAAGCCACCATTTTGGACGCCGGAGCAGTGCAGAGCAACGAGTTCGCACTGCTCCTCATCCCGACGGACTCGCCCGGACGATCAAGAAAGCCAGTGAGTTCCGTTTTCGCCCCTTTCCTTTCTCACGTGTGGAAAGGGCCATAGAATGTTTACATGATGAGAAATGTTCAGAGCGTGCAAGTGGTTTATTACAGAAATGTAACTTATGGTTTTTATGTGGGTGCAGTGGAGGGACAATGACTGCTTTTGAAGAAAACAGAATGATGTTGCTTTTTGAATCCCCAGAGTAACATTCTCTGGCTTAAATCCTATTGATAGTCCTGACAAGACTAGACCCATTGAATCAATGAGATTTACTTACATGTTGAATCACCTTTCACAAATTGATAGAATGGGTCTACTACAGTTGAAACTAACTTAGGTCCTTATCACATTACATTGTTATAGAGCTATTATTCCACTTTAACTGCCTTGGCTGCACCCTGTGGAATTCTAGGGTTTGTCGTTTGGTGAGGTACTGGAGCTCTCTGGCTGAGAATTCTAAATGCTTCTCCCTAAACTGCAAATCCCATGATTCCATGTGATATTGCCACAGCAGTAGAATGATAGCACTACAACAGTGGCCATTTCCGCACGTGGCGAGAGAATCGCTCCCTGCCGCTACTCATCGGATCTTCTGGCGGTCCAGTCCAGTCCGGGGTGAGGCGGAGCAGTGCCTGGGCATAGATGCGCACTGCTCCGGCGTCAAAAATGATGGCTTCCGGTTGGTCGTGGGTCTCAACCAACCACTGAAGTTCGCCAGCCTAAAGCCCGCCCTCCGCAGATCGCAGGCTCGCATTGGTGCGAGCCTGCAAATCTGCATCGGAGAGCAGGTATGCAATGGCACACGCCGAAAGAAAGGTCTTTAAAAAACATGCTGCAGGACCACTTGGGGTCGTTCCGGAGTGGACTGAGGTGCGGATCTACAGTAAGTAGTCTGGACCCAGTCCACTCCAAGGTGCAGACATCCTCCGTGGAGGACGCACTGCACCGTTTTACTTACCCCGTGTGGAAATGGCCAGTGTAGCATGACAAAGCCCTTGTTCTGGAAATGTGGTATTTGGTGCCACTTGCCTTACAAAATGGCCTGAGGTAGAGTCTTTATTTGTTTTCCGCCATATATATCCATTGATGCGGTGTAACATGACTGAGAACTTCCTGGATCCTGTTAGAGGACCAACAGGATCCTGCTCCTAGTTCTTCTGACTGGTGGCAGCTGATGCCTTCCGTGTCAGTGAGGTGATGAATCTGTTCTTTAATCTGATGCCCAAACAGATCAGCTCCATTAAAATTCAAGCTAAAATCCAAATAAAATTCTTAAGCCTTCTAACATAACAACAATCAGTTACCACTGCTTCTGCCACTCCAGGATGGCTAAGGAGGTATGGGAATGGAAGATGCTACTGCACAGCTATAATGATTCTAAGTTTGCAAAGTCCTTTGCAGACCTTTGCAATACTGTTTTCTCATTTTTCTTCTCATATGTCTTTCTTCATTTTTTTCTTTCCCAGCTTTCATTAAGGTATAACATGACAAACATTTAAAAACATTTTATTGCTTAATTATTATTAGTCTAGTGTCTTTAAACTGTTTTAACTGGTATTTTATTAGTATAATTGATTCATTTGCATTTTAATTCATATAATTTATACCATTAGTCCATCATTTTATTTATACCTTGCCTTTTCCCAAGCTGAGACTCAAAGCAGTTAATTTATAGTAGAGGTTTCGGAAACGTTAAAATCATGTTGCTTATCATCTCTGGGGGAAAGGTGGTATAGAAATAAAATACATTTAAAAAATGGTTATTGCTTAAAATAGTTCATCCAACCAGCCAGCTTTAAAATGGTTTCAAGCTTTAGGTAGCATTAAGCTGACTGCAAATGTAGTATTACACCATAGTTAAAAAAAAAAAGAAAGAAAGAAAAAAAGAAAAAAAGAAAGAAAGAGAAAGGGATGAATAGGGTGGGAATAAAAGATTTAAATCCTCTGCAGATCAAGCCTGTAGCCAAACCTGAATCCGGCCATTTCAAAATTATTTAGGTTTCAGACTATTTAGGTTTCTTTATTCCCTGAGGTAAAACAAGATCCCCCAAAATATCTTAGAGCAAAAAAAGGCTGCATCATACTGCATTAAAGGACCATGTTGTTGCACCAAACCACCCACTTTTGCCTCTTGTGTAGTGACTGTTCAGAGCTAATTGTGAGCATAGTTACTGGCAGGCTAGAAGTTGTCAAAAGAGGTGAAGATAGAGCATTCATTTCTTTCCTAAAATAGTGACGGGGAACATGGGGTCCTCCAGATTTGGACTGGACTGCAACTCCCATCTTTCCTCACCATTGCCTTGCTTGCTAGGCAAGAGAAGAGATCCCACAAAAATGTTTGGAGGGCCACATATCGCTCTTCCTCATACTAAACGCTAGTTTTAAAAATTGCCTATAACTCACAAAATGAGGGCAGGTTAATGATCTCTTGCAAATATTGACAGCTAAGTAAGCTTTCCTCCAAAGACACATGGTAACTCATAGCAGTTTGATGTGGCAAAGGAGTCAAGGTTATAAAATGTCTCTCCATGAAGGACGAGTAATAGTGATGCTTGTAAGCCTAGTTCAACAATGCATGCAGATGCTTCTTTAAACAGAGCCTTGCTCCCTTGAAATGACAGAAAATAACACAGGTCAGAGAGATGAACCATGTACACAGACAATGATGGATACTGAGGAAGCAATAAAAACCTTGGGTGGAAACTCCCTGGCAGCTTTTCCTACCAAATTCTCTCTCTCTCTCTCTCTCTCTCTCTCTCTCTCTCTCTCTCTCTCCCCGTCTGTCTGTCTGTCTGTCTGTCTGTCTGTCTGTCTGTCTTTCTTTCTTTCTTTCTTTCTTTCTTTCTTTCTTTCTTTCTTTCTTTCTTTCTTTCTTTCTTTAACATAACAAACCCAGAATTCTCTCATCTCTGCCAAGTAGTGTCCACCTGTAACTAGTTGGTCTGAGATAAAGGAAAAGGTATGATTTCAGATTTTGAATGTTGGGAAGATCAGCACATTCAGATTTCAGTGATGGTTCAGCAATGTTTCTAGACTACAGAATTCTACAAAGAAGGAAATGATTGCAAAAGGTTTTCTTCAAAAATCCACTGTTGCATATACTTAAAAACCTGTGGAAAAGCTGTGAATTCTTGAAGAAAATTTCTTGGAATTATTTCTATCTTTTAAAACATTATATTTACATAATTAATTAATATGATATTAATATAGCAAAAAATATCAGAGTAGGATGAGTCCATTTATTTACACCAACATCTGATCAGAGTGTAGAATCTCTTACAGAGAAAGTCATGAAGATTTTTCCACTGCTATTTCATTGTCATAACCTTAGTCTTTATTCTGAGAAAGGTTGCACAAGTAAAAGACTCACTTTAGGATCCTGATAGCAATAATCTAGCTATGTGCCTATACGGTAACTGAAGTTCATGAACTCTGTGTTTTCTATTATAACTCGTTCAACTGGTATAACCTCAAATTAGTGTAAATCAATAGGAACATCAGATAAATGCAAATGCCTTCTATCTCTCAGGGTACCATCATGGTCAAGTAATCTATGAGAACACCTAGAAAACAGACCAGTTTAATAGTCTTGGTAAGAACTATGGTCCAATAATTAAGCGTCTTCTGGTCCAGAGAGTTCAGCAAGTTAAAGCACTGCCTGAGTTTTCCTCATGATCTCTTTTGTTCTGACAACTATCTGTTTAATCCCATGGATGTCTGGATTCTATGATGCGGAATCAGTCATGCAAAAGTTAATTAAGAAACCAGTCAGCTCAACAAGCTCCTTACCTGTTCTAAGATTTAAGTGTCAGTAGGGATCTAGTTAATCACATCCTAAGTACTCCTACGGGTTGGTTTTGAAGTGACTGTAACCAAACAGAAGTAAAGCTATATGTATTTCCCATTCTCTGATTTCATTTCCTTTTATTTTACCTGCTATTCCTGTAACAGGGAAAGACTACCATCTTAAGACTATCCTTTACTTCACAGGGAAGGCCAGTAGTAACTAAATCTTACCTAGCCAACCCACTGTTTTCAAAATAAAATAGTTTCCATGTTTCTGGGGTGGTGTGGGGGGATTCCTGGACACTTCTGAGAAGGGCTGTTTGAGTTACAACCCCCCCCCCCGAGACCAGTATATGAGAGGTCAGAACTGAAAGGACAGCTCATAGAGCCTTCATTCTGGGTTGATTCAGAGTGGGTCAATGGCGAAAGAAAGCAAAGATGTCTGTAAATTCTCTAAAAGCCACATCACTCTAGAAAAAGGGAATCTAGCCAGCGACATAAAGTCAGTTAACCAAATGAGGAGGGTCACCTGAAGCCAAACCAGGCAAACCTTCCATGCCTTATCCTATTCCTAACCTTACCAACAAGAACTCACCAGGAACTACTGCCATCTTCAGCCACTGACGGAAGGAAAGGAAGCAGTGGCAGGAAAGACCAACACAGAGTCCCACATGGAATCTGACCAGAAGGAAGGCCCAGGGGAGCAGACAGGGAACATCCAAGAGTCTAAATGTGAAGCAGCACCTGAACCAAAACCAGTTTCCAATGGAACATGCAATGCAAACTGCATAATGGACAAGCACAACAACAGCTATAAGAAGCCAACCCAAAACCTCCACCTAGAAGAAACAGGTGATATCAATCTCAAGGGAACAATTCCAGGGAGAGCAGTAAGAAGCAGACAAGAACATCCACTGAACTTGGGTGGAGGCAAAAGGTGAGTGAGATCAACCTTTCATTTCTTCTAAGAAGTCAAGTTTATGATCCTGTTACATGGTGATGTTTTACCCAAGGGATACAAGGAAGATTGGCATTGTCAGAGACAGTTGCTGGCTACTGATAAATGCAGAGACAAAACGAGACTGGCTCATGGTCGTCATGGTGCATATACTGGGGTGAACAGAAGCAAAGATTGTTGTGGAATTAATTCCATTGGTGGGTAATAGTCAAAGATACAATCATGCCCAGTCTTGCCAGGTCTGCCAGAGGGTGAAGAAGCTTCAAGACAGGGTAAAAGCCCCCGTCTATCTACTCCATATCACAGGAGTTTATTCTGTTCTGGAAGTAGATGTAATTCCAATCCTATTATCTGAGGGTCCCATAACTGGACAGAAGATATTGGAAGGAAATGAACTCAAAAACAAACAGCTTTCTGGCTGATTGGTACATAATCATGTTTCCTGTGTGTGTGTGTGTGTTTATGTGTGTGTGTGTGTGTGTGTGTATTTGTGCGTGTGTGTGTGTTTAATTAAAATTTGATACTGTGTCCTAAATTGCTAGGTTAAGACACTTAAATTAGACAAAAATTAATGGTAAATATGTGTTTTTGTTGTAGGTTGGTTATATTTATGTCACACTTATGAAAAGTCAGGCATGCCTACCAAAATGACTGTGATTATGGCTCTTAAATGACTTAATAATGCTAATGGATCACAAAGGCTGCAATAAAATGAAAATTAAATATACATTTTAGCGCTTTATTGGCTAGACAAGCAGCCTGCCAGATGGTGACACTGGTGATAGATATATAAGCAGTGCCATCCACTTTCATTTCTTGGAACTCAGCAACAACCTGAGTCGTATACCCTAGCCAAAAGAAACTGAAAATTACTCCTATTAAGCCTTAGAGTAGGTGAAGGCATATTGACATGGTGGTTCAAATAGCTTGCTTTAATTAGCTCTCCAGTTTGTGGCGTTAAACCCTATCTCAGTAGCTTTTTACTACTGGTTCTTTTCTAGATACTAAGGTCTATTTACACAGCCTATAAAATTAAAACCCTGTTCTGGGGAACTTTTACTAGTGTTTTCTTATCAGAGACTGCAACATATTTACATTGCCTTCAGTATCCACAAGAAAAGAGCTGTTCCTAAAACAAGTATTGAAAATGGGTTTAAAATTTTATTTTGAACTACCCTTGTGCGTATGTGCTTGGAAAGGAAGTGCTAAAATATAATCCCATTAAATCCTCCTTAAGGAAAACCTGAAAGGCATTCTGTGAAAAAATCTTAATTATTAGGAAAGGCTTAAGGCCAGAAAGAATCTATAAAGCCAAGCACCAAGCTGAAGATTTCTGATTAAGGTTTCCTTGCCATGTTCCCCAGTAGATTGAAGATGGTTATAATCTGCAGATACATTCATAACACAGCTTTGTTATCAGAAGACAATGCAGATAATAATTCAATTTTACAGCTAAATGGGAGGCACAGCATCTACCCTAAGGGTGACTTACAAGACAGAAATGAATGCAACTTAATGCTGTTAGAGCTACAGTTTCAAACTCTGGCGAACAAAGCTGTAGCCTGTAAGCTTCTGACAATCCATTACAAGCCTGTTAGCAAGCCCAGGCTGATAAGCAAGCTTAGTAAGAAGATCTTCACTTCATCTCTGATTAGTTCTTCTCCTTTAAAATGGACATTCTTGTTTCAACAGTGCGGTAAAGCGGCTTCCCTGTAGTAGGTGCTTTTAATTGCCAATCTAGTTTGACTGCAGGGGAAAATAAACTTTAAAATGAAAAGAATTAAACAACAATCAGGCCTTATAAGTAACTAACTACAAATAACTAGTTGCTTGTAATTAACTCCCCCCATAACAAGAGTAACAATAACAATAATCTAACTGATATCTCAATTTTAAATAGATACAGCTAAACTAAATATAATTACATTACTTTGTAATGATAATTTAACAAGAGGTAACTTGATTCCTTTCATGGTGGAAATGAATTTCAGTTACTTTTATATTTATGGAAGTGTAGCCTCACTAAATGGTGGAGAAGAATTATTACACAGTTTGAGTATTGGGTTATCCTGTGCCTTGTGTTCTGCTGTAGATGCTGAAACAGAGAGAAAGTGGACAAAAGGAGAGTGTGTTTTTATTCCAGAGACCGGAAGTTTGTAGGATTCTGTGTGTGTGTGTGTGTGTGTGTGTGTGTGTGTGTGTGTAAGGATGATGAAAAGATAGCCATTTCAGTTACTCTTGAGACATGAGAAAATAGAGAGTTCTTTTTTAAATCTGGAACTATATCAGTAACAGATTGGAGGGGGCACATGTGTAACTAACAGTAACTCATTTTTCTTTTAAGTAGCCCTAAAAGTTCTGACAAAAATCAGTAATTGCTGGCAAAAAAGTTGAAACAAAAATTGGTAATTGCTGAACTGATGCTCAGCTACTGTTGTCCCCCAAGAGATACCAGGGATTTCCACAGATGTAACCATTTGTTAACAATTATTAATGTTTGGTTTTTTACAATTATCTCTGCTCTTTATGGAGATCCCTCCTCCTTACGCACATGGATGCTGCACAGAAGACAACAAAGATGCCACAAATCCAGAAGCACCCAGCGGATACATTGCTGGTGAATCGATTCTTAATTTTGTAGCCCCTCCTCCTACACCTACACCATGGGTTCCATGGGCCTCATGCTGAATCTCTGTCAAGAATAGTGTACAGTCCCAGATGGCTTCCATACAACCTGGAACAGCTGCAAAAATAGCCATAAACTTGAGAAAGGATTTGCTGCCCCCATAAGTAACAGACGTATTGGTAAGCCCTGCACAAAGACCAGAACCTGAAATAGATGCTCAAAGGAGTAAGCCACTCCATCTTGGTTGTTTCTTCATAGATGTCTGTATCAACTAATTCCAGTTGGTACATATTCTAGATATTGCAGAGTTGAGTGGGGGAATGGAGACAGGCAATTAAAGGCATATTTGAAACAAGGCTTAAAGACAGCAATGCATTTTTTGATGTATTTTGTACAGTTTTTGAATCAAGATCTGCATTACAATATCTGTAAAAACAAGATGATGATAGCAAGGTTGATTCCTCTGAGCGTTCCATTTCAGGTTCTGGTCATGCTTTGTGCAGGGGCAACCAATGGATCTATTGCCATGCTGACAGCAAATTAGTAAACACTTACATCTAATCTACCAATTATTAGTGGTGTACCTTAGATGCAGTTGATGTTCAAGGTCTGAGCACAAGGAGGCCCATTGGTTCAGGACTCTGAAAGTTCAGGTGTTTCTAAAACTAACTGGATGTTTCTGCTGAAAGGAACTGAACTTGTAGCCAGTTAAAACTTCATTTAGGCTTTGGATTTTAGAAAGGCAGACAGTCTCATGCCAAAATAATATATTTTCTGTGGAAAACACGTGGAGGTGGGGAGCAAGTGGGAGGTGGAAATGGGGATAAGTAACTGATAGATTGATCTTGGGCATCTTTTGTTTAAAAAAATGCTTTAGGGGAGGGATTGCAACTGATGATTTTGTACATCTTCCTTGCAACAGCATGTTTCACTACTTTTTTTTTTTAAATCTTAGACTGATTTGCAGGCCATTTAACTTCCTAACTCCTCCACCTGTTCTCCTAAAACTTTGCAGCTTTTTTGCCTAGTGATGTGTGCCGTTTTCACATAAATTATGCACCCAAAACATGGTGGGAGGGAAGGGGAAATGAACCATTTCTCTCATAGAACATTTTAGGACTCCTCTTCCATGTTATCTACTAGACATAGCCTTTTGAACCTTCTCAGGTTTGTAACTTTGGGCAACCTCTATCTTGTCTGCCATTTTCAAAGTAATAATTTGCAAGGAATGTAATCTTCTTATGGACACCCTCCAACTTGAAAATCTGCTCTTGTGCTTAACTTCTCAAGCCTCAATGTCTTCAGCCTGGTAGAATTAATTCCTTACTAAAGGCATTATGCCTATAATTTTTCCCCAGTTCTGCCAAAAAATAAGTTACTGGAAGTTCCCTTAGAAAGAAAAAAACCTTAAATATGTGTAGCACACATACTTCTGCAGATATAACATTTGCAGATATAGGCCCTTTCCGCATGTGGGGGGGGGATGGGTGAAAACGCCCAAAAACGGAGCTTACCTGAAGCCGGGTAAGTCCGTCGCCACGAGGAGCAGTGCGAGCTCGCTGCTCCGCAGTCCTCCGGCGTCCCAAATGGTGGCTTCTGGTTGGTGGAGGCTCTCCACCAACCAGAGAAGCTCGCCAGCCAGAAGCCCGCCCCCAGCAGATCTGCAGGCATGCACTCGCGCGCGCCTGCAAATCCGCGTCGGAGCTGGGCGATGGAGCAGCACGGGGCTGCGCGTTCCGTGCTTTTTAAAAACCTCGAAAAAGAGGTTTTTAAAAAACACGCAGTGCGGCTAGTTCCGGCCGCTCCTGAGTGGATTCTGGTGTGGAACTACAAAAAGTAGTCCACGCCAGTCCACTCTAAGGTGCAGAAGACCTCCGTGAGAAGTCGCTCTGCACCATTATAGAAGCTCGGTGCAGAAATGGCCATAATCTTTTCCTAATAGGCTACCAAGCCTCAGAGCTTTATCCAGCTGTGACAAGGAAAACTGAAGTTAAAGCCATTTTGCTATTTCCTCTGATTGTCTGTGGGAACCACAATTTCAATTTCTGAATCTCCACTTAGTTTTGGAACCCAGGTTGAAATGGTCAGGCTGTAAATCACTCTAGCAAACCATTTTTGGAAATGCAGAGTCAGAGTCTAAGGCCATTTTCGCATGGCATTTGCCATGCAAAAGGGCGCCTGGAGCATCGTGTGCTTGTGAGGAGCGAGCTGCACGATGCACTCACTATCGTGCGATGCTCCAGGGGCCGGCAGGCGCCGATCGCGCACCTTTTCATTTTTGGCTGGAAGCTGAAAATGGTGCGTGATCACACACTGCTCCTGGGCCCCGTGTGCACTTACCTGGCATGCGGAGCGTCCAGAGCTGTGCCGGTCACGCTTCCTGCCTGAGCGCAGCCTGGGAAACTCCCAGGCTGCACTGTGGAAGGAAGAGGCTGGGCTCTCACGCGAGCAGGCAGCTCATGCGGAGCTGAAGCAGCAGGGATGCGAGAGCCTCTCGCCCGAGGCTGTTTGCGTGATCCCCACACCCCAGTGCTGAAAAAAAGGTAAGGTGTGGAAAGGGCCTTAGGTGGGAGCCAGCATATAACTGCACAAAGTACTGTGGGATTTACAGGGAAAATATGACAGGTTTATTCTGGTCACACATCAGAATACAAATGCAGCCGCTTGTCTGCAGTTGCAATTCTTTACATCAACTATGTAAGATTTTTGAAATGTATGGAAAAGGCATAATTTTTCAAACAATTTTTGTATTGGTTAATTTATTTCACCATTGGTTGATGGCCATTGGTGACTTCCATGTCCTTGGGGTGAATCTGCTTTGGGATTTTATTCCAAATATTAGAAGAGCTATCTAAGGTTCTGCATCTTATCCTCAAGCAAGCTTCAGCATCTTGGATACCTCCTTTGAGTTTGGATTGAAGCTGAATTCACCCACAGACACTGCTATTGGATTGCTTTACCATGTGTTGTGTCCCAGAATTATCTCATTAGCAGACAGGGAAGCTCTTTATACTCCATAAGTGCTGTAGAACACATGCAAAAACACAGCAACACAGAGAGAATTTGGCTTCCAGATCTGACATCCTCTCACAGGGATCAATGAGATCCATTAGCAAGTTATGGTCAGGAACAAATGCCCAATATTACTTAGGTGCATTGTTTTCATTTTTTAAAGTATACAAATTACTCTCAAGTCAAAGAAAATCAGTGCATATTTTCATCATGGTCAGTTAGTAGGTATTTCCCTGGATGTTTTCAACAGTTAGTTTTGCTAGTATTATCATACTAATGGTGACTGTTTTCAGCTCAGTTTCTACACATTGCATCCTTCTAGGTTGTATACTTACAAATAATATGAAGATGAAAAAGGTTACCCTTTTGCTTCTGAAATGCTGAACATTTCAAATTACCCATAGCATACACACAGCAGGAAATGAAATAAAAGAATCCATCTTTAGAATGATGACCCCTTCTGTTTGCCAGTGCTCAGCCACAAAAACAAAGCATCACCCAGGCAGCCTTGTTTATATGCCTCCATACAATAAAGAAGTGAAAAGGTTAACATGTTACTTTATATATTATATGTAAATTACCTTTCCACAGCAGAAATCAAAGCAGAATGCAAAGGGCTCACCCAGGGAAACCCCTGTTGAGGCAATATCAGCGCCCAGACCAAGGCGACTGCATCACAGACCTTTGGATCATAGCTTGCCTGGTAACTGCTGCTGAATGTTAATATACAATAAAAGAAGTTTGATCAATGCTTCATTAAATTAGACTTTGATTCCCTGTTCTTTGAAGTATTCATTTAAACTGGCCTTTCCAGGTTAGACATCCAGTAACACACATGTAGCAAGTTCTATTTTTGCATGCTTCCTTTCTAGAATTTAAAGACAGAAATAGTCTCCTCCATAGTCATGCCTAATTTCTGCCTCAGTCACCACCCTTTCTCATTCCAAAGTCCATATTGTGGTAATTTTCATAATGTATTTTCGTTTTTTAAGTGCGGCTTGACAATGTTAGAATCATTAGTATGCTCTCTTCAGATAGTGTGTGACAAAGATTATACAGTCTCTTAACTTGGGCTCCCCAAACACCACCACCAATGGCCCTGGATTTGCTAGGGACAAGAAAAACCTTAACAACTGAGAAAAAAAATTTGATTCTACATATGATAATATATATTTTTTAAAAAAACTAAACAAAACCCCCAAACCTCCAACCTATCCTTGTCCAGTGGGTTGCTCACAGACTACTTTGTAGGAAGACAACTGTGAGTTCCATAAGTAACCTCCAGAGATGAGTCCAATCATCTTCCTTTACCATTCAGAAAAATCACTTTTGTGCCCTTCAGTTGTTCCTGTGGCCTTGAAGTAATTTTCACTGTACAATAACTGCAAAGCGAACCTATTGTGGGGTTTTCTCTGCGACATTTGTTTCAAGGGGGTTTGCCTTCACTTTCCTCTATGGCTGGAGAGTGTGACTTGCTCAAGGTCACCAAGGGGGCTTTCATGGTTGAATAGGCATTTGAACTCTGGTCTTCCAGAATTCTAGTCCAGCTTTCAAGCCACTATACCACACTCCCTCTTTTTGTTCCCTTAGGCAGGGCTTTGTTTGTTCAGTAGCACTGTGGGGAGTGGGAGTTCCTCATTCACGCTTGGATCTGTGGCCACCAGCCTCAGAGAGATTCCTTCCACATGAGATCCAATTGGCCTCCTGTTTCTTCCCCTTCTGCCAGTAGGCAAAGATTTTTTTTTTTAATCTGGGCAAATCTTTGGTTCTGAAATCATGCATCTGAAAGGTGTTTTGAATATGATGTGCTGTGCTTTTATATTTTTAATTATGTTTTAAATGTGTTTAAATTTTAAATCTGCTTGTTTTCTGCTGCTCCAGAGACTAGGACACAGACCAGTGGATTCAAACTACAGGAAAAGAGATTTCACCTAAACATCAAGAAGAACTTCCTGATGGTAATTGCAGTTCAATAGCGGAATATGTTGCCTCAGAGTGTGATGGAGTCTCCTTCTTTGGAAACTTTTAAACAGAGGCTGGATGGCAATCTGAGAATGTGTTCCTGCATGGCAGACAGTTGGACTCAATGGCCATTGTAGTCTTTTCCAACTCTATGATTCTAAACTGTTTTTAACTGTGATTTTTAATAGAAATGTTTAACTGTTTTTTAATCTTTATAAAGTAAGATTTTAGCCAAACTTTGTTTTTAATTATTGCAAGCTACTGGGCTGAGAGAAAAGTGGGGTACAAATTAAAGTAAATAAAATAATAAATATATGGATTACCTGTTTACTTCTGCCATTCTACTTAATTCATAAATCCAGCTTCTATGCACTGCCACATTTTGTCACATCACTAGGGCCCTTTTCGCATGGCATTGTCGATGCGAAAGGGCCCCTTGAGCATCGCGCAAATGTGAGGAGCGGTCCACATGACACACTCATATTTGCACGATGCTCCAGGGCCTGACATGGACCGCGCATGCATTTTTTCGTTTTCAGCTTGAAACCGAAAATGCTGCACAGTCGCGCATCGCTCCAGGGCCCCGCATGCACTTACCTTGCGTGCGGAGCCTCGGGAGCCGGGCTGGTCGCGCTCCCTGTCTCATTGCAGCCTGGGACCTTCCCAGGCTGGGATCTTCCAGGCTGCACTGCGAAAGGAAGAGGTGGGGCTCTCCCACAAGCAGGAAGCTCGTGTGGAGCCAAAGAAGCAGGGAAGCGAGAGCCTCTCTCCAGAGGCTGCTCATGCGAGCACCGCACCCCAGTGCCGAAAATGGGTGAGTTGTGGAAAGGGCCTAGATTCTGTTGTATTCCATGCTGTCATATGGGTTCAGAGCCATGTGCAGCATCATTCCCGTTTGGCCTGCCTCTTCGGGGCTCAAAAGTTTAGGCAAATGCATGGTTTGTGGGTGACAAAAGACCAAAATAAGATTAAAATGACATTCATAAACATAGCATTATTTCAAAAAAAGCAAAGCAACCACATTATGCTATAAGTAACAAGATCAAAATGTCATCCAAAGAGCAAAGCTTTTTACAGACAACCACATCCTAAATGCCTACAGAGCTACCCCAGCATAGTCGTCCCTTCTTCTTTGGCAGCAGCCAATCTATCAGCTTATGGTATGGGGAGAGATGAGAGAGTAGGTCACTCTGCTGAGAGAAAAGTTCCAGTTGTCTCCTCCTTTCCTGAACTGGTTCCATAATAGTTTGATTGTTTTTCTCTTCTGTCCTCATCCTCTTTCCCTTTTATATCATGTCTTCCAGATCACTAGCCTATGTTGTTTTTAACTGATCAACTGTGGGAGCTTTGTTGGCTGAAGAGGGCATTAAAAATGTGTCTTGTCATTAAAAATAAAAGAAATAAGCTTGTTAAGGTAACAATACAAATTTAGGTGGCATGAATGATGGTTTTCCTGGAGCTTTTCCCAGGAAGAAGAGGCATCTTTACAACCAGGCCTGGGAAATCTCTTTTTCTCTAACGGCAACATCCATTGCCAACAGCAACTATGACATTCAAGATATAAGACTCGAAGATGTTTACTGTGAACCTTCCACCCACTTCCTCCACTTCTAATCTTTGGTGTAATGTCCTAGTCTAGTGGAACACAAGGGAATGCTTTATAACAGGAGCAATTTTTACCTTTGGTTTGAATCCATGCCATCTTGTACTGAATTTATGCCATAAACTGCCACCAAAGGCATATATTAACATATGTCATTTATCATCCATCTGCTGTGCTACAAAGGAAATGCAATCTGCTAGTATGAGTCCTTGATCTATTTTTACCTCCTTGCTGCTCAGTTTGGAATGTATTCAGTGCACACATCATCACATACTATTTCTCGCATATCTATCAGGATAAAAATGCATTTTGCAGAAATTCAAGGTGTGAAGCCAAATAAATTGCTAGATTTTGCTGAAAGCAATCATAAATACCATAAATTATTTGCTTAGTTCACACATAAAAGTGTTAATGTCTGTGTTTATTTCTAATGAAGATGTCAGGATAAAAATATAAGCAAAACCAACAGGAAACTCTTCCTCTCAGAAATCAAACAGCGGTCTTTGTTCCATCCCCTTCTCATAGTTTATGTGCATTGTAAAATGGGGAAAAGAAATCTTTTTGCTCATGATGAAGATGAAGTTCACACTGGAAGAAGCATAGAATGCAAACTCTTCCATTCAAACCAGGCTAACCTTTTGGTAAGTCCAGACACTTCATAATTAAGAACTGGGCTTTATTTTTGCCCTTTGTGATATGTGCAACCTCTGTTTTACTTAAAAAGTTCTCTCGTATTAATGAATAACTAACTATATCTAGAATTGGCTTGTGTAGTACTGCAAGAAAACAAAAACAAAATTATTTCCAGGACCAGCAAAGTGATTCAGAAAGAGCAGGGGTACAAAACCTGTTACAAAAGGCCACATGTGCTCCTCGCAACATGGCCTGATGTGTGGCCCTATTGCTGAATCTCCCCTCAACCAATAAAAGCAGACTGTTGCTTGCATGTTGAAACCATGGTTCCAATTAGGATTGATGCAAGGAAGATCTGAAATCTTCTTTTCCAGCAACTCAGAAGCACCTGTGATTGTTTCCTGTCTACAGCTAAAGGCACTGATAGCTAATGGCATCCTTCTCTCCCAGTGACCCTGAAATAGCCACCTCTCCCCTAGACACAGCAATCTTGAACTGGACTGTTGTGATGGGATAAGGTCAAAGCATTCCTGCTCCCCACTGAACACACATATATGTATGTAGCTGTGACCGGTGGCTCCCTTGTCAAAAGGGTGGAAAACTTTTCCAAGTTTTAGTCCGGCTTGAATTAGGTATGTTGGCTTGAATTTGTGGTGAGATCTACAGATTTGGTAAGTGGCTTCTTTGGCAAACCATGGCACAAAGGAAGGACTTGTTTAAGCATTCATTCAGAAGCTGGACTGAGTAGCCTGCAACTATTGTCTCTTTCCTATTTAAATGTAATTGCTTGAGAAGATTCTATCTGTGCAAAACAAAAATGGGAATCTACTCCAGCAGACCATGCCATCCATACCATCTTGCTCCCTTTGCTAGATCCTTCCAATTTCCTCAAAATTATGTCTTCACTGTATATCCTGCCAGTGCTACCCTACAACCCTTACCTCACCTCCTAGTGGTTTCCTTCTCTGAACTGGGCTGCCAGCTGAGCATTAGACTGAAATTGACATCAAAAAGATTTTGATGCTTGACTGAAACTAAATAAGGCCAACTGGAGACAGTCTGATGAATGAGGCAAAGTAAATGGTGCTCTTTCCATTCCGTGCAAAGGTGACCAGCACTGGCAGCTGAATTTTTCTTTGTGATGGACAGTGGAATAATGTTCTCCACCACACATGAAAACAAAGCATTAGCTTTGGTAGAATGTGTGGTGCACAACTCTTTCCTGGTACAAGGTTCCTTCCAACTCTGTGACTGTTTCAGTCATTTATTCATTCATCTATTCTTATGAATTTCCCTTTTCTTTAAAGGAGCTCAAGATGGCCGTCCTATGTCTACAAGCAGAAGGAGCCAGAAAAAGCAGGACTGAACAGGGTGAGGCAGTTACAGGAGTCAGTCCAGTCCTGGTCATACACAAGCACTCTAGAAGGTTATCCAGCACTGAAGGGAGGTGTAGTTCTGGTGTTTCAAACATCTTACATCAAGTACTAGAAGCAAGCCATCATGACAAACAAAGCTGAAGATGGTAAAAGACAAGAAATACAGCTCACTGCCAGTCCAAGAGTCTGAGTAATCCAAGAGGACATGAAAGCATATACCAGTGTGCCGAATGGGTATGTTCAACAAGAACTTCCCTAAGCTTTTACTTGATGTTGATATACCAGGTGGCTAATTGTTTAGCATCTCCTATTTAAGTTTTTGCAAGAGGTTTTGGCTCTTACTGCACTTTGTTTTTCTTGTACTCATATTGCAAATGATAATGGCATCTCTTCAGTGTCCATCTGCTTTGGCTTATCTTGCTGAAGGTCTTCATCAATCGTATCAGCTCACAGCTGCCCAGGTTCTAGAGAGAGCCATCATCTGGAGTCAGAGGCTATCCAGGTCTGAATCTTCTGAGATGAATTGCTCAGGGTAATTTATGACAATAGCAGACAGGGTTTACTCCTTCTTACCCTTACAAGAATCTTGTTAACATAGGTTAGGCTGCGGAACAGGGACTGGCCAGGGCTATGGTTACTTGTGGATTTGAGATTTGGCCTCAAGTGAAGTGGTAAAATGGAATGTAATCATGTTCAATCATTTGGAATTGTTTTTAAAGAGCTCTTTCAGTTTGGTTGTCTCAGTCAGCTGCCCTTTCTCTTTCAGTAGGCTGAATTTCCTGTGTGTTGAATCTCTAATTGTAAATGTGCTGATCCTTGGAGAGTAAAAATGGTTCCTTTATATTTTTAAGTCCCATTAGTGCTTAGGTGACGGCTGGTGTCACCATATTATATGTTGAGGGAAAGCACTATTCTGTTGTGAAATGACTCAAGAGCCAAGCAAATTAATAAATGACTACTTCACTTTATTTGAGGACAGAACTTCAGCTTAAAGTTACTGGTCTGTAGCAACAAGGAAGAGCTGATGACAGCAGAGAAGCAATTTCACAGTCATTAGTTTGCACTCCTATTTGAGCTAAGGAAGCTTCCAAAATGTGAAAATAGCTTCTCAATTTTCAAGTTCATGAACATGATGTTATAAATTGTTTACCTGCCTCTGGCAGCTGTACAAAAGGGACCCAACAACAACTGGTTTTCAAAGAGAGGAAAATGACTAGTATCCAAGTAGGTCTACTTCTTGGTTAAATGTTATAGTTTTCCTTAGAAACCTCATCTTCTTGCCTTTTGTCTGTAAATTTTGCTGCAGACGAAAAGGGGAGGACTCTCAGAAATTTTCACTGGACATATTCAAAGTGAAGTAAAACTGGGATATGGACCAAGTTGTGCATGATGCAGAAGATGGGTAAGTGATTTAACCTCAGACAAATTTGTTGCAGCTGCCACAGAGAAATCTTTTCTAGCACAAAAATTAAAAAATTAAAAAAATGAAAATATGAAAGTTTAGCACAGCAGAGGTCCTCCTTTGGGTTGTCAGGACACCATATTTTGTGTATGCTATACAACTGCCATTTGGTGGGAAGAGAAAACCCAGATACTTATGTTACCCCAAAACAGGGGTGACTTGGGGGTCCACTCATGATGCCAGTGCCTCTGTGAAACCATGGGGAATATCAGCTCAAAGATTCCTCTGCAAGGCGGGGGGGGGGGGTAAAGTAACAGGATATTTTACACCTGTGTATACCAGTACTAATGCAGGGAAAAACCAGGCAGAGATTCAAAAGTAAGCTTTCTTTGTTTTATTTGGGGAATTAACAATCGCACATGCACACACACAAGATCCAAGCAGTGTTGCAGTCACACAATGCTGGCTGAAGGAAAAGGGAGGAAAAGTTTGGATGGCGAGAGTTTAGGGCAATGTGGATGATATTTATCTATCCAGAAGTGAAGAAACAAAGTGCTGTAGCTCAGATGAAGGGTCCAAGGGTAGTACCACAATGGGAATTGGAGCAGCAGAGTGACAGCCAGTATGCCAAAAATACAAGGAGTTATCTGACTCAGAGCCAAGGTTTAAATACTCTTTTTCTACCCTGAGGGGAAGGTGTTAATGGCTCTCTGGCATAGTAGACAATGGGGTTGGAGAAGTGGATAATGGGGCTTGGAACAAGCTAATGGCCTTAGCATTAGGTAACAAAGGGACTGATGGGAGTCATGATAGCTCCTTAATAGTGGGACAGGTGAGGGGATATGAAAAGGTTCAATGGATAAAGGGAGAAGGTTGAAGTCAATCAGCCATTCCACAGAAGCCGTTTTGGGTGCTATTGTTTCTTAAGGTCAAGTCATTGAGAGAAATCTGCAAGTCCATTGTCTGAGGCTTCCCTGACTATGACCTAGTTTTGCAATGCATACGTGCAGCCAGTTCCTCTTTGCCAGCAAGCTTCCCAGTCATAGCATAGCATATACTGTTAAGTATTAGGCCTTCCAGGTCCCTGCCTAAAGGATTAAAGTTTGAGTCTTGTTCCTCTGCTGCGCTTGTGGTCATGGTAACTAGCAGGCTGGATTGACCCAGCCAGTGTGATAAGAGGTATCTGGTTTGTCTCTCAGTTCCTGTGGGAACCTAAGGGATGTTTGGAAAAACAATCCCACAGTAGCTATAACTGCTGTGAGGAATTTCTCACAGCCCTCTCTTTTGATTCACTCCCCCTTTGCTTGCTGTTTAGCATTTTGGCACGGCTCTCTCTCTGTCATGCTGTAAAGAGGAGAGAGAAGCTCAATGGATTTTACCTAGCTTTTGCCTTCTTTATGTTACTTAAGCTGCTTTATAATAAAGACTAGTTTAGTTTGGCCTCAACTCTGGCCTCTGGTCATTTTTACTCCTATGCTGGTTTTTGCGTCTGCCTGTTTTGAAGCATAGGCGTTCTGTGGGTCATGTTGGCATACAGCATGTCCCCTGGAATCCCCCAACAGGTTATGGGCCCAGCACACTTCCGCTGTGCCACCCCGCTGTGCCAGAGTGGTTCTGAGACCAAGTTTGTCAGATGGTGCCTGTCTGCCACTGTGTTCTGTCTGCTGGTGCTCCCCGAGGCTTCTGGTGAGTGCGTGACACCGGAGTCAGGGGCTGAGTAACTATGGAACCCAGGTCAGAGAGCGGGTTGCCTTTGACCAAGCTGAATAGCCACAATTATCTCACTTGGGCTGTCAAGATGGAGATGTGTCTCCGGAGGGAAGGCGTCTGGGGAGCCATTTCTGTTCTGCCAGCCCTCACTACCAACGCGGTTGCAGCTGCCAAGATGCGGGAGAAAGCCATGTCTTGTATTTTTCTAGCTGTGGAAGACAACCAGCTGGTTTATATCAGAGATTTGAATACTCCCCGCATTTGCTGGGATGCCCTGCGTGCCGTGTACGACCGCAGGGAGCAAGCTCTCACTCATGAAGAGGCTTTTTGAAACGAAGCTAAGGTCAGGCATGTCGATTGAGGAGCATTTGCAGACCATGGCCAATATTTTTGTTGCTCTGAGTGAGGGGGGAAAGTTCTGGCAGAAGTTTACAAGGCCTATTGCATCCTGTGTTCCCTTGACCCGAGTTGGGATGTCATAGTTGCCACCATGGAGACTGTTCCAGAGCAGACTCTGACTGTGTCCTATGTCTCCTCTCGCTTGCTGGAGGAGGAGGAGCGGTGTGCCCAGACAGGTCCCCTGGAGGCTGCTGCTGTCAAGCCAGGATCCGGGAGGAAACCTGCCAAGGCTGGTGAGTCCAAGCCGGAGGGGCTAGTGAGAGCCAACACTGCCAGGAGATGCTACAGATGTGGGTCCACTTCTCACCTCAGAAAGTCCGCTGGACAAGCAAGGAGGGAGAGGCACCCGAGGCAGAGGCTCCAGAAGTGATCACGGGAGTCATTCACGCGTTGCCTTTGCAACAGACTGTGTGGTCTCTGAGAATTGCCAGGACACTGATGAAGCCCTTTGGCTGCTGGACAGTGGCTGCTCTCAGCATCTTGCAAACTGTAAAGGTCTGTTCAAGTCTTTAAACCAAGCCAGTGTTGCTACTGTTGCCCTGGCTGATGAGACTAAAGCAAAAGTCAAGGGAGTGGGGTCTGCGTATGTTCCTGCTTTAGATATGTATCTTGACAATGTGTTACATGTGCCTTCACTTGATTTCTGCCTGGTCTCTGTTTCAGAGTTAACTCAAAGTGGTTTTGAGGTTTTGTTCACAAAGCGTGAGGGCAAGGTTCTGAAAGGTGGGGCTGTTTGTGCTGTAGCAGAGTTGAGTGAGAAACTGTACAAACTCAAGCCCAGATTCAATGCTTGCAATGTGTTTGATAACAAACCACAACATGATGAATGCATACATTTGTTGCACAGAAGGATGGGGCATGCTAGCTTTCCTGTGTTGAAAAAGTTAGCAGACAGCTGCAAGGGATGTTCTCTGAAATCCTGTGGTACTTTTCTTGACTGTGCCATTTGCGAACAGTCAAAATCCATGCAGCTCCCTGTGCCCAGGTCCAGTTCTCGAGTTCCAGATGCTCCTTTTCAACTTGTTCATTGCGATGTGGTTGGGCCCATGTCTCAGCCCAGTATTGGGGGAGCGAGGTACTTTCTGTTGCTGATGGATGACTACAGCAGGTACACATTCTGTTATTTGCTGAAGCAAAAGTGTGAAGTGTGTCAAATAATTAAGAACTGGTGTGCATATGTTGAGACACAATTTGATTGCCAGGTCAAAGCTTTCCAAACAGATTGAGGCAGAGGGTTCCTGGCTGAGAGTCTGCAACAGTGGTTCAAGAGTAAGGGCATTGTCCACAGGACAACTGCTTCCCATTCCAGTTTCCAAAATGGGATTGCGGAGAGGACTGCTGGTGTGTTGCAGGTCCTCATGCACTCTTTGCTTACTGATGCAGATCTGCCTCTGAAGTTTTGGGGAGAGGCGGTTCTGACTGCCAGTTACATACATAACAGGCTCTGGAGTTCTGTCATTCAGACCACCCCATATGAGCGTTTGTTTGGCAAGAAGCCTTCTATTTCTCACATGAAGGTCTTTGGCAGTTTTGCCTGGGTTCATATTCCACAGAATCAAAGGAGAAAGGGAGAGCCAAAAGCTCAACGCCTGAGATTCTTAGGATACAAACCATACTGTAAAGGGTACAGATTTTACGCAGGAGGAGGCTACTGTGTGGTGTCTAGAAATGCAACTTTTGAGGAACATGCAAACTGGTTGCGTGTTCATGCTGGTTCTGAAGTCCTCCTTCCTGTCTCCCGTGAGCCTTGCGTTCAGCCAACGTAACCTGCCTCCTCAGCTCCTGGTCCCTGGAGGGTTAAATCTGAGCCTGAGCCAGAGCCAGCACAGGAGGAGGGGGCTGTGGGGGGTGAAGCAGCTCAGAGCATGGAGGAGAGAGAAAGAACTCCGAAAAGGGCTCGCAGTCCAGACGATGAGGCAAGTGAGGGAGGTCAGCCTGCCCAAATTCCCAGGAGGTCAGAGAGAAAAATGAAGGGGATGCCTCCACGGCATTACACTCCCACCTCACACACTGTGCATGCTTATTCAGTAAACCGTGAGCCAACTAGTTTTGATGAAGTAGAGCAAATGTCTAAGAGTCAAGCAGTGCCATGGTGGGATGCTATGCAGGAAGAGATTAATTCCATTGCACAACACAAGGTGTACACATTGTGTCAAATCCCCCAAAAATGTAACTCCTGTTGATTGCCGCTGGGTCTATAAGTTGAAGACCACTGCAGATGGGTAAGTTAAGCACAAGGCTTGTCTGGTAGCACGAGGTTTTGCCCAAGACGAGCAGTCTTATGATAAGGTCTTTGCTCCCACAGTTAAGATGCAGTCCATACATTTGGTATTGGCAATTGCTGTTCAGAGAAATGCCTTGGTCACACACTTTGATATCACAACTGTCTGTCTCAATGCTGATTTGCCAAGGAAGTCTACTTGTTACAACCTCCTGGTTTCCATGTAGGAGGAGAAAAAATGGTATGGAAACTTGAAAAATCACTGTATGGGTTGAAACAGTCTGCTCACTGCTGGAATATGTGCTTAGAGAAAGCTTTGCAGGAGTGTGGCTTTAAACAGAGCAAAGCTGATCCCTGTGTATATGTCAGAGGTACACGGAAAAAGCAAGAGATCCTCTTGGCGTATGTTGATGATCTGTGTTTGGTTTGTGACACACAAAAGCAGGTGTAGGAGTTTGCCTGTGACCTGGGCCAGAAATTTCAGATTAAAAATCTGGGCCCAATTCATAATTACCTTGGGATAGCAATACAGAAAACCAAAGGTGGTTATTTGCTGGATCAGAAACAGAAAATTGTGAAACTGTTAGAGAAATGTAACATGACTGATTGTGAAAGTGTACAAATGCCAATGGTCCAAGGATTTAACAAAAACATTAGAGATACCACGTTTCCCGACAAAAAACTGTACCAATCTGTGATTAGACTAGTTTAGTTTGGCCTCAACTCTGGCCTCTGGTCATTTTTACTCCTATGCTGGTTTTTGCTTCTGCCTGTTTTGAAGCACAGGCATTCTGTGGGTCATGTTGGCATACAGCGTGTCCCCTGGAATCCCCCAACATATACTTCATGCCAATTAAATATTTTGCCAATTAAACCATATCATACAATAGGTGTGTATGGCCTGGTGACATTTAAAGGTCTTTGTACAATCATATGATCACTCATAGACCATCATATGACTTTGGTTCTTTAGCAAAACATCTGTGAACTTTGTTGTCTGACACTTTCTCTTCAGACATGTGTAATTGCAATGTTGTTTGACTGACAGGAGGGAGAACAGATGAGAAAGGAATGAAAGAAGAACAAAGGAAGATTCAAAAAGAAAAGATTTGGATTGTCAGGCATTTTGTTTCCTTCTGCTGCGGGCAAGAACACTTTTTCAGGCTATCTGTTCTAGAGAATCATCAGACTTTGGGAACAGGCTCAGTTATCTATTGGCTTTGTGTAGGGCTGGTCCTAATATGCAGCTTATGTGCTTTGTATGGCAGAGCACAAGTAGAGGTGAATCCACCACCTTCTGAGGGTACCGCACCCTTACAAAAGAGATTTACTGGCTGAAATGGCTTGTGCATACCTCTCCAGAGCTGCCCAGGCCCTTAATGTCTGGCTTTGAGGAAAGACCCCTGAGAAGCAGCCACTGAATGTGGAAGTATACCATTTACCTTATGAAAGATACTAGTTGGGTGGATGTGCCAATGGGGGGCATGGCAGGGATTTTTTTTTCTCTTGTCCCAGGCACTGGAAGAGTTCCAGCCTCACTTTGTACGATGTAAACAGAAAATTTGAACTGTGAGGCTCACAGCACTGGTAGACTCCTATACCTGGAGCCTCCTCCAGGAATGACATTAATGCCAGACTGTCCAATACAATGCCATTTTAAACAGTACTTGACTCCTTCTGACTCCTTTCACAGAAGTGGATTCCTAGCACTGCTATGAACACTTGAATTGTATTTGTAATCTCAGCTAGAGTAAATACACCATTTGTATTGTTGACTCACTATTCAGTGATTGGTTCAATGGGCCCAGTTAAGCTGAAGTACCAATAAGATTCAGGCCTTATTGTTTCTGAACATCAGAAGGAACTTCTTGACAGCTAGAGTGGTTTGATAGTGGAAACAATTACCTAGAGAAGTGGTGGTGTCTCTTCCTCTGGATGTCTTCAAAAAGAGGCTGGACAGCTGCCTGCTAGGAATTCTGTAGCTGGAGATGCTGCACTGAGCAGGGCCTAGGAGGCTCCTTTCAACTCTACATTTCTATGATTCTATATAATGCCATTAATGTGTTCATATGCTAGACAGGTTGTTCCTGTAGTTGTGTGCCTTAAAGTCATTTCCAACTTGAGGCGACCCTAAGATGACCCTATCATGGGGTTTTCTTGTCAAGATTTGTTCAGAGGGAGCTTGCCTTTGCCTTCCTCTGAAGCTAAGAGAGAGTGACTTGTTGAAGGTCACCCAATGAGTTTTTATGGCTGTGTGGGGATTCAAACCCTGGTCTCCAGAGTCCTAGTCCAATGCTCAAACCACTACTCCATGCTGACTCAATGACACACTTGTACAAATTTCATTTTATCCACTAAACCCAAAAGGCACTCATCATTACACTCCTGTGCGAATGTTTCTCATTTTTCCCATATAGGAGAAGCAGCCTTATAAAACAGAGTACATGATAATCATGAAAAATCCATGCTGTTTCTGTGTTCAGACACAGTTAGTTGGCCTGTGGGGCTGCTCAGTGGAGAGGCTATGACTACAACTTAAGGGCAACCCCATTAGCTGCTTTGATTCAGAGAACAAAATCTGGGAGGTCAGCCTTCCTCCCTTGAAGAAAGTTATCAGAGCAGCATGATTTGTTAAAATGTTTTGTCTGGAATGCTGTGCTGCTTTCACTGCCTTATGAATTCCAACTCATTACAGAGGTTCATGAACTTGTGGGGACATGAAATTGGCTACTTTTCAGAAGGCTGCAGGAAGAAGACTGGCAAGTGAAATGAGACCCAGTCATGGATTTTATGAATGGGTTTCTGAGAACATCATATTCCAGCTCTCAAATTAGCTCTCTGTTTAAAAGTCTCCACAGCCGAGCAACTCACTGAAGTCATAATTTGCAGCTACAATTTCATGCGGCATAATTTACTTGAATTTAGGGCTGATTTAAACAGTGTCTGCCTTCCCCCTGCAGAGGATGTCAAATGCCCTTCAAAATTTTCATCTCTCACAGTGCTAAAATCCTTTTCAACAAAAGGGTCTGCAACTGCAATCTCTATTTATGACATGAAATTAAAAAACCCTCACCAAAACTCTGATACGAACTATACAAAGATTTAATGAGTTTGGGAACAATATATGAGGATAATGTTTTTTTCCGTTACTGTTCCATAGGTTCACACACTTTGCCTACATATTTTGATCTGATGTGAAAGATTTCTAAAATGAATTCTGGGAATGCTGTATGTAGATTCTAACAATTTTCAGTTCCTTTAGCTCATCTGTGCATCTTTGGGGTGAACGATTTACAGGTACACAGAAGTGTTTCACTGTACTTAAAAAATCGTTAAGGGTGTGTAGCACAAAAGCCCCTCCATCTATTTGTCTGACATTTGGCAGTGTCATTCTTTATAGCTAGCTACTAAGCCTGAAATTGTCATCTAAGTTTGACAAATAGAAAACAAAGTTATAACCATTTATTGATTACCAAAGAAAGTTATTGGGACTCAAGAGGACGTAGATTTTCTACAACATTATTTGTATTTTGACCCAAATGGAATTAGTTTGAGATACATTGGGCTGCTTCCCTAGGTCACAGCATCAGGGATCAAAACAAATCTGTGGATAACCCTGCATTCATTTGTTTTTTAATTACTATTATTTGCAAGACTACTGATGATAGTCCCCTTTGGTTTTAGAAAAAAAATGGTGTGACAATGATCCTGTCATTTCCACAAGCCATATGAGAGGTATCTTTTTGATTTATGTCTGCTCAGACATTAAGCTGTCCTTTTAATGGAATGCAAATAAATAATGTCTAATTGGTTTAGTTAACTGAGATGTATAGGGATAGTTAGCTGAATAAGTTGATCTAGTTAACTGAATTAATCAGTTTGGACAACTTCATAGAATATAACTGAAATGTTGTGCTAACTAGAACCTACATAGCTGATGAATAGAGCATCTTCACATGAAGATGAAGATGTAATCGCTGTCTCTTCTCTTTCACAAGGTAAGTCCTGGTGTTTATGTAGCCAAAATGGCACCATTTATGTTAGAGAGGGTGACCAACACACTCATGCAATATGTAAACTGGGAGCAGGAACAAAGGAGGCAAGAACTGTTTCCTAGCTACAACACAACTACACATGAATCAAAGCTTGGAAATGATTTGTTCAAAAATAATTTGTTGCCCTAATTTATTAATATTTTCCAAAATATGTCTTAAAATTTACTCAATTCTAAAAGTTGTTGGTTTACTTGTTAAACACCAGTGATATGACGTTTGAATAGTGATTAATGTTTCTCCTTACTGTAAGTCATTAGTAGCCATTTTATCAATTTCCTTTAACAATTTAAGAAATTATTCAATGAATTAATTTTGTAACTTGCCCCATAGAATTCATCTTTCTTTTTATTGTAGGTATGCTAGCATGGATATTTCTATGTTTTGAATGAATATAGTACAGGCTTGATCCATCCAGGTCCAGCACATTGAAATCCACTGGCCTAAATCCAATTGTCAGTACCAGCTATAGCAGACTCGTCGAAACATATACGCATACATCTTGGCTCACTGTTCATCCATTGATTCAATAGGTCTATTCAAGTCTAGCAATCGCCTAGCAATTGGATTTAGGCCCCTAGAACCACAAAAAGCATTACATAAGTAAGGTAGTATTTCTTTATTTGTCTAATATCTGGCCTTTCTCCAAGGCATTTCAAAATATATGGAGAAGAGGTGAAGGAAACCAAACAAGAGCAAAAGGTAGTTGGAGGGAAGAGATAGGTGAGCAAGTCAGTGAGGAAAATGGAGGAACAGAGGTGGAGAGGTAGAAAAATCACTGGGTAGCTGACAGAGTAGAGCCAGTGTGAGGTAATGGTTTGAACATTGGACTATGGCCATTTCCACACGGGCTTAAAGAAACGGTGCAGAGCGTCCTCCAGGGAGGACGTCTGCACCTGGGAGTGGACTGGGTCGGACCTACTTACTGTAGTTCCGCACCTCAGTCCGCTCCCGAATGACCCAAAGTGGTCGTCCAGCGTGCTTTTGAAAGACCGCTTAAAACAGGTCTTTCAAAAGCACAGAGCGCGCCACTCCGGCTGCGATCTGCCGGGGGCGGGCTTTAGGCTGGCGAGCTTCAGTGGTTGGTCGACCAACCGGAAGCTGCCATTTTCGTCCCCAGAGCACCGCGGACCGGACCGGGGAGCCAAGAAGTCCGGTAAGTAGCGGCACAGGGCGATTCCCTCGCCCTGTGAGGAAATGGCCTATGACTCTGGAGACCAGGGTTCAATTCCCTACTCAGCCTTGTAAAATGCACTGGGTGATTTTGGGCAAGTCATACTCTCTCAGCCTCAGAGGAGAGCAAAGGCAAACCCCCCTCTAACAAATCTTGCCAAGAAAACCCTGTGATAAGTCCACCATAAGTTAGGAATGACTTGAAGGCACATAACAAAAGGGCTGAGAAAAAGAGAGGAGGGGAATAGTAGTGTGAAACAGGAAACATGTGGAATGGTATGTGAGGAAAAAGAAGTGGAGCCACAGAAATGTGAAGTTCTGTGGGGAAGTAAAGGTCATAAATGGTAGAAGTCCAAGGAGCTGACAACAGGAGAAGGCAGGCACTTTGTACCTCCTGTTCCAGAAGTAGCCATAATTGAGATATACATGGGTACCTAAGTATCCGCAAACTACAGGAGGCAGAGTTATCATCCTATTATTCTGTTTGCTTAGCATCTTTCCCCTGCTGAGTGCTCAGAGCACAACAAATGCTTTTCAGATTTCAAATGTGATAGGTTAGCTTGAGCAACAAAGCAACAGAGGAAGGGGCTTTGTACTTTGTTAATGGACAAAGGCAATGCCATTCCACCGTCACAAACATTCAGAGCTCTATTTTGCTTTCCCAAATAGCTTTTCATTAAGAAGAGGAAGAAAGCAGCAGATGATGCTCCCTTTGAAAAGGTGGCAACTCTCTCTCTCTCCTCTCTCTCTCTGTAGACTTTATTGTGCTGCCTACTGCCACTGCCTGTCACAGTAACTAATGAAACACTTTTTTGCCTTTTTTTTTTTGGCAGAGTAACACAAAACAGATGTAATAACAAATGGAGCTGTTATTAAATCCTTACTCCCTAATGATGCTGGAGGGGAACTGACAGTGTGTAATCTTGCCAACTATGGCCCAAATTCCCCAGAAGCCCTCTCTAAGCAACTTTCAAGTGTGAGCCAGCGCTTTCAAGCAGGGAATATGTATACAGTGACTTATGACCCTTGCATCATTAAAAACGTGGGGGGTTTTCTCATTGCCAGACTAAAGGTTATACACATAGTGAGATTTATTATCATTAGAGGTTGAGGGATACTCAACCTTAGAGTTGAAGGTGCCACAACTAATAGCTGCTTCATTGATGTCTTATCTTGCCCCTTGTATTAGCACTGCTCCATATCTAACCCTTGCACCTCTGGTTATCTATTCTCCCATACAATTATGGTGAAAGCAAGCAGCTGACTACAAGGAAAGCCATACTTTTAATTGCAAGACACAAAGGGGCTTGATCCTTCTCTCCTAGGTCTTTTTGTTTGGGTGGGGGGAGTTTGGCAATTCCATAAACCAATTGCTGTAGAAATGAGAGAGGATCAGGAAAATGTGGATCTGAGCCAGGAAAATTAAACTGTTGTTTGCAATTCTGCTTAGTCAAAGAACTTAAGTATGATGACGGTTCCAATTTTAGCCTGGAAGAACATTCCATGAGCATTTCTCAAATAAAATGGCTAGTGCTTAGTCAGTAAACAATGTAATGGTTCTTTGGACAAAAGAGGTAAACAAAATAAAATCTAATGGCTGGAATAGAAAAAAAGGGTTTTTGGACAGACCCACTAAACCTTAATAAAATCAAGCTATACCAGGGATGGCCCTACTATTAGGCAGGGTGATGTGTCTACCTCAGGCATAAGAAGTCATGAAGAGGCAGCAAACTGTCAGTTAGTCACTTAGGGTATTTGTCTGTCTGTCTGCATTTTTAATCTTCTGGGTGGTGTATACCTAGATTCACTTGGGACAAGAACATCATTTCTTTTTCTGCCTCAGACTGCAAAATGTCTGGATCTGGCTCTGGCACTTCCCGTAAGTAACTGATTTAAGAAGGGCATGGCCACTTTTATGGGCAATATTAGAATAAACTGACAAAATCATCATGATGCCAATACACTGTGTGAATGCAAATTAGATGTTGACACATCACATAGTGCCTTTCACTATAGAAACCAGAATTAGATAATTAAACACCATTACATGGGACTTCATGGGAGGAACAGCTTGACCAAATGGCTTGGAAAGCACCATACCATTTTGCACATAGCTTTCCTTATGGTTTTACTCAAGAATGTTAGTGAAGTATAGCATCTTCCAACCCAGCATTTCTTCCCCCAAAACATTATTTATCATCACATACATGTGCTTCAGGCAATGAGTTCCTTCTCCATTGGTCTTTTTTCTGCCTGTTCCTAAACTGATACTGAGGTTGGCTATCTCAAAGTGATTGGCTCTGAAGCATCTATGCTCAGGCCCTTGCCTCCTCATATAAGTGATACATGAATATAATGACAACGACAGTAGCCATAATGACAATAACCCAATATCCCATAGGATGGGGTTCTGCTATGGAACTGCCTCCACCAGTTGAATCAGAAGGGGGTAATCTCTTTCCTCAAAAAACCCCAGTCTGGGCCCTCAAAACTTCTGGAATGGGTTCTTGGGGAGCACAAAGTGGTGCGTGTTGGGGGGACAGGCCAGGGTGTCTGTTCATATTTGTGCAGCACTGTATTTAGGGCGTTGCCGCCTGCCAATGAGATGAGGTAATGTACATACACAATGTAGATGTTCTCCTTCCCAAATTTTATTCTCACAGCAACCCAAGGAACTATGTTGGGCTGAGAGATAATGCTTGCTCAAAGGTTACTCAGTCTGAAGGACTGGAATCCAGTTTCTCTGGAGTCCCAATCCTTCTTTCTTATGCATCAGTCAGAACTTTTATACACTTTTGAAAGTTTGGGTTGGTCTGGCCATCATCCTTACTTCCTAGCCGGCCCACAGCACATCAAAGCCTGTGTATTATTTTGTATCTCAGGGCACTTAGGGCTCATGAGCCATGCTGCAACAGAAAATAAGAGTATAACTGGTAGCTCCCTAAGAAAATTGGATAACCTATCTACAGACAGGTAGATATAATTGAGGATCCATGGCTTAAATCCTATTGGTTGGTCCCAACTAAAGTAGACCCACTGAATCAATTGTTGAATGGTGAATTAACATATAACAAAATCCCAATGATTCAACGGCTTTCTTCTATCTGGGGACAAATAATAGGATTCCTGAGAGGAAGTGAAACTGGCAGATTCTCCTATGCCTATATTCTATACCTAGATTTCATACTTGGTTCTTCTTCTCCAACCTGGACAGTATAGAATCTGGATTATGTACACTTATTTTATTTTATATTTTGGACGAAGATACCTATCATGAGAGGTAGTTAATCAGAGGTAGTTACTCTAAGAAACAAAGAAACACAAGCAGTACAGCAGTGATCAAGGATGCTTAATATAGATTTATGAAGGCATTTTATGGGAAAGGAGTCTACCCAACTTCATTGTGCAGGAAATATAGTCAACAGGAGTTTTCAGTTTTCTGCTTTGATATTTGAAATGTGTCATCCATTTCTATACACGCTCAGCAGTTTGCTTGAGAAACAGTTTCTAACATAGTAAACCAGCATGGAATCCATAAATCTGATCAGCTTATTTCTCTTGCCCCCATAAATCAAGCAATTGTGGCAGCCTGGCTGTGTTTTTTCACTGAGCGTATGAGGTAAGGACTGTTCTCTGCCAAGGTACACTTCACCCTGGAGATGCATAGTTATCATTCATTCCTTTTTTCTGGTTCTGAAGTGGTTGGGTCTCATTACTGCTCTGGGCCAGTCATAGGTCTGCTGCATATAAAAATAAAAAAGGGAACGTGGCTTCCTCTCCCTGTGCAGCCTATACATTCTGGCATAAGTACAGAATCAACCATGCCAAAAGAAAGTTCCTCGTTCTCCCAAAGAGCTCTGTCTCATTTCTTGCTACATGTGTTGGTGTATGCTGAGTAAAGTAGGCACCACACACACCTTATCTACCTCTCCATAGATATATGAACAACATTGTGTAGTGACAAATATGTTAATCAAGGATCAGCACAACTCGAATTCAAATCCACACACAGCCATGAAACTGCCTGGGTGAAGCAGCAGAGGCTCAACTTGCCTCTGAACTCATTTGGGTGCCTCCATCTTTCTCTGAATAGATAAGTCTTGCTGCACTTCTGCATGGAACAGTAGATTTTTCCTCCTTCTTCCAAAATCAGGGGGATGGAGGAAGTGTCAGCCTCCGGTTCCTTGAGTGGTCACTTAGTAGCACTTTTTCCAGGTTAAAGAAACAGGATCACTTGCTCTCACTTTTGCTGGCTCAACGGACTATTCACACTTAGCCATGAAGTTCACTGGATGACTGTGGGCCAGTCACTGTCAGTTTAACTCACCACACTGGGCTGCTGTGAGAATAAGAACAATCCAGAGCAGGAGCTTCCTTGACCAAAGGTCAGATTATACACATAACAAATAAATATACAAAATAAAAATAGAACACATGGTGCTCCTTGGAATGATGCCATAAATGAAACAAATACTCTAAAGCAGAGTTGGCAACTCTAGGGCATTTTCTGCAGCCTAAAAGCTCCTTCCTCGCAGGTTTTTTTAAAAATTAAAGCAGAGGATCACACCACTGGGGTGGGGCTATTGTTAGGTAAAACAAGATGTACTCCACCTTAGTTTTGTTATTTATTATTTTATTTATTTTATCCTTATCCTGCAACATCTGTTGTTGGTTCAGTATCTTGGTAATTCTTCTAAAGAAACATTCAGCTAGGTGTATAAAATCCAGCCCTATACAGGCTACTATTGACTATTTGAATTATGACATCTATAGGACAAAGCAACAGGAGGACAAAGTTAAAGTGTCTAGATCAGCCTTTCTCAGCTTGGCATCCTGCAGAGACGCAAGGCAGAAACTCCCATCATCTCCATCAATATCATCATTGTTTTATTTTGTATCCCATCTTTCTTCAAGATTGAGACTCAAAGAAATTGACAAAAGGCAGAAATGTAAAGCATATATAGCCTAAAAACATACAAAAACACGATGGAATTTGTAGTTCATCACACCTACAAGCATTAGGTTGACATTAGCCCTAGTGGCTCAGTGGTTAAATGCCAGTACTGCAGCCACAACATTGTGAATTTGATCCTGCAGGGCTCCAGGTTGACTCAGCCTTCCATCCTTCTGCAGGTCAATAAAATGAGTACCCAGCTTGTTGGGGGCAATTAGCTAAAAAAAATTGCGAACTTCTTAGGGAGTGCTTTGCACTGATAAGTGGTATAGAAATGTAACTGCTAATGCTATAGGTTGGGACAGGATGCTTTAGATTATGCTTTTTAGATATTTTTGTATCAGTGCTGCCCACAGACTTTCCCCTACACTCTTTGAAGAAGACACGACATATCATGGTGGCATGAAGGACAGTGTGTAAGCTTTATGCAGGCAGTACGATGCTCTAAAGCCCAACACAGTTTGGCTTCTTTTTTGCTGAGTCACTGCACTGCACTGAATGTCTGAGATCGGCATTCTTGAGGCTGGAATGTAAAGCCACCCCATGCTGAGTTCACAGGCTGTCATGCTGAACAAGGCTTAATCATTGGAAGTCTCCAACCTGTTCAGTCAAAGACAGACAACTGTGCCAAAATCTATGACAGTACCTCTGAAAAGTTAAACCTTTTGAAAAGAAATGCATTTCCTCGAAAAGGGAGGGAATGAATTTCCCCTGCGCAAAATTAAAATTGAAAAGGTTTGGTAGTTTGCCTGGTGTACTCCCCCAGGCTCTAAAATGCAAGGTTCTGTACATTAAAGCAATGATTGTATTTGTTTGTATCTCTTGACAAAAAATTCCATTCTGAATGGAGGGGAAGTCTTTCAGTTTGGTTCTAGAAGTGGAAACTGAGGTAAAGTTTTAAGCTGTAAGTGACACACATTAAAGGATATGTATTGCACTAAAACTCATTTAAAGTCATTGGATTAAATATCACTTGAAACCCTTATAACAAGCAGCTACCTGTTACTGGTTACAGGTGTATCTTTCCCAACATTGCCACTTATCACCTTTAGCAACCAAAAACATACAGTAGAAAACAAAACAAATACAAGAAGGTATAGCACATAATTAGGTCCTACATTGGGCAGGCTGAGCATAATACTCTCCCCACATAGTTCAGGTCTTCTTCCCAGCCTAGCCTGCTTACCAGTGGGAAGGAAAGGAAATGGAGCTGCTTAAGAAGCAGCTGATCTCAGCTTAGAGAGGAGAAGAAATGAGGGAGAATTCATAGATGGAGTACAACCTACTCTTCCTTCCCCTGGGAGTTCAGAGCAGTTGGACTTCATCATCTGAATCCACTTTCCCCACTGATAAGTAGCAGCAACAGCAGCCCTTTGTAGGGGTTGATAGCTGCCAGGGGAAGATTTTGGACAGAAAACCAAAGGCCAGAGAATGGTTCCCTGTCCCTTGACTGAAAAAAAGATATAAGCACACATATGTCACAGGATGCCAGCCAATATGTACAACATCTAATTTATAAAACAACAGCGTCCACACCAGCAGAAGAGAAAACAGTGAAACTGTCAGCACTTGGTATCAGTTTATTTTACCAACTCATGAGAGCATATTGAGACATTAAAGTCCTACTGTTACCAAGAGTAAAACAATAGAATATGTGTACCTCTTAAACACTAAACAGAATGTTTCATTACTACTACTAGTACTACTAGTACTACTACTAGTAGTAATAATAATAATAGTAATAGTAATACAAAACATTATTTGGTTATCTGTTATCTGTTCATTGTACTTCTCTTAAGAAAATCAGGAATATGAATTCCATGAGCTCATGGATTTTACAATGGATGCTAAATGAAAGAAGGCTGGCCTCCGTTGCTCCCCTGCTGCACCATATGCTCCTCTCTGAGGGTCACTGTGCCCTTCTGACTAATATGGGTTGTGACATGATGGACCAAGGTGGGAATTGCTCCAAAGTGGGCAGAAGCAGCTTCCACCACGTTGGCGTAGATTCTCTGAACAGCACTGCTAGTTGTATCCTTGGAACCACAAGGGTAGCCACGCTGACCCCTTCTGCATTGTCCATCCCCCAGCATTACTGACCATTTCCACCTGCCTCCTGATCATCACCCGGTGGTGATGATCAGGAGGCAGGTGGAAATCGTCAGTAATGCCAAAGGCATTCCTGAGTGCTCTTACTGCTGCCTCTGCTTGCATTTACCCATTTCCCTTCAGGCAGGCTTACTCAGATCTTGTTAAAAAAATAGCTCTGCAGCAGCTATATTACATTTCCACAATGAGACAATAAACTACCAACAATGCAAGATGTGCACAGTTGCAGGGAACCTGGGCTTGCAATAAAAGTGGGCCTCAGCAGTAGCAGTGCCAAGGAGGCTTTGGCAAGGTTAGGTGTCCATGCTGAAAACCATGCTGAAGGGTACTCTCAGAAAACAATGGGCTTTGGCAGCTTCCTGGCTAGAAATTGTGCTAAGGCCATGCCTGCTGAAAATCTTAAGTATCACTACAGTCAATTATTTTACTTTTATTTTAAAATATTTTCACATAAATTTGCTTCAGCACTCACAACACAGAGCAGACAAGTTTTTTTAAAAAATGAAAGTCATTATCTATCTGTTTTCCCTCCCAGAAGTTCCTTGTTAGGTTTCACAGCTGGTTCACTTTCCCCAAACATATACTATCTAGTTATATTTTGTTATGATTTAGAGGCTATGGATATAAATTGTTGGCTAGTATGCTTATTGATTTTCTCCTAAATACATACATACATACATACATACATACATACATATATTTATTTCACCTATTCCTCTAAAAGTTCCAAGGTTACTGAGTCTGTCTGTCTTTTCATGATAGAAAACATACTGTCCTCAGGGAGCTGAAGAATATTTCTCTGTTGGTCTTTGCCCCATTAATTCTGTCTAAATCCATCCCCTAGGACCCACATTTATTTTTGTTTGCTTTAGTTGAGTTCCTGGAGTTAATATCATTTCTCTCATCTCTTTCCTGCTGTGGTTTGGGCAAAATCTTGACCACAGTAGCAAAATCACACAGTTACTCACAGTTCATTTACTCCATTCCTTTTAAAGATTTGTATATTTTTCACTCTATATATGTTTTTCCTTCCTGCATTTCTAATACCTGTAAAGGAATGCCCATGTTCCTAGTGGTAGGGTAACCTCTGCAGAAAAGACGATGCCTTTGGGCCTGGCCATGTTGGACCTTCAAATCAGGGAGGAGAGATGGGTGGTTAGCCTGATGTGGTCAGACTCGTCCTCTCCTTAACCCCCACCACTGGCATGCTGGACCACAGGTGCCCCATCACAGCTTCCTTAGTAACTTCCAGTAGCTTCTGAGATATAGGGACAACATTCACTCCACCCTCCTATCTATCTATCTATCTATCTATCTATCTATCTATCTATCTATCTATTTCTATTATGACCTATATCCAGGGATCTCTGGGTGGTGGATAATAAAATCAATTTGAGAAGTTTAAAACAATTTAAAACAGTGACAATAATCCAAATAATATTGAACTATTGAATTGGGAAAAAAGATGAGATATAAATTCAACAAACAGACAGACAAACTCTTAGAACAGATGGCAGTCACATCCATGTCTAAATCAACACTAACCTGTCTTAATCTGAATCAGACACACCATGCCTTTAGATCACAGTTTTCTTGCACTCTTTTCAGGAACTCTACCACCTGAAACTCTCTAGGGCAGGGGCTGTCAAACTGTGGGACAGGAGTCTAATGGTGGCCAGTGGTAGTTGCTCAAGGGGGAGCAAGAAAAGTCAACCTGAAAATATAGCACATGTGAAACAAGAAGGGCAAGTCTGTGTGTGTGTGTGTGTGTGTGCACACGCACACACGTGCACTGTTGAAGAATCTGTGGAGAAAATGAAACATGGAACTTAAATAAAGCTACTAAAAATTAAATTATATGCCTCTGTTTAGTTGGGATACAACCTTACTCTCTGTAGAATCATATATATGTTCCACTGTATTCAAAAGAATCCATCTGATGAAGTAGACTTAAGTCTACAAAGTTTATGCTACCAACCTCTTTCTCTGAGTTAGTCTCAAAGGCACCTTTGCATTTTGTTCAGCAGAGTTTACTTCCCAGTCAATGTGTTCAGTGCTGCAGCCTCAGTTAACAAGCAGCTTTAAATATAATCTGTGAGATCAATATTACAGTGCCTGAAAACAGCTTTCTTTTTTAATGCTGCTTCCTGACACTAATAATTTCTCTTGAATAAGTGGTGTTAGCAAAGAGTGTCTATTGGGTTTTAAAATATGCATCATCTGACCCAGCAAAAGCATTTATGTAGTTAACACCCATTCCTCATTTTATTATTAATGCAATTCCAATAATAACAATACTATTAATGGTGCATATTAATATCAGGCTTCATCAACACTTGCTAAGATAAATAATGTAAACTCTGTCAGGTTATCCCAGTAGGAACATGGCTAGAGTTGCCACATTTCAGTTTTCCAAAACCAGGTACCATGATTTGCATACAATGCCCATTTGTATAGTATGCAAATGAAATACACTGTGCAAATTTTAATATTATGCAAATAAATCACATTAATTGTTGCATTGCTTACTACCACTATGTGTTGTCCCTGACACAATTTCTACTGTATGCATCAACTTGAGTGAGCCAGTAAAATTAAGAGTAATGTTAAGAGTGTTAGACTTGGCACAGGGGGACCCAAGTTCAAATTCCTGTTTGGTCACAAAGATTACAGTAGGATGGGCAACTACTTAAAGTCTAGCTGCTGCACTAACCTCTGTACCATGGAGGATGATATGCTTCATCATATTTACTATAGCTCCCTATCATCATCATCATCATCATCATCATCATCATCATCATCATCATCTCAAAATGCCCCCTGCATCTTCTAGGGCAGTGGTACTCAGTGATATGTTGATGCATGCCACAGCTGCCAATGTATAGTGAGTCTCCTGGAAAGAAAGAATTATAATTAATGGGTACAAATACTGTACTAGTCCATGCCTGACACATTAGGAAAAAAAATTCCCTGCCGGTTCCCCACGTGCAATAACCCAAGAATCATTGCTCTGGGGGGACTGTCATTTTGAATAATCCCCTTTTGGGCCATGGAAAGACCGGTTTCAAACAAGGAAGTAATCTGGAAGGTGAATTCATTTTTTTTGTGTGTGGGGGGGAATCTTTTATGTGAAAACTGCAGTGGGGTGAGCCAAAAAAAAAAAAAAACCACTCTGAATTTGGCTCCCCCATTCCCCTAGAGTTTCCTCACTGGCAACTCACAGAATGTTCTTGGGTCAGGCATTACCTCTCAGCAAAACTATATAGACAGATATATTGTGAAATAAATTATGTTGTGACATAACAATCCAATGTGCCAGGCCTGTGTTTCTCAATTGACGATACCCTCTTATGTTTCCCTGCTATTGCTTTCATTGCAATAGGGAATGGAATGGAATCAAAATAGATAACAGATGGATAAATCTCCTGACCATATTTACTCAAGTCTAAAATCCATTTGACTTGGTAGCTCATATGTCTAAGATGCAAAATACTGTACCTTGTATAAAAGACATGGAATTAGTCTTTCCAAAAGGACTTTATTTCCATTTGGAAATAGAACTACTACTATTTGAAACTACTTGTCAGAAACCTTTGCTACATTGTTCATTTGTATTCCTCCTTATTCATTCCTGTTCCTTGCCTCTATTATTCCCTTGCACTGAATTCTGGTGGTCTGCTCCCTGCAAACAGAGTAGACTTTCCACTTCTAATTGAAACATTTTACCCAGGAGAGGATTAATTTACATCTCAATGATGCTGTGAAACTTCACTTATTAGCTAACAGTAAAAGACAGCAGTAGGTTCCTTTCTCACAAAACAATCCATAGGTATTTTTTGCATTCTATCTCCACTTGCACAAGAGCTAGAGATTTACTTTAAAAAAGAAGAAAGAAAAAAAGCAAGCAAGCAAGCTAACTAGCTTAGAACTTGGGTATGTAATGGTTCATATGGGTAAAGGACAGAATGCCTAAAATCCAGAAATATTCTGGCTAACCTAGAAATAGGGCAAATCTAAATGTGGTTCATGATAGAAAATAAGATTTCCTGCCCTTGACCTAACCAGTTAGACTACGGGAAAGTCTTAAGAGGGTCCCTACAAGGAAAAAATAGCAGCCGATTGGAAATAGTTTCTTTTGCCATCCAGCTGGGAGACGTCTTTGATTGTGAGCGTGCCTTGGATTTGAATTCTATATTGGCATCACCAGCCCTACTGGTTTTCCAAGAGGCTAGATGAGATGACAGATTGAGCAAACAGAAAATGACATAACTAAAAAGGAAATATTAGGAACAATTGACTGGAACAGGGAGAGAGGACATTAGGAGAAAATGTAACACCAGACCCTCAGCTGTGTTCAGTTGTCAGTGTTGCATTGATTTCCACATCCAGCACTTTTTGTCTTGAATGGCAATGTGACACTCCAGCTCAGGATCTGTTCTGATTATATGAAGAAAAATGGCAAAAGAAAGAAAGTAGGGAAAGGAGCTGGAGAATGGATGGATGAGGGAATCAGAAGAGGCACAGATCAGCCGCATTATGGTTTTTTGCATAGCTGGTTCCTTTTAAAGTAAACAGTTTCTACTACATGACACTTCTTATTGCATAGAATAAGTTCCTCTATAGATGTATGAAAACTGTAGACAAGCTGTCCTGATTTGAACTGTGCTGGATCTCTCTTGCTACTGATTATATTTTATACTTACAGCCCTTATCCAAAGTACAGAGGCCCATGCAAGCATCATATCAAATTTAACAAAACTTGTTCAGATTCATGTTGGATATGAAAACTCTGCAGGTGATCAAATGTTTCAGCAGCCAACCTGCCTGTCACCTTGTTAACACATTCTGCAGACTTCAGCAGTCTCAATAAAAGAATGAAAAGAAATCAGGGGAAAAAATGTCCCATTGCTTGTTAAACTGTGTTTCCCAAAACAAACACTCAGCCAAAATGTGTAGAAAACAAGCACAGGCGTCTGAATTGACTGAGAGATCCTAATATACCAGAGCCAGCAACAGCGAAAAGGTTTATAAGCACTAGCTGCTTTAACTGCAGCACAGAAATTGAATGTAGAAGTTTCAGGTTTACAAAAGCTCCATTATAGAGGCTGTTATTCTTAGCCGAAAGCACACTTCCAGTCATTCAGGAAAGACATTCTGAATTTACTTTCATTAAAGAATCTTTCTCTCTCTCTCTTTTTAATTCTTGTTTCTCCCCGACATGCTTCCACTTAGTCTACTGTGTATGTTTTGTTTCCAACTGTACCCCTAGCTACTTCATTATATCACGCTATATAGTGGGCAGATTTAAAGTGCTAGCAAGTGGAATTTGACTGATATTAATATCTAGAACTAAATACAACCATAGGACTGCCCCACCATGGTTCCAGTTAACTAGTACTACTAGAAGGCAGGGTGCAACAGGCCCATCTACTTGCCTTGTACCGAATCTATTTATCAAAAAAAAGTGCAAGGGGGGAGACAGCTAAGTTGGTCTGAGACCTAAATCCAATTACTAATGTTTTCTAAAACAGATCCATTTAAGTAATGGGTTTTGCATACGTGTTGACTACCACTGAACAGTTGAGTCAATCAGTGTACTGCAGTTGGGACTATCAACAGAATTCAGGCAAGAAAGAGCTGTGACGCATATCCCTCCACCATTTCACAGAAGAAAACGGGAAAATGTAGTTGACTAACATCAGAGTATAGTCAAGATGGCAAAAATTATCCATCAGGAAAGACAGAAACACTAGGAGGGGCTGCAGCAGATCACTTTTACCTGAAAGTGCAAGATTCTGTCCCCCATCGTCTTCTACCTGCTGAGTGAATTAGTGCACGTTTGCATTGTGAACCCAGTTTGCAGCAATTTAAGTAAGCTGAGGATAAAGGGGGAAAGTGAGAGGAAGCGGGAAAGAGAGAGCAAGAGAGAGAAACTGACATATTTTAAAAGCAGCTGAAAAAATGGGATGACAGAGGATTAATCAAGATTGGGACACTCGGAGGATATAGTAAGGGTCAATGAAAGGTGGACAGGTTTTGCAAATATACCTTCACATGTCTTCTCCAGAATGGAAAGGAAGGTGAAAAGTGAGCTATCCTCCCTAAACTATAATTGGGAGAGAGAGAATAAGCAGAAGAAAGCCTTGTCCGTTCCAACAGGGCCTGAAAGATGACTGCATCTGGCGCTTTTGGAACCCCAAATGATTTTCTTTCAGCCTCCTGGTACAAACAGTAGTGTGAAGTGATAGATGTTAACTCTTCAGCTCCAGGCTTTGAGGAAGCAAAAAATAAGCTAATGAGCCGGCCTGTAACTCTTAACCAGGCAGACATAGACATCCTTTTGTTGTGTTGTTTCTCATTTTTGCAATCCTATTTATCTCTCCTGACAAAGGTGTCTACTACCATCAACATACAGTCAGATCCTCAGGGGCTCTTTCCTGACCAAACTCAAGAATCTTGCCCACCTCTACTGGCCACCTTTTTCTTTGTGGACTGAGGTCTAGCCTTCTGTTAGTCCTTCATTCACTACAACCAATTCAGTTGATCTGAAACGGCAAACTCCAAAGATTTTGTCCCTTCCAATCTGGCAAGTTTTCAAACATCTCATCTGTGTTTACTGAATGGAATAGCTCAGCAATCACAGAGTGATTAGTTACCAACAAAATGAGTGAGTGATTTCAATGAAATTAATGAGAAAATGTCCATGAAACAACTTGGAAGTACAGATTCTAAATTCTTGGAACCATTACATGATGAAGCCAACAAAGGTCACAGCATCCTTGCCAAGAAAATAATGAACAAAGTAGATGAGACAAAGAAATCAAGGAAGACTTCAAGAGTTCGGTGTCTACAAAAGTGATTATTGTCAAAAAGTGTGAGAATATTGTCAAATATTGTCAAAAATGTGAAAAAAGTGGAAATTCAATGGTCTGGACAATTCTAACTTCAAGTATTCAAAGTTTACATAATCACTATTATCCACATTATACTTCCCCGTGCTCTTAAATATGAGATACTTGTTGATGGTAATTAGCCAGTTGAGTTTAAATGGAAAACTATTCCAGGCCTGCACTTACAAACTGAACAAGTTATACCTCTTATACTACTTGATTTCTGGGCAAGTTATATAAAATCATGCCATGGGTATATCTACACTGAAGAATTACAGTATGTTAGCACAATTATAGCACTTTAACTTCATTCCATGGAATCCTTGGATTTGTAGTTTCACGAGGTACTTAGAATTCTCTGGAAATATGCTCTAGTGCTGTTGTTCAGGGAAGTACACTAAAGAATTCTAAGTTACCCATCAAACTATAAATACCAGGATCCCATAAGACACAGGAGTTAAACTGGTATCTAGCTACTATAATTATACAGTGTGCACCCAACACAAATCTGGGCTTGTTCATATTCAGATACACATTCTAATAGATTAGGAGGGAGAGCAGATAAGTTTGTCACTTACACCTTCAGAGTGTAAGTGTGTAAGTACCATTGATACTTATGTTTAAATATCCTTTTTCTTCTCAATAAGCATGTTTTGCAATTATTTTATACACTAGGCCATATAACGCCCTGGATTATCAGTGAAATTTCTCCTATCCCCTTTTTGAGGAATAGAAACCCACAGGAGTAGAAACCCACAAAATGCCTGTGTCACACTATATCTTATGTACAAATGTGGAAGGTGTGTGTAAATACAGATCTCCACCATATGAAAAGGACTTGTGACCACACTGGAATATTAGCCCATAAATTATGACTAACTGGCCCTTCAGCTGCTTTGTAGTTGAGTAGGAAATGTTTGCTTTTTAAGTGAGCATTTGGAGAAAAAAGTCATCTACGCATTCTTTTTCACCTCACAATACTGGGGAATAAATACTAATGGTGTTAGAGGCATGTACCTCATCGTATTTTCCCCTTGCAACTGCATTGAGTAGTTTTGATGGAAAAAGCTTGGAAATTAAACTTCCCTCTTTGAGGAAAAAGAGATGAATATGAACAAATCTTTGTGCATTGGCCTGTAAAGTAGCTGTCTTTGTAATTCACATAGTTTGATAGCAATTAGTTTAACACAGAGAGAAGTATAACCTTAAATAAATAAAGTAGCTGTCTTTGGGCAGTTAGTCACCTAAAGCTGACCACCCATATACAAGATCCATTTGTACATCCTAAGCCACAGAAGAATTTTTCTGAGGAAACCCTCTACTTCATCCAAAAATAGAAATAAGGAGTATACCCTGGATAAATTTATAATCTGAATGAACTAATGATAACTTTAACACTATCAGGTCCATGTCACTGATACAACTAAAGGATTGATATGAGGATAAACGAGGGAACTGAGAAATGAATGGAACTGATCTGAGAAACAATGTCAATCCCAGGTCTACTTTGTGTGTCTACGGTAGAAGCAAATATTTCAGCTCCAATATAATCTACAATTTAGCAGGCCCTCCTGGACAAGTGAAGATTTTCCTGGACAACACAGTTATAAGCAAGTGCATATGGCAGCAGAATCATAGAATTACAGAGCTGGAAGGAGTCCTACGGGCCATCAAACTGTCCCCTCACCCCCGTTCAATGCTTGAACTTCAGCTAGTGCATTCCCAACATGAAGCTGTCCAGCCTCTTTTTGAAGATATCCAAAGAAAATGACTCCACTACCTCTCTAGGTGATTTATTCCTTTGCCAAGCCACTCTTACTGTCAAGAAGTTCCTTCTATTGTTCAGACAAAATCTATCCTTCTGTAAGTTAAAACAGCAATGAAGCAACCTTCACTCTGTTTTCTGTGACATTCCTTTAGATATTTAAATAGCACAATTACATCATTCCTCAGTCTTCTCTTCACCAGGCTGAATGTGCCTAACCCCTTCAATACTTCCTCATATGTTTTGTTTTCTGTATCTCTTAAACATCAGATAAGGCTTAACTAGACAATAGTCCTATCTTTTACAGTAAGTGAATCAAGGAGTAGCCAGTACTTGATGGGAATCTACTGGAAAACACTGCTTTAATTCTGTGAAGAAAGGGTAGCTATAAATCATTGGTGTCCATTAGCTTCCATGCCAGGAATATGGTGAATCTGATCTGGGTTTTAGTCAAGGCTTTAAAGAAGCTCTCCAAGGTGGAAATAGGTTCAACATCTCTTTTAAAGTCTGACATAAAACCCAGAGTTGATTCACCACACCTTTAATGCAGAAGCTACTGGCCATCACTGTTATTAACATAATAAAGTGAATGGGATAGCATCTGTTATGGGTTGTGGTATAGACTGTACAAAGTGCTTTGATGTTCAGCGATGGAATAAAGAGACCAGACACAAAGTTGAGTTAAGTAAGGGCCATTTTATTTTGACCTGTCTCATTGGCCTGGAAGATACAAGGGAGGAGGAGCAACCTGATATGTGTCCAGCTGATGCCAGGATCATTATACAACAACCTGCTCCATCTACCTCTGTGCTTCAGCTCAGGTACTTCAGCCCCAGGGGCAATCCAAATTGCTTTGATTGCTCCCCAGTCCAGCATCTTGGAAGCCAACCCAGAGACTCCCACCCAAGCCACAGGGCTCTAAAAGTAAGAGCCTTATTCCCAGGTTAACCTCAAGGGTAGCCTCTTTCATCAACCCCCTGGGATGCAGGGCTCTAAAGAGGAGTTTCCAGAGCTCTACCCTATACCAAAAGCATACAAATAGATGTCTACCAAAGTCTTATTCTCTCCCATTACCTCCCAGAGGACAATCTATTTAATGATGCCATCTGGATCCAATTTTCCCAAGTCCATTGAATAAAGTATGAGATAGCAGGGAAAAAAACCTGATGAAAAGGGGGGAAAATCTTATCTGGGCCCAATGCAACCAGATTAACTCACACTGCATTGAGGGTGGAAGGGTGGAAAAACACTGTACGTCAAATGGCACATGTAGGGGGCAGACTGCTTACTGCCTTACTTGCCCCTATTAGGTGCCTTGATCTGGTGCTCAGTGCCAATCAAACATCAACTTCTGGTCTCACTCCACAGAGACTATCGAAAACTTACCGTCCTCTGCAGCAACACTCACCATGTGAGTTCAGGTAAATATTTTCTTGGCATTAATTATGAGTCAAAAGAGGAAGTCAGTCTCTGAAAACTATTCTAACACAAGTCATCAAAAGAGAATAAGAGTAAACTAAAGGGGATTTCTGATGCATTTAGATTAAAAAAAAAAGACCCTGTAAAACGAATCCCTCAACTCTGGCCATTTCACCACTAGCCTGTTATAGTGCTATTATTCCACTTTCAAAGCCCCTCCCTAAACTGCACACCCCAGGATTCCATAGGATGTTGAAAGTGGAACAATAGCACTATAACAGGCTAGTGCAGAAATAGCTTCTGTTTCTGCTGTTTATGTTTTTTTTTTCTTTTTGAAGATTTTTTTTAAAGGGTGCAGTTACTGGATGTGCCAAGGCTGAATACCTAAAGTATTTGGATGGCAGAAGAAAACAGCAAAAGCTAGTGCAAATAAGAAAAATAAACAAATGTGACACCACATGGGAACAGAAGCTGCAGTCACAGTGGGGAAATTGGAACCACCCAAATACAGGCCAATCTCAGCTTTTCTCTGTCATACAAGCAGGCTATTTTCAATAAAGGAGGAAGGGAGGAGAAATCAGAGTGAGGTTGTTTGTATTCAGGGTTAACCTGATCATACCCTATCTGTACTTGAGTCATTGTCTTTAAAAATAGCTATAGTCTAGCACTTTGTCATTTTTATATTGCAAATGGTTCTTCTGCATCCACAATTCCATCTAAGGGGATGATAATAAGGATTTGTTCAGTCCTTTGTTTCCCTTGTTTTATTGCTGTTATTCCTCCTCAGCCACGTGTGCTTTACTCTAACATTACAATCGCAAACATATTGACTCAGAAGTAAGCTCTATTCAGTTCAGTGGGATGTAATCCAAGACAAATTGGTCCTAAAAAGTCCTAAATTGTATCCTGATCCAGACTGTTACTAGTGCTCTGTTAAGGATGGCTTCAGCTATCCATATTTTCATTCTTTTTACAAGTAATTTACCAAACTCCTCTAGAACAGATTGAGGATCTGGGAGAACACTGTACTGGGGAGCAGGAACTCATTTCACCAATACTTTCTTTTCTGTTGGTAGCTGGACAACATTTGATACAAGCCAATATGTGTGCACATGTTTTTTCTGATGCAATTAGAGATGGAAGAACCAATCTTATTCCAGAATGTCACTTTGCATTTATTGAGTTATAAATTTGTTCTGCCCAAATTTTGCATTTTTTTTAATATAAGGATTTTGATACACAATTTTACCTAATGGTGTTAGCCAAATTGGATCCCCAGATATTGTTAGGACTACAAATCCCAGAAGACCAAGCCAGCATGGCCAATGGGCTTCTGAGAATTCTTGTTCAACAACATATAGAGAACCATATTTTGGAATCACTGGTCTAACTTATGTATTTTCATATGCAACTTCTTCTGATATACACATTTTTGCATGCAATTTCTGAGCAAATAATTGAATTACAAAATTTGGAGAAGCATGCTACCCAGAGAACATGTTGTGGTCCACATACCAATAAATTGTGATGGTTCTCCAAACGAAATTCTGTGTCACTCCTTGGTGCAGGTAGATGCACTGGGAAACTCTTATTTGCAGTAGCTACCCAGCTCATATATACCATATGCAGTGATGGCTAGTGGCTTCCATGTCAGTTGGGTGAGGAATCCATTCCACTTAGTTAATAATTTAAAGGAGCTTTCCAAGGTGGTGAACTCTATACCCAAAATGGTTTCAGCACCTTGGATAGCTCCCTTAGAGTATCAGCTAAGACCTGGAGCAGGTTCTGCACTGACATGGAAACCATCAGCTTCCATTGAACATGCTTACACACACACACACACACACACACACACAGGCCCCATCCGTGCACATTGCAGTTTTGTAACATATGAAATGGCATTTCCTGACAGGGATTGAAAGAGCTGGAGGTGGAGGTGGAAAGAAGTGGACTGGCTGTCAAATAGAAAGCCACCTGCAGCTTCTCTCCTAATGAAATGTGTTCTTTCTCCCCTAATGAAAAAGGTACCTAAAATATAAATTATAATTAAGCAGCAGGAAAAGCCATCATTTTAAAATTTCACCTGGAAGCTGTCATCTTTGTCTTTAATTGATGATTGATTTTCTATGAATTAGTGTTAATGGAATTTGTGTGTATGTTTTCACAGAAGAGCTGAATAGAAGTGAGATGCTAACAACCTTTCTTTTTTCCTGGTAAAATGTGCTAATTCATATAAAATAACCAGCCAAGCAGCCATCCCTTCTTAAAGGCACACTAGCAGCAGCCACAGCAGCACTGAAAATCACATCATTCCTATCTAAATTGACCTCTTCTGCCCAGTCTTCAATTCATCCATTCTATAATCCCAGCATGGCCACTGCATTGTGACAGAACCGCTGGCTCTTTCAGTGATCACGCGTACCTAGTGAGCTATCAGTATGCAAAGGCCATAAGAGCTGTTCTTTACCAAAGCATGCACTTTGAGATAAAAATTCCACATATTTCGCTTTCTAGTAACAAAGGTATTTGTTAAAAGCTAGTCTTCTAATAACTGGAACTCACAAAGCACTCATTCGTTCCATATGTCAAGCTTTAATGTGTCAGGTGAAGTTTTATTGCATAAAGAGGAAACATTTAGATAGATAACCTGAAACGTGAGTCCTTAATGTACCTCCAAGTAAAATATAGCTTTGGTACAATATGTAAAATAAATGCATTGGATTTTTATCAGTTTATCATGGTGCAGGTCTCCTGTTGAGACCTGATTCATCTGGCTCCCAGACACCTCCTATAGGAATGTTTCCTGTAAATGTGAATTGGGTGAAAAGGGGGAAAAAGTTTGTTCAATCTCACATCTATGACGCTGGGGATTAATTGAACTCAAACAGGAGATGTACAGTCTGTTTCTAAGCCACTTAATTGAATCTGCAGCACTGAGGCTTTTAGTATTCCCCAGCATTTAGAATTTCAATTTGCTCCACGGATTCTTACTCTGCATGCCCCATGAAAATTAGCATTTGTGCTGAATAGTTTTTAATCAGCTCTTCTTTTATCTTCAGAGTATTTTTTTAAAAAAATTACGCCTACTATATATGCCCACTTAATTCTCATATTCAGTCCACACTTTCAATTTTCTTCATACAGTTTCCGTTTTTCTCAATCGCAGCCTAATCACATTAATCTATTCATCTTATCCAAGTTGTTAGTCTCAGGTTTCTTTTTAAAACAAACTCTCCATGTTCTGCAGGGTTCATTAATCTATTAGGATTTCCTGCTGCATCCCTTTCATAGCTTAAAATACCATTATATAGAGTTACCTCCAATGAGCTTTAGCTGAGTACATGTAAGGATAATTGCTTGGTTGATTATTATATTAATTAAGTTACCTCTAAGCTATTTGTGATTTGTCCAATTGTCAAATCATTACATTATTTTTTTGTTTTATACGGAATTTAAAATAGTAATTGGTACTTCTCATTCACATCTAGGAAATATCAATGTATAGAAGCAGAGAGACTGGAATTACATCTTTTACTAAATATTGGGTATCTATTTTTAATAAGTCTTAATAACACTGAATTGAAGTGAAATGCCTGATTTTAAGGATGATATTATAACAATTAAAAATATTTATTAGTCTTCTATTCACTCTTTATGCAAGAAAACATCGAACAAACCTGTATATCCCTCCAAAATTCAGTACAGGTTACTCCAAGATAAATACGGATAGGATTTGAGCCAAAGGATAAGTGTTACCAAATTCAGATGGTCTTACCTCTAAAAACTCCCCATGCTTAAGACTGTTCTGTTCATAACTTGTACATGTATGAAAACAGCAACCTACACTTACTATGTTTCAGATCATTTCCATACACTATTCCACATAAATTGGCTCTGGCTGTTGAACCATTAAAAGATTTCTTCCCTCTGCATCTTCCATTATGTTATCACTGAAGGCTCACTGATCATCCTCACTGACAAACAGATTTCCAGTTAACAATCAGACATTATTGGCTGACATTTCCTACATGAATAGACCAAAATTTAACAAAAGAATATAAATGTGTCAAAATAGATAGAGAGGCTGATTTTTTTTTTATTTTGGAAGGTGATGCAATTCAATTTGTTGAAGAGGATAGGGAAATAGCTCAGACTTTGGTTTGCAGTTTGAATTTGCAGTGGAGTGGAAGGGATACGTCAGCTTATTGATTGGGCCTACGGGAATCTGATGCAGGGATGGGGGATAAAAACTTCTGTGGATGTGTCTATTTGCTTCCAATTTTCTCTTCTTGTACATTCCTGCAGGAAGCATCTTGGAGCCATATAAATGCTATTTAAAAATCAAATAATACAAGGACACTATAGGTCTCCAGTGTACTCTGTTTTCCAAGAGAATTAAAGCTTGGCAGCATGGCGCTGGGAGCTCTTGCTGCTCCAAGAAGTGGGTGGAGCATAAGAAAATCATTTCCTGCCTCTTGTTTTCCATATGCCATTGAAGTCTCCAATCTACCATTCATAACTCCTTGCCATTCACAGTCTCTCTCTCTCTTCCTGAGCCTAGCAAGTTGAACATTCTGTCATGTTCTTCAAACAGCATTCTCTTCTCTTATGGTCATTCCCATATTATTCTACGATCCTAGGAAAAATGTCTGCCTTTGGTCTACCCACCTTTTCTTTCTAAAGTCTGAAAAGTCCTTTAGGGATGAAGTGAATACACACTTATGTTATTGCACAACATTTTATTTGTTTATTTAATAAATTGCTATATCTTCAAATACCAAGACACTAATTAAAGAAACGATCAACTACCTTGAGATTTTCACTTTTCTCAGTTTTTTTTCTTTTGCAAAAAAAATTGTGCAAAAATGTGTCAAGACACTTGTAACATAGCCCAGTGGAGACAAAACTTTGAAGTGATTTTGTTTTTGCATGGGAGAACAAAATAAGCAGAGATTTCCCAGCCTGTTCCTATCTTTCAGCTTTGATTTCTCTCCTTTAACATCAGGTTCTTCCTAACAAATATTCAGTTGGGAGAAGGGGATTTTCTTAAAAGTTTCTGTGTTTCTGTAGCCAGACTTCTTGGGGATAACAAAATACATTATTTATAGCACACACAGCAGTCATGATTTCTGCACAGACATAAAGTCTTTAATCCTAGGAAAAATAAAGATAACTATTCTTCAGGCTATAAGCAATCCCAATTGACATACGACGATATGGAGAAAAGGCTATTAGTGGCATCAGTATGAGGACAAACACTATAGATGTCTAATTTCTTGTTGCAGTGAACACTCGGTAAGATAAACTACTGCTTGGGAAACAGTATCAAACCAAAGGCAATCAAAACACGTTAGAAGCTTTTTCTGTTTCCTGTGACTGTCACAGGCACATTTGGTGAAGACACCAAAGACAGCCTTCTCAGTGGTTGCCCCCAGGTTCCCATGGGAGATTGGTAAGACCCTCTCTCTGCTTTACCTTTAATAGAAAACATCTTATTGAGACCGCTTATGACTTTTGATTACCACAGAATGGTATTTTAGTGGGAGGTCCTGCACTTATATCCTCACTGTTATATTTTAAAGGCTTTGAATTATTTTGTAGAAGTGGTTCTTTTAAGCAGATGGTTTATTTAAATGTTTTTTCAAAATTATTTTTAGCTGTATTTTGTGTTAATCTATATTGTGAGCTGGGGAAGGAAGGAAGGAAGGAAGGAAGGAAGGAAGGAAGGAAGGAAGGAAGGAAGGAAGGAAGGAAGGAAATAATCAGTGTAAAAGAATAACACTGACGCTAACTGATCCTTATTCTTTTGCTACTATAATATAAAGTCAGCCCTCCACATCTGTGACTTTCACAGATTTGATTATTTGCAAATTTCTACAACCCCTGCCTCCCCCACCTCAGGTGATTTTTTTCTAGGGGAACCTTCCCTCTCAGCAGCTCCTGTCATGAGCCAGGCAGAGCATGCTGCCGATTCAGACTTGGACTCCGATTTAGACTTAGACTCCCAGCCGGGGGAGGATCCCTTGGAGGGGCCTTTGGGAGAGGGGGCTCCTTCAGAGTCTAGGGAGGAGTCTGCCAATGACCCCACAGCTGTCCCGGGCATGGATCCCGAGCCAGTACCTGCAGCAGATGTTTGTGCTCCAGAGGCAGAGGCTAGTGCTTCTGACTCGACAGATGCTGGTGTTTCTGACTCCAGCCTGAAGTTTGCAGCAGACCCTCCCCCCACGTTCCTCCAGAGGCGGCTGGAGAAGGGGGCGGTTCGGAGGTCTCAGCGGCTGCGGGAGAAGCGTCTGATGAATCGGCCCTGAAGTCTTGAGGGGCTCCAGCTGTGAGCTGGGCCAACAGACATTTGATCAGCCCCAGCTGGGCTAAAGACAGTGTATTTAAGACAGATGCTGTTGGACTTGGGCACGGGGCAACAACCGTCTACCAACTGGGAATCTGCGTCCTGTGTCATGGGCTTTCTGTTCCAGGCTAAACCTTGCTGTTTGAGTTTGCTGCCCCTGGGACTTGGATGTTTGTTTTAGTGATGTAACCTCTTGGTTTATTTATTACTAAAGCCATAAACTCAGCTCCTGCCTCTGTGTCTGCTTAGCCGCCACCTGACATTGACAGCTCCAATCAGGCCATACAGCCCTTTAAAAACCAGCCTCTAATCCTCCTCCTCTATCAGCCATTGCCTGACCAGCTAAGGATGGATCACAGCCCAATTTCTCAGTACTACAAATGCTCTCCCAACACTCACCACACACCCACGGAAGGAGATGAGTGAGAGAGGAAGTATTGGGCTCCCATGTTGCACCACCCCCTTTCCCTGACCTGCTTTTTATCTTGGATGCCCATTTTCCTCACCATGCGTCAGCCCTCTCCCCCCGCTCAAACACACACATTTTGATATTTGTGATTTTTCCACTCTTGCGAGGATCCTGTGTCCCTAACTGGAGCGAATGTGGAGGGATGACTGTACTCTGAAATGCATACAATAGAGGACGTGAAAGTAAATGTGGCCCTCCAGATGTCCTTGCCATGATAGCCATTAATATGGGAATTGCAAAGAACATTTCGTGGGTCACAATTGCCTACTCCAACAGCACAGTTAGATGTTCATGTTCCCCATGTACAACACCCCTTGCTCATAAATAAAAGAATTCTAGGATTTTTTGTTTGTGATAGCTTACCTTCGACAGGAACCGTACCATTTGCATTCCTAACCTCTTAGACATTTGGATTCAACCTTTGGTTTCTTAGGCAGAAGTGAATGGAAACAACCCCTGCCCCCAGAAGAATTGACCTTATCAGAAGGACTATTTTTCAATAGCAGCGCATGGAGGCTAGAGGACAGCCCAGTTTGATTTGGGTTGTTCCATAGGCCTCCTGATTTGACTCAGGTTTGAATCAGAACCTCACCAATTCCTTCATGCCTCCCCTTGGATAATTAACAAATGGCTGTAATAGTTTTGTTTCTCAACAAAACTGAATATAAACTACAAGTTAAAGGAGGACGCCTGTCAAATTTCAGACAAATCTGTGCAAGAGGTTTCTGTGAAATGTAAGTTAGCTTTCAAATATCTTGTCTTCTCAGATGAAAAAATTTGATCCATCTAGGGAAACCAGGTACTTTTGTGTTCGTATGTTTAGTATAATGACATTTTACTTTTAGGTTGCACTGGAGATGTTTCTCTGTCTTGCTTGCCCATCTTTGTGATACAAACATGGAGGACAAGTACCACACCCTCAGTTAAGCAACTTTTACATTTTGCTTTTTGAATCTTGCACTTATTCCCAGTATCAGCACTTTAATCTCGGCAAGAATGAAGAGTCATACCAGATGTGATTCAGTACTGTGATGCACCAATATAAAACCAGATCATTTTTTTAAAGTTCCTTCTTAAACAAGACAATCAATATCACAATGAAACGATGCTATTTTAAAGAAAACTGCTTGGCGGAGGTGTTGGTGCATTTGGAATTCTCTAAAGAGAGAAATAAATCCAAAGCCTTGATAGCAGCCACCCTCAGCACAGTCAAATGTATCGCCTCTTCTCCTGATGAATCAGTTCATTTGTACAGAACATGTTACGAGCATCACTATTTTTTGGTGCCTGGGCTGGTCTTTGTGACAAAACAGGAATATCTGAATTCTAGTGCTAGATAATTTGGAGGCAACTGAACTCTGATGTGCTCCTTTGACCTTTTTAGTATTCTGCAATTGCTCCATGGGGATCATTTATCCTTTTTTCTCTCTCTCCCTCTTCTTATCTGAAAATTTTCTCCACTGCTTGTAAGAAGAGGGAAAAAATGGCCAATAATCAGAAGACAGGGAAGAGGAGGGGTGTGGTGTAGGGTTATTTGCCACAAATATTGTTCAGATAAAGAGAGTTCCTGCAAATCTCTAAATATGCTACTCACTGATTGATGCTGTATCTCAGATGTATGAAGAAAAAGAAAAGTGGACAGAATAACACATGCTATGAATAGTTGTGTACATTAAAAATTGCCACCTTCAAGTTGCTTAAAATAGTCCAATCAGGCATGCATGTGGGAGAGGAAAGAATACATCACACCCCAGCTACTGGCAAGAGAAAACTCAGTTACATTCCACACCGAAACAGCAAAGAAGAAAAGAGAAAACATTTACCCTTTCAGGGGGTTCAGAGAAAAGCAAACTCCTGCAGACTCTCCTAGCTTCTTCCCCATCTGACCTCCTTGCTAGCTTTCCAGTCACCTTGCTGGGAGGGAGGGAGTGGGGATATAGAATATTTCACTTCCTTTCCATTCCTTTTCATCATTTTCTTCTTCTCTATATTACGTAGGTACGTGTGAGTATGCATGGACTGATACACTGGCCCACAGGGCTGCCAAATGTGGATTTGGGGCTTGGTGAATTTTTTTCAGTCCTCACAGCTAGGATTAGCATATTTTTCTATGTGGTGCAGTGCTATCTAAGACTTAGCATGGTTTGAACATTGGACTATGACTCTGGAGATTAGGGTTGAAATCCCCACTCAACCATGGTAACCCACCAAGTGATCTTGGACAAGTCACACCCTCTCAGCCTTGGAGTAAGGCAAAGGCAAACCCCCTCTAAACAACTTTGCCGAGAAAACCCTGTGTTAATTTTGCCTTAAGGTCGCCATAAGTTGGAAACAACTTGAAGGCGCACAGTAATAACAGCTCTCTCTGTTGCCAGGCCAGCTCAAAACTGGCTGGAATACATGAGGCAAACCTTTATAAACCCCACCCCAAATCCTGCAATAAGAGGCACTCTCATGAGAGTTCCAGGCCCCCACAACATTAGAGATGTCATAGGACCCCAAATCTCATGTGAGAGAGGTCTACTTGTCATGAGACCTGAGGTGGGCTTTGTTACTGCTTTGGCTAGCCCGAGCTTGGGGGATATAAAAAGATATCTTTTGATATCGATAATTCGCCTTCACATACTCATTCCCCTCCACATGCTTGCGAGGCCCCCGGACAAGCACGCATACAAGCTCGGCTGATAATCACCGTAATATTCCAAAACAATACAGGCAGGCCAGAAATAGCCGACTCGCAGATTTAGGAGACCTCAAAGGCAACTTCGTTAAGTATGCACGCAACTTTCAAAAGATCCTCTGCCCCGCGCTGGCAGCTTGACGATCGAGCTATAGAATGCTCAAGCACTCCACATTTGCATACTGGCTACCCTATTGACAATTTGGCTATAATTCAATCATTCAAATTCTGACCTTTCGGTGGCTTTGTCTCCAGCCCCAAATCCATTGTTTTCCCCAAGTCCGACCTAGCCTGCGGTCACAATTCTCCTTATAAAAACCCCTGACTTTGAACGCTTCTTCGGATCGCTCTTGGCTTCCATCCCGCCTTGCTGTCACTTGGTCCAGCGAGCCTTCCCCTCAGCTCCACGTGCTGAGATCCACGCTCCCCAGTTTCTCTGCTTCTAACCGGGCTTCAGGACAGGTGAACCAACAACTCCTCTAAAAATCCCTCTATCCCACTCCAACCTTTATTTCTATAGTTTCTCTGTATGTTTGGGTTGCATACACCGTTTGATTGTGTTTTTAATAAAACATCATTTATTGTTCAAACTTCTGTGTGCTCCTTGACTCGGTCTGACCCCGTAGACATAGGGTTCAAGATCTCGCTACGTTACCCTGCCTCTCATATTGCTAGGCAGTGCTCTTGACTAATTTCCCCAACTTGTATAATTTTAAGAGCAATTTGGTGTCCCTCCTGGGGCCCCCAGAAATCAGGGTAACAGCTTCATCTTATGTGCTGCTCACTTCTGGTGCTTGGCCTGTAGAGCTGAGAACAGGAACATAAGGTCTTCATAACAGACAGATTCCTGCAGCATTTGATATGTAATTTGTGACCATTTTGCTGTGTATCAAATATTCAGGGGTTGGTCTGTTGTTAGCGTGACTAGCACCTGCTCTTTCCACTCTCATTGGATCAAAAAATGTGGAATCTGGAGCTGTTCAGCTGAGAAGACAAAAACACATGCAACACAGTCAGCACCAGGACCTCTTTCAGATTACAAAGCTCTGTGATTTATACCAGCTTCCTACCCCTCCTTGTTCTATCAAAAATGCTGTGGATGTGGACCAGCATTATGAGAAAGCAGCAGGCAGGAGAAGTTCTATCTATCTGTCTTGCCAGGAAAAAGGGTGGTGACTTTTTGTGTTCTCTTCTTTTTGAAAAATATGGGTTGGCAGTTGCCACAGTTCCTCTATCATGCCTTCCACCAGATGATGCTGTTTCATGATGTAGCATCAAAAGCATCACTTTGTCTGGAGAAGGGATGGTGTGGCTCTACATGTTGATGTGTGTGAGTGCATGTGCCTGTGGTATGCAGCCATGCATGTGTGCATTGTTCAAGCCATCACATGACTAATCTTCTTGATACAGTTTATCAGTGTGCAGCACACACTGGTAATGTATAGTGTGTGGAAAAGAAGAAAAATGGAAAGAACTAAAAACTTTGAAGGATGCATAAACAATAGAAGGTGAGATATAATAATAATAATAATAATAATAATAATAATAATAATAATAATAAAAAAATTATTTTTATCCCGCCTCTCCACCTGGATCGAGGCGGCGAACAACATTAAATACATTAATACATTAAAAACATTAAAAAACATACCCAATCCTCCCCACCCACCAATCCACCTAAGACCAACCCCCTAAAACACACTAAAATCAATCAGCTATTAAAAGAACAGCAAGACAATTGATGGGAGGCGATGGAAATGCTAGTCTTGGAAGGCCTGTCAGAAGAGATCAGTCTTGACTGCTCTTTTAAAGCAGTCAAGACTGGTAATGTGCCAGGTCTCCTCCGGCAGGCCATTCCATAACTTGGGAGTGATATAGTAGTCAATCAATCAATCAATCAATCAATATGGAAACAAAAACCATGAAATGAACTCTTTGCACAGTGCTCTGTAGGAAACAGTACAATGGAAAATTCCTGATGTATAAATTCCAGAAACAACCAAAGAGTTAAACCAGGTACAACATTAACTATGTGAATAGTTACTAGTTAACTATTTACATTAACTGCTATTTCACCCTTCAAAATAGCAGCTGCAAAAGGAGATAACACAGTTATGGTCATTTAATGTAGAGAGGCTCCTATACTTTAGGCATACCATGAGATGACATGACTCATAAGAAAACATAATAATGCTTGGTAAAGTGAGAGGCAATATGAAAAAAGAGAAAGACTGTATAACAGGTGGATAGGCCAATTCCGCACTAGACCGTTATAGTGCTATTATTCCACTTTCAACATCCTATGGAATCCTGGGGTTTGCAGTTTAGGAAGAGGCAATTAGAATTCTCAGCCAAAGAGCTCTTTGCCCTTAGTAAACTACAAAGTCCAGAATTCCACAGGATGTAGAAAGTAGAATAATGGCACTATAACAATCTAGTGCAGAAATGACCATAAAGCCGCCATAAGACAAGGGCAAACCTGATGACAATTAACAACAACAATGTGGAGAAGAGAGAGGTGAACATTCTCCAAAGTTATTTTATGCCCTGTTAAGCAAATTGCCCTTTTTGTCTATAGGAATTTCCCTCCCAGAGACTAATGGCAGCTTGGGGAAAGAGGGAGATCTATAATGGTAGAATGCCAAAAGAGAAGGTTAAGATCATCTGTCTCTTTGTACCATGGTCTCAATCCTGCTCAGATTGCCCTATGACATTTATCATATCTGTTTTGGACAAAAATCAAAACTGTAATATTCAGAGTGTAATTCCAAAGGAAAGATCAGAACTATCCTTAAGCTTACTTTATGTAACTGGGCAAATTAGTACAGCCAGAATGCAGCACAGATAAGCCGTGCTGGCTTACTGCAGCCAAGAAAGTGGGCCTACATTCTAGTAATTGTGTTGTTGTATATTAGGATCACAGAATTTGCAACATGCAAGCATTTCAGAAATGGAGACCAATCAATAACAGGCAGAAAGGAAGCATACAAATTTTCTAAACACTTGACATACTTTCATTGGAGGCAAAGATTTGATCACCTATAGCTTGAACAAGCTTTACACAGGGCTCATGATGCTAAATGGGAAATGGCTGAAGTTGTCTGATGTAAGTTATTAAAATAACAAAATGTATTGTGACACCTCAAGTTTTTCATGGAATAAACTTTTAAGGACAACAGCCCATCACATCAGAGCCAGGAGGCCTTGCCCCCCGCCAAAAAAACTTGTTTTTAAGGTATCAGAGGACTCTGTTGCTTGTTGCTGTACCAGATTAACATGAATATTTCATCTATGCCTCCAGAAATGATTTGCTATTGTGCATCCTACTGTTTGGTTGGTAGTTGAAACAAGTTTGACCTGGCTAAAATATGAAATCAAAGGCATGAGGTAGGACAGAGTCACAAGGAAATTGCCTAGCAATGTGGAAAATGGCTTGCATACCTGCAAGAAGGTGCAAATGACTGGAAATGATGACAGAGGTCTTCAAAACCTAGACAATCAGAGGGGGAAGGGGTTTGGGCAACTTGGTTATTGGTCCAGCTTGCTAGAAATCTCTTCTCTTCTCTATGATATTCTTCCAAATAAATATTTTTGTGGGGAGGGGAACCATACTGAAATATTGTATATGTATATGTGGGGTGGGGAGTTCACATTGGTGATTACAGTTAACATTTGCAACATGAAGTATCAGCCTGGGTGAAAAGTTGATTTACAATTGTTGCCTGCTAAGCAGAGTCCCATGTTTTCAAATTGTAGTTGGGAATGGATGTTGCTAACCTTTGTGAAATATGTTAGACTGTGCTAGGGTCTTTTTCCTATTAGCACTCCACTGGCAAGCATCCAAAACAGAATTAAGTCAAGATGCAGCTGAGAGGATAAGACAAAAACATTTACTAGAGTGTAACCTTGGGGACAATAACTTGCTTTCTGTGCCACTGAGAGGAACAGATGGGCCATCCTTGAAATCTTAGGGTTTTATTATATGAATCCAGGCTGGGACAGCTATCTATCCTCCTTCCTTCCTTCCTTCCTTCCTTCCTTCCTTCCTTCCTTCCTTCCTTCCTTCCTTCCTTCCTTCCTTCCTTCCTTCCCGCCCTCCCTCCTTCCTTTATTTATTTATTTCTGCTGCTTTGCTAATTCTTAAATCCAGAGGGACATTTGAGATTCTGAACAGTCACATCTCTTTATTTCATATGGAATCCAAAATGCTGTGCCATTTGAGTGGAGATAGAATGAAGCCTTTCAGGTTTCTTTCTCAAACCATCTTTTCATCTGTCCCATAACCCTGAAACTTATCTTTCTGTGTTTGATTTTGATACGTAACTCTGCCTAGTCCAAATTTTCTTGACTCAGTATAATCTTTGCTTTGATCTCTAGCTGGCTGCTACTACAATCAATAGACAGCAGCAAATAATTGCATTTTGAGTTGTTGTGTGCCTTCAAATTGTTTTTAACTTATGGTGACCCTAAGGTGAACCTATCACAGGGTTTTCTGGGGCTGAGAGTACATGACACTCTCAAAGTCACTCCGTGGATTTCCACGGCCGAAAGGGGAATTGAATTTTGGCCTCCATGGTTGTAGTCCAGTGATCAAACCACTACATCATGCTGGCTCAGATCTTGGGTATAGGGATGGAAAAAATATTCACAATCATTCATTTTTCAGGTTGAAAAACAGATTTCCCAACAGCTGAGAAACATTATTGGGAAGAAGGAAGACCAGCAAAAACTTTGTGCAATTTTCTTCTGTCATTTGATGAGCTAGTGTTGCACATCAATTATTCTATGGAGAGAAACACATTTTTCTGTGAAGAATAACTCCTGGATGACATTTTGTGATGGGCAAATATAGGAAGAATACTGTGGAGGGATATTTATTTTCTCTTACAGAAGCTAGAAAACTACTTCTATTATTTGTCCTTACACACAAGGCCAAAATAGTTGTTGATTTACATCCCTGATTCCTGCCCAAAAGACTTACTCTATTTGATCATTTGGTCAGGTTAAAAATATGACAATAACTATCATACTTTATGATAAAACTTTGTTGGGAAAGTAGGGAAAAAGAAAGGAAATTTAAAATACATACTGGAAGATATCAGATTGAAAAAATACCTCAAGCACATTCAATCATATAGTTGATTTTTACATGACTGCAATCTGAAACCAAGGAATTTTACTTTCAGGCACTGCCCAAACATGAGGCTTAGTGTAGGCAGTCCATCCTGCAGGCAGATGTTGCAGGCATCCTTCTGAAAATTAACTTTCTTTTACTGATCAAATCTTCTACCCTCTGGAAATGTAGCTGCTTGGTATTTTCCAAACAGCTGTCCACAACACAAAGAAGCCATCCTTCTCAGTGCCAAAGTCATCAAGTGATTAGCACTATCTTGGGGAGTAATCCAGCCCCTGTTCTCCTGAGTAACAGGTCTTGCTGATACTTCCACTTGATCAGTTAATCTTGTCATCCCCTGACATGTTACTGGCAGCCTATTTCTTTCCAATGACATGAAGATACTTTCATTTCCTGTGGATAGACACCCCCTCCATCCCACAAGTGTAGGTTGCTGTTTGTTCAGTAATCCAGGTCAATTTGACACACATTTAAGAGAGACCTATTAAAACAATAATGAAATTATAAGTACTGAACCATAGCAGTGTCTATTTATGGCCTCTGCTTTACCATGGCAGATTTGAACAGTGTTGGCTAGTGGTTCCCATGTCATTAGAGTGAATCTCTTAGAAGTTTAATTCCAGACTTAAAGGGACTATCCCCAGTGTAGATTCAGCATCATGGACAGCTCTTATAAAGTTAGACCCACATCTAAAGTGGTTTAACTGCTCCACTGAGAGGGAAAGCACCAAGCGCTTCTGGAACTGAATCATCATGGCAAACAAAGCAAAAAGAAGAAAAACTACGAGAGTCTATGCTGCCCACTCTTTGATTTCTTTTCACTCACACATTAGCTAAACAGGCTGTCAGGCTTTAACTGGTGTAGCAGAGGGATATCTTAGGGACTGGAAGAACATTCAAAATATTTTTTAAATGGTTGAAAAAAAATGTTTGTCAAGTGTCAGGAACACTGACCAAAAAGAATCATGGACTGATGAAATTCTTCGTAGTGTTACATGCGAAATTCATACGTGGAAACTTTCTTTCTCTTTTCCCCTGCTCCTCCTGCCCCCCTGAAAACAGCATTTTCTCCACTGGAAACATTTTATGTGCAGAAAATATGGTTTGCAACACAGAAAATGTCAGATAGTAAGTCCCCAGCTATAGTATTTTTTGTTCAAGACATGAAATATTGTTTCCCATGCTCCCTCCCCAAAAAACTGTTTCCTGTGTAGAAAATGCTAAAAATGTGAATTTTGTGCAGAATAAGTCCCAAAGGCCAAACAATCTTTAGAAACTGAGCAGTTTTTGAAGACTTTTGGAAAATGGGATTAAAAACTGCTGAAATTTCTCATTGCTTCCTTTGAGAATGATATTAACAAAGAATTACATCTCTAGGTTCTGTTAATAAGGTGTGTTGTATCATTATCTTCTGTTCCATATTTTAAACCATTTTGAATGTTTTAATATGGTTGTCTGTTTAATGAACTTTTTTTTGTTACTATATATTGTTTCAACTGTTTTTTGTTTTAATTTGACACTGTAAGCCATTTTAGTTCCCATATTGAGTAAAAGGCAGGAAACAGACAAACAAAACAAAACAAAACAAAAAAGAGGTTTGACTTAGCACTATCAGGCATAAGTATTAAGGCTGGAGGATCCTCCTAGCATTGCATTTGTGAGATCTTGTCCTACTCAGTCTTTGACTTGACCGTTTTCTGGAAGTATACTATCAGAAAGAATTTCAATTTCCCCGCTACTTGTATATGATTGGCAGATGCTGCTGGGCCACTTGCACATACTATCCATAGCACACTGGATTATTCTTGTCTGTTGGCATAGGAATGTTGCCCCCCCTGCCCCACTCCATCAAGGCACATACTTCTTTCTTCAGCCTTGGATTTCTGAACAGAAAGAAGCATATAAATGCAATAATTATAACAGTGTTCTCATTGTGCACTGTGAATAGACACTAATTTTGTGCCACAGAGATGCTTCTGTCCCCCTTTCTTTGTTGTAGAGGTATGATGAAACACTAGTCTGTAAAACACAAAAACCTCCCCAAAATTGGGGAAAATGTTAAAAAGGAACAGTGTTTAATAATGCTTGTGCATGTTTCTTCCATGCATAGAATTAACTAACTTTGGTTTATTTTTCCTGGTTATACAGGATTCTTCCACAGTGAGAACAAATCATGTGTTGCATAAACAGCTATGCCACTGGCAATGCTCTCTGAAAAGTCACAACTACAATGAATCAATGTACCTGGAAGTTTTTCTGAGATGTCGAGTTGGCCACACAAATTCTTCATTTGTCAAAACCCTTACTGGTACACTTCCCTATATGTGGATGGTGAAAGCTGGGGGCTGGAATCTCACAGGGATGAGTTTCCTAACCTAGCTTCATCAATTCTGTCTTGGTTTAGGTTGAGGTCTATAGATCAGAAACACAGACTGAACCTTTTTTATCTATTGCTTCTCATGACTCACTGCATGATTTCATGATAAATAGCTGAAATCCACGAGGCTGTCTCTGAGAAGTGCACAAGATCTGCAGGTCTTGAAGCAATGAGAATTAATGCCCTGCTTATTCTTTGCTAAACATAATTTTCCTTTACTTACTGGCATAATAGAAATTATACTACAGATTTGCTATATAATGAAAACAAAGCAAGAATACTGAAGCTTCATAGCTAGACTATAGCAGCAAAACCACAGAGGAATCCTCTATTCATTTATCTCAGCATAAATTACAGTCATTTAAATCATCTTACTTTTAGGATTGCACTTTTAATATACCTTCCACTGCATTTTCTATATGCGGAAGCAACTTGAGAAACAAGTCACCAGTTTGAAAGGAATGATGGATAGGACTGGTAACCCCCTTGCTCAATCAAACCTGCCTATAACACTAATTATGCAAATATGACTTGATCTTTAAGGAAGTATGCATATGCTCAATTATAGTGAAAATAAATTAAAAAATTAAGGAGAATATGTTGCCTTTACTGCAGTTGTTGTTGTTGTGTACCTCCAAGTCATTTCTGACTTATGGCAACCCTAAGGTGAACCTATCATAGGATTTCTAAGGGCTGAGAGTGTGAGACATGCCAAGGTCACCCAATAGGTTTCCATGGCCAAGCACAAGTTGAACCCTGGTCTCCTAGTCCTAGTCCAATGCTCAGACCACTACACCACAACGGATCTATTTAGTGTATTAGTCTCCTTTAGTTTGTTCAAGAGGATTTCTTTTATTTGTCCAACAGAAAATGAAAGCTGTCAATAAGTGGATCCATTTTACTTGCATTAGTCAGACCTGCTTGCCTAGTTTATGAGATTTTTCTCATAATTTGACACCTAGAGTCTGAACTGATTCATGATGCAGACTCTGGGTCCTAACATGTGAAACAGTCAGGGTAGGCTATGGATTTGAGGAGACAATCAGCAAAATGCTTTCAAATTGTTATTGCCTATTTCATTGTTCACTTGTAGACACCCATAACCCCCAACTGTCCTGATTTGGCAGTCTCAATTAATCCTCTGTCATCCAACTTTTTTCAGCTGCTTTAAAAATGTTCTAGTTTCTCTCTTCTCCTCCCATTTCCCCCCTTTGTCTTCAGTTTTCCTTGCTGCAAACTGAGTTCAAGGTGCAAGAAGAGTTTGCATCATTTATCTCAGTGAGAGGGAGAGGAGAGAGAGGAATCTTGCCCTTCCCAGTAGACTCCAGCAAATGCAAACCACTGAACTTCTCCTAGCTTGTGTATTAAAACATTTGCCAACACTCTGATATTGCTTGGCCACAAGTGTCCCAGTTTTCATCTGCGAAATGTTGGAGGATGTGGATAGCAAATAAGATCCTTTTTTGTATTAATTCATTGTGAGCAAGTTTCCTGTACGTATACTTGTGCATTTATACTGTTATGTTCTGAGTTCTTACTCTACCTATGGTTTTCTCTATCATCTGCACTGAAATCTCTTAACATCTGACATTTAATTACCCTAAGAGTTCAGATATTATATTTTATGCAGGCATGCAGGATGTGAACAAAAAACATTGTTTCCTAAATGAAGGAATAGAGGGCCCAGGACTAGGCATGCTGTTAACGTGCTGATTTTAAACCAAAACTGGACTACAGTGGTAGATGATTGTATGCTTCCAGTCCTTACTTCATAGCAGAAGAACTGATTAGAACTGACTAAAGGTTCTTAGGCTGTAACGTGAAATCTTGAAATTTATGCAAAATAATAAAAGCATGAAAATTGTATTGGCTTTGGGTGTCGTAAAAATGCTGTGAGTGTACATTTCCAATTAGAATAACAAAACGAAGGAGCATGAGAGTCAACCATTGTTCAGTTAATGAAATGTACATCTGTGATTAGGACATGTTTTGAATTATTCCTCTGTTTCCACTGTTTCATTGTTCTTATGCTACTTCAAGATGTTACTGTAAACTTAGCTCAAAATGCAGGCTGTTATAGTGCTATTATTCCACTTTCAACATCCTATAGAATCCTGGGGTTTGCAATTTAGGGAGGGGCCTTTGACCCCAGGATTCCATAGGATGTTGAAAGTGGAATAGCACTATAACAGCCTAGTGCAGAAATATCCATGGTCCAGTGTCCAAACCACTACACCGCACTAGCTCCAAATATACAGGAAGATACAGTTTTTCAAATAACCTGGAGCCTTCTCCTCACGTTATAACTGAGAGAGGAAGAAATGCTTGTGAGATTTTTTGTTTAAGTGTCAAAATACCTTTTACACTATAACACAGCTTGATGCGAGAAGCAAAGGCCATTTGCTACCACGGTGAGCAAAAAACTGGTCCTCCAGATCACCATCAAAATGGATTACTTGTCACATTATTCTCCAGGGTAGAGTAGTATACTTGAAAGAGATCCCAAGAAGGAAAGGGCTGTTTTCTTCTGACTGATGTACAACTTGATAAACATCAGATTTTTGTATAGCATGAATATATTTACTTCATAAGAATGCAATTTTGAAAAACTCTTGAGTCCAAAAACTAGCAGCAATTACATTGCTCCTAATCTAATGAAGAGAGACAACTACCCTTCTGTTTCTGAAAGCCAGCTCCACAGGATATCACACATTTGTCAGAAGCGATCTATGCTGTGTGAAATGCTCAAGGAACATGGAGTGGCTTCTGGATATTGGTGGCAACAGATAATTTGAAACTTACCTGAAACACCATTACTGCATATAAATCAGTTGTTTTCAAAATTACAGTCGTAAAAGAGGAAAGTCACCTTTGGAGTTTTTCAAGCAAATAAGATGATGTCACCCTGGGAAGTTTCCGTAAAGTCTCCATTTAAGGGCAGACTGATGTAACATGAATGCTCCAACACTTTTTTCAAATACAGATTTTAGTAAAACAAATGAAATCAAATTGATAGGATTGCAGAAATGAAAGCAGTCTGCAGCCATATATTTCCCAGGTATTTGAGAACTCCAGAGTTTCACAACAGTGCCACATAGGCAGCAAAAATGGAAAGTAAATGAGCCTTGGTAATTTACAATATATGGCTGCATTTGACTTGGCAGATCATGTTATTATAGGGCTTTTTTTAAAGACAGTGCCCCACATTATACTCAGCATCACTTTTTGACATGTAAGTGGAATCCAGTGAAGCAGTAAAAAGACAGATACATTTCCTATTTGTGAGGCAGAAAAAACTCTTGAAAGTACATTTGAGAGTGCATTTAAGAGAAAAATAACCAATTTATCTCCATTCACAAGAAGATTATAAGCAGTATATTTTAAAGAACCTTCTCAAGGAGCAATGTTAAATGGACATTCATAGTAAAAGAGATAATGTCTTCCTGCTTCCACAGAAAGTTAGTATCAACAGTAGGCACTCTATTCCTGTATTCTCTTGAAATCTTCATATTGAAGAAGTATTTTCTTACAGCAATGGAGTAATATATCTCTTCACGTCAGACAAGTACTTTGCCAACCATTAGAATGGCAGATGCTTATGGGACTTCAGTCTGTGCATGGCTTTGGGATAATTCAGTATTTCACAAAGACAGTCCCAGAAAAATGTAATAAACAGCTTTTCTTGACATGTCAGTGGCTCGGAAGCCAGGCACTGGCCCCTTTGGGTCTTTAGATCCCTAATTAAAGTGTCAGTCTCTTGAAAAATAACAGTAATATGAATGTGATATGATTATCCACTTAATATCCACTGATGATCACAGATTAAAATCAGTGGTAGCATTTGTTGAGATGGTACAGCTGGTAGTGTTGCACAGTTACACTGTAGTTGACTCTGAACTCATCAAATAGCATAAGCATTTGGTATTATGCCCTAAATCCAGTTGTTAGTCCCAGACAGGGTTGGTCTAATGAATCAATGCAACTTACATGTTGACTTACCAAGTTTCCAAGTGATTCAATGGGTTTACTCCAATTTGGATGAACAATTGAGTAGATTTAATCCTATTGTTCACCCACACCACCTCTCCAAGAAAATCTGTTTGTGATCACTTGCGGTAAGTGTTTCCCTCTCTTCATAATAGTTGCTGATTGGCAGTAAGTAAAACATGTAATTCTTTACTCTAGTATGCCTTGCATTCCTTACTCACAATGTTGATTTACCTTTATATGTCTCTGCTGATCTTCTAGTTTATACCACATATCTTATTATTCATGCTGGCTTCTTTCTATAGCCATAGGGGTTTCTCGCTTTATTCTACCAGCCTGGCAATTCTTGCCCATCAGGGTAACATGAGAAGTTCTAGATATGCAGCTTTTCAAAGGCCTATGATACAGTGGTACGACATATGCACACACGCTTAGCATAAAGAAGGCCCAAGTTCCTATCCCTTGGATCCGCAGGCAAGGTTGAGAAACGTCTCTCCCAGATACCATGGAAATATGCTACAAAGAGTCTATATGTGTCTGTGTATGAGCGTGCATTCGTTTTAGAAAGCTCCTCTCTGTTTCTTACCCTCTCAAAAGGCCCACAAGGCAGCTTCCACATCAAAAAGTCACACAAAAAAGATCACAGAAATGAGATAATTACAAATGCATATGCCAATTTAATCATTAAATCAGCAGCATAAGAGGGACATAAAGAACTGAGGTAATTAAATAATAATTGCCACATTTGGAAGACCCTATCTATGGTACTTGCCAGCCTCAGAAACGTTTAATTTCTGCAATGGACTACTTGCTGCATTTTGCACCAATGGTAGTTTCAGATCTTGTTGTACAGCTCCTGGTGAAGTTCATTAGACAGACTCAGAAATTACAACAAAACACTCCATCATGCTTCTGTTTTCTGATACAGAACAGAATGTGATAGTTTTGAGTTCTGTATCAAGTCTTCTGTTTGAATGTTGCCTTCTCTGAAAATTGCAGGCCTCACATATCATGAAAGTGCTACAAAGTAGAACAAATATTTTCAAAGGAACACCAATCGTTAAGCGTGTTAAGTTTCTTGCCATGCTTCACATCTTTTGTTTTTATTTTCCCACTTCCTACATAGCAACTTTCATTTCCCATTTCAAGTGTTAATAGATTACACAAAGAAAGCCTTCATTATCACTTGTCTGTTTTTATCCTTTTTTTATTATTATTTTAATGCATCCAAGACTTCTGACAAATACTTGCTTGAACTGGAAGGCTTATGCTATATAAAGAATTAACTCTGTGCGTCCCAGACACTTTAGCCATCTTGTTACAATGTAAGAATTTGTGTCATCTAATACATTCTTTCTGACTTTAACCTTTTAAATGGAAAGGATTCTTTTATAGTGGCTATCCATCATATCAATAAAAGTTCCCCTCCTCCCACCCTGAAATAAGGATGTCAGACAACTGCATGGGGCATAAAAGACAACAACTTCATAAAATAACAAACTCACAATGGACACCAGATGGGCAATGCAGGCAGCCTCTCTTGGAGTGAAAACTTTCCAGCTTAGAACTGAACCTGCAAGCAGTTTAGTTTATCATCACTTTTTCTCCCTGAAGGGGAACAGAGGGTCCCAAGCATCTCAAGCCCTTTGGCACTGGTTAGCACTCTAAGCAGCCACTGGCACAGGGGATCCATCCCCCCATATTTGATCTCTTAAACTGGATGGCACAAGGAAGGTGCCAGCAGGTGCCACAGGAAGCTCACTGGGGCAATGTATCATCAACCTGAGTGGCAGGGATAGCATAGAGAAGGTAAAAAAAACCAAGTTCAAAATCCAATGAACAAGATGAAAAATTTCTACTGGGCCCCAAAAAGTCGGGAGGGTGAGTGGATACTTGCCGGAAAAGAGGCTAGAGCAAGGGCCCCCACCTACTTAAGAAGGCTGGTGTGCATCTTGCTGCTCATATCACCTGTCAGCATCTTCATGTCCTCCTTTGTGCTGAACATGAGGGAAGGAGCAAAGGCACCTCTGTTTGATCACCAGAGGTGAGATTATGTAAATGCATGCAACAAACACATTAACGTATCCTTGGTTTATTTAGGAGCAACCTGACAAGTGTTAATGTTTTATAAACCTTCTGTACAAAAATTCAAGCTGGAATATCAGCCAAAATGGATTCTGCTCTCTCCCTCCCTTCCTGCTGGGTGAAGCAAGTCAGAAGCAAAAAGCTTTTAAAACTTTCTTTCTTCCAGAGGAACAATAGAGGAATGTAGCCCAAGTCATATTGTTATGAGTCTAAACTCCTGCTTTTAATAGAATATTTGTTGCAGTTTATATGTGTCAGCACTTTGCCTGTGTCCCATAGTACATCTACACTACACAGTTACATCCATTTGATACCACTTCAACTACCATCCTATGTAATCCTAGGATTTGTAATTCAGTGAGTACTACTAAAAAGCCCTAATTCTATAGGTCAGAGGAGTTCATGACAGCTCTTTAGGAGAGAATTTTAAATATATCCCCAAATCTGAACAGGAGCTCAGCTAACAGGCAGCAAGGCCAACAAGCATTTTCCAAAGGTGTGATGCAACAGACATCATAAATTAAGCTTGTGTCTCTTGGGAGCCCCAGAGAGTTTATTGGGTTATGGCTGCTTGTTTGTATGTTTGTGGGTTTCTGTGAGTTGTGTGCTCAATAGAGCTCTATTGTTCCATTCTGTTTTGCTGAGACTGTGTCTGTTGTGTTAAGGCTGATTGTTTGTATGATTTGATGCACATTTACCTGTGTGTTTGTTAGGGTCCTATTGTTGTTTTGTGTGTAGGCCCAGACGAAGTGAGTCAGAGACTTGGCTGGGGCAGGCAGCCACTAGCTCACTATATAACCGCAGCCCCAGTACGTGGAAATGAAAGACCAATAGGTAGCAAGGCCAACAGACATTTTGCATGGGCATTTAGCAGGGGAGCTTTAAGGGGAGGCCCAGAGTTCTGTTTCAGTGTCTACTTAGGACTACTGAATATGGATGTTGAGGAAGCTGCTACAGTCACCTGTAACTGCTGTGATATGTTTGTGCTTTTGCCAGACGATGTGGATAGCCACACCTGCAACAAGTGCAGATTGGTTACCCTGTTGGAGAAGAAGGTCCAGCAACTTCAGGCCCATGTATCCACTCTTCAGCATGTTAGGGAGCATGAGGTTTCATAGGATTGCACTGGAGAAAGAACACACAGAGAATGTCTCTGAAGTGGAAGCCAGTTCCCAAACATAGAAGGTAGATATTTGGCGGAATGTGACACATAGACATAGAAGGACCAGGGATCTTCTGTTAATCTGGAGCTACAGAATTGATTTGAAACTATCTCCCTTATCGGTGAGGACAAGGGACAGGAACAAGAGCAAGAGTGTCTGTACTCAGAGAATGTGCATAGGACCTTGGAAGATTCAATGCAAGGATGGTAGGGGACAGAAGCAGAGGTTTGTGGGCCTGACAGGATGTCCTATGAGTTGTGTTGTCTCCCTGGGGCAAAGATCTGTGATGTAACACAGTAGCTGACAAAACATTTGAAGCCCACCATTATACCCACCAACTGTTACACCTAATCCACATGAGAACCAATGAAATTGCAAGGCACAGCCTTCAAGAGGAAGGTGAATTATCTTGATGCACAGGTTGTTTCTTCTCCCAGTTGAAAGACATGGCCCAGCAAGGGAGAGAAACATTATGGATTGCAGATGGAGCTGCCAGGAATGTCTTGGTTTCTTGGACCATGGTCCACAGTTTCATGAAGATGGACTTTTGGCAAGTGATGGGTTTCACCTCACAGCAGTTGGCAGGAATGTTTTGGCTAAGACTCATAAGCCTAATCAGGAGCACTTTAAAATGAGTTATGGGAGGGAGAGGGAACAGTATTCTTGAGGATAGGAGCTCATCAAGTGTTGGAGGTTGTAGCCCGAATGTTACGGGGAGAACTGAGCAAATAGTATAAGAACCCCAAAATGGGGAGGGAAAAACACTTTCAATAAGCAGCTATGGGGAATAAACCATGATCTCAGATGTCTCTACACTAATGCACAGAGCATGGGAATTCATAGCACAGTATAGCAAATATGATATAGTAGACATCACTGAAACCTGGTGGGATGAGTATCATGATTGGAATGTAGCAATAGAAGGGTATAATCTATTTCAGAGAAATAGATGAAACATGAAAGGAGGAGGAGAAGCACTATAGGTCAAGCATATTTACATCTGTGAAGAGATCCGTAACCTAAATCCTGGAAGCAAGGTTGAGAGTATCTGAGTAAAAGTTGGGGGGGGGGGAGAAACAGTGATATTACGGGGGGGTCTACTATAGACCCCCATGCCAGACTGAGTACTTGGATGATGCCTTCCTGGAACAGATGATGAAACATTCAGACAGGAGACATATAGTAGTAATGCGAGATTTCAACTATTCCTGATATTTACTGGAAGACAAGCTCTGCCAAGAGTATTAGGTCCAATAAATTCCTCACTTGTCTTGAAGACAATTCCATTGTCCAGAACATAGAAGAGGCAACAGGAGGAACAGCTATTTTTGGTCTGATCCAAACCAACAATGATGACCTGGTTAATGGGGTGGAGGTGGCAAAATCCTTAGGTGCAAGTGACCTAGACCTACTGACCTAGAGTTTATTATACAGTGGAAAGTGGAAGCCAAACATGGGTACACATTCTAGACTTTAAGAAAGCTTATTTGAGTAAACTTAGATAAATACTAGGTGTGGTCCCATGGTCAGGAATACTAAAAGAAATGGGAGTTCATGATGGATGGGAGTTTCTTAAAAGTGAAATATTGAAGGCACAATTTATTACAATTCCAATGAGGAGGAAAAATGGGAGGTGTCTAAAGAATCTTGGATGGACATCTAAAGAATTTTCAACAGAGCTAAGATTTAAAGGGAACATGTAGAAGAAATGGGGAAAACAGAAAAATCACCAAAGAGGAATTCTAACAAATAGTCAGTAAGTGTAGGGAAAAAGTCCAGAAAAGCTAAAGCACAGAATGAACGCAGACTTGCTAGAGAGGGTTAAAATGATAAAAAAGGCTTTTTTTGGTTATGTGCATAGCAAAAGGAAGAACAAGGAAATGGTAGGACCTCTGCATGGAGAAGATGGAGAAATGCTAGGGGACAGAGAAAAGGCAGAGCCACTCAATACCTTCTTTTCTTCAGCCTTTTTCCAAAAGGAAAACATTGTTTAACTGGAGGGAAATGGATCAGATGATGTGGTAGGGGAAATGCAACATAGTATAGGTAAAGTGGTAGCACCGGAATACCTGGGTAGTCTAAATGAATTCTGGTCCCCAGGGCCAGATGAACGATATCCAAGGGTATTAAAAGAATTGGAGGAGTAATCTCAGAACCCCTGGCAATAACTTTGAAAATGCCTGGAGAATGGGAGAAATCCAAGCAAACTGGAGGAGGACAAATATTGCCCCTGTCTTCAAAAAGGGAAAAAAAAGAGAACCCAACAATTACAGCCCAGTCAGCCTGACAATAACACCTGGAAAGATTCTAATGTAGATCATTAAACAGACAGTCTCTAAGAACTTAGAAAGGAATGCTGTGATCAGTAAAGGTCAACAAGGGTTTCTCAAAAACAAGGCCCTTTTCGCATGGCATTTTCCATGTGAAAGGGTGCCTGGAGCATTGTGCGATTGTGAGGAGTGATCTGCATGACACACTCACAATTGTGCGATGCTCCAGGGGTTGGCAGGCACCGATCGTGCACCTTTTCATTTTCAGCCAGAAGCCAAAAATGGTGCATGATCGCACATTGCTCCCATGCCCCGCGCACACTTACCTGTTGTGCGGAGCCTCTGGAACCACACCAGTCACGCTTCCTGCCCCAGTGCAGCCTGGGAAACTCCCACGCTGCACTGCAGAAGGAAGAGGTGGGGCTCTCGCATGAGCAGGCAGCTCATGCGGAGCCGAAGGACCCCGGACGCAAGAGCCTCTCACCAGAGGCTGCTCACACGATTCCCCCAAACACAGAAGAAGGTAAGTGTCAAGGTCAGAGACCTGGGCAACAAGCCAGCCCAGAGAAGGGAGTGTGAGAGCCAGCAAAGTCCAGCCAGGAGGAGACAAACAAGCACTTTACACAAGGAAGGTCATTTACCAGAGCATCAAGCGTAAGCCATAGTCAGAGTTCCAAAAGCCAAGGATCAAGCCTCCAGAGATCAATTTAAGGTAGCAGGAACTGGGTGCAAGGAATAGGCAAGAGGAGGGCTTGCAGAAAGTTTGCCACAAGCAAAGGAAAGCTTCCAGGCAGGCAGATATATAGCCCAAGACACAGGTGTGGCTAGTCACTGCTTCTTGAACTTAATCCAGGAAGCCTCCCTTTGCTCAGCTCTCTTGAGTCTCCACCTTGTTTGTGGGCTGATCGGCACAGGCTCCAAAGCATCTTCAGAATCGGATCCCTGTTGCCCTAAAGGAGCAGGCAGAGGAATGTCTGAGCCTGCTTGGTCCATGGCAGCAGGGGGAGCCCTTGATCTGCAGGACTCATCTCCAGCCAGAGCCACAGGGACCACCAACAGCTGCTGCTTGTCATCTCCACCCTGAGCAACAGGGACCAACAGCTGCTGCTCGTCAGCAGCAGCTCTGACAGGGGCTTCAGTTAACACAGTAAGGTGCAGAAAGGGCCTAAGTCATGCCAGATTAATCTGATCTCTTTTTTGGATACAGTTGCAAGCTTGGTAGATGAAGGCAATGCTGTGGATGTACTGTACTTTGATTTCAGTAAGGCCTTTGACAAGGTCCATGATATTATTGCAAACAAGCTAGTAAAATGTGGGCTAGATAAGGCTACTGTTATGCATATTTGTAACTGACTGGCTGACTGAACCCAAAGGACATTCACCAATGACTCCTCTTCATCCTGGAGAGAAATGACTAGAGGGGTACCACAGGGTTCTGTCCTGGACCCTGAGGTATTCAATATCTTTATCAGTGATTTCAATGAGGGAATAGAGGGCATTCTTATCAAATTTGTAGGTGACACCAAATTAGGAGGGGTAGCTCAGACCCCAGAGGACAGTTATCAGAATTTAGAATGACCTTAACAGATCAGATTTGGGTCAAAACTAACCAAATGAATTTCAATTGAGAGAAATGTAACATACTATAATTCAGCAGAAAAAAGTGAAATGCACAGATATAAAACAAGTGACATCTGGCTTGACTAGAACACATGCAAAAGGGAGCTAGGAGTCTTAGTAGACCATAAGCTGAACCTGAGTCACCAGTGTGATGTAGTAGCTAAAAAAGCTAATGCAATTTTAGGCTGTATCAGTAGGGGTATAGGGTCTAGGTCAAGGGAAGTAATAAAGTAACTTTATTCTGTTTTGGTCAGACCCCACGTGAAATACTGTGTCCAGTTCTGGGCACTGCAGTTCAGGAAGGATATTGACAAGCTAGAATGTGTCTAGAAGAGGGCAACCAAAATGCTAAAAGGCCTAGCAACCAAGATCTATGAGGAGTGGCTTAGGAAGCTGGAGAAGAGAAGGTGAAGGCCCTTTCCGCACGGCATTTTCCATGTGAAAGTGCCCCTGGAACATCACGCAATTGTGAGGAGCGATCTGCACGACACACTCACAATCCCATGACACTCCAGGGGCTGGCAGGCGCCGATCGCGCACCTTTTCATTTTTGGCTAGAAGCCGAAAATGGTGCACGATCACACATTGCTCCCAGGCCCCGTGGGCATTTACCTGGTGTGCGGAGCCTCTGGAGCCATGCTGGTCGTGTTTCCTACCCCAGCGCAGCCTGGGAAGGTCCAGCGCAGCCTGCGGAAGGAAGAGGCAGGGATCTTGTGTGAGCAGGCAGCTCGTGTGGAGCCGAAGGACCCCGGATGCGAGAGCCTCTCACCAGAGGCTGCTCGCGCGATCCTCACACCCCAACACCAGAAGAAGGTAAGGTGCAGAAAAGGCCTAAGAGAGGACATGATAGCTATGTTTAAATATTTGAAGGGATGAGGTCTTTAAACAAAGACTGGATGGCCTCTGTCAGGAATGCTTTGATTGTATATTCCTGCATGGCAGGGAGTTGGACTTGATGGACCTTTTGATCTCTTCCATACCTAGAATTCTATGAACTATAAATCTCAAGCTTCCATAAGATGGAGCCATAACAACTGAAGTGATGTGAAACTGGAAACTCTGTGTGTAGATATACTCAGTGTAAGCAGCCCCAAAGTATCTGCTGCTCCTCTTGCAGAAGATATCAAAGAATCTCATATCTGAGCCCTAATTCATGTGGTAGATACTGGCTGGTACCATGTAACATTCTGCCTGTGCAGCTTCTTTGTTCCTCCTGACCCTGGAAGGTGGCTCCTAAGTGGCTGAAGTGCACTGTCTTGGCCATTTATGTCTGCGGGGAAAGGATAGCAACAGGCAGCCAGGTGGAAGAGAGTGACTTCCATGCACCTGCAGCAAATCAGCAGAGATCTAGGAGGGCAAGTTTGTTGCTGCCCACGTTGCTGCCCAGGTGGAGACAGATGTTATACAAAGAGGTATTGAGCTCTGCCTGGGACCCTCTTGGGACTGCTAATTGCTTCTCCTTGCCTTAAGCTTTGCTGTAGTGACAACTCTTGATTAGAATTAGCAATCAGGTTTTCCAAAATTAACAAATCTTAGCTTTTGGCTAAAAGCTCAAGTCTATTCCACTTCCAGTGTCAGAAATGCTGTGGCCATTTTCTCCATTTCTAAATGTTTATTAGAAAAGATTAATAGGTGTGGAAACATTAGACAAGATGTAAGAAGTGAAATCTAATAGATTTTCCAAAGTTAGTTCCATTGATGTTTGTCAAGGATAATTTTATACATAAGCTTCCACCATTATTGCTCTTGAAAGTGCATATTTATGATAAACTGCTTAAGTGGAGAAGGGTATGTGATTCTGTTCCACAGATTAAAATTAAATTACTTCTTTCTGCCCCACATTGTAAATTATTATGGCTGTACTTCTGAGACCACTTATTCTGATACATTCTCACTGACTGTTTTTTGGTTCCAACAGAAAAATGAATTAATGCACGAACTGCTGACCATTATGTATGTACAAAATATGTTTGAATGTTAACACAGAAATGTACCCTATCATATTCATATCCTACTTGGTCATAATTTAAAAAATCAGTGTGGTGTAGCCTTTGACTGTTGGACTAGGACTCTGGGAGACCAGGGTTCAAATCCCTGCTTGTCCATGGAAACCCACTGGGTGGCTTTGGGCAAATCACACTCTCTCAGCTCAGAGAAAAGCAAACAGAAATCCCCTCTGAACCAATCTTTCCAAGAAAACACCATAAGATGGTCACCTTAAGGTGGAAGTAAAAATTAGGAAGTTCATTCCATACCAAGTGGGGAAGTTTGTCCACACTTTTTGTTGTCACAAATTGTTATAAGAAACACAATCTTAATAGATAACCCTGAATGATAGATAAAGAGTGGCCTAAATCCTATTGGTTAGTCCCAATCAGAGTAGACCCATTTAGTCAATTGTTGAATGGTGAATCACCATGTAGGGTATTCCCATTGATTCAGTTGGACTATGCTAGCTAGAATTAAGAATAGAAGTCAAGCCCAAATATTTATTGAACAGCAGCTTCACTGCTTCAACAAACATATAAAATAATTTAAAAAAACAAAAACATTTAACATAATCAACAATAAGTTAAATCTTTAACAATTTGTTAAATGAAAAATATTTTACAAAATCGAATATAAAATATATTTAAACAGAGGTTGGTGGACATCTTTCTGGAGTGCTTTAGGTGTATATTTCTGTAAAGCAGAGAGTTGGACTTAGATGGTCCTTGTGGCCCCTTCCACTTCAAGGATTCTATTTTTTCGCACAGCAATTCCAATGTGAAAGGGCCCCTTGAGCATCGCACAAATGTGAGGAGCGGTCCACACAACGCACTCACATTTCCATGATGCTCCAGGGCCTGACACGGACCGCGCATGCATTTTTCATTTTCGGCTTGAAGCTGAAAATGCTGCGTGCTCATGCATTGCTCCGGGGCCCCGCACACACTTAGCTTGTGTGCGGAGCCTCGGGAACCGGGCCAGTTGTGCTTCCTGTCTCAGTGCAGCCTGGTAATGTCCCAGGCTGCACTGCGAAAGGAAGAGGCGGGGCTCTTGTGCGAGCAGGAAGCTTGTGCAGAGCCAAAGAAGCAGAGAAGTGAGAGCCTCTCTCCGGAGGCTGCTCGCACGAGCACAGCACCACAGCACCGAAAATGGGTGAGTTGCGGAAAGGGCCTATGATTGCACGATTCTGTGATTCTATATTTTTATGGTCCATTGCACTTATGGAAAAATTCAGTCCATATGGACCTTCCTAAAGGAATGACAGTGGTTGTAATGAATGTTTCTGTTTAGTCTGGCATCTATTTATTTTGTCCTGCTAATCGTAAAACAGCTGAATTTCCATGAAAGCCCACGGAAAAATATGGGACATTAATAACTACATTTTAAATGCAACGTTTTCATAGAGTGCTGTGAAAAATTTTGAGGGTGTGACTTTCAGATGGAAAGCTGTCAATGATTCCCTATATAGCTTGGAAAGTGTCCTTTTTATTTATCATTGAGAATATTTACATGATTTTTATGTTTGTTTGTTGTGGTGTTTCATACACACACACACACACACACACACATATATTAAACATAAAAAAAATATATTTCAAATTAGGGTGTCATTTACATTTCCTATATCCTCATGTTGATTCAATGCACTATTGCCAGAAAGGAAAAATGCTGCTTGTGTATAACACTGAAAATAACTGAAACAGTTTTAGCTAACAGATACTACAGTCACAATAGGTCCATAGATGTATTATATAAATGGTACAAGTGTTCATAAAATATGGCAACTATACATTGCTTCTAGATGGACAGAATATTCAGAAATATTTGAAATAATGGTCAAAAATAAGTTTCTCAAGTGTCAGGAAATCTTAATAAGTAGAAACCTTGAAAGGTGAGAATTTTCAAAGTTCAGGATGCATTCTGCATGAGAAAAACATTGTGTTGTTGTTGTGTGCCTTCTGACCTATGTCGCCATAAGGTGAACCTATCATGGGTTTCTCCGGGGCTGACAGTGTGCAATGTGCCCAAGGTCACTCAGAAGGCATGCAAAGTACAACAACATTTTCTGTGCTGTTTTCGCAAGCCTTCTGTGCAGAACTCTGTGTCTCTGTTTCTTTGCATAGAGTTAAGTCCCAAACTGTATTTGGAAACTTGTGCAGTTTTTGATGATTTTCTCATAGGAAGGAGAATCTTGCCTGCAAGATTGAAATTTACAAAAGATGTACATTCCTAAACCCACTGAACAGTCTCCTTAAAGGTGCCACTAGAGTCCTTACCCACCCTACCCCTTATTTCCTTTTCCTACTGTCCCACTTGTATATACCTGTACTCTTAGTTGGTCAAGGATTTTTGAAAAGTACAAACAGATAACGAAGCCAAACAGAATTTAAAACAAAATAAATCACTTTCAATGAGAGATAATGGAAACAGCTTCAAGTCATAGAATCATAGAATCATAGATGAAGATGAAGGAGTTCAAGATGAACTTGAACTCCTAGTACAACAAAATAAATACGATTTGATAGGCATCACTGAGACCTGGTGGGATGAGTCTCATGATTGGAATGTAGGAATAGAGGGGTATAGCCTATTTTGTAAAAATAAACCAAACAAGAAAGGAGGAGGAGTAGCCTTGTTTGTCAAGGATGTTTTCACCTGCAAAGAGATCCGTGCCTTAAACCCAGAAAGCCAGGTCGAGAGCATCTGAGTAAGAATTAAGGGAGCGAGAAACAATAGGGATATTCTGGTGGGGGTTTACTACAGACCTCCAACCCAGACTGAGGACTTTGATGATGCCTTCCTCAACCAAATGACCGTGCATTCAAAAAGGAGAGATACAGTAATAATAGGAGATTTCAATTACCCGGATATATGTTGGCAGTCAAACTCTGCCAAGACAGCAAGGTCCAGCAAGTTTCTTGCTTGTCTTGCAGACAATTTCATGGTCCAGAAGGTGGAAGAGGACACAAGGGGATCAAATATTCTAGATCTGATCCTGACCAATAGGGATGACCTTGTTAATGAGGTAGAAGTGGTTGGATCTTTAGGGGGGAGTGACCATGCCCTATTGGAATTTGGCATTCAGTGGGAAGGAGAAGATAAGTGTAGCCACACACTCGTCTTAGATTTTAAAAAACCGGACTTCTGTAAACTTAAGGAGCTGCTGGCTGGAATTCAGTGGTCAAGAATAGTGAAAGGGAAAGGAGTTCAGGAGGCATGGGAGTTCCTTAAAAGGGAGATACTGAAGGCACAATCTAAAACTGTGCCAATAAGGAGAAAAATGGAAGGCATCTGAAGAAACCAGAATGGTTGACTAAAGAACTCTCAGTTGAGCTAAGTGTTAAGAGAAACATGTACAGGAAATGGAAGAAGGGGGAAACCACCAAAGAAGAATTTAAGGAAGTAGCTAGGAGATGTAGGGAGGAGGTCAGAAAGACTAAAGCACAGAATGAACTAAGGCTGGCCAGAGACATTAAAAACAATAAAAAGGGCTTTTTTAAATATGTCCGTAGCAAAAGGAAAAAGAAGGAGACGATAGGGTCGCTGCGCAGGGAAGATGGTGAATTACTAACAGGGGGAAGAGGAAAGGCAGCACTACTTAACACCTTCTTTGCCTCAGTTTTTTCCCAGAAGGATACAAGCACTCAAACTGGCAGTTGGGGAACAGGGGAGGAAGCAGGAGAAATGAGGCACATAATAGGTAGAGAGGTGGTACAGGAATACCTGGCCACACTGGATGAATTCAAGTCTCCAGGGCCAGATGAATTGCATCCTAGGATATTAACAGAACTGGCAGAGGTCATTTCGGAACCGCTTGCTATAATCTTTGAGAAATCTTGGAGGACAGGAGAAGTTCCAGCAGACTGGAAGAGGGCAAATGTGGTCCCCATCTTCAAGAAGGGAAAAAAAGAGGACCCAAATAATTATCGCCCAGTCAGCCTGACATCAGTACCGGGAAATATTCTGGAGCAGATCATTAAGCAGTCAGTTTCTAGTCACTTAGAAAGCAACGCGGTAATCACGAGAAGTCAACATGGATTTCTCAAAAATAAGTCATGCCAGACTAATCTTATCTCTTTTTATGATAGAGTTACTAGCTTGATAGATGAAGGGAATGCTGTGGATGTAGCATTTCTCGATTTCAGTAAGGCCTTTGACAAAGTTCCCCATGACATTCTTGCAAAGAAGCTAGTAAAATGCGGGCTGGACAGGGCTACTGTTAGTTGGATTTGTAATTGGTTGACCGACCGAACCCAAAGGGTGATCACGAATGGCTGCTTTTCATCCTGGAGAGAAGTGACTAGCGGGGTGCCACAGGGTTCTGTCCTGGGCCCAGTGCTGTTCAATATCTTCTTCAACGACTTGGATGAAGGAATAGAGGGTATGCTCATCAAATTTGCAGATGACACCAAATTGGGAGGGGTTGCTAATACGCCAGAGGACAGGATCAAAATTCACAATGACCTGGATAGATTGGAGAGCTGGGCCAAAGCTAACAAAATGAAATTCAACAGAGAGAAGTGTAAGGTCCTACACTTAGGTAGAAAAAATGGAATACAGAAATATAGGATGGGGGACACGTGGCTGGATAGCAGTATGTGTGAAAGGGATCTAGGAGTTTTAATAGACCACAAGCTGAACATGAGTCAGCAGTGTGATGCGGCAGCCAAGAAAGCCAACGCAATTCTTGGCTGCATCAACAGGAGTATGGTGTCTAGATCGAGGGAGGTACTGGTACCACTCTACTCTGCTTTGGTTAGACCTCATCTTGAATACTGTGTCCAGTTCTGGGCACCCGAATTCAAGAAGAACATGGTCAGGCTGGAGCAGGTCCAGAGGAGGGCGACCAAAATGGTGAGAGGCCTGGAAGCCATGCCCTATGAGGATAGACTTAGAAAGCTGGGTATGTTTAGTCTGCAGAAGAGAAAGTTAAGAGGGGACATGATAGCCATGTTTAAATATTTGAAGGGATGCCATGTAGAGGAAGGAGAGGGCTTGTTTTCCGCTGCTCCAGAGACCAGGACAAGGAGCAATGGATTCAAGCTGCAGGAAAGGAGATTCCACCTGAACCTCAGGAAGAACTTCCTGACAGTCAGGACTGTCCGGCAGTGAAATATGCTGCCTCGGAGTGTAGTGGAGTCTCCTTCTTTGGCCATCTGTCGGGAGTGCTTTGAGGGTGTCCCTGCATGGCAGGGGGTTGGACTGGATGGCCCGTGTGGTCTCTTCCAACTCTACATTTCTATGATTCTATGATTGATGATGATGATTTTGATCAAATACTTCATACAAACCATTCCTACCATCTGTTGAAGAAGGAAATGTTTGATGCAGTTTGTGCATTGAAAAGAATATTCTTGCATTTTTTGTATGAGCAGTTCCTACTTAAGTACGTATATAGGTGCAGTGAGTTGATCCAACTTTAAAGGCCAAGCATTATCCTGTGAAATCCTTTTCTGTCTCTGTGTGTGTGCACACACACTCACACGTGTATCTGTTTGAAGTACCATGCCCTCCAACATTCTACAATTGACAATTGGGGCACGTGTCAGCATGCAAGATTAGAATGTGGTCAAAGAAGTTGTGGCCAGGCAAGATGAGGACAAAACGTATTAATCAAGAAGAGCATGCAGTAACTATCTTGTTCTTGTTGCTGCTGCTGTTCTTGTCATCACCATCGTTACTTATACTTCACTTTTTCCCCAGGTTGGGATTCAAAACAGCTTACAATTAAAAAACATAGTTAAAACTCATAGAATGCAAAAGTTAAAACATAATTAAACAATTGAAAGAATTAAAACAATGTTAAAATACAAATCTCTCTCTATGTGTGTACATGTGAGTGTGCCTATGTAACTGTGTGTGTGTGTATTAAACAGAGAAACCCTGGACTTCATTCAGAAAAACCTTAAAAATAACTAAACCTTCCGAGAAGGGTGAGATTCTACCCTCTCCTTTCCTCACTTTTGAGTCAACTGAATGCAAACTACTTTTGCAATTTCTGTAGCAATTTAAGAAACACAGAAGAAGGTGGAAAGTGGGAAGAGGAGAAGGAAACTTGGACATTTTAAAAGAAACTGAGAAAGTGGGACAGCAGAGAATTAACTGGGACTGTTTCTGCCAACTAGGATAGTTGGAGGGTCTGAGGCAGACTCTGCTCTGTAGCAGACTGTTAATATCCATGAAATCAGAGGCTATCATGGTTAATAACTATGGGAACAAACTAATTATCAAGGCCAATGGCACCCACAACACTTAGGTCCCTGAGATAATTATGCATAATATAACAAAAATACTGGTAATTTGGTGAGCCTTTGGTTGATGTTGTATATTTTAAAGTCATTTCCAACTTATGGTAACCCGAAGGTGAACCTATTACAGAATTCATTCAGAGGGGGATTGCCTTTGCCTTTCTCTGTGGCTCAGAGAGTGAGACTTGCCCTAGGTCACCCGGTGGATTTCCATGGACGAGTAGGCATTTGAAGCCTGGTCTCCCAGGGGTCAAACCACTGCACCATGCTGGCTCTCATTGTTAAGCCTCGTCCAACTACAAATCGCAGGACTCAGTAGGATGCAGCCATGGCAATTAAAGTGCTACCAAAGTGCTATGAATGTGCTGTGTAAAAGAGCCCCACATTTTCATGATGTCTAACTGACTACAAAATGAGAGAATTCGATTTCCATTTTCCTGAAAAGCTTACAAATAAGCAATCAACACTCTGGCCTCTGCTGAAAAGGAGGATTCTTCAGTTCTGTCATCATTCTGGTTGCTGTTTGCTGCATCTTTTCAACTTCTATGGTACCCTATTTGAAGTGCAGAGTCCAGAACAGACCAAATGAAGCCACTTCATAAATTTATATATAGACATGCTAGATGTTTTATGTTAGGCCACAAGCAATATATGCAGACTAAAAACAAAAAGATGGCCATTTTTTCTAATAAAAAATTTATTCTGTCTTGCATGGGACCACATACTACAGATTAAAATCAGAACATGCTGTGGGAGACAGCATGTTCCTCCTGGACAGAACAGACTATGATCGGATCCTTCTGTCTCCTATTTTACTACTCAAAGAATTTTTCTTATACAATTGGCAGAGTAACCAGTCATGTTAGTCCCTGTCTGTATCCCGGCTTGGCATAGTCCAGACACAAGATGTAATCCAACAGATTTTCCTGTCTTCCTCCTTCCTTTCCTTTTACTTAACACTTTACTTTCCTCCTGTTTTTTAGTTTCTTTATCCTTCTTTTGTTTTCTCTTCCTTTCACCTTTCTTCCTCTCTTTATCCTTCTTGCTTCTCCTTTACGTTTCTTTTCATTTTTCTTCACAGTCCAAACAATTAGAGGTTCTTCCCACACCTACAGAGGTATAGCTCTCTCTCTCTCTCTCTTTCTCTCCCTCCCTCTGTGTGTATGTGTGCACACAAATGCAGGAATATTCAGAGGTAAGCCTAAATTCTAAGTTAAATGGCACTTGCTTACCCTAAAGTATTAGAAAAGAAAGGAGAACTGAATTAGCAAAGAAACTTTTCAAAGTATTGACCCTAGAGCATGCAAGGTCTACCATTTTAACAAGTTCACAGATTTCTGGGAAAACTACCCCATAGCTGTTCTAGATTTTAAAATGAGATTTGTGCTATCTGAACAAAAGGTGACAAATTTGTATCACAAATCAGTGCTTAAAATGAGCCAGGAGCAGCTCCAAGCAGGGTACTGGACAGCATCAAACAGAAAATAAAATCATAACTCTCAATAAAAGTCCATTATCAATGCAATCTTATCATTCCACAACAATTCTGCCTCTTTTCTTCATCTGTACAATGGAGAAACCCAAATATTCAGCTGATTAGAACACTGCATACATGGTACATATTGACTTCAGCTAATGGGGCTGACCTTAAATTTTATATAACCATCTATAATTGAATTTCTAATTGGCCACAGTTCAACTGCAGAAGATACTGAACTTTTTCAAAGAAAAATTAATGATATCCAGTAAATGGTGCCCCCGCCTCTTTTCCTCAGAAACTAGGGGAGATTTCATACTCTTCCACGAATGGCCGGAAGGATAGGAATTATAATTTTATGCATGATCTTTTAAAAAAGAAAAAGGGTATTTTTTAAAAAAAAATCACATCATTTTATTAAAAAGTAAAGGCAAAAGATTAATCCAAAACTAATGCCCAAGGGTTGCTTGATTCTATATTTGCACTTTGGTTTAAATTTTAAAGGGTGAAGTTGAAGCGTTGTTAGAACACAGTGAAGCAATTTCAATTATAGTACATGAGAAGTGAGGTTGAGATTGGGGAAGGCAAAAGGGTTTTTTCTGTTTTGTTTTGTTTTGTTTTGTTTTCTTTTAATAATCCAACATTGGTTCATGCTCTGGTTATCTGCTATCCGAGCTATTGCAACTGTCTCCTTCCTAGTCTATTCCTATCATCACTCTACTCTCTTTACTTCTCATATCATTCACCTCTTGTTTGTTTATATCATTCAAATTCAGTGATGCAATTTCTTAAATATCTTAACTGGGTTTCCATTTCATTCTCCATTCAGTACAGATAAATTCCATGCTGTTATTCTCCAATGCCCAAGACAATTGCTCCATCTTAAATGTATGCTCTTGCATTCTTCAATAAGAATACTCATAACATCTGTCCCTCCAATCCTCAGCCATCCAAGGTTTTCTGATATATTAAATGACCATGAACATTCTCTGTCCTTTCCTTCAGTGTCTGATACTGTCTCCCACAGCATGTAAAGGCATCAAGTTATTTAAAAAAAAAGAGGAGTTTTAAGGATTTTGAATGGGAATAGAAAGCCTAGGCTCACACGGGACAACAAGAGAATGAGGTGGCACTCTCATGCATATTGCCATTTTGCTCAGACAACCTGCTTTCCAATTCTTTTTTTAATATAGCAAGAAAGGAACAAATTCACCAGACGATTATAAATAAATAATGTGGAGCTGATGATGATGATGATGATGATGACGATGACGATGACAATGATGATGACAATGTAGCATGTAGTATCTGGGGTTTTTTTATTGCCTTAACATGGTATGTGAAGATTTTAGTATAACAGGAAATAGATATATTATGGATGTTAATGTGGAAAACCCTTAGGCTGCATTCCTGGACCTAGTTAAAGCACACTTAAAATTCTATTGATTTTAGTTGGCCATAAACTTGTTTAACTGAGCATGCCATGATTAAGAAATAGATTACATAATGTAAACACATCAAAGTGATAGGCAAAAATATTTCTTCTCTTTTTAATGCTGTCGTAATGGAAAATAAGCTACAATAAATGTTGTTCATCAATCAAATGCATATGCTGATGATAGATGTAGGAACACCAATATTTATTTATTTATGTGTGTGTATGTATATGTATGTGTATAGATCTCTGTGCATATTTTCTTTTGAAATGATAGATTTCAGGCAGACATCTGTGAAGTTTAAATAATTTGATTTGACAATTTTGGCTTTCTTCTGCCTCAGTAACTTCATAATCTATCAGTCATAATGACAATTGAGCAGAGACTGGAAATCTGCATTTAGTGGAACTTGATTACATGAGACAGTCCTGCATTTCCAGCTTTTCACTGCTTGCTGTGATATATGTGATATTTGGCAGTATAATAACTTTATTTACCATAATTATCAAAATATTAAAAGCATTCAGAGAACATTTTGATATTGTTGCATTTCAAAACTGAGTGAGGAAGATCATAAGCAAAGATCAGTTCAAAAGATATTGATCACAAATTTCTTGACATGTGTACGTTCCAGGGGTGATTGACTAACCATGTTTAGTCAATGACTTTGAGATCTTTTCCAGTGGTGCACAAATGTACATTTCAATCCAGTAAATCCAGTAAATGGAAGTAAATCTCACTTAACTCCATGGGATTTTTTGACAGAAATACATGCAGAAGATTACAGCCTTAAATAATTAAAACAATATTTTTAACGTCTAATATTTTCTTATGCTACTGTCTATTTATTATGGATGTATCCATTGTTGTCATTGGGTTTTTCAAGATTTGGACATAAAGAACCTATATAGGTTACAAAACTAGTTGCACAATGACTCTGAAGAGCAAGGTTTGAATCCCCACTCAGCCATGGAAATCCACTGGGTGACCTTGGGCAACTCACACTCTCTCAGACTCAGAGAAAGGCATAGGCAAACACCTTCTGAACAAATCTTGCCAAGAAAACCCTGTGATAGGGTCATCTTAGGCTCACCATAAGTTGGAAATGACTTGAAGGCACTTAACAACAACCACTTCCCAAAAAGGTGGCCAACTGAAGGAACAGCTTATGTGACTTAAAGAGTCATAGCTACAAATTTCCCAAAGTCATATTAGATTTTAGTAATATGTATTTTAGACTTTTTTTAAAAAAAATAATGTAATTGTTTAATTTTTAAAAAACATTTGTACAAAATATTATTTTAACTGTTATTTTGTTTTAATCCCACATTGTATGCCACCTTAGACCACATATTAGGAGAAAGGCAGGATATAAAACAAGCAAACATAATCATCTGCTTCATAGCCATGCTTTCAGTAAAAGTGCAAATCCATGCAGTCCATAAGATGTTTTGAGAAATTATTACTGTCAGCACTGAACTGTAGAAAAGATGTGATCTCTAAGACCTTATTTATTTATGTGTCGTATAGCAACTTTACGTGTAATAAGTGTGCATGAAAAAGGGACTCAGCAGCAGAAATTAGTGAAGATGCCTGGTGGTTGAACATTATGGTTGAAAGCTCCTTTTAGATACATTTTCCTTGCAATCCAGGAACATTCATTAGAACTTATCCATAGACGCCACCTTACTCAATTTTGCCTGAAACATTTTAATAAAAATTTTAAACAGCCAATGATGGAAAAGCTTTCGAAGTGTTTGTGCAAACTGAAATGAACAGGTCTTTTTTCTCAGGGTTTTTGTTCAGTGGTTTTCTCTAAAATTAGTGCAGTCATTAACCAAACTGTCCCTTATGATCCAGGGATCGGGTCTATTACCATTATTCTGTGATGACAATTGATATTTGCAACATAAAGAGCTTATGGCCTTTGTGTGTATATCTTGTGTTGGTGGCAAATAAGACAATATCCTCACACTTCTCTTTAAATAGGTGGAGAGTGCAGCTATGGGACCTGACCCTTATGGTGAAGCTGTCCTATGAATTGAAACTATTGAGAAATACAGAATACAGAAATACGAGTTAACAACTTTTATGTACTTGGTTAGCCTTTATTGAATATATCAACGAAACATAGTAAAATAGACAATATGCCACCTCCAATGCTTTGCAAATCTGTGCAATGGTATTCTCTTTGTTTTCTAACAATTAATTACCCAACTGTGTTTTCTATGTTTTTTGCCTCACAGTGTCTTTTTTGTTCGTATATGATGTTGATATTGTTGCCCATGATAAGGAACATAGCACATACAAGCAAGCTGTGGGTAAAATTCATTCCCATTCCCCTCATCCAATGGCTAACCTTTGTCTTGGTAGCACAATAACAAGTGCTAAAATCAGGACAAGGAAAGTGAGAAACTTGTCATGGCAATGCAGAGCCTTAAAGCAGGATGCTTTCTTTCACGTAACGAGATCTCATATCAAACTTATTCTTTGTTAGCTCAAGGTTCTCAAGCATGTCTACACTCTGATCTCTTTCACAAAAACCATCTGACACAGGTAATTGAGTGCCTGAGCAGGTTTGAGTTACAATATGGCCAGGTGTGAGCCAAACTAGTTAGCCATTAGCAGTACATGTCATGTGCTCTTCACAGGACAGGAACAGAAACAACTAGAGTAACTTGAAGATTGTATGTAGGCTCATGAACATAAAATAGATTCCTCCCCTTACTTCCTAAATGTGGACATGTATATGAATATGTGCATCAACTGTTCTATACATTATATAGCAATAAATGTTGTTGTGTGCCTTCAGATTGCTTCTGACTTATGGTGTCCCTAAGGCAAATCTATCATGGTTTTTTTGGGTGGGGGCAGAGAGTGGGTGATGCACCCAAGGTCATCCAGTGGGTTTTCATGGCCAGGTGGGGAACTGAACCCTTGTCTCCAGGTCATAATCCAAAACTCAAAACACTACCTCATGCTGACTCAATAAACATAGTACCCAGGGGGTAAAAAAGATGTTTGAGTAATAGCACACATTTGGAAACATATTTGTCACTTTCTACGATACATTTAAGATACAGGTATAATCAAAATAAGATACCTCAAACCTCTGCAGATGACATGGTTTTTCTTTCCTGCTGGTCCCACGCAAAGGCCAAATTACATAGATGGATTCACAGATAAAATGTTAGACATTCGTGCTTACCGAAATTTGCTTTGTCTAAGAACCAGACTAGTTGAAATGCCATTCAGGAAATTAGCAATTCCATGAATGGCTTTTAAAATACAAATTGGAGGTTTGTATGTAAGGACTAAGAGTGATTTAACTCTTTGGTATCACTGAATTTCCTATCCAGAATGAGACATGAGAGTGCCCCTCGCACCCCACTGTATCACACATGCAGATGTGTACACAAAAACACACCAAGGGCTGGATGAAATCTCCCAAGCCTGCAATTTCCTATGAAATACTTGGTAATTGTATTAATGGCATTTTATCTGGTTTGGCCCTGAAATTTGCCGCAACAGAAAACTGTAATCTAAGAGGTCAAACTTCTCTCGTTTCCTTTCTTTGTTATTTATTTACAGTGAGATTCCATGATTGCCAAGTTGGAAATAAGCCCTGCAGAGATTAATGGGGGCTCACTCTCATGTAATACGATCCTGTATATAATCGTATATATAATCATGTGTAAGGATTGAAACCTCAAAGTATTAGTATACAAAACCTTCAATGAGTTCTTTGAATTGCTAATTCACATAAATCTTTTGTTCTCTTTCTGTATTATAATATGGCACCAGTCTACAGAGCAATATTCCACAAGCAACTTGAAAAAATGCTGCTGATGCATTTGTACTGAAGGAGCAGGTACTGAATACACAAAAGAACACAGCTGCAGGCATTTCTGCAGTTTCATGTGTGTGGAGGGAGTGTTGCTTTGTTATGTACAGTCTAGAGGCATTGGTCTGGCTTCACACCACTGCATCTGTGAATTGTATGGGTTGGATAAAATCCCAAGAACAATCTTCCACTCAACATCAGAAGAAGGGTGTTGGGCAAGGGGAAGGGGAGCTTGAAAGCAAAGGACAAAAGCATCATTTTAAAAAAGGTGATGTATCCTAGCTTTGTCATCACTTATTAGCTACAGACCTTGTTCCTTCTGCCAGCAAAGTTGTATCAATGCTCTTGATTGCTACTTATGTGCAACGGGCATGAGAGCTGTCACTTGGATATTCGATAACTATGTCAGAACAAAAATTCAATCTGTAGTGTCAGATGGTACTCCATAGGGAATTTCATCTATATTGCAGAAACTGAAAAACAAAGCATCCTCAGACAAACTCCCTCTTCTTCCCAAGTTTCCACAAACACAAATTGAAGGTGCTAGGCTAAAGGCAGAGGATAGTCTCTCCAGACAATATTAATTATACTTGAATATACATTTCTGAATACAAAATAGGATATATTCAACTAATACTTAAGGTAACTTTGGTTAGACCACATCCTATGTATCCACTCACACAAACATTCCCAGAACAAATATACAACATTTTTAGTCTCTTCTGTATTAGCAAAGAGGTTGTTTGCATACTATTGAATTTACTTTGGGTGACAGTCAAAGTTTAAATCTTTTCCAAGAACAATTATTTGACTGATGAAACATAAAGAACTTAACAGTCTGTTTAATGTCACACCAGAGGTATTGCAACAGCCCTCATTCTTCGACCTGCAGTCCCAGATGCTGGAAAGTAAGTTTTAAGGAGAATGAATATATAGTCATCCCTCCACATTCACTAGGATTAGGGGCACAGGACCCCCGTGAAAGTGGAAAAACCATGAATAACTCTAGGCCCTCCCAAACCACATTTAACACACAAAAAGGGGCTTACTGTCACCTCCACTGCTGCCCCACACCATTTTTAAGAGGGACTTACTAGCCTCATTCACAGTTTCTCAGTCTCACGAGGCTTGTAGTCCCTATTAAAAATGGCATAGGGCAGCAGCAGAGCTGACAGCAAATCATCCGTGAGTAATCAAATTCACAAAAGTGAAACCTGCAAATGTGGAGGGCTGACTGTATTTACTTCATCCATAATAGAGTACTGTTCAGTTACAGACAGCTTCAACATATATGTCTATTTATTCTTCTTGAAGGAAACTTTCCAGGCTCTGTCTATTCCTTACCTATAATGTTTTTCTTCTTTTGGCCTCATTATTCATGGAGAGCACAAATGAATTAAAGTTTTCAATATGTGATGTCTACACTGAACTAAAATATTTACTTTAATTAATGTTAGTTTTGCCACTAATAAAAAGGCATAATTGAATTTTCATTACCATTGTCTTAGCAATTTTTAAAAATATTTCAGACAGTCCTCTTTAAACAAAAGAGGTGTTCAAATCACACGTGCACGCATGCGCATGCACACACACACACACATGCAACATAGGGAAATCCTAAGCACTATTGGACTTCTAGAGTTTCATGTTTATTTAACTGGAAACACTAACTTTTTCTTTTCATACATAGCTTCATGGTTTGTACAAAAACCTAGCCAAGTGTATCATTAGGTATAATGTCAGCACATAATCAGTGATGCAGAAGTCAAACACTTTGGGGATGCACTAGATTGTTCAGCTAATACTTGCATAATTGTTAGACAGATCTCTCCCTCCCTCCCTCTCGCTCTCTGTTTGCCTCACACTAATTTTTCTCAGTGCTTTTGTCTGGAAGAGTTCCCATGGGGATAGAAAAAAGGGCTGCTCTGTAATAAGGCTGCAATGAATCAAAACAGATATTTCACAAGGTAATGCATATGCTTGTTACTGCTGCTGCTGTTGTGTGCCGCCAAGTCATTTCTGGCTTATAGAGACCCTAAGCTGAACCTATGTCACGGTTTTCTTGACAAGATTTGTTCAGAAGGGGTTTGTCATTGTCTTCCTCTGAGGCTGAGAGAGTGTGACTTTCCCAAGATCACCCATCAAGTTTCTATGGTAAAGCAAGAATTGACATCCTGATCTCCCAAAAAACCTAGTCCCCACCTTAACCACTGCAACATGATAGCTCTCTAACATATGCTTACTGCTTTGAAAAGTTTATTTGGAAATACATAGGCATCTTTGACTGTTAAGACATATAAGGACAATTCAAACAGTATATATACAGTCACGAAGGAACGGGGGGCAGGGGGGCACTTTGCTCCAGGTGGCAATGTTTTGGGGGTGTCCCAGCTCATAGCCATGCCCCCACATGCCATGGCCACACCCCCATACACTGTGGCCATGCCTCACATACCATGGCCACGCCCTCACACAACATCGCCCCCCCTCCCACCCACCCCCTCCACACAGTCCAAGCTCTGCCACTGTATATATATGTGAAATTGTCACGTAGAACTAACGGTAACACTCACAGTTATATTGGGATTACCAGGTGAGCCTCTCCAAATGCAAGGAATTAGCTAAGCTACCCCAAACTGAAGGGGAAAAAAACAACCCTTAACTTTGTATTTTTATAAAATTGTCATATGTTTCATTAATTATGCTACAATCCAAATAAATCCTTTCCTTTAATGACTTGAAAGAAATACAGATAAAGGAATTCAGTCAGGAGTATGTAAGTGTCTGCAAGAAAATAATTCCCCTTGACAGAGATCCCTTCATGTCATCCTTAGTTGTTCACATTGATTCTAGCAGGATGAAGGGCTTCTTCCTAGTCGAATTCAAATTGTCACAATGAATGAATAAAAAGTGACTCTGATCTGGCTCTTCACAACCAGATAACGGCTAACATAAGCATCTGTTGTCCTGGGCTTCGCAAACACAACTAGATGTAAATGAATCTACCTAAGCACCCAAATATCAGCTTCTGCTCCACCTACACTCAGCTTGGCTTGTGTGGTCCATTCCATCCAGGAATTTGAGACCTGCAGGCAAAAGCTTATTGTCTGTTCCACCAACATGCACAGCTCTGTCAAGGCTGTGAGCCTTCCAAGATCTGGCTCCTCATTTGTGAAATGGTCTTCCTTTGGACCTCTAGCTGGAGGAGGATCTCATCCGTTTTTGTAAACAGCTGAAGACCTTCCTCTTATACTCTCCACCTTAAGTCACTGAGATGTGTTTAAGGTGCTGAGATGGGTAGCGACTGGTGGGGTGTTGGGGATTTCACGCCATGTATTGTTGTGTTTTTTGTTTTAATGTCTTTGTCCCTGATTGTATATGTTGATGTTCCACCCTTTGGTGTAAAGGGCATTATAAATTTATGAATATTTAATATTTATAAGGACATTATAAATATTATTATTACACCATTAAAAATAAGTCCAGGATGGGTAAAAGGAAGGGCTTTTTCACTCTGTGCACAAAGGCTTTGCCAACACAAGTTGGAGTGAAAGTTTTGATTTGAGGCAGATTTCAAAGATAGTTTGACACATACATGTAGAATAAGGCCACATACATAGGACTACTAGACAGTTTGAGAGTCTATGATGTCCATTGTCAGAGACTGGGTGGTCATATTGCCAAAATGAAGGACACTTACGAACACAAAAAAGGACAAAAGAGGACAATGATGTGCAAGAAACTTGCATATGCTGATAGATATGTATACACAAAATTGCTAGAATGCAAATATGACAGAAGGCGAGGCTATTAATTCCACATTCAAAACTTGGGAGAACAAATAAATAGTAATCCTGCAAACATGATTAAATTAATCCACACCCTGTGCCAAATCAGCCACTTCAGTGATCTTTTTAGTAAATTTACAGCTTATATGATCCAGATCTTGTTCCAAGAATCAATTTCCCTTCCACAACCTCTGTTCATGTCAATTGTTATATCATTACCTTCCCTCCAAATGAAACTAAATCCAAAATAAATAGGAAACATGTGAGTCACAGCTCCCTTCTGGTGATTCCTATTGAGTTGAATGATCCATATTCATCCACACAGTTCTTATAGACTTTCAGCTTAACTTCAGCATTTACATGCATTTAATTTTTATAACCTGAAACACTTGATTTTTTTTCAAAAAAGTATATTTTAAGCCATGAATGAGTCCAATAAATTCCATGTTATGATTAATTTTTGTACATTCTTCATTTTGATGAATATCTCTTCTACTATAACCTACTCCCTGCACAAACATACCCACACCATTGTTACGTTTGTACCAAAGGAGCAGACCACTCATTTTTTAACTGCTCAATGGTTTATAACCTTCTTTGCATGGTAAAAACTCCCTTAATTCATTCCACTTTCCCCACAGATTATTTTCTTCAGTACTTTCCAGCAGCGCGCGCGCGCACACACACACACACACACACTTGGACAATGAGCCACTGGCATGCCTCTCCTCTCTCACGGACATGTTCTTCCACCCCATTCTCAACTTGTCAATGTCCCAGGTTGCGTGAGGACTAGGATAGGCAGAAAGCAGAAGGACAGGGCAGCACTAGCATCTTTCCTGCCACCGCAACCTGAGAAGCAACTGTGCCACCACTTCTATTCCCAGTGCTGGTTGAGAAATGCAATTCAGGAAGTGAAAGAGAAAACCACAGATAGTCTTGGCCACAACTTCAATGCCTAGCATACACTATGTTGGCTCAAGTCCAAATGACTTCCTTTGCTTGTTAATATACAGCAATACAGGCTAAACAAAAGGAAAATAACAACACTGATAACCCCACTGTGGGGTTGGAGGAAATTGCAGCAGCTTTGAAGAAGATACCGTACTTAAGTTAGAGAGATGTTACTGGCGTGTGGTGTGGTGACAATGAAATAATCCAATATAAAAACTCTCCCTAGCTGCTTTTAGTAAAGAAAAAACCATAAGGAGATCCAGTGAAATATTTTTTATACTATATTTCATTTGGACCTTAAAACTGATATATAGAATCCCATGTGACCTAGTATCCCATTTTTAAAAAAATCACTGGGTTTGGCCCCTATTGTGCACTGTTATTATTGCATGGATCCTACCTCTCATATAAATAAGAACTTAGTCTGGTTGTACAGGAAATTAATCTGTATTATTTTCCTTTTTCTTTGAGCACCCTTTCTTGGGTAGCGCTTGGGTACTTGGTTCAAAAATCTGCAAAAACCTGCAAACTATGAAAATAATGATGACATATCTACACATTCATTGTCTTCAGAAGCAATAACAATACTGTTCTACATGCAATAAAATTCTAAGGCCCTTTTCGCATGGTATTTGCCATGTGAAAGAACGCCCGGAGCATCGCGCAATTGTGAGGAGCGATCCGCACGATGCCCTCATAATCGCGTGACACTCCAGGGCGTGGCAGGCGCTGCTCATGCATTTTTTCATTCTTGGCTTTCAGCTGAAAACAGTGCACAATCACGCATTGCTCCACGGCCCCACGTGCACTTGTTGTGCGTGTGGAGCCTCCAGAGCTGTGGCAGTCGCACTTCCTGCCCCAGCGCAGCCTGGGAAACTCCCAGGCTGCACTGCGGAAAGAAGAGGTAGGGCTCTCATGCTACTTGCTTGGGAGCAGGCAGCTCATGTGGAGCTGAAGCAGAGGGGACATGAGAGCCTCTCGCTGGAAGCTGCTTGCACAATCTCTGCACCCCAGCGCCGAAAAAAGGTAAGGTGCAGAAAGCGCCTAGTGGTACTAGTGAATGTTCTTTCTCAACAATGATAACTACAGTCAGCCCCCCACATTTGCAGGTTTCATTTTTGCAGATTTGATTTTTCACAGATTATTTGCTGTCACCTCTGCTGCCTCCCAATGCCATTTTTAATAGGGACTGCAATCTTCATGAGACTGAGAAACTGTGAATGAGGCTTGTAAGTCCTTCTTAAAAATGGTGTGGGGCAGCAGTGGAGGTGGCAGGAAGCCCCACCAGCCCCCTACTTCTGCCTTGTGAAGGAACCCTGATGCCTCAAAGGAATCCATGGTGGGTTGAATAGGGTGATCATACTTTTTCGTGTGTTAAATATGGTTTGGGAGGGCCAAGAGTTATTCATGTTTTTGTTCACTTTCACGGGAGTCCTGTGCCCCTAACCCTAGTGAATGTGGAGGGATGACTGTAATTACTTCTCCCCTCAATTATTTCTAATTATTTCTATTTTTCACAGGTTAATGAGATAATGCAATTTGCTAGATACTGAGTATGCTTTGTAAACTTCTTTGGTCACTCATGGGGAGGGGCAAGGACATAATCGTAGTTCTAATACCATCAGATATTACTATTACTAATAATAACAGACACAACTATTACTACCAGATGTTAAGATTACTGTGGGAAGTATTAACACAAATACTGAGACATAGTTATACCACAGGAGGCCCACTGGAATAAATGGGATTTAAGTTATTCTATGCATGACTAGGTATGAGCTCAATTTAAGACATGCAAATATATGGATATGTTAATTAGTTTTTAAGAACAGCTGTCTTGTAGACTTCACAACTTTTTAAAATGTTGAATGCTTATTTTCATAGTTCACAGTCTGACAAGGCAAAGTAAATGGCATGAATTCTATAGATTTAGCAAACAGAAGTCCTACCTTTGAAGAAGCAGTCTTTGCTGTGAATAATGTAGATTTTTTTCCTTTGCAAGCATGAAGCTCGGTGAAGTTCACAGTGATTTTCATAGAATTTGCCATCAGATCCACACACAGGCATGTAACTAGGCTTACAGTTATCTATGCATCTACATTCAGGCTTATCCGTTTCCTTGTTCACAACACACTTACTTCCCCGACCACAATACTTCTTTTCACATGATGCATGGAGGCCGTCTTGTCCATAAAGCACTGGAAAAGTAATGAAAAAAAAGTTTTGAGAACAATTCTAAGCTGATTACTCCACAGGAAAACTTTTCCTTTTGTAGCAACACACTTTTATATATAATATGTATTTACAACATTCTGTTAGGCATATGTCACATTTATTGTAGCAATTTCTACCCTGCACCCTCTATATATAAGGTCCCCAAATCAGATAGAATGAGGGAAGGATCCTGCCTGAAACCTTGGAATCCTACTACCGGCCAATGCAAACGATAAGGCAGATAAGCCAATCATCTATGCTGGTGTATGGCAATGCTTCACGTTCCATTTGACCAGACGTAAGACTGAACAGCAGAATTAGAGTATATGAACAGCCAGCATTGTCTGACTCCATCATACTATCTTTGGTTTTCCAAAACAGAAACCTTATCTCCATCATGTGACAAATACATAGGTAGATATAGCCTGATTTCTGAAGACCACTGATGTTAACATGTACTGATGCTAATTTTTACCTTTAGCATTGCTTAACAGTGCAAACCTGTAACACAATTCAGTTCAGGTTCTAGTTTAACAGGTCAGGGGAAAAAAATCTTTCATCTTGGACTGATTCAGAAGCTATCCAATCTTATTCACATCTAAATATGGATTTCAGTTTAGAAATCCATGCTCCTAATTGACTAGCACTGAAAATAAATAAATGTTTGTAAGTTTTTTTTCCTTTTTGTTAGGATGAGATAGAATTTGTAATCATAGTAACTCATAATGCATACTGAACTGCAGCAAACAGGTTTAAGGTCTACATGTCTTTACATTTTTGTGGGAACTATCAATAATATTCCATTTCTCATTAAAATTGGGACGGGAGGGGATAATTCACTTTTCCTCAACCTATTCCATGAAGTTTTGGTAGTTTTTGTGAAAACGACATATTTCATAGTAGAGAAGAAACCTACAAAATTTCAGAAGAATAGGTGGAAGTCCTAAGGATTAGGTGTGTGATTTAAAGCATAAAGTACAATACAGTAGGAGGACAGAAGTTCTTGAACAACTTGCATATTCCAAATAAGCATCCACTGGTACAGTCCCCTCATAATCACACAGAAAAAAATGTTTTTTACATGTATATGTTTGGACACTGAATTGACTCTCTTGGTAGCCTCCAGAAGTATTGATTCACCTTTTGTATATGTCACAGTGTCCCTCTGCACTGCATAAATTTAAAAATATCCCCAACATCTGGTCACTTCTGGTTCTCCTTTTTTAAAAAAATGTCAGTCTGTGTAGTTCCCATCAGGTCCCACGGAAGAAAACCATCCTTTGGATATTCATCTTTCCATATGAAAACTTAAGGACAAATATATCTGTTTTTGACACATAATCTCTAAATCTTCACGAATGTTAATATCTGGATTTGATTGACTTTGGAGAACGTATGCTACAGCTTGGGTGTCTCCTGAATCTGTCTAAATCCATCCAATTTAATTCAGGATCTGGGATTTCTCTGAATTTGAACAGTTTTACCAGTATAGATATAGCAAAATCAAGAAGACAACTTCATGACACTGAAATGCTAGTACTGCAAATTTAAGTTTCCAGTAAAGAAGCACCCAGTTTTTCAGAGAATTCAAAACTGAAAACTATTAACAATAATTTATACAGAAGACTGGTTCCTAAACCAGGTTCTATACAAAACTAATAACTAGCATTATACTCAAATTATCTAAGTTTCTCAAAATTAGAAGATTACTGTGCAGCAATAATTGTAATAAGCACGTTGTAGAGCATTACAAAAGGATGTTGCAAAAGAAATAATCAAAACAGAAAGGTTGATTTGCAATTTACTTCAGGCTTTTATCCTGCTGCTGTTTTGGCACTTTGTCATACCTGTCCCCGTCATACAATATAACAGAAAATGCTTCATTGTAGAAAGCAGAGTCTCTAAACCCCCTGTAGCCCAAATTTAGTTAAAATATGAAATTAGGAAATCATTCAGTGCCTTCCTGTGACAAAAATGAAAGTAAAAACAAAATTTTCTCACAATTATAGTTAAACTTTTATTTTCAGCATTGTTGATTCAAAGGAAAGGAATCTGTTACTGGAGGATTAACTGCTTTGCTCAGTAACTCATTAAAATTCCACTAACCTTGGCAGGCTGAGAAATATTGACATTTTTCTTGAATCATAATAAACTAGAAGGTCAAAGTGTCTCCAAAAGGCAGAAAAATTACAATCCCTAAGTGGCATATCTGAATAGCCTTTATTCGTTTTACTAATTGTTCAGTGTATCCCTGCAACAATATCCATGGGAATGCTAATAGTGTGACCCCCGTACAGCCTGACTGTCAAGGTCATTTACAATTACAGTTTATACTGCATTTTTGTCAAAACACACTGTCCCAGTGCACTGAAACGCAGAAGCTCTGTGGAAGAAAATCAGCACAACTAAAGGTATGTGCTTCATTGTTAGCTAAGAAAAGGCTTCCTTCTGGAGATTTGAGTGTCTTTTTAAAAAAGAGCCTGTTTTTGCTAGGGATGTGAAGAATTCCAAATAGCTTGTTCTCAGTGAGAAGGTCTGTCTCAAGAAGGCATAGCCAGCCTTCATGAGAGTTCTTGCCCTGAGCACACAAATGGAACAAAGAACACTTTGCTTTTCTTTAAGATTTCCTGGATTTGGGCAAAAATGTCTCAGCACAAAACTGCTGTTTTCTCACTTTGTGAAACAAAACACACAGAGACATGGCAAGCAGAGAAAGACTGGCTGGTTCCACCACAAGACACTGACAAATAATGTGATGCTTCTAATATTTAAAGGTCTATGCATGAACACAGCACCTACCACAGAACTTCCATAACTCCTGTAGCATCTTTCTCACCAATTCAGCAACTCTTTGAGAATGACAGAATGTATCTTACACATCTTATGGGGGCAGATAACTGAATGCAAGAGGAGATCTACATGCTCTGGCTGTAGCCATCAGACATCATGCCCCTTGCAAATCAGGCCTGCATTCAATTACTAGACCCAACTTCACTAATCTCATCCTTGAAAGAAGCAGCAAGTACAGAGAGAAAGCCTTCAGAACAGTACAGTTTTCAAAGACTATTTGCAGCTCAGGACTTATTCTGTGTGAAATTTGCATGTAGTTTTCTGTTTTGCAGCATCTTGAGCACAGATACATTTGTTCTATAGAGAAATCACTGTTTTCTGCAGAGAAGATGCTGCAGTTGGAGACTTACTCCGTGCAAAAATCACACGTGCTTTTTTCATGCAGGAGACAGTATTTTCTGTGCAGGAAAAAAATGCTGTTCTTTGTGCATTTTTGTGAATTTCATAAAGAATAAGTCTTGAAATGTATATGTTCTCATCGGTGCATGAGTCTTTTCATCAGAGTTTTCTAATGCTCCAAAAGCTATTTTTTATCCATTTCTGAATATTTTTGAATAGCTTTTTCATCTCTAGTTCCAACTAAAACAAATTCACTGAATTAAGTTCTAAACAGTGGCTCTCTTGACAGTGGAGTGTTCAATTGCTCTGGGTTTCAGACTGAAATTTAAAAAGAGCTATCCAAGGTGCTGAAGAACTTGTGTTAGAAGTAAGTTTCAGTAACTTGAACATATCCTTTAAAATGTGGGCTAAAATCCAGCATGGATTCACCACTGCTGGTATATCCCACCAAGCAGACTCTAGCTGGGAATACTGATTGGACTGAAGTAATACAATTCTCCCACCACCATTTCAACCTTTCAGTCTTTAGGACGGCTCTCACACTTGTAGCCAGCTTCTGAAGTCATATGAAAATATCCACAAGAACATTTTGTTGAACTGTCCCAAACACATGCTTGTTCCTAGAGCCTGGCAAAATGGCCTATCTAGTGAAGCAGCCAAGTGTAGACTGTACTGGAAGGCAGCAGTTGTAAGTGATACAAAAAGAGATGAAGCTGCAAACTTCAAGTCTTTGATTTTTGTTGCTCATGGGTGGGTGCCTAAGTCAGAAGCTGCTCAGAACCAATCTTTCCTTTTTCCCAGTTGTGGCAACTCCCAAGCAATCTGAAGCACATTTAAAAAAAAAAATCAAAACAAGATATTGCCAGCTTTTTGCATTGTCAGACATAACTCCAATGTTGTAGTTATACCTGACACTACATAAAAATCTAACTTTTCAACCTGGCAGTGCCAGGTTCAAAGTTCAAAGGCTGCAGGTCAGGGGTGCTGGGAAATGACATTCACAGGGTTCCTTTGGTTGCAGTGCATCTTGAGACTATCAGCAGAACTCTTAGAGGGTCTCTAGCAGCTTGCTCCCAAAGGTCCTTGTGAAGCTGTGAATAGTGCAGATGTCATTCTCCAGTGCAATGCTTCAGAAACCCTTCATCTCGGGTACTGTCAAGCTGAAAAGGTAAATTTTACTGGTCACTTTCTGTCATTAGCAATCCACAAATGGGAATCTCCAGCAGTTATGAGACTGTAAGTTCATATTATGATCTCATCAATACTGAATGGGATGTCAGTCATAAAACATAATTCTGAGAGTTTTCCTTCTCAACTTTACATATTACTCATGTTTCTCAGGACACAATTGTTCTATAATTATATTAGTCTGTGCCCTTGGTGGTGTTTTACCACCTCTACCACTATTGTTGTTATTGCCATTGAACGCTTCCAAGGTATTTCATCACATACGATTGAGACCTAGACAAAGAATCCAGAAATAAGTAATATGTGTATAAACAGTTGATACTGTCATCAAGGAGCAAACTTAGCTCCTAGCCAAATTATGTCCCTGCACAGAACCCTTCTCCCTCATTTTCTCCCAATATGAAATAATGTATGCCATTCACTGCAACCGAGAAAAGACACCAAACTTGGTATCAAAAATGTTATATCAAACTCGGTATCAAAAATGTTAAATGAATGGACATCTGGGGTGCGTCTGAAACCATGCCCACGGCCTCAGGGATGAGAAAGGCACCTGATCTCAAGGGTGAGAGCACAGAAAGCTCACTGCCCTTTCATGTGTCTGGAACACCTTCCCATAAAGGAATGAATAAGTGGAGCTAGGTGACCTTGTCTTTCATGTCTGCTGGATTCTGTGCTCTTTGTCTCAAGTATCTCTCTCTCTGCAACCACTTCACTCACTGGCAACTGCTGGCTGACTGCATGTTCGCAAAACAACATTGTGCCTGGACAGAGATCCACTGTGGAAGAATTAGCTGGCTGCATTGCTTGGTGGCACTGTTCAACCCTTGCTCCTTTCTCTGAACTATTTGGCAAGGACAGACCAGAGAAGATTATTAGACTTCCATAAATTAATACTTCTATAGTCCTTTGAAGAGCTAAAGCGGCTCACAAGAATTATCAGTCAGTATTCAGTTCAAGCAAGAACAACAAAAGATGGGCTTCAAATCAGAGTAAGCCAAAATGAGAAAAGCCCCAAGACACTTCACTTTTAAAACAACAGTTCTTTTTTCTAATAATATAAGTTGATACACTTTCTTATGCAAGGTTGTCTTTCCAGAGTACGAAAATGTAACTTTTTGGATTACCACTCCCAGAATCCCTCAGTCAGCCATACTGGCCAGAGCGGGGTGGGGATGAAGACTACAAAATAATATATATATATATATATATATATGTATTTCCATGACCAGGCCTGTTGAATGCTTGAAGGAGTTCTATACAAGGAACCTTTATGGAGCAAAGAGAAGCAATTCTTGGCACAAAGCCACACCTGTTGTCTATTTATGGTCCACCAGTGTAATTACTTTGGACATGTTGCAGTATTAATTACCTGGACTCCTCTAGGGATATTAAAAATTATGCCAGTCAGTAACTATATGCAGGAGCTACATTGCATTTATCAGTGTTGTTGGGCATATTTACATTAGAATCCTTTATATAAAGTATAAACGAAATCTGTTATAGTTCCATTTTGTCAGGATTTTAATGCACATGATAGGTATGCATATTTGATGTAGACTAAACAACAAGGGAGGATCTAGAATCATAGAATCATAGAGTTGGAAGAGACCACAGGGGCCATCCAGTCCAATTCCCCTGCCATGCAGGAACACCCATCAAAGCATTCCCAACAGATGGCCATCCAGCCTCTGCTTAAAAACCTCCAAAGAAGGAGATTCTACCACACTTCGAGGCAGCATATTCCACTGCTGGACAGCTCTGACCATCAGAAAGTTCTTCTTGAGGTTCAGGTGGAATCTCCTTTCCTGCAGTTTGAATCCATTGCTCCTTGTCCTAGTCTCTAGAACAGCAGAAAACAAGTCTGCTCCCTCCTCGACATGACACCCTTTCAAATATTTAAATATGGCTATCATGTCCCCTCTTAACCTTCTCTTCTGCAGACTAAACATACCCAGCTCCCTAAGCTGCTCCTCATAGGGCATGGCTTCCAGACCCTCCACCATTTTGGTTGCCCTCCTCTGGACACGCTCCAGCTTGTCAACATCCTTCTTGAATTGAGGTGCCCAGAACTGACACAGTATTCCAGATGAGATCTAACCAAAGCAGAATAGAGTGGTACCATTACCTCCCTTGACCTAGATACCATACTCTTATTGATGCAACCAAGAATTGCATTGGCTTTCTTGGCTGCCGCATCACAGTGCTGACTCATGTTCAGCTTGTGGTCTACCAAGACTTCTAGATCCCTTTCACATGTACTGTTATCCAGCCACGTGTCCCCCATCTTATATTTGTGCATTCCATTTTTTCTGCCTAAGTGTAGGACCTTACATTTCTCTCTGTTGAATTTCATTTTTTTAGCTTTGGTCCAGCTCTCCAATCTGTCAAGGTCATTTTGAAATTTGATCCTGTCCTCTGGGGTATTAGCAACCCCTCCCAATTTGGTGTCATCTGCAAATTTGATCAGCATGCCCTCCACTCCTTCATCCAAGTCATTGATGAAGACGTTGAATAGTACTGGGCCCAGGACAGAACTCTGCAGCACCCCGCTAGTCACTTCTCTCCAGGATAAAAAGCAGCCATGGGTGAGCACCCTTTGGGTTCAGTCAGTCAACCAATTACAAATCCACCTAATAGTAGCCATGCCCAGCCCACATTTTACTAGTTTCTTTGCAATAATATTATGGGGAACTTTGTCAAAGGCCTTACTGAAATCAAGATATGCTATGTCTTCAGCATTCCCTTCATCTACCAAGCTTGTAACCCTATCATCAGAAGAGACAAGATTAGTCTGGCATGACTTATTTCTGACTTTTAGTGATTACGGCACTGCTTTCTAAGTAATTACAAACTGACTGTTTAATGATCTGCTCTAGGATCTTTCCTGGTGTTGATGTCAGGCTGACTGGGTGATAATTATTTCGCTCCTCTTTTTTTCCCTTCTTGAAGATGAGGATGACATTTGCCCTCCTCCAGTCTGCTGGGACTTCTCCTGTTCTCCAAGAGTTCTGAAAGATTATTGCAAGTGGTTCAAAAATGACTTCTGCCAGTTCTTTTAATATCCTTGGATGTAATTCATCTGGCCCTAGAGACTTGAATTCATCTACTTTAGCCAGAAATTCCTGTACTACTTCTCTACCTATTCTGTGCTGTGTTTCTCCCCCGCCTTCGTCACCTGCTCCCCACCAACCAGGTTGAGTACTTGTATCCTTTTGGGAGAAAACTGAGGCAAAGAAGGTGTTGAATAGTTCTGCCTAGAGGCACCAGATCCTGTCTGATCTTATAAACTAAGTAGGATCAGCTCTGGTTAGTACTTGGATGGGAGACAGGCAATAAATACTGAATGCTGTAGGCTGTATATCAGAGAAAAGAACCAGAAAAATCACTTCTGAGTATTCCTTAAGTGAGAAAACACTATGACATTCACAGGGTTGCAATAAGTCAACAGGCAACCTGAAGGTGCATACTCATGTGCACACACACACACACATATATATATCAAGGTCCCCATCACAGTGAAATGCATCAACCATTTAAGAAAGGCTATCATTCAGAGGGTATCTAGAATCACAGATATTGTTGTTTATACAAAGCCATCTATTTGTTACAGATTATTTAGAGATACCAATATTTAAAATAATATTGTTCAGCCTTCAGTAAGTCTGCATACTTACTGTAGCATGTCTCCATCTGGCCTATTTTCAAGAAGTCTGCACATTCTAACCTCCCCCTAAACTGATGTTTTTCAAGACACCTGTCCCCCCCCCCAGCAACAGTGCACCTTCTTCCCTCAGCACACTCCCCTCTCAATGATAACGGGAAATAGGGAAACTATTTATGTTTTGCCAAAAAAGAAGATGTGGCCTACCATCTATAGCTAATATCTATAGATACACATTTGCAAATACAGGTGCTCACTCTTGCTGGTGTCTCCAGGGTTCTTGATCTGTCTTCTTTATCTTAAAACCAGACTTGGACTGGGTTCTCTTTCAGAGGAAAGACACCTTCAAAAGACTATCCTATGTAAAATACGGTGAACATATGGCTACCTGAATAGGAAAGCAGCATGTCCTCTGATGCTCAAAAACCTAAAGCTGTCTCTGTTCTCAACTGTTATTCAGCAGTGGAGTTCTGGCAAGTAAAAGATCTATCCAGGGAAGCTATTTTGGAACCAATGATTTTTCCAGATTTTGCAGGTAAAGAAGTCACACTTCAAAGAACAATCTCATAAAAGGATTTTCAAAAGCATTCTTAATTAATGAACAGGTGAGTAATAGCTCCATACTAAACTTTTGACCTCAGTCATCTGGTAAATTAGGGTAGAAGAAATCCAAAGGGCTGTTTGTTATGTGATTGCTATTTTCAATGCAACATCTCCATTTAGAGTCATATGGATTTCTCTTTGAATACTTAGAAGGAAATGCCTGAGGCTTGTCAAGCAAAGTACAAGAAAGACTCAGCTTCTGAGACAATGACAAAATCCTGGATATAGTTCACTAATTAAACCAGCCACTCATCAAAATATCTCTCATGTTATTAAAACTGAATGAATTCTCCACTCTAGCAAAGATTATATATTAAAAAAAAAACAGTAATGGAAAAGGTAATCAAGTGAAACTACTAGCTAACTGCTTGGAGGATTTATGAGCTCACCAGACTGCATGAAAAAGATATAATTTGTTCAATTTATTAGTCATAAAGAAAGTAATTTACTAAGGTTAAAAACTGATCATCTCACAAAACAAGCCACTTTTTAGCACTAATTAAATTTACCAAATATGGACCAAGACTAGAAGTACCGTACTATACGCAGAAGAAGTCTATTTGTCTCTATCACTCACAGCTAGCTATTGTTTCTCACTGGAAATAAGAGATATGTGAATCTTATCTGAAGGAAGCCTGTGAAGACAAGTGTTGCTCTGATATTGGGTATTAGATGTGGGCACATACAGCCCAAGCTAAGCCTATAGATTTCAGAGAGGAAGTTAAGTCATAATGACAGTGAACTTTTGAGCCTAAAATTTCCACCTTTTAATGCCAGGTTAGTTGTAAGGTAAACACTAACCACCTAAGATTTGATTCTCAATGAAATACTAAAATGGCTTTCATTATGGAGACCTGACTGAAAAAAAAGGAGAGGAGTTTGTCCCAGCCAGCTTTACCTAGTAGGTTACAGCTGGCTAAAGCTGTTGAATAGAGAAGTGGAGTGATACCAGTCTATAAAAATCTGGTTTCACAAAGAAGATGCTCCATTTAGAACAGGTCCTCACTCTTTCTTCATTCAAACAAAGGATCAAGATGCATCTTTTCAATTGGGCCTCTAAAATTATCACCTTGGGCTTTGATATTGTGGTCAGTGGTTTCTAATCTTGTGTTTTTTACTTTATTATTTATTGTTTGTACACACTGTTTTTATACCTCCACATTTGAGCCAGAGATTAGGGAAACAAAACCCCTGTAGAAGATCAGCAAAAAGGGATGAACATTTAGGTGGGGAGAGGCGTGAGTACTGGATGTGACCAACAGTGGGTCTTCCATTTTTAATAACAAGCCCTCTTATCCTTCCATTCCATTCCACTCCCCGCCCCCCTTTTTTTTTGCTGGATTTTAAAACCAGTTTTGTGGTTCTTGATAAATCAGCACCATGAGTACTGTGGTGCTCAGTGGAACAGTCACCAATGTACCACACGTATCCTATTTGGAAGAGACATCTCTTGATTATGTTAATATCTAGGATATTCTCTTCAGTTTCTCAGTACAAGTGTGAGTGTGTTGCTCACCTTCTACAGGGATACAAAACCTAAGCATGCAGCGGCCTTGAGAAGAAGTGTGTTGGCCTCAACCATTCCAACTCTGACCTCCTCACATTAATGAGAATGCTGAATAGTACCTTGGATGCTTGGAAGCACTTCAGAACCATGATTCTTGATTGGTTGGAAGCTATAACTGCATTAGACCAAACACACTCACACCCTTCATTCAGCACGCAAACATAGTGATAGCTTTCTGGTTCAACACTGGAAGATTGGATATGGAAAAACCAGCATGTGCATCATTCCATGGCAAAGTTTGTGAATGCTTAAAGGGAGGCATTCTTTATTTTATTGTGTATAACACAGGGCATGGTCCAAGACCCTAACCATTAATGCATCTTTTGTCATTGAATTCAGTATATTATGGAATCCATAGATTATATATCAAGGCCATCAAAATGCCATTAAGCATGCACTACATATAAATTGCAAAGAATGGAAAGTAAATTTAAATGTCTTGCATGCTCCCGTTGTATTGAGCAAGTATAATTTACTTTGCTTAAAGGATAACGAGCCAGTAGATCTAATAAGGAAACTCTACCTTCCCTTAGTGATACATATGGATGATATGTTCCTCAGGTAAATTTATGCTTTGAAGCAATGTAAATTTAGTTATATGCAAATTCCACTTGGTTGCTCTTCAGCTAGAAAACCAAAGTATGCATTTTCTTTATTGCAGTATGAAAAGATGAGCTAATTTCTGAAGGAACCAACTTTACAGGGAAATGGTGCTAATTTCTCATGTTTATTATACAAATGAAGGCAAGGACAGGAAGTGCAACCAGAAAGCACTTCTTGAGACGGGAAATATGGAAAATTTACCACCTGCATTCTGCTGTGTAAACATACAACCTACTAACTTTCCATATAATATTTCAGTGATGTACTCCTGGGAGGATTAACAGGATTTTACCTCAACAACAAGTATATCCTACTCATTCAGATGACGGGAAGTTCGGAGGTCATGCACATTATCTAAAGAGGATATAGAGGAGGACACCAGCATGCCACAATTGCATTGGAAAGAGATAACGAGAGTCTCCAAGGAGAATGACAGTGTGTTATCAGCCCCAATATTAATTTAAGGGAACTCTGGGAAATGGAGCAGGATAACAACCTGCCTGATTTATAACTAGGGAATACAGTTTGAAAAGCAGTGGAGATTAAGCTAGTAGTGCTCTAGCCACAATGTAAAACTTTGTGTTCACAATCTGATGACCAGATTCAACTAATGGATAGATGTCTACGGATACAGAGTGTCCCAGAGACCGCAGCTTAAAGATAATAAAACATCATTGAGGTTATTATGTTGAGGAGAATGGAACCAGATAATATCAATAAGACTATAATTTTAATTCAAATGGTGTTAAGGTTCCCTCCTTGCCCTTGACATTGCAGGGTCAAACTAAACCTCTACATGAAATTTGCCATTGTGACCCCCCTCTTATGAACTAATTAGCAGCCTATGGCAGCTGCTTTGAAGATCAGAGACCAGATGCTTCCATTTGCACTAAGGCTGTTCCTCCCAACCTGTTCCACCTTTGATAGGGAGGACCACCATTTTTGTATACTAAATATATTCAATATTTTGCAATATAAGAGCCAGAGTGGTCTTGTGGTTTGATTGTTGGACTAGGACTCTCAAGAGCAGGGTTCAGATCCCTGTTCAGCCACGGAAACCCACTGGGTGATCTTAGGCAATTCACACACTTAGCCTCAAAGGAAAACAATGCCAAACTCAATCTGAACAATTCTTGCTGAGAAAACTCTGTGATAGGTTTGCCATAGGTTTGCCAAAAGTAGGAAACAGCTTGAAGCCACACAACAACATTTTGCAGTACAAATATCTTTTAGCAAAAATGACCAGTATGAAACCAACCGATGTCAACTGAAAAAGCTAAGACAACATTTCAACTACACGTTTGAGAACTATAAATTGCAAGGCCAAACTTCCTACCCAGTTGCACAACACAAAAAGGGACAATGAAATGTTGAGCTTGGTAGTCATATAATATTTATTTCAAATTCTGGAATTGTTGGTGCAATGAGAAAACATTATGAAAGCAATTTATGGTATTTTTAGAACACATAGTTTGTACATATTCAGATGAAGATGTATTTTGACTACTGCCTGTGCTATTAATAGGGATGGCTAAAATTTATCGAAATTATCACTACTGTTTTAATGTGGTGAGATGTAGATTACTGAATTTGCAACTAGAATAATTACTTGCTGTTCAATTTACTAGAATATAGCTAGCCCATGCCACTGCAAATCTTCTAAAATGTTGGCTCCAGCTGTGCAGAGAATACGACCACAGATTTGGTATTTATCAAAGCATCACTCACAGTTTTTCCTAGTGAGGAATTGCTTTCCTGGGCTGAGATTCCACATTGCTGTGATAAATTTTGAATGCAGGAATCATTAGTCTGGAACTGAGCAATGACTGAGTGAGAATGATCCACATTATCAGTCTGCATGGTGCCTGTATTTAGCAGTTTTCTTCAGCAGTTTGGGAACTTGCCACAGGAAAGTGTCTCTCACACAACTAGAAGTAAATGTGAATGGGGTGTAACTCATCCAGAAAGCCTTCACCATGATGATTAACTTCCCATGTTCAAATATTTTCTGTGAAAACAGATTTTGGTCCACAGCGAGTGATTAATAGTAATCCTTACCACTTTTTTTGTCACGTATATCAGTTGACACATGTGGACGGCAGCAAATCAAGAAAAGCGAATGTTGCTGGCAGCCAAGAACGCAACACTTACCAACATTGCCATAAAGCAGATACATCAGTACGAATCAATGAAGGGCATAGCTCCTTATACAGAACAAAGAATGAGGCAAGCTGAAGATGATAGCATGAAGCCAGTAAAATGAGTTTCATTTAGTGGGAAGTGGAAAGACCCTATAAACAAGATGCCTTCTGGAATAAAAATCACCTGCTTTTTTCTAATGTAAGGAAAATTTAACTTGTTTCCCCTTCTCATAGTACTCTTACAGTATAGTTCTGAATATCAAAACAGAAAGGTACTCAGCCAAGTAAGGTACATACTTTTTTATTTACTGTATATTTATTTTCTATACATTTATTTGCATGGCTCAAAAAACAAAGGTAACATTAAAATATAAGACAAAACAAGCAAAAGTATTACAACTAAAATACAGCTTAAATCTCATCTTCCAATGAGTTACTGATAAATGGTAACAGAATAAGAACTGGAGACCCAAGTATTTTGAGTCATATGATGACTTGTACAAAGTATTATGTTGAAGGAGAAGGAGAAGGAGAAGGAGAAGGAGAAGGAGAAGGAGAAGGAGAAGGAGAAGACATTTCTTTAAAATGCCCTTTCCATAAAAGTCTGGAACATTAAACATATGCAATCATAGACAAAGACAATAAATTGTTGTTGTTGTTGTCTTTGTTGTATGCTTTCAAGTTATTTCTGACTTATGGCAACCCTAAGGTGAATATCATGGAGCTTTCGAGGGCTGAGAGTGTGTGATGTGCTGAAGGTTGCACAGTCAGTAATAAAACATTACATTATAAATATACATAAAATCCTCAATATTCCACCAGCCTCCACGCAACTCAGCAACCTCAGGAACAACTCAGCAGTTTAATCTGGATAATCAAGGAGGAAGGACTTCAAACCATTATGAAAACAGTTGAGATTCTCCTTCAGCTAGAGGTCCAAAGAAAGACTATACCACAGATCTGGACCCAGGTCTTGAAAGGCTCATAGCCTTCACAGAGTTGTGTCCATTGGTGGGACAGACAATAATCCTTATCCTGTAGAACTTAAATTCCTAGATGGTACATTCCATGTTAGCTGAGTTGCCGGGTACTCGGGGAAAGGAGAGCACAGAACTCTGAACACAAGAAGCAAAATTTGTAAATGGGCCCTGACCTGAAGTGGCAGCCAGCGAAGGGATCTATGGGGAAAGCAACCTAGATGGCACTATTCTTAATTAAAATCAGAGGAAGAAGAGACCACAGAGACAGACCCCACTGGTAGGCTGTTACAATAACCCAGGTGTGACCTGACCAAAGCCTGGAAAAGCAGATGGACAGTCAAGAACCCAAGGATCCTATGGATGTTCAAAAGATGGAAATTACATGTGTTTGCCTTTGCCCTGGCAAATGGACACAGGGACAAATGGTCATCCAGCAGGACTCCAAGGCTCCTGGCAACAGACACAGGAATCACTGTACAACCCTGTAAACACAGTGGAAGGTATGAAACAGGGACTCCTAGACAGCCAGGCTGAAACACCAAGATCTCAATTCTTCTATATTCACCTTAAGACAGTGGGTGATCATCCACAAAGAAATTCTCAACCAGCAGTCCGTCAAAGACTTGCACACAGACTATGTAACAAAAAAATATCAAGAATTGTTCTGAAATAATTATGAAATGGTCTGGAAAGAAATGAAAAAAGAAATGGAGAAATGAAGCAAATTGAATTCATCTTTTTTTGGGAAGGATAAACACTTTTAAAATGACATTACTACTGAACATGATGTTTTTATTTCAAAAGTTGCCAATAACAGGAAATGGAAACATATTTAAAGACTGGAAAAAGGAAATCTCAAAATCTACATGGTTAGGTAAAAGGCCAAGAATAAGATTCAGAACATTTAAAGAAAGAGGGGGAATGGAGTTACCATCCCTGAGAATATACTACCAAGCATGTTGTTTAGAATGGATCCAAAACTGGAAATCATTACAAAAATCATCAATAAAAGATTTGGAGGAACATGAGAACAGATTTTGATGGCATGGTTATTTGTATTATAATAAAATAGTGGTTAATAAAGAATTTAACAACCATTGCATCCAGAAAATTTTATTAAAAATATGGCAACAATTATATCCAAGATTTTATACAAACCTCCCAATTTGGACATCACCACAAGAAGCCTTTAAAATTTCTCCAACAAAAGAAGGGAAAATGCTGACATATCAGGATATACTAATCTGGAAAGGAAATAAACCAAGAATGAAAACACTGGAAGAAATGAAGGTGGCTGGACATGAAATGAATTGGTTTCCATGGAGACAATTGACAGAAAGATATAATAAAATGGACCTAAAATTATTTGGATTTGAGAAGAGGGAAAATGAACTGGATGTACTGATGAAAGAGAATCAAAAGAAAAGAATATCTAAGCTTTATAAACTGCTATTACAGAGAGAAATGGAGCAGGAAGAAATTAAAGAAACAATGGGGAGACGGTCACAAAATACAGGACATCCAATAGATATTGAGAGTTGGAGAATGGCATGGAAAACAGACCTAAGATTTACATTAAATTTAAACCTAAGAGAAAATTATTATAAAATGTTGCATAGATGGTATATGATGCCAGAGAGATTACAAAAAATTTCTAAGAATGGTAATTTGAAATGTTGGAAGTGCAGAGGAAAAGAGGGAACATTTTATCATATGTGGTGGACTTGCAAAAAAGCGAAAAAAATTGGAAAGAAATACATGATGAAATTCAAAAAATATTTAAATTGAATTTTGAAATGATACCTGAATTATATTTATTGAATATAATAAAATCAAAGTTAGAAATTAGAAAGCATAAAAAATGTGATATTTAATTGCAGCAGGTAGATTAACATATGCTCAACATTGGAAACAAAATATTAAAATAAATTTAAATGAATGGAAATTAAGGGTTATGGACATGCTAGAGTTGGAGAAACTGACAAATGCATTAAAGAATAAGTCTGTTCAACAATTTGATAGAGAATGGAGAGAAATAAAAGAGAGGCTTCAGCTGTAAAGATAATGATTACAATGATATAATATGGTAAAAATGATAAAAATGTATTGATTGGTTAAATGGCAATCTATGATCGATATGCTTCAGATACTATAGAGTATAGCTGACTGCATTCCTTGTATTGTATTACAATGTATTGCATTCTTTGACTCAGCTGGGTAAAACTGGAGAAGAAAATTTGCTGCAGGAGTTGGGAGGGGGAGGGGAACATTTGGAAGAAATGTCTCCATTTTATACTTTTTTTTGAAAACTTTAATAAAAATATCTATAAAAAAAATAATAAAAGACTTCCACACAGAAACATCAATTGATTTAAAATTCTGGAAAATCTGAGTGTCATCTGCATAACTGTGACACTGAAAACCCAAATCTGAAATAAAAAAATCTAACAGGAAGGGTATATAAAGAAAAAAAGAAGTGGACCCAAAACTGATCTTTGTGGCACCCTTACAGTAAAAGGGAAATTTTTTGACATAGATCCGCAAAATGAAATAGAAGAGGAACAATCAAACAAAAAAAGATTTAAATCAGGACAAAGTGTTCCCCATTATTCCCAATGATGCCAACCAAAATGGTAAGATCTGATGACCCAAGTGAAAGGATGCAAAAAAGATGGTCAACACAGATATTTGACACCAAGTCTTGGCAACTAGAATTTCATTTACTACATGAGTCAAGGCTGTTACAGTGAAGTTACGTATATGAAACCCTAAATGAAATGGGTTGAGAAGATCATGTGTGGTCAAATAAAGCATCAATTAGGAAAGAGAAGCTCTTCAAAATTTTGGAAAGTGGAGGGAGAAGAGACACAGGACGATAATTAGCACAAAAGAGAGGATCTAGGGAAGGTTTCTTTAACAGACAACAGAAGGCAGCAGGGGTAAAGCAGCCTGGGAAAATACCCCTTGAAAAATAACAATTTACCAAATGGGTTATGTAAGGCAGAAGCAGAGGCAAAAGGATTGGATAAAGAAAGGATGGGAAAGGGTCAGTAGGGCAGGAAGTAGGGGAGGAGGTCAACACAGTTTGACCAATAATTGATTGTGCAACAAGGGGGGGAAATGAAACTCTTCTCATGATAGTAAAGGCATGGCCTGGGCCAATGTTTGTAGTAAATCAAGTGATGGCAGTGGAGGTGGAGATTCATCCACCAAATCTGAATTAACAATTGAGGTCACCATCTGATCAAAGAAGGAGGCCAAATCACTTGTGGAGAAATCCTGAACTAAAGGACACTTGTCACAGCCAGCCACTGCACTCAATGAGGTGTTTAAAGGTGGCCAATAATTGATGAGGGAGGTGGGGTTGCAAATGGAGTTGCTAAGATTCAACTACATGAGAATAACGAGTTGCTCAAGTAGTCCTCAAGCTTTGATGCAATTGATGGATGCTATCTCCACTGCCTTTCTAAATAATGGATGATAGTTCATTTCACACACAGCTCTACATGGAACGAAGGTCTTAGGCAGTGCTCTATGATGAAGTGAGTTCTTGATGGTGCCATGACTTCTTGAACAGTTTTTGTTACAGTGTTACATTGATTAGCCAGAGCATCTGGATTTAATGTATCCTCAATAAAGCTGTGGTCCACTAGTGTGTCTTCTAGCTCCATCACGCTCCCTGGTACTTCATTCATTCGTTCATTCCTCCACCACTCCATGGTTAGACTTAAAACATCACTGTGTAACTGACTGAGGACTTCAGAGAAGGAATCCAGAGATATCCCAGATAAATCCCAACAACACTTTAGCTGTATAGCAGGGAAAGAAGGTAATATCTTAACTTTGTATGACCTAAGGAATATGTACCTGGACTCATGTGGTGAATAATGCTGAAGAGGAGGGTGTGTTGCAGCTGGTGCAAAGCACCAGAATGCTGCACATGAGAGGGTCAGGGTCAGGTTATAAACTGCCTGCTCACTCCATCACATGTCACTTTAACTGTCATTGCTCAGCCCACCCAGCCACCTACACTGTAGCATGAGCTTTGCTGATTGTTTCAGGGTCACGTAGGAATTTTTGTCCTTTTACCTGTTTGTTTGTCTGTCTGTCTGTTTGTTTGTTTTTTCTACACCACACTGTATTTTGTGGACTTGGACAATTGACTTTGGGTGGTGTCTTTAAATAGGTTGTCATCATACAGGTAGCAGGGGGGAATAGAAGACTTCGGTGTACACTTTTGGCACCTTTTTGATGTAGGGTAGGGCTCTGAAACTTCTGTTTAAGGCCTCAATAGCCAGGGATGGAGAAGGAGGCTACCCTTGAGGTGAACCTGGGATTCAGATCTCAGTCTCCTGGGTTTACCTTCCAATTACAGCCAGCTGGGGGGCAACTCAATTATTGGATTTCCCTCAGGGCTTGGGTGTTTCACCTAAGGGAAGGCTGAGGAGATAGTTAAGGAGTGACAGCTGGTCTCAGCTGGATCTGCATCAGGTTACTCCCCTCTTATTCCATTTCCAGGCCAATACAGGTCAAATGAAGTGGCCCTTACTTAACTCAATATTCTGTGTCTAATCTCACTATTCCATGATTGGTCATCAAATGATCTGATATCCCTGCATCTATAACCTCATTCCAGTTCAATATCTAAGTTCCTAAACAGGAACGAATCCAGCTACACAAGTGGGAGTGGTTTCCACAATATCCAGATCAAAAGCTTCTAGGAGGGAGAAAAAAATTCTAAGAAAATGAAGAAGCATTTCTACGAAGTCCCCACAAATAATACGTATAGGGTTTAAAGACACAAATGTAGATAACCACTCTGATATTTCTTCTAAGAAGGCCCAATTCTTTCCAGGGGGCCTATAAATCAGCTTTTGCCACTGAGGGATGGCTTATTTGCAGGGCTGTCACTTCAAAAGATGTTAATGAAGTATCACCATTCATGAAAAGGAGCTTAGTGGGCCATGATGTCTCATAAATTATCAGAGCACCTTCTCCACAGCTTACTGTTCATGGAGAGCGCACACAAGAAAAGCTATGTACTTTAAGAGTAGCTGAAGGAACATAATCATCCATTGATAACTATGTAATAGTAGTCAAATTAATCAAAAAGTTTCAGAATTGGGTTTAATTGCTTCAGAGAGATTAAAGACTTCCCTTCACTGTTTTTTTCCTATAGATGTATGCTGAATGGTTAACGTTTCACTGACTTTAGTGAAATAACATGAAAAACAACTCAATTCTGGGCATTTTTACTTGGAAATAAATCCAAATAGTATGTTTATTGATTCTGAACTTCTTTGAAAATGATAGCAATGTCAACTTGGTAAGGGTAAATATCAAGATTGTTTTAAAACTGGGTCAGAAGTGGCATTTTAGAATAAAAAAAAATACAGAAATATCGTTTATCATTTTGTATGTATACCACCCTGAAATCTCATTATAATGGGCAGGACATAACATATAAACAGACAAACAAACAAACAAACAAACAAACAAATAAATCTAAAGTGTATCATTGGGGAGCGAGAGAAGTCCAAAACTTTATTACAGTATTTGTTTTATTATCTTGCTGTTATCTTTGTTTCAATAACTTGTCAAATCTGTAGAATCTCATGAACAAGACTGTGAACTCTTGTCCACAAAAGAGAGATGGATAGAGAAACACTTTTAAAAAACAGTATTAGAACATTTTAAAGTTTGTGGACTTGCAATCAAATAGCTGTCCCCAACCAAAGAACTTTCAAGGGAAGATTGGAAGCAGAACCAGCTGAATTGGAATACATTCATAAATTCCAATAATCAGGAGAAATATGAACAAACGTAATGGTTTCTTGGCAACCTATGTATATTAATATGTAAGAAAACTTCTCATGTACATAAGAATTTTCAGGAGAGTTTCCTAACCCCAAGGAAATGCCTTAGTTTAGATCTGTTCTCACACTTTCCTTGGCTGTTGCCTCAAGTACTGCTTATGTATGATGAGATGAGAATTTAAAAATTCTAAAGTATCACTTAGACATTGCTTAAGAATTGCTTCAAGTACAGGTTTCTTCAGTACTGTTTTAATGATTGCTTTTACATCTCAGGACTTCAGACCAACAGCTATCATCTCACAACCCTTTGAAGGTTTATGGCCTGAATCACAATTTTCACCTTTCTGCATCCTTTCGCACTCTGACCTGAGATCCCACAATTTTGCAACTGCTATATACCTGTGGCTATTCTTCCAAGTTCAATCAGTGTATTCAAAGAATTGTCCAGTTTGTTAAAAATCTGTACTCTATAATATATGTCCAGCAACAGGAAAGGACTTTATTGTTGTTGAGTAATTCAAATCATTTGGCTTATGGCAACCCTAAGGCAAAACTTTCATAGGGTTTTCTTGGCAACATTTGTTCAGAAGGGGCTTGCCTTTGCTTTTCTCTAAGGCTGAGAGAGTGTGGCTTTCCTAAGGACACCCAGTGTATTTCAGTGGCTGAGTAGGGATTTGAACCCTGGTCCCCAGAATAATAGTCCAGTGCCCAAATCACTACGCCACACTGGATGTAGGAAATGACTACAGGAAAGAAATGATAGACTCAGAATTGCTAGCTGAGCAGCAACACATGCCAGTATGTGCTTAATGTTTTAATAGCAACCACAATTGCAGGTAACTGCAGATGAGCATTTTTCTCAGCATTGTTTGCAATGTTTTATCCTGCTCAGGTCTGCACTGTTAGCTATGGTTAAAGGAAGAACTACATCTACAGCTACCCATTAAAAAGTGGGCAAGTGTAGTAGAAGATGAAGTCTTTTTGCTGACATTTCCTAAATGATGAGAATATCAGGATGATATAACCGGAGTGCCATCTTTGCAAAGGACAGTCTCCTTAGAGTTTAATTTAATGCCAAGTACCTAAATTTAAAGCTCAGTTGGTCACCCGATGAGCCAATTAAGTAAGCTAATGTGTGTATATTTTTCTTACTTAGCCCTTATCATGGCACTGGAGGACAGTCCACATAAATAAAGGAATATCCAGCACTGAATAAAGACAGTACAGCTAAGGCAGATTTCTGAATGCTTCTAAATGCATGATACAAAGTCCCTACAGGTTATTTCTCAAAGCTGGGCTTGTTGAAACTCATTTTTTTTCATTACCCCTTGCCACTGCCCTGGCTTTCACTCAGTCCCAGAGCCATTCTCTCCTTTCTTTTATTTTTCCATTATCTTTTACCCTTTGACCACCACAATGAGGGCTCACACTCTAAGGGCTACTCTAAAAGATGAGTGAGATCAATAGTTCAGTGTCATGTATCTACTTGCTTCAGAGAAACTGGAGAAGACAGGACAAAATTGGTGGTGTGATAATGAAATAACTTCCAAACAAGACATCCATTATCAGTGCCATTTCTCCAATGCTGAAACTAAGAGTTATAATCAAATGAAATTTGGCAAAGCTGTTGTCTCAGGCCTGAGCCCAACTGCCTAGTCCTAACTAGAGAAGACCCACTGAAACAATTGTGTAATGGTCCACTGACTCATAGGTAAGGTCCATTAATTCAATATGTCTACTCTAGTTTGGACGAACAGTAGAATTCAGAACTCCTTAAAAAAAAAATCTTCTTTACTCCAAAATACTGAATAGTCTACTACCTTAATTTGCAACTTAACTATTACAAATGAGATATATACTATCTAATTTTATTGCACTCATCACACTTATGCTTTGCAACACACACTCACACAAACAATTTTTGAAGAATGCTTCTTGCATTCTTGCATATTTCTCAGAAGTAATTTTTGTCAACCTTTTAAAATTAGTCTGAGGTGGTGTGATACAGCAAGCTCAGAATGTTTGACCAAAAGATGGTTAGCCTACAAACTGAGGAAACAAAGAGAAAAGAGTCTGATTACAGAAGTAAACATAGGGGGAAAGACGTCAACGGATCAAGAAATTATCAAACAAACTTTCTATAGATATCACAGTGAACTATATAACATTAAAGAAAGAAAGATACATAAAAAGATTATGGACTTCCTGGAGAGACAAGAGACATTTAAAATAATGGAGGAACAACAGAAAATATTAAATGCTAAAATAACAGCAATGGAGATAGTAGAAGCTATTAAGAAATTGAATACGACAAAAGCACCGGGCCCAGATGGGTTCTCCGCTGTGTATTATAAGAATTTGCAAGAAGAGCTGGTGCCACATATGTTGAAATTATTTAATGAAATCATAGAAGGAGGGAGATCAAACTCCTGGAGTGAGGCTTGCATTACATTAATACCGAAAGAAGGGAGAGATGCAAAAGAACCAGGTAATTACAGACCGATATCATTGCTGAACGTTGATTACAAGATATTCATGAGCATTTTGGCTGAAAGAACTAAAAGAATATTACAAGAATTAATAGAGGAAGAACAAAATGGATTCTTACCGAAGAGACAACTAAGAAATAACATTAGGACAATTCTGAACGTTATAGAGCATTATGAAAGAAATAATGATAAGAAATTAGCTTTGATTTTCATTGATGCCGAGAAGGCATTCGACAATCTGAGATGGGATTTCATGTTACAAGTGTTGACAAAAATGAACTTTGGAAACACGTACACGAGTTGGATAAAAGAAATATATAAAGACCAAGTGGCCACCTTGATCATAAACGGGGAAAAAACAAAAAAGTTTGAGATAAAAAAGGGAACAAGGCAAAGATGTCCCCTATCACCTTTGTTATTCATAATAACATTAGAAATACTAATAAAGATGATAAAGGAAGACCCAGAAATAAAGGGATGCAAAGTGAAGAGTTATGAATACAAGTTAAAAGCATATGCTGACGACTTGGTGACCATCTTAGAAGACCCAAACTCATGTATAGATAAATTATTAGAAAAGGTGAATCAATTCAGCGAGCTAGCAGGATTAAGAATCAATAGAGAAAAGATGAAAATTTTGACAAAAAATATGAGAATGGAAGAAGAAAGAGAATTGATCTGAAAAACAGGCTTCAAATCAGAGAAGAAAGTTAAATATCTGGGAATTTGGATCTCTAAAAGAAATAATGAGTTATATGATAACAACTATAAAATTATGTGGAAAGAAATTAAAAATTCACTAAATAACTGGAATTATTTGCAGCTTTCGTTATTGGGAAGGATAGCAACGAAAAAATGAATGTGCTACCAAAATTAAACTTTTTGTTCCAAAATTTACCAGTAATTATAAATGAAAAACCTTTTAAAGAATGGCAGAGAGAAATTTCCAAATTCATTTGGGAGAAAAAAGACCAAGAATTAGATGGAAAACCCTTACAGAAAGGAAAGAAAAAGGAGGCTTCGGATTACCTGATCTAAAAATATATTACCAAGCGAACTGTTTGATATGGATTAAAGAATGGCTAACATTACAAAATGAAAAAATATTAAATCTGGAAGGTGCGGGATTGCGTATGGGCTGGCACGCATACATGTGGTATAGCAAATAAAAAATAGATAAAGAATTCCAGAACCATTATTTGAGGAAAGCCCTATTAATAAATTGGCAAAAATTCAAGAAAAAATACTACAAGAAAATCCCATTATGGATCTCTCCTCATGAAGCGTTTTATAGTAGATGGCGAGAACCGCAAGAAAAAATGATCAGATATAAAAATATGATAATAGAGGAGAAGAATCAGGAAACAAGAACGAAAACTAGAGAAGAATGGGAAAGCGAAGATTTCAAATGTCAATGGTTCCTATACAGACAATTTAAAGAAAGATACAATATGGATAGAAAACTGGAAGGTTTTGAATCAGGGAAAAATGAAAAATGATTTGAAAAAATAATATTTGAATCACAAAAACAATTGACTTCTAAACTATACAAATTACTGATGGAGAGAGAACTAGAAATGGAACAGATAAGACCCTCAATGATCATATGGGCGCAGAATATAGGGCATGAAATTCAACTGGAGCATTGGGAGAGAAGTTGGTTAGAAACACAAAAATTCACCGCAGCCCAGAATCTAAAGGAAAATTACTTAAAGATGTTATACAGACGGCACCTTGACCCAGTAAAAATAAATAAAATATACAAAACAAGAGAGAACAAATGCTGGAAATGCGGCCGAGAAAATGGAACTTACTATCATATTTGGTGGACCTGCGAGAAAGTGCAAACATACTGGAAAAGAATACAAGAGACAATTTCAGAAGCATTACAGATAAACATCCCACTGATACCAGAGATATTTCTTTTGAATATAATACAGAAAGTAGATAAAGAAAAAAGAAGGAAATTTTGGAGAATAATTCTCTACATGATTACAGCAGCCAGAATGATATTCGCCAGAATGTGGAAAAACAACCAAACTCCTCAAACAGAAGAATGGAAAGTTAAGGTGATGGAGTATAGAGAAATGGACAGACTAACAATGACGATACAAGAAAGAAACCAAGGAGCCCATGAAGATGAATGGAGACAAGTGGAAGAGTTTTTTCTCTCAACATAGTAAAGAAAATAAGAAAGAATAATCTAAGGTTCAGACAGCTAAGAAACGACAAATGTTATGGGAAAGATGACAGTATAGAGACGGCAGGCAAGGTTGAGAAGGGTTGGTAGTGAAAGAGAAACATGAGAGCAACCAGAAAGAATCAACTCTAGGGGAAGTAAGGAAGTGATACATGGGGAATAACGAGGTATTAAATACTTAGATGATATAATATACGAAAACATATGGAGAATGATTAAATGAGATGGAATTTATATTACTGTATTATTTATATTATGGTGTTTATATATTACTACATCTGTATATTAGTGCATTATTGAAGATGAAGAGATGTTACTTTGTTTGTGCAGAATGGTGTTGAAATAAATATAATAATAATAATAAAAAAAGAATGTTTGACCAAAAGAAAAGACCGCCCCGCAAAAATAAATAAATAAATAAATAAATAAATAAATAAATAAATCAGAATACAGATCTCATCCTATTAGCAAACTCATTAGTGAAACCATTTTCTCTCAACTTTAGCTCCTTTTCTATCATATGGAGGTGGTAATACTGGCCTGTATCACAGGAATGTCATTATGTATGAACATTCTGAACACTTGGAAAGGGCAATATAAAGGCAGAATGCACACACAGAGACACACACATAACTATGTATATTACTCTCTGTATCCTAGGGAGACATAAGACAGGTAGGTTCTCTTCAGTGATTTCTTTGGTAGCAACTGCAGTTTTTTACTGTCCTGTTAAAATAACAGGCTATTTGGCTGAGAGCCTCTATCGAGGCTATGTAGTCTAATTTTCTGCAGGCTGTACATGTTTCATAACCTTTGTGTTGAATGTGAAATTCTTCAAACTTTTCCCTTCTTAGAAAAATCAGCCCACCACCAAGGAATGGGTGGGTGAACTCCAGCTGGTGAGAATGAGTGACCAAGCACTGCTGATATGGAAGCAGCTACTCAGTTGGACTCTTTCATACTTCTGTCTTTTGCTTCATCTTTCTTTGCCAGTTTTCAGGGTCTTTACCCCCTCCCCAGCCAAGAGCCAATCAATACTGCATAGGAATTGAGTATCTTCAATTTTCATTAGGCTACAGGAGAGCTATCACCCGACCTCAGTCTTCCTTCTTGCCAATTATTCCTGCATTTCTGCAGAACACAGGTGTTTCCCTAACTACCTTCCTCTTGCATTGTTGTTTTGGCTACAAAAATGACAGCCCTCTGAAAAAAAATGAATCAGAACTAGAATAAAGAGTGGCAGTAAATGTCTACCTTAGTTATTATGACCATTAAGAATTTAGCATAGGGAGGTCCAATTTGGCTGAGTTCCACAACATGCAACCTGGTTGTAAGGGTAAAGACAGATGAATTATTTAAGTGTGGGAGACTCCAGATTGAAAAAAAAAAAAACAGTTTCACTTTCTCACACATTGAACGATTCAGCCCATCCTTAAGAAGAAATGTGCAAATTGTAGTAATTTTTTTTAAAAAAATTAAATTAATAAAAATTAATAAAATATGAAATGAAATTTTCTCCCATGTGTCCAGGCTGAATTCAGCATGTACAAAGATTTTAAGTACAGAAAGGACCATGTTGTGTTAGCATAAAAGATAATCAGTCTCTCAGCATCAGCACTAACATGGTTGAATATACGGGAATTCAAACCCAGGCTTCCAAGAGTTAAACCCTCAGTGTTTTGAACTCAAACTGATTAATTCGTCCATTTTTATAGTTTCTACATTTGATTTTTGAAACACACACACACACACACACACAAAGTTCTTGTCATCAGGTTTCTGAGAAAATTTGCAGATTTTGGTAAATTCTTATGTAAACCTGAAATGAAATTCTTAGACATCCTTATGGATGAGTGACTTACTCAGTGCCCTGGGAAGAAACATGTTTTCTGGACAGTGAATATTTGTTCAGAGCACTTCCATCTTACTGTAAAATCTGTGCCCATCTTTACCCATGTCATGTTAAATGAGACAGAAAGTTTGAAAAAAGATTTCTGCTAAATAACGGAAAAAAAAAAGTAACTCACATAACCAAATTTGGTATAATGTATTGTATAATGTATAATGTAGTTTATAATACATTGTACTACTGTAGTGTATAATGTATTTTATGCTTTGGAGTTGGCCCAGAAAAAAGGGTAAAGCTGCTTGTGGATTTTGGCTCTTGTACTTTGCTGCATGGTTGGCTACTGTGTTAAGTAATGCTAGGTTAGGCATGCCTTTGGTACAATCCTACATAGGTTGCCATTCCTTCTTAGAGAGTTAAGAGAAAGAGTTTTTCTGCTCCCACAAAGAAATCCACTCCAGTTTTTTTTTCTTCTTCTCTTATGGCAGTTCCCTTTCACAACCCACTCTTTTAAGTTTGCTCAATTGTGAGAGTTAGTGCAAGTTTTTCTCTCTCTTAGATGGAGCAATGGTAGAGGCAGACACGCAGAAGGAAGAAAGCAAATGTTGAGGGAAGAAAGAGGGAAATTTGAGATTGCCCTTTGCTATCTCTCATCCAGTCAATTGGTTTACATGGTAAAGTATACCAGATGTTTGTTGACTAGGACATGTTGACTCAGATGTATTTGGGAAGAATATATTCTCAGGACAAGGGATAGAAGCTAGACCTGCAAATATTCTCTAGGAGGGAGACAGTGCTTAGGGATGGGGGAAGCAAATGTGACTGTGTGAGAGACTTGGGGTAGCCAGTTCAGGATCATCCCTGGGCCCTGGATTTTTGGACCAAAACCTGAGACCTAGGAAGAACTCTTGATGATGTCATTCAGCATTATACATTAAGTACCGACCACAGTTGCTCACAGCTTGTCATTGAAACACACAAAGAGAACATGCTTTCCTGTTTGGAAATTAGGTGAAATAAGTAGATTGCCCTTTCTCACTTAAGGAGATGGGATAGGGAACATTTAACCTAGCCTACTTGCTTCTAGCCCTTCTGAGCCTACTAAAACTGGAGGATTTGCACCCTTGTGTTCCAGCTGGAGATGACCCATGGAAGCTGGAGACATAGGACAAGGCCCTCAGGTCTAGCAACCCTAGTGAGAGTGCATACTGAGAGGATGAGATGTTAAAACTCAATACCACCTTGTCCTTCCCCTTAAGTGTACCAGTTAGATCTGGAGACTCTCTCTCCCAAAATTTTTTCCCAGATGCCTCTGAAAAAGGCATTTGGGCCTGGTCACCTTTGGAAAGTTATGCACTTACTGCTTCTCTGTTGCATCACTGTTGCAACTGACACATTTCTCCTGAATCCACCAATGCTCTTCTTGGGAGAGATGAGCTGGCCACATTCTAGCTATATCTAATACTAATTTTCTTTTTCTTGTTTCTCAAAAGTCATGTTTTGGCTTTATTTCTGTTGGTACTGACAACCTAAACTCAGCATTAGAAAGTGCCGCCAAGGCATGACACTTTACAAAGTTATAAAAGTTGAGACTTAACTATTCAAAATTAAGGTAACAATGAAGCATGAGCAATGGAATGGATGACGTGAAAGTAAGAAGGCCCCACACCTCTGTCAGTACTCACTAGGATGAAAAATGAAATTAGAGCATGGGACTTCAGAATATAATGGTAGTGAGTCTGGCTGTAAATCATTTTAGATTTTGCAGTCAGGGTTGAGATCTCTTGTCTCAGAGTGGTGCTGGTAGCTGTCTTGTGACAAATGTGATTAGCTTTGTTGAATATTTCTTCATCTACACTACACAGTTACATCACTTTGATACCACTTTAACTGTATTTTTATTTTTATTCTATGGATATAGGTTAGGTATAGTTTTCCCTTTTTTCCATTGTGGTTTATCATCCTATGAAATCCTGGAATGTATACTCTGAATTTAGGATTCTCTGCCAGAAATCTTTAATCCATTTCTGTGAACTATAGCTCTAGAGCTCCCTGGCAGAGAATTCTAAACTTCTTAACAAACCGCACATCCCAGGATTCTGTACAGTTGGACATGACAGTTGATGTGGTATCAAAGTGCGATAGCTCTTAAGAATGCTATTGGTAACATTTTAGGGAAAAAAAACCCTAATGGTTTCAAAAAACTTTTTAAGTCATCTGAAATATCTAGTGAATGTGGCACACAAATTAATGAGTTCTATAGAGATGATGTGGCACTAGAATTCACATATTGCTATAAGTGGATTAACAATGGAAATAGGAGGCCATAGTAATAACTGGCTGTTGGGGTGTTGTTGTCTTTAACTGTTCCTAGTGCTCTGAAAGGAAGGGGATTACAGCAGCTGTAAACTCTTCTTTCAATTTTGGCCAGCAAGAAGGAGCCCTAGATACTCCATTTTGAGCACAGGCCAAAATATTGTTAAGTGAAAACAATAGAACAAGCCCTTTTGAATTCTTGTTTTTGATTTCTCGGTTTTCTTCTGCTAAGCTATTTTCTTGGCTCAGAGATAATATTTTCAAAAACAATACCATCTTCCCTGGTTGCTCTAAATGGCTTTGTAGTTATATTAACAAAATCCCACAGCTTCATTTTGCATCAGCAGCTGCCAATGCTGAGGGCCAGAGTTATCTACTGCAAAGGAAGTTTAGTTTGACACTTGCACCTGAATTCTGAGATAACCTCAGGTCTCAATGGGTGGCAAATCATTGCCTCACAACTCCCTGACAGCAGTTGTGGATGCCAGCAGATTAAAGCCAGCCTGCCTGCGTGTCCAATTGGGCTCCTTGCATCTCAGTTTTGGAGACCAAAGAGCGTAATTATTTCAGAATGTTTGCAGTCATTGGTCTGCATTTTCTGTTGCACAGATGGAAACCATCATTTAGTGGATGTGGCCCTCATTGAATACTAATGCATGAACTCACTTAATGTATTATCCAGATCAGAATAATATGGTCAGAAACAAAAAAGATCTTGATCCAAGGAACATGCAATTTAGGATTAGGTCAGGAGGAGGAGACAGCAAGGGTGAGGTGAGAATGAGAGACACTTGGAAATAAAGTTACACCCAAGGTTTCACAGAAAGGACAGGTTCTGCGCTAAGCTTGGAAAGTTACTTTTAAAAAGTAATTCGTTTCTGTTACTCTTTACATTGTTTAAAAAGTCATTGCCATTATGATTTACAGTGCTGGAAAGGTAAGTTGCTGTCTTGCTTTCCATACTGTTTATTACTTTCCCATTACCTTCTTCTTTTTGAGCAGAAAAATACCTTGAGATTCATAAGAGAATGGCATAAAACCTGAAAAAAACTGTCAAAATATGCCTAACACAAGTTACTTTGGAGAAAAAAACTAGAAACAATTATTCATTACAGGAGTTAAGTCATTTCACTCTTATGCTGCTTTTGGAATGTGTCTTCATTAAAACCATATTACTGAAAAAAAAAATAACTAGTGAATTTAACTATGTTACTTGTGACTCTGCAGTCCGAAGTTCTGGTTTTGATCCGGGGTAGAAGAAAGAGAAGGAACTCGGTTTGATGTTGGTGTTCTGGAATGAAGTCCTACACTATAGATGAAAGTAAGAATAGAAAATGTGTGTAGGAAAGAAATTGTCTTCTCTCTTAAGACAACAGGATACCTTTTAGCAACTGGAAGCTGTTCATTTTGGAACTCAGGCTATAGCAATGTATTGGGATATTGCAACAGAAAGAAGGGAATGAAGGTGAGTTTGTGGAGACCTTGGCTAGATATGGGAGGGAACAGGAAAGATTTTCTAGTGATGTGATGGATAATCACACCCTCTTGGTAAAGTATTGCACCCCAGAGGGGGAATTAACCTTTTGTAGAGGATATTTCAAAGGCAATACTTAATGAGCCTCACAGTTCTAAATCTAATTACAAAGCTCCTGTACTAGTTTCTGAAGTTCAAACCTTGGAAAGTCAGGTATAGCTTACCTGTATGTTCCACACACTTTTCTGCAGATGTCAAAGACTGAATCTTGGATTTTTATTTTTATTATTTTATTTTTTGCTTGAAATGCTCTGCATGACCTAACCAATGGCCTGTTTGTTGCTCTGTCACTGAACAGTGGTCATTCTCACAGTAAAGCTCAACCAAATCTTTACCACAAAGACAAAGAGTTCAAAGAGTTTTAGTTCAAACCATCAACTGATTCTTCAAGAGTATAGCCATACCAGAAGCAGCCTTCCTATGAGGCAGGTGAGGGGGAGCACCTATGTTAGGGAGCAGAACATAAGGGAAGCCAAATCACAATCTGCATATCTGGAAGGACTTCTGTGACCACTCCAGAGAGTCTCACTAACTATTCTTCCAGGAATACAGATCCTACAGATGCCAGGTATACACTTCCACTTACACTGCCTGCTATTGTCACCACTTCAAAGACCTTTGCTGGCCATTCTCAGGTTACTGAAAATGGTCCATCAGGAAAGTTGCCAGACCAGCCCTGAGGAAAGTCCCCTCAGCTTCTTTCCCAGTGCAGCAATGCCACAATAAAGAAACAGAGAAAGCCCACAAGTCAAGGGTAGAACAAGGCATCAGTCTGGCACAGAATACAGTGACTTGTTTTAAGGAATAACCCTACAAAGGCATGGGGAGGGGTGGGCGCTGAGGAAAGTGTGGGAAGCACAGGGGGAGTTGTAGGGATAGTGGTAGCGGTGATGGCATGAATCCTCACACCTCAGCTGGTAGAACACACCACAAAGACACTGAGCTAAATGACAGTATCAATAGTTAAGAGGGAAGAATCAGCTTATTAGGGAGATCTTTGTGTTTTTAAGAAAGACGGAAAAGTCTCAGAAATATTTAGTATCTGATTATGGTGCAGTTTTTAAATGCTAAATTTATTCTCATTATTCCAAAGAATCATTTTTGTTACAACTCGGCAATCTTTAACCCAAAATGTTCTGCAGCTTTAATTAACATTATTTTTTGCTGATGCTTTCATTCTGGGCCAATGGGCCACACTGATAGGATGGAAATTGGAGACACTGTTTTACAGTGGCTCTGTCCTTTTCTGGAGGGGCAAACCAAGAAGGTGGTGCTGTGGGGCTCCTTGGCCTGTGGAATCCCTTTGTTGGGCAGAAAAGTATTTTCAATAATTCAGCTTTTTGTTTATGAATTCCTGAGCCATTCTAAAGAAGGCATTCTGTGGGTTAAGAATCTTTGAATCCATTTTAAGTCTGTCTTGCTGGCTTCTTGCAGACTGCTAACTGCAAGAACTATGTCCAGAATCAATGCCACAGATAAGGTACTAAGAACAGTTTTGAAACTGGATGTACTACCCTGAGAACATCCATTTGTTTACAGAAATGATGACATTTATGCTAGAGTGGACATGAAGATCCTGTTCTCTAGACCTTGCAACTTATATTAAACAATTTTCATGCATTCACACTTTCTCTCTGTTCATGTAATGCTGAACGTTTTATAAATTTGCTGACACTGCAAAGTAAAGCTTGCCCATCTGACCAACTCTTTCTATGCAGCTAGGCTGAAAGCAGGGTTCAGAAAGCTGGTCCCTTTTTGCAGGAAGTATTTCTGTGGATCTCTCCTTTCCAGGTTCAGGGCCCAGTCTAATTCTGTGTCTTACCTGGGGGGCACAGTGGGGCTGATATCTCAGTCCTACCCAACCCCTTGGGACACTGTTCTGTACCTTCTGCTGTTCAGTATCTACATGAAACTACTGGGAGAAACTATCTGGAGGTTTGGGGCTTGGTGTGACCAGTGTGCTGTGACAGCCAACTCTATTATCTCCATTCCAACAAATTCCAAGGACGCTTTTTTGATTCTAAACCAATATCAGGCATCAATAATAAACTGGATGATAGCTAACAAACTGAAACTTAAGCAAACAAGACAGAGGTCCTTCAGATCATTCAAAAGGCAGACCAGGGAAGAGGGATCAACCTGTACTGGATAAGGATACATACCTCCAAAGACATAGGTTCATGGTTTGCATGTAGCTGTGAACTCCTGGAGTTTCTGTGGTGATGAGCAATGTATTAGCACCCTTAAAGCTTATCTGCCACCTGTGCCTGTCCTTAGAGACATCTGAGCCATGGTAACACATGACCCAGAAATGTCTACTCATGGTAACATATACCCTAATGCACTCTACATGGGTCTCACTGTAAAGAGTGATCGCAAACTTCAGTTGGTATGAAGAGCCAGAATGTTAACTGTGGTATTGTACACAGACCATACTAATCCTCTGTTAAAACAGTTCCACTGGCAATCAGCTTGTTTCTGGACACAAATCAAAGTGCTGGTTATTACCTGTAGATCCTCACATGGCACAGTTCCAGGCTATCTGAAAGACAGTATCTCTCCACAGAAGCATGCCTGAGCCCTGAGATCCTAAGGAGAGGTCCTTCCTTCCATCCCGCCACCTTCACAGGCACAGCTAGAGGGGACAGGGCCTTCTAACTGGCTGCCGCTGGAACACCCCTTCCCAGGTAGGCCAGACTATTCTCCTCCTGACTGTGCTTCTGTTGATAGGGAAAAACTGACAAGATTTTATGTTTGTTTGCTTATTTATTTTAGATCTTGTCTTTCTCCAAATGTGGAATCCAAAGTGGCATACAACATTTTAAATGCACATTACAATTAAGAAACCATTAATACAAAAGTTAAAACACAATTAAACTAAATTTCTATTTTAAAAAAACACAAATTAGAAACAGTTAAAAACAAGTTAAAAACAGCATTAAAAGATGCTTAAAACAGAATAAAATAAAATATTGTTTTAATTTTTAATTTAAAAAAATATTTTTTTAAATAAAAAAATTAAAATTTTTAAAGGGTTTTTAAAAATCATTGTCACGGTCATCATCATCTTCATCATCTTTATTTTTACCCAACCTTCTCCCCAAATCTCTTTACAGTTTATAATAAATACAAGATGTTGGTTATTGCCTTTAAAGCTCTACACAGTTTGGGTCCAAGTTACCTGCAGGATCATCTTCTCCCATATAATCCACCCTTTACACTCAGGTCCTCTGGGGGCCATTTATTTAAACCAGCCAAGACTAGACTGGCAATGGTCACCTGCAGGATCTTTTTGTCAGCTTCCCCTAGACTGTGGAGTGACCTGCCAGAAGAAATTCTAAACGTGTTGTCAGAACTTTAAGAGGTACTAAAGGCCTACCCAGTCAATTTTTAACTATGAATTTTAAATTGGTGTATTTTAAATGGTTTTCTGTGTTTTTAGTTGTATTTTAATCTATGATGTATGCTGCCTTGAACCTTGGGGAGAGATGGGGAAAGAAATTAGTGGTTGTTGTTATTTAACTAGAACATGTAAAGGCCATCATTAAAACCAGAAACTGTTCACAATACTAAAGCTATTTAAAAACATACACCTTAAAAACATAAAAAGGCAGTTCAAATAGTTTAATAAAAACAATACAACACCATCTAACTTTCAGTTCTAAAAACCTATCAGAATAAAAACAGTCCTTCCCTGCTAACAGCAAGGAGCGGACGCTAAGATTAAGATGGCATGTGGGCTTTTCCCATGTATCTCTGCAGCTTTCTTCTTGTCCCAGTTTTCAGCCAGTTTTGACACAGGGCTGAAACCAGTTTGGTAGGTGGATGGGGGCTGTGTGCCAGTCATTTCCCAATTTAGGGGTTGCTTTAGGGGACTTTGGGGCATCCAGGAACATTTTCAGCCCAGGGGCTGATCTGCCTCAAACTCAGGCAATGAAGTGGCTTCCACCCACATGGGATTCCACAGCTGTCACCCATGTGCAATTCCATAGTATAGAAGCCCTGTACAGTATCTACAACTGTAACCAAGGCATTTGCCGACCAACCCACAAAATGAAGAGATCACACACAGAGCTTGGGTTGAATAGGGCAATTTATTATATGCCTATTTAGCATGAACATGAACTTGAACTTGAACTTGGGCTTTGAACTTTGTGACATGAGAGAAGGGAGGTCAACGCAATGGGAATTGTTGAGGCCAAGAGGTCACCACCTGACCTCTTCCCCAACCTCCCTTGGGCGAGATACTGGGTCCCGAAGTGAACTTCAGCGAACCCCTTTTTCTGGAAGGCGAGCCCCCTGCAATGCCCTCCTTGCCTCATGAGCCCCAAAGTGAAGGCCAACCGTGGGCCCGCCCCAAGGACAACTCATCATCTTCCCCCCTTGTCTAGTGCCAAGATGGGAAGGCTCCTGAGGCATGTCCTACACCATAGAGTGCCATAGGTACTCACCAAAGCCTTTAGACCCCCCCTTTCCTGCCAATGTGCCTATCTGAGTGACCTATTTAAGACACCACCCCAAAAAGCCAACTATCTGTTTTCCTTGGCGCAGTGTAGGGTAGGCGAAAAAAACCCTTGATGGGGGAAAAAATTCCTACCCGGCCCAGAAGCAACCGGTAAGCTTACATTGAAACCAAAGGAAGGGAGGGTGGGTCGCCACAAGTCCAAAGAGGCTGAGGAAGGGGCGGTGCGGCCTTAAAAGGAGGCCCACTGGCCCCACCCCCCTCTCTACTTACTGTGCAGCCCTTGTCAGACAGTAACTGTGTGGTCTCTTCTCACGGGAGGCCGGTAAAAGCATCTCCCCCCACCAGATGCGGTGTGGTGCATTCGGGGGGGGGGGGACGAATTGTATCCATTTCACTGTACTTCTTGTTTGCCTGCACTCTGCCTACCTCTGTCAGAGCCACAACTCACCTCCTCTGCCAGATTGTTGCTAAAACTTTTTCCTTTCCTTTCTTTTCCTTTTCTTTCCCTTCCCTTCCAACACCATGTCAGGAACCAAGCTGTTGTGTTCAGGCAATGTAATGCAATGTCGTGCTGCCCAGCCACACAGTACAACTGTGGAGTAGCACTACAAGAACATGCATGCCCCAGAAAGTGTGAGGCAATTTAGACGTCTTTATCAAAGTATCTTTTTGCATTTTTTCACAGGCAATTAATTCATAGTAATTAGTATCTGAATAGTAATTAAAAGGTGAAATATGACTCTAGAAGAAGAAAGCTTGCACAACAGTAATCTCAACAAAGTTAACTCAGATTTTCAATGTGATTGATAGCTGAGCAAAGGATAATTTCAAATGCTGCAATAAAAACTCACTTGCATTTCTGTAGGCTACTATGCATTTTAAAATCCTCAGTGGGAGCCAATACTGCTATTTAGCTAATTGGATAAGGCCGTAACGCCAGTTCGCTATCAGGTCACGACATGGGGAGAGATATGTGAATATTAGAGTATAATTCTATGATCAAGTGTGTCAGTCAGTACAAGAAGTTGAATGGGAGCACTCATCTGACCATTCCGTTCTAAGAGATATTGTTTTTAAAGCGTTCCTCCAAGAGTGCTATCCTGACAGAAGTATGGGTTAGAATTAGTCACAAGCCTCTTTTGCCATCAGAATGCCCAGTTCTCAGCAGAAATGCTTTCCTACCAACAGAAAATTCCCCTGCTGGCTGATCTCAGACAGCAGAGCAATCTGCTGGCAGTAATACTCTGGGGCAGAATTGCCCCAGAAGGTCAGAGAATGGGTAGTGCAAGTAGGAGCTGAGTTATGCTAGATCCAAACTTCCTCCAGAGAAGGGATGCTGCCTCAGTGATGGCATAAAATTAGTCCTGGGCAAGGGTAATCCTAAGAGTCTGGATCGAGCACAACTTCGGCTGACTTAGTATCAATTGGCACTTGGCTGTCTTTGCTGGTTAAGGCTGTCATGTAAGTCTCCAGCCTTCCTAAAGACAACCGATGTGATACTTTTTGAAGTCATAATCTTATGAACAACCACTTCACAGCAGAGCTCTACGTGGAATCCAATCTTAAGAACAAATTGGCCAGTCTGGAACAACAATGTGATTTACCAAACTTGATATAGCCATAAACTGATATGAATTGCCATTGGTATTAGTTCTAAGTGCACAATGTTTCGAAGCCAAGGAAGCTTCTGCAAGTGATTCAGACCCTTACCGCATGACATTACCATCCTGGCCTAACAATACATTGCTCCTGGTCTGGGACATGTGCCATCACACAATGTCATTGCTGACCAGGTTCTGTCACATCCCGATGCATTGTAAACACACTGTATACCATTACTGGAAAAAATACAGCAATGCCCCCCTTTCTTTCCATGATCCTATTGGCTGTGGGTGTGCGGTAAAGGCAGAAGCACTTAATAGTGCTTCCTTCCACAGTATAGCACAGGAAGAGGTGAGGAAAAGGACCTGCTATTCATGCTGTACTGCAGAAGGAAGAAGAATGTCTCTAATTCTACCCATCTACCAGCAGCCAATCGGGTGTAGTGGGGAGTGTTCAGGTCCTGATTCCGTCCCAGTAATGGCACTGCTGGGATCCTGCTGGGATGACATGCAATTGGAGCATCATCCAGTGAAGATCTAAGTAAGATGAGTAGAGATGTCAATAAGGAAGGTGTGAATGTATTAGGGAGACTCTCATTTAAAAAAAAAATCTGTCCCAGAGTAGCCAAGACAAAATAGTAAAATTACTTTTGCAGAATTTTATAGATGAACTGTTATACACGAAATAACTTCTTACTTGGTGTGTAATAGTTCATCTGTGAAATTCTGTGCTATGTCTCCGTAATTTTACAGATAATGTAAACCTGGGATGTACAAATTTTCCTTTCCAGATAATGTAACTAAATGTGTTTTTTACATTCTTTCATCTTGTCTGAAAAAGGTTCAGCTGTTTGCCTTGAAGAGCAGCCCTTCAATTCTTTATTAGGTGAATTTTCAGAGGTATTTCCAACAGAAACCCATGCTTAAGAAACTTAGGCATAAATAGAACCTAGATGTAAAGGTGTTTAAAAGGAAACTATACAACAGAGCCTGATAGGCATATGTGGAGAGGGAATCCTTGAACTCCCGCCATGTTTGCTTTGTTGTATTCACATTCACAACTGTATGAAATAGTGATAAATGACAACGAAGGCTCACTCTGGATATCACCAGCTTTCTCATGTTTTGTTTCACTCTTATGTTCTTTAAGTATAGCCTTGGTTTTCTTTATTCTGCCTAACATATAAACTCTACCAAGAAAAGATTCAGATGAATACAAACCTGCTACTAAATGTTTTTGGCAGAAGCTTGTCTTGTAAAACCAAACAAAAAGATTTATTGTCCAGCTCCACAGCAACTGCAAATTACTTTAATGGATTTATAGGAGCTGAGTTATGGTCCAATTTAATATTTGGTGACAAGAATTTTGTGAGCTCAGGTTGCCACAGGAGAGTTTGCTGGAATAAATAATGCATTGGGTTGTCCAATTCCAACTTCAGAGAAAAGTGAAATCGTGACTATGATTCTAATCAAATTTATTCAGAGGGCAAATTCCCTCAGGAGCTATACATGGGTTGAATGACATTAGAGACTGTCATCCACTGGGGAGGAATTATGTCAGCTGACCAATATCATTCTGCCAAACTTTATTGAGTGAAATGGGATCACACAGAATTGCCTACCATAACACTCCCATGATGTTTGAATTGAGCCAAAAAATAGCATAAATTGTAACATTCTAGTCATTCATTAAGAAAACAAAATCTATATGGGTTAACGTTGAAAGTCTTTACATATTTATACATTTACTGATTTACATATCAGTAACACATGCCTCTAAGTAAACAATTTTAGACTAACCCATGGTAACAATTATATTAACTTTAAAGCTCATGTTTCCTATGTCAAGTTCATACTATACTAATTAATAATTTCTGTCTCACCATACTGGCCTATTAAGGTCTTCAGGTTGGTTTGTATAGTATAAGAAAATCACATATATCTAGATACCGTCAACACATTGTACCACACAAAAGCCTTAAGAACAAAGCAAAACTACTATATCAAATATTATGCCAAAGCGGAAAATATCAATCAGTTCGAAGCAGTTTTTCCTCAAACAGAGGAAACACAAGAAGCTGCCTGGAAGCCAGGCACTGAGGGAGTAAGTGCTTGGGAGACAGAACTTTTTCTTTAAACAAAGAGGGACAAGGCTTTCTGTGCCCTCTGTCCACTGCCATCTCTGTCCAGCTAAGAGAAAAGAGCAATGTGCTGGCATAACAGGAAAACAAGGAGAATGCACCAACAGGATTCTGCCCCTTGTGTTATAATTCAAGAAGAGCTCGTACAATTAAGATCTCAGTGCTCCGCTCCTACATAGCCAGTATATTTCCCTCAGATTTGCTGGCTATTATGGGCCATATATCTACAAATGTGAAGAACTAAAAAGCTCCACCAGTTTGGCTGTTATTACCAAAATAAGCAGATCCAAGGTGCCACTTTTGCTTCTGTTTTTAAATCCCGTTTTCGAGGTTCAAGACAGCAATGGGAGGCCAAGTATTAGTTCCTTTCATTGTTATTCTTTGAAACTAATTTAATACTAATTGCCAGCAATATTTCCATGTTTAGTAATGCTTAGTGAGAGCTAGTGTGGTGTTGTGGTTTGTCTGTTGGACAAAGAATCTCAGAGTCCCAAATTCGAATCTCCACTTGGCCATGGAAATCCACTGGGTGATCCTGGGCCAGTGACACTCTCTTAGCCTCAAAGGAAGGAAGTGACCTCCTCCCAACAAATCCTGCCAAGAAATCTCTTTGATAGGTTTACCTTGGGGTTGCCATAAGTTCAAAATGACTTGAAGACAAACAACAACAGCAACAATAACATTTTCTCAATTTAATTTGGGATTTTTTTAGGCAATAACTGTCAGGTAGCCCTCCATATTTTAGTTATGGGACATGTAGTAGGAGTTAAGTAGCAGCTTGCTTGTAACAAGGTATGAGAACCAGAGACCGTTAGATAAACAAAGCTAGGAATGTAGTGATAAGCGCTACCAGGCTAAACCAGAACTCCAAGATCTCTTGCGGGCGGGATGAGAAACTCTTTGCCTTTAATGTCTTTAATGTTGCTAATTGCCTCCAGTTCACTCACTGAAGTCCCATACTATGTATCACGCTCCTAATAAAATAGTGTTTATGCACTGTTATATTTGTGTGTGTGAATTCAGTTCCTGACAATAACAGTTAAAGGGGGAAATATAGAAGTTCACTGAGAAATATTGCCAATCTTATGCAAAGGTGACCTGCATTGCCTTAGGTTTCCCTGATCCCGTCTCCAAGAGAAACTCCTTCCAAATCCACCTCAAAATTTTACATTACCTGAATGGGAAACATATCTCTGCTATGTCATGACTTATTAAAACAAATTTAAATATTTAAACATTTAATTAACCCCTGAAATGTTCTTCCCAGACAGAAAATTTTATATTGTCCTAAATAATTAGATAAAAACTGATGGACACTGACAGGTTGGAATCTGCTTTTTCAGATGTTCTGCAAGAAGATATACTTCTCTGTATAATTATTTTCCCCATGCAATGCAAGAACAGTCAAATGGCACTGGGAACTGCCTCCCCTTTACCCGAATGGCAACTGACTGACCAGAGGGGTATACTGGAAGAGCTCTGTTATATTGTTTACTTCCCTCTCAAACCTTCTGTATAATGAAACTGATGTAACTGTATAACTACACTGATGCTCTGCCAGCATTAAATAGAATCTCAGTCACTGATTTTAGTAGGAGGTTCCATTCATAAGAAATTTTGCTAGTTTTACTTAAATTCTTTGTTCTTCTCCTTAAAAGAGGGAGACTCTTAATTCTCCTTCTTCTTTCAACAAAGACATTCCTGATTCATTTCAAAATTCTTCAACTAGCATGAAGGAAAATTTGAAAAAGGGGACTATACTACATAAGATTTTAGGACAAAGCTCCATCAGAACTTGGAGTTTTGGATATATATCGATTTTTAAAAAAATCTCGAAAGTATGAAATGCATGAAATGTCCCCAACTTTAGCATTTTCTACACAGTAAACAGCTTTTTCTGTGCATGACATAATCTTTCTATATAGAAGATTTTTTTCTGTGCAGGAAATGCTGTTTTCAACGCAAATTATCTACAAGTGAATTTGGTGCAGAATAAATCCCAAACAACAAAGATTTTTATCAGTCCTGGATTTTTCTCATCAATGTTTCCTGTTACTTGAAAAGCATGTTTTTGACCATTATTTGAATACTTCTTTAAAATACTCTTTCAATTTATATACTCTCCACTATTGGAGGACACAGCTCTGTATGCAATAAAACATTTCCTTCCTCTCCCCACCTCAAACTCATTTACTGTCTCAGGTATGGCAGAGGACACTAACGTTTAACCAAGGCCCAATTGCCACTGCAGCCAGTTTCTATACATGGATGGGAGAGGAAAAGTCCCATGTGTAGACTCATTCATTTGGGTATGGATGATATTAATTGGTTTTATAGGTCACAGGTCTCAACTTCTAGGATTAAAAGGTACTCAGACAATAAAACATTCTCCAATATTCTTATGTTCTTTATCTTAAATCAAGGCTGGGGTTTTACATAGAAAAGTTTTGATATTTTCTTTAGCAGGACTTAAAACATCTTTACTGATTAATTTGAATTTCCTCTTTGTGAAACTGCTACATAGGACTGATGGATTTTTCCGTGTTATAATCATAGTTGACACCAGTGAGCAGGAAAACTGAACAGTTACTATGCAAAGGGGTAAAACAAAATAAAAAGTGCCACAGCCAAATGATCTACCTTAAAACAAACATGTCTTCTCAAGAAATATAAAATTCCAGCCCTCAGTCTTTTCTGTCACCTCACAAACCAACCTTTTTAGCTCATCTTCAGTGACTACTCTAAGTGATAAGAATTCACATGCCTATGAAGTTTGGATAAGGAGAAAGGTTACACAAAGGCAAAATGCTGATGATCAACTTCTACTGCAAGGTCCACAAGGAGTTTGTGGGCAAGTTCATTCAAGGGACAAAAGGGAATGTATTAATTCTCCATTAGATCATAGTACACAACAAAGCACAGGACATTAGCATCAGATTTGTTCACTCAAGTATTAAGTGGCTGACTTCACTTCAGAGAAACCTAAATTCATGAAATGTCATGGGGACTGAAGGCGTCTTTCTACTGTACTTGCCTGTCTGCACTGATTTAGCCTGGCATACCGTGCTACTTGTTTTGACCTCCTCATGCTGTTTCTTAGACGTGACTGCACTTTTGTTGTCCTCTGTTTTTTTAAGGTACAATACACAATTGTGTCAATGTACTTATACGCTCTGGAAATTGATCATCCATTAGATCATTGTCATTGCCACTTTGCTGTCTTTGTTTGCGTGGCTTGATAGATTGGACTGAAAAGAAATCCAGTAGAGGAAGTGAAAACACACGCAAAGACATCTCAGGGCATCATGCCTAATGTGCATACTTAAAACCTCCATATGCTCCCTAACTTTATTCCCAAGAATGAATGAGAATATAGTGAAAATCCTTGTAGTGTTAAGAGTGTTGAAGCAGGGCACACAGGGTTCAGCTTCACACTCCATTTGCTGGGTGACCTTGAGTAGGAATGTTTGAGTAACTGAATTTCTGTGAATTCTGGTATGAAATATAATTGCTATCATCTAGACAAATATAGATATCATAATGTAGCTTTCCACTGGATTTTGCATTTTACCAGAAGTTGTGACATAGTTTCCAACTAAAAAAAAAGTATAAAAACATAGATTTGGAGATACAATATGTTTAGAGATCCATTTAAAAATCTATATTTTAAAGCAAAACCTTAACTCTAATTTATACCATCATAACTCACATTTTTGGTCACTGTGGAGGATGAAATTTTCCATTGACCTCACACAATGACCAAAATTCCCCCAAGACCCCACCTTCTCTCTGCTGCAGTCACTCCCCAAAGACGGCTATGTCACAGCTGGAGGAGAGTAGAGAAAGTAGCAGAAAATCATACAGTCAGAGAACTGGAAGGGACTGCACAGATGTCCACCTCTTTCTGATAGCTAGGTGCACAGTGACAGGCATGATCTGGGACCAAGTCTGAGGGTCTTCCAGAGATCCCAGCTGATAGGAACATAGCTGGAAGCTTTTCTGCCAGTCTCAGCCAGTTTCCTTCAGTTGCTGCAAACAGAGTTCAAAGTGTAGTCATTCACGTTCAACTAAGTTTAGCAGAGGGAGAGGTGAAGCAAGAGTTGAATCTTGCCCTTCCCAGTAGACTGAGTAAACTGCTTCAATCTCTCCTAGCTTCTTTCTTCTTCCTCATTATGATAAATGGAAAGTACAAAGCAGAGTGGACAGATAGACATGCAGACAAGGAAGAGAGTGAGAGAAAGAAAATAGAAATGTAGATGAGAGGAAAAAGCTGCTCACAAGATATGTTGATTTGGTTAAGATTCTTAGTGCACTACTGTAACACATATTTCCATGGTGGGCTAAAATTAACTGAATCAAAATAAATACCACCCTTTCAATGTAAACATAATTAATGTAAGGCTTTTCCTCCATTGGAAATGTAATGTAGTGCCCCTTTTTCACCATTTTCCCAAACTCTGAGCAACACTTAGATGGCTCCACACAACTAAGTTCAGAGATGGCCCACTGAACTCATTGGGGCTTAAGTTAAACGTTCCCGAAGTGCCATCGAATTCAACAAGTGTACTCCAAACACATCTAATGCTGGATCCCACTCAGTAGCTTTTCTGAAAGTTGGATACATTTAATGAACACATAATCTAAAGTTATAAACATTACAAAGAACGTTTAATTCCCAAGAGAATCATTATCTCTGAGGAATAAATTTATCTGACTAGCAACTGGCAGTACAAGATTTTGAAATATGCACTAAGAAAGAAAAATATCTTCCTGTTTGTATTATGGTATATAATTTTAGCAATAACCTTTATGACTATGATTGAGGCAGGCAATATACCTTTTGAGCTAGATGAAACAACTCCGTTTCATTTATCCACTAATTAATCTCAGCAGCATACATCATTTTGGATGATACAAGATGCCTGGGATTTTATCACAATAATGGATTCCCAACATGCATTTACAATCTAGTACACTGGAATCAGAATGTATTATATTACCCTGAATACACTCTCTGTTTGCATAAAAAGCACACTGATGCATAAATAGGAGAACAGAGCCAACTGTGCCACTGGAGAATGTAAAGGGTGCATAGTCCTACATTTTGTATAAAATCCAGCTGGATCAGATGCCTCAAAGCAAAAGGAAGAAAAATTCAGTGAAAATAAAACATCACCTCCAAAATGGTACACTGTTTGTAGATCAGTAGCCAGAATCTTCTACTTGGAGGTTATTTGTAAACAATATATGTGAATCTGTGGTGGGGAATATACCAGCCACCAACTTCTGCTTCAAGGCAGCAGGGTTCCTTCACAAGGCAGAAGCAAGCAGCTGGCGGAGCTTGCTACCACTTCCGCTGATGCCTATGCCATTTAATAGAGGTTTACAGGCTTCACCTCACATCTGCAGCCTCTCTCAGTCTTGGAAGGCTTGCAGAGATATTGTGAACATGAGAAAAAACCTATATGACCCTATTAAAAATCATGTAGGGCAGCAATGGAGGCAGTGGCAAATAATCTGCAAATAATCAAATCCACAAATGTGGATATGGAGGGTTGACTGTATACAAATTTCTGAGGTAAGAAGCACATTTTCTTACAGTGAGTCTCACAAGATACAAAAGGTTATTCTTGTCATGACTGCTAAATCCAGTGAAATTCTTTTCCAGTTGCTGACTGAGCCAAAAATTCGATAGACCAATAAGCATAAACACATGAAACTGATAAGATACAGGCTGATTTAGCCATTTCTAATTTATAGTTGGAAAGTTTTAAGTTAACTTAGGGCTTTGACATTTAAGATTTGGGAAGGAGTCTACATTCATCCTGTTTATTCCCATGGATTTGGTTGTACTTAGCTGTTTTTGAAGAAGCAACCAACACATTTTAAAGAGAAATGTTCATATTCTATGAAAAAGAAGAGGCAAATATAAACGGAGACTGGGAAGCTATTTTTCTGTCAGTTACAAAGTACTCTCAATTAACCCAATATTATGCATAAATTTTAGTACATGTTTTCCCCCTACCTTTTTACTTGAACAAAGCAGTATTTGGCACACCTTAGTAGATTTTATTTGCTGATGTATGGAAAGTTGGGAAAAGGAATTGAAGTTTACAAGTTTTTTTTTTCTTTTTCCAGAAGACATAAATGATTCTGCTAATCATTTTAGCATGTCTGCAACAATCAGGCCTTTTCTGTGGCGATCTCCATTCTCTGGGACATAAAACATCCCAGTAATAACACAGGCATTGACTTTGTTACAGTTTAGGCACATGTCGAAAACTCTTTTATTTATTTCAGTCAGGTATGGAGAGTGTTCACTTTGTGGGCCACATGTGACCCACAAATCTTGGGTTGTTTTAGGTCCCATCCCTCCAGCACCCTTCAGAGTGGTTTGGGAAAAAATGCCTCCCCACACCCATTAGGGAATGTAAATGAGACTAAGAATATTACAGATCAAACCAGATCAGGCTAGATGCTCTACCACACCTAATGGGAGTTAGGGAGACAATTTTACCACATCTCTTTCCTCCTTATGACTAGGAAGAAGGCATAAGGAGGTTGATTCTGTTAAACAAAAGGCCTCTCCTGGACCTAAATCATCCCAGAAGGGGCTAAAATGTGGTAATGTACCCCCATTGCCTTAGGGACAGTGGAAAGCATCATTGTTCCTAATTAAAAAGAAACAATATAAACATGAAGGTGACCCTCTAAGATCATGCTGGCTTTGGGGGCCACATTGGCTCTCTCAAACCCCAGCATTTCTCTGAACTCAGTGTTTATGTAGTGGTGCATTGTACATCTTACAGTTCGTATTATTTTGTTAGGCTTAGTTTTGATGGCATAGACATATTTATCTGTCTGATTTTCTACTGATCTAGCCATCTATCCTGAAGTATCCACAGAGTCATTAGTTGCACGGAAAATATCATCATCCAAAAGGCAAAGGAAAATGGAAGGTTGCCTTGGCTGCTCCTACCACTGACCAAATATATGGAAGAGGAACATGGAATGTGGTCTTAGAGCTGGTAGTCTGGCATCTGCAAATGAAAGTGATCCTCAGAAACAGGAGGTGGAGAACAGGGAGCTGGGAATTCTTCATTTAATGAGACACTCATCTGAGAAGAAGTCATGGGCCTCAAATTCTCATCTATTATGTGATGTGTGTTATTACAAGTCCTCAGCATCCCCAGTTATTTATATAGGTAAGAAAAGTACAGTAAAGCAGTGCTGAGTATAATATTTTTCCTCGAAAGACAGTTCACACACTGGGCAGCTAGTTTTTGTTTTGCTTGTGTTTTAGTAA